>OX421931.1:19006142-20256142 GCA_949128155.2 Xanthia icteritia
TCACGGTTTACAGGCATGATGTTATGTGTTCCCAGTAAATCGAAACTTCATTATGGTTGAAATTAGCATACTGTCACATAGACAAATATACCTTGTTGGTTTATGACGTGCAAGTGACATTCACCCTTAGGGTGGTAAAGCAAATACAAGGTCGACTATACACGCATTAATATAGTGGTAAGCCGCGTCCTATTTAAAAGCAATAATTATCTCCATTGTTGTTCGGGCAACCGGAAAGCGCCCTCTGTCGGCGCGACCGCGCGTTCCGAGATATTTTGATTTTGGTATGATGAAATTATGATTATTTCTGTAAATACATAGGTACATCTTTTAAGACAGTTTTACACGTCAACTAGTATCGCATGGGGGATTGGGTCAGCCTCCTAGATGGGGTTCTACTGCACATGGAAATAAAAAGATCCAATAAATAATATACCAAAGTTCCATTTTGATTGTATGCGTGATTGTTTCAGAATATTAATTCATATTAGCGTACAATTTAGGGAGCCTCCTCATATGTTACGTGCGGATAATTTTGAAATTAACATAATTTTGAAATTATCATAAATATACAGAGGACTGCAATTAATTCAGTTTGACCGAAATGAAATCAAAATAGAGGTACGTTTCCGCACATTCGATCTGACAATTAGTTAAAAATGATCCGTCATTTTATCTTTTCGTGGAAACACACCTCTTTGTATCCGACGCATTTGATTGATTGTTATTGAGCGTGGGTTTTCATGTGGTATGTGTGTAACATCGCTACAGTGTCCATCGAAATATATTTATGCAATATTCGAATAAAAGCGAATCAGTTGCATTGTTGAAGTGCTTTGAGTGTTTGCCTTTGTTGAGATTAATTTGATAATTTTATGTTAGGCATATTGTATTGGGAAAATAAGTTATGTCTAACATGAAACTATCAAATTAATTATGTGATCGAAGTATATATATTTACACATGTCCGTAATATAGTTAATTGATGCGCTGGAGGCCGTCGGTTGCCTACCAGGTAGTGCATAATGAACGATACATAATATCGTTGTTACGCCTTCCTTGAACCCTGCGCCTACGTAGCCTGGCCGCCGTTGTCCGAGGCGTCCACTGCATTCATTAATAGTTCAAAATGAACGTAATAGCGGGTGTTTTGGTAATTATTATTAAACTCACGCCTTCTTCCCATGGGGGTAGGCAGAAACTACGGAAAGCCTGCTACGATCGTACGTTTACGTTAATACATCTGGTCATACACGCACGCCGCCGGTTGCAAGTATTACGCACCTGTCCTTTCTGAAGAACATCAGCAATATGGCCAGTATATGTCCTCTTAGGGCGTCCCCTCCCGGCGTTTCCAGTCACATCTGCCTTGTAAATACATTTTGTTAGTCGCCTTTCATTCAACCTCTCAAATGACCAAACCATCTCAGCATATTCTTTTCAATTTTTGTCACTACGTCTTCTTTTCACTCACACCGTTGCCTTAACACATCATTTCTCAGCCTATCATTTATATTTAGACCACATTGCTTCGCAAGGAACGCATTTCCACAGCATTTATCCTACTTTCATGCTTCTTTTGCCACACCCAGCATTCACTTCCATACATAAGCGTGGCCACCAGCACACCATTGTGAACAGCCAGTCGAGCCTTGTTGCGACATCAACTGGTTGGTCACAACCGCATGTATAGCAAGCACCATTCACTTTAATTCCCGCATTTACTCTCCTTTCCACATCTAATCAATCTTCCCATCCCTTGTAAACAGACTCCCCAAGTATACAAACTCACTTACTTGCTCCACACTCTTAATAATTTATTTTCATATCACACCGATACATCCTCTTCTCTTTCAAACACCATGACCTTCGTCTTATTCACATTTATATTCATCTCTTTCCTCTTATATGCTTTATGGTAACAACGATATCGAGTGAAAAACGAATCGAAAAATCCAATATAACTAATTGGTAAACTGATATGTCCACACCATAGGCTACCGGTTCAAAGCCCACAGCGATACGTTACAATATGTTTGCAATAATTATTGGAAAAATATTTTAATTCGAAACCGTTGTACAAAAAATATTGCCATTCCTATTTCCTCAACGAGACAGGATATCAAACAGGCTGATAAAAAAAAAAAATGTTCTTAGAGCTAGCTAGCTATTTTTGTCTATTAGCGTTCCGTTATAGACGGCTCCTACGTTTACTAAAGCAAGCAAAACACGCTTTAACGAAATAGTATTTCCCTGGTTTTCCAACAGTCATCATTATGATTCTCCTCTCCTGCCCTCATTCCAATTTATTTGGAGTCCGCGCAGCGGAAGTGTGAATGTATTCACACTTCCGCTGTACAGTCAAACAAAATCAAAATGAACGAAGTACTGTACTTCGCTAGACCCTTATACGTGTGCGAATTGTGCGCGCGTAGATTTGCGACCACAATTTTCTCCCACAATCAGTATATCTAATTTAATAAATAAACAATGTGTTATACATAATAGTAAAAATGCAGTGTAGATATATATATATTATATGTTATGATTATGACATAATATTCCAATTGGGGTGTTTGGTAGTGTGCGGTAATTCCGGGATATGTTATAATTGTTATAAAGCATATTTATCTAGCGCAATTTTTTAAATTTTTTTATTTTTTTTGTGTTGTAGCAAACTCTTGTAAAGTGTTTCGCATTCAAAAACATTATGTGTGAAGCTTGTATGAAACCACACAAATATATAATTTAAATTTTAACTTTTCTATCACAGTGGAATGCTAAAAAGCTTCGAATATTTTTCGGTACTTTACATGTCATGTAACAATAATAGTGTTAGTTATCCCATATCGCTCTTAATCGACTTCCGTTGTTGTCCGTACTAGCAGCCTCGTCTGGATTAGGACACGAGTTAGGTCCTTTGTATACGGCACGGTTTCTTTACGATACGGCGTATAAACCGCGTGGAAAAACGTGTTTGTCAACAAGCTTCCATAGTGATCTATACAACACTGACAACATAAGAAAGTGACCTACCAGCAGATTCGGGCAAGCTTAGGCATTTGTTTGAGTCTGGTGCAAAACATCTTACTCAGGAAGCTATGTACTAGATGGACAACCCATAATTTGACCGAAGACCAAAAACGCCGTGAAGAGGCGTGAAAACGTTTGGTCTCTAACTCAGTGGTTCCATCGAATGCGACGTTGTTTAGAAAGGAATGGAGAGTATTTAAAAAACAGTAAAGGTGTTAGCAACTGAATGCTTCATTCAGTTTTTTATTTTCTAAGAACTTTCAGTGTGTCCCACGTATCATGTTTAGATATCGAAACCCATCACGTTTGCGGGGTTTCTCTAGGTTATTTAATTTGACCTCGTATAACCTCGTCTCCATTATTAAGTACCCATCGCTATAGAAAGCTGGATTTAACTAAGCCTTCGTTCGCTGCAGAGTAATAATTAATACCTGTGTTATTGCATGACATTTTTTTAATATTAAATTGTACTGAAGTTATTAGCTTTAAACTTCTAAATTTAAAATCTGTACCGTTTAGCACACTGGACTATATTAACCTCAAATGGACAGCTTGGATTGGCGTATATAACTGGCTATTCTAAAACCGTTTTCTCTGACCTGCGGAGCCTTAATATAGGCTATTGATTCCTCGAGATAAACCTAGATGGAGACGTTAATAAACTAGAATTGACAAATTAGGTATTTACTCCTTAAAGGTCCATCCATACTTGTACATACATTATTTGACCCAGATGTTGCCCTGTCAAAAGATTTTATTAATTTTCTTTTTCCTAAACCAACCTGGAATAGACATTCCAGGTTGGTTTAGGAAAAAGAAAATTTAAAAAAAACACGTAACGTAAAAACAAATAAAAGAAAGAAAATGGTCGAGCCATTTTCGAGTTCTAGCGAGACGATTGAACGCACGGCAATTGATTTATATATAATAGGTTTACCTATGAAATTGCCGTTTTTTATGAAAAAATTTAAACGAATTTTTTTCATGTATTTTTCATTTGTATTAATTGAAGTAATCACCCATGCAATCAATGCATCTTTGCCAACGCAGTGGCAGTTTATTGATGCCCTTCTTAAAGAAATCAGCTGGACGAGAGGCAACAAATTCTTCAAAGGCATTTTGTACTGCCTCTCGGGTATTGATTTTTTTTCCCGCCAAGAAGTTATCCAAATTCTGGAAAAAAGTAGTAGTCTGTAGGCGCAAGGTCTGGTGAGTAGGGCGGATGACGGAGAGCTTCCAACCCCAGTTCTTGCAACTTGGAGACCGTCTGCTGTGCAGTATGAGGTCGCGCGTTGTCGTGCAGGAGCAGCGGAGACGAGCGATTGACCAATGCTGGTTGGAGATGTGCCAGCTTCTCCATCATTGTGCTCAGTTCTTCACAGTACACATCTGCAGTAATGCTCACCCCGTTTGGTAAGAAGCTGTGATGAATCACACCGGCGCTAGACCACCAAACAGCGACAATCACTTTTCTAGTTGTAAGTTTTCGTTTAGGGCATTGTTTAGGTGCTGAACTAGAATCCAACCAACTTGCTGAGCGCTTGCTTGCCTGAATCCATTTTTCATCGCAGGTAACAATGCGGTTCAAAATTCCTTCATTTGTGTGTCTGTTGAGCAGTGCAAGGCACGTCTCGACGCGTACTTCGCACTGGCGATCATTGAGTTCGTGGGACACCCATTTGTCAAGCTTTTTTACCTTGCCAATTTGACGCAAATGGACCAATATTGTTTTGACGCTAACGTCGAAAGCTGCTGCTAATTCAGCCGTAGATTGTGTATCATCAGCTTCCACAATCGCCTTTAATTCGTCATTTTCGGCCAAAGTCTTCGGACGACCGCGAGGTTCATTTTTCAGGTCGAAATTTCCAGAACGGAAGCGAGCAAATCAATAACAGGTGGTGCGTTGGTTTGTAGTGTTAGCTCCGTAAACGTCGTTGATGTTGCGTGCCGCTTGTGCCGCGTTGCTGCCACGACGGTACTCATATTCCATAATTACTCGAATTTTTAACGTATATGTATATATGATGACGAAAAAGATTGAAATGCGATGAAAATGTAACACTAATCAATAAACAAATGACTACTTTTGGAAAAAAAAATCCGTGTTTTTAAAATAAAATTAATATTTAAATTAGAATTCTTAGCCAAACAAAAATTATTTTGATTTGAAATGGCCAGTACTGCAGAACGGCAATTTCATAGGTAAAGACCTAATATTAATATTACTCTTTAAATACATTAAATATCAGTCATTAAATATCATCATTTTTTATATTCAATCATTTACATTATCAATTATTTATTATAAAATTCACAATATAGGCATGACCATAATACTACAATCTTAATTATACTTATTTATAATAGTCACCATGAGTCGTTTAAAAATTCTGTAACGCTATAATATGCTTTTTGTGCCATAACAATTTCATTGTTTAAATTTAGGTATAGTTTGCTCTTTCCAACTTTTGGGCAATTTGTTGTAGATATTTGGTGCCATGCAAAAAACACTTGCGCATAAGTGCAGTTTTTGATGTATATATAGATAAATAGGTTTGTAATGTTTTCAAATTACAGTGTTAATATTTAGCTTGGGACGACAGTTCAGGCCTGTCAACCTGTACCTACTTAACAAAATAAAATGAATATGGTCAACAAATCGAAACATCTATGAGTCTACAGGGCCTAAGGCGCCATCTCCACAGACGGGAAAACCGCTAGTCTCGCCGAGCCATCAAATTGAATAGAAACTATGAATCAATCTCCACACGACGATAACGTCGCGGCGATAATTTGATGGCATGGCGTGAATCTTCTCGATTCTCCCGCTCGTAGAGATGGTAAAATTATAGATGTTCGTTCGTGTTGGTAAATTATATCATTATCTTGTCATGCTTTGAAGCCGTTTAAAAAGTAGCCTTAGCCGTATTAAAAGTATATTCGAGCCAAATTCTGTTTGATGGCTTAATGCAACGAATATTTCGTTTGTGACCAATCTTTAGTTTTTATAATAACGGCTGTTACAGCAAGTTTTGGATTGTTGCGGCTCTTCTGTCCGCATATACAGCGGTGGTAATATAATTAGAAACACGGAGAATTTTTTTCTTGTTGCTGCATCACAGCTCTTGTTTTTACCCATTTTAAAAGTTATGTTACATTATGAAATATGTGTATTGTAGTTTCAAAATTATTTTTTAAAACATAAGATACACTTTGTTTCTAATTAGTTGTCCGACTGCCAGTACTTTAGTATTGGCAGTCGGACTACTAATATTTGGATATAATACTGGATATTGATAATTATTTTCCAAGTCATATTTTTATTTTATTTTTATTAGATAACAAAATGTTACACACTTTGTTTCTAATTAGTTGTCCGACTGCCAGTACTTTAGTATTGGCAGTCGGACTACTAATATTTGGATATAATACTGGATATTGATAATTATTTTCCAAGTCATATTTTTATTTTATTTTTATTAGATAACAAAATGTTACTGATCGTTTTTAAACTAGAGTTACTAGTGTACATTTTAATGTGGTAAATGAATTATTTTACCTCCAATTAAATGGAATAATAACATAAAAGTAATTAACACTACCAAGTACTCTGTGTTTCTAATTATATGACTACCACTGTATATTCTAATAAATTGGTACAGTCACCGTCAAAACTATTCACTTGTGTCACACGCCTAAATGAATGAAAAGAAAGACATGTGGATTGTGAAAGCCCGATTGTACTGTACACTACACAATAATTACTTAATACACCTTTGAATTGTACATTCAAAGGTGTATTAAGTAATTATTGTGTTCAGTACGTTATACCGGCTTTTTTCGCGAATGCACCGGTTTCATAGAATGTTGGTTCAATGATTTGATCTCACAACTCGTATCATCTCCGGTGATGTTTTATGTTAGGCCACTAGTTCTTTGAATCTCTTTTAAATTGGATCCCTGTTCGTGTGCATTTTTGTGCAATGGTTGATGTAGTTTGCATGTCCTGCAGCGGTGGTCTGAAGCCCCTGTGACACGGGTATTGTGATGTTTATGAAACCGGGGCCTTGAGGACGTTGTCAGCAAAACTAAAAAAAATGAGAAATGTTGTGGAGCCAGAATAAAGCGGTATTGGCCCAACCTTTAGGTACACTTGAAATAATGAATTATACTTAATGTAGGTATTTTAACAAAAGCTGGAAATAATTTAATCTAGATAAGAAAAATCAAATTGTCCATTTGTAAGGTTTCTGATCAAAGCTTAAAAAAATTAAATTAGTTGTCTAAGTCATCCAAATTGGTTTAATGTTATTTCGTTCACCTGTACATAATTATAATTTAAAGTAAGCGACTTTAAATTGTTGTTCTTCTAAACTACGCTACGGATTTTGATGTCTTTTCCGCTATCATTTAGATAATTTACTTTCATATACTTATTAAAGAAATCTCGATGTTTTGTCATGTCGTAAAAACCGCCTGAAGCAGGGACGAGTCTCTAGTTTGATTTATATATAAAATCCTTTCATAATTGTTTTAATTTACCTAGCACCAAACCATTTAAACCAGGTAGTGCAGATTACTTTAATGAGGCAGCTTTGTGCTCCACAATCTCCAATTGCATACCTTTCTATGTAATGAAAGAAAAGAAAATACTTTTATAAGGCTCACAACGCAATATATTGTACTACAAGTAACAAAGAAAGAAAAAATAAAAGGGGTGGGTAATATTATAAATTATGATATCATTGTTGAATTTCAAAAAATTAAGTATTTGAAGTTCGACACTCAGTTCCATAAAGACAAACATTAATGCCCTATTACGTAAGGATCATTAACGCTAATGATTTCATTAATTTCATCAAAAAACCAATAAAATCGAGTACAATGTGGCTTTCTGCAACAAGTTAAAACAAGTTAATGGAAGAGTATATTTAATGACAGCTTTAAAAGTTAAAGTTCGTTTCTGCAACTGGCTGTTAGACTTATTTCCGATCGAAATTAAAATAATTCAGAAAGGTTTTCACTTTTTTTCGATCAGAAGGGTGGGTATTATTATCCTATTATGCATTGTTAAACAGGATCTCCCCAGACTTGGTTAACACATAACGTATTTTGGGCTGTTCCAATGTTGCAGTTACAAAGTCGCGGCAGTCCTGCGTGGTTAGTGACGGACGCTGTTGCCTGAAAGCTATTCGCCGTGTGGGGCGTAGTTGTGCGTTGATCGTTGACATTTCAAAAACGTTTCTGTGAACTGTAACTAAATAAGTGAACAGTGAATCTGTTAGTAACTATGTATAGTGATCCATTTGGGTGAAGTTCTTTCGCCACAGTTCCTTAAACGCCACAAACAAGTCGACTATTTAAGCCGGAGTCACACGTCACTACTATATAAGTCATACTAGCTGAGCCCCGCGGTTTCACCCGCATAAATCTCGATCCCGTGGGAATATCGGGATAAAAAGTATTCTATGTCCTAACCCAGGTCATGGTCTACTCATGTGCCATTTCATTTCATCCAAATTCGTTCAGCCGTTTTAGCGTGAAAGCGTAACAAGCAAACTCACTTTCGCATTTATAATATTAGTTAAGATAAAATCATGTAGCTCTCTTGTTTATATCTTTTGGGGTTCTGAATCATTGAGGGTAGGTAGCAATTGGAAATGATAATATAAGCATTTAAGCAGCATACTTAACATTTTAGAAGGATTTTTAGTGTTATTGACAACAGTCCAAAGTGAAAAATAATTGTTTTATTCTTATGTGGGGTTTATGTAGGTACGTATAATTATAGACGATCAATATATTTTCAGAAAGTACTCCGTAAGTAATGAAGAATATATACATAAAAAAATCGGTAACACTTTTTAGGGTTCCGTTTGGTACCAAACTGCACCCGCTTACTAAGCTTCCGCTGTTCGTCTGTCTGTCAGCGGGCTGTATCTCAGTAACCGTAATAGGGAGACAGTTGAAATTTACACTGATTGTGTCTTTCTACTGCCGCTATAACAACAAATAATAAAAATAATAAAATAAAAATTCCCATACAAGAAACGTGATGTATTCGGCGTTTTTTGCTAAGTATTGTATGGTGATACGAAAAAAAAAAACGCTTTTTTTAATGTAACGTCCTTCATAGTGATTACGTTCGTATATAATGTCGCCTATGTCACCCGGACCATAATAACGAATCGAGTGACGTCTCATTCACCAAAACAGAATGAGTTGTTATTTTTTTATACATACTAAAGAATTTCCTATCTCATTCAGTCGCAGTGTGGGAATTGGAATGCAATTTTTACCCGACTACGGCAAAGCCAAAAGGAAGCGTTATGATTTTAGTAGTATACAATATGTAAAAAAACCCTGTCTGATCCGAAATGGCACATAATTAGGTACTGCAATAACATTACCAAAAAGTAATAAAAATCTTATTATTAAAAATAAAAAAGGACAAATCCTAAATTCATTAAAAATAGCAAAGTTTCAACGGGGGTTAGGGGACGGTTATGACTTGTAGACACCCGCTAAGCAAATTTTGCAAAAATTTTGACCCCGGCAACTTGGGGTCCTAATTGGGTATTTTCAAGTAAATGTACTTTTTTAAATTTTTTGGAAATTTGTCGTCTCGAACATTTCGAAATCTGGTCAAATTGATACTTTTCTGAACAAATGAATCTTTCGTTTCAGTTTCATTGGTACAGGCTGTGCGTTTTCTGTAAAACAGTCATGGAATTGTTTTATGTATAGCCTAGCTGTGCTCACTTCTATTTTGTTTTATTCAAACAATTAAAAAAAAATATAATTCTACATTGAACAGACCAAAACAAGAGCTTCATCTGTTTTACTTAGCAGTGCCAAATGAATAGTGACTTCCACTTGATGAGTATTGCTTAGCTGTAACAGGCCTTCCTACTTTTCGGTCACTGTTTAGTTAAGATCTATGTTACAAAATCTAACAGCTCCCAAAGAACATATTATCATCATTATGCCCTTAATTCAATTTATTTGGGGTCGGCGCAACATGTCTTTTTAACCGACTTCTTAAAAAAGGAGGAGGTTCTCAATTCGTCTGAATAATGTTCATCGATATTTTCATCAATAGTGAACGGATTTTGAAAATTCTTTTCGTACAATCCCATATAAATGTTATTGCTTTGCTTGGATAGTTTTTGAGTTAGCTTCAATAATACGGATTGTTTCCACTTAGTGTATTTTGATGATATTATAATAAGTTCCTGTCACTGATTTTACATAGCAAGTAGTGGTATAGGTAAGAATTTGTGTGAGGTACTACAAAAAAAGGGATAAAGAAAACTTATTACGGCAGTCGGTGACGAAAAACGAAAATTGAAACAAAAGACACCGAATTCCGTTTTTTTTTGGAAATAGATTGTTTTTTTTTTGTTAAAAGTTTTTAGTCTTCCATACTTATCTAGAACAATGAAGATATTATCTAATAATCTAATGTTTTGTAAAGCAATTGTACGATTTATTTAAAAAATACTAAGTATATTACTTCCTAGTTTTTTTTAAAATAAATTATTAAAACCTATTTATTAGTAGCGGTGATAAGCATGAAAATAAAATAGGAGTGGTCGCAAAATAACATAAATCTATGTTCTACAGATTCTGTAATCTGTGGAACATAGATTTCGTTGTTCTTGTCAATTTTCACGAAATTAATTGGTTAAAAAAATAAAAAACTTATTCAACTATTTGCTTGAAATAACAATAACATACCTTTAACATTTTTAAACCTCAAAAGATTAAATACCCCTTTTTCCGAAGGGTTGGGTAAAGGTATACCCATATTCCGCCGGCATCCAGAAAGTTACTCGTCCTAGTTATTAAGAACAGCGTAACCCACATCCCTTAAACTCGCGATTATCTGGTGTTCTGTGTAATAAATATTTTACTTAACTTGCGCGGTACAAACATTATATGTTATATAAAAACGTTCGATGTCTTTATAGATACGTAGTTGGGATAAAATCCAGGCTATCGTGAAGTCAGAAGAAGGCCTTGGCATCGAGTACGATGAAAATGTCATCTGCGACGTTTGTCGTTCTCCTGATTCGGAGGATGGCAATGAGATGGTGTTTTGCGACATGTGCAACATTTGCGTGCACCAGGCCTGCTATGGCATCACGGTGATTCCTGAAGGTAAGTGTTACAACACAGCTTCGCCTTCTTTCTTTCGCCTGCAGTTAATAATTATTATATTATGTCTCTGTCTGCTCAGGTGTACAGTTATTGAGCTAATATTGACCTTTTCTGATTTCAGGACAATGGCTATGTCGGCCGTGCGGAGACGGTGCCCAACCGGAATGCGTGCTGTGTCCAAACAGTGGCGGCGCCATGAAGTGCACGCCGTCCGGGCACAAGTGGGCGCACGTCAGCTGCGTGCTCTGGATACCCGAGGTGTCCATCGGCTGCGCGGAGATCATGGAACCTATTACTAAGATATCTGCCATTCCCGGCTCCCGATGGGCCCTCACCTGTGTATTATGCCGTAATCGCAAAGGCGCTTGTATTCAGTGTTCAGTAAAGACTTGTAAAACTGCATACCATGTTACGTGCGCATTCAAACATGGTTTAGAAATGCGTGCTATTATTGAGGACGAAAACGCTGACGACGGTGTAAAATTACGTTCTTATTGCCAAAAGCATAGTGTTAATTCTAAAAAAGAAAAAGTGCCCGGCTCAGGGGAGGGGGAGGAGGAGGAAGAGGTAAAACGAAAACGTAGGAAGGATATGACATCGGAGGAGAAGACGCAAGCTCGAGCCGCTCGCTTGCATGAGATTGAGAGAGAGTTCGACAAACACGTGAGCGTCAAGGACATCAGTACACATCTCCTTGACGTCGATCAAGACGCAATCAATTACATCTACAACTACTGGAAACTGAAGAGGCGGTCAGGGAAGAACCAACCCCTGCTGCCGCCCAAGTCGGATGACACCGAGGTGTTGACGCACCGCCAGGAGCAGGCCGACATCGACAAGCTGAAGATGTTCGTGCAGCTCCGCCAGGACCTGGAAAGAGTTCGCAATCTGTGCTACATGGTGAGCAGGAGAGAGAAGCTGTCCCGCTCATTCTTTCGCATGCGAGAGCAAACGTTTCACAAACAAGTGGCTGTGCTATCAGCGGCCGGCAGCGATATCCCCCCGCAGGAGTTAGCTGCCATCATTGAGGCTAATCACGGACCTTCAATATATGATAGACTTTATTCTCACGATAATGCCCCGGATCACAAAAATGATTTCGAAGAGTTGCTAGCTCGCATCGCGCCACCAGAATCTGGTGACGAGAAGAAGAAGGACCGCAACGGCCTAGTGAAGGGTTCGAAATCAGCGAATCCTTACAAGAAACACTACGTAAACGGATCGCGACGCAGCGGCAGCATATACAGCGGACTGTCCAGCGAGGAGAGCGCGCCGGAGATGCCGCGGACCAGTAGGTTCCGCAAAGCCATCGGCTCCAGCACCGATGATGAGGGCAGAAGAGCTGGAACCTCACCAAAGAAAAAGGTATCTCCGAAAGGTAAAGGGAAGAGATCTCCTAAAAAGACTGAGAGAAGGAAGAAAAAGGTGCCACAGTCTAAGCCACTCATCGAAAACAGCAGTGATGATGAGTCTTTAAATTCTAGAATTAATAAGGATCGATCTCGCAGCAAGACGCTACAGCAAATGGAAAAAGAAATGACGGCTGGAAAGATGGGTCAATCTGGTACAGACAGCGATGACCTAATGCCGATAAGACCGACCTTGAGAAATAGCAAGTTCCCGATAGACATCTACTCGGATAGCAGCGAGGACAACAAGCCCGAGGTAAAGTCTGAAAAAGTTAAAACAGAAAAGGTAAAGATCGAAAAAGATAAAGTCAAACCGGAAAAGTCTCCCAGCGGTAATGACTCGCAACAATCTCTGCCGAGAACAAAGGCAGCTATGAAAGAATTTATTCCAACCCAACCTGAGAAGAAAACTACCGCTCCAGAAGAAACTAAATCTGGTCCAAAGAAGCGAGGCAGAAAACCCTCTAACAAAGATAAAAAGGTGCCACCCGTTAAGCCGGAATCTGACGATGAAGCTAAAAATAAAGAAAATATAAAAATCTCAAAACAAAAAGATCACCCGTCGGATCTCATTGTCCCTCAAAGGCAAGCGGCTAAGAAAGCATCTGAAAACATGCGATCCACCACAGTGGCTAAGAAAGATGAACCCGTCCCTGAACAACGAGAGCAAAAACAAACAAGCGGTGATGATACCAAATCCAAACCAGCTGTGAAACCGCAGAAGACAAAGGGCAAAGAAATTAACGATGCACATTCTTCAAAAGTCAGCAGGAAGAAGTCTAAGGAGGCGGAGAAGGAGCCAATTTCATATGTACCGCAAAGACAGGCTGCCAAGAAAGCAGCTGCTCACATCAAGAGTGGATTAGGCAGCAAGGCACCAGCTGTTGAGAACGATACCGACAAAAAGAAAGATGACAAGCCCGAGACCAGCCAAGCCAAGTCATCTCCGAAGAAAGACAAAGACGAGGCTAAAAGCTCCAAGTCCGTTCAGAAAGAAAGCTCGAGCTCTTCTTCCAATTCAAGTAGCAGCAGCTACTCGTCGTCGTCCAGCTCGGAGGAAGAGCCCGAGAAGCCCAGCATCAAGCCCACCGCTAAGGCGCGCGAGATCAAACCGGCCGCGACCACACGCCAGCCGTCAATGTTTTCACCTCCCGGCTCTAGACCTACTGTGGACTTGCCCTTTCTTGACAGGGTGTCAAGACCGCTGTCTTCAACTAGTGCCTCGAGTGATTCTGACAGCTCTAAAGTGTCCGACGGATCCAGATCAGGAAGCCCATATCCCAAACGACCAAGGCGAAGGCGAAAAGGCAAGAGTGTGTCCACTGATACGTCCCCACGCAAAGCGCCGCCAGATAAGAAGCTTAAAACTTCCGAACGGCGGTCCGAGTGTAGGGTACCATCACCGACTCCTGAAGGAGAGGAACCTAGCCGACCCAGTGATGCGCGCGCTGCCACACGTGCTCGGACCAGAAGCACTACTTCAGGCGGAAATATGCCTAATAAGTCTGATGCCCGACCCAGAAAATTATCTAAAGACGAAGCCCATGCCGCTGGATCCAATAAGACTCCCAAAGAGGGCGGCCAGTCCAGTGAACTTCCAACTGCGGAACGGAAAGAGGACGAGGAGGTGAAGGAAGTGGTGAAAGAGAAGGAAGTAGTAAAGGAAGAAAGTAAGATCGAGATCGCGACCGAGATACCCAAGAATAATGCTAAAACTAAAGGTAACAAGCTGAAAAGGCGAAGCGAGTCTAACGAAGACAAAGAGAAGGTCAATAAGACAACTGAAATTGAAGTTCCGCCACTACCGAAAGTGAGTCCTAGGAAAAGTAGTGAGGCCAAACATAAATCATTGGCGAACAGGCGGATGAGCGTAAAGGAGAAGACACCCAAAGAACGCTCCACCACCAATGAGACTCAGGAACCAGTTAAGAAAGACCGACGGCTCAGCGTGGCCCACAGCGTCGCTGGATCCGAACGAACCACGACGTCGCCTAAAAAGAAGACAGCCCAAGCAAGGACTGAAATAGAGATATCACCTGTAGCAGAGGTGATTGACAAGAAGAGTCCTCTCCACATCAATACAGACTATCATGACAATGACAAACATTGGCTACCGAAGGCTCCCAGTCCGAATGCCATTCCGCCGCCAGTAGAAAAGCCAGGCGGCAACGAGAAATACATTGATGACAAATCGATGGACTCTGATTACGCCGATAAGAGCAGCGTCAAAATGATGGCTAAAATACAAGCTAATCTCAATGAAAATACTATGATTAAGTCACCGAAGACGCCAATGGATGCGAGAACAATCACTATTGAACACATGGAGGCTGAGAATGTGGCGAGAAACATGAGGAAGCGATCAGCGGAAAAGAAGTTTATTACGCAAGACGCCAGCCATGTACAAGGTGTCGAAATATCCAAGAGCGCTAAGATACCTTCGGCTGTAAACCCGTATCCAAACAGATCTATGTTCTCGCCGCAGTCCAAAGACAATGAGTTCCTAGACTTTGAAATGATGGCCGTCGATGATGGGTTCAACCACGACGATATCATCAAACCGTTTGCGACATATCCAGAATTCTTTTTCAAAGAGGATACTAAGCAGGGTGTGCAGGAGACTCTGAACTTGGTGGACCGACTAAGATTTAGACTTAGTACCAAGAAAGTGCCGCCCGAGAACCCCGATCAAGAGGAACCAATCGTGGTGACTGATGACAATGATCCCATAGAGAACGAAGTCAGCGCCCCTTGTAACTTGGTGAAGGCTGAAGAGAACAGTCCGCCTCCCAAGAAACACACTCCTGCCGATAGACCAACCGAGCGTTCGCCCCCGAAAGAGTCGCGACAGTCTCTCAACCATGTCCCAAGAATAGCTGCCTCTATCGAAAGAGACTTGCCATCTGGAGATACAGCAATGGATGCTAAAGAATTCCAACCTATGGTAAGCAACGAGAAATGGGCTAACGTACCGGTGTCAGTGTCACAATTAGATACGCAGAGCCAGTCTGCCAGCGATCAGAAATATGATCATTCGAACTCATACACGGAAGAAGGGAAAGAGCCTATCAATGTGCAATCAGTCCAGTCTGTATCAGAAGTAGCTGAGACTGTATCAATATCGAAACAAAGCGATGATTCACAATCTTTGTCTGTAGTCGACCATTCTGTGCACAGTAATGACGTAGAATTGGTCCATGATAACCAAAATTATGATAATAATGAAATGATACACTCGGATTGTGCCACAATATCTTCACCACAGTACGTAAGCCAAGAGAAATGGCGCGAGAGCAAGATAGCAACGAGACGATCGTCCGCTTCTAGCTCCAACTCTGACGCCTCCGTGCGCTCTCACAAGCATGCAATGAAATCTCGTATGAGTGCAAGTGACCACCTGCGGCAAAGTAACGTGATGCCGGACATCGACACGTACCCGCCGATCCCCGCGTACTCGCGGCCCGTAGAGCCGTCCATGCCGCTGAACCAGTACGCCACGTACCCGGCCGAAGCGTCGCCATTCCTGAGCTCGCTGCCGTTGTTCGCGGGCGCACTGCCGTCGCCGGGCCCGCTCTATGGCGTACCCTACTCCGCCGCCACGCCGCTGCCGCACAAACCCGCCTTCTATAGTGCAGCCTTCACATCTTCCTCACAGAATATTGCACTCACTACAGCAATGATTGCTCCGCCCACACCGAAACCCTTAGATTCGCCGCGGGATTCGGGTGATTACGACGTGTCAGGAAGCGACAAGATCATACACGTTGTGTCTAGTCCCAGTGTAAGCGTAGATTCCTACGACACGAACAGCAACAAAGCTCCAACTAAGATGTCGAATGACAGCAACGAAACTGTGACGAGCCTTCATCCACAGGAATCGAAATCACCTCCAAAACTGAGCAAAGCCAGTACTAAGTTTCCTGTCAAGTCGCCAGGCAAGAGCCCCGGGATATCGCCTAAGCAGAGTGATGCGCCGAAGGGAACCAAGCGTCCCAGCAACCGCAGTAACAGAAGCCAACGAGGGCGCGGCCGGTCCAAGAGCCGCGGACAAGGGTTCCCCGTCGACTACACCGGCAACTCCATTCAGAGCAAGCTGGTCGGCACAGTATACGACTTCGATGAAGAAATCGCAAACGATGGTGTCGATTTGAAAGCCCTTCGTGATAAACGAAAATCTATCGACGTCCGTGATGATAGGAAATCTGAACACTCATACAAGGATGCCTCTCAATCACCTCGCGTCCTCACTCCTCCTCCGACTAAAAGACCTCCGACGTCAGACGCTAAAGAAATTAAACCTCTATCTCCTGAGCCTACTGACGCGAACTCGTCTCCCGCGTGCTCGGAGCGCGGTGCAGGCTTCTCTCAAGTCGCTCCAGTTTTACCCGGCCCTGTTGATATGCGCACCTATCAACCTTTTGAAAATCCTGCGCCTGCGACTGAAAACGCTTACCATTTGTTAGCATTTGCTAGTGGCACTGCTGACCAACACTTGCCTGAAATCGACGAAGAAGTCGAGAAACAATTGCACTCTGCATTAATGGCTAGTAATCCACAGACAGGTTCGCCGACCCAACAACCCGCCGAGCCAGCACCACCCCCTAAAGAGGTATATGTTCCTCAACTACCAAAAGTTTCATTATCCGATTCCAGAAACCAACTGAAAGTTAAAATCAAGGGACCATTCTTGGACGCCAACTACTCGGCGAGCTCATCTCGCGTGGTGAGCGAGGTGGTGCCGCCGCCGCCGGCGCCCGTGCACGAGGCCAGCACCAGCGCGATGAACCCGGCTAGCGCTGCCGGCGCCTCCGCCATGTCAGGCTCCACCAACCTGAGGCGCATGCGCAAGAAGGAGCTGCTCCGCCAGTACTGGACGCAGGATATGAACATGGACGACCCCAACCACAACATAAACATAGGCGCGGTGCCGCCGCCTGCTCAGCCCTCGCCTCTCACTCGCGCCGTCATTACCATCCCTAAAGCCGTCGCCTCCATGACGAGCATACCCACGCGAGAGGACTATAAGATCACAGATAGCCCGGTAGAAAAGAAAACCAAGCGCAAAACCACTAGCGGGCTATCGAGAGAGTTGAGGCATTTAGAGGTTAGCATGAATGATGAAGTTGATCCGGCGGACGACGTGAAATTGTCGTCGATAGCTAGCACGTCAGGTCAACAAGCACACAAGCGACGCGGCCGTACAACCACTAAGCCAAACAGGGCCAATGCTACGTCACCGGTCGCTCCTAAACTGAAGATCAAGCTCGGAATAAACACAGTGCAGCAGGTGCTGGCGCCTACCCCGGCCGCCGCTGAGGAGCCGGCCGGCCCCATCATCTATCGCCCTCCTAAAAAGAGGATCATTGCGAACAAACCAAGTCTAGAAGATTTGCGTCGCGAAAGCATGAAGTACCGTAAAATGGTTATGGCTGACTTCGAGGAAGACGAGAAAACGACTATCAAGAAGCCTAAGAGTGAAAAGAGTGAAAAACGTAAGAAGAAAAAGGACAAAAAAGCGGAAAAACTACAAGTGGTGAATAGTGAAAGTGATAGTGCTACAAAGTTGATAATCAAAATAAAGCGCACCAAGGAGGAGGAGCAGGGCGAAAGCGCGGCGGCCGGACCGTCGGCGGCCGGGCCGTCGGCGGTGGAGCCGGCGATCGACCCCTTTGAGTACGACCCGGCGGCGCCCGACCCGCTGGCCATTGACCCGCCCTCCTACTCCGAAGCGTCGGCCGCCATGCGCCGCGTGCGCACCGACAAGGTCACACCCATCCGGTTAAAAATAGCGCGCAGCTCTGAGGGCTCGGGCTACGTCATGAAGGACACGGCCGACGGCGACGCGCGATCTTCCGTGCCCGTCAACAATAATAAACACTGTGAAGTGAGGTGATATAAGCCGCGCGGTGCCGGTAGCGTTAAGTGTACCAAGGACAACAATAAGAACTTACCGCGTAAGAAAAACATAGATAATAAGCCTAAAAATAAGAAAGCTGCAAATAAGGCTAAAAAGAAGTAAGGACAATGACTAAATGAACTATGTTACAATAGAACAAGTATAAAATCTCCTGTGTAGTTAAACTAAATACTGATATTGTGTCTGTATATTTTTAAAACAATATTTTATCTCTATCATGATGTAGTTTATTATTACATATATTATTTATTTGTATAAATGGAAAGCTCAACGATTAACTTAAAGTTATTCTAAGGTATATAAAATTGTGCATTATGCTGTGCACAAGTAAATCTTATTATAGTATAGCATATATATTTTTGTTAAAGTTACTGTTTTACTTTGTGCCTCATATGGAATCTCATTAATTTTCACGAATTAATTGTGTAATTTTTGAAAATAAGTTACGTATGTTTATTTCTGTACGCTTCACAATCATGAAAATCATCACATACTTTCGTTAGCTTATTATTTGTACAACACAACACAGCAGTAGATTCAGATCCACACTTGTCCTCGATTGCGCGGTGCAACTCGCTGCGCACATTCACTTGTCTGTACGAGGGTCACTCTCGGCGCAGTGGCGGCGAGGCATTGCTCAGCTCTCACACAGCTATTACGATCATTTTCTCTGTGACATTCCGAATTCAACAGAATATCAAACACAATCAAATAATCTTTAAAATGATTATCCATTTTGTGGCCTCACCACTACTCCGTAGAGAGGCTCTGACCCGATTGACTTAATGTTGTCACCGGTAGATAGCAAAGCATAATATTAACCAGACTGCTATGGCAGCACTGGTGGCCAATCAATAACACGAAACTATACATAATCAGATCATGGTTCGCATTTAACCAAAAATTGATTACAAAAAAAGTTACTGCATACAAACGGGCATTAATACTGATAATAATTGACATTCAACGTGTTTCCTACAACATCTTATGGAAACCAAAACTCACACTTCTAATACACTAGAGCATACATTGATATCTCTGTTCTGCTCATTTTACAGAGAGCTTGTCACTAACTTTAGGGCATATTCAAGTACAAGTTATAATGTGAGATAAAATAACCTGACAGAAAAATAGCAGAATTTGAGATAAATGACTAAATGAGAGCTGTGCGCCATTACATAACGATTACTATAAAACAGCGTTATTGTCATCTGTCATTGGATGCTGTCTGAAGAGATGTATGGCAAATTAATGTGTATGAAATAAACCTAAATTGAGATAAGCTTCTACAGTCGAATAAAATGTAATAATTTAGCGGAGGATGTCCGTGATCGATGACCACGCATCTAGACATAGGGTACTATACGTTACAGAATAGAATTTTGTGTTAGTGCGTACGGTATATAGTTGTACTACAGTATAATTCAAGTATCATAGATAAACCAAGTATGGAATTAATTAGAGGTCTATGAGCGCATAGCACGTAGAGAAATGGTATCAGTTCTGCTTTTCACTGCGCTTTTTCGAAGCAACCGTAGTTGTCGCACATCTGCGATGCTACGGGGACAGCGGCAGCGCAGTGGAAAATGGCACTGCATTGGTTTTCTGTTTTCCTAATAGAACGTAAAATGTTGTAAATATTTTTGAGGTTTCATGACTGCGTGGTCGTCTATTGCGAATGACCTTGAAACATAACAAATTGCTTATTGCCTATTCTTCATATAATTTTGTCAACTATCAATCATTATAATTAAGGTTGTTTTAAATTGGACTTCAACGAACTGATTGGAATATTTATTTGATTAAAAACAACATATTTACCATAAATTTTACACGATGCTGGTTATATCTAATGGCCGCTTCAGTACTATATTTGAAATGTATGTCTCTTTAAAGACAGAGACATTAATTAACGATTTCAGTTTGTACGTCTCGGTAAAGATGAGACATACAAGCTGAAATCGTTAAGTTTATACTGGTCGGAAAAAGATTAATAATGATACTTAGTGGAGATCGGGGTTCAAAGTGCCGTTCCAACAAACGTCCGTTAAAACAAGGCCTGATCTCTTAGAGGTGTGTCCAAACATTGAGCGGCAAGAGCGCGGCAGCAACACAGCGTTTGCAGCAAACATTTCTGCCGCGCTCTAGGTTAGGACTAAACCGACGAATGTTCGCGCGACAGTCGTCCAATCACAGTGCGGCAGTCGCGCACGATTACCGCTTTATGTTTGGACATTTAAGACTTTCGAATATCCGTGACTACTGCCGGACCACCAACGCCAATCGCTTCCATATTTGGTAAATAATTAGTAATCAATTGTTGCTAATTAGTACTCCAACAACAAAATTGATACCTTAGTCGTTTTCGAGAAACTCAACTTTGAAGGTGGTTTGGTGGTAGTCACGCTCCCTTCAGCAGGACCACCATGAGCGCCGAAAATGGGGCATGCTATACAGCTATTCTAAGTATATAAATAACTACTACCCTTATATGTGATTCATTTCGTAAATAAAACAAAACATTTGTATTTACCGAGAAATCAACGATGATAACTTGATAACGCGCGCTCGTTCAGCACAACCAGGCTTTGAATGAATTAGTACCCTGCAAGATACCCTGCATCCCACCAATTGCATGGTATATCATGTAAACTACTGGAGTAATAATTTTGAATTTTGGGCACAAATTTTATCTTGCAGGGTACTAATTTTCTATGTAGGTTTGAGGAAAGCGACAAGCCCCTCAAACTTGGAATCAACATTCAAAGTCGTGGTCCTGCTGAACGAGCACGCGAAAGTTATCATCGTTGATTTCTTGGTAAATACAAATGTTTCAGTTCTGTTTTTTTTACGAAATGAATCACATATAAGGGTACTAATTATTTGTATACTTAGAATAGCTGTAGTATGCCCCTTTTTCGGCGCTCATGGATATGTAGAGGCAGAATGTATTCTTGTTTTATAGTTGTATACGTTGGCAATAGCATCTCAAACCCGAAAAAAAAATTAAAACAAAAATATTTAGTGTCAAATATTCATGTCTCATTTATTAATAAAAAGAACATGTTCCAGAGAAGTTACATATTTCTTGATTCCAAGCTACATTTTTAAGCTTTTTACCATCTTTGATGACAGCATCAGCGACCCGCTGCCGCAGTTCAAATGAGTTCTTGCCCCGTTCGGTTTTCCTTTTGTTTTTGTTCTGATTGTAAATTAATTTATTTTATTATGAGTTGCTTCATTTTGTGTCTCTCACGGCACAACTGACCTAGAGGAACTTTGAGCCTCAAATTCCATTTTTCAACTTATCTCAAACGACAAGTAACAAATTACCAGTAATGCGATTAAAAACATACCCCATCGTTTTTCCTTATCAGTAAGTGCAACTAACACTTAATATCTGTAAATTTGATTGAAGTAGACCAAAAAGTGTAAGAATGGAAAAATACACTAACGTAACAAAACAAACATGTATCACCAAGAGAAAACCGAATTATCGTCTTCACAGCGTCACTGAAATGGCTGCCGAAGAAGTGCGATGGTTCGCGAACTTTCAGTGATGCATTTCACATTTACTGCTATCTTCATTGGCGTAGCTTTTGGCCCAGGGGGGGGCAAATCAGAAATTTCCCTCGCACATGTCTTACATAGTTTGATATTGCTGCTGCATTCGCGTATTTTTCGTTTTTTTTAATATGTATGTTCGTCGATATTTTCGTTAATTGTGAACCAATTTTGAAAAAATTTATAAATTTGAAAAAAAAAAAATATTATCGGTCCACAATTGACGAAAATATCGAAGTACAGTGTAAAAAAGAAAAACAGCCGAACATAGAACCTCCTCCAAGACCATGCAGCGCGGTTTTTTCTAAAAATGTATGCATGATATATTGTAATTATAAATAAGTCTTAACGTGACTGTAATCAACAACAGAACTTAGGCATACAAAATCCAGGGGGGGGCTGTTGCCCTCCCCGTGCCCCCACTGGGTACCCCCATGTCTCTTTTCTTAACGAAGTTATTCGTGCCGGAACAACTTACCCCCGGCACTATGTAACCCCGGCCTCCCCTACACAAAATCAAACAAAATCCTATCCATCTGATGCTGCCGTAGAGTCGTTACGTAGAATATGGTAAATATGTTACTAATTTATTAGTGATGTCACCACAATATGATTTTGTTTGTGCAATATTCGGCAATACTCATCGCATAGTCAAAGATTGATTGACCGTAGGCGTGGTGTGTTAGTTTTAAGTGCATGTCCGTTATTCATAAGTATCTCATTTTCGTTCCCCTTGTAAATAAAATATTTAATAGTGATCTAAGGCCTTGTCCAGATTTGCGATTGAAAATCGACCGATACAAATTATGTATAAATTTCGCTTTGTTCAATTTTCGCGGATGTGTTGAATATGAATAGAAAAGATTTTTACGGTTCAGTTTGTTTTTTATGTTATGGATTGTTTATTTGGTTTGATTCTCAGCTTATTTTACTATTAAGTGTGTGATACGATTAATTTGGATGAATTAATTATGAATTGCGGTTTTTCTCTAAATTGATTATCTTACGTATAGTATTACATCTGGACAGTGCCTTAGCAGGAGATAACAAAATGGTGTTAGAAAGGGCCGCACCGAGACAGTCACGAGACGGCGCGTCTGTTAAGCGATAGTTAGCGGCCTATCAATGAGCTTAGTATAAAACTAAATGTTTAAAAATCACATTTTCGTAATATTAAATTATGTAAGCTTAGTACCAATCTGAAATTAGTAATTTCGAATTCAATGTACATGGTAATTGTAAAAATAGTAATGGGAACTGTGTGTAAATAAGTTTCGTTCTTGACATAATACTGTCTAGTGCAACGGAAAATTAATTTTCTTGTTTGGGAAATAGAAGTAAATCATGTTGTGCTATCACAAAACCGAATTCGGTTGTAGGCTGTGCTTAGTTTCGCTTCATTATTTATAAAACTTCCATGGAAACATCTCCAATAAATTTAAACATCCTATCAAAATTGTGTGCACAAGTTCTAAATAAGCGAGAAGCTTACTGATTTTTTTTATACTTTTATATTTTTTAATATGAATTAAATTTTTTATTTATTATCAGACATAACCCATATTTAAAAGAAATCTACTAACATTATCAGTGATTGCATTTAAATAAGAATATAAAATGAATGGTGCCCGTAAAACGAATGATGAATAAACTAACCAGAAAAATGAGATTACATTGTATTGTAACTGGGTTATATAATTATTTATTATCCAGTGAAGAAACTTGCAAAAAAATTCAGTATCTTATCACTCCTTAGTCTTAATCCTGATCGAGTGATGCACTTTTCAAACTCAGGATTGAAATAATCACAATGTCTTAGGTTACATGGGTGTAAATATTATGCAGTCTGTTTATGTAATCAAATAACATTTATTACACAAAAATCGTCTTAAAGTTAAATGGACACGTCTCCATGCTCCACGAGATTTAATGTAATATTGTGTAAATGTTAAAAAAAATGTAAATATAATTAATTACCTTTATTGTAGCTTACGTACGTTCCAAAACGGAAAATTTAAATATCAGTAATAAGCAAATATAAAAAAGTTGCTTAGTTATTCGTGTCTATATAATCAATAACTTTATCCATAAATATAAAACAAAGTTACCATACTTTTAAATTATTTATATTTGTAAATAATTTTCATGTTTGCAACTATTTTCATGGTCGGCAATTATTTTTCCTTAAATCTAAATAACGGAATGATATAAAATTTATTTTGATATACTGAGACTTTTTCTTACAATCTTATGAGTGTGGGTCCTATGAAAAGACGGTATTCTATTATGCTCCATTATTAAAATATGTATATACTTTACATAGCTGTCACCTTGATCGAAGGCACCGTAATATAATAATTTGACTGTTCCTGCTGCCATTGAGTTCTCTCTGGTTTGCTTTACCCTCTCGGCTTCATGCCTTTGATCCGCATCCGAAAACATTTTACTTGTGTACGGTAGCAAACTTTCATATTTTACTATTATTTACATTATTATTTTTATTTACTCTTCATAGAGCCAAGTCCCTTAGCAAAGCTCGATGACTGCGACACCAATCAATTAACTCACTAAAGATTTATTTACATAATGTATTAAATCGTTTCTGTTGATGAGTGTGTTAAAATAATAAATAAAATATTTCGCGTTCTGAGATAAATTAGACTCCAAAATAAGCTAAATCAATCGGACCTAATGAAGTCGTTTTAATCAATTTAAATTAAATAGCAGTACTATTATTGCGAAGTCCATGGTGTGTCTCGTTTCCTAGCTTCAGTTAACAGTACGGGCAAACTCCGGATTAATCAGGGTGGAGCTCTCGTTATGTTAAGGCAGTTTATATGTCTCAATATTTAAAATAAAAAATGTAGTGTTATGTACGTTGTATATTAAGAATAAACTTTGGAATCGTATTTATTGGTAGATTAGAAAATAATGTTAGCAGGACACAGTTTGCCCACGCCTACAGATCTTAAAACATTCTGAAATATCTGCAGTGTCGAGATTGCTTGGCCAGACATAACATTGTCTAATATAAACCCCATCTATATTTTGTTATTGCTGACCAGGCAATATTAATATTGCTATAACTATCCGATTTTGCCCATTTCGTTGAACCACTAGCGCGTTGCGATAGTGTAGCCACGTTGTCTATATTTAAAACAATTGGTATAAAACCCCGTGTAGAGCTTAATAAACCCATATTAGTATTTTCGACGGATTTTTAGTGTTTTAAACTATAGGCAATGTGTGCGTGATCACGCGTTTAACGACAAATTTACATAAAATAAAGAGATAAAATACTGTGCAGATAATGATAAAATCACGGACTCACTTTGGCACCATTCTTCTGAAATTATATTTTAAAATAAATGATTAAGTTTTAATTAATAATCTAATTTATCCAGACGTTTGAGCTCGCGAACAACTATTATTTTCGAAACAAAACATCATGCATGTACTCAAAACTTCTCTTTCCTAATAGTGAAATTATAATTTTAAGAACACTCGCAACCCTAGGGCTTGTCATAATACCTTCATTCAACAGCTGTGCTGGTTTTAGTATGAATCAATCACAATAATTTTCTCTATAATGCCTAGGACCCTCTAAAACAACACCAGAACCATTCTACACCTACAAAATCACGTTTTGATTCGTCTTCCTACCAAACAATCGTTTTTTTTTTTTACTAAAGAGCGCTGAGCGCTCTTCTTGTGTCGTTCTTCAAATGTAACGAATAAGTGCAATTGCAAAAGTAAAACGGCGTAACAAAGTTGCAAGTAAATCAGGCTACGGGGTTGGGCATTAATTACATTGATCGTATACGTGGTTACAAAATTTGCACTTTTGTTAGTCTTTTTACCGTTGCTCGTACAAACTCGTACGCACAAATCTACGAATAGAATGAATGACACGAGTATCAGCATCACATTTCAATACTTTTGTGTCGATCATTACCTTGTTACTGTTTTATATTTTATCGATATAGAAATAATAATAATGTTTGTATTTTTTTTTTTTTTTCATTTAGAAACGTTATTATTGCTACGCTGTAAGCGCATTTTGTAATGAGTATTTTTAATTTACCGATTTAATAATCAAGTGTTGTATGGAATTGTAATTTACAATGTAATGTAATATGCTAAGTATGTGTGTTATTGACATGTTTATGTATTAATTACTTGTATTTTATATGTACGTCACGCGCGATCTAGTTGTCTTACATAGTGCGGGGACACTAACGCCCTGATAGTGTCGTGTTACTTTACATTAACTATTGAGACGATAACGTCAGTAGCAGTAAGTAGTAGTCGAGCATGTTGGTTCCGGTGTCTGTAGTAGGCACGCCGCGCGGGCACGCTCGCACGCATGCACGCACGCACGCACGTACGTGTGCGCACGTCATGACGCCGCTCGCAGAGAGTATTCAGTGTTAGCCATGGTGAGCGTCGCGCACCAGTCATTAGCTTATAGAGAAAATTCAATACATATATTTAATTATATTATTTATATTGTAGACTCTATAATCAGTTTTAAGTATTAGCTCTTAAGAGATTAAAGTAAAATTCTTATACCATTATCCGTATAAGTATTATGATCAACAATATTTCCATTGTTTTAAAATTAGTGTTGTTAGATTAAATGAAATGTAACGTTTAAGAATAAACTTGTACAAACTACTTATGTACAGTGTGTAAATTAAGTTGATGCTAAAATGGCGCATGCGCCTAGCTGAGAGAGGACAGATGTATCGTGGGTTTTGTAAATAGTGTACAAGTATATTGTAATATAACAAGTGTTTTCAATGTGCACATAGTCGCCTCATTCATTAATAAATTTTTTAGATCAATTAATCTTTCCTTTTGATTTTTTTGCCTTCTGTCTGTCCGTTTTGGTTTTCTACTAAACTTTTTTTTCTCTAAGGGAAATACAACTTGCTGTGTTGTCTAGATGTGTCTGAACGAAGATAAAAAATGTCTTCAGCATTCCCTTCTCGCATCAATGAGGA
The DNA here is from genome assembly GCA_949128155.2 of Xanthia icteritia. Lineage (NCBI taxonomy): Eukaryota > Metazoa > Arthropoda > Insecta > Lepidoptera > Noctuidae > Xanthia > Xanthia icteritia. Next base: position 19,033,235 of record OX421931.1, read on the forward strand.
ATGTATTCATGAGATATTCGTACCAAAATTGTATTTATTATGACTATCACATATAAACAATATCATCGCGGAGTCCATCTGTATCTGAGTAATCGTATCACACATTTTTTTAACTTTCGCAGCAGTTTATATCCTTCTCACTGCACCACAAATAGTTGCCCACGTTAGATTTCAATAGCCACCTAAATCAGAGTAATTTTAGAAGTCGCTAGTATCACATCGAGTTCTAATTCCCGAATCTTCTATACCTACAACCCATTTTATATCGTTATTTGAGCTCCTGTGTGGAAATCCACGTTGCACATAGTTTATGATCCTATCAGTAATCAATGTTTGTTGGAAGTGTACGTGGAATCTGCGCACGGGCATCATAACTTTCACAAAATTTTCATCCTTCATGTTCCTTTTTTTCTGTCTACTGTCATAATCTGCATATTTCCCAAGTTTAAACCGATTTCGAGAAGGAAAATAATGTTTTTTGAATAGGTATAAACTTAGTTCCTGCAACTACGTAATTATACCTAGGTCATCAAAATCAAAATACTTTTTGAAGTCAGTTTTTTGTTCTTATCATATATATTTTCATTTATTATGCCGTTTAATTTACCATCATCAAATATTCCAGGGCTAGGTAAAGGTACCGTTAATAGTTTCAGGGATCATGAACCTCTGAACCATGCCTAGTTCGATATTTTAATTAGAATACATAATTACCAAATCAGACATGTTAAGCTCAGTTATAACATCTGCATCTGTTGTTCTATCCGGATTGTCTGAAAGACCACTGTAATAGTGTGACTGAGCATTTTATTTTTGTGGTTAGTTCTATAAACTTACATATGATCTATGATTGGTTAAACAGAAGCTGACATTATTCGAGATTAGCACTCAGTTATCAGAGTTCTGACACATGCACTAACCAGCACGTGGCCTACCAATGGACCAGTGTTTGCCACAAAACTCCCCAAACAAGTGGTAACCTTTTCTTAGCCTGGGATAAAACTGCGACTAAGGTGGATGTCACTGCTGCTGTGCTCTCCAATCCGTTAGATAACATGAACAAGACCAGTTATTATTCCCACCAAGATCTGCCAAGTCCGGTTTGGTGGGCCTTTATTCCGTTTAGGACTTCTACGGCTTTATTGAGTTTGTTTCAAGTAAGTAAAACATTAAAGCAGACTGCCCGAAGAACTTATGACTAGACTAAGCTCGGGATTGATTACAAACTATTTTACATTTATTTACTTGCAACTTGATAGGTATGTCTTAGATCATTAAGGATTTTTTCCTCAAAATAAGATACCTACTTAAACCGTTGCGCATGAGCAGGGTTCCGGTTGGGGCACGATGCATCAATTCTAGAAATGGTTAAAAATAAGTGAGTATTATATTTCCAAAAAACTTATGTTACATCTGGATGTCTATATTCGGCATTTAATAATGGTTAGATAATGGAAAATCATGCGGTATTCGTACGATATGGCACCGTCACTTTCATTCGTTGTGATCGACACGCACTGCTATCACGAATTTCACGACCTACACATTGGTAGGTACCTAGGTATTTTAAAACACCCCAAAAACCTATGTTCTAGGTACCTAGTTTCATGGGCCACTTACCTACCTTAACAAGCATATAAATAATAGTTACAATATTACAAACCATAGGAATATGTCACTATTGCATCAAAGAAAATGAATATTCGGTATCGATGATTCCAAAGATCCTAATTCCTTCCCTATAGGTAACTTTTTGCCTTGGCGCTGATGAATCCGGCTTAGGTAACTACTACTACTACTAGGTGTACTAGTAAGTAATGAAATAGGCCTAAGTATGTTCCTACAACTTCTTGGCAATGCAGCATGATCGAGGAAACAATGGGAGAAATGGATTGCTGTTTCTGGAGGGAGGTACTCGGAATGTATTCCCGATACTTATTTATTGAAAGTTTCGAGTAAGTATTTGTACTAATCGTGGCCCCATCTGTACCTACCATCTGATATATTTTTCTGTAGCTTAGAATAGGTTGGTAGGTATGTATTACAAACTCTTCCCGAAGTTCTAATTTAGGTTTGAATCTGAGTCTCACTTTTCGTACATAATACATTGAGAATCAGGACAGAGATAAAGACTTACAGCCTATAATATTCAATAATTAGATATTGGGGAATCGCTATATAATGTTGGATACTTACGACCAACCCAATAAAGCAGGTGGTGCCTGGTGGCAGTGTGATGTTGGTCCGTGATGATGATGCTGTAAAAAAAAGGATGGGTGACCTATCTTTCGGAAACCACACGACAGAATCTAGTTAATCTTAATAAACGTTCTGGTAGACATGGTCTACCTCAGCCCATTGTAATATACTTACAATTAATTTCCATGTATACCAATAAATGTAATTTTTTGTAAAAATATAGCTACTTTGTTTCTCTCAATCTCAATACCTTTTCCTTAATTGGTTTTTGAAGACTGTTGCGACTTGTGTTAGTAAATAGAAGCGGTTTAGGAGAGTGTAGGTTTTGGAAGGTAGGTACATATTGCTAAGCTTGAATATAGATGAGCTACTGATTGTTGACCTCCGGCGTAAGACTCGTCTGGAAGCCGGGTGACGCGCATGAACTAATCTGTTGCCGCAACAACCTAAGAATTGTGTTAAATGTAACTTTTTCAATGTGCACTTAATCAGCTTTGTGGATGCCGGCGAAGAATAGGCCACCATACACTCTTTTCTAGCAGGTTTCATTAATTTCATACATATAAGTCGACTTCAGGAAGTAGGAAGAGTATTATGCCGCACTGCAGACACCGCGACAAAGTACACCGTGCTAATAACAACGCCATCTATGGTGAACCCATTGAACTAGACGCAGTATAGGTGAGAAAAAAACTAAGAAGGTGCTGCTATTGATGCCAGCACCGGAACTAAATCTTGTCACCATCTTATAATTTTAATTTTTTTATTTAAAACAGTTTACAGTAGTCATAACTCACAAAACAATTTTCACGACCTATGCGTAGGTATTGCAGAGGTGCTTTTATTATATTATGGCCATACCTAGATAGAATTGTCAAACTTAGTTCCACGTTTCGCCGCAGCTTGTAGCAAAGCGTGAGTGAGCAGGAAAGAGTGCGCTTCTGCCTACATACTTAATACAACTACAAGCGTGCAGGCCTGCAGGGTGTGCAAAGTGCAAAGCATGCCTCAGCACGTTCAGATGGCGGCAGGCGGTAAATGCACCGATCTCTTCGTTCAAACCCATTCTATAAGGTCGGTGAAAAAACCTGATAAAATTACTTATTTCCCGACCCAGAAATCGAATCCAGGATTAGCGCTTGCGACCACTTAATCAACGAGGCACTTTAATCCATAAAATTATCCGATAAAAAAAAATATGTACACTGTTGTACTAGCGACCCGCCGCTGCTTCGCATGGTTTTTACGACTTGACAAAACATAAAAAATTTCTTTAATAAAGTAAGTTACATATTTATGTAATATACAAATAAAATGTGAATGTGAGGACGATGTGGATCATTATTTTTTTTTATATTTTTTTTATATTAATAATCTGGCAGTTTGAGAACTTTCCGCGGGCCGCGGCCTACCCAAATTCCCTTTCTTTGGTATTGTTCGTCGAGTCGTTGAGCTTCTTAAGTCCTGAGTTGAGCTATACGATTACTGAATGAAAGAAAGAAAGAAAATACATTTATTTAACACAGACAAAAAGGCAAAAAAGTAAAAACAAATAAAACTAAAAAGAAAGAAAACAAAATATAAATTGTAAATTGCGTTGTGTGATACTAGCAGGAATGTGTGCCTCGCGGCTGCGCCAAATAGGCCCAGTTCAGCAAAAATGCCAAACAAATAGTGCCTGACGCTGGTTTTCAATGAGGTGACGGATGTAAATCAGTTTTATACGGCAATGTGTGTATGTATACTCAAATAAAATAAATGTGTGTAAGATAATAATAATAATAATGACAGGGCTTGATACAGAAAGCGGTACTTCTGGACACGGCGCGTATCGTTAGGAGATTCCTCTCTCAGGAGCCCTGACCACCGGTAGCTTGGACCTTGTTCCCGATACCGGTGGGCTACTATTTTTTATATTTTTAAATGTTTTTGTTTTTCTTTGTTTTTATAAAAATATTTAAAAATGTAAATTATATGTAAATATATGAAATAAAGGAAATAATAATGAATATTTCAATAGTTACATATAGGTATTCAATAAAAATTGCAAGACAACAAAACAAAAACATATTGACAAATAAATGAGACGGACGCATGATAAATCTAGACATCATTCAAACAATGGACAGGTCCATTTAAATCTGTATGGTTATTTCTTCAAAAGATCATCTCAGACATGAACCTGCATGGTCCTCATATGGCCTGATCAAGATTATGACGTTTGTGTCAACAACTTCTGTGCTCGTGTGAGAACCTATTTACCTGTATAATGAAATAAATTAACAACGCTAGAGAGAAAAAAAAAGTGGTTTGTGACGATCAAAATGTTACACTTTTTTCGGTCTGGCTTTCATTCGCCAAGGAGTACTAGGTATAACGTGCGATAAGGAACTTCGCTTCAATAAAAAACAATCTAACAATGGTGCCGATTCTTTTGTCACAAATGCCTCTAAGTGGTAAGGAATACTATTAGTTGTCATGAACTAAAGTTCACACCAACACCTCGACTTCAGGTGCAAAAACAGTACTGTATATTTTTTATTTTCTTTTGCTTATATCTCGAAAATGGTGTGTCCTATCGCAAAAATAATGAAAATATCGACCCCCTTTAAAAAAACCCTTAAACCTCTAATACTCAACGCGTAGGTAATATTTTTTCCTGTTCCCTGAGAGATTCGCGACGACGTATATTATAAATGGCTCTGACAGCTCTCTTTTGTTAAATAAAGATGGATTCAATGTCAGCAGCCCGATCCCACAGTAAAAAGCCATACGACATAATACTGTGGAAGTAGCTAAAATAGACCAAAGGCGCGTTTTCTACATTTGTTACCTATCTTATCTTTCTAACAGCATAAACGGCCGAGCTTAGCCTCATCATAAACACTAAAACTAACTTACCTATTATTTGAACAAAAAATAACTAAGTACTTACTTAAAAAATAAATGTTGATAAACTTATATCCACAAAAAATGAGTTCCACTGTTGGCCAGAAGATTACATAGAAGTACTCTCACAAAATGTTTTCCCAGACAAAGGTGCCTTGCACAAGAAAAAACAAACTTCAAAACAATGCAATAAAAAATAAAACTTGTAAAAAGTAAAAATAACATGACCTTTTCGTTTATTTGTATAAGGGATTTTGTAAAGGAAAACTTGCAAAATGTAAAAGTTTCAGACTCATGTTACTTGCTTCATTAAATGAATAACAAATTGCCTGGACTCGCGAATGAGTTATATAAAAAGAGAAAGATTATTATTATTTATTTATTTATCATGAACAAAGTTAAATTACTTAAAAACTATGCCCCGCAAAACCGTTTTCACGATTTGTCTAAATTCAAAATTCAAACTAGGCTGAGAATCAGCACTTTTCGAACGTCAAAATTACATAAGACTGTCCCCAAAACGCCCACCCTTCACCACTTCCTAGAGCTTTAGCTGGGAAGAAGAAGTGGCGCAACAAACTCCCCAGCAGCACAGCTGTCTGTTCAGTTAGAAAAAAAAATCTATATAATAGTATTAAAAATGATATTTACATTACGCAACACAATACATAATTTAAATTATAAAATTAATAGCCATATGACAGCTAGCATACGTCAATATACCAACCAAAAACATCGAAAACTATACTCAAGCAGAAATAAATATAACTAAACGAAAACAATATCTAAATAAAAGCCTCCAGGCATAACGGGCGTGCCCGCTTACATATAGCTGTAACTAGAAGTTATAATTGATAAACTAGGACCATCGAAGTAAAATAAAAATTATCGAGGTCGCTAGCTACCTAGTCTGTGGGAACAGAACAAACATTACAAATAAGGTTTATTAGTGCGGGCACTTAATTTCCACTTATTGCACTTATAAAGTATCAAACAATAATATCCTATCTTAGAAGTATGTATGGAAAGTGAATAAAGGAAATCTCTTTCCTTAAATCAAATGATTTACACATCTTATAGAACTACTTAATTACTTATTTGCTCTCCATCTACAATCTGCAAACCACTTTCCTAAAAACATCGCTTAAACTCCTGAAAAAGAACTGCTTAAGTAATTTGGCAAATTTACCTTTTATTTCCTGACTTCTTATATCAGTAGGCAATTGGTTGAGAAGGTATGGTACTCTTCTATCAAGCGTTCGGTCGCCAAAATAATTTCTTATTCTAGGTACATCAAATTTACCTGCTGATACCACCATCCTAGTTGCGTGGTTATGGGTAACTAGCGAGTGACGCTCCCAACTACCATGACTGTTAACCAGAAGTAGGTATTTATGTAATAATTTTATATGACAGTTGTTGGAAGTACCCTACCTACTTAGGTATTAAAAAATAACACAATCGTAATATATCACACCTACATAATATCATGAAATTGAGGATATCACATCCTTACTTCGCTGAGCATGAGAACCTCGGGTCGGGCAATGTGTTATTGGGTTTTTCAATTTGGAATTTCTCAGTAGCAGCCCGGAGTCTGGATTTGTGTCCGCTTGATGGCAATAGGCTCGCCCCTTATTACATGGGACGCAAACATAACTGGCGAAATGTGGGTAAGATAAGATAAGATAATTTATTTTGCAAATACGGGTACAAGTCAAGGTGTTACATAATATAAATACAGAACAGCCATATTTTACCAATTACAAGGCTTGCAAAAGTATAGAGTTTAGGTAAAATTAAAATACATAGTTCCTAATAATACATAATAATATTCTAATTCATAATTCATTAATAAAAATAACCAGTCAATAATAAAATTAATGTCACAATTTCTAATAGTTATTTAAATACAATACTTAAAATAGTCAAACAACTTCTTTCTCCAATAAAAAGTCTTCAACCCTATAATAAACTTTGTCTACTAAAAAATTTCTAAGCCTTTTTTTGAATAATGTCAACTTATAGTCCTTCCAACAACTTGGTATTTTGTTATATATCACCGGTGCCATGCAGCAGACACTCTTGCGCATCAGAGTAGTTCTAGCACTAGGGATACACAGACAACTATTGTCACGCCTATTCCGTAGAAATACGTCAGCCATTCGTGCGAAGCGATCCGGGTTTAATTTTACGAACACTGCCATTTCTAAAATGTACAAACATGGTAGGGTTAATCATTTATATTGTTTAAAATATGGCACGCAGCTATCAGTACTCTGTAATTTAAAAATAACCCGTATGCATCTTTTTTGGGCCTTAAATGCAGTTTCTTTTTCTGTTGAGTTGCCCCAAAAGATAACTCCGTATCGCCAATGGCATTCAACTATACCATAGTACGCAGTAAGGCATGCATCCAGATTAGTAATAGCCGATAAGGTATATAATGTGTATGCCGATGAACTTAGTTTCTTACAAAGTAACTCAATGTGTTGTTTCCAGCCAAGTTTTTTATCTTTTTCAAGTCCAAGAAATTTAGTACTAACTACCTCGTTAATTTTATTAGTGTTATATTGCACCTTGAGATTGTCCATATCAGTCATGCGTTGGTTAAATTGGATTATTTTTGTTTTATTTAAATTTATTCTTAAGTTATTTTCCTCTAACCATTTTATAATCAATTTTAACGAATTATTAATGTCACTTTGGTATGTGCCAACGCTTTTCGAAGGTATCATCACGGTACTGTCATCTGCAAATAATCGGTTGTTCAATCCACTCCGATAAGTCATTAATATATATTATAAATAACAAGGGACCCAGCACACTACCCTGTGGTACCCCATATCTAACTTTTCGCACTTCTGATCTAAATATCTCGTCATGTTTATTAATTACATTTATCCTGTTGATTTCGGTTACTTGTCGTCTATTTTTTAAATAAGATTGAAAAAGTTCTAGAATATTACACCGTATACCATAAGCTTCCAGTTTTATTAGTAGTGTAGAATGGTGGACTTAATCAAATGCCTGCGTCATATCGCAAAAAATGGCGCAGACTGGGTTTCGTTTATCCACTTTTTTATGACATTATATACAAAATCATAAATCGCCATTTATTGATTTTCTTGGTCTAAATCCTTTCTGTTGCTCACACAGAATATTATATTTCTCAAGATAATTATATAGCTCTTTGTGAATATATTTTTCAAATATTTTTGAAATAATAGAAATCAATGCGACTGGCCTATAATTTTCCACTAGCTCTCTGTTTTCCTTTTTAAATAAGGGTTTAACAATGGCAATTTTCAAAGCATCTGGGTATACGCCAGCAGCTATACTGAGATTAAGTATATAACTTAAATGGACACATAATTTCTTAGCTACAGATTTAATCACATTCGTGGAGATGCCATCGTAACCTACGCTCTTTGTGTTTTTCAGTGTCATAATTATTTTAATTAGGTCATCTGGTACGCTTGGTGCCATGAACATCGACTTACATCTTGTATATATCTTACGTTGTGGGTAAGGCTGGCTACCGTCATTGATTAAGGGCTGTATTTTGTCAACAAAATAGTTGTTAAACGTATCAGAAATGTCCTTAGGATCTAATATTATATATTTTTGTTATTAGTTTTAATTTTATCAATTTGATGTTTGGGAGTATTGAATTTATTTCGGTTTATAATTTGCCACGTAGTTTTTGCCTTGTTTGTGGCTTTTTCAATTCTGTAGTTGTTTTGTGCCTTTTGTGTTAGATTTATATTTTTTTTATATAACTTAGAATAGTTGATCAACTTTATTTTATTGTCTCGGCTAGGGTTTAATCTCAATTGCCAAAGAAGGTTTCTTTTCTTCCTGCTACATAGTTTAACACCTTTTGACACCCATTTAGGTTTATTTATTACGTTTATTTTGACTCGAATAAGCGGGAAACACAAGTCATAAAACAACTTTAAGGCGTCGATAAATGCATTATAAGCTATATTAGGATCGTTCGTATCATATTATATATCTCTGAGAAAGAAATATTCTGCATGCAGTGATTGAATTTAACTAAGTTTTCTTTACTATAATCTCTTCTTGTACTATACCAATAGTTTATGGCACACGCCTTTTTAACGGGACATTGAAGTAGCTGTGCTGTGTGATCCGACAATGCAAACTATTACTTCGCTTTTACATGCTTTACTAAAATTATGCGCAAAATTGTCTATGCATGTCCCGCTGGCCATGCGAGTCGGCTGTTTAAATACTAGTTGTAAATTGTAGCTTAATAGTAAACACTCAAATGTAGCAGAAAGTCTATTAGACTTTAGTAAATCTATGTTAAAGTCTCCTGCTATAACAATATTTTTCCCAGTTGTCTTTAATATCATTTGGAAAAGTTTCTCCAGCTTATTTAAGCAATCATTATAATTATTTACATTTGGTACCCTATAAATACAGACGACAATTATCTTATAGCTTATAAGCTCAATGGCGCAACATTCAAAAATACCAGAAGTTGATAATTTACCAATTTTAGGCAGTTCTTTCCATTTGTGGCCATTTTTCACAAGAATACATGCTCCCCCTCTTTTTTCCCTTTTTTGCAATAATACGACGCTAAACTGTAATTGGGTACTTACATACAATTGGCTCTCATAGCCTTCCATAATGAAATGTTCGGTGATGCATACTATATCAATACATATTTGATTATCAGCTAGTTGATTTAGACATACTGATAAATCATCCGAATTTTTCAACTAACTTGCTATATTTTGATGTAAGATATTAATATACTTATTCGAGAAAAAACAACTCTTTAACATTTGCATCTGAGTTGTTAGTGGTGTCAGGTATTAAAGGGAATAACTCCAGGTCAATTTTGATCATATTCATTATATTTTTAAATATGAATTGTATTCCAGCTTTATTTAATATACCTGATTTATAAGAAAACATGTCAAATTCAAATGTTAGGTCATAATTAGTGTCAAAATAGTATGCGCAGTTATGATATTGGAGGTTCATATGAAGTAGTTCATTAAACATCTCAATCTTATAGTTATATATAGGCGCTCCTCGTACATACGAAGAAGTGCATACTATAATATTTGTATGGGTTATCTGCGCTAAGCTTCGGTTAATAACTTTTATTAAATCAATAAAATTATGACAGTGTCTCCAATCAAAATTATACAATAGTCATTCATATTGAAATCTCTTAATTTCGACTTTAAATTAGCTAATAGTTGTTTTATCTTAGAGTTTGGTAATGAGTAACTACAGAATTTAAATTCTTTAGAGAAATTGTCTTCAATAGCTTCTAGTATACCTCTTTGTGTGCTATTACTTAATACACACAGATTCCTATATTTGGCTTCATTGAGTGTGCTCGTTCTTGGAGTTTTCTTATCAGGTGTTGAATTTTGCATTGGCGGCGTCAGTTTTGTATCATTGGGCGATATAGCTACATTTGATATCTCATTTTTAGTTACCAATGGGTTATTGTTATTCGTTACTTGTGCCTCCTCCAATTTATTCTTCACCTGTGTGCACCTGTTATCTCCATCTAGTGAGGTTTGGTTTTTCTGCATCTTCTCACCAGAATTCTCCACCACCGGTGTGCATGTTATTTCTTCGATAGGTAGTTGACTGTGTTTTTCTGGGGTCATATACTGTAGGCATGCGCTTTCTCTGTTACTGTCATGTAATTTATTTCTTTTATTTTTCCTACTTGAGGTTTTTGGGGAATTCTCTATGAAGTCTAGTTTTTTGTAGACATTTATAGTTCTCTGGCAATTTAACAGTTCGCATTTCAATTTACTATTTTCTTCATGTAATGCATCAATTTCGTTATTAGCAGACTGTAGTTCACCTGCTAGTTGATTGATTTGTGCTTTGACCACTTCACAACATGAGTGGCTTAAATCCAGGGATGTGCTTGGAAGACTTGTCATTGTTGAGTCAAGTATGTGAGAATTAGATAAATCAGTTAATGATTTGGATTGCTATAGATTGGCAGTAGCCCTCTTTCTTTGCGTTATGTTGTTGTAAGAATCCATTCTATAATGTGTCATTATTTTATCAAACCCTAAAATTATTTTTAAACTTTCCACTTTAGTGTAAAAAAAACCAGGCTTGCAACACTATGTAGTTTTCAATGCGCAAAATAGTATTCTCTGTTGACCTGGAATGTTTCTGTCAAGTTCCGTTACTCACAGCTAGATGGCGGTAGATTAATGCACGTATGCTAATTATGTGACATTCTGTCAAGTTTAAGACTGGAACGCGATCATCGGTTGACCAATGACAGCAATGTTATTGTTTTATTTTGAAAATTAACGTTCACAATAGGTGCAATTTAGCATTTATATCACTTATTTAGCGTGCTATTTATTGTAACAAACTTAGTTGAGATAACATCGGTTCACTCATTGTCTTTTTATATCACTTTTGTTACATTATTGTTGCTTTTTGTAAACAAACACTAAGTCGTCACTTTTTGCCAATTTTTTCAACACAAAGGTTCCAAAACTTCTGGATAACAGTGTCACTTGGCTATTAGTTATTTTTTTACAGTTTCACTTAATTATATTCACATACATACACTAAGGTGTACACACTAAGGTGGTCACATACATACACTAAGGTGTACTATAGGTACACCTCTGCCTAACCCTGCGGGGAATACAAGCGTGATGATATGTTACATCCTCACTTTTCGAAAATTGTTAATATTTGATTGAATTAGAATAGCTTCTTTACTAGAAGTCATCGTATTAGTGGTTCAGTAGCTGCCATATCATCAGGATTGTGTCAGAATAGAGCAGTTCGTCGTGGATCCCTCTTTTACTTATTCTACTCTTTGGTCGTGGACGTGGTACGACAGCGGCTCCCTCCCCTGACATCATCTTCCGCCACATCGATGCGACGCTCTGCTAGAGTGACAGTAATTAGCCAATGTCACTTTTATCCGACCTCTTTGGTGCGCTGTCAAATATAAATCAATGAAGAAGTAAATAAGAACATATAAGTTGCATTGATCATTTCTTAATATTCAAATAATTTTAATTCAGGAATACACCCATATAAAATTCACAACAGATTACAAATTCATTCGATTAATTAATTATAAATTATTACAAAACAATCAACATTACAATAAAGCAATTATTATTTTAGCTGGAATATTAATTGCCCTCAATATTCCATTGTCGGATTTATGTATTCGGTTCACAATGGAGGCCTGCGACTTTTTCATGACTGCGTAAAAGTTATCTACCTTGCTTTCGGCATACATGCCGGAGGCAATACACCGCCAAGGCAGACCCAGTAAACTATACCTACCTTCATTCGCAAATCCGTTGATAAGCGATCATTATGGAGGCTGATTCCATTTTTAATAGGTTATCTACACACATTCAAAAGTGTTTAGGGATCAAGTACATTTTTAACGATAAAAAAATATACAATTAATATTTACCAAATGTAGTCTTCCAGACCGGCTTCTTACTTTAATTCCTTAAGTTTAAGTTAACAACTTAACCTTATATTTTGTAAAAATGTAGAAAAATTCAATTTATGAGGAAATTAACCTAAGTTAATGTCGTCAATTAAATGGCAAAAAAGGCAAAAATGAGGATCTTATAAATTATTACAGTAAAATTAAAAAAAAAGTGTTTCTACCATTGACATGAATCACACAATCACAGCGATTTGGCCTGCTTAAAATCAGTTCATCAAAATCACTTTGAGGAACGGCCGCCCAGGTTCTTTGTAACAAGTCAAAAAGTTGTTGTGGGGTATGCACGGCATCCATAATCAGCAGAGCTCTTCTGTTGAGCATATCCCATGCGTGCTCAATTGGGTTGAGGTCTGGCGGTTGAGCAGGCCACGGCAGAACGTTGATGCGAGCATCGGCAAGAGTTTGTGTTACGACTAGCCGTGTGTGGACGTGCATTATTCGAAAAAAATCACTCCACCGGCTTCGCAAAGGAATGACACGTCTGAAACAATCCTTTCCGCATAAATCTAAGCATTGAGGTTGCCCCTGATCCAAATGAGATCGGTTATTCTACCGATCCAAATACCGGCCCAAACCATTATTATTCCCTCTCCATATGAATGAACTTTCTGACAAAATTTCAAATGTTCTTGTCATCCAGAGGTCCTCCAAACTAGAATACGTCTTTTATCCGGCCTCATACCGAAACGAGATTCATCGGAAAAGCAAACACAACGCCAGCCTTCTTCCTCCCAATTTCTGTGTTCGCGAGCCCATTGTAAACGGGCCCTACGATTGCGGTGTGCTAATAGGTGGAACTCTCAGCGGCCTTCGGGATCGCAGACCCAATTCCCGTAAACGATTTCGGATGGTTTGGTCGCTTATCAGCAAGCCTGAAGAGCTGTGGAGCCTCGTAGCCAACATCATGGCGGTCATGGTACGATTCCGTCGAGCAGTGTTTTGGATGTACCGGTCCTGTCTGCGAGTGGTGATGCGAGATCGTCATCCATGTCGCTCGGCCACGCTGCCCGTGATACGATAGCGCTCTGTGTAGTGCCCAGAGTGACAGCCACAGTGCGTTGCCTGTAACCAGCTTGCATCATTTCGACGGCTCTCATCATCTCTTCTCGTGTCAAATGATGTCATCGCTCCATATCGATGCAATTTTTTTCAGTTCCGATGCAGAAATTATAATGGTTGATTTTGTAAAAACGCTATTACACACTTTTATTGCAATTCTGATTGACAGTTGATTTACTATTTTTAATCAAAATTTAAAGAAAATTATTTATTCAAATAGTGAAATTCACTAAAAAAAATCAATAACGACCCAAAAAAGTTATAATAATAATCCTCAATTGCGGCGATACTCTAAAATGTATTTGATCCCTAGACACTTTTTTGATGTGTGAGGCGTCGCACACTTGGTGAAACTTATCGCAACGAAACTGGCCGAACTATCGATTGGCCGAAGAATTACGATCGATACTAAATAATTCGTTTTTTCACTTTTAATAAGTTATAGGCATTTTGTGTGTGTTAACAATCGTCAATCGTTTGATATGCGTGACCATTTGCCATTGCACTCTCTGCTCCATAAATGTTAGTCGATAATAAATAATTAATATTATTAAGTAGGTAGCTACTTAATAATATTAAGTAGGTAAATTGAGCGCTAATTGTATCGACTAACAGATTTTATAAGTTCTCGACAAACTAATCGCATCCGGTCAAGTTGGAGGATTAAGTTTATTCTTTCTTTCATTCTTTTTCTTATGGTTAGTGTTAAAGTTTTTATGCCGCCCATGGGCCTCTGACTTGGCTTCACATGCGTCGAGAAATATCTCTCCGATCTGCCGGTTTCCTCACGATGTTTTCCTTCACCGTTTTTGAACCAAGAGGTAATTACAATACTCACATGAATCCGAAATGTCAGAGGTGCTTACTTTGGGTTCGAACTCGAGACTTGGCAGTCCGACGGTGACACCACTAAGCTATCACTGCTATTTATTAACGACTTTATAACATTGGGTATAATGTTGTTTTTCATTCAACAGTAAAAATGTGCCGTCCCTAATTATCAGAATATTATTTACAATCGCTAATCTGTAAAATAGACAGCGGTTGTTTATCAAAAACAACAATAAGAGTAGAGAGTCCTTGCGCCTTATCAGCTGTTCTCAACAAAATCATAAATATCAGATAATCAGTTTCGTGATTACCTTTATCATAGTTACATGAATATAGTGGTGCGGCCGTCGCGTCGATAACACGCTGTGACTAACAAATAACTATTCAATAACTGAATTACCGACTTTTTAGGATATCCATGTGCATTTTATTTTTCTACTAAATTTTTCTTGTGATGATACTGTATGTAATCAGACATGTTTATTTCGTTACCCAGTGTAAACAATTGTGGTGTTCCTAAGTGTAAACAGATATTTTTTTAGTTAATTTAGTTTACAGATTGTGATTGTGTTTGCGATGAGTTATTACGAAAAGAAATACGGAACTGCTCGCCGAAAGCCGAAAGTGCTGGTAAGGAAATCACTACATTAAACACTTAACTTTATGCTTGTGATCGCCGAAGGTTAGGCAGAGATGTACCTATAGTACAACCACACTGCGCCAGTTAGCCCACCTTCGCACGGACGTAAAAATGTCGCAGCGGGATTTTATCGCGCAATAGATTTTCAACTCTCCGTGTTGAGCCGAGCGTTGAGAATCCAACGCCTTGGGACGCACTCTCTTCCCAGCGTTTTGAAGAAACACACTGTTGGATTATCAACTCTCGGCGCTAAGCAGAGCGTTGAAAATCCAATGCAAGAAAAAAAATCGCCACGATTTTATTACATCCCTTCGAACGTGGGCTTACGTTTCAGAGCGTTTATTCAAAAAGTTGGCAACGTCGTAAATAGCTGTCAAAAATTTAGCTGTTTTGATGAATTTGGCAATATTACTTACTGTATGGAAATAAGAAATGTGGCTAACTAGCGGACTAGAATTTTAATAATGAATTGCAACTATAACATTGTATTTGATGTTGTACCCGTTTTAGGTGTAAAAAACCTTCCAAGTGGGTGTCGGACTACGCACAACGAAGGGTTCCGTAGTTAGGATGAATTTATCGCAATAAAAAACTAAACTTTGTAGTTGAAAAAATTGTTCTCCCATACGGAATGTATGGGAGAACATGTTTTTGAAACCGCAAATTTAAGGTGGTCAATTATAACTAATTAACTTGTAACGCCTACTTAGCTGTGATAGTTTTTCTTTTAATTTCGTTCTACTGCCGGATTTTTTTTCACATTTCTAAAACCAACCATTTAGCTGGGTTCATTTAACTCTAACAAAAATTTGCACTTTAAAGTTTAATATTTTACAAATGAATCCCTGAAAAAAAAATGGTTTTAACGAACTCACAATATTGTTAAACGACCTTTCCAGCGACACCCCACACAATGGGATAGATGACAAAAAAAAAAATCCCCACTTTACGTGTATAATTTTTCAAAATCGGCGCAAATAAATTTCTAATTCCGATTATAGACGAATTGCTTCTCCTCTTTTTTGAAGTCGGTAAAAGAAAATACTAATGCATAAACCCAATAACACTTTTACCGACCCAGAGAGTAGTCCCGTTTGCAGCCACTAGAACATCGAGGCAGTTAGTAAATCAACTACACAGTAATTGATTATTAGTTATCTATCATTACACCACCATTGTATTTGACAATGACTCAGATTGTAATGTCGTCAAAACAATGGATACGTGTGCAAAATACCAACTCAATCGAAAATCGGGAAGTGCATGAAAACTCGATCACAAGGCATTCTACAGCCGGAATTTCTCTGATAAATTCATGTAGTGGAATTAATAATATGAATTCAGAAAAAGGAATTGAACACATACAATAAAATACTTCCACACACATATTCAGATTTGGAATTTAAAGAGATACTTATTCCGGCGGATAAAATTGTTTGACAGGTAAAGAAAAATAAAAACTAAACATTTTTTTCACAAACAAATGAACGATATATTACTTCAGGTAGCGCGATCCGTAGCAAAAGTTGGCTGTATTTTACCCCAAAAATATAGCTAAGTTACTTTCTAAATGTTAAATAGTTGTAGCATCTCTTGCTACGCCAATGCCTACGCCGCCGGCTACGCCGTAGGCTCTACGGGATCTCTCTACTAATACATGGGATAGAGCGGGATAAATAATGTATTCGTATTATTTAAACAAATACTCATTTTGAAAATGTAAAATGTATACGTTAGGGAAAACATGTAGTTTTGTTATTATTAAAAACTGATGACTTTCCGTGAAGTATTTACGCCGTAGTAAGGGTTTATGTTGTTTTTACACATTCCTTTGGATTTGTTTCTATCGATTAACTACAAGTAATCGTGTTTCTAAATTGTATGATGTATAGGGTGAATCCTTAAATATCTTACATATTAATTGCATAGCTAAAGGTTAAGTAAAAAGATGCCGCGAATACTCGCTATTATTCCGTATTCGGCATTACTCGACATTTTTTTGCAGGCAGTTTTTTTGCATGCAGGTATCCTTTTAATTTAATTATCTCTGCAGTTACATTGTTAAAAACAAAGTTGTACCGTTTAAATTATTTAAGCAGCTTATAAGTTACTTGAAAATCCAACAGTGCGTTATTTTGACGCGCTCGCTGAGATTCGCTTTGTCGGATTTTCAATGCTTGGTTTACCACCGAGAGTTGTAAATTCACTGAGCGATAAAATACCGCCGGGAATTTTTTACGTCACGACAAAATGATCTGATGATCTGATATTAGGACTTTTATTATTTGTTTACATCATCGGAACATAAGATAACATAACATAACATGCTATTTATTTATCGCGATTTATTGCAATCGACAAAAGCTAATGTTCTTTCAAGGTAAAAGCTAACGAAATCATGAAGTAGATACTCGAAATCATACTTTGAATTCGAATGTTTTATTCGCCATCATTTATACGAGTTCCATATTTAATTTTCTAATTTTACTTTTCAAGTTCACCAAGTTGGATTGTATCAAGTTGTGATGATGTCACAACAGAAAATTGCTTCTTCAATTTTCTGTTGTGACATTGTCACAACTTAATACTGAATGAGCATTATACATAGAATCTTGTTCCACGCTGAAAATCTATTATATCATCTTTTGCGATGTCGCGTCGGACGAAACGAGGATTTATTAATTAGAAATTCTCAACGAACATTGACAATATTGTACGTATGATAGAGTTTCTATAATCGAACCTCATAAAATCTTTCCGTGCACGCGACTGACTAGCCTATATGTGTAAAGGCCTAGGAAAGTAGTTAACATGGCTTGTACAAATAATAACTTCGTTATCACTTGTTTCAGTAACAAGAAAGTAAATGGTGACATTTGTTAGCTCGTCCACTATTGCAACATGTTATTTTAATAAAAACACTAACTTTGTACACTCGGCCAATAGTAAAAGGTTCTCAATTTATTTTAAGATACTGGATATAACATAAATCGAAAGTTGGGAGGATCACCTTATCGTGTTGAAGACGATCTAAATTGAGTCAGCCCAGATTTTGGCTACGAGTTTGGCGCCTTCAGTAGTGTCCATCAGTCGTAATGTGCTGACAATCGGACACGCAGGACTTGATATTAAGTGGCCCGTCGTGTTTGTGGAACAGCACCACATTCTTCTTCATTGTGTCAATGACACGACAGTGTATTACATTTTGATGGCCCAAAACTTAGCCAGTACCACGGCGACGACGCACAGACGACGGCAGGATAGGGTGGGACATAGTTTGCGCCACATTCACACCCTACTGCTGTACCGCCCGTACTCCAGGATCTATAAATATCCACCTGAACAGGTTTTCCTAGCTGGAGTCTGTTTAAAGTTAGTTATTCGATCATTGATTCTTGTAAAAGAGTGTATACTATATATGTAAGATCCTACACGACGTAAGAAAGCGTAGGTTTTTGTTACATCATCATTTCAGCCGAAAGATGTACATAGGCCTGCCCCAAGTGTCGCCACATCAATGTGTAACAATATATTATGACATGCAAATCAAAATACAATGAATAGAATAAAATTTATTTATTGTTTATGGCTATCACCTGTAAAACAATGATTTATGGCAACGGTTCGAACCGAGGTGTGGACACATACGAACGGACACTCGATACAAGCCCTGACTCAAGAGGGGGGTACACCGACTATAATAATATAGAAATTTTGGTTATTTTAGCCTTTGACAGAGGACAATTCAACAGTCTAAGTTGCAAACTGTAAGACTGTATTAATAAGGAACTAAAATTTTTAGGACTAAACAAACGCAAAGTAAAAGATTACAAGATTAAAATTTGGTTTCCTTACGCAACAAATGTACCTACCTAAAGAAACCAAATTGTAACAATATCCACGACTGAATACTGTGTCCCAAAATACAAGCGATAACCTTTTTATTTAGAAATAATAATATTGTGAATGATTTTCTGGTACCAATAAACAATTTTTTGTTTCAACTTTTCTATTCAGGGGCAGTCGGATAGGAAATGGTGTCATTTTTTTTTATATGATCTTTAATAGTGATTCGTATATAAACAATTTCATTTTATAAAATGGCTGATTCTCAGCCTAGTTTGAATAAATGTCGTGTGATTTGATTTGATTTTAATATCACGTTTGTATACACGAGCGGATGGACGTGGTAAGTATACCCACATATTGGAGTTTTGTTGTGGGTCCGACGAAATGAACAATATATCCGATATTTATATTAGACGATAGAAAATTAGGATTATTTTATAAGTTAGTAAAATCATGTTAAAAATATCTTTAAACGCGGTTTTAATACGTCTTGAAAAAAATTAGATGGATTTCTAACAACAATATCACCTTCAAGTGTTACTACCACTATGGGTCGGTTAACAGTCACGGGCATAAGATTCAAAAGTGATTTTCTCGTAAAGTGTTAATACATATGTCATGGTGTTACGAACATAGTATAATCGAAACCATACTTTTATGAAATAGTTTCGTCATTGTCGTCGACGCCATCGCGGCCCTCCTGATAGTGTGAGGCGTTATAAAGCGCCACCGCCAATACGAGACTTTTTTACTAAAACTTTTCCTCCTCTAGATAGGGTTGACGACCTCATAAACCTGCCATACTTGTTTGGCATAAGACGCCACAACCCTGCTCCTCGTTCCTGTTCCATCACTGCCTGTTGATTCTGCTTCTCGTTCCTGTCTCTGAGCATCCCGAGCTGCAGACACACCTGAAGCTGAAGCCGACCTGAAGCTCCTACTCCTCAAACTTTTTTATCCTTTGCATTTTTTTGTCCTTTCTGTATTTTCTTTAATTATGTGACTTACAATTATACCTCCGGCTAATCGTTACGTTACAATAGCATTTTAACAAACTTGCAATGTTTATTTCACGAGGAAACAGGCTTTTGAATTTTTCGTAACTGTAAGGTGCGAAACTGTATACGACAATGGCTGCCCGGTTCCTCTATTGTTAAAACTACTATTTACGAATTTGTAAGTCACTTTTTAACCGACTCTCCCTGTGAAAACGTTGACCCTTTTGCCATATACCATGTCATTACAGGATTTATTATTGAACAATAGGTTCTGTTCATTAATTGGCTTGCAAGCGTGATGAGTAACCCCTTCACGAGGATATTTTATAAAATAAAAATCCATTTTCAAATTTACCTGGAAATTAAAGACACAAATCATTTACGTGCGTTCTGAAAACTACGAACTAGGGATGAAATGAAATGATTCAATTTTCCGGATAATAAGTTTTTACAAGCACTTTTAAACGTCAAAAATATTTTATAAACTAGATTAGGTTGACATTTCCTATCTGACTACTCTGAGAAGAAAGGCCGAAACAAACTCACAGGTCACAGTCTCTTAGTTCAGACATAATCTTGGTCTGATGAACTATGGATGCTTTAAGCATTATGTTTTGAGAACATTTTACTAGTAATAAATATGTTTTAGCAATATTCAGATTTTTATTTGTAGCGAGCATTTAGAAAACAGTAATCATTTACTTTCTTAAGTATTGAAAATATTTTTATATTTACAAATTATCTACACTGTGTGTAGATAATTTGTAAAGTGGATGCTACTGAAGAGTGATGTCTTTGTATTCTGCTGGATACTCGGTAGATCAATAAAACAATCAGTTACGTGTATTCGCAGATTTTTGTAAACTCTAATCTTCTTCTTGCTGTTTCGATAGCAATCTAAATAGAGTCAGCACAGAATTTGGCACAGTTACAACTTAAATATAATTACCCAGTATTTATTTATTTAAATAGCACGTAAACAATACTGATGTAAAATATTAAATCATCACAAAAAAAAAGGTTTTTACGATACTTTTACGACCGGGTTTTCCGCGATGTAATTTTTTTAATTTTTACATTCAACTATTTTCATATATTATAAGTTGAAAGTAATGTCATCGGACCATTTTCTACTTATCGGCTGTTCCCTGGATGATTTCTGACTAGATATATTACTATTGGATATTTTTAGAGCCTTTATATTCATGATTTACCAGGCTATAGGTACACTGCTGGTAGCGCAATAAAGATTTTACATAAACACTTCTCAAAAAACCTGAAAAACACGCACAAATCTAATAGTTTTTTTATTGTTAATTAACGTTAAAATAATTTTCTAGAAAATATCTGCAGAAGTTTATGATTTCGAAACTCATTGCTATCTTAAAACCAGGTAACACAGGCTGTTTGACAGTTAAATGTTGGCCAGTGGGTCACTAATCAAAAATCGATGTAGTACAAACCAAGTACAAAGAAGTCTGAAGTCAAAACAAGTGACACGTGACATTCTATGGAACATTATAGAGAGATCCTTTTGTAAATCGTCGGTAGCCGCCTTGCAGTTGTCAATTTCCTACTTATAGGGAATATAAATTGCTTCTTGAGGCAAGCCCTTTTGAATTATAAACTAGGTTTTGTAGAAGGCGCACGTCGAGTGATGTCAGGTTGTGTGCTCACACTTAGTGCTGGTGTCGTGTGCGATTTAGTATTTATGAGTGACACGGTACTTCTAACTCTAAAATTTGAAAAAATATTTATAAGGCGTTTGAAATATTTCTACAAAGTAGGTACTTACTACTAAATTTTGGATCTTTTCACAGTTATATGAAAAATTATCAAAAAAAATCGGTAAAATGAAGTAGCGTGTTCCAGTATTCAGATACCCAGAATGTATTAGGGGTGGCTTTTGTTAACTCCGAGCCTTTTGGGGATGCCATCGAGATTATTCGTGCCGTCTACGTGCGCACCACGTGACGCGCCACGAACTCGCAGAAGGGGACGCAGAATCGTAGCACATCTAGTGTAGCATGCTGCCTCTCTACCACAGGATTTGATCGATTTTACGTATAATTAGTAGTGTCCGTTGTCTAGAAATTTCTTTTGAAAAATTATGTAGCCTCTTCATAATGATCACCATTATTTTTTCATGATTCAACGTTGTGTTGAAAAAAAAAAGCGAGCGTAGTTTATGACTGTGTGCGCGTGGTAGGGGGCATGCGCGGCTTAGTCCCGTAGGGCGAGCAGACGCGACCGCTCGGCAGAGGGTGGAGACGCGTCCGGCGCGCGACATCGATCCTTAGTTCCTCGTGCTCCGAGACTCAGTCGCCGACGGTCCGGCGACGAGCGTCAACATGCAGCCGCCACCGCGGAAGGTGAGTTCAACATCCCCCACGGCCACATGACCTCATACAATTCCTGCAAAACCTCACACAAACTTTCCAAAAGTGCTGCAGAACTGTGAATGAAGTACTTTCCTCAACGCGTCAAATTTCTCGTCGCGTGTTACTATGAAATTATATAACTTTACTGTTATGTTTGTATTTTAATCACTGAGGGCATCGCTTGCTACAATTTTTGGGGACAGATTTATTTATCTTAAATCTTAAAATAACTATGTCTTGGAACGTGTGCAGTAAAACTGGAAATGCAACGTTGTTCTGATTAAATACCAAGCGTAGGCTCTGAGGATTTAATCAATAAACCCCTAATCTCATATAAACAGGCCGTAGCGATGGACGCTTTTGGAAAATATTTATAAATAAAAACTAAAATAAGAATTAGCAAAGTGCCCAAAATTCGGTAAAAAAGAAAAGTCTGTACTTTATTCAGAAAAGTAAAGAGCAATCCGACCGCAACGCTCTGACGTCGTGACGAAAATCGCGTGATATTTATACTGAAATTAGGACGTGGATCTCATATTTCGGAATACACGAGGAATTTCATCAATACGTTTTGTTCGACATAATATTTATTCTTTTATTATGAACCAACACTATTGTCCGTACTACGATTGTCCAAATCTGTTTTGATTTTTGCTGTCATTTGTTAAAATTTATGTCTATTTTCCACTTCATTCCTTTGATACGGGAATTGGAAACAGTGCTTACTTAATTTTTAGAACAATTAACCGATTGAATGACAAAAATACTCACTGTGTTTGTTTTTGGGCAGTTTAAATTTTCATACATAACCTGACTTTTGAGAAAAATATTTTCCCTTTTCATACGAATCTTATTTCTAAATGAGAAAAATTATAGAATACGTTGGTATTTCTGTTTCAGCTCACGGCTAGTAATTAGAAGTTCCACATACCGGGCCTCTCAGTATTAACTATGTACAACGCTGGTTAATTTGGGAAAACTTTCGATTAATAAGTCTCATTAACTGTTCTCCCTAACAACTACTTATGAGCAAACATAACCGGTGTTGAGAATCACGTTAATCTTTTAAGTAGGTATTAGATGAAATCTATTTTTAGTACGTAGAAACGATATTTTACTGAATTTCGGAAATGCTAAAGCAATAATGTACAAATTATTTAATCACAGTTACCTACTTATTGCTTTCTAATGATTCAATTCATAATGCCATTTACTAAAAAAGAACAAGAATGGTGAAATTTTAATCGAATATGTATTTTCTTATAGATGTATAATGTATCTGAAAGTACTTGCCATAAGTAGCCATATTTTATTATAAATCTCTTAACTGAGCAGATCGTAAAGAAAGACCAGCATGGGCTTCCGTATACAGAACTCCAATATTATTTTTTATTTACTAACAAACCACCGCGTAACATCGGTAACCGATAATTTGCGTCATACTATTAGTCTGTTAGACTATTGAATTAGTATATCCAATGAACGAGGGAACGATGAACTGCGGTCAATGATCGGCTCATCAGTAACAAATTGCAGTACGATGCGCTTACGATGCGACCTACACGTACCTACTCATAACACTATAAAATAAGGGTAAATTATCTAATCACGAAAGTATTTTTCTATCATTGTTCGTTAAATGGAAGATTTATTACCTTTTGCTTTTGTATTTAAACTTAATCATTTTTAAGACGATATAAAAATATCGGTATAGAAAGTTAAAAAGAGAAGAAAAATCCAATGAAAGCAACGTCGGTTCTTTTCATTCTCAATATTGTAAAAATCGTGTGGTGCTGAACTTTCTTCTGCTAAATTCGTTTTGTATTTGAGTATTTTTAGCACGCAGGAGCGTTTTCAATTTAAGCGACTATCTATTTATGTATTCACACAATGTACACACAGTTACAGGCTAAAACTTAAGGGTACATGACTCTGTTAGCGCGCAGAAAGTATTATTACAATTAACCTAGGTTATTATTAAAGTCAACATATAAATATCACAACACATTAATATAATACCTATTCTCTTTCTAACAATTTATATTTAATTTATAATAATTACAGTCATTTGAAACATAAAGATACTAAAAGAATTTTGTTACGGACGCTTTTAAAAACGTGCACGTCTTTCTACATTGTTCTCACTTGCATAATTTCAACATGAATGATGTAACCAATATTTTGTATCAAATTTTTTATTTAAAAGAGTCTCCGTGGATTTTCTTGCCCGTTCTTCTCCATAGGTAACCTACTACGCTTTGGAATGGGCAACTAGCTTCATATTTCTGACTAACCGACTTCACGACAGTTCAAAAGTGCCTGTAAATGGTTTAATTCAAATAAATGCTATGAGTTTGAGTTTGAATATGCTGGAAGAAGTCTGTATTGACCAGGGTCACATTTTCTACCTTTTTTGGTATTGGTTTGATTATTGCTATTTTTAATCTAAACGGGAATGTTTTTTCCTCTTGGGATTGGTTTACAAGGTAATGTGAGCGGGGGCTTAGTTCTATTAATGTATACATGACTTTTATTAATGTAGGGGATATCTGTGTTTGGTTCTGAGTAATATTAAATATCTCTTTTTCCGTAACAGGCTCTAGGAACAAAGAATTAATGGCAGGCTTAATTACAGTATGGTCTATGGGAGCTTGTAAGCTGTTGTTCTGCATGTTTGCGGAGCCTACGGACGGAAAGTTGTGGTTGAATGTGTTAGCAATAGTGTAGAGACAACGGTGTTAGGTTGTTATTTATGTTTATTTTTAGGTTTTCGGGACAATTTTTTATGGTTTTGGATTATACTTTATATTATCTACCACATTTTTTTCTATTTTATGTTAGATTGTTCCATTTGTTGTGAAAACTTTTGTTTTTTAGAAACCTTCACACATTTATTGAGAATTTTTCGAGAATGTTTTGTTGTGTTTCTTGAATACTTATTTTATTTTTAGATTGATTATAACAAAAAATCAAGCTCAAAGCATTTATTTCAAATAAACCAATTATAGGCACTATTGAATTGTCAAGGAGTCGGTCAGGCAAGATGAAGCTAGTTGCCTATTCCATAATAAAATGCAGAATCTTAAATAGAGAAAGATGTCTGAGGTAGGAGGGTCCTGAGTTACAGATCACCCGGTTCTTTTACAAACGGTTAGAGTCAAGATATTAAATAATAATTGTAAATGCAATGAAGTAAAGCAGAACCTACAAAATGAAAAAAAAAGCTGGGGATAATTGCAAATTATATTGACTGAATTAAAGTTTAAAAGTAGTATTTACAGTTACTATTCGTAAAATTCGGAACATAACTTCTAATTCTACCAAATACATACTACACCTATCGGTAACGATAACATCGGTAAATTCACCCTGCACTGAGCCTGAGCCTCTATCAGTAACGCCCAGGCGAAACCCAGCTGTTATTAAATTTCTCTCTGCGTTGCGTAGGCAGTGTAGAATTTCCATCACGGGCGAGTGGGCGAGTGGGTTGATCGTGTTTAAATTCTAGGAAACTGCAGAGAGTAATCGAGTCTCAATTACTGGCTGAAATTTAATCACTTTTGCTAAAATAGAAGCTAATATCAACTACAGGTAAACTGTAGGCTATTTTATTTAGCAAAGTGATTACATTTCATTGACATTTTGTATTTGATTGGATTGTTTAGTCAATCACACTGTCACGTTGGTCTCGTGGAAGTGCTATGGCAGAACGTGAGGTCCTGGGTCCAATTCCCAGGTCGGGCAAAGTGTTATTTTGTTTTTCTAACAGGAATTTCTCACTAACAGCCGGGATTTGTGACCGGTTGATGGACTCGCCCCTATTAGATGGGACTTCAACATAACTGGCGACACGTGGGTGTACTATTAGGTACACCTCTCCCAAATCCTTCGAGGATTATAGGCGTGGTTGAGTGGCGTGGAACATTGTAAGAATAGGAAATAAAAGGTTTTTTATTTTTATTTATTACCTACAAGTAAAATGTAACACGTAATCCACAGTAGGTACTACATATTAACGGTTTGAGACAGGAATCTGACTGCATCTGACGTGTCGAATTATGTGTTAAGAGAGTTAACCCACGATGCGTCGGTCGCAGTGAGATAATGCAGTTATGCTCCTGTCGTCATGTGCATGCTATCGCATGAAAACCCTGTCTATCGGTCAGCCGTCTGTGTTTGGTATCAAAAACGAAAAAAAACTTATTTGGACACGCTCTCTTAAGGATACGCTAGTCGGTCATTCTTCCATACAAACGATCACCGTGAAACGAGTAATCATCATACTATGATTACTCGTTTCACGGTGATCGTTCAAAACTAAATAATATATCAATTTGTCTTGTTATTATCTAATCCTGTATGGAAGCAGAATTTCAACACTAATTTTAACTAGTGTTTGGGCGTAAATAAATAACTTATGTAATAAGAAAATGGCAAAATAGAAACAATACAGGGATAAATAATTTTATTTTGAGTAGTTCATTCAATAGTTTTCCATAATATCTATACGCCCAAAGGTCTGTTCATGAAGTTTTACGCGCTCGTTTTCGTTATAAATCAATGGTGCCGATTCTCTTGTCACAAATGCCTCTAAACTAGACTAAAAATCACCAAAATTTAGTTTATTCCTGTCAAACGATGATTTCCCATTCTGAAATAGACTAAAGTGACACAACTTAACTATATTTTAGTTTGACAGCACTAAGATGGCACTGAGATTTTAATTTAGTGAAAATGACAATTTTGCTATTCTGAATTTGACGTTTTTCACCAAAAAATTTAATTGTCTAACTAAATCTGACCATTTTCAATCGCGGTTAAAAATGGTGTCGATTAAAAATGGTGTATTAAATGTGGAATACTATTAGTTGTCATGAATTAAAATTCACACGAACACCGACTTCGGGTGCAAACACAGTACTGTATATATATTTTTTTCTTTTCTTTTGCTTATATCTCGAAAATGGTGTGTCCTATCGCAAAAATAATGAAAATTTCGACCCCCTTTATGAAACCCTAATCAACACGTAGGTAATATTTTTTCTTATTTTCCATGAAAAACGTGAAAAATTCCATATAAAACACGTCGAGGCTGCCCCACGTGCGCGCCTCCGGCTCTAAAAAAAATCACGGGGTAGGGCAAACAAGAAGTATGTACCACGTGGAGTCGCGATTGTCAAATTTGATTTAGTTGTGTCAAAATAATTTTTAAATTTAGAGACCATTTATTTCAGTTCAAAAGTAAGGAATTTTAGTGATAGTTTAGTTAGTTTAGTTTGGTGTACAAGAGAATCGGCACCATTGTCTATTTCACTAAATAAATTAAGACTAATAAATAAATGAATAAATACAAAAAGTACTGATTCTCAGCCTAGTTTGAATAAATGACTTTTGAATTAAAATTAGAATTTTGTTTAAAATTTAAAACTTTTTCCATAATAAGGTTTTTTTGCGATTTCTGACTTTTGTAGCGGACAGTCGTTTTGTTTAACGTTTCTGATACAAGACACAGAGTTCTAAATTGTTTGAAGTAATATTTTTCTCATAATTTCGGAAATAACAAGCAGTAACATCTTGTTTTTAAAAAAGTTGGAGTTTCTTTCCTACCAAAAGTATGGAAATAGTTTTTTGCGATTTCTGACTTTTCTAGTACTCAAACCTCAGTCGGTCAGATAGACTTTTTTTATCCATATAAGAAAAGGTATCGATTGGCATCAAAAAAAGTTTGTGAAAACTGCCCATTTTCTTGATGGCTGTACAATTTTTTCAAAATTTGTGTATGCTGATTAAAATGTCTCAAAAAGTTAAGGACAGTCTTCTAATTCCATTTTCATGAAGCTACAACGGTTCAGGTACCTGCCCTTACTGCCTTGTCTCAAAATCCACCACCTGTATACGTACAATAATATAATATAATCTACCCTGTATTTCCCAAAAAATTATTATTCATACAAGTGAGTACTATAAACATATACAAAATAAAAATAAAACTATATACGTGCACAATGCACTATCTATCTAGCCGTGAATCATGAATGTTTTTATCCGGGGCAGGCGTCTTTTTAACTTTGTTTGTTGACAGGTAGGGCCACCTTTATGAGTTAGGTACTTGTCCATTGTGTACAGTTACAAGTTCCCCAATCAGCAGACTGAATAAAAAAATATATACATGCTAAGATTTATTTTGTACTTTTAAAAACTAGCGACCCGCCCGCCCTTAGTCCGCACGGTTTTTACGACTTGACAAAAAGTCAAGATTTCTTTATTAGCAGCAAGTTTGATACTAATGTATTATTTACATAAACCTTCCGGAATAAATTCTCTACATGATGTGAAAACCGCATCAAAATCGGTTGCGTAGTTTAGAAGAATAACGCGGTCACACAGACATACACGAAAAGCGATTTTAATTTATCTGTATATATAAGGCCCCATTGAAATACATGGACAAACTTTTAGAAATCATTCAAACCATCAAAATAAGGCCAATGTTATTTTTTTTATTTAGAAAAACGCTTTTGATACTTACAAGAAAATAAATCAGCTATCGAAAATTCACTAAAAATGTTGGTTACCCAATGCCATTTATTATTTTAGGTCCAAATAAAGTCACCTTTATCACTGTTTTTTTGCTTGGATATCTTTGGTTAGACGTACTGAACGCTGTGTTAAAATTTGTCCATCTATTTTATTGGGACCTTATATACTTACTTTTCTTTGAATCCTTTAAAAATGTGAGCACCATGCATCTATCACATGATTAATTTATCTGTCATTCCTTAATTTTTCATTATTTTTACCTAACGTGGTATAGTAATCTTATTCTAGGTGCATCGTCTTCACATATAATTATATAATTGATGTATACAAGATATTGTGAAAACATTTTAAAAGAGTAACGGTGGAGTTTCTTGCCCATTCTTCTCCATACGAAAACTACCTTTTGGAAGGGGCAACTAGAATCAATTATTATTTAAATGTTGACGTTCAAAAGTGCCTTTTATGTGCCTAATTGAAATAAATGATTTGACTTTGACTTGACTTTGACTTTGACTTTAGCATTTGACGATTAGACAGTTTTCATTAAAATTAACTGACACGGTACTAGATTATTCCAAAAGTCTACTCTAACATGGTAAAACATTTGAAATAAGTCAGTCACATATTTAATTCAGAGATTTAGTCGCAAAAAGCTTTTTGACAGCGTGTGGGATGTGTAGGACGAAGAAATTACTGAAGACACAAATAGAAATAAAAATATTTCTGTCTTTTATTAACATAGCGAAGCAAAAAGGTAATTTGTTAGAAACCTGAAAGAAAATATGATTTTTATGAATCTTAAATTATAAGAAGCTGTAGTGATATGCTGTAAAACTGGATTTATTATTTGAAGACTTGTTAGCTTATTCATTATGTAAATATTATCTTAGAAATTGAAGTAAAAATACCTATAACGTGATTAAAACAGCCGCTTTATTGTACAACAATGCACAAAAAAAGCCGCTGTTCCATAGTTACTGTTCCATAGTTACTGCTCCATAGTTACTGTTCCATAGTTACTGTTTCATAGTTACTGCTCCATAGTTACTGTTCCATAGTTACTGTTCCATAGTTACTGCTCCATAGTTACTGTTCCATAGTTACTGTTCCATAGTTACTGTTCCATAGTTACTGCTCCATAGTTACTGTTCCATAGTTACTGTTTCATAGTTACTGCTCCATAGTTACTGTTCCATAGTTACTGTTCCATAGTTACTGCTCCATAGTTACTGTTCCATAGTTACTGTTCCATAGTTACTGTTCCATAGTTACTGCTCCATAGTTACTGTTCCATAGTTACTGTTCCATAGTTACTGTTTCATAGTTACTGCTCCATAGTTACTGTTCCATAGTTACTGTTCCATAGTTACTGTTCCATAGTTACTGTTCCATAGTTACTGTTTCATAGTTACTGCTCCATAGTTACTGCTCCATAGTTACTGTTCCATAGTTACTGTTCCATAGTTACTGTTTCATAGTTACTGCTCCATAGTTACTGTTCCATAGTTACTGTTCCATAGTTACTGTTTCATAGTTACTGTTCTAAACTGTATGGGATAGTTGTTTTTTTTTCTTGATTTCAAAGAGACTTGGGACCACATAGTAAAAGTTATTCAGTTTGATGGTCTAAAGCACCTTAAAAAAGAAAAAGTTAAAGTTTCTAAAGGCATTTTTTTAACACCTTAAGTATAATCTTCTTTCCCACTAGTCACATGTCAACACATGCTATTTAAAGAGCTGTTCACGCAGTCGTGAAGGTTAGCTTGGTAGCTGACCACGAGGTGACAGCCCCGGTCGTAGAGGCTATGTTAAATCCGCCTTTATAGGTAAAGTGTAATGCTTTCGTAGACAGTGATTTTACATTTTTGCATTATGCATCCAAGAGTTTAGATATAGCTGACGTGTTCAAAGATCATGATTGAAAAGTTGTCTCAAATTAATACAGACTGAATACATAAATAAAATGGGGAAAAAGCGCGACTGCTGTGCGCGAGGTGCTGATTTTGAACTGGGGTCGGGCAAAGTGACTTCCATTAGAACATTCTCATAAGTAATCACAAGTTACAAACGAATATAGTAAAATATAAATGGCAAAAAGTGGGTGTCCTTATAACATTGCTTGCCTCTTTGAGGTATACGTTGGGTACGTAAAAAATGGAGAAAATATTTTTTATAATCTCAGGGTCCTCAACAGCAAGCCAAGGATTCTTATGACTAGAAATAGAGTTACAAGTAGTAACAATTTTATAAAGAATGTTTCATATAACGTCCCTGTTTTCACTAGAGCACAATAGAAGTTCCGTCGAGGTATGACTGCTTTCATATACTAAGGCTTCCTGTACATGACGCCGGAGCTGCACCGGGAGCCGCGTAGATTTTACACTCATTCTGAGATATTCTTATTTTTTTCATCTTGCGGTCCGGCGCTGGTGCAGCTCTGCCGTCACGACGGAAGCTTTAGGGGGGAGAGACACCCGGTTTCTGAATTAAGAATTTGACAAACTCTGAATTGAATTAATTGGATAAAAAAAAATTAAAAAAAAAACACGTTTCGCGGGCTTTAACCTTAAGTAATGGAAGTAATGGTTTGCCATCAATTAAGGTTAAAGCCCGCGAAATTCAAAATTTATTTGCAAAAAACGTAAGAATTTTGAATTTTATTGAAGGAATCAAGTTGTTAAAGCAGAGAAAGAACTTGAATTTCTCAATTCAGAAACCGGGTGATAGTTTTTTTTTAGCCTCAATATTTTTTTTAAACTTTTCTTCCTTTACACCATCGGACGACGATGTACGGCAATGCGCCACTGCTTTAGGTCGTTTGATCACCGCCACCGTCGACGGGATGTCAACGAGAAACGAGATTATTCGAACCGAACATGACGTCCCGGTGACGGAGAACGATAGTCCACCGCGACTGAACTCGGCGGTTCAGTATGTTATGATCAGTGATCGGAGTAGGTAGATTGATTTTTGGTACTTGTATCATAAATGCACACAGAAAGAATAACATGGATAAGCCATTTTTCCGGAAAGCATTTCCAGTATTTCTGGATTCAATTAAATATTGTTAATGTTGGTTTCACAACCAACAATATTATTAATACTCAATTCAACGTTGGTGATGGTATGTTCAACAGATTAAGCAAACAAACACAATACTAAAAATATTCTTATATCCAAACATGCTTTAAACTCCTTGTAACAAGTAAAATATTACTTACCAAAGCTTGGAATCGTAACTGTGTGCCGCAAAAAAAAAATAAGAATATAATATTGCTCATTTTAATACAATTCCTACCTAAGTTCCGGTTTTTTTTAAATAATCAACCAATTCCGGAGGAATGTCCATATTAATATATACGTTTCGGATCAATGACCCCAATTCAATCTACCTACTCCGATCACTGGTTATGACAGACAAAACCAAAGCCGGGCGAACGGCGCCGGTGCGTGACGGCAGTGTGTGCATAAGATCAAACATGTTTTATATTGCCGGCACATCGGCCCGTCACAATCTCAGCCGAATTCTAGTGAAAATTCGGGGGCGGGATCCTGGCGTTCGGGTGACGGACGTGTGGTGGACACACAGCTATAGTGAATGTATGTATCGCTACTTCGGCACAGTCATCTCCTTCTCGTTGACATCCCGTTGACGGTGGCAGTGGACAGCGGCCTAGGACCGTTTGTCCACACTAGTGCACTGAATTTATTATGAAACATGTACAATTAACCACACTTACATGGTAACAATTGGACTTTGACAGCGATTATATTTCGGGCGGGTTCAATGTTCGAGTGTTAGGTACTTCCACATGTTAGATACCTACTTCTGATGTGCGGATGATTGTACTATACATTCCTAGATGTGTAATTTCAGACGTAAAATGTGGTACAGACGCCAGCGGGTCAACCTACCCGAAACTGTCAAATTTCCCCAATCAACTTTGAACCTTAAGCTTTAGTTATAAAGTTGAAAATCTATTAAAGAAATTTGACAGATTGTAGTAGGTTGATGTGCTGGCGTCTGTACAACAATAGTTACGACACAACAACAACAAACTCCATAGCAACCCATATTTATTTACTTATTCATGTATTAAAAATTTAGTTAAGGCCATAGTTTTTAATTAAAACAAGAAGGTACGTAAATTACTTTTGAATAATAATTATTTCGTTGTTACACGATGTTATTATACAACTTATGTCAAGTTTCAATGAATTCTGTCTGCTTTGTTGTTTTTGACCATTACACGATAGGTAGCTACAAACAATTCATTTGAAATTAGTGACGCTCCTGTTTCGCACGTGTGCAATAGGAACATGTCAAATCATCCAGATTTCTGTGCTATATCCAAGTTAAATTAATGTAGGTTTTATACGCAAAAACTTTATTTTTACCCGACTACGACGAATCAAAAAGAAGGGTTATGATTTTGACCGGTATGTATTTATGTATGTATGTAAGTCTGTATGTATGTAAGTATGTATGTATGTATGTATGTGTGTATGTATGTATGTTCATCTGTTACCTCATAACTTCTAAACTGCTCATCGTAATTTGACAAATGAGTCATATCATCATATATAATTGTCCGCTTGGCTATGTGACGTCACATTAAATTGAATATGGCGCCCCCTAGAAGACATAAAGCCATGAAATGAAAAAAAAAAAAAAAAATTGCCATGTTGGGTATCAAATTATCACATTTCAAAAATATATATATTATAACCTCAAAATAATTTAAATAACAATAAAAGTTATAAAACTTAAACCCAACTACGACAAAAAAGTCATCTAAAAACGTACGAGTATAAACGACGAAGACAAACGTATAAGACATACAGACAGACAAATTAAAAATCCGGAGTCACACGTAATCTGTTGGATTTATGCCCTAACACGTGTGACTCCGGATTTTTAATTTGTCTGTCTGTGATGTCTTGTTTCTACCTTTTTAGATGACTTTTTTGTCGTAGTTGGGTTTTAGTTTTATAACTTTTATTTTTACTTCAATTTTCATGAAAGCTACGATCACAGAACAGAGTAAAAAAATTGATAAAAATGACAATAAAAACGTCATTATCATCAACTAACACTAAACGCTAACCCCAGTGCTGTCTGATGGGATTAATGCAAACAGCTATCATGTAACGTGCAAATGACACACTGTGCGCAGCCGCAAGGACCAATCAAACGTGCGTAGTCCCCGTCGCGCCGTGTCGTGCTGCCCACAATGTAAAGTGAGCTATGCTTTGCGGCGGGATTACAGCCGTGCCTCACTACTTGTATGTTATCCGCCGTATAATCAGTACTCTGCCATTCAATAATATATTACAGCAACGTATCATCATAGACTATATTGTTAGTAGATGATTAATTAATATAACTCGATTCCTTAGACGATAGATGTGTTTTTAAAAAGCATACCTATCCTATGTACTTGTTTGTCACTAGATAGTGTTTATGCTTATTTTTAGCTCTCGGAGTACATTCATATAGGTCCGTGGTCGGAAAACTCATTAGTCAATTGAGCAAAATATCAATACTATAACGACTGAGATGTCTTATGACAGCCAATCCTTTCTGTGTGTCCACACTGTCTCAATACACTTTCTTAATCCTTAAAACTCCCATCCTCTTTCACTCCACAACGCTTCCTAAAATCAACTTGCTAAGAAGTAGGATGCCTTCATCATCATGATCATATCGGCTGATAATAATATCATGAATCTTATTTATTAACAAGTTAACCTTGAAATGTACAGTAAATGATACATTTTTAATGTCCTGTAAATTTTTGGTGAAAATACTTCGGAAATAAATCTATGAAATACAGTTTGAATTTTTAATAAAACTTGATATCTTGCCTAATGTCCGAAACCCCGACCTCCGCGCGCACACGCATGCGGCATGCGGCTCGCGAGCCGCGGTTTGCCGACCACTGGCACTGGTCTGTTTATGTATTCATGCAAATTGCACCTATCATAATACAATAAGTAGCATCTCCTCGAAATGCTTATGTTCTACTACATAGCCTGTGTATTTCAGACTTGGAAGCATAATCTGAAAATTCCGCTATCTTTATACATATAGATATTAATTCTTTTGTTGTCTTGGCCTCATACGAGGTGATATAAGTGAGACCACCATTGGCTATTATCTAGTATACACAAAAGATGTAAGCTTTTCTACCTAATTAGATAAAATAAAGGTAGATAGGTCGGTAGGTACTGTCAGGTCTGGGGCTCTAATTCGTACATTTTCAAATGAATAAATATTTAAAAGAAGAACACACTCTTTAGTAACTATATAAAATACACCCAACGCCAGCCTACGGGTGGCCGGGGCAGACTGTTTCTTCTTTTCTATTCTAAATATAAATTGTAATTATCTCGTAGTATGCCATTTATCTACTAAGCATTCGAGGAGGTTGGTCGGCAACGCCATCCAGGTTAAAACCTCTACAGTCTCAGCAAAGAGGAAATGCGATAAAGCTTATCCACTTTGAATAAAACGCGCCCCACTACCGCATTTAACGCACACAGTAATCCAGTAGTGGGGCGCGT
Organism: Xanthia icteritia; assembly: GCA_949128155.2. Lineage (NCBI taxonomy): Eukaryota > Metazoa > Arthropoda > Insecta > Lepidoptera > Noctuidae > Xanthia > Xanthia icteritia. The sequence goes on from OX421931.1 coordinate 19,068,707, forward strand.
CATTTCTGTGTGGACAAGCTATACTGCACTTTACTTTTTACACAGTCAGTTTCAAAAAGCCTTAAGGCGAAAGCGACAAGGTAGCCCGCGAAATTCAAATTTCATGTATCATGTTGTATGTTGATCTACATATGATTCGCGGCCGTATCAAATGTTTATTTATAGAATTATTCAAATTTGAATTTCGCGGTCTATCCTGACGCATCCCCTTTAATGAATTCTTTCTCGTTGCAAATGGATGCATTTGCATGTCCGGGTATTTGTGCAGATTCCATTAGGCGGATCTTATTGTTTCCCGTTCTACGGAGCAGACTACAGCGCTCTTGTTACATGAGTGGTCGGTTTAACTAGTATATTTCAATTTTTTATCAGTTAAATAGTACCACGAGTTGATTAAAACCTTCGGTATACTTTAAAAAGTTTACAGAATCTCGGCCTTCTGAATTGTGAAACATTTTCCGGGTGTATACCCACTTGTAGTTTTTCATTTTGTCTACCATCCAAGTTGTGTTTAGTTTTTCTTTGTTGTTCGCAAGTTTGATACCAGTCTACCCAAGTTTGTAAGCTATTAAAATAGTGTACTTAATTATTTAAGTATGGTCTTTAGCATATTCTATACGCCCTTCATAAGTAAGTTTGAAAATGCGGAGCATAGGTAGGTATATAGTATAGGTTTAGCTATAGCTTTATCCGAATTATAAAATTTAAAAGCTAAATTATATTTGACTACGCTAAAAATATCTCAACTCTTAACAAACTTATAATAATCTCTTTATTTAAAAAGGATAGAATGGTAAGTGAGATGACGGGCACTTAATTAAACGACCAGCTTTTTAATCCATCCACTCTTCCATTTTTATACGAGATAAAGTTTTTTTTTTACAAAGCTCTGGCCACTAAAATATTGCAAGCTTATTTGAAACGTTAAATAGCTGGACGCTCAGATAGTCGCAACAGTTTTAAAAGCACATTATTCTTGGGTATTCGTTATAAATTTTGTCAGCTTGTGTCCTAGTTCCTATATTACTATTTAAAATTGACTATACTATTCAAAACTGTGTGGCATTCACACAGTTTTGCATTATCTGCATATTATGGGCTAATAGCCAATCCATTTCCGATACAATTTTTTTAATATTTCATCCTAAAGAGGACGCTTTTAAAAATGGAACGCTACTCGAGTTATGTCATGTAATTAATGGCGGTAACTTTTTTAGATTGCACGATTTATTCAATGGAGTAATAAACCGTGTCAGTCCAATAAATAAAAAAAGATATTTTGCATGGAATTAGTATGTACTAAATAGTATTTTGTAACTAAAAATAAGAAAGGCGACATAGATAAGAGTTGGGAAGTTTTTAATAATTTGCTACACACAGCGATACTATAGATAGTACCTACCATGTGAAGGTTATTGTCCTTTGAGCAATTGATGATCAAAATATAGGTAGGTACGTATTTTCTTAAACGAATCTACGTTTTCCCTCTTCTTAAAAAATCTTTTGAAAATACCTAACATTTCAAATCTAATACATTTTCATCAAAAAACACATTAGTATGAGAAACGTTTTGAGACATCCTCACCTAACAATGTGTCAACATCCCTTTGAAAGATCCCTTCAGAACGTCCATCAGGAGCGCATCCAATTTCATTTTACCTCGACCGCGAGTAACCAATAAAATATATAAAAGGAAAAGCTAGCTTGTAATATATTACGTAGTTTTCAATACAAACGGCTCGTTCTACCAGCATTCCATTTTTGAAAAATAACCGTTGGCGTTGCTGGTATTGGTCACTGCATCAAAAGAAATGACTATACAAGATGGATTTTCGAGACGGGGCAATAAGGGCAGGTACCTAAACCGTTGAAGCTACAGAAGGACGTCCTAAGGGAATTAGGGAACTGCCCCTAACCTTTTGAGCTTTTTGGTACAGTCAGCTAGGAAAACGTTCGTTCTCACGTTTTATTTTTATAATGCCAATAGATGCAGTTTCGTATTAAAATACATTTCTAAACCAATTGAGGTTAGAGTACTAGAAAATCTATTTAACTTGTGATTTCCCACTGCTTCACAAAGGCGTCCCTTTTCCTTTTCCGAAGAAATAAATTAACGTGAATAAATCAAATGAAATTCGATCAAGGTACCTTGCCTTTACTGTCCTGTTTCAAAAAAACTACCCTGTAAGCACATAACGTTTCGGTTTCATTGAGCTAACTGTAAAAGTAAACAGAGGTTGTATGTGTGTCGGCAACGCACTGTAAATGTTGACTGTGTTGCGGACACGATGTGGAGCTCAAAGCGTATTTTACAACACACACTACTTCCACCACGATGACAAATACTGTTTTGCATGTTGCATGGCAATCGCGTTTTATGCCTGGGCCTTGTAGAATTTTCGAATTAAAGGAAATAACATCACGCCTGTTTATCCCGAAAGGTTGGGCAAAGGTGTATCTATAGTACACCCACATTTCGCCAGTTAAGTTTAAAAGACTATCAGACATAAATAATAACATAGTGAGTATTTAGTTTCATTAGTCAATAAAAAGAATTGTTTTTATAAGAAAACATAGGCTATTAATTATCTGTTTTCCAATGAAACCTGAATTAAAAGAAATTTTGGACACAAACAATTTTAATTACGAAGCGAGTATTTAGTTTCATTTGTCAAGAAAACTCTTTCTTGATGTTTATTGTAGCCACACACGTAACGATTTACTTGCGCAAACTTTAGGCCTGCGCAAGTAAATCGTTACGTGTGTTGAAAGATTTTTACGAAAATTTCTTCCAACGCACGTCACGATATACTTGCGCAAGCCTAAATTTGCACAAGTAAATCGTTACGTGTGTGGCTACCATGGAATAAAAAAACACAGGCAATTATCTGACAAGCTAGAAACTTGGGATTTCAAAAATTTTAGCGTTCGGTGTTTCTATAATTCCTCATTGCACTTCTACTGAGCTCCACATCGTGTCCGCAACACTGTCAACATTTACAGTGCGTTGCTGACACTCACTGACTTTAACTGTGACAAATTATAAAGCTACGTTTTCCTAGACGAGCGGTAGCCGCCACGCAACTTCAGTGACGGCTGTCATGAAAATGCGCGGTTTGACTTTACTGTGTCAAAAACCGACATCTAGAAAAAAAACACCAAGTTACTTTCATAAATTAATAACGTGACGTCATTCGCCGGGAAATTGCGGATGATCGCATAAATAATTAATAATTAAATAAACAATAATATAAAATTAAATATTTGCACACCATATGTAATGGTAGAATGTAAATGGCTGTTATAGTAATAAGATCATACGTTGTGAACCGACATTCTGAATCCAAATGAATTTGAATTTGAATAATGAAAAGAACAAACGAGAAACGAGTCTTTCTTCTGATAAAATATTAAATTGCGCTCGTCGACTGGCCATCGATTCTATTAACAGACACAAGTATGAGATAAGAGCTATTTGCTCAAATATTGCTCCAATCGTATTACTACGGACTTGAGACCTTTGAGAAAGTTTCCGATGCAATCGTAGACAATGTTCAGTGATGTCGGGACTTTTTAAACACTCGAAAAATATCCGTCTTTGCAATGTTCTTACGTTTCTATAGATACCTATAGAGCCATTTATTTTTAATACCGAGTGAGAGGGCTGGCCCTATAGGCAGACTTTTCGTGTAAAATACTGGTATTCAGCTGCATCCGGTTAGACTGGCCAAAACGAAGACTCCCCAAATAGTTGGAAATAAGAATAGGCAGATGATGGATTGAGCTGTCCCTATACTTACTTTTTACCTTATTTAAGCCCATCTAACCTCTTTAGGGGAAACATTTTTTTAAACCCTTAATGCTCACCCACGTTATATGTAAAGGTATCATTCCGTACCCGACCGCAGACAGCAACTGCACGCGACCTGTCGCGGCGTCATGTCGCGGCGACACGTCGCGGCGTCAGTTCGCTGCAGTTATATATGATTCCGAACCCGACCGCAGGCGGCAGAAGCCCGTGTTCTAGTCAGTAGATAGAAGATGGATAAACGTGTTATCGCTCGAGCATTGGCGACACTGCTGGTCTGCGGTTGGGCTGCACGTGTCGCCCGTCACTCGCCCGTAGTTGCCAAAGACGTGTTGGTACGCTAGCTTCGAAAGGTATTTCTTAGAAATTCATAGAAACCAGTCGTGTCGTGGCGACAGGTCGCCTGCAGTTACCTCCTGCGGTTGGGTACGGAATGGTACCTTAAGGAACTTTTGTGCAATACTTCATGCTTTTAGAACCAACGCTTTAGTCTGTATGCTGTATGTTGTCTGCCAGTGAGTGAGTGAATGAATGAATAATGTCAGGCGGGTCTGAAAGAGATCGGCCGGTCTATTCTGTAAAAATCTTACTGTCAAATCTTAGGATAAATGACCCGTCATTCCACCTAATACACAGAGATTGACAGCTCACTTCAAGCTCACGTCACCTAAGGTTTCATGGTGACATTTTTAGAAAGAAATAAAGAAAATACATTTATTTAGCACACACTTTGGACATGAATTTGTATCGTACGTAAACGTACGATCGTGGTCGTACGAATTGAGTGCGCACACTGTATACGTTTATTTCTGTCAAATAGGTAGTGATCCGGTGATATCGCATTGAACGCACGACAAATATCAGCACTCAGTCTGCGCCCCCCTTTGTACTTGGAAAGTCGGGATCGTTCGTGCGTATAGTTACGACATCCGAAAACAATCCGAACTTGTTCGGATTTTGAAACACTTTCGTGCGTTGAAAATTAGAAAACGTTGTAGATTTTTTTTTTTACTTGGTAAAAAACATTTATGTCCGTAACATAAATGTTTTTTGGGATCAGAGTGATTCAAGTTAACACTTCGTGAAATACACCGAATTCATGTCTTTTTAAATACAGGGAGGCAGGGATATCGACCGAAAACTGTCACCATGGATTGCTAGTAGTTACCCAGCTGAGTTTGACCGTGTAGTTATTGCACTTTTCTATAAAACAGCAGTTTTGTTTTTTTAATACCAACAAATATTTCAACGCAAGGGGCTTCAGAATCATGAACTGAATCCATGGTAACAGTTGCACGACCATGTATTGTAAGTCTTTAGTTAGTCGATACAGGGTGGAAGAACTAACGGGACGGCAATAGAAAGTTGTGCAAGACTAGGACATTTGTTTCGGAAACAAATTCAACAAGCTTGAACAAAAAGTTATCATTGCGCAAATTGACCTTTAAAAGTTTTACCAGAGAATCTGATACTGAACTGAAAATTGCAAAATATCCAAAGAAAATTTGTTCTTCTCAGGCTACTAGCGCATCCCTGTTAATTAAAATATTATCTGCTGCTGCAATTCTTAGAATTGTGTATTAACGCATTCAAGGACACTGTACGAGACACAATAGAAGTTTTATTGTTATGACGCCTATGAGCGTATAGTGTCCTTCAAAGTGTTAATGTGGGTTATTAGAGCACACGTTTTAATTTATATTTTATTATAAGCAATTAAAGGAAAAGTATAATTAACAATATCTCCTTAACCAACCCATAAAATATTATTCTCGTATAAGTATTTTATTTATTTATTATTAGGCTCTTCAACAATGAGTATGTATGTACACTATTAATTTTCATTTTTACGTTGCATTGCGTTGCGTTGCATTTGTTGACATTTGTAATCTAATTTTCTGATATATTTAATTTAATTTGTTCACAATTGTGCCTGCTTCCGAATATATATTATATAAAATAATTTTTCATGCCGCTAGGCAAAATGTATCGGGACTTTCAACAAAATAACCATCATATCTGTATACCTACATTATTAGCAAATAAATGATTTCTGATTTCTGAACGTAAGTCTACGCGCCTCCTTTCTTAAAGAAAAGCACAGCATGCACTTTATTATGCGCAGATAATAACACAATTAAATAATTAAAACAAGTATTACATAGTTTAGATAAAAGTAAAAAATAAATTATTAAAAGCTAAATTGATTACATTAAACTATATAGGTTAAATTAGTTAAGATTGAATTTTTGTATATTATATTATAGGTATATTGGGTGGAAGTTTAGGGATATAATAGTGAAAACTTTGGTTGAAGGCTATTATTACCTATTTATGTTGATATCCACAATGATCCATTAATGCAACTTATAGAAGATTTTTCCATGTAACACTTGAATGAAATCTTTATTTAATTATTACTTACCTGCGGTTTCATTCGAATCATAAAAGGTGGTTTGACTGTTGTTAATAAATACATGACCTATTCATTTGTATTTTTTTTAAGTATGCAACTTTTTATCTTACAACAAGACTATTCCATTTTCGCATGCTATTGTAGCTTGACCTCCAAACTTTCGGCCTGTATTTAATTTTATCGTATATGCAGCTAGCCCGGTCATCGCAGACAGGTTGAAGGCCTGATTTAGATCCGAAGGCAGACGAACTTTCACGAGCGTCGCCAGAAATACGACATTGACAATGTCAAGAGCAAATAGAATCGTTCGATATTCAAACATTAAACTTCTGGCTGTCACGGACGTTGAAGAGTGGCCATTTCTTTTTCCTCTTTTTATTGTAGACAGTCAGTATCTCATTTCAACATTACGTAGGTATTTTATAACAGGCAAACAAAATTTTGATATAAGTACCTATCATTGCATTTACTACATTTAGTTAAATTAATTAAGAATACAAATTCAATGAACATTATTCTGCAAACGAAAATTACGTACCTAATTTGAAAATAATTGAAGCTAATTAGTGAGAAGTGAAAGTGTTAATTCGTATTACGCTATTGTTGCAAACAAATCTATTAATAGGGACATTCATTATTGCGGTGGCTTCTAACGTTTAGATTAGTTAAATAATGCAATGACAAATTATGACAACCGCTTCCAAACTCATAGTGTTTTATTGTATCTTGTACTGAAAATCCTTTACCTACTAATAGCGGTCCAGTCACCTATTTTATATGAAGGAATAAATGCAATCGTGTGAATCTGTGCAGTTAGGTACTTAATCGACTTCTTAACCCTATTCTGTAAAGTTCATTTTGGAACCTTTTAACAACTTGAGAGCGCGACACATTACGACTTTCAGACGACAGGTCTGAAAGTCATGACGTGTCGCGCTCTGGCTTTCATTCAATCTCACGTCACCAATGCAGCGGTTGCATATTAGAAAATCAAAACTTTCTCGAGCAAATTTCAAAAGAACAATAAACGAAATAACAAAATTTTAATGACCAAATGTTTTATTTAGAAAAAAATTAAAATCCCAATGTATGTGACATCAAATGAACGACTGATCAAAAGTTGCTAGATGTAATTTTAAAATATCAAATCATTACTATATTGATACCATCATTAAGGTTAACACCCCAATTCACCTGGGATAAGTTAGGATAGAAGGGACCGATGCTAGGGGTGAGGCATTGGAGGAGTGGGCGGTCACGACTGGCCTGGTCGTCCTGAACCGGGGCTCGGTCCACACGTGCGTGCGGCAGCGGGGCGGATCGATTGTCGACGTCTCGTTCGCTAGCCCTGCTGTCGCGAGCCGTGTTCGTGACTGGCGAGTCGCCGTGGAGGTGGAGACGTTGTCGGATCATAGATACATCCGTTTCGACGTCTCCGCCCAAACCGCTGGCGGCCGCAGATCATCAGTCTCGCGAATGGACGGCCCGCGCTGGGCGCGCAAGCGCATCGACAGGGAACTTCTCGAGGAGGCCGCTATTGTCCAGGCCTGGAGCCGGGAGTCGGCAACGAACGGACCCGTCGACGTCGACGTCGAACAGGAGGCGCTGTGGTTCCGCGGGGCGATGACGCAAATCTGCGACGCGTCCATGCCCCGGGTCCACGCACAGTCCGCAAGGCGCCAGGTGTACTGGTGGTCCGCCGAAATCGCGCACTTACGAGTCGCGTGCGTGGCGGTGAGACGCCAGTACACCCGTTATCGAAGACGACGTCGTCGGGTCCCTGACGAAGAAGCCGCGCTGTATGAGGTGTACCGCGCGGCTAAGGGGACTCTGTGGCTGGCCATCGGGGAGGCGAAGACGCGAGCCAGGGAAGGGATGTTGGAGACTCTAGACGGGGATCCGTGGGGGCGCCCTTATCGAGCGGTTCGAGGGAAACTAAGAGCCGCAGCGCCCCCACTTACGGAGAGTCTCCAACCCGAGCTGCTGGATGAGGTAGTCGCAGCCCTCTTCCCGGCAAGAGCGGAGCACACTCCGCCGCCGATGGCTTTGCCCACAGCCGCAGAGTCTACGGAGGAAAACGCCATCAGCGTCCCAGAGGTGACACAGGCAGAGATGGGGGCGGCCGTGATGCGGCTCCGGGCCAAGAATGTGGCTCCGGGGCCAGACGGAGTTCACGGCCTAGCATTAGCCCTCGCTCTGAAGGAGCTAGAGCCCCAGCTAAGAGGACTCTTCACAGCGTGCCTGGAGCGGGGCCAGTTTCCCACTTTGTGGAAAAGTGGTCGTCTGGTCCTGCTCAGGAAGGCGGGGCGCCCTGCAGACTTGCCGTCCGCGTACCGGCCCATAGTGCTGCTAGACGAGGTGGGTAAGCTGTTCGAGCGTATACTCGCAGCCCGCCTCGTCGGCCACTTGTGCGGAGAGGGGCCGGACCTGGATGAGAGCCAGTTCGGCTTTCGGCATGGGCGCTCCACCATACACGCAATAGCGCGTGTGAGAGTCCTGGCGGAGGAAACGGTGTCCCGGGGTGGGGTGGTGGTGGCGGTGTCCTTGGACATCTCCAACGCCTTCAACACCCTGCCCTGGAGTTGTATTCGGGAGGCACTGCGGTACCATCGGGTGCCTCCCTACCTCCGCCGCATCGTTGGGGCTTATTTGGCGGGGAGGTGTGTCACCTACGTGGGACGTGATGGCGGAAACCAGCGCCTCATGTCGTGCGGTGTTCCACAGGGATCGGTTCTGGGGCCGCTCCTGTGGAACATCGGGTACGACTGGGTGCTGAGAGGCGAGTTCCCACCGGGCGTGGACCTGACGTGCTACGCGGACGACACGCTGGTCACGGCTCGGGGGAAATCGCACAGGGAGGCAGCGTTGCTGGCGACGGCTGCGGTCTCACAGACGGTGAGCCGCATACGGCGCCTCGGCCTGGAGGTGGCCCTCAACAAGTCGGAGGCCATGGTGTTTCATGGTTCCCGGCGGGCGCCACCGCCCGGATCACACATCGTGGTCGGGGGGGTCCGAATCGCTGTCGAGCCCACCATGAAATATCTGGGACTGGTGCTCGACAGCCGATGGGATTTCGGCCCCCACTTCCGGCGGTTGGCGCCCAAGTTGTTGGGCGCGGCTGGGGCGCTGTCAACGCTGCTTCCCAATCTGGGGGGCCCGAGCGCCGCTTGTAGGCGGCTCTACGTGGGGATCGTGCGATCGATGGCCCTTTACGGGGCCCCGATCTGGGCGGCTGACCTGACGGCCGGTAGCATCTCTGTTCTGCGAAAGCCGCAGAGAGCTATGGCCGTCAGAGTCATCAGGGGGTACCGCACGATCTCCCACGAGGCGGCTTGTGCACTGGCCGGATCCCCGCCCTGGGACCTGGAGGCGAAGGTACTCGCGTCACTGTATCGGTGGCGCGAGGAAGCGCGGGCGCGGGGCGAGCGGCCGATGCAGCGCCATTTGGAGCAGCGTCGGTCGCAGCTTCGCGAGGTCCTGGTGGCGGAATGGCGGGACAGGCTTTCACGCCCTACCGCCGGCCTCGTCACCATCGAGGCGGTCCGGCCAGTGCTCGACCTCTGGCTCGGGAGGAGGCACGGCTCCCTGTCATTTCGGGTGACACAGGTGCTCTCGGGGCATGGTTGCTTCGGGAAGTACCTGTGTCGCATAAACAGGGAGCCGGACGCCCGGTGTCACCACTGCGTCGACTGCCGGGAGGACACGGCGCGGCATACGCTGGCAGAGTGTGCCGCTTGGGAGGAGCCGCGCCGTGCCCTCATCAGTGAAGTAGGCAGTGACCTGTCGCTGCCGGCCGTAGTTAGTGCGATGGTCGGCAGCGAAGAGTCCTGGGACGCGGTGGTATCCTTCTGCGAAGTAGTAATCTCGCAGAAGGAGGCTGCGGAACGGGAGAGAGAGATTTCATCCTCTCACCCGGCCCGCAGCAGGCGCACCGGGCGTCGGCGGAGGGCGGACAACGCCCTCTTCCAGCCCCCCTAAATGGGTCAAGGGCCACGGACCCGGGGACGTCCGTCGCCCCCCATACATCTGGACCCGAGGCGGCGGCGCGTAGTGTTCCACGCGCGCCCCTCTTAGACGTCGCGGGGGGAGTCAAACACCTCACTCCCCCCGCCCGACGAGACGGAGCCCGCAGAGGCGGGCTGGCACCAGTCGGGGTCGCGGAAGATTTGAACGTTCCCGCGACCCCGGCGTAGGTGTGAGATGGAACACCGGGGTGGTTTTTAGTCAGTAAGAGTCTGACAGACCCCTCTGCCCACCCCAGGGCGGAGGACATCCATGAGGATTTTCCACCCCGAACAAAAAAAAAAAAAAAAAAAAAAGGATAGAAGGGCTAAGGCGGGACCGGCCGCCGAGCGCCAGATCCCCTCTATTATTGGTTAATCATTTGGGTTAGGTTAGGTTAGAACAGTGACCATTAACGTGCAAAGGCGAGCGAGCGAAGCGAGCGTGCCCCGGGAGCGGCCGCCGAGCGCCAGATACCCTCTTTTCAGACAGGCGCTATTCGCTAATATTAATATTATTTTTACCTTTTTCAGTTAATCAATAAAATAATAAAATGGATGGATAATAAAATGGAATTCAAATGATAATTAATAATTTATCCAGTAATCCATTTTGACCTTTAAACGATTTGGTCAAATAATAAATAATGGTAAAAAAGTAAGGGTAGTGTAATAAATAATTTAAACATTGATATTCCAGACTTTGGTCATCTGAACTTTTGATCAAATGACCATCGTTATTTTAAACTTTGTTGATTTGTACGTTGTTCTTTTGAAATTTGCTCAGGAAAGTTTTGATTTTCTAATATGCAACCAATGCAGCAATGGCTCTATTTGTACACTATTATTTATGCTCTATTTCTCAAAAATATTAATTCATATAAATCATACAAAATTAAGTTGATTTTTGTTATCTTTAGCTCACAACCATTCTACTGCGGATTTACACTAGATTGATTTTGTCCGGAGGTCATGGCTAAGTAATGATAGCCGCACGGGTTAATCCAACAAGTTAAGCTACGCTTGCCGGGGTTGGGCCATGGATGGGTGACCATTTTTACATACCGAGACTCCTCTGTGTTTCGGAAAGCAATTTAAGCCGTCGGTCCTATCTTTGGCAGTCATTATGGGCCGTCAGAAGCCTGAAAGTCTGGCAACTAGTCTTTCCAAGTCTGGCAACTAGTCTTTCCAAGTCTGACAACTAGTCTTTCCACCTCCACAACCCAGTAATTGGGTAATACGATATATTACCCAGTTACTGGGTTGTGGAGGTCAGACAGGCAGTCGTTCCATGTAAAATACTGGTATTGAACTGCATCCGGTTAGACTAGAAGCCGACCCTAACATAGTTGGTAAAAGGCTTGGCAGATTGATTGATTTTGGCCGTGCGACTAGTCGCTTACCAAATCGCGAACAGGCGATCTGCGTTCTCTTGTTGAACGCAGGGCTCTGAGTGTGGCGTATTATCCTGTGAATTATCTCGTCCATGGGATGGCACTACAGTGGTGGCGCCGATATCTTGGACAATTGCTCACCGTCCGCAAGCCCGCGCCTACGGTGGCCGGGAATCGGCCTGCGATTGCCGACACTATCATATATTTATCATACAAATTTGATTTTATCTGTCAAATTCTATGATCATAGTTAAATATATAGTTTATTACACTTACATGATCATATAAACGTAATACCTATTCAAGATGGATAAGGATTTAGTAGTCCGAATGAGCAATTTTTGAGACCGATATGATCATATTTGTACGTTTGCTTTCAAATAGGATCCCTTAACTATGATCATAGACAATATGAATCATATGTAGTTAGTAGACCGTTATAAGTTCTTCATATATAAATGACTCAGACATCTCTGATCCTATGTCTATGATAGTCTAATAGGGCTCTTAGTGGATAGTCTAATTGGATTCCGTCATATCATATCGGCCGTCATGAAAATCTGTAATTTTACACAGTATTTAAAATTAACACTTTCGACTCCATCCACTTTTCATAGAGCTCATACGCCATGCCACATACATATTAGAAAGAAAATACGTTTATTTGCTGTAAACATGACGCAAAGAAAGAACCTTCCGGGAGGGTCACCGGCATTACATTTGTGCTAAAGTTAAGGTCGTCGTATTATGTAGAAAATAAAAGTAAATTAACTAACTCATGGTGCTGCCCATCGTGCAAAACTACTACAAGACAGATTAGAAATGACGAGACACCTGTCAGGAGACAATCTCCGACTCAATAATATCCACGACTCAATAATATCCATTGACGACCAAATACAAGATGACCAAAGTTTACTGGGAGATACAGGAAAATATAACACACCCCCAACAAATAAAGGCACTGCTACAATCATATCACCCATCATATTACAGACAGAGCCGGTTACATTAGAGAAAATAAGTCAACTATTAGATAGAAAAGTTCGCAACAACAATCCAACATGTCAAAAATCAAAAGTACAATTCAATCCGAAATTAATATAGCAGTACTAAAACTGCAACAAGAAATAAGCCAGAAAACCGAAAAACTTTCTCTTAACAAACAAAATTAAATACCAATATTATTCACATAAACGAAACAATACAGAAACTTGAGATGGAAAATGCAAAACTTAAAACAGAAATAGCCGAGCTTCCGACCAAAAACATGCATTTGAACGTGAACGACACTTCCACAAACGATACCTCTAAAATAATAGTTATCTATGGCTTGAGTGAATATTATAAAGATACGGAACAAGACCTCGAAGATAGGGTAATATTTGCGTTTCAAGATACATTGATTGTCGACCTCATTGGCTACATCGATAATCGGATAAGACGAAACGGACCAAAACGGCCACTACGGGTGGAACTAATTAGTAAAAAGATGTCTAAATATATCCTTGAAAATGCGGGATATTTAAAAAGTTTAGGCTTATGTGTATCTGGATTTCTTGATAAAAAATCATTACAGAGAAGAAGACAACAAAGAGAAGGACGGTCTATAACACAACAAAACGATAAAAGTAATACTACTTATGAATATAGCGCAAAAATAGCATCACAGAAGTATGATGACCCAAACATAACGAGACATACCCTATCACCCGCTACTAACCAAGCCAGACCGGATCCCTTTCGTCTTTAAGATACTGATCCAAAACATCCAAAGTATAAATAATAAAACACACATACTCGAGGATTTTATAGAACAAAAAAGCTACCAATCAATATGTCTCACAGACACATGGATACGTGAAAACCAAAAGGATAGCATCAATATAAACGTGTACACATTTGCTTCTGCCTACCACCGACGTGACCATCGAGGAGGAGGAGTGGCTATCCTCTTACGTAACGGCATAGAATACGAGCACCTAGAAGACTGTACTAACTTATCAATAGAATGTGTAATTGAATGTTGCGCTGTAGAAATCATATCACATAACACAGTTATTATTAATATTTACAGACCAGATCGCGACATTGAAACATTTTTTGCTGTTATTATATATTAAAGAAAGAACAACACGAAATCCACAAAAACCTTATAATTTTGACCGGCGACTTTAATATTGACAAATTATCTAAAAACAAAGAGTAACCAACGCCTACAAAACATAATGTTAAAACACAACCTACACCAAATCGTCAATTTACCAACCAGACAGACACTGACTACGTAATCCTGCATAGACCTAATATATGTCGCCCGCGAATAGAACGCACTTCGAGTCACTTATTTTAGGTAGGTTTATGTATACATATAATAAATAATATATTCCACAATGTCTTGTGGAATGGAGTGGTTAATAATCTTTGTCCGTGATTTCACAATTTGTATTTCTTTTGCTTCTTTGTTATAGTATTCTATTTCAGCATATTGTTTTCTATTTTTTTAAGTAAGATTTTAACCATTTATAGCTCGTACCCCTAATTCCTATTCCATATAATTTTTGTAATAAAATGTCATGGGAAACCTTATCATATGCTTTAGTCATGTCTAGGAACAAACCTATGGCAAATTGTTTGTCATTGATGTATTTATACGTAATAACGTTTCTTGTACGTAATTACGTACAAGAAATATGTATATAACTACATCAATGACAATATACAGCGAGTGTGGTCGATTTTTCTTGCCTAAACCCAAACTGATTTATGTCCAAGAGATTGAATTTTTCCAAAAACTTGTTAATTCTAGTTAACATTGCCTATTCGTTTTTTTTTTAATAACTGGTTGAAGGGCTATTGGTCCGTAGGAAAAGGGATCTTGTGGCTTGCCGTCTTTTTAAAATATTGGTCGTAGTTTAGCTTTTTTTTAATTTATCCGGAAATATACCTTCGTCAAAGGATTTATTTATTAGTTTGGTTACACAGTAGACGAATTCATGACGGATAAAACTTTATAAGGTACCCCAGGCAATTAACGCCCACCTAACTTAAACCATGTATTTTTTCTGTAAATTCTATTTAAACGGAAATAATAATTCGATAAAAAGATTTAACATCATTTTCTGAATTTAAAGATGCTGGGTGTGTGTTTTAAGTATTTATGATTTTCATGTAAATAACATCTTTTTAAAATCCTTGTCTTGGGCGTTATTAAAAATATTATGTTTATTACCGCCCGTTTGCTTAATAAGATGTTGTACGCCAAAATACATGCATAGGGGTTATAAATCTAATAAAACATAATAGTCACATATAAATTTTATAAATTTATTTATTAGAAATAAAAGGAATGTAACAAATCAATTATTAATATAAAAACAATCGTAACTTCTTAACACGCGTAAAGTAACATGAAACTCCTAGATAATCATTTTTAACAAAACTTTTAACTTCTGACATTAAAATTTATAAAAAATAAAAGTTTTACAGCTGTTTTTTTTCAAAAAAGAAGATTATAATCTAAGCCTACACTGGGCGTTATTAAAAGATAGTGGGCAATGGCGCCCTTAACCTACCATAGATGATAATGGCTATACTTAAGAAAGAATTACCTTTTAATAATATGAAATCTGGCACTCCTGTGTCTGTATTCAGCAATAGGCAGTTTCTGGGTAAGCGCGTTCCATATTTGACCTTGTTGTCACTTTACATCAATTATTTAAAAAAACTAATAGCGCCCATGAAGGGTAGTAGCGCCCAACGATCCTTTCACTGGGCGTTATTATCCGAGTGTTAGTTATTGTTTTTTCGAAAGTTTTTACATTATGAATATTGCTTTAAATAAATTAACGAAATAATGAAGGATAGCTACCTACACTTTAACATAAATATAAAAGTGTATGAAAAATACAACAGAACAACTAAAAACTTACAATTTTGTAGGAGCAATTTTTATAATAGTGGCGTACGTGACTGCAGTCCTTGAAGCACGACTCGTCACTGGCATAATGGCAGCACGAGAGACTTGCCTTCACGATAGGTGTGTTCTTAAAGGTGTATTTGTACGTGTACGTGTGCCGTCAAAAAACTTACGCGAATAAAAATACGTTTTCTGTAGTTTGGGCGTTATTCAACGGATGGCGTTAATTACCTGGGGTACCTTAGATGTAGGTGTAATTCATAACTTTTTCTTTTTTTTGTTAGATCCGGCCTGATCAAAGACATAAATATTGTTTATTCCAGTGACAATAAATCGAAAACTATTTTATTTTGTATTGTAAAAACTTGACATGACATGATTTTAATTATTACCTATTCCTTATTATTATTTTATTCTACTTTTTACTACCTACCTACTAATATAATCTACACTAAATATGATTTATTGTGTGTATTTTGTTTATTACTGTTAATTGGACATCATAACGACTGCTAGACAAATATTTTTTTTTTCTAAAATGTATTGTATTGATTGTGTAAATATGTTAATTACTCATAAAATCAACAGTAAACCAACATTGTGCTTTGCAGAGCTCTGACAGGGTTCATGTACAAAAACCGACATTAATATATTGTAAAATGTGTGATGTGCATGAGAGCAAATAAATAAATAAATAACCATCGCGGACGATCAACGGAATTAGGTTTAAAATCGTATAATAAAACACTGTAAAACGAAGTAAAATTGTGTTTTCAGTGGGTCTTGTCGCTAACGTAGATTCCACCCTTTTAATTTTTTTTGTGAATATTTATAAATGACCGCGAACATTTTTTTTTTAAATAATATGCTTGCATTTTAAAACCAACGCATATACTAACAAATCTTGTTAAAATATACATCAAATTTTATATTCACAGTTTACAATGCTATATTCGCTAAGAAAAACCTTTATTTAAAATGAGCCCTCCGCGCGGGCTCCCGGCATCCCATATGCGACTAGGTGAACCTTCCAGGAGGTCTTACAAAACGCTCTATATACAGCCGTTATTGTGTGATCGTGCACCACTTTTTTAGGAACCCAACACTTGACTGAGTACACAATAAATGCGTTCGGCGCCATATTGTTCTTTTGTGACGTTTGCTTAAGAGATCGTGATAAGTATTTGTGACTGTGTCTGTGTCACTGCCAGCTCAGTCAGTCAGTCGTCAATTTCACTATACGAGGGTAAATGCTGTGCAATTAAACATACAAATTGTTTAGACTATAATTAACGTTATTAATGTTAGGATTTGATTTTATGTTCAATAATTAATGTTGTCTATGTACAAAAAAAAAATTTGTTTATATTCCTAGAAATTTAACTCGATTCCAAAAAAATAAAATATTTATTTATTTATATATTTATTTATTAACTATGGACGACTTACAGCTAATATAAACAGAATAAAAATAGTATGTGAGACTGACACCCAATTAAAAGTCTTCACTTCTAAAAACAGATTGAAAAGAAAGAGTGTGAACAGCACAACACTGCTACCAAAAAAAGTACAGAAAAAAAAAATTGTATAACATTCAAGCTTAAACCATATTCAATACAAGAATAAAAACCTGAACATACAATTTTTTTATTAAAAAAGCCAAGGGTCAGACACTTTCTGGCCGAGGACACACCTGTTATGAAAGGATCTAAATCATGCTGTTTGCACATGCTATTAAGGTTGCTACTTGCACGCACTATAAATGTTTTTTTTTTAATTTTTTTTATTGTAATTTCATCAGATAAGTACTTAATGTTATAACATGCGTCCTTCAGATATTTTTGAAGTCACCTCAGAATAGCTAAGTAGCGGTTAAGAGTAAAAACAATCACCTACCATCTCGCGAAATCTATTTGCGAATATTGTATTTTAAGATAAAATCGTCTAATTTACATTTAGTAAGGTTGCCGGGGCAAAAATACATGCGTCCTACACAACCTTCGTTCTTTTTTTATTAATTGAAGCTCGTTGCTCGTGGGCGTACTCCTACTCAAGATAATGTAACGTTTTTATTACAAAATATCTTCAATCATTATAATAACAACTAATTACTTACATACTTGGTTCGCTCGCTAATTGATTCTCCTTAAGCCTGTTGTACACACGTTTTTCTTGCCGTGAAATCTGTGGTCGTGTGTTGGCACGGTCGACAATGTTGTATGGATCAGTATGGAAGCTTGTTGACAGTCACGTTTTTTCTACTGCGCGGTTTATACGCCGTGTATAGGCACGGTCGTCAGTGTTGTATGGATCAGTATGGAAGCTTGTTGACAGTCACGTTTTTTCTACTGCGCGGTTTATACGCCGTGTATAGGCATGGTCGTCAGTGTTGCATGGATCACTATGGAAGCTTGTTGACAGTCACGTTTTTCTACTGCGCGGTTTATACGCCGTGTATAGGCATGGTCGTCAGTGTTGTATGGATCACTATGGAAGCTTGTTGACAAATACGTTTTTTCTACGATGAGGTTTATACGCCGTGTATAGGCACGGTCGTCAGTTTTGTATGGATCAGTATGGAAGCTTTTGACGGACACGTTTTTTCTACGGCGCGGTTTATACGCCGTGTATAGGCACGGTCGTCAGTGTTGTATGGATCACTATGGAAGCTTGTTGACAAACACGTTTTTTCTACGATGAGGTTTATACGCCGTGTATAGGCACGGTCGTCCGTGTTGTATGGATCACTATGGAAGCTTGTTGACAAACACGTTTTTTCTACGATGAGGTTTATACGCCGTGTATAGGCACGGTCGTCAGTGTTGTATGGATCACTATGGAAACTTGTTGCCAGACACGTTTTTTCTTCGTTTATGCGCCGTACCGTAAAGAAACCGTGCCGTGTACAAAGGGCCTTATTCTCGTTATTTTTACTCATCAGTTGATCATGTGGGTATAAAGTTTTACTTTCCCGGCCTACTGAAGTCTTTCAAAGGAATTTGTTGGCTTGCCCTTATATTAATCTATTGTTTAATAATGTACAAAAATATATGGTTCTAAGTTAATGTTTTAATATGATTTGTTAATAAGACTTTAAAGAAGTTTCTAATTACATATATACAATAATTGTATCAGTCTTTAAAACACATAAACCTTGGGGAATAAATTCACTAAATGATGGTGAAAACCCTACCAAAATCCGTGGCGTATCTAGTTGAAAAAAACAATGCGTTTAAGTAGACAGAAACAAAAAGCGACTTTAATAAAGGTACACCGTGAAATCTTAATGGTTGTTTTCCCGCGTCAGAACAACTTGCCATAAGGAGTACTTTCGAAGCATATAGTAAAAGAAAAAATAAATAAAGATGTTTTTGTTTTAAAATAATTACAAAAATATTCATCAACTCCAAAACGTGAGAATCAATAGTAACAGGTAACTTGTAGGTACTACTCGAATCGCACGCGCCGACAAAGGGAACAGCGATGCATAAATGTTCAAAGCAAAATATACTTTCGTACGTGGTGATACGGCATAAACTAGTTTTCATGCAGCAACACAAATTTGTTTTCAAAATTGTTTCTAATATTTTATTTGTTTATAAAGCGATTGTATTGCATTGTATTGCCAAGACAAAACCATTTTGCTGCGGGAAATCAACCATTACTATTTCACGGTGTATAATAATTAATAAGTACCTAGTAGTAGTATATATAGAAGTTGGAAAATGCTAGAGGATCATTATTCCATCAGGATTTTCTTGGTAGGTAGCAGGCTGGAGTTTGAATTTGTGCCCGGTTGAAGGCTTACCGCAGACAGGCGCGACGCGGCACCAATAGAACAGTTTCCGTGAAGTTTTCGTATCAATTTTTCCACCAGATTCGCGTCGCCCCTTAGTCGGGCGCGTCGCTTCTGTCTGCTCCATCCTTGATGGCAATTGGGTCGCCCCCTAATTGAAATGAAATGAAATTGTTTATTCTGTAAATAGGATATTGGAATCACTTTTACACGTCATCTTAAAAAAATAATTAAAAATTAGCTAGATGAGTTCGGCGTTTCCTATCTGACTACTCTGAGAAGAAAGGCCGAAACAAACTCAGAGGTCACAGTCTCTTTTAAAGTCCAGACATAATCTTGGTCAGGCCATATGAGGACCATGTAGATTAGTGTCTGAAATGGTCTTTTGAGAAAAGAACCACACAGATTTGAGTGGACCTGTCCTGTCAGTTTTGTCAGCAAGCATTTGTCAGTAATCGTGGAGCTCAACCCAGAACTTAAGGAGCTCAACTCGACGAACAATACCAAAGAAAGGACATTTGGGTAGGCCTCATAAACTACTCAAATTACAAACATAAGCTGCGAAATGTTGGTGTACCATAGGTGCATCTCTGCCTAACTCTTCGGAAAAAACACGTATGTTATGTTTACGCTTGAGGATGAAGTGAATGAAAGCCGTATCTATTCATTCAGTCCCGGACCGTGACAAAATCGTCTTATCGTGAGTCTTCAGCGGCAAAAAAACTGCAATGGATTTTAATTCCTTTTTTAAGCAATCTCTGCATAAGAAGACAGATTGCAGGCGTATTGCAAGCGACGCTGCGCGCCGGCCGAGAGCCACGGCTTAAATATAATAAATGATTTTCGTAATTTTCTTTAACAACTTGACAACTATAATGACTGGATGCTGCATCTAGGACTTGCTCTTTTTTATGTACTGTACTGTACCTAAATGCATTTTAAAAGGTTCTCCCATTAACTTTTCTTTGAAGATATAGTGGTAAATAAATAACATGAAGTGTTTTTAAGGTTCGGTTTGAGAAAGTTTTTTAGAGTTTTTAGGGCTATTACGTCTTATTGGTGTCACCGAGCGCTGGTGGCCCAGTGATAACGGCCGCGACTTTCGAGCGAAGTTCGAACTTAAATTCAGACAGGCACAAAATTATTTCATCACCACTGCTCTCAAAACGGTGAAGGTAAATATCGTGAGGAAACCGGCATGTCCTAGAGCCAAAGCTTCGAAGACGGTAACAGATGAAGATGAGAAGATGGTAACAGTTTTCGCGTCGAAGCCACCCTGTATATTGTACTTAAAAATATGAAATTGAAGGCCATTTACAAGTTTCCACTGATAAACAATAAAATAAAAACGATAAAAAAGTCGGTACAACATACCTTCCTATAACTATTAGGAAATGAATAGCATAGGTACTATTGACTAATACAAATTAAAAATCGTTTAGACGCAAACAATTACTTTTCCGTGAAGAAACTTTTCACCAACAAACGCTTAAGCTGAGAAACACTGGTATTGAATTTTATATCCAAATCATGTTCACTGAACATACTTCTGGACCATGTTATCATCCCCGAAATACATAAAAGCTGACGGTAGGAAAGGGTTACTTACGTACAAGTCGGTACTGCGATAGACGCAACCTGTCACTAAAAGTACCATATTCACTGTTATCTCGCCACATAAAGGGTTATTTTCGTTCTAAGAGATCGTTTGGCCTGTGTATTTACTTGGTAAATAAATGCAGGTGAGCTATAATCAATGTTAACAAAATTGTATGCAGAATACAGTCCAAATTGAAAACGCAATTAAATTAGTTTTAGTGGATTTGCCCACTGTTTGCATTAATAACACACGAAATATCCCGAATGTACAGCATTACACCTACTATTAAGTTAGTTATGAGTTCCATGTTAGCGAGAGTAAATACTGGCTTTACCAAAATGCTACAGGATAGTTATATTTTCGATTCAAATCAGACTCATAACATAAATTCACGTCTTCAATCCCCGATCGGTTAGGCAGAGCTGTATTTGTTACGTAATGTGTATATCCCATGTCATAGGGGGCGGGCCTGCTGCCATCAACCGGGCACAAATACAGACTGCGGGCTGCTACTGAGAAATTCCTTATGGAAAACTTAATAAAACTTTGCCCGACCTGGGAATCGAACCCAGGAGCTCTTGTTTACCAGTAGCGCTTGAGACCTCTAGACTAGCAACCAAAAATTACTTTACCTTACCCTAGGATTTATCCAAAGACCACACACAGACAGCAATTGCAAATGTGATCAATAATTTGTTGAACATTCTTGAATGCAGAGCTTTTCTGGGAATCGAACCGGGAGCTCCTGGCTCTTGTTTACCAGTAGCGCTTGAGACCTGTAGACCAGCAACCAAAAATTACTTTACCTTTACAGAGGATTTAACCAAAGACCACACACAGACAGCAATTGCAAATGTGATCAATAATTTGTTGAACATTCTTGAATGCAGAGCTGTTTTAACTTTAGTTACATTTAAATAAGTACCTCGAAGTACGTAACATAACATTACACCTGCATTCCCTGAAGGGTTAGGCAGTGTTACCTATAGTACACCCGGTCCACATTTCATCAGTTATGTTGAAGTCCGAAGTATTGATTCATAATTATATTATATAATTTTCATATTTACTTAAATATGGCTGTTTGTGGTAGGTAATACGGGCTGGTTTCCGCAACTCCACGTCAAAGCGCGTATTTTGCGTACGGGTGGGAAAATCGGTTATTCGATCCACCCCAGTTCCTCAAAGAAAGCCAGCAGCGCCTTGGTGTGACTGGCAATGTCGCGTAGGGTACCTGGGGCACCGAAGTACTTTGCCCTGTGAGTGGCGACCACCGGGCAGTTTAACAGCACGTGAGCTGCTGTCTCGTCGTCCTCCATGCAGGCCCTGCAGAGCGGGCGTCGATGACTCCTATGACAAAGATCTGTTTGTGGTAGTCAAAATATTAATTCGCAGTAAATACAATTTATATTCCAACATTCAAAATCGCTGCGTTTTACCGAAATACTTGGTTAAACCTGAGTACATAAACATTTCAGCTCTGTTTCTTATAGGCATTATCCACAAGATAAATAAAAAGTGTAACCGAATTTGAATGCTAATAATATCTGCTAGGTAAGTTATCATTTACTTAAAGTCGTTGTAGTAGTAGCATTCACTCACACTGAGTTGGTATAAAGTAGTAAAGTAATTAACAGTAGAAGTAAAATGTACAGTAAATATTGAGTTTTACACTAAAGGAAAAACAAATCCTAGGAAGGTACTTTTATATCACATCACACACAAGTATTTTCAAGCTTGAACATATACACTACATATATACAGTATGTATATAATAACCTCTTCTGCTGTGTATAATCATGTAGCTCATTAGTTTCCATCTGAAAGCACATCACAACAATGAGATCAGCTTGCAGGCTGTTCACTTAAACACACTGTTTACACTGTTTTCAGCCACACCGAGTAAACTAGCCTTCTTCTCCCTACTTTCAACCTTTAAGATTAGAAATACAAGGTTGAATGAAATCAAGATTCCATTCAAGTGATTATATTTCTTATTTAAAACAATTGATGGCGTATTTTTCCATTAAAAACAAACTTTTATAGACATAAGAAATTTCGTTAATTATTTTCAATGAAGCTCTGGCCAAACTGAAGTAGGTATTTCCCGCGCGGGATGCGGGACGAAATTCACTCGCACCAATTTTGTTTACTAACTTGTCTGGAGGTGTTCTGTATGGTTTGACCAACCCTTTAATCGCGAAAAAAAATAATCTGCTGCAGTACATTTGTGTTCGTATAATTCGTGAAAATGTACTGAACAGCTGTTTTTTTTTCGTGATTTCATGGTTGGTCCCATAGTAAAAGTTGTTCATAATGATGAGTACAATGACCCCTTAAGAGGTCTTGCGTTATTTGCGTTACACCTTGTATAACCGCCATCGAGCGGCAACCAGTCATTAAGAATGAAAAACACGCGGAATTACTTTGTGGCCACGAGGAGCAACAATGAACCGCGATGTATCACGATGCGACCACTGCAGTGAAGACAAAGATTTACTCTGATTCAAAAGTCAGACGATATATAGTCGTTTTCGTTTTGTTTTAAAAGGATATTTTGTCCGCGGTTCATCGTTTTTAATCATCCGGGATAAAGAAACGCCCGATGTCCTTTTTCGGTTTGATACCTCCACTAATTTTAGTCGGGATCGGGGAATTGGGTAATTTAATTACAGAGATTTTTATAATTGCGTAGGGACAAATCGTACTAAAATAAAACAAATAATTCTTTAACTGCTACAAAGCACTGCTACAGTACATTGCTGCCGCGGCCTGCAAAAGAGGCCCCTTTTGCAGGCCGCAGCAGTAATGTGCTATACCTATGTACATACAGGATGTATCTAAGTTAGTTACTTTCAATAAAATAGTTCAAAAAAAGAGGTTTTCCAATTTTCAGCCAATAAAGTAACGAAACAATTTAAGTGGAAAACATAACTCTGAAAAATATTTAGTACCGAATAAAGGGGCCAGTCATAAATATAGGCAATAAAACCCGAGAGAACGCCGGGAGCCAAAATAAGTTATCACACGAGTTTCTCGAGATACCTATTTATGTATATAGGTATACCTATAATAAACTTGTGATTGATTTTGGCATTATTGTTAAACATTTGTAACGTGACCATTTTGTCTCTTTAACCGACGAAAAAAAGGACGAGCTTCTCAGTAGTTGACGCGTATATGTTTTTAAAAATCATTTTAGAGTGTTTCTACGTAAATTAAACTTATATACATCTGTGAGTTTTAAAAGTTTAGTGGTGCAATTAACCACACTTCTTGTACATATTTTTTAACTTATATGAAGATATTCTTTTACTTATAGTTAATAATTGTTTTCAAAATTACTGATAGTTCGCAATATTTCCTCTACTGCTAGATACCTACTAATAAAATTCCCATCTTGTAAAATGTATACAGGTATAACTAATAGTCCAGCTAAGGCATGCATTATTCTAGAACTGATTGCAGACTACTGTGGACACAGAAGGCCACTGCTGCGAAAAAATCAGTACAAAGACGAATAAAAAAAATAAATAAAAAAAAATGTAATCTGAATAATTTCGTCTATTAACTATACCGATATAAGAGGTAAAATTAGTTTGTAAGTTTGTATGTAGAGCGTAATCTCCGGAACTACCACTACGAATTTGAAAAAATATTTTTGCATTGGATAGTCCGATTCTTGAGGTAGGCTACTTAACATCACGCTAG
Organism: Xanthia icteritia; assembly: GCA_949128155.2. NCBI lineage: Eukaryota > Metazoa > Arthropoda > Insecta > Lepidoptera > Noctuidae > Xanthia > Xanthia icteritia. The sequence continues at coordinate 19,093,352 of OX421931.1, forward strand.
GACCTTTAGAAGCTGAGCCAAAATAAAAAAGTCTACAATAACGCTAAGCGGATAACGAAGTAATAGCGTGGCCGGGGACGGGGATGGGTTGGGGTCTGAAATTTTACGCGAACGATGACGCGTGCAGAAGCTAGTAATATACAGGGTGAAAAAAAAATCTGCTGTTCCCTACAATTTATGTTCGCATAACTCGTCAAAATTTAGGGATCAGCTGTTTTTGTTTCGCGATTTCACGTTTGTTCCCCTAATAAGAGTTGTTCATATTGATGAGTAAAGTCACGTGTTTAGGTATCGGCCACTAATTACCAGTCACCCTGTATATTATTATAAAATCTAAGTTTGTAAGTAGGTGATTAAGTACTGATCCGATTTAGAAAATTGCCTTGAAGACGGCTGTTAGTATGTCATGCTCACTCAGATGTCTCAGTGATGGTGGCGCGTGTGTTGGATCATTTAGCTCCCTTCAAAATGGTTGAGCTGAATGGTGCTGATCCATGCGTCATGTTCGTGAACGGGCGCCGTCAGGTGAAGTCGTGAGCAGAAGCTAGTTCTTCAGAAATTCGTTGTCAAGTCTAGTTTCGTTTACTCATACATTTTTAATTACCCATAGAATTATTAATCGAACAAATCTTAGCTTTTCATTCGTCAATAGTGCTCCAATATTGGCATTAGTGTTATAAATATGGCACTAATTTGATTTGGAAACTATTTGAAGTAAATTCACATGTGTTTACCGTAGGTAATGTATTGGAAATTGGTTTGATTTATAATAATGCTTTGTCCCTATTACACTTGACTATGTAGGGCGAAATTTACCTTTAGATACATACTTAGTCGTGTTATTCTCTTTCTAGCGAACTAATTCATTATTAGTCAAATCAAATAGTGCGCATTCTCCGGATTTCTGTTACGCACTTCCGTCCCTTTTCACGAAATCACTCCCACAAACTGCAGCAAAGCGAGATGTTATACATCAAAAAGATAGAAAGAACCTAAATTAAGTTTGGTTTGTGAACAAGGGAATCGGTATAATGTCGAGCAACCTTATTACTAGAAAAAGAATCTTTCTTTGTAGCTGTAAGCCCAGGTTTGCATGGACGTATTTTTATCGCAGCGAGTTTTTTTCGTACGCTTGGTATTGAGCCGAGCATTGAAGATCCAACAAAGCGCATGCAGTGCGTATCCCAGCGCGTCAAGAAAACACACTGTTGAATATTCAACTCTCGGCGCTAAGCAGAGCGTCGAAAATCCAATACGCGAAACAAAATTGCCGCGATAGAAATACGCCCGTGCATCCTGGGCTTTAAAAACGGTGTAAATAACTTTTTTCCGTTGTACCCTCCCCGCTAACTGTTGTTTCTCTCAAACTGACGTATCTGCACTGACATTACCTACGTGTTTATAACATTTCGAAAAAAGTTTTATGGCCCTAGGGCTTTAGGGCAACTACTAACTCAAAGAGTGAGCCAAGAGCAATATAAAAAAAGTTATTAGTTCATTAACATGATTGTAGCGCCCGACTGAAAAACTGTTGCCCTGGAAAAGCTACCCTATCAAACTCAAACTCAAACTCAAACTCAAAGCATTTATTTCAATTAAACCATTTACAGGCACTTTTGAATTGTCAAAGAGTCGGTCAGTTAGTCAGAAAGTTGAAGCTAGTTGCCCATTCCAAAACGTAGATCTCTATGGAGAAGAACGGGCAAGAAACTCCAAGGACACTCTTTTAAATATAGAAATTACAAAATCCTGGGTACAATACTTTTGTTGCTTCTATATGTGAGAACAATGTAAAATAAAATAATAATCAAAAACGATTAAAAATATAAAATTAAAAATAAGCAATGTATAGTATATATAGTTACCTACCTACTAATATAATCTGACTAGATATGACTTTTTGTGGGTTATTGAATTTTTGTTTATTACTGTTAGTTGGACATCATAACGACTGCTAGACATGTATATTTTTTTTGTTTTTCTGAAATGTATTGTATTAATTATGTAAATTAATGTTCAACAACTCAACAGTAAACCAACATTGTGCTTTGCAGTGCCCTGACAGGGTTCATGTACAAAAACCGACTTAATATATTGTAAAATGTGTGATGTGCATGAGAGGAAATAAATAAATAAAAATATCAATTGCTAGTTAGGACAGTTAGCGGGGAGGGTGGCGATATGCACACATGTGCAGTTAAAGGACCTACACACGCTTACTTTTTTATGTACTATATACAAAGCCGTGAACCGGAGGTTGGATAAAACTAATCAAAACTGGTCCAATATTGGCCGTGTAAATACAAAGACGACATAAATTCGTAAAACAAATTAAAACGGATATGTATATGTACCACGTATTGATAAAAAAACAGTGAAATATTCAGCTCGCACTCGTTATTAATAAAAATAGGATATCCTAGCACAGTTTGATTTTAAAATAAACATTAGACCAATGTTTAATATACAAAACATTGATACTGGCACCTAGTGGATTTTTTTGGATTCCGTACCCGAAGAGTGCCAAACGAAACTCTATTACTAAGCCTCTGCTTTATCTATTTGTCACCAGGCTGTATCTCATGAACCGTAATAGGTTGACAGTTGACATTTTAACAGATTGTGTATTTCTATTACCACTATAACAACAAATACAAAATTAAATTATAATTTTATTTATTAAGGGATAATAAACAACTACAACATATATAATACATAAGGTTAACAAAATTTTCGGTAGTAATGTTGCAGTCCACTGCATTATCCGCAGATAAGACATATTAAAGGATCAGAGGTTGCCACTAGACGAGTATTACCAAAATTATCAACCAATATCATTATCAATTCGTTTTTTACGCTAAAAATTGTACGGTAGTACGGAACCGTTCGTGTGCGAGTCCGAAACGCACTTGGTCGGTTTTTTTTTGCTATAAAGACACATTTGTTCAGGATAATTTCGAATTTTCAATGAATTTTCAAATAAATATTATTATGGGTTTTTTTGCTAAACAATCTTCCGTAGAAGCAAGCAATCTCATTTTTATATTAAATAGTAAATAATATTTTCCTCTACTACCTAAGTACTCGATCGTTTACTGATGCCATGTATAATGTATCCAGGATTTTGTATTATCATAATGATTTAAAAGAGTGTTCTTGGAGTTTCCTACCCGTTCTTCTCCATAGAGATCTACGTTTTGGAATGGGAACTAGCTTCAACTTTCTGACTAACTGACCGACTCTTTGACAATTCAATAGTGCCTGTAAATGGTTTAATTGAGATAAATGCTTTGAGTTTCAGTTTGAGTTCATATATTTTTCAGACTGTTTTCATAGATTAAAGGATAAAAAATGTACAGGACGCCGAAATGTAAAGGTAAAATTCAAATACCTTCCGACACGTCGCGGTCGTCTTCATAGAAACACATAGAAACAGTCTCGTCGCGGCAACACGTCGCCTGCAGTTTCCGCCTGCCGCAACGACTGTCGGCTACGGAATGGTACCTTTACAATGTCAGAACCGAGTGACCTTATCCAACGATAAGGTCTGGACGGAAATTAATCCTTTGCAACAAAGGTAACGTCGAACCTTGACAACTTTGTTGCAGGAAGGGTGCTTTTCCATTAAAATTGCTGTCAAACTACGAGTGGTTTTAATGCATTTTCGGTGATTTTTGACGGGTGATGTCAGTGGTAGATCATTGGAATATATGGGTTAATTACATTACACCAGAAACAGCTTATTACTAGTTAGTTTTTCACGACCTAAAGTATTAATTACTTTCTCGCTTGATTTCGAGAGATTTTAACAGTCCTGGAGCGGCAGTCTCGACATAGATAGCGATCGCTATACGACCGGATTCGGTCGCAAAGTCGTAATGGCGTCCCTAGACGGTCAAAATTACTTGACAACCACGAAAAAATCCCGTGCTTGTGAAGCACGTCGCGCGCGTATAGCGACGACCGAATCGTCGTCGCCCCTGCTGTCTAATTACGCAACTCATTTTCGTAAACGATTACGACAAATTTGTTTTATTTTGACAGTTCAACAACATTCATTGCGTTATTTACGTTGTTGAGCAGACTTTTTTTCTTTTTGATTCGTAAGTTCGATTTCTTTTCGAACTTATGAATCAATGGATTAGCAATTTGTTTTAAAACGATTCAGATTCCTATTAATCGTGTATTACGTAATTAGGGTACTGCTTATATTTAAGCAACTGTTTTGAAACTAACATAGACAGACTCTGACAGACTGACAGACTGGGTTCGATTACCAGGTCAAAGTGCTTACTTTTCATACTATTGCTATTAAAACTAATCAAACTACATAACATAACATCACCCCTGTAATCCATGAAGGGTAAGGCAGAGTTGTACCTATCTACCCACATTCTGCCAGTATGTTCAAGTCCCATGTAACAGGAGGCAAGCCTATTCCCACCAACCAGGCTAGATCCAGACTCCGAGAAATTCCAGATCGAAAAACCCAATAACCCTTTGCCCGATCCCGGATTCGAACTCACGACTTCATGCTCATCAGTAGCGCTAGCGACCACTGGACCAACGAGAACGTTTCTTTTAATAAAATTTATTTCATATTCCTATCAGTGTTTTTAAAATTGGTGTTACATAACGCTTGTAGAAAAGTCTACGTAGTTAGAAACAACCATTAGGGTGGCTCTCTAAAATTGCTTGTTAATGGTCAACAGAGTCTTTGACATCTGCCTAAATCAGAGGCATTGTAGGGGTGTTGTCACTCTGAGACAAAAGTGAAGTGTTTCGAATAGAACCCTGTAATCCCTTAAAACAGGAACGGAGAAACTCGTTTTAGCGTCAGAAGTAGGTATAGTGATTATTACAACATATACTTACCATATATCTGATTACTTTTAAACAAAATTCAAATCCGAGTTCGAATTTCTATGAAAGTGGAATGGAGGTGATATTAATTCCACAACTAACTCATTCTCGAAAGGTCAGGCAAAAATTACGAGAAAATTTTATATTCCCTCGAAGTCAGATGTGCTGTAAGTTTTTTAAATAACGTTCAGAATAAAGTAAATCTGTAAGTAACTTTGTGCATCGCTTTAAGTACTTTTAACATTTATTGTTAACTAGCGACTCGCTCCTGCTTCGCTCGGTTTTTACGACTTGTCAAAACATCGAGATTTCTTAGTTATATGTAGGTAACTTTAATATTAACTTATTATACACATAAACATTCCGGAATAAATTCTCTAAGCGATGGTGAAAACCTCATTAAAATCTGTTGCATGGTTTAGAAGAACAACGCGGACATACAGACAGACACGAAAAGCGACTTTAATTTATAATATGTATAGAAGTTTTCGAGATGTTTTTTTTTCTGAGTATAAGTACGTTATACCAGTTTTAATATTTTGTACTGCTTATGAAAAAGGTTGACTTAAAAATGAAATAGGGTAGGTATAGGTAGTGAACACACACTCACACACACAGACTCACAAACGTGGTTAGACACATTATTTTATTGTTTACATTTTCATTTGCGAAATATGAATTTTATTTCTTCGAGGTATCTTTATTTGAATTTCTGGCTTTTAATAACACGATATAATAGGGATGTTGACAAAAATAAAATATTTTGTCCGTCAGGTAGTTTATTAAAAAATATTGCACAATACATTGAGAGATTGAAAAGATTACGGCAATACATTGAGTTAAAATGTGGCATGACGTCACTCCCCGGCAGATTTTATACTGACTTGTGACGTAGCGAGCCCCCACTCCCCAACCATGTTATAAGTAAAAAATACGAGTCTAATATTTTTTTATTATCTGACTGACGGACCAAATTTTTTTTTTTTTTTTTTTTTTTTTTTTTTTTTTTTTTTTTTTTTTTTTTTTTTTTTTTTTTATAAAACGTTGCCCCACACTAGGAAATTCTCCTGTATTGTGGGTGCGTTTACAAACATTTAAAGTCACATACACACACAGCCAGACCCGGAACAACTACTTGTAGGTCATACAAATATTTGTTCCGTGCGGGAATCGAACCCGCGACACGCAGTGCAGCAGTCAATCGCTTATCCACTGCGCCAACCGTGCCGTCAAATAAACCCCCTGTCAACAACCCCATTGCTGGAGAGATTCCGAAGCCACTCTGTGCGTGGTACTGTATAGTTTGACCAAGAAATTGCTATACAGGCAGCTAACTTTAAACAATTTTCGGAGTGTGTGTGCTAAGTAGTCAAGTCTTTGACATCACTATTATATGCATATAATAAAGTTGGCAACGTCGCAAATCATCTATTTGCGACGTTGCCAAGATGATTTGCGACGTTGCCAACTTTATTATATGCATATAAAAATACAAATATTTCGCTGTTTTGATTAATTTGGCAATATTACTGTATGGAAATATAAAAGGTAGCTAACTAGCGAACTAGAATATGTATAATGAATTGTAATTATACACTGAATTTGATGTTGTAACCGTTTCAGGTGTAAAAAGGCATTTGGCAGTTTCCAAATACTTTTTTTTACATCTAAAACTAAATATTCGGTGTTACGATATGAATTATTGCATTTCATAATCGATATTTTATTTTGTTCGTTCATTCATATTGCCAAATTAATCAAGACAGGTATTTATTTGACAGCTATTTGCGACGTTGCCAACTTTTAGGAGAAGACCTCTTAAGCCTAAAAGCTATACGCAGACAAAATAATATTGGGAGTGCAGTGAAAAGAGGAATCCTTTTGCCTGTATACCAAACTCATTCTTCAACTGAACCTACTGTACAGTAGGTTCAGTTGAACAATAGGTTTGGTTGAACAATGAGTTCAATCATATACAGAACGTTCATACCCTGCTTTATTTCATGAACATACCATAACTGCTTTGTTCGACTAGCGGACGCCAGTGAAAAATTCAATAAAAATAACCTGCCCATTCATAAAAGTATTTCCTTTGTGTCAAATGTGGAATTATCTAGGTATTATGATCTTATCAACGAATTAATATAAACTTTAAGGCATCTAAGTGTTATTGACTACAAATATTATTCTTTCCGTTGGCAGGACTTTTTGGTCCAGCCTGGCTTATAACATAGCTTAAGCCTTGGTACAAATACTTATCTAGATTTAAGTCGAATATTGATGATCCATATCCGTCCGCTTAGAAATAGACAGAGCATAATATATATTTTCATCGGAGCATGAAAAGATACCATAAAGTTTTTTTTTTTTCTTTATTACTGTGTCGTTCATGATTACGGATGCAAGTGTACAGTAGTCTGAAGTCCGTTAGTCAGACAAACCAGTCTTACCAGAAGTAAATGTATACCCAGTAACTGGGAGGTCCAAGATACTGGTTTTCAGCTACAAATCAAATAGCATACAAATTACACATCTTATTGTATAACTTCAACTGTGCAACTAATAAGCTTATTGTTCTCGAAATACATTGGCGATGTGTCCGACTGTCCGTCCATGCAATCAGATCACAGTTGTTGTATTGCATGAGCGCTAACATTGTAATTGAACACCTTTGTCGCCGCGCGGGTGTTCGTGAATCGCATCGCTTTCACCTGATTTGACAAACGTTTGAGAATCCTAGCTAATATATAACTGCAAAAAGAGAGAGTTTGTTTGTTACGCTTTCTCGTGTAGTTAACAACCGATCAAACGATCATCATAAACTTTTTCAGACACATTGTCCAAAAAAAGGGCATCACTGTCCATTCCAAGGTTGCCTGAAAGAGATCGCAGAAAGGGTAAGGCCGCCCATTGTATGTTTTGTTGTGTTGAATTTATTTGTATTTTCTGGTGTACAATAAGTTTTATATAAATAAATAGGGTACCTTTCATCCGGAAAAATCTATATTAATGCGAGTCAAGCCGTGGGTAAAAGCTAGTTTACTATACATAGGTTGTCCTCATCATCGGAATTCTCTGCGATAAACTCATTCAGGATCCGTTCGGATTTGTGAGAGACTACAAATCTCCGAGTACGAGTACATTATGTTATGATTTAGGTATACTAACAGCCAGTTTCTGATTTGACAATTTGAAGCTAAGAATAGCTAGAATAGCCTGGGTAAAAAAAAAGAAATTTTATTTAGTCCGTCAGTTAGATAGTAAAAAAATGACTGACGGACGAAATAGAATTTCTTTTTTTTTACGCAGGCACCATCCCTATTGGCTTCAAATGTCACGATTTCATGAAATAGTCATTCAATAGGGTAATATAAACCTAGAGAGTTGTATTGATGATTTTTATGATTAAAATTCCATAAATAGGCTACCCTGACGCTTTCGCCTAAAAATAATTTCTTATTAGTATTCCGAAACCGGGCCTATTTTTGATGACCTTACAGAGGTTATCTATAAGCGTTTAGATGTACCCAACCCTGACCGCGGACTCAATACAAAGGTCGAAGCACTGCTTTTGATAGCGTGATACATACCTCAGATCCTCGGATGCCTGTGGTGCAATTCTTTGAGCAGTAATCGGGCCGTTATGATAATGATTGTATTCGAGACTTACTTTCTACAGACTTCATCATGAGAACGTTCTTTTTTTACCTTTCGATTTAACAGGAACATATTAGGGTTAAAAAAATTGGTTGCCTGTAAAGTCGGTATACGGGCGAAAGTTTTACGTGACAACGACTTTGCGTGCCTTTCACTTTTTATGTCTGTCTCTCTCGCTCTTAGGCGGGCTAACCATGCCCGAGTGGAAGGGACGCGTGCCTCTCACTCGCTCTCATTGTGAGCGCATAACGTGAGCGGAGCGTAACGCAGTTTCTTGAAGTGTCACCCGGCAAACCAATTTATAAGACGTTGTCACGTCAAAAAATTATCTGTTGATCGTATTTTCGAAAAGTAGGTGAAGTACGGTCGGGGAAATTATTGTTAAGCAAATTGACATCCTATGTCAATTTGCAATATTATAGCTATTTCATAAAATTGACAAAAAATTACAGTTGTGATTTGTTGACGCAAACTCAACTCATTCTCAAACTCAATCTCAAAAACTTCAAACTTAAGAAGTTGGCAGTCAATTTCATTAACAACTTATTTCCCTGACTTTAATTTTAAAACTGGTGAATTCCTTTTCGAATTGTAGTTACATGTGAGGATACCTCGGATGACCTTTACAGAAAAAGCGCTACAGCGGAATATTTGCAACGCATTTCTGTGACTAAATTGTAGTACCTGTCGAGTGGCCGTACTCTCTGTCTGTCTACATTTGGATACACTTCAATTACTCGCATCTCTTGACCAGTGTGCTATCCAAACTCAGGTACTGAAAAGGTAAAATCCAATTTTATAAAGGAAATTGCAGCTGTACTCGTACATAAAGAATATTCAGGTATTCTTTATTTACAATTATATTAAATTATACAAATACATCTTTACTGATTACTCTCTGAAAACTCTTTTTGGTATAACGTCAATCTTAATGTTACATGCGTAATGTGGGTGTACTACCTATAAAGCGTCGTGCAGACTGGCGCGACGCGACTCTAACAAAACAATTTCTAAGAAAACTTCACGGTAGAACAATTACCGGTGTCGCGCGACGAACCGCCCTTGTCTGCAGGACCGAGAATTTCATTGTTATTTCCGTCGCTATTTTGACCGGTATCATATTAATCCTTATTCAATAAAATTTGTTATTTCAATTGGGCATATCATTTAGATTAAAATAAGCCCAATATCATATCATTTAAATGAATAGTTTAAAAGATATCACAGATTTAAAATTACGCGTAACAAAATATTCATGGTTGACGGCATCGGCAACGCGGGCGCAGCGGTAGGAGTCAATGACCTTTTCCTCGGCTATTAGGTATGTAATCCCGGTAGTACGTTCCCGTGGGATATTTTCCGACATCCACGCGGGAAGCCGCAGGCAAAAGCTGGTAATAATTATTCCACTTACTATTTGTACTTGAACTGATTCCAAATTTGAAATAAAATGTGAAAGGGAAAGTAATTAAGCTTTATATAAATCTGTTCGTAATGACATTAAGTTAAAAAAATCAAACGTCAGTTAGTCAACTTTGAACAAGTGAACGATGCGCTCTCTAAAGTTGTGCATTGGTTTAATGTAAATAATCTTCTCCTGAATGAAAAAAAGACTAAACTCATTAAATTTGCAACGCCAAATGTCAGGCAGCTAAATACCAATGTTCAAGTTAATGGAATAGAGCTGGACCCTGTTGAGTCGACAGTTTTTCTTGGAATCACTATTGACGGTAAATTACAGTGGGGCCCACACATAGAAAAATTGTCAGGAAGGCTAAGTTCGGCCGCGTATGCTGTTAAAAAAATTAGACAGATAACGTCAGTTATCTGTCTAATTAAAAAAAATAAAAATAAGTAAAATAAACAATTCGGGCTGTATCTACGTCAGTAGATACAGCCCGAATTGTTTATTTTACTTATTTTCATAGTCTTATGTCATATGGAATTCTTCTCTGGGGAACTTGTTCGGAAATTAATACTATCTTTGTTCTACAGAAAAGGGCTGTTCGAGCCATTTACAACCTAGGTCCAAGAGATTCCCTTCGAGAAAAATTCAAAGAAATAAATATTCTGACTGTAGCGTCACAATATATTTTTGAAAACCTATTGTATGTACACAAAAATATATCTAATTTTAAAAAGATTTCTGATATTCATAGTTTAAATACGAGGAATAAACACAACCTCGCTGTACACCGCACTCGTCTCCACAGTTCATGGGTCAATGTATACGCTTTTACAACAAACTTCCCATCGACATTCGAAACTTACCCATTAAACGATTTAAAAGCTGTATTAAAACCAAACTTTGTAAAAAAGGGTACTATAAAATTTTAGATTATTTAGATGATAAAAAAGCTTGGGATTGAGCTGCTCGCTCTGCTAAGCCTTGTGCTAAAATCATAAAATTAATACCAGTATTATATAAACATTACATACAAAATGACATAATTACTTTGTAAAGTATTATTATATATTTTTTTTTTTTTGTGAATGTGAGGACTATGTGGATTTTTAATTATTATTATTTTTTCTTTCTTATTTAGTTTTTCATTTATTTCTTATTTTTTTTTTTGTTCGTCGAGTTGAGCTCCTTAAGTTCTGGGTTGAGCGTTGACAAATGCTTGCACTGACTGGACAGGTCCACTCAAATCTGTGTGGTTCTTTTCTCAAAAGACCATTTCAGACACTAATCTACATGGTCCTCATATGGCCTGACCAAGATTATGTCTGGACTTTAAAAGAGACTGTGACCTCTGAGTTTGTTTCGGCCTTTCTTCTCAGAGTAGTCAGATAGGAAACGCCGAAGTCATCTAGCTAATTTTTAATTATTTTTTTAAGATGACGTGTAAAAGTGATTCCAATATCCTATTTACAGAATAAACAATTTCATTTCATTTAATTTCAATAAAATAAAGAAGTAGATCTACACTACTCTTATTTTTCTTTATTTTGTCTAAGCTTGTTACAGAATGTTATATTTTTTTCTTTCTTTAAGATATTTACATACCTAAATAAAAAACTTTCATCTTTATAATCAATATGGTTCTATATCTTCACTATATCACATTGATATAAGGTTTCATTCACCTTCATTAAACTAGGACATGATAATCAATAAATATATTACCATACTTAATCCAGTACTAAATTATGCGTCCAAGAAGCCACAATAAAACTGAACAATACTAGTTACTCAGTTATTAGAAAATCTCTTTGCAATACGCTTTTGAACGCCAAAGGATATAAGTATGATTGAAAAATAATTTATACATAAATGATATTCCATTACTGTAATAAATTAATAGATGCTAGAAGCTAGCAAATATGATGCTTATGCATCAATTAGATGATTGAACATTTAAACGCGATGCATCAATTAGGCCTGCCCTTCGCTTGGCGCTTTTAAGATTACGGTTTTCGGGTAACCGTAATGTTTGTCATACGCAACGTATGGCATAGGCATTATTATTCCACGAGAAGTCCTTTCAAACTCCTGTCGCGGCATTTTAGGATTACGGTTTTTGGATATTGGCACTGTTGTTTCATTTCATCATATTACGCACATTGTTAGGCAGGACCGATTTGGCTTTTTTTTTTGTTTTAAAATGTTCGTAATAGTCCGATTAGGTTTTTATGGAAAGAAATATTGGAAACTTTTCTTATTCCAGAAAATCTAAACGCCTTTTTTATATGGGATTTTTGTGTGAACTATCGAAATTTGGACAGGACGACTTCTGTCGGGTCATCTAGTTGATAATATTTGAATAAAACTCCATAGGTACCTATATTCTATCTATTATGGTACGTATTGTTGTATAAATTGTAGCATTGTCTTAACATTAGTACCTACGTATCTATGTACTGTACTCATTTAATTGTACAATTTGCTTACAAACACCCAAAATCCGTTGTCAATACCTTAAAAATATATCGGCAAAAAGTCTATAGCCATTATGCGAGTCTATTATCCGCGATACCCGTTCGTCTATTGTTTTTGTCTATCCAGATTGGCCTCCGAGTTTCAAGGCTTTTCGCGATATACCCGGTTTGGCGTTAGACCCGGTTAGGCGAAAACCCGCTTTCATAAAGCTGATTACTAATTGTTTTGTGATCCAGTGTAGTGTGATGTAGGTTACAGTGGATCACTACGCATGTATTTACAGCTGAATGGTGTTTAAAGGTACCATTACGTATCCGAACGTAATAATTGGCCACAAACAAGCTGCTTTCATAAACACGGGATCAGGATCTATAGGGGTGTTGTAGTTATCGTTGATCTGATAGCATCTAATAGATGCTGCTGTTAGTTTATATTGATACCGTCACACCAATCAATCAATTTACATAGTCTTTTCCCAACTATGTTGGGGTCGGCTTCCAGTCTAACCGGATGCAGCTGATATTGATTTCCTAACAAATGTAATCTCCAATAACTAGATACCTATATCTTAATACAGTTCTAGATTGTCTGCATTGAAAGGGAACAAAATGGATCAACCATCAAAGGCAGTGTAGAGGAAAACTCGACTTTGTAACTAACGTTCTTTGACGTTTCCGTACCGAAAGAAAATAACGACGTTTCAGATTCAACTCATTTCTTTAACGTTATACTATACGGCTCGCGCGCGGTTGGTCACTGTTCTAACCTAACTTAACCCATTTCACCCAGTTCAGAATTTTTCGACAGATTTATTTCCGTTAGATTATATCTAACGGAAATAATACCGATTGATTATAAACTAATGGTTTTCACAATCTTACGGTGACATAATTATATACAAAATTACAGATACATAAAAAAGAAGAAGAAAGAAGAAAAAGTATTTATTGGGACAAGCACAGGAGATCTTAATTAAACTAAACACACACCACTAAAAATTAAATAGAAAAACCAAACAAAGTAAAAATTAAATTAAAACGGAAAGTCCTGTGCGAGGCCAAAAGGCTCCTATCTCAGCATGATGCTGCGACATTTAATAATAAATGTCGCAGCGCTGGTATTCTGATAGGGCCTGACATAAAAACAAGATCTTAAATATTAATAGTTACATGCTACAGGTATCAATTAGGTACAAAAACTAAAGACTATAAGGTAAGGAACCAAAAAATCATCCACATCACTTTATGTATTCGTTGAAACTGAGTTAGCATTAGAATTAGCATTGCCATTTTGAATAGCGATGCCCGTAGTACTTTGTATGACTGATACAAAGTACTACGGGCACTTCGAACCGTCCTTTATAGAATTTGGATTGGATGCAGTGCGCTAAGCTTTAAAGTGATTCTCTAAAGCTTAGGAACTAATTGTGAACATCATTAGCTAGAGTCTGTACTTAGTACTTAAGACTGGAAACGTCGTCTGTCGCGAAGCATCGGTCATGTATACAAAGACGCTAACGATAATTGACGTGTATACCACCTAGTTATCGGACGTCATCGGACGTCATCGGACGATGTCGGTTGAAGTAGTGCATCAGGAGGTTGCGTGTTCAAATCACGTCGGGGTCACCAGTATAGATTTATGAGAAACAGGGTGTCTAGTTCACTCATAGTATAGGGAGGATTATCCGACCAGACGCATGTCGCATCTGGTGGGCAACTGCCCAATGATTGACGTCGGGATCTTATATTATATGCTGAGCGCGCGGTAAACTCTGCTTGCGCGATGCAGGATTTCGCGTGACCTGTGATGCGTTGCTCACATGTGGCGATGTGGGTGCCGCCACACACTCACTTTGTTTCAAATAGTTCGATCGGCCGAGTTCGGCTGACGACATACGAGTACGAGCATAGTCTTTAAATTAAATTTTAAGATTTTATTCAATTTAAATACATACAATCTTAAAATTGAATTTAAAATTAACATTAGCATGAGCATGAGCACTCAGTAGCAACATAATTGTTTGCACTATTCTCGTTACACTATTTCCAGCCTTAATATCTCAAAGGGATGCCTAGAAACTCATAGACGTCGAACATCGGAGCCCTTTTATGAAGTAACTACAGATTGAGATCGAATTCGTGGGAGTTTACGATCTTTTGTTATGCTAGCGAAGCTCAGCTACCTACTAGTGGTACCTGTATTACCGGTACAAGGGAAAACCAGACGAACGTTACGGATCAATGTTGCAACCGCTAACTGAAAATCCGTTTGAATCTTTATATAACAATTTAGACATTCTAGGTACCTACGAGTATATTTCTTTCGTTTCAAGGTATTAAGTAAATATCAAAAATACATTTAAAAAAACGTTTTTTGCGTTGTTCTATCATGCAACTGAAGTCCATAATAATTTGTAGGCCGTTTGTCCACTGCACCGTCAATGGGACGAGAACGAGATGACGACGCCGAAGTATCGACAGTAGGTACATAGGTACGTTACGTTGACGTCTCGTTCACGGTGCGGTGGACAAACAGTGGTCCGCTTCTTCCGCTATCCCAATTTATTTAGGCTTGAACCATCTTGATATGATCTTTCACACAATCCATTCGTCTTTCGGTTTCCCCAATTCTTATTGCCATCCTATACCATTGTCTATACTGAAAACGTTTTTTACACATTTCTCTGCATCGCTGCGCCATGTCAGATTACTTAAGCCTAGTATTTCAGGTACAAGGCATATTCAAGCGCCTTTTATCCAATACGTTGAAATTTAAGATCTTAACTGTTCTATGTCTCGGTGACATTATCGACCGAAGTTTTGCCAGGGGGAGGGGGGGGGGACTCATCGAAAACACAACTCCCTGTATTTTTTTTTGTAATAAGCGCAATAAGTATAGCACCCGCAGATATAAGAAAGAAGGTGTGGTTACGGTTCCGTACCCGAAGGGTGCCAGTGCGTCCGTCTGTCAGTGGGCTGTATCTCATGAACCGTAATAGCTAGACAGTTGAGATTTTCACAGATTATCTATTTCTATTGCCGCTATAACAACAAATAGGTACCGGTAAACTGCCCTAACTTTGCCTGGCGTCCTAAGTTTGCCTATAATGAAAATGATGTAATATCTTTTTCATTTTACTTGTATGGCAATCGAAACTTAAAGCTGTCTATAAAATCTCAAAGTTTCCTTTGCCAAACAAGTAAAATGAAAAAGATATTACATCATTTTCATTATAGGCAAACTTATAACGCCAGGCAAAGTTAGGGCAGTTTACGGTAATATAAATTAAATAAAGTCCCCAAACAAGAATATAAAAAACGGCCTATTTTTTGCTCGTTTTTAATACGGTACGGAACCCTTCGTCTGCACTCCGACTCTCACTTGACCGGTTTTTTTAATATCTATGGTAACACCCATAGACACGAATAAAGTTTTAAAACTAACCACTAGCTTTTATCATTGAAAATACCTGTTTTTAATGTTAAAAGCTTTCGAATATACTTACGTTTGCTCCGAGCTAATAAATAGACTAGTCAATAACTAGAATTAAAGAGAGCTCAGTGTCATCTTAGCGAGCGAGCGAGGGCACATTCTGGAGAGATTTTATAGAATGTGTCAGTATGGGAAGGTAGTTATTTTCGCAGACATGTTCCTAAAAGCAGGCTTACGTCTTATTATTTTTATTTTTATCGCCAACTTGCAATTAGGAAGCTTTGCTCATGTCTTTACTTGTGTCATTAGTTTAAACAGCAGCTTTGTGTGTCCTTTTCTCTACGCAAAACTAGCTTTTGAATGCGGCTTCTATGTCCTGACCCAGTTCATAGTCTATCCGTGCGGCTATTTGATCGAAATCCGTTCAGCCGATAAGGCGTGAAAACTTACCAAACAGAAAGACTACTACTACTTACTTACTTACTCTAGCATTTATTTAAAACAAGTTGACCCGACAAATTTCAATAATTCATATAAAATTCTCATAGAAAATGCACTTTCAATTTTCCAATTTTCCCTGCAATTTTTTTTTTCTTTACTTAAGAACATGATTCAGGAACGAACATTTTAAAATAAAAAAATGGCAGATCGGTCCAAGCGTTCTGAAGTGATGCGCTTACTAACGAACAGCATTTCATTTTTTATATATAGTTATTAGTAGGTATGGATCTGACGATTCATTTAGAACATGCCTTTGATGAGTAGGCCCTTTAAGAAAATAATGGAAGAAACAGTTTCCCAAACTACAGTGCCGATTAGCTTTGACACCTACGATCTTCGAAGAATAATTAAATCGTCCTTAAGACACGGCGATCACTGTAATTCCTCTTGAAACCAATTTGTGCATTAAACCGTTAGTAATAAATCGAATCAATGGATGCAGCGCCATTGGTAGTTTGTAACGGTCGATCAAGCTGTAATTAATTTAATTTAACTCCGGTACTCGCTTCTATTGTAAGAAGTGCAAATTGTTTAAGTCCTTTGCGGCGAGATCTATAAACGGTACTCAGTTTGTACTTTGCCTATAATTTGACCGGTACCGCTGTTCCGCGCCTTAGGTATGTGCGCAGCGAGACGCAGTGCAGGCTGCTCATTCGTCAACGCTTAAGGCTCGTGTCGTCCCGCCCACCGCTCATTCGTCAACGCTCTACCTGCCTCGCCGCGCATTCCCAAGGCGCGGTAGAGCGGTGTCGGTCAAACTTTAACAATTATTCCTGTCACTGGCAGCCGTAGCATGCAAAGCTCGTGCTAAGTAACGTTTATAGATGCCAATCTTAGTGATCCGGAAGTTTTATGAAGACACTTGCTTGAATGTGAATCAATAATATTACGTAAAATAGAAGTGTCTTCGTTTTTTTTAATATCGTGCTGCCACTGGAGTGAGTTTCGAAGTGAACGTTACAAGATACTAGTGCCTTGTCCGCACCAAAAAATATAGCTACATATTCTGTAATTACAGACAATCTCTTGTATCATAATTGCGAACGGACTTATAACTAACATTTACCACATTTTGTTTAATTTTATGCTTTCAAAGTATAAGCCATCTAACGTAATCCATCTCGTTGTTACAGAGCAACTATACGAAATTTCTCAAAAACCTGCACACGGAGCAGATCGCGAAACTTCATGCAAAGAATCAGCATGAATGCGATTTGCTCGAAGACTTGCGCACTTACACCATCAAGCGGTCGGCCATCGAGAAGTCCTACTCCGAGGTACGTATTGAAATACTAATTTCGAGTATGAACGGGCCTGGTAAGTAAGCAGGTAAGTGTAGGCAGAGATAACACCAAGAAATTACTTAGGACTTTGTTAATACAGCTTTTAAAAGCCAGCTGTACATGCCTAATGAACTCACGCCTTCCCATGGGAATAGGCAGAAACTACAGAACGACCCAACTGCTACGATCCTTAGGCTGGTTTCACAGCTGTCCGGGAGACCCGCACGGACTCCCGGAACGGAGACACACGTGAGGCGCTAGAACATTGTTTCACAGCGACGCGGATTGGCCCGTACGCGTCCCGCTCCGAGTAGGGCCCATATTTTGTACTACTCCCTTGTTTCAGAGCACTGCGAGTGCTACCCGTACGGGTCTCCCGTGTACGGATGGTCCGTACGGGTCACCCGGACAGTTGTGAAACCAGCCTAACATACTCCTTTTCCGCATCGAGTCCTCCTATGCCAGTCTCATCCGGGTTCAACCCGCGATGACCACAATATCCAAAACCAAATCAAAATATTTTATTTCACGTTGAACCGTCAGAAGCTAGGTGAACTGTTTCAATTGGTCGTTTACTATGCAGGAGAGCCGGCAAGAAACTCCACGGTCACGGTCTTTTAAAAATAATTGACTATTACAATATAAGTATAATATTCTCTCTATTAGGGCACTCTCACTTATAATTTTAACGCAACGGGGACAACAGGCATAATAAAAAAATAATAATAATAAAAAAAAAAAAAAAAAAAATTTGAAAAGTATATATCACAATAAATTAACGGGGACAGCGTACGAGGACAACGGGAAATAATTTTAATAATTTTATTAAATTCCTGACGGCCGACGGGGACAACGGGAATTCATGACTAGTTTTATAGAGAACAGTCTAGTTCGTTCCGCGTTCTTACGAGGTCTATATTGCTTCATTTGCAGCTGTTTCGGACACACTGTGCGGTAGTTTGTGCACATAGCCAAAGGCATGCCGCACATGTAACTAGCCCAGTTCCATTTTAGCTTGGTAGCTGTGTGGCCTACATCAGCAATATGGATTTTGGACACAGTTCCTTATGTAATCAACAAGTTTTATAAAGAAATAATAACGTTTATTTAGACATAGGTAGACCGCGAAATACATTTTTATTTTTTTTGTCGCAAGCGTTACTGTTGTGCAAGAAGTCTTGGGTTCAATTTCCGGGTGAAAAAGTGTTATTGAGTCTTTCTATCTGAAATTTCTCAGTAGCAGCCCGGAGTCTGGATTTGTGCCCGGTTGATGGCAATAGGATCACCCCCTATTATAAACAGGTGAAATGTGGGTATACTATACGTACACTAACCTAACCTAGCCTAACCATTCGGGGAATACGCGTGATGTTATATTCTGTAATCAATTTCATAAACCGTGTAAAAAGCAGAATTCCTCGCCACTTCTAACTTTTACAGAGTGGCCAATTTAAAAAATATAAGACTTAATCAAATTCTCTCCCCTGACTACAAAGGCTTAGTGGCTTTTAGACCGAAGAGCATTTTTTATTGGACATTTATTGAATAACGAACGCTCTCACGCTGATCCAGTTTTAAAATTCAAACGATAAAGTACAGACGCCAGCAGGTCAACCTACCCGAAACTGTCAAATTTTCCCAATCAACTTTGAACCTTATGCTTTAGTGATAAAGTTGAAAATCTATTAAAGAAATTTGACAGATTGTAGTAGGTTGATGTGCTGGCGTCTGTACAGTGCGTTCATTATAATTGACCCGTAATGCGATTGGTAGCACTGAATTTTGCAGTCCATATAATTACCAACTTAAATTGTCCGTATAGTCAGATTACGACAACACATTCTTAGACAGTTTTAAGAAATGGCTATTAAACTGCAAGTTGAAGTAAGGTATCAATTTACTTAGCAATTAACTTCCGTGACTACACCCGTCACACTTTAGTCAAGCAGTTACGAATAACCAATGACAGGTAATTTTTGAAGAGAAAACTTTTTTAAGTACCCTAAAACGCCCTCCTATTTGCGGGAACGCCTTTCCTACGCCCGTCCTTCTGATGCACCTTGCAGGTCGCATCTTAGAAATCTCCTTAAATCCCCTCCCCACTCAACCGACTTCTACTCCAACTTCTTCAGTGTGCACGCGGTTCGGTTGTGGACTTCACTTCCGCCTAACATTAGGGACTGCCAAACTGTTGCCGTTTTTAAAAGAAGAGTGAAAGAACACTATCTTTCCACTTTGTCATAGTTGCATATTTTGTATTTATTATTATATTATTATTTACCTACTAAATTATAATTATTAGTATATATATTTTAGTGATATTTATTTTAGATATGTTTGTAAGTATATTCTCATATTGTATGTTTTTTTTTTTAATTTGTGTATAGTTAAATGTTTTTGTTTTATGTATTTTATTTTCTCTTCTATTCTTACGCACGTTGTCTACATCTGTTTTTGCCTACTTTCATATCGCATCACCCTTGTACGTATTTTTCTGTTCCTTTTTCTTGTCTGTTTATATGTGTGTACATAAACTGTTAAAAAAATAAATAAGTGCATTTAGGCGCGTTGAGCTATTTTTGGTAGGAGTAAATCTTATGGGTTCGCGTCATCGACCTACTAATGTTAACAGTATATATTATATGTAGCTATACGTATGACGTGTTGCGCTTGGCCAGCATTGTAAGCATATTAGCATAGTTTTTAGTTTTTACTTCTGTCGGCAGTCGCTATATTTTTTTCTTCACGGGACGAGTTAATGCTGTAGGTACCTACTCGTGTCGGATTGAGCTATAGCAATTTGTTATTCACTCAGTCAAAAACTACAAACAGGACCAACTGAAAACTCCATAATTTCTAAATAAATACAGTTTATTACTTACAACAAGCGTTTCATTGATCAAGTACATGTAAAAATTATTGTCCTTGACTTAAAAATACAGTGGTCACTAAACGAGAGCGGGTCACGCGACGATGTGGACTTGGCTTTATATGTCGGGACCATAATGGCTTGATACTAAAGGCACTTCATTCAGTCGGATGATATTACACCACATATGTATGTATAGGCTAAGTGTTTTGTATTGGGTCTTTCCCTCCGAAATTTTTCAGTAACATACCCGAGTGTGGGTTTTGTGCCCGGTTGATGGCAAAATAGCAATAGGCTCGCCCCCTATTACATGGGACTTAGGCCTAGCCCGCACTGCGAATTTTATTCTAGAGATTTTTATTCAGTGTACGGCATTGCAACGAGCGCGAATTTTACATCGCCAGTGCGTGTAGCTACATAAGATACCAACAGAATACATGTGTTACAGAATTGCGTTAAAGTTTCGCGCAATTTTTTATTGCAGTGCGAGCTAGTCCTTAAATATAACTGACAAAATTAGGGTATACTAATAGGTACACCTCTGCCTAAACCTGTGTAGAATACAGGCGTGATGTTGTGTTATGTTATATAAACATATATTTGCAAGTAAATGTCCGGTATGGGCTGCTTTTGTGACTATCACCTTGAAGGCTGCCAGAGAAAATTGCTGTAATCACCATTCTTGATACACATAACCCTTTTTGGTAGGCGGGGGTACATCACAAATATCATAATCTGCCTAGCTTTTTCACAAATATGTTGGGGTCGGCTTCCAGTCTAACCGGATGCTGTGAATATCTGTATTTTACATGGAGTGATTGTCTATATCTGACTTTCAGAAGCCAGTTACTGGGCAACACCCTTAACTGGGTTATGAAAGTCACCTGCAACGACTATCAAAGATCTACGAATGACAGCCGGGAGCAACTACTTTACCTGTTTTCCGAGGCAAGGAAGGGTCTCGGTATATAATAGATGGTTAACCATCTAAGGATCGACCTCGGTAACCGTTGCTTAACCTTGGAGATCGCCCGGTGCGGCTGTTTTTAATTAGCCACAATATAATACTATTCAAAATATACTACATATTGAAAGAGCAGCGTTTGGCGGATGCAAGAAGCATAGAACCAGTTTAATAGATTTGCTTGCCTCAATTCGAAATTCCGTAAGATATGTAAAATTTAAAACCGTGCTCGGTCCGTCATAATTATCTTGATGATATGACGGACGCTACTTTGTAAAATTCAATACTTAAATGTAAATGTAGTTACGTAAAAGAATTCCATTTTCAACCGGTAATTAAATTCATATTTCTGCAATGGAATTCAATTTAAACTCACACGTGTTTTGGAGCTTCCGTCATCTAAAAATAGGCATCGTTGTGTTCCCGAAATAAATTATCGAAATTGAAATGACGTTAAATTTATCGAAATTGAAATGACGTTTCATAAAATTTGGTGGACGTTTAATTAACAGGTTTTTACCTCACACTGTTGTTGTTCGTTTTTCATTTCAAACAATCCTACAGTTAGCGTCAAATGACGAATAACACCTCAGTTTTTCTAATCTTAATTATTGAACTAAATATTTAATTAAAATCAGAACAGGACTAAAATTAAAAGACCTAGACCCACACTTAGCAAGTTTATGAAATGCTGAATTACAATGTATCGAGTAATTACATATCAATTAAGTTATTGTGTAAAAGTAACCGTGTTAATAGACCGCTGTCTCTGACCGTACCTATATATTGGAAACAGACTGATAATGTAATAGAACTTTGGTTTCTTTCGGGTAACCGTACTTACCAGCAAAAGTTTATGAACACATTCTAAGAGTACCTAAATTCAAATAAAGAACCATATTTAGCTACAAGTCAAGGTGCAGCTAAATTTGATTCTTTATTTGAATTTAGGTACTCGTAGAATGTTTTGACAACCGCTCATGTGGTTTTTGCAGACCAAAGATAAAATAAAGAAGGACTTTACAGACAGATAGCTACATAAAGGGCCGTAAATTAAATATGACGATCGTCATGATTATCGCATATTCCTGTTAGAAGGGAAATGAAAGCCGCACTATTGCACAAAAATGTGTAGGCCTATCTGCATTTCAAAATCGACTGCAAGAGTTCAAGCACGTGGAAGTCATCCGCATTTTATACCAACGACGACGTGACGCGAATAAAATATTAGAAGAGTTGACGTTTATATCGATTTACGATTACAAATGGACCTGCTTTTCATATCGATTCGGAAATAAACGAACGTAACGTTGGAACATTATATTTTCGCTTACAGAATTTAATGTTTTGTGTTTTTGCTTAGAGAACATGATTTTCGTCGACGTGTTAAAAGCTTTTAAAAATCACTTCGTAGATATTTTCCTGGCCGATCGTTTGACTACTTATAACGTTAGTGCACACACTCAATTTTGTATATTTATTCCAGGATCGTCGTTCATATTTTCTAAAATTGTAAACCCTGCATTTTTCCGATGTCTTGCCGGTTGTAGTTTCTTGACAATTTCCAATGCTAACATGTACGAGTACTATATACAATCACATCAGACCTCACTCGTTTTTAAAATTGACACAATGACATCGTCGTTCCAAGTTTCGATACTATTCTGTAAAAAAAAAGTTATAAAATCTAAAACCCGACCCAACAACCAAAGACAAATTAAAAATCCGGATTTTAAATTTGTTTGTCTGTGATGACTTGTTTATACTTTTTTAGTTGGCGTTTTTGTCGTAGTTGGGATTTTAGTTTTTATAACTTTTATTTTTATTTAATTTATTTTGAGGTTCTTCCATTTGATACCCAAAAAGGTATAATAAAAATTTAAAAACAATCTGTTCATTCTTTTATATCCTCTAGAGGCCATTTAATGTGACGTCACATAGCCTATAACTAGCGTGCGATCCAGACGCTTCCAACGATACCTCATTTGTCAAATTATGATAAGCAGTTTCTTTTTTAGTCGGGTAAAAATCTCAGCGTGAAAACGTAAAGTCAGCTAGGAGTGAGCTGCACTTCCGACGTTTGGCTCCCAGACTGGAGCGGGCCGGGTCTGCATTGAAGCGGCTCCTGCCCAATCTAGGGGGTCCAAACGTCTCCGGCCGGAGGCTATACGCGGGGGTCCATGGCCCTTTACGGGGCACCGGTTTGGTCACGTTCATTGAGGCGGCGGCCAGCCCGCCGGTTGAACGCGTCCCAGAGGGTCATGGCCACCCGGCTGGTCCGGGGATACCGCACGGTCTCCGGTGAGGCGGCCAGCCTCCTTGCCGGATTACCGCCATGGGATCTGGAGGCAAAAGTCCTCGCGCACATTTGGGAGTGGCGCGAGGAGGCGAAACGCCGGGGCGTAACTCCGCTGCCGCGAGAAATCGCGGCACAGCGGACAGAGCTCCGGCGAGATCTCATGGCGTCATGGAGAGTGCGATTGTCGCAACCCAGTGCTGGGCACGCCACTATTGCGGCGATAAGTCCCCTCTTTGAGGGGTGGCTAGAGAGGCGCCACGGCGTCCTCACCTTCCGCCTGACGCAGGTCCTCACCGGACATGGTTGTTTCGGGAGGTTCCTGTTTCGTATCAGGCGGGAGGAAACGCCCGGGTGTCATCACTGCGTGGATCGCCCGGAGGACACGGTTGAGCATACGGTGGAGGTCTGTCCGTCTTGGGCAGAGCATCGCCGTGTCCTCGTGGAGGCGATCGGCGGCGGGGATCTCTCGCGTCCGGCCCTAGTCCAGGCCATGGTACGGAGCGAGAGGGCATGGGAGGCCGTCACCTCCTTTTGCGAAGCAGTAATGCTCGCGAAGGAGGAGGCAGGACGCGTGAGGGAGCGCCTCTAGATTCCGATAGGACCGATGCCTGCCGGGGTTGCGGGAAAGTCCGAAAGGGATACCGTGGCCCCTGGCAACGTACAGGTAACGGAAGGAACACGTTATTTGATAATATCCCACCCAAAAAAAAAAAAAAAGCTAGGAGTGAGCTGAGCTGTCATTTCAGAGATTGACACTATTGAAAACTCACTTCAAGATCACTTTAACCTAATTTTAGAATAGCTTAGCTATAGAATAACAATTCTTTATATTAGCTCGAATACAAAAATACAAATAAGGGAATAAATATGAATGCCACACGTCACCTATCCAATAGATAGTCCACTTACAAAGTCAACGCAAGTTCAATAATGTATCAAAACCGTTTATAGTATTTGAAATATATTGTAAAATTCATAATCTGACCTTTTGGATTTAGTATAGTAGGAGCGTTGGTGAAGGATGGAAATCAGGAATTATTTATTGTTTCTGTATTTACCTTTGTACACGTTTGACGTCAATGTGATTCGATAGATTTAAGAGCGTATAGGTATCCTTAAAGTTGGCAGCGACCCAATAGCTGTGAAATATTTACCTGTTTTGATTAATTTGGCAATATTACTATAAGGAAATATGAAATGTGGCTAACTAATTAACTAAAATATCAATGATGAAATGCAATTATTAATATCGTAACACCGAATATTAAGTTTGAAATATAAAAAAAAGTATTTGGAATTTTCCAAATGCCTTATATACATTTAAAACGGTTGAATTTTTAAATTGCAATTTATTAATGATATTCTAGTTCTAGCTAGTTAGCCACGTTTAATATTTCCATGCAGTAATATTGTTAAATTAATCAAAACAGTGAAATATTTGACATCTATTTGCGACGTTGCCACTTTCAGAATAAACGATCTTAAAGCTTTGGTTGAGGAAACCAAAGCTTTAAGAGGGAACAGGGCCTGCGAATCTCCATACAAATGTATTCCTCTTTTTTCTTCCTGAATAATGCCTCTAGAGCATTTTTTTTCCTAAAATCAAAGTCTGCTGTAGACACGTCCCTGTTATTTCCTTTTTTTCAGCAACTTATTGGTAAAGAAAATATGAGCCTCTTAAAATTACAAAAAATGCTCCATTTTTGCCGCCGTGATTAGAGGACTACCAGTCAAAATTCGAAAAGTTTTTAACAATAAAGAAAATGATAGGCACTTAGATATACTCTTTCTTAAAAAATAATATGTAAAAAATAATTGAATCGGCTCTGTTTTCGAGGAGAAAACAGGGGAATACGAAACGTCGATCTCGTCAATTGAAGTCGTAAGACAAAGGCAATAGTTTCTTCAAATACCTATTTTTCAAATTCCTCGGAGCTCCTGTTCCCTCTTAAGAGCGTTTATTCTATTATTCAACAGTCACACAATACCGGCTGGCCTTTTTTGTCAAATACTGGTAAAAATGTCAGATTATCATGACAGGCGTTATAATATGACGGAACCGCTTTCCTAGGAAACCAAAGTTTAAAACACATAACGATGATAATTATGACGAATTATTTTTTACCACATTGCAGCGAAGCCAAAAAAGGAGGGTTATGTATTTGACCTGTATTTATGTATTTATATATGTCTGTCTCTATGTTCCCTCGTAACTACTAAACGGCTGAACCGATTTTGATGAATGATATGTCGTTAGATTCGTCTATATTGCGCGAGTGTCACTGAGTATTATTTTAATTAAAATTATAAAACCAACATGGCAGATTTTTTTGAAATCTTATGATTTCAAAAAACAAAATCTCCCTGCCCTATCGAGTGGGATATCAAACGGAAGGGTTTTTAAAAGTGGTTTAAATGTAATTTGGAATTAGAAATTATGTAAAACTACTAAGCTGAAAATAAAAAAGTACTTAATTTTTTTTTTAATGCCAACTGCATAAACATCTACTACTACTACCTAGGTAACTGAAAACAGAATAAAAACAAGTATTAGAATTTTGGTATCGCAGGCGGGGTCAAACAAAAGTTACACCGTATATCAGGTTATTGGTTAGTCCCGCCTGCAATACCAAAATTCTATAGATTATAATGCTTGTTTTTATTCTCATTTAAGTTGTGTTTTTGCAGTCGGGTCTTTTAGTTTTTTGTACAGTGCCAAACAAAAGCTGCGTTACTATACTACTGGGTAGATACCACTTGCATTACAAATCATTAAATACATTTAGCGCTAAACATATTTAGAACATCACTCGTTCTCTCTCATGTTCAAACGATTGACAGAAACAGAACGATGTTTTAAATTCGTTTAACCTTAATGCATTTAGAGATTTGTGGTGCAAGCGGACGTTAATATGTTAACAAAAAAATTTTGGCTGAGCAGCAACCTTTATGCATAACACACTTTCAATCACAATCCGAGAGTTTTGTAGAATATTGCTAATCCATTGCTTCATAGGTTTGAAAAAATCGTTTGCTCAACAACGTAAATAACGCAATGAACGTGGGCGAACTGTCAAAATTAAACCCATTGCGATCTATTGTCATATCGTGATACACATTATAGACTTTTTATTACAGAATATGAAAGCTAAGGACAATATGAGACTAATGGCTGATTTCACCAATGAAACTGAACGCGATCAGCATTTCTAAAACGCGTTCAAGAGCTGTCAGTGTCAAAATTGTTACGGAATATTGTACACTGACAGCTCTTGAACGCGTTTAGATGTGCTGAACGCATTCAATTTCATTGGTGAGATCCGCACTAAAAGATAATCCTGTCAGCTTATTTTCGCGTCACGTGGCAACATGCCGTATCCTTTTCCGTTCCGCTGCATCCTAGTTGTCAAGCGCTTTATCGATGTTATTCCGACAAATGCATCTTCTTGTGTCCACTGTGATTTTTTGTTTATCTCCGGAAAAACCGCTATATTTTTTCCTTTTTTTAATTGCCGGACTTTTCCGTTTTGATGTTTTTTTCTGTGTTTTCCCGGTATGTTGAATAAGCGCTGTGCTTAATTTACAACGATACTTTCTTATACCAAATTATGATGCTCTTCGATGTACTAAGCCAGCTTTGTTTTGCAAGACTGCGGTCGTTGCTATTATTATGATTCTTTATAGACCGCCCATTGTTTTTCGCGGTTATAAATATAAGTACTGCGTTCAAACCACGAAGTTAAAACTTCAGTTTTTCGTAATTCAAATCGCATTTGTGCTCTTACAGTTCTGGATTGAAATTCAGTGCAAATTCTGAAGGAAATTCAATTACTCTCGTGTTGACTTCGTATTTGATCGATGCTCTTTAAATATTTAACTTTCGTTTCAAGAAAATCCGATACTTCTATTTCCGGTAACCGTGTAGGTAATTAATTTTTCAGAGTATTGGTTTCTAGTTAGCACATGGTCTATTTCAGCTCAGACATAAGTAGGTCAGGTACCTATAACTGGTCACTGGTATAACATTAATAGGTACCTATGTATTTTTTCAGGATAGTTCTACTACATAATTAGAATTAAATCGGTGAGATTTTCCGCTACAAAATAAAATAAATCAAATAAAGTGCCTTTATTGCTGTTCTTATTTTAAATAACATGCTTTATATATTATAAAATAATTATAAAGTGTGCCTGGGGCCTTATTATGAAGTATTAATGCCATCATTATTCCACTGCGAAAAAAGGATGGTGCTAGCGGTCTTGTATAGCTCCGTCTCTCAATCACACTGGAATAATTTTGGCATTAATACGTTATAATACGGCCCCTTATACCTAAAAAAACACTTAATTATTTAAGTATAAATGATGTTTCTTTAAAACGTCCCTCGAATTTAAATAGATCCCTAAAATGTTTCTAAACCATTTGTATTTAAAATATTTTTTGAATTATTTTGGTCACAAAAAAGAAACGAAAACAAAAAAGTGCATTTCAAGAATACACATTGTCCTGTCCAAAATAAATGCGCCTGATTTTTCAGGCGACGTAAATAGTAGGAAGATGGGAACGCGCCACGCTTCAATTCGTTCGTCAAAAGCTGTCTCTCGGAACGTGGTGTGCGATACCAGAGACTGGTTCATACGCTAGATTATATCTGTGTACACGTTACTTACTTTAAAGCTAAGCCGTGAGCGACAGAGTACTATTCTAAGTTATTTTTTTCTTCTTACTTTTTTTCTTTGTTTTTGTGTGAATGTTGTGTGCCTTAACCTGAGTCAAATAATTTTTAGTCTTTCTTCTTTTTTGTCTTTTCTATGATTTTCCAGCAAAACCTAAGCCTTCCCAATGTTCGGCCTTTTACATTAACATACATATGCACTGGTAGGTATAAATATATCTTGTTACAAAAGAGATTTTTGGGACGCTTATTATTTTATGCGCCGGTCAGTTGCACCAGGTTTCGCCCCGGCGCAAACTCAAACTCAAAGCATTTATTTCAACTAAACCATTTACAAGCACTTTTGAATTTTCAAAGTGTCGGTCAGTTAGTCATAAAGTTAAAGCTTTTTCCTGAACGTAGATCTATATGGAGAAAAACGAAAGAAGATCCAAGGACACTCTTTTAAATCAAGATACCTATTACAAAATCCTGGGTACATTATTGTTGTTGCTTCCATATGTGAGAACAATGTAAAAAAAAACAATATACAGTATATTAACTAACGAAGGGCGTTTCCGTTAATCCGTAATAGAATAGCGTCAATACATGCAAAAACATTTTTTTTTACTGGTAGAATTATCATTACAAGAAATATTCAATTGGTTGCGGGTTAACGGGCACGCCTTTCGTTTAACATACTCATACTAATCGTATATAAAACAATTCGAAATACAATAAAAATAAGCACAGGCAGTTAAGAGATGACCAGTCTCAACTGACTGCGTCCATTAAAATTCTGCGTACTACAGTTTATCATGTTTAGGCATCGACTATGATTTAGTTTTTTCAAAGGGTAAGTATCACACTATCGTTTTTTCATTAATACTGCGTGCGGAAAGCACTTTAAGCCTTTGGTCCCGTCTGACATCCGTAGATCTTTGACAGAAACTCGAAAGTCTGAAAACCAATCTTACCACGGGGTATCGTCTTACCCAGTAACTGGGTTGTGGATATCTGATAGGCAGTGGCTCCATGTAACATACTGTTATTCAGTTGCATCCGGTTAGACTGAGAGCCGAGTCCAACACAGTTGGGGAAAAGGCTACGCAGATTGAAGTTGTTCTATATCTGTTACATATTGTTGTTATTGAATATCACTGTTAGAAAGACACTCATAGAAAGCCATTAAAACATGGTAATGAAAATATTTTCGTTGATGGTTGATGGGGAACTCGACAAACAAGGAACTCATATTTAAAACTCAAAAAAAGTGTATCAGGGCAATGTTCAGTTTGAAATGCACAGACACCTGTAAACCATATTTTATTCAGTATAAAATATTGACACTGCCCTGTCTGTACATATTTGAGGTAGCGGTATTTGTGAAAACCAACCCAAATTTGTTTCCCAAGCTATCTGACTCAAATAGCCGGAGTCGACGACACGTCAATATGTTATGTGCAAGACAGTCTAAGACAGCTCTGATGCATAATAGTTATTTGTTATACAAGAGTGCAAAGTTGCTTTTTAACCGCGTGTTCAATTTTGATGACCGAGCAAGCGAAGGATTCTAAAATTGAATCACGAGCGCAGCGAGTGATTCAAAATTAGAATCCTGAGCGTTAGCGAGGGAATCAAAAGAGCACGAGGTGAAAAATCTTTGCACTCGAGTGCAACACGTAACTTTTCATTCCACCTCAGCGAGGAAATGACTAAATGCAAAAAAAAACGTTTACAATCACAAGATAGGTACACTTTTATTTCAGTTTAGGTATTAATTACTACATTATGACAGGTAAGTATTACAGAATAATCTTTAAATTATAACAAAATAATACTAAGGTATAATTAAGAAAATTTTAAAGTAACGTTGCTACAGTTATTTAAATTGAGTGTAATATTTTTGTTCGGTACTGTAATATTGGTGTTAGTCACTTGTGTACTGTTTTTCGGTAAACTATCTGTCATACTTAATAGTTGTACCGATTCATCGGATTCCCTTGGCGTGAATGTTGGAGAGAGAGGGAGATGGTTAGGTGTTTCATAACGGCTTATTTTTAATGTAGAAGGGCCAGTCCAAGGATCCGATTGAGGCTCTTTCAGTGTAATGGCTCCTACGATGCCTTCACATATTTTAGACTTATTTTGGATGGAATCCTCTATGTATCCCTCTACAACTGCATTGGACTTCCAGCCTCCGTGGCGCTTAAGGGACAGGAGATCAGCTCCGGAATCAGCCAAAAGTGTGGCTGAAGTTCGTCGGAAACAATGACCCGTGTACAACAGGGGTTCTGGAAGTTCAAGAAATGTTGCTATTTCTCGTGGGATACTGCCAATTTTATTAGTACCCATAGGCTGTCTAACACACTTTCCATTGCGATACTGTAGAAAAAATCGATTGATTGGAGTGTTAGGCGGGCGTAAGGCTTGATATTTCTCGACAATCGTTACGTATTCCTTGCGAATGACGAAGTTGCGGTCTCTTTTTGTCTTTGTATTAGGTAAATTAATTAATAGTAAGTCATCTGAATGTTTCTCAATGTTTTTGACATTAAGTTGTGTTAGTTCATTAGTTCGACATGCTCCGTTTATTCCAATAATAAGAACAACCTGTAACGTAAAGAGTATTGTAGTAGATAAATGAATAAAATTGATATGAACGCATAATTATGCCTATCAACATCTACTAAGTATACTATTTAATTGAGATTAATATACTTAAGTAGATACTGAATGTGCAACTGACTTACTTTTGAATCTTAATTTGTTAAGAAGACATTTAAAAAACTTTCTCATTATGTAAAGCATATTATAATATCTCGGAGTTCATATCGGAAAAAGTAATATGTGGGACCTAAATATCAATGTTGTTGCAATTTTAAATTACTTATGATTTTTATCAGTTTATTGTTCTTGACATGCTCTTTTGAAATAATAATAAAAATTTAATTCGTTATTATTGACCTCTTGATGAAATAAATTATTTTCTTCTTATTTTTTACCTATTTAAATTGACATGCTTGTATTATATTCTTTGACATAGTTAATATTGAGTGACATTTGATGTAATGATAATTATGACATTTTATATTTATTTTTATTGAAATGATTTGACATTTAATCTGTAAAATTTGTTAAATGGGATTATGATGATTTTTTGAGATGTTATTTAGAATCATAATTATTAAGTTATTGATTATAATTTGCATGCCCATGCAAAACATGGAGAACTAACTTTTATGCCAACACCTCTGTACAATATTACCCATGTTTGCAAAGAAATAAATGATGATAATGATGATGATGATGATAATGATAATGATGGAACTGACGCAGTTTCATGGCAATAATGCATGTTTATGTATCCCAATAAAACTAAAAACTTTGCGGAAGCGTGTTGGGTGGTCCACGCGAGTAACTTCATTAGATCGGAGAGTTGTGGGCACTCGTTGATAGGTAATAATTTTGATTCTGATTGTTTTTTTTTTTTTGTTTTTCTCTTCGAATTTTTACATGTACGAGTATCATGTGGTCTGCAATCAAGTTTTTATTTTTTTATTTATTAGGGACATAAAAATTGTTACATGTTAAGGCAATACAATAAGATTCTTAAGATAAATAGTTAAACATATAACCCACACTATTGTCCACGGATTAATCAAATAAGTTAAAAACGGAAGCTGATTTTAAGACTATTGTTGTATATTATATTGGTAATATATGATGGATTCATTGTGCTATGTTGTCACAGGAAGAGCTAGTTTCGCCATACTCTGTCAGTTAAGCTTTGGTTGCCTAAGATAGCGGTGATATATGATCCTGACCGATTTCGGCCACAGCGACTTGGATCTTAATTATATTGGATGGCCGCGGGTGGTCGGGCCTTAAGCTCGTCTCGCTTAGCATCGAGCTCTTCTTTACGTTGTCTTTCAAACGCAAAAACCTGAGTGCTCACGGTATGCCTCCACAGTGACCGGTCTGCGGCCATTGTCTCCCATTGTGACGTCTCTAGCTCACATCGCTTCATGTGACGCTTAAGCACATCTTTGTACCGAAGGAATTGGCCGCCCTGTTTCCGCTTGCCATCCTCCAGTTCTGAGTAGAAGAAGCGCATCTTCTCTGCCGTCAGACATTCGGGAGACATGGCCAGCCCACCGCAGCTGCCGCCGCATTATATAGGCCTCCATTCCACCGACATTAGCTCGCCGTAATACTTCCGTGTTACGAACACGGTTCGACCAATGGCGGATAGCGGTGAACGGTCACACAGTAACGGCTGTAAAAACACAGAGCGTTTTTTGACACCTTACTGTGGAAAATGACAGATTTTCTTGACGGCCGTTATAACCACCGCTGTGGTCCAGTGGTAAGACCACCTGTCACAGACCTAGAGGTCCCGGGTTCGATTCCCAGTGGCGGCAAAATGTTCTGCTCGATTTGGTTGGTGGTAGGGCTTGTTCTAAGTCCACGAGGCTAGCGGCCACCATCTTATCTAAGTCTGTCGCCATAACAACAATGTTAACAGCATTGTTGTGTTTCGGCAGTTAGAGGTAAGATAGCTAGTTCCTCTGTGGGTGAGGAGTTTGGGTGAAGCTCGCTTCCACCTTCGGCCTGATCATCACTTACCATCAGGTGATGTGCAGACCAAGAGCTAACCCGCTGTGGTAAAAAAACAAAAGATATGGCGACCACCGCTCTTCCAGGAAGCCGTAACATTAATTATTGTCCCGTTTATATACATATAAAGCACGTCAATTTACAGACCTAGATGCAAAAACAGCAGATTTGCTTACATAATATGAAGCTGTTCTTTTATTTAGTTATATCTTCTATAAGTACCTGAATTGATCTTTCTTCAATAGGTATCACATATTTTTAACCTTATAAGACGATTCCAGATTACTTTAATAAATAAACAAAGAACAGCTAGACCTAGGAATACTGTTCTTCCAGTATTTCTGCCTCTTTCTACCGCCCCTACAATAAGATTCAGTTCACTACTTCTATCACTTAAAAGTTTGCAACAATATGATGGAAGTAGTACCAGGTACTTCATCCGTCGTTCACCACTATTTATACATATAATTCACCTCCCTCCCTCCTCATAACATTCAATAATGCTCGCACAGCGTCCCCAGCTACAATGCAAATAGAACTCTACTTTATCTAATTATTACTGCATTTGGAGTGGAAAGTTAAGTGACGTGTGAACTTAAGTGGTTGATTTTAGATTGCCTTATGAAAATCGTGATTTAAGCATGGCTCGGTCATAGCAAGGTTGTGGTTGAAACATCAACATTATGCTAGTGTACATAAAGTTGATTTTAGACTGACTAGTACTGTTGAAAAAGTCATACAAAATATGAAGTTGAGCGCAAACTGAACCTTATGTGTAGGCATTACAGTTGTTTTTCCTAAAACTCGTGATTGTTTACATGTTTGGCAAATAAATTGCAAACGCAGATTAGTTATAATTTACTGATTGCATGTAGGTATGACAAGAAAAATAATTTTAAGTAAATCACCACCAGTCAATGATCAGCGGACAGAGCCTTCCTGCCGCCCGCGCTCCGGCGTATCTGCCGCCGGGACCGGGGCGGCACACTGTGGATCGAAAATCGCCTCTAGAAGACTTAGGGATTTCAATTTGCAAGTGCCGGATTTTTTGCCGGTTATCGCTTCTATTAGTTATTACTTTATTCAAAAATGACACCCGAGTTAATTCTGCACAAAAACGAAGGAATTATAATTTTTTTACGAAAAATTTGTATGAAGCTAGTATGAAAAAGTTAATTATCTCGTAAAGCTGATATCCAAGTGGGGATTTGATGGTGCTTCCAACCAAAGCCGATACAAGCAGAAAATGGAGGGTGAGCAAGATGATGCAAGCATTTTAATGACCTCTTTGGTGCCACTAAAACTGACAGATGGAGATAATACAGTATGGACGAACCCAAAACCATGCTCAACTTTGTATTGTCGTCCAGTTCAGTTTACTTTTGTAAAGGAGAGCGAAGCAGTTGTCATTGGTCTCAAAAGACAAATGGATGATGAAATTGAGGCTCTTATCCCCACAGAGTGCAGTAATAATAACATGGTGACTCATCAACTAATGATGACAATGATCGACGCCAAAGTCTGTACGTACCTTTTTGAGGCCAGATCAAATGCATCGTGCTACCTGTGCTTAGCAAAACCTACGGAAATTAACCGCTTAGATGTTGTAACATCAAAGACTGTGTGCTGACATATACAAATTTGGCTTGTCATCCCTACACGCACGTATAAATTGTATGGAATGTCTGTTACATATTGCGTGCAGGCTCCACTTCAAACGGTGGGCAGCGAGAAGTAATGAGGATAAAGAAATGTTGCAGAACAGAAAACAATGTATTCAAAATAAATTCAAAGATCAGCTCAATCTGTTGATTGATAACGGGATTGAATGACGGGAATACCGCAAGAAAGTTTTTCGAGTTTCCCAATAAAACTGCAGCTATTACCGGGTTGGACGAAGATCTTATTAAAAGATTTGCTGTGATTTTGCAAGCGATAACATCTGGCGAGAAGATCGACGTAATAAGAATTAAAGATTTTGCCCGCAAAACAGCAAAAAAGTACGTGGAATTGTACGACTGGTACTACATGTCGTCAACCGTACATAAATTATTAATACACGGGGCTGAAATAATCGAGAAAAATGATATTGTGCCGATTGGGACTCTCTCGGAAAAAGCCTCGGAGTCTCGAAACAAAGATTTTAGGAGGTTCCGGGAACATCATTCGCGGAAAAGAAGCAGGCAAGATTCTAATCAAGATATCTTAAATATGCTTGTTGTTTTTTCGGATCCTTTCCTAAGTGCACAAAGGCCTAAGTTAGATGCCAAGAGAAAGCAGAGCTTTTTTGCTGAAACTCTAGACTTGGAAAGTGATTTAATTATTGTTAATGATTTCTGATAAGTAAGCTAATTTGTTGATTAGTTGTGTTGAGTTCTAAGAAATGTTTTTGACGATTATAAATTTTCATTAACACTTCATCTTTTAAAACTCTAATGAGGGTAGTTAACTAATTATCGATGTTTTGCAATAAAAGCGCTAACATTTTGCTTTATAATTTAGATTGTTCACAACTGTGTAACTGCTGACACCAAATATTTGCTCTGCGACTATAACATCTTAAAATGAAAAGTTTAATCACCAATTTAGACTTGTTTGTTCTTCTAAAAAGTGAGAGTACTTCATTTAATCATGAAGTATTGTTTGGTGCACTTGTATCCCGCATAGGCGATTGCCTTTCTGCCAAAGATCGAGTAACTCTCAAAGAATTTTGTCGGAAATTCACGCGAGCTGCTTATATTATATTATTGAGGATAAAGAAATGTTGCAGAACAGAAAACAATGTATTCAAAATAAATTCAAAGATCAGCTCAATCTGTTGATTGATAACGGGATTGAATGACGGGAATACCGCAAGAAAGTTTTTCGAGTTTCCCAATAAAACTGCAGCTATTACCGGGTTGGACGAAGATCTTATTAAAAGATTTGCTGTGATTTTGCAAGCGATAACATCTGGCGAGAAGATCGACGTAATAAGAATTAAAGATTTTGCCCGCAAAACAGCAAAAAAGTACGTGGAATTGTACGACTGGTACTACATGTCGTCAACCGTACATAAATTATTAATACACGGGGCTGAAATAATCGAGAAAAATGATATTGTGCCGATTGGGACTCTCTCGGAAAAAGCCTCGGAGTCTCGAAACAAAGATTTTAGGAGGTTCCGGGAACATCATTCACGGAAAGGAAGCAAGCAAGATTCTAATCAAGATATCTTAAATATGCTTGTTGTTTCTTCGGATCCTTTCCTAAGTGCACAAAGGCGTAAGTTAGATGCCAAGAGAAAGCAGAGCTTTTTTGCTGAAACTCTAGACTTAATTCAGTTTCAGGAAAGTGAGTTCGAGTTTTTAGATATATCCAACAGATTCTGACTCAGAATTGGAGTCCGACAACGACAAAGATAAGGAAAATGAATAATATTTAATTTATTTTTTTCTATTTTTTTAAATATTTATCTCGTTTTATATATTCTTAATATTTGGGTCAGTAAAATTCTTCATAATTAACAATGATCTTAATTTAGTCACTAAAAGGAACCGTTTCATATATAAAAATAAATAAAAATATTTTGACGATTTAAAAAAAAAATCAGCAGCGATAACCGTTATATTAGTACTATAACCACCTGTGAGGATATTACGGTTTTCCTGGCTGTTTACGAGATAATTAACATTTTCATACTAGCTTCATACAAATTTTTCGTAAAAAAATTATAGTTCCTTCGTTTTTGTGCAGAATTAACTCGGGTGTCATTTTTGAATAAAGTAATAACTAATAGAAGCGATAACCGGCAAAAAATCCGGCACTTGCAAATTGAAATCCGTAAGTCTTCTAGAGGCGATTTTCGATCCACAGAGCGGCAGTAAGCCTCTCAGGATAACCACCAGCGGTCCGCGCGACCAGCGGTTTGACTCGGACCTCGGGTAGTGGGAACAAAAGGTAGTGAAGCAGTAGGCGGTAAGTGAATATTGAGAATATTGTAGGCAAGAGCCACAAATGTTGACTAAAAATTAATGAATGTCACTTCGTTTACTCAATAAGGCCTTCTGAAAGTCAACCACGAGAACAGAATTGCCCATCCCGAAATGTACTTTCCTATGGAGAAAAGAAAGGACAGGAAATACAACAACTTTTCCAAAAAAAAAAACTTAAATAATTTACTTAAATATTTATTTATTTAACCATTTATGTACACACATATATAAACAGATAAGAAGAAAAGAACAGAAAAATACGTACAAAGGTGATGCTTATTTCTAAAGAAATCCAGCATACCTGCGATAAGACAGAGGGTAAAAAGAGATGTAGACACCGTGTGTAAGAGTAGAGAGAAAGTAAAATACATAAAATCAAAACAATTCACTT
Source organism: Xanthia icteritia (assembly GCA_949128155.2). Taxonomy (NCBI): domain Eukaryota; kingdom Metazoa; phylum Arthropoda; class Insecta; order Lepidoptera; family Noctuidae; genus Xanthia; species Xanthia icteritia. The sequence continues at coordinate 19,130,746 of OX421931.1, forward strand.
CATAAAATAAAACAAATTATATGAGAATTTACTTACATACATACATACAATCGTACATACTAAAATAAATAAAATATAAAATAAATACTAACGCAACTATGACGAAGTGGAAAGATAGTGTTCTTTCACTCTTCTTTTAAATACTGCAACATTCTGGCAGTCCCTAATGACGGACGGAAGTGAATTCCACAACCGCACCGCGTTCAATAAAACATATAGGTATATTTAATTTTAATATTTATATTTTTTCCGGAATTAATTCTCTTAATAATGGTGAAACCGCATCAAAATTCATTGAGGAGTTTCGAAGAACCGCGCGGTCACACAGACAAGCATATTTTCTTCTACTTATAGAATTTTCTGCCCAATGCTGGTCCTCTATGGCCAATGCTGGTAGCCTGGTCCTTACATTATAAGGCGGACTATATTATCTCTCAATCAAGTAAATACGTAGCGCCAGGGAAGCTGCAGACCCCGTAGGAAAGCTTTTCAATTTAATCTAATTTCATCTGCTTTTATGGAAAGGAAACTCCGTGGAAAAGTCCTCCAATCCAATCAAGTTCTATCTGACTTTCTTTAGAATAAAGTAGATCAAGTAGGCAGTAGTACCTTGTCCTATTTATTTATTTACTATCTAACCCAGCTGACGTTGTCCTGTTCAAATTTCAAGCCCTAGGTAGAAGCAGTTTTTGTTATTCTAGAATTTCCAATTTTCCGGGCAACTTATCCAAATTCAAAAGTCATTTATTCAAACTAGACTGAAAATCAGCACTTTTCGAACGTCAAAATTACATAAGACAGTCCCCCAAAAACGCCCGCCCGTCACCACTTCCTAGTGCTTTAGCTGGGAAGAAGAATTGGCGCAATAAACTCCCCAGCAGCACAGCTGTCTGAATAGTTAGAAAAACATGATTCTATACAATAGTAATAATTTACTTTACGCAACACAAAACATTAAATTAAATTATTTTCTATATGTCACCTAGCACACGCCAATATACCAACAACAAAAAAGTAAAAAGAACTTAATACCCGAATGAAAGTCTCCAGGCATAAAGGGCGTGCCCGTTTACACATAGCAATTAAAGCTGTAACTCGGAAATCACAAATGATAAACTAGCGAACTAGCTAACAATCGAAGTAAAATAAATAAACAGTTAATTACTAATAACAACAACAAAAACCAGGGTCAGCAAGACGACCAGTCACCACAAGCAGCACCCGTTCACGAGCATAACGCAAAGGTCAGCCATTACCCCTCGCCATATTTGAGGGAAGGAGGCAACCCGACTCCCGACGCTACCGCAAGCAGTGACATCTGAGGGAGCATGACGAACTTGCTGCCGGTTGCTCAGACAAGTTTAGTATGATCAATTTTCGAGGTCGCTAGCTGACCATATATTACAATATATCTCATAAAAAAAAAAACAAAAACTGTGTAAAGTATTCTTTACACAGTTTTTGTTTTTTTTTTTGAATAGATTACGTCAATAATAAACAAAAACATTTTTTTTTAAATAAATTGACTTATACAGTCAAATAAAATGAACTAAACAGTTAAATTAGTATGGAGTAGTATAGAGCTAGTCCCAAGCCTTTTTGTCGTCTAAGTAATCTTTAATTTTGTAGAAACCTTTTTGACATAGTTTGTGTTTAATAAATGATTTAAATTTATTGAGGCTCAGTTCTTTAACATGGATTGGGAGTTTGTTGTAAAAACGTATACTTTGGCACTTAAATGAATTACTAATTTTTTGGAGCCTAGTCCTGGGCACAATAAGTAAATCTTTGTTTCTAGTATTTATGCTATGAAAGTCGCTGTGTTTAGAATATAAATTAATATTCTTTTTTACATAAATCAGGTTCTCAAATACATATTGAGATGCGACTGTCATGATGTCATGTCATGTCCAATTATGGTTTCCCTAAAAAAAAAACAGTGTATTACGAACATTAAAAAAATTCTACCCTTAGGCATGACCTTGATTCTGTCAATCTGTTGACAACATTGTTTCCAGTTCCGCCGGAATACCTGTATCGACAGCATTCTTGAACAGCATTTCTGTATATACCTATAAAGTTCTTGGATAGGTATCTAATATTTTATCTCATTCAAGCTTTTGCCTGCGGCCTCGCTCGCGTTATGGTCGAAAATAATCCCACGGGAACGTACTACTGGGATAAAATGTATTCTATATCCTAACCCAGTTCGTAATCTACCTGTGCGCCCAACGAAATCCGATAATGTATCTGTTTAGGCATGAAAAGGTAAAGTTACTCTCACTTTTACATTTATAATATTAATATGAATAAAGAACGAAAGAAAGGGAAAGTATGTATTGGGACAAGCACAGGAGATCTTAATTAAACTAAACACACACTCACTAAAAATAAAAATAGAAAAAGACATGCAAAGTAAAAATTAAAATAAAGTGGAAAGTCCTGTGCGAGGCCAAAAGGCATCATCATCATCTCAGCATGATGCTGCGACATTTAATAATAAATGTCGCAGCGCTGGTATTCTGATAGGACCTGCAGTGATGTCACGGATAGAAAGATACATAAATAAATACTAAATAAAAATAAATTAAATGGATGTATGAAATGCAATTAAAAATAAAACATAATGTAGTGTCAGCACCCGACGTAACATCAGTTACTTGTCTATGCTTTTACTGTCTATGGCTGTTTATTGCTACATCATAAAAGTGAATATTATCATAGGAAAAGCAGGATGACAAGAGTTTTGTGGTAGTCAGTTAACGGCATATGGAGAAGTACAGATAAACTAATTTTAATTGAATAGTATGGAAGTGAGTAAATTAACCTTAGGATCCATACGTATTGAAATATAAATGTTTTTTGTAAAACGTTTTTTATTTTGCCATCTTTTGCTAGAACATGTACCTAGTAGGCTGGATATACTATAGTAAGATTTTTCACAATTAAAAATCGCGCAAAATCGCGTCATTTCCACAACGAAAGAAAATAAAAATATTCCATGTATCGAAGAAACTGGTAAACTCAAACTCCCCGCTCTGCTTACACGGTTTAGTATTTTCAAATAATATAAGTGAATTAAAAAAGCCGGCAAATTATCGAGGTTCTTAAGCTGGCTCTCATAGTCGCCTGTTGCTTAGTTAATTAAAAGTTTAGCATCAGGCAACATCTATGATTTCCCGGACAGTTTCTTTTTCATGTTTTTAAAGTGTCTCAGAAAATAACGGTTTCTTGACGATACTTCTATATTTGAGACCGACTTCTACTAACCGTTTCCTGATAGTATCTTGAGGCATATTTGAACCCTTTTTTCTCATCAATACTTCCTGGCCATAACTAATAGATAATTGTGGTATCTGTTTTGAAGTTGTATTTTGCTTTTTCTTCGGTGAGACACATCCTACTCAATTTACCGCGGTCTGGCCGGTTATCGACATTTTTAGTTTGCGTATATCGTTTTGTACCAACATCGTTATGAATGACTTTCACTTCTTCGAATAGTTTTCAGCTTGATTATGCGATATTTTAGGTCCTTTTAGATGCAAGAACAGGCACCGGCACTCCACGTGCTGGTGGCACGTGGAGTGCCGCGCGCTGCGTACGATACACTCGCGAGAGAAGTGTTTTTTTCTGAAAATCTACTTTATAAACGAACTACGCTGACACGTAAGTTCTAGGCATAGTCGTCCCTTAATTTGCTATAATAATGTATTTTTTGATATAATAATAGACAGTTCAAATTATACCGGTCGCGCTATTGTCGTACACAAAAATGACTAAAAACAATAATGCAATACTATGGAAGACCTTTGTGAGGCCAACGATAACGCTGTCGAACTGGCCGAATTCCGGTCGAAGTTTGTTTAAAACATAAACGGAATCCTCGATACGTCGAAGAATAACATGTTACAAAAAAAAACTAGCGACTCATACAGTAGTCGATGTGTAACATCGGACATGTCACCTTGGTAATAAGCAACATTAAAGGAGGCGGGGCCTCGACAAGGTTGTTTCTGAAGGCCAATTCTAGCACCGTGCGTGCTCATTGGTCAAATCAAATAGTGTGCGCTTCCCTGGCTTCCTGTTACACACTTCCGTCCCTTTTCACGAAATCACTCCCACAGATTGCAGAAAAGTGAGAGGAAAGATGATCCACATAAAAAAGCGGTTCTTTGTTAACGGGTTATACATTTTTTTTGGAAACATAGGCACAATAGAATAGACAAGTTTTCTATTGTTTAAATATATTAATACGATAAGGAAAACTAATATATTGTTTTATTGTATTATCACTTTTTAAACATAAACGCGGGCTGCGCGGGATTTCTAATTTTGAAACCATTTGCTGCCAATTGCGAATTGATTCTTGGTTTTTAAGCTTTTTTACAGAACGGAGCCGAGATTTTGATAATAAACATATTTTGCCTGACAAGTTATAAGTCCTTTGTATAAAGGGCGAGTTTATTGCTGAGCTACGAAAAGTAAAAAATATGATTTTTTTAGTAGTGAAAATAAATTAAAACAGACACGTTTTCTTTGTTATTTAAAACATACAAAGAAGAACTTTTATTGTTTACTAGTAAACAATTTCTGTCAGAAAATGCTGTTAAAAAGCTTCTCATTTGTGTTTGAAAGAAAAGAAAATACAAAGTAATTATATTAATATAATAAAAGCAAAAGCGATGGTGTATATATTTTTTTCTTTTACCTTTCACACCTTTAGGCAAACGAAGCTCTTAAAAGATGCAATAAAATTGTTTATCTTTCTTTTGTTTATCTTCAGCTTGTTTATCATCTTTTAACTGTTTCAGAGTCGTTTCTCAACTTATTTTTTTTCTCTAAAAGAAAATGATAATGCATTTTCCCGTAGTTGAAAATGGGTTGAAATAAGTCTGTTTGTTTCGTTCAAGAATATTCTTACAAAAGTTGTGTTTTATAAGGATCAGTGCTCGGTTGCTATAAACAAAAACGAATCGTATTACTTACCAAAGGTAAAAAAAAAATTACCAGCAAGACATATTCGTAAGCTGGTTTTTACCTGTGATAGCTACTTCCGTACGGGAGGATATAGTGCTATGAAAAACTATGAGGCCTTTGCTTCATTATTGGTAAAGATACAAGAGGGTTGTGGAGGTCAGATAGGCAGTCGCTCCATGTAAAATACTGGTATTCAGCTGTTCCGGTTAGACTGGAAGCCGACTCCAACATAGTTGGGAAAAGGCTAAGCAGATGATTGGTAAAGATACAAGAGTCTTAATTTTAACCAATAACGAACGAAATTGTAGGAATCGGCCATTAATGACTTTGTTGTTGCTAATTTAATTAAGCTTGCTGGCGCCAAGCTTAATAACTCATAATATGTATACTATACTTGTAATACTTCAAATACTTATAACTTGTATCTAACTGTAGTTATATTATATCAATCACTTTATTATCAAAATAGAGCGAATCTTTTTTAGGGTTCCGTAGTCAAAAATGAACCCTTATAGTTCCGCCATGTCCGTCTGTCGGTGGCTCAGAGCCTGTTAGTAGCAGCTGCAGTAAACATTTGGTATTGTAACCACTTTTTTGCTTTTAATGCCATTCTTATGCCTACGGTACAGAAGTCAAAATCTGTTGAACGGACTGAAAAAAGGGTTTAATCTTATTTCAAATGGAGTGTAGGTATAAATAATACATGTAAAAGCCGAATGTTATAATCATCAGTTGATATTAAGGTAGCAGATACATTAGATATTTATTGAAAAAAGGGTTGTCACTGCGCTCATCTCAAAACTAACCTTTTATTTAACTCTATAGAAAGTAAGGAGCAGTGGTGGCCAAGTAGCTGTGACTTATGGTCGTAGGTTTGAACCCAGGCAGGCACTTTACTTTGTGTAAAGTCGAATAAAAAACGGAAAAAATTTAAACTCCTTTTGCTATGGAGTTTTTGTATGAATAATTGACATTTAGACAGGACAATGTCAGTCGCCTCAGCTAGTCAGCGACAAAGATAACAACAAGTAAAAAAAAAATCGATTCACATTGGCTACCGAAAAGCTTTATATCAGTCTTGTTCAGTCTTTCTAGTAATACTAAATGGTTTCGTATGGTTTTCATGGCTGATGCCGTGAAATTCATGGATGAATGATAGAGCGACTCATAAAAAATAACATAATACAAGAAAATAGCATAATATATTACAAGTTTTTGGGTTTTTTAATATAACTTGAATAGCTCTTTTCTTTTCTTTAGAAATCTTTCATAAGACGTAGATATTCCTCCATTAGACAACATTTACTGTTTAAAAAGAATGAGTCTTGAATATGTTAATATGTTTATTTGTGTTTCTATTCAGAAACAAATGCGCCGTGTCGAAATTCTCGAACAAAATAACCTACGCCAGTATTTCAAAGTATTTCTGCTCGGAAAATGACGACATTTTCTAATACTAGATACCCCAAGGATTCCGGAAAATTTGTAATAACGTGATCGAATAGCCTACTTCAATCGATTTAAAGTAACGACTCGATGTTATTTTGATCATAAACGGGAAATAGATCCATACTGAAATTTTATTTACAAACTAGTTTCTTTTTTTTATTGGATTTTTTCCGTATTTTTTTTTCGTTTTCCGCCGGGGGCTGCTCGAGCGGCTGCGATCAAATTACCGTTCGCTAGCGGCAGAATTATTGGTTTTAAAGTTTGTATTTATTTTTTAGTTTGCAGTGGCGTTGCAGTATTTGTATTGGGTTTGGCCTTACATCGATTATTTTTAAAACGGATGTTTTGAAAAAAAAAATTCAGAATGAGGCTCATAGCACACGTATATGCACTGCACCGGATCGGCATTACCTCACCTCATTTTTATTATTAACTGATCCCGAGCCGAGGCGACGCCGTACGATTACGACGACCTACGAGTTTCATAGACAAGATGGTGACAGTTCGAGTGAGGCAATGCTGATCCGACGTAGTGTTCATATGTAAAGTCTATTTAAATTCTTGTTTCCAATTTATGTTACTTCCACTTAAACAAACATCAATTTTACGGGGGTGTAAATAAAGTTGATTTTAGACCGACTAGTACTGTTGAAAAAGACATAAAAAATATGAAGTTGTAGCTGAACCTTATGTGTAAACATTACAGTTGTTTTTCCTAAAACCCATGTTTGTTTATATGTTTGACAAATAAATTGCGAACGCCGTTTATGTGAGCGTTGAGCTTTAAGCTAACTAAACATAAATAACCTAAGATTTCGATAAAGACTTACAGAAGTACTTTACAAAAGGTTTCATGGACATAGAGTAGGTATTGCAAAGTTCTCAATTACTACAGCAAATATTTGAGCTCTTCATTTGAGTCCAAGTATTTTAAATGTGTGTTTACTTATTAAACAGACCTTGTTTGTTGTTTAAATCCTGCTTCTAATTCCATTCTAGTAATAGGAAGTTAAACAGCTTACTTCCAATAATATAGAAAACACGATGTTTCCTGCACTAACTTCTTGTAATAGGGCCGACGTAGATAAATGTAATTTCATATTTTGCTTCACAACATAAAAAGGGAAATGAGATTAAATTGTGGTCTTAAATATGTTACTTCAAGGATACATTCAAGATAGGTTTTAATAGAATTTACAGTTAATAACTTGCATTATTTACGTACCTATAGAGGCAGAGAGATGGAATCCTTTGTGAACTAGTGGAAGTAGATACTTAACACCGAACCGACTTCCCAAAAAGGAGGAGGTTATCAATTCGGTTGTATTTTTTTCTTTTTTTTTTTTTTTTTTTTTTTTTATTCGGGAACTTGGAACATACGTACCTACTTCGTTTGAGGCAAACGTTACAAGAGAAAGGAATCGGCTTGCCTGAGTGGCCAATTAGAATTGAGAATTCAGTGGCTTCTGTCATAAAGGGAGAAATCGCTTTTGTTTGTAAAATACTTTTCTTTTGTCAATGGTAATATGGAATGAACATACCGTAGATATCAACAACAGTTTCGATTCGAGTGGGTTGAATGGTTTCAATCGGGACGTTGTAATAAAAGATTTTGTGGACTGTATTAAAATAGGTGTAATGCTTAATTCATATGAGCTACTTATAGAACAGTAGGTACAAAGGAATGTCCGTAGTGGAGCGCGTCTGTGAGCTGAGTGGCGTGGCGGGCGTGCAGCGGGCATTGGTGGCTCTTTCCCCGCAGTGAATCATGCGCACATGGTATAAAAAATTGTAAAAACAACTTTGACCAAAACAATATAAGAAAATGTTTTGGATTTTTTTTAATTTTCATTGTAGATATTTCGACAAAACTACTGTAGTTTACCTCCTACTATAGGGTGGCCAACTCGGATGTACTTACATACAACTTTTTTTAACCACCATTCTGAGTTGGCGCCTTGTTTTGCTGTTGTGTGATGTATATTATGTCAATGAAACTATGACCACCGCAATACCTTCAGCAATTTTACCTCGTAGTTCTAAAAGGGGTTAAAAACGAATCAATTTTTCTAACAAATTATTTCGAGTAACGAATAACATTTGATTACTGAGGATTTTGACTTGTCATGACATGTCCTGACTTTTTCTATGGGGTTATCTTAAAGGACTTGTCGTGGTCAATATTGAAGACGAAAAGCAGAATATTGGTGAGTTTGTTAGTGGAATACCTAATAAAATACCTATGCGAAAAACTGAAGAAAAACACGATGAAAACCGATCGCATTTTTAAGTATTAATAATTGGAGACTTGGTAGTGTTATTTATCATATAAAATTGCTAAATCTGAATAATATAATTATAGAAAAATATTTTGTATTAACAATAATCTAAATGTAAAGTTGTTTATCTTCCGAGTTGGCCACCCTATTATTAGCAACAAAAATTTATATATATTAACTTTGAAATTATACGCTTTGACAGGAATCATTGAATTTAGAGCTTAATTGATAATCCGAGGTACAAAGCACGCCCTAAATTCAGGTCGTCTGCAAAGCAACGTGTGCTGCATCGCTGCAACGTGTCTATAAACGCCACACGTCACACGTCACGCGTCAATCAACGACGTCATTATACGGGATTAGTGTACAATTACGTTTTAAACACTAGAATAATGACCCTAAATACCTAACAACATGATATCTGATGCAGCTGCTGCGTCTGGTCAGCCATTGTGTGTCCATTTCAAAAGGAGAAAAAGGCTATTTTTGAAACGAGAAATTAATAATGCTACTTTTTATCGTGATTGTGATTTTACAAAGAGGATAAATTAACTTATTCATGTTATTTTCAATGTATTTTGCTATTTACTTTTGCAATATTTTTACTGATTGTATGGGGTTAAAGTAGTAGGTACAAAGGGATACTGGCCAACAGAATCACAGTGTTTAAACACAATACCCTTTAGGCACATAATTATGTGCGAGTTTATTAAACTGGTTTGAATGTACAATATTGTGTGGTTACGAAAATGGATAGAATAAAAAATGAGTACATGAGAGGAAGTCTGAGAGTGCACCGTGACTAATAAGTTTTGTGGCAATCGGTTGTCGTGTTATGGGCATGTGATGCGGAGGAATGAGGAAAATGTCGTGAGGAAAGTTTTCAGTATGAATGTGGAAGCCTATAAGAGTAGGGAAAAACTGAAGAAACGATGGATGGACTGTGTGCAAGATGGCTTCAAAGAGGGTGACTCCCAATATGACGACTAATAGAGTTGTATGGAAGAAAAAGCCATGTTTCGCCGACCCTAAATAAATGGGATAAGGGCGGGTGATTGATGTTGAATGTACAAAATTAATATTATTTGCCGACCAGTGATTTACATCCCTGCTTAATGTCCAGTAATTTTTTTTTTTTTTTTTTACTTTTCCCCACACTTGGAATTTATCCTGTATTGTGGGTGCGTTTTACAAACATTTAAACTCACACACGAACAGCCAGACCCGGAACAATTAATTGTAGGTCATACAAATATTTGTTCCGTGCGGGAATCGAACCCGCGACACGCAGCGCAGCAGTCAATCGCTTAACCACTGCGCCAACCGTGCCGTCAAACAATAATAATAATTCAATAACATCGTAGATACTCCCAGCGTCGGCGTCGTTTAACGTTAGAAAACTCTTTCTCGCATAACGTAATGACACAGAAACAACTTGTAACGTTTACTTTATAGACGTAATTATGAACACGATGTAATCCACATCAATGGTCATCACAGGTTTTTTTTGTATGTTAGTAAAGAAAAAACTGCTGATCAATTTATTTTTTGTAGACTTTAGGTTCTCGCGACGCGACGGCGGTCATTGTTCTACCGTGAAGTTTTCTTAGAAATTATTTTATTAGAGTCGCGTCGAGCCTTTTAATTAACAAGCTTAGTAAAAACTTATTGAAAAAAGGTCTAATAACAAATTAATGATTCTAATAATAAATCAGAATCATATCATAACAATAATCTAATTCTATGTTATAATTAGCATCGAATTTCTAAAGAAAATATTGTGTTATCCAAACGTAGGTAAGTGTTATTCTTGTTTTATAAACTAACTGCTTAGCCAGACAAAACATTATTAGTATTTTTACCTTCAAGAACACCCCACGTGAAACATAATATTTTTGCTCAAAATATCTCTTGTAAATTGAGCTATCCAAATATAGCGCAAATAATTATTTCGCCCGCAATATGAACTCATTATTTTCTCAAATAATAAAATTAAAAACGAATAAATACCGCAGTGAAATAAACTTTGTCGTATCTATATTATTTGATCCTCGTTTCGGTAAATACAAATTGTTGAACCTCTTCTTATTTATGTAAGCCTGGCATTTGTATAAACTCTGGAAATGCTGTATAAAATAAATATTTACACAAACATGTAACAGTAATAAAATATCTATCATTTAACTTTAAAATACTGTTTCGTTATATTTCCAGCATTATTTACAGTAGGAGTATTTTCTACTTTCGCACTGCATTTTCCAGTTCTCAAAATATACCTTGTCGTGTCTACAATGGATATTATGAAGTGAGCATTGCAGGAATTTCGAGGATTTAATTCTGAAATACCGGCCACAATAACCTGGGGCAACATTGTAACGTTTCAAATAATAGACAAACTAAACTAACGTCAAGGAATTAATGATTTCAGGACGTAATGAAATATTAAAGAAGTTAAATCTGTAGTGAAATTCTGAAAAGTTCACTTTTGACCGCACGTACGAAAGCGAATTCCTTAAACTGAACCTTATACTGACCTGCAAATAGCAAGAAACGTAAGAAAATTTCAATTTCGCGGGCTAACTGAGACGTTTCCTGAGGTAGCTGCGCGATGCGAGAGGGGTGTGGTGACGTGATGCGAGAGCTCAGTGATTCGTCGACTTGTGACTACTGTCACCTCCTTGTGTATACTTGTGACCTGACCTGTCTGTGTGCGATGCGGGAAGCCGCAACGCACAGCTACCTCAGGAAACGTCTCAGTAAACGGTAGGTCTATAGTGACAGCAAACGATGTTACCATCGCGGATTCTCAGTTCGACATAAATTATATAGTTTATTTACTTATTTGATTTACACGGCTTAAGAAACCAATTACATAAACCAAATTATATATAATAAGTACAAACATAACACATAAACGAATAACGACAATTAAATACTATTATTCTCACAAAAATGTAGTTTAAATGTTATTTTAATGTAGCTTGAATGTTGAAGCGAATAACACTACAGAAATATTAAAACAAAGGAATGAAATAAAATACTTGTTGACATGTATTACGCTTTCGCTGTTGTAGGGAAGTATTAAAAGTACGCTCGCGATGGTCCATACAAAATGTACTGAAGTGATGTACAAGAGTTGTTGCAACGCATTGCGACGCGGTGCGGCCCGCCCAAAAGTGCGCGAGCCGTTGCAGTCTTGTCTGGACACCGAAAGCAATGTTGCTACCATTTTCTAGACATGTTACAATCTTGAGCTTTGTATCTGGAAATAAAACAACAGCTTGGATTGTAAGCCGGCTTTTTCTTTAGTCGTTTCTATTTAAATTTATCTACATCTACTTATGACCAGTTGGTCTGGACAAGTGACAATCGCTTCTGCGTACTTCTACAACGACTTTCAACGGGATTGACATAAGCTGTCCAGTAGCTTACATAATCAGCCTATCATGTTCCCAACTGCTGGGACACGCCCTTCTTTCTAAGAGAGGGAGTGGGCCTTAATCCTCCACGCGGGCCCAGTTCCAGTTGATAGATGTCACATGTCTCCAATTTTTTTGTTCTAGGACATGTCGGTTTCCTCACGACGTTTTCCTTCACCTTTTTGAGAGCGGTGATGGTGTGTCGACTAGCTAATGTCAATCGAATAGATTTTTGAGTTTTCCATCGTAGTTATCACTGATAGAATGACGCTTTGTCCCTCAGTTGTGAGTATTTTAATATATGTCTCGATTTTTATAACTGTGCGCTTGGAGCTGTCCGTCATAGGTTGTTAGTATTGAATTCACCCGCTCGGTTACTTCCTCAGTGCACCGACGCCTCTTAATACGGTCTACACAAATCGTGTTGTCTCCACAGTTCTGTCATATTATTCGTTAAGTTATTGTTGTAAATATGTATTTAAATCACATACACTGTAATATTGTGACGTTGACATGCGCACAGTTACAAAAATCCGGTGGTTTCCTTAACTTTTAAAAGTGAGGAAATAAGACAACAGCTTTGGGCCGTTAAAGGGCTGTTTTAGTTCATAGGATTATTTTCATTGTTTGATTATCACAACCAGCTTAACAAGTATAGTTAATAACATAACATAACATCACGCCTGTTTCCCCGAAGGGTTGGGCAGAGGTGTTCCTGTAGTAGACCCACATTTCGCCACTTATGTTTGCCATTTTATAGGGGCCAAGCCTATTGCCATCAACCGGGCACAAATCCGGACTCTCGGGGTGCTACTGAGAAATTGTAGATGGAAAAACCCAATAACCCTCTGCCCGACCCGGGAATCGAACCCAGGACCTCCTGCCTCCAGCATTATCACTTGCGATCAGTCGGCCAACGTTACCGAAATAATTGTTCGTTTATTTAATAACTAATTTATTTGTGTCGGGTTATTTATTTCGAATTATAGTACGTTTCCACGTGGAGACCAGTGAATAACGTGTGCTATTTTAGTTAGCACGTGTAATTGTATGATGTGGGTAACAACATTTTAGCATGGTTTCGAGTGAAGCTAATTTTAGTTTAAATGTGGTGGGTAGATTAAACCTACACACACTTTTTGTAAAATAAATAAAAACTTTATTTATTTATCTTTAATACACGTGATATTTAGTATGTTAATTTTACTGTTTTTTGTTGAATGAGCCGGTACCTAAAGTGTAAGAGAAAACATTAAAAGTCTGGACTGTAATTAATTCTTAATAAGTGCCTTTGTACTGTATCTTTGAACGGCTCAGTCGTAAAATGACCACTTCTCAAGCCTCCTGGACGCAAAATGTCAATTTCTCAGAATGTCTCTTTCGCAAAATGACCACTTCGCAAAATGTCCCTTTTTTTCAATGGACATTCAATCCTTCATATCGGTACGTCAAAACAATCGTTTGCAAGATTTAGTTATTTTGGTAATGGTCTAGTTGACAACAATTACAAAAAAGATGATATTTAGTGATGATAAAATAACTGCTAAAATGAATAAATCTTGCAACGCACAATTATTGAAATAGATATTTTTATTGTACTTTATTTTTTGGTGTTTTCTTTAATTTGTTGATTTGATATTTTCATATTATATATTTGATTAGATTTTTTCAGAATTGTTGTCGACTTAAAAAAAACCTTTGCTAAAATAAGTAAATCTTGTAACTTATAATTATTGAAATATGTAGATATTTCTATTGTATTTCTTTGATATGACTTTTGTACAATTTGTTGATTAATTTGTTGATTTTTGATGTGGTTTTTGTATAATTTGTTATTTGATGTGATTTTTGTGAAATTGTTGTTGACTTAAGTGATCTTTGAAGACCATCACCAAAATAAATAAATCTCGCAAACAATTCAATTTCTATCCTTTACTTTTATTTGTGTGTATAAATAAATATACCTACCTACCTACCTGAATAAAAGTTTACTATGTAACCCTCTGTGCGCGAATCCGACTCGCACTTGACCAATTTTGTACTGATATTAAGGATTGAATGTGCATTGAAAAAAGGGACATTTTGCGAAGTGGTCATTTTGTGAAAGAGACATTCTGAGAAATGGACATTTTGCGTCCGCGAGGTATTTTGAGAAGTGGTAATTTTGCGACTGAGCCCTTTGAACATAGATAAGGTTTTTTTCAATCAACCAATTTCAGAAATACTTTAATTATTTTTAATTGCCCGTAAGTTTATTTCTGATCCCGCTTCTTATTTAAAAGCGATCGTCGAGCTATAAAAGGTTTTTTTTTTCGGTGAACCTGACGAGGTCAGCTTTCCGGTTTTCCGAACAAAAAGAGACATAAGCACGCGACCGATCGCGTATTCGTGCGACGATCGCTTTTAAATAGGACGTTTCTGTCTTTTGCAAGATTACAGAAATGTCAAGATTATGTCAAAAAGCGCTTTCTTTCAAATATACTTATTTTCTAAAAGTATTATTAAAAGTATTAGTCTTATTTACCAAATAAATGCAGTGTGGACGTGAATAGCATTACTATGAGCCAGTTAAAGCATTTAGTGCTTTGAGTAAGATCATAATTTCAGCGTTGGATTTCACCTGAAATGGTCTGACAGAGACTGAAATGTCTTATCCTTCGTGGTCTTATCAGTCTTAAGATTTAAGCTTGAAATATTTCTACCTTTGTGACTGTTAGAATTTCGAGGTTTTGGTGGTTGAACTTAATATTGTATAATCCATTTCCTGTGGGATATAACTTTAACTTATCCTTAATACCTTCTTTACCGTTTAATTTAAACGCTTTCAATAAAATTTAAATAGCAAAGACCTTTGCACTTTAAAAAAAAATCTCTTTCTATGAAAAAACTAAACAACTACAATTCTGTGATACTTTCTGATATTCTTAATTAATATTTTAATAAACTTCACTTATCGCGAAACCTAACATCAAATTGCTCCAACTAGTTGTATCTGAAAAGATGAGACAGTGAAAAGGGCAGGCACTACTAGACAGTTTTTTTTTTCTGAAATGTATTGTATTGACTATGTAAATATGTTAATTTAATGTTCAACAACTCAACAGTAAACCAACATTGTCCTTTGCAGTGCCCTGACAGGGTTCATGTACAAAAACCGATATTAATATATTGTAAAATGTGTGATGTGCATGAGAGGAAATAAATAAATAAATAAAACGGTTTATTCATGTCCAAAAGCTGCATCATTAAACAAAGCACCATTAATGCGTGAATTTTCGCACAATGGTAAGAAATTTACGTGTAATTTAACATCAATTAACCCAATGACCAATGGCGTTAATCGCTGGACACCTGCAGGGTTAACATGACAAGCGAACGCTCTCTATCACGATTTATCTAAAGTCTACCAATGACGTCATCTTAATGCCTAACGTGACCGTTATGCTCGAGTAAACTAGAAAAAGGCACTTTGACACTTCTTTTTGTCGCGACGAGAGACAGATGTAGCTAGTTATTGATAACTAATTACTTTTATCATAGCAACATCGGCTTCCGGTTCCGTTTTATTTATTCGATTTTACGCATGGAATTTGTATGTACAGTCAGCACCAAAAGTCGATGAACAGAATCAACATAACAAAACACCTGTTCACAATAAAATGCCATAAGTTATAGTCGCAACTAGGAAACAAAATAGCCTGTACACCAGAAATTTACAAAAGTCGTTAAACACGACTATTTCAAAAGTATCTGTGCACTAGTATTCCTAAAGTCGCCGTACACCATCAATCCAAATGTCGCTGAACATCATTGTATCAAAAGTCACCAAACCGCAGTAAAGACAAAATTAGGTTAACAAAGTATATTTTTAATATTGCCGTATGTTAATATACTTTTGACGCTTATGTTGTTCAGCTACTTTTGGGACAGTGCTTGCTTGCAATGTATGTTAACACGTTAGTATCTATTTCAATACTTATTTACAAAGCAATTTATTGATTGATTTATCGATATTGATATTTATCGATTGATGTATCTCAATAATATAAATAAACAATTATGCACTTACACAACGTTTCAATTACTTCAGACTACGACAGTCGACAATCATACGCTAGACTAAAATTATCACAAGTCATGTGAATAGAAATAATAAATTAAAAATTAAAGGAAGGTAGGTTTTGTAAGATTCGCGCAAAGTAAATTACAAGTACCGTCACAATAATCGCTTCGTAGATCATTAGTTATGTTTATGTTATTTCATATTATAGATTAGTATGGTTACTGACAATAAAATATAATTGCTTTGTAAATAAGTATTGAAATAGATACTAACGTGTTAACATACATTGCAAGCAAGCACTGTCCCAAAAGTAGCTGAACAACATAAGCGTCAAAAGTATATTAACATACGGCAACATTAAAAATATACTTTGTTAACCTAATTTTGTCTTTACTGCTGTATGGTGACTTTTGATACAATGATGTTCAGCGACATTTGGATTGATGGTGTACGGCGACTTTAGGAATACTAGTGCACAGATACTTTTGAAATAGTCGTGTTTAACGACTTTTGTAAATTTCTGGTGTACAGGCTATTTTGTTTCCTAGTTGCGACTATAACTTATGGCATTTTATTGTGAACAGGTGTTTTGTTATGTTGATTCTGTTCATCGACTTTTGGTGCTGACTGTACCTACTATATTAATTTTACGTCCATCTCTTTTATTTATATTTTTGTTTTTTGTGGAACCGACATTTTTATTAAAATTGAATGTTTTTCTCTGGCATGGCGAAATTAAAATACAAAATGACGGAAATGAAAATTTGTGTCACATAATATACTCACTAATCACCACAAATGACAAATGTTGATATTGTAACAATCATTATAAAACCCATGATATCGAAAATTCCGGCAATCACCACACTTACTAAAAGGACTGGCGTTCACATAAATATGCAACTGGAGTTGATTTCGCTATTATAACCACTAAATGTTGTTAATCACCACCCTTGGGAAATGAACTGACGACTTACCTATTATGTTGCGATAGTTTGATATTACTATACAGTCTTAATTCCTAAGATTTCGTTAATCACCATAATTGGCAAAGTGATTGGTTATTACCAAAAGTGATGCTCATCTACGTAATAGCACAGAATAGTACAGAAGGCGTACTCCGCATTTTAGGTATGAAGCTACAACTTCGTGGCGGGCTCGTCTTGTCGGGCCAATTCAAGAAGCGTAAACGTTGTCAGAAGTTAAAAGAGTTACGCGATAGAAAGAAAGCTAACTTCTAGGTGAATATAACTGTAGCTAATTAGCGCTGTGCAACCTGAATTGCACTTTATTTTGTCGTAGCAAGAGTCGTTTTTTTTATTTAAATGATTTTGCGGAGTGAACCATCTGTACTTATCTGTGGTAATAGTTCTCCCGTCCATCATAGTTTCTCTCGCGGCCCGCCGAAAGGAACTTCGTTATACATTTCCAATATAAAACTAAGTATTTTTATTATTAATGTGCGTGTGTTGTTAGCCCTGCTGATCGGTCTGTTCTCGGAAATTCGGAATATTGACGATAATTGACGAGCTCGGTGCTAACCATTAAGTGAAGCGCTTTAAGCTTGAATGAATTTGATGTTTTAAACGATTGATTTGTTTACAAGTTAAACAAATCAATCGTTTAAAAGCTACTTTATATCCAAAATGTATCTGTTTAAAGCGGATTGCTTAGAAAGCGTGCGTAGGTATGCGAGACTAATCTTTGTATGTTGATTGATGTTTCCCAACTATCTTGGGGTCGGCTCCAGTTTAACCGGATGCAACTGAGATTACACGGAGCGACTGCCTGTCTGACCTCCTTAACCCAGTTACTGGGGAACACAATACCCCTTGGTAAGACTGGTTTTCAGCCTTTTGGGCTTTTGACTACCCGTAACGACTGTCAAAGATCTACGAATGATAGTCGGGACCAACGGCTTAACCGTTCTTTCCGAGGCACCAAGAATCCTTGTTTGTTGATCGTCTTATTATAATTGGCAGGACTCCAACAAGACGTTCAGCTTTTCTTTATGGTAGTATTATAAAAAGGTAAAATTTGTGAGTTTGTTTGTGGAGGGGGGGGGAATCTCTGGAAGTAACTGATACAATCATAAAAACTCTTTCACTGATAGAAATGTACACTATTGCCGAGTGCATAAGGATATGTTTTATGTTAAATCAATAAACTTCTTGTTTAATTATGAACAGTGTGTGCTTCAAGTTTTGAGAGGCATCAACAAGTGAGTTTTATTGCATTCAGAAATTAAGGATAGTAACTTATTTAAGTGGACTTTTAGTTTTTGAAGCTTAATAACAAGCAAATTAAGTACCTGTGGTTTTTTTCTATTACGTTTCCAAATTAAGTACATTGTATCTACATCGCTACATGCCCACTACGCATCACACTGACGTCACTTGAAATCCTGCATCGAACAAGTATAGTATAACGCGCGATCAGTATATATATAACTTCCCGATATCAATCGTCGGGCAGTTGCCCACCAGACACGACACCCGTCTGGTCGGAGGATCTTCCCTTTTCTATAGAGGATGAGTGAACTTTACACCCTGTTCATCATACCTATAAATGCGTGACAGCTACGTCTTACACTCGCGCCATTGATTTCGTAGTGCTTTTCTAGTGTGCGTGCATTTAGGGGCTAACAGTTGGACGATATTTTTTTCGATTCGATCAGTTCACAGCTTTGACTATTTATCTAGACATATTTATATCTTTGACTTGAAGAATCTGGAGCAACACAGGTGTATGAGCTACAATTAACCCTGAAGCTTTGGTTTTCTAGGAAAGCGGTTCCGTCATAATATTATAACGGCCGTCATGAAAATCTGTCATTTTCACCAGAATTAGACATTAAGGTGTCAAAAGACGCTCTGTATTTGGACAGCCGTTAATGTGTGACCGCTTTCACTTTATGGACTGTTTAGATAGTTATGTTTATTTGGCCGTGACGTCAGAGTGTGCTTTTCATCACTTATAGAGATCAGGGAATTCTACCTGTGGTAACAGTCAACAAGACAGTCAGAGCTGACAGCCCAAAATTACTGTAACGGTCCTATAGACAATACGTACGCTAATTTAGCAAGTTCTCACCTAAGGCTCGTTGGTTTGACCTTTGTCCAGCGTAGCACGGGGTTTTAATAGAATAAAAGGCCAGCTGTTGCTGGATTTGTTACCACTGACTTGCAGCGTACTGTACTTACACCATAATAAGAAACCATTTCTAACTCAAAGCATTCCTATGTCACATTGTAAATGTCGTGGTTGATTAAAAATATAGCTATTTCAACTGTCTCTGTATTGAAACGCAATGCTAACTGTTTATTTCCTGCTGTTACGTTACCACTTTCCATCAGTCAACGGTTTTAAAAACGGGTACGTTAAAAAAAAATCTTCAAACTTTCTTTTTTTGATAACTGTATCTCGTTCTGCAGCTGTTGATCCAAAAACTGACGCGCGCTGTAGTATACGATGGAATGTCAGTTTCAAAATAATTTGGTACTTCGCACGAGTATTACCTTTCATAGTCCGTTTCGACATGTCAGACTATCTTTATTTAATTTTCGCCTTTCAATGGGAATGCTAAAATGCTTGAACCTTTTTTACCTAGTATGAATGGGTACAGGCATGAATTCATTATAGAAAAGTGCGCATTGAGCTAACGTTTTCATTAAAACGGTTGAATCATGTGGACTGATACAAGTGATGTTTTTTATGCCTAAATTAATGATTGGTCTCGATATTCTGAACTAAGCAGCTTGCTAACATATCCAACCAATAAATGAATAGCCATAAGAACTTTCTCATCTTTTTTTTAATCAGTAGGGCCAATCGCAGCGTCAGTGATGTGCACTTACGTGGACACTATGGACATTCCAATAGATGGGGGATGCTTTGGTCACAAGCATTCGCTCTGGGTGTCGATGCAGGTCACGTCTGGGTGGCAGATACTCCTGGGGTTAAACGAAGTTGGGTGGTGGTGTATGCTGTTTTTCCCAGAACTGTAATTTCAACTTAGGCAGTTAGTCTTGGATGCCCACCGTACAGCAAACAAAGCTCTTCCGCTCTTAAGTCTACCCAGGGTTATTGAATGTGAATAGAGGGAAGTTAGGAATCTTGTGTAAATTCTCTGAAATTTTGTGTAAAGTAGTTAAAGAATTTAAAAATAAAAAAATAAAAATTGTACATTATGGTTATAATTATAAAATTCTTCCACCCCGCAGTTTTACCCGCATAAGTCTCGATCCCATGGGAATGTCGGGATAAGTTATTCTTTTATTTATTTTGTAATACCCTAGTGGGATTTAATGTCCGTGGTGTGTCCGGGGCACCACACACAAGCGCTGCGGTATCTATTTAATGTCCGTGGTGTGTCCGGGGCATCACACACAAGCGCTGCGGTATCTATTTAATGTCCGTGGTGTGTCCGGGGCACCACACACAAGCGCTGCGGTATCTATTTAATGTCCGTGGTGTGTCCGGGGCACCACACACAAGCGCTGCGGTATCTATTTAATGTCCGTGGTGTGTCCGGGGCACCACACACAAGCGCTGCGGTATCTATTTTTCAAATATCGCAGCATTATGCTGAGATATGGGCCTTTTTGGCCTTTTTTTGTTTTTGTTTATTCTGAAAATATGTCAATATTGTTAGTTGTAAATGTTCCTTTTTTATTTTTTATTATTTTATATCAGGTAGGTACTGTTTGTATTTCCTGTGCGTGTCCGAAATAAAATATTTTTCTTTCTTTCTTTTCTTTCTATGTCCTAACCAAGGTCATGGTCTACCCGTGTGCCAAATTTCATCCACATCTGTTCAGCCGTTTTAGCGAGAAAGCGTAACAAACAACCACATTAACAAACAAACTCATCATGCATTTCTAATATCTGTTAGAAAATAATATAGCACTGGGTATTTTTCGGAGTAAATATTTTATTCTCTTATTTTGAAAATTAACAACAACAGAAACATTATTAGAAACTCTTATCGTACGCTCAGCAGTTCCTCTCGCAACTATCAGGACAATATAACAGTCAACTAGTAGAACAGACAATCTCTCAAATCCATTAGTAGCCCTTTACAGCCGGTTGAGATAAGATTCAGAAGGCGGATAACCGGCTGCACTACGGCAGTTTTGCCTGAAACAAAGGACAGCGGCCGACTTGCCTGATTGATAAATTGATTGGTCCCAATAGACCCTGTTGTCGCTGTCTATAGAGCATCCAGTCAATTTGTGGCACAGATAATCTATTAAGTAAGTAGTAAATTACAGTTAGGTATATGAGTAACAGAAGCAGGCAATCGGTATTATCGGACTTAAGCAATGCAGTTGAAATGTCATTATTAATTATTTAGTATCTGGGCGACCGAGCTCTGTTCTGGTGAAAATAGAGAATGCTCATTGAATAGTAAAGGAAACTTCATACTAATTCCATGCTGCCATGTCATTATTCTAAGTTTTGTTTTTGTTCTAAATTTTGGGCGACCGAGCTCTGTGTAAATACGGACCCCTATATTGCAACTTTCATCGAAATCGTTAGAGCCGTTTTCGAGAACGTGATTACAAATATATATTTATCTTTATACAAATATTGCTCGTTTAATAGTATAGGATAACGCAATTTCTCTCCATTAGACTTTAATGTGCTTATTATTTTGATAAAATCCTAACTAATATTATACATGCGAAAGCGAGTTTGTTTGTTTGTTAGTTACGCATTCATGCTACAACGGCTGAACAGATTTGGATGAAATTTGGTACATGGGTAGACCATGAGCTTGGTTAGGACATAAGATTTTTTCATCCCGATATTCCCACGGGATCGAGACTTATGCGGGTGAAACAGTGGGGTGCAGCTAGTAATTTATAAACTTCAAATTAACCGTTTAAAACGTTAACGTATTAACTGTTTATAACGTTTAAAACGTTAAAATTTTAACCGTTTATAACTATTTCATATTTTTTATCTATTAACAAGCTCATAATTACCTATATTAATAAATTGAAGTTATCGTTTTCAAAATATTTAAAGTACAACAAATATGTGTCTGCTACTACAAACAAGTTCTTTTTCAGAGATATATGTATGCAATTTCAATGAATCATTATCTGCTTACCTTTTTTCCCAATTATGTTGGGGTCGGCTTCCAGTCTAACCGGATGCTGCTGAATACCAGTATTTTACATGGAGCGATTGCCATGCAATTCCTGGGAATGTTTTTAACCAACAAATACTTTTTACAATTCCGAAAACAAACTCGACTTTGTCTATTTTATTAAATAGAAAGTATCCATATCAGAGAGCGGAATTCGGATTAATTCAAACTTAGTAATATTTCTAATTCTAACGAGGAACATAACATAACGCCGTGCCTTGTTTCCTCGAAGGGTTGGACAGAGGTATACCTACAGTACCTACACCCACATTTCGCCACCGCCACTGACTCCTTGGTCTAGTGGTCGCAAGCGCTACTAGATACTTAACATGAGGTCCGGGGTTGCTTCCCGACCACCGTAGGCGCGGGCTTGCGGACGGTGAGCAATGGGTAGCTCGCCGTCCGATAAGGACCAGGCCCGGGTCGACGGCGCGTTGTGTTCCACGCGCGCCTCAAAGAGATGTCAGCACAACGGAAGGGGTCCGATAGGACCGATGCCTGCCGGGGTTGCGGGAAAGTCCGAAAGGGATACCGTGGCCCCTAGCAACGTAAAGGCAACGGAAGGAACACGGGTGGGTTTTAGTCAGTAAGAGTCTGACACGCCCTCCCGCTCCACCCAGAGCGGGAGAAGTTATTTGATAATTTCCCACCAAAAAAAAAAAAGGTCCGGGGTTGCGGGAAAGTCCGAAAGGGATACCGTGGCCCCTGGCAACGTACAGGCAACTGAAGGAACACGGGTGGGTTTTAGTCAGTAAGAGTCTGACACGCCCTCCCGCTCCACCCAGAGCGGGAGAAGTTATTTGATAATTTCCCACCAAAAAAAAAAAAGGTCCGGGGTTGCGGGAAAGTCCGAAAGGGATACCGTGGCCCCTGGCAACGTACAGGCAACTGAAGGAACACGGGTGGGTTTTAGTCAGTAAGAGTCTGACACGCCCTCCCGCTCCACCCAGAGCGGGAGAAGTTATTTGATAATTTCCCACCAAAAAAAAAAAAGGTCCGGGGTTGCGGGAAAGTCCGAAAGGGATACCGTGGCCCCTGGCAACGTACAGGCAACTGAAGGAACACGGGTGGGTTTTAGTCAGTAAGAGTCTGACACGCCCTCCCGCTCCACCCAGAGCGGGAGAAGTTATTTGATAATTTCCCACCAAAAAAAAAAAAGGTCCGGGGTTGCGGGAAAGTCCGAAAGGGATACCGTGGCCCCTGGCAACGTACAGGCAACTGAAGGAACACGGGTGGGTTTTAGTCAGTAAGAGTCTGACAATTTACCACAAAAAAAAAAGGTCCTGGTTTAGATTCTCAGGTCACGCAAAGTGTTATTGGGTTTTATCAAAAAAATTTGCAGTAGCAGCCCGGAGTCTGGATTTCCGCCTGGTTGATGGCAATAGGCTCGCCCCCTATTACATGGGACATCAACATAACCGGCAAAATAAAGGTGTACTATAGGTACAGCTCTGCCTAACCCTTCGGGGAATACAGGCGTGATGTTATGTTATATATTATTACAGAATCTTGGACCGAATCCACTATTGAATGATCAAAAGAAATTCCACATCTATAGTCCTCCAGACCGTATTTCGGCCACGGCGGCCAATCTCAACGGAGACTAGCCTTCGGCGCGGGAGATATTATAGTGCACAAGTGTGCGCATACACTTGTGCACTATAATATCTCCCGCATACACAGGTGTACTCTCTCTTCCCTCACTCTCATAGTCCGATGGGACGGCAATCCGACACGACCGCAGAGAGATCAGGCGTAGGACCAACGGCTTAACGTGCTTTCCAAACTCCGGGCTGTTACTAAGAAATTCCTATTGGAAAACCCAATAACACTTTGCCCGACCCGCGAATCGAACCCAGGACCCCGCGCTCAGCAGTCGCGCAACCACGAGACCAACGGGGCAGTTCCACATCTATACATATTATAAATTGAAGTCGCTTTTCGTGTTTATCAGTATGTCCGCGTTGTTCTTTTAAACCACGCAACAGACTTTCATGAGGTTTTCAACATTGTTTAGAGAATTTATTCTGAAAGATTTATGTGTATAATACGTTAATATTAAAGTAACATATAACTAAGAAATCTCGATGTTTTGTCAAGTCGTAAAAACCTTGCGAAGCAGGTGTGGGTCGCTTGTACAAATATATTGATTGTTGTATAATTTCGGAAACATTGTTCATTTTGGACCAACCGCGAATTGGACCAATTACGAATTGGACCAATTACGAATTGGACCAACTGCGAATTGGACCAACTACTGCGAATTGGACCAATCGCGCCTAAAGGATATAAAACGTTTCCCACACAACACGAAAATATTTCCACATTTAACACTCAAGAAACGCAGTCAGATCTCTGAGCCAGACAGAACAATGCAGCAAGTTCCCATATTTTTCCCCTCTCTAGTAATAGAGGTGGAATTGTACTGTTGAAGGCTGCCTTCATTACGATAAAAGACCAGACCAGAATTGGGTCCAGCATGAACGCGCGACGTAAATTTGAACGATCCTTGAATTGAAAACACAACTATTCTAAGCACTTTGGTTTAATTTTATGCGGCATGCGTGATTTTTATCACCCATAGATATGAATAAAGTCTTAAAACTAGGTAAAGATTATGTGTGAAACGAAATGATTAATATTAATTTTAAAATCTTTCGAATTTACGTTACGTTTCGTTACGTTCTGCTTGATCGTGCTAGTCCCACAGGATTCTATTGCTTTGAGTTCTTTTATAAAATAAATTATGGTAAACGAACTTTTCTCGAAAATCGTACGCTGGCCCCTCACCTCTCTCTCACCGTACACTTTAGCAGCTCTCACAGGCGGATAGCAGAAACATTAAATGTCGCACTTCTTTTGTTAATTACGAGTAGGAAAAAGCATCAATGCGTCGCTTAGTTTGGCATTTGTTCCACGGTCTCATAGAAACTGCTCATTGTTCCAATCTGTATGTAAAGTTGGCACCCTCTCCACTTTCTATTGTTTACGACTTGTTCGCAAACCAGAGGTGGGTTGCTCTTTAAAAACTCCAATTTGAGATTTTAAAACCAAAGTAATAGGTCCTTTTTGATCGTATTGAAGTAATTTTTGGTCGTGCTAGTTTGATTCCCGAGTTTTCTGCCTTCGAATAATTCAGGCGTGAAGATCGTTAGTGTGTATTTTTAATAAACCACCTTTGTTCACTGGTCGGAATGCATACATTCTATGCAACACTACCCTTCCATGAATGTAGTATCATCCGTAGCACGCCTACGCCAATGTCGTAGAATCCATAGCATGCCTACGCCGTAGCAACTTTGTGGCGTAGCTCGTAGCACCGAGCACCATTTGGCGGGAATATCGCGGTGACATCCGCTATCGTCAAAACTTGGTTGAGTTGAGAAACACTTGGCTTGACTGCACTATTCGAAATTAAGTCCAACTATTAATGTACGAGTACAATAGCCCAGTATATTGATACTCTGAATTGCATATAGATAATTATAAAGTCGTAGATACATAGTTAGGCACCAGGTATTATTATTATATTGAAGTATGTAAAACTTACAAAAAGTCCTTGCTTGGTGAGAATAGATTGAAAAAGAGATGGGAAAACAAGCAACAGTCACAAATGACGTGATAATATAATAAAAGTTTAAAAGTTATCGTCCTTCTTTCTTTGAATTGCTGTCGAATTTATTTTATTTAAGAAGTTTACGATATCGAATCGAATGTTGCAGAGACACTTCAAAATGGGTACGGTGTTCTAGCAAATCGAACATCAAATAACTTCTCATGAGGTACCGTATCGGGGGTTTTTAGTCATTTTCGTCATCATACACAGAGGGCCAATAAAACAAAAAAATACACAACATTTAATTCAGTCAAAATCCATTTAAGGCACATAAAATAAAATAAAATAAAAAAAATAAAAATTTACTCCATTGAGCTCTATCGTCGAGCTTTCTCATCCGTCAACTAGAAATAAACCACAAAAAAAAAAAACTTACGTAATAATTTTAAGCTTAATTGATTCCTGATGGAGCTCGTGGCTCGTGAAGGCTGAACCTACAATTAACATTTTTGGTAAGGAGACAATGAATACTGAGATATAAGCTGATCTATAGAGAGTATGGAAGAAATAGCTATGAGTGTAACCTCTAATCAATTACGAGTAGAATGATGACAAAAGACTTATTAGATTATAATAAATAGCATTCCATATTTTTATCTTATCTTTAATCTTCTATACAAATAAAAAATAAATTCTCTTCGTTGGCAAGCGCATCAATTGAGTACGGCTGAACCAATTTGGCATTTTTTTTTAATGTTCTTAATAGACTGTATAAGGTATGTAGGGAAAGAAAAATGAGGGTAGAAATTACCCGGAAAGTCGGAAAAATGAGAAAATCTGAAAGTTCTATTTTCTTGCGGTGTTGTATGTACTATTGTTTCGACAGTAGGACAACGTCTGCCGGTCAGCTAGTAACTGAATAAACAGAAGACATTTCGAAATACGAACGACGTCGGAGTTTTGAATCCGCGATGTCAAAAATAAATGAGTTCGAAAGCTCGCTATGAGTACTGTCCATTAAAGTATTACACTTACCTACAGTTTGTTCTATCACAGTTTTTTTTTTTAAACCACAAAAATTGAGCTATAAAACCTGGACAACCTGTTGACCGCTCGAAATAAGAGAAGTTTATCATCATTTGCAGCTTCTTCGCCGGAGGTCCGTCGGCTGAGACCCGAGCGGATTAAATCTGTTTTGTCACGAGATTGTGCCTCAGGGGAGCCTTTACATGTACATAAATTAAAATGTTCGTATTTTACTGTTTACTGTCTTATTTTTTCGTTGCGAGATTGATAATAATTTTTTAACTTTGACAAACTTAATTTGAATAAAAAATATTCTATTCTGTTCAATCCTACCTACTTAAGCTCACATAAAAAAGGAAAGTTGTAGAAGTAATAATACTTACGCAGAAATATACACGATACAGGTAGGTAGCTAACACAAATACAGCTTGTAGGGCATTAAAAAAATTCATCCACATTGCTGACAATGAGAAACGTGGACAGGATTATCCGACAAATATTAACCATGACTAACTAAAAAAATACTTTTATCTATATCTTCTATAGGGTGACTGGTAATTAGTGACCAATACTTAAATACGTGACTTTTCTCATCATTATGAACAACTTTTACTATGGAAATAAACATGAAATCACGAAAAAGAAATCAGGTTTTTCATACATTTTGACGAGTTATGCGAACATAAATGTAGGGAACGGCACATTTTTCTTACTATATTGCGCGCGTGCCGCGCTGGCGCCTGCCTCCCCCGCCCGGCGCCCGCGCCTCGCCTCGTGCGCGGAATATGTTCAGTGATTCAGTCCCACACAATCCGCGTGTTGTGTCGCTAGCGCGCGCCTTAGCTGACACGCATCGGGCTCGCTCGGGCAAGATATTTAACCATGCCTAACTACAGGTATACCAACCAGGAGTTGGGTTGCTTAACATCCACAACGCGGGCATCAGAAAATCCACGTGTTGTTAGGCCGGATCATTTCCAGAGGCGGTTCAGTGTTAATGTGTGGGCTGGGTTAATAGGCGATAGACCCTTAGGAACGCGAATTGTGAACGCTTTCGCAGTGATGGCTAGTGATAGAGACACATTATTAAAAGTGCAAGGATACATATTAAAACGTGCAGCCATCTGCGTCCAACAACAAGGCGAATATGTACAACAATTGGTGTAAATAGTGTAAATAAAAACTACACAAGTATTAGGTATGTACATTTTAAATTATTGTAACAATAATTCGTAAAAGGCACCTGCATACCTGATGCAATGGGATAATTGAATTTCGTGTAAAATAGACAGGTTTCCGACTAACGGAATCAGTCGTAAACCTGTGACGATAACATGACAAGCCATTTATCCCGTTTATCTTTTGACCACTGCGAGGCGACAAACCGCGTGTACCTACAACAGTAGGTATGTGCACGTCTGCTAATCTCTGGTACGATTATTGATCAAATAAATCTGCGCTACGCACTCTTAACGTTCACATCTGTATAAGTAGATAGGTAGGCAACTAACAATCAGCTGACGGATAGGACTCGCACACACAGATGGACAGAGGTCATTAACATGCGAATTCGAGTTGCTCCTATCAGCTGTTTATTGGTATCTCGACGCGGCGGCGCTTTACCGCGGCGGGCGGGTCATTCATAGAACATGGAGTAAAGGTTTTATGCCAAATGTCTCAAGCAGTTTTAAAATTATAATAATTACATTAACCCAGCCCACACATTAACACTGAACCGCGTCTGGAAATGATCCGGCCTAACAACACGTGGATTTTCTGATGCCCGCGTTGTGGATGTTAAGCAACCCAACTCCTGGTTGGTATACCTGTAGTTAGGCATTGTTAAATATGTTGCCCGAGCGAGCCCGATGCGTGTCAGCTAAGGCGCGCGCTAGCGACACAACACGCGCATTGTGTGGGTGGGACTGAACACAATCCGCGCACGAGACGAGGCGCGGGCGCCGGGCGGGGGAGGCAGGCGCCCGCGCGGCGCGCTCACGTGTTTCTCTCTCTTTGTTTATCATTCTTTGTTTATCATTCTTTGTTTTGCGTGCACCATGACACGCTTTTGCGTAAACTGCGTCATTACGGTGTGCAAAATGAAGCTCTCAACCTTATAAATTCTTATTTACATAATAGGTCCCAATGTGTAGATGTTAATGGTGTGAAATCTTCCGGGCTGCCAGCTCAGTTAGGTGTGCCTCAAGGCTCAATACTGGGTCCATTCTTGTTCTTAGTCTATATCAATGACTTACCATTCTATTTAAAGGGTATCTGTGAAGTTGTACTGTTTGCAGATGATACGTCACTTATTTTTAAAGTAGACAGGAATAGACAAGACTTTGACGATGTAAACAGTGCACTCTCAATGGTTACGGATTGGTTTTCGTCAAATAACCTAGTTCTCAATAGCAAGAAAACCAAATGTGTAAAGTTCGCCCTTCCAAATGTTAGAAATCTAGGACCCAACATCGTCTTAGATAATGAGTCACTTGAAACTGTAAACACGGCAGTTTTTCTGGGCATAACAGTAGATGCCAAACTTCAGTGGGGCCAACATATATCGAGCCTAGCGGGAAGGCTCAGTTCGGCCGCCTACGCCGTCAGGAAAGTAAGACAATACACTGACGTTGATACAGCTCGGTTAGTCTATTTTAGTTATTTTCATAGCGTTATGTCCTACGGTATTCTGCTGTGGGGCAAAGCTGCTGATATTCAAAATATATTTGTCCTTCAAAAACGAGCTGTTCGAGCAATTTACCAGCTCGGTGCCAGAGTTTCTCTGAGAGATTTTTTCAAAGATATCGGTATCCTCACAGTGGCATCACAATTCATTTTCGCCAACATATTATATATTAGGCAAAATATACACTTATATACTAAAAACAGTGATATTCACAATGTTAACACTAGAAATAAGGACAAACTACGTACTCCCTTTCACCGGCTTCATAAGGTTCATAACTCATTTGTTGGGCTTGGTATAACCTTTTATAACAAGCTACCTTCTTCTTTGCTAGATTTGCCTTTTAATGCGTTCAAAACTAAAGTAAAATCCAACCTCTCTTCAAAGGCATACTATTCTATCAACGACTACTTAAATGATAAGAATAGTTGGTCGCTGTGATTAACTCAAGACAATGTTTAAATGTTCTTTCTCCAGAATTAGCTTACTTACTGACAGGTTATATGAGTTTATATAATTGTTTATAATTTTACTTTATTTATTGTTGACTAATTACAATGTTTTTTTTTATGAGTTGTATTGCAATATGTGGTTAGCTAGCGACCTCGATAATTTTTTAATTTACCTCAATGGTCCTAGTTTATCAATTATAACTTCTAGTTACAGCTATATGTAAGCGGGCACGCCCTTTATGTCTGGAGGCTTTTATTTAGATATTGTTTTCGTTAAGTTATTTTTATTTCTGCTTGAGTATAGTTCTCGATGTTTTTGGTTGGTATATTGGCGTGTGCTAGCTGTCATATGGCTATTAATTTTATAATTTAAATTATGTTTTGTGTTGCGTAATGTAAATATCATTTTGCATATATAGAATCTTTTTTACTGAACAGACAGCTGTGCTGCTGGGGAGTTTGTTGCGCCACTTCTTCTTCCCAGCTAAAGCACTAGGAAGTGGTGAAGGGTGGGCGTTTTGGGGGACTGTCTTATGTAATTTTGACGTTCGAAAAGTGCTGATTCTCAGCCTAGTTTGAATAAATGACTTTTGAATTTGAATTTGAATTCATAAAAGCCGCGCGCCGTCTCAAATACCGCCGCCCGCGTAAACTAGCGTAATGGATGTTAAAAAATAAGAAGGAACTAGTATTCATTATGTGTGTCAAGTAATATTAAACTATTTAATTTTTTTTATAATATACCTTGATATATATTTTTTTTGTTGCTATGGTTTCTTTACCAGCTATAGGTATATGTCTTAAAATATTTCGTGTATGAATAGATACACCTTATATAGGGTAGTCACCCTATATATCTATACATACTAAATAAAATCGTAGCAAAGTCAAACCTGTACATTGAATAATTTGAAAAAGAGTAATTGCTACGAGGTCTGGGGACGATTCTAATGCCAAAAACATAGTTTTATAATTTTTGTCTGTTTGCCTGAATGTATGTTCCAGCATCTCTTAAATACTACGGGATAGATTTTGTTCAAATTTGGCATAGAAATTCTCTATAACTCTGGTCAGTCTGTAGGCTCTAAATTATCACGCTTCTTGCTATAATTAAAATACTAATATATAGTATCGACGAGCCTGTATCCTTCAATTTGAGCAGCTGTTTGTCGGCCTCCTTGCGTCTGTGCTCGAGATCGTCTTGTCTGGTGAAATATGAACTCTATTTGAAAAACCCTTTCTTATGTACTTATAGAGATCCACCTTAGATATCTAGTAGCAGCCCGGACTCCGGATTTGTGCCCAGTTTATGGCAATATTCTTGTCTACATGAGACTTAAACTTAACTGGGTGATCTATAGGTACACCTCTGCTTAACCCTTGGCGGAATACAGGTGAACAAGCCTCGTTAGCAAATATATTTTCGGGATAAAATTTATCCTATGTCTTAACACAAGTCATGGTGTACCTGTGTGCCAAATTTCAGTCAAATATGTTCAGCCGTTAAGGCGTGAAATGGTGACAGACAGACAGAGGTACTTTCACATTTTTAATATTACTAACTGTTGCCCGCGACTTCGTTTGCGATCCTGGAAGAAAAGTAGCCTTTTCCAGGTCATATTCAACCCATGTGCCAAATTTCATCCAAATCCGTTGAGCCGTTTTAGCGTGAAAGAGTAAAAAACAAACAAATAAACTCACTTAAGTATTTATATCAATATTAGTTAGGATAAGTACAGATACAACGTAGAATCTACTGAAGCGGGAACAGAATATTGTTTTTGGTATTGAAAAAAAGATCAGCATCTTAATCCGCTTTGTGCTACAACTGGCTATTTTAATAATAGCAATATTAAAAGCAGCTTATAAGATAAGGCGCTTAAACACGATGGTAGTTCATTAATATTTTTCATGGAATGGTTTAATCTTAGAATATATAGGATAGTTACAAGAAAAAAAAAAAAAAAAATCACACCCAAGTGTTCACGTAAGACTATCACAAACAGTTTTAGATTATAGTTTCCAAGAAAACCTTCCTCGTACTTAATTGAGATCAATCGCAACGAATTTCTTCTTGCTTACTCAGGATGTGTTTAACTCTTAGCCCTTCTACGCACACGTTTTTCTTGCCGCGAAAAACTACGGTTTATCCGTCGTATGTAGGCACGGTCGTCAGTGTTGTATGGATCACTATGGAAGCTTGTTGACAGACTCGTTTGTTCTACAGCGCGGTGTATGCGCCGTACCGTAAAGAAACGGTACCGTATACAAAGGGCCTTAAAATTTACTAAAGTTGCCAATGAAACCTTCACCTCGTAATGATGAAAGTTGACAACATCGCAAATAGCTGTCAAATATTTCGCTGTATTGATTAATTTATCAATATTGCCAAATTAAATGATGAAATATCGTTCTATAGTGCACTCAAATATTGATAAAGAGTTAAAAAGAGTTAAAATCAATACAAGACACGTGTCTTTCAACATGTTTATTTGTGTATTCAGCAAGCTAATAGAAACTTCGTTGAAACTAACATTATTTAATCAACTACAACGTTACAACTCCTAGGAAATTAAATTACTCTGCAATACATACATACAGAAAGTCAGGATGCGTGTATATTTACAAACTTGACATCGTAAATATTCTCTTTTCGTTCCACAAAGTTTTCTATTTATTGACTATTAAAGTCTTATTATTAAAGCACAGTATTATTTTGGTTGTGTGTGGTAATTATCTGGGTAACCATACATTCATTTAATCTTTCACTGATTCATTGAAATTCTGATCATTCATTGAAATACATTTTTCTAAATTCGACAATTAACGGTACCATTCCGTACCCGACCGCAGGCGGCAACTGCAGGCGACGTGTCGCCGGGTTGTCGCAGCGTCATGTCGCTGCAGTCATGATTCCGAAACCGACCGCAGGCGGCTGCGGCCCGTATTCCAGTCGGTAGATAGAAGATAGAAAAACATGTTATCGCTTGAGCCTTAGCGGCACTACTGGTCTGCAGTCGGGCTACACGTGTCGTGTGTCGCCCGCCCGTAGCTGCAAACGACGTGTCGTTAGCTACGAAAGGTATTTCACAGAAATTCATGGAAAGTAGTCGTGTCGCGGCGACACGTCGCCTGCTGTCGCCGCCTGCGGTCAGCTACGGTACCTTTAGCGTGTTCGGAATTCTAATAATTTACGAACCCATTTACGAAGCCCTCATAAACAAAATTGTAAAGATAAAATATTAGAAAGAAGAAGAATAAGAAAGAAGATAAGAATGAAGAAAGAAAGAAGAAAAAGAAGATTATAATGGTTTTGGTATATGGAATTGAAATTGATTGGCCAGGACTGGCTGAGCATTCCAAACACGAATTTTGATTGTTTTACAAAACCACAGACAACTTACAAGTTTCTGTTCTATTAGACGCAAAGTTATTAGGTATAGGGTATTTTAGGGAAAATCTTTCTAACCTCAAAGTTAACAATGCTTACTTTTAAGCTTGTAAATTCTAATCTAAACTTTTAAATTGCTATCTATCAATTAGACAAGATCAAAAACAATCAGCAACCTCTCCTTTAAACTAGCCAGAATGCAAAAAAAAATTACTGGTAATCATTCGCAGAAAATAATATGTTTTATTCAAGGGTACAGCCGTGAACTTGAACCTCATTATTGCAAGTATCATATTTCCCAATAATATGAAATATTGCATACACGTGTACCTCCACAATAATTGGTCGAGCACGTTGAATTCGGTTTCCGGGAAATCGGTGCGCACTTTCATCCTCTCTCCTTTCATCTCACACGTGTTTCGCATTTTGAGTTCAACAGTACTAAAGAATAGTGCAGAAGGTCGCTCCATGCACTGAAGGCAATCGGCCAAACGAACGCGTCCGCGATGAAATGTGAACATGAGAACTAATACAAAGTCTGTGGTGGCAATTAATTTATCTGTCATTCCTTAATCTTTCATTATTTTTACCTACTTATCGTGGTATAGTAATCTTATTCTAGGTGCATCGTCTTCACATATAATTATATAATTGATGTGTACAAGATATTGTGAAAACATTTTAAAAGAGTAACGGTGGAGTTTCTTGCCCATTCTTCTTCATACGAAAACTACCTTTTGGAAGGGGCGACTAGTTGTTTTTTTTTTAACTTTGACGTTCAGATGTGCCTTTTTTGTGCCTAATTGAAATAAATTATTTGACTCTGACTTTGACTTTGCTCCTCAGAGGACCTAGCACGAATGCTCGAAATAAATGTAACGTAAATTCAAAAGATTTTTAATCAAAATTACATCAGATTATGCTTTATCGATGTTTGTATTTATGTTTTTTATCCTTTACTTATAATCAACTTTTCTGTACTGGTTCACACCGGCACGTGCTGCGATCATCGCGATCACAATGAACTTCAATAAACGCATATTTGCACGCCATCGCGGACAGTTGAACGCGTTGGTTTGGCCGTACCTGAGCGAAAATGCACGTTTCACGTAAATCGAGCACAAGCGCACTCACGACTGACATTTGGCTGAGATCGCCGTACGATTACGTATGGAATTAGGCTATGTGTGCGTGCGCCTGTGAGTGGTATGAATCCGATAGTCTGTACTACTCCGTGCCAATATGGAGAATTCTTCAATAATAAGTTAAGTATTATATTTGATATTTATTTATTTATCTATTTATTTAAATGATCCGTCATGGCTGCTAGTGACCGTGACCATGGCTTTGGATAAATGGCTATCGTGCCAATCGATATATAGCCACATAGATACCAGATTAAACTCGCAGTCAATGTCAAAGGTGACGGTTCGACTGCTGTCACTTCGAGTTATACTTATATTATATGCGATCTTTGTGACGATTATTAGCTGATATCGGTTGGTAGCTGTATATTTTATGTGCAAGCCGTCGATATCTCGAACAACCCTTTATTGTCTTCCGTGAAATGATAAGGAGCGTTTTAATACGCCAGTCAAGCCTGCGGGGTAATTTCGAAATACACTTACAATAGCAATGCGTTTCATTTTGACAATCATTGCGTCGTTTACGTTGTCCAGCCAACGAATTTTTGAAACATATGAAGCAATGGATTAGCATAATTTACTTAGAACGCTTTCGGATTGTGGTTGAAAGTATTTTACGCAATTGGGATGCAGGACATTATCACTAGTGACCACAATGAAGTCATTATGGTCACTAGTTAGTGACCACAATGAAGTCATTATGGTCACTAGTGATAATGTCCTGCTTCAAGTGAAATATGCAGTTATTTTAAAAGCTGGTACAATCCGGAAGTAAGTTTTCTTTTTTATATAAGATGGTAATTAAGGTAATTTAACTAGGCCTCCGTCACTCGTTCGAGGTCACGCACTAACGTACCTACAGCTTGCGTTCACCCGGGCGAACAAAAATTCAGTCGGTACTCTCGGGCGTCCACGTTAGGTATATTTTCACGAAACAGGTTTCAGGTTCACGAAACGCCTGTAATTATTATTTATAGCGCTAAGTATCTATAGCAGTGAAGTATCTATCTTAATCTGTGATTTAACTAAAGAATGTCTTATTTTTCAAGCCAGCGTATGCAACGTATTTATTTTTCCTTGCAAAAATAAAAAGATTGCCTACATTCTCAAAAAATTCAAGTTTTTCTATTTTCAGTATTCATAAGCCCTTGTAGAACTAATACAAAGTGCTTGTTAGTTGCAACACATTAGTTCCGCAAGTGGCACGGTGCTTCGAAGTACCGAATCGAATCGCTTCAAAACTTGCGTTTGTATCAAGTTTGGCGTATCTGGCGTACTTAGGTCTCCGGTCGGGACTTGGGAGTTGTGGTCTCTTTACGTAATATTGAAAAGCATTCGAAGAGTGGTCTCGGTCGGTTGAGCTCGAAGTATCACGAACTGCTTGAAGGTAAAGGCCTGGCTACACGCAACTATTTGCAAATGCAATCAGTTTGTGCAACAATTTACACAAACAACATGGTGTGCTGTGCGGTGTCTATTCGATGGACGGTGTACCGTGCTTGCTTGTTTAAATTTAAATTTATATAAGTTGAGGGTGTACCCAGTAGTGTATTCTGAATAAATTATATATAGTATTACATGGCTATTTCGTCAATTGTGTGGTCCCGCATTGTACAAGACAACGTCACTTAACTCGTACACTGCATGGGAATATATTTAAATCTTAGTTATTGACTTATAAGACCCCATTTCCATGTGCTAACTTCTGTAAAATGTGTGGCAGGCAAACTGACTGTGACAATCAAATTACTAAGTAGTTAACACTTGCAAATTAGTATCGGTTAGCCTGCTGGATATATCTCTCCGAACTTGTGAGAGGACTATGTCGTTCACTCATTTTATTATGCTTGGCATGAGCATAAATTGTGACCAGGTGCTTTAAATGTCAACAAGTCTTTGCAGCATGTCCATACGGACATGCTGCAAAGACGCTAGAGAGGCTAGCTATACGTGTGGACATTGTGGAGAACAAGGTCATCAGGCGAATGAGTGCACTAAACATGCTGAACCGTCACATTGTGCAACATGCTTGCGATTTAAAAAGTCGAGCAACCACAAAACAGGCGATCAAGAATGCCCTGCAAAGAAAATAGCTGAAACAAGATACATCAATTCTATAGATTATAATGAGGTCGCGTAAGACCGCCAACGGTTATTTATAAGTCTTTTTTTTAATTTATATTATATACCTATTTTAATATTGTCCTTTACTAGGTATATGTATAACACATAAAAATAGTTTTCGTTTTAACAATTCGTATTATAAATAAACATGCAGTCTTTATATTTTGTTGACACGGTAAATTTTTCTGTTTAAAAAAGTAAACGCGACCTTATTAAAAATGTCACATTGCTAAAATCATTATACATGGAACGTGGCTGCAAAAATGTGTTACGATGATGCAAAAAAAAAAAAGTAGTTTCTTAATTTAAATAAAACCATAATTAAAGTAGATAAATTATTTACTATTTGTTTATGGAATCTTAGATACTTAATACTTATGTATAAGCACTTGAGTGTGATACCTGAGATACAGGTTTATTCCTAGTTCAGGTAGAATCCAATAGTTATGTACCTACCTATAGTTTGTAGCCTTATTTTTTAAATATTTTGTAAATCAATTATTTCAATAAACAATTATTATTATAAATTATTATAAATACTCTGTGTTTATTTGTATGCCTTGGCATAATAAATGTGCGCCATGACAGTTAACTTTTATTAAAAAATTATGTTGTTATCTAGTCCTTGTACTAAGCTGATTGTTAAAGAACCATAATGATTGATAACCTATTATTGTTGACTGCATGACGTCATGTTCATCACGCCTGTAGTCCCCAAAGGGTTAGGCAGAGGTGTACCTTTACCGTTCTTATCACATTTTGCCAAAAATCAATGAATTTACATAGCCACTATTATCGGCTAAGAACCCGTACCTACCTTAGTACGGGTTTATTAACCGAATGAAAAGCTGAATATAATATCCTAAGATTTTGATTATCTTACGAGTATAAGCAGTATTTGAAAACTCGAATGTTGTCGAGGTGGGAATCCGCTACAGTTTTCTTTACAAACTAGTTCGCTTTAGTAAGTGGTGACTTACGTGAAGTGTGAAATGAACATTACAGAATTGCACTACGGATTCCTGACAACCTCGATGTAACTATCGGGCATTCTGTTTACATTTTTAAGATAAAAATACCTTTTAGAATGTCAACAGAATATGCCTAACTGAAATAGAGTGTGCCCCTATGGAACTTTCAAAGCTCGACATTTGCTCATGAAGTGAACTTATTTCCGCGAAATTCTATTGCAAATCATCGCAGGTGAGGTGGAACGATGCCGAGCTATTGAATAGTCCATATCCGTCATTATGGATGCACTTGAAAGATTTCCAGAAAATTTTCATTTTTATATAAGTTTATTTTTAGTTATAAAGGTGAATATGGGAAAAAATTTCATATTTTGCTTGCGTTGTAACACCTTTGGAATGTGTTTAGATAATATGATACTTATTCACTTAAGAATTGAGTCCCAAGTTTTAACAAAAATGCTTTGTTTCCCATTCCAAAAACTACCATTTAGCTGGCAGGTTGGCGACACTTTAACAAAAATTTGCACTAATATTACGTAAACGGATCCCTGAATCGAAGAATAGTTTTCACAGACCCGCAATGTTTTTGAACATCCTATCCAACGATACCCACACCATGGCCTAGACGAGAAACGCAGAAGGGAACCTATAGTACACCCACATTCCGCCAATTATGTTGTAGTCCCATGCGATAGGGGGCGAGCCTGTTGCCATCAACCATCCACACTCTTGTTACTTCAGACGGCTTCTACCGAGAAATTCCAGAAGGAAAAACCCAATAACACGTTTCCCGACCATTCATCACATCACATTAGACGAGAAATTACATTTTCTATTTTAGTTACTTCCACAGTATTATGTCGTATGGCATTTTACTGTGGGGTCGGGCTGCTGACATTGAATCCATCTTTATTTTGCAAAAGAGAGCTGTCAGAGCCATTTATAATCTACGTCACCGCGAATCTCTCAGGGAACTATTTAAAAGGATTAATATTATGACGGTACCTTGCCAGTTCATTTATGAAAATATTATGTATGTTAGAAAAAATCGACATCTTTTTAATAAAATAAGTGATAGACATAATTTTAATACTAGAAATAAAGATAAAATAGATCAACCATTTTTCAGATTATCTAAAGTACATACATCTTTTATGGGGTACTGTGTTAAATGTTACAACAAAATACCTTGTGATATTTTGCAATTAAATGAAAGAAAATTTAAAGCTCATATTAAAAGTACACTTTGTAAACAAGCATATTACAAATTAGAGGATTATATCCAAGACAAGAATGCTTGGAAACATGCTGGTCCTGCTCCATAGGATAATTTAGAATCAAGACAAAATCAAACTGGTTGCAAATTTAAGTGTATATTTTATTATTATTTTTTATTATATGACATTCATTTTACTTTCTATGACCAATTCCTCGCACACTGACTTATTAATTGTGGAATCTTAGGAGGATCGTCTACTTTTACAATGTTTGTAAATATGTGAGCACCATGTATCTATCACATAATTAGTTTTTCTGTTGTTGCTTCATTTTTAATTCTTAATTCTTTTTACCTATTGTGGTATAATAATTTTATTCTAGGTGCATCGTCCTCACATATAATTATATAACTAATGTACTTATACAAAATATTGTAAAACATTTTAAAAGAGTAACGGTGGAGTTTCTTGCCCATTCTTCTCCATACGAAAACTACCTTTTGGAAGGGGCAACTAGAATCAATTAATTTTTTTTGTAAATTTTTGACGTTCAAAAGTGCCTTATACGGGCCTACTTGAAATAAATGATTTGACTTTGACTTTGACCGACCTGGGAATCGAATCCAAGACTATCATAGTCAGCAGTAGTGCTTGCGACCACTACTCCAACCAGGCAGTTATTATAGATGAATTCAGGAATATTGTTAGTTACCTGTAATAGGTTTATTCTGTTATAATTGATCTAAGTTGAAGCGCTAGCAAACTATCAACCTTTATAAACTCTTTAGATCTTTGCTTGCAATTCAATTGTATACAGAGTGTCTGGTCATCGGTGTCGTTAAGGCGAAGCAATATGATCAATTTTATCGACAAATCCACCATAATTTGCTCCTACTGTTTTACTACGAAATTTTGTCAAAAGACTTTAGTCAACTTGAATATGTATAACTAGTATAAGAATGTCAATCAATCTGCCTAGCCTTTTACCAACTTTGTTGGGGTTGGCTTTCAGTCTAACCGGATGCAGCTGAATACCTGTATTTTAAATGGAGCGACTACGTATCTGACCTCCACAACCCAGTTACTGGGTACCCCGTGGTAAGACTGGTTGTCACGCTTTCGGAATGACAGCCGGGACCAACGACTTAACGTGCTTTCCGAGGAATGGAGGGGTCGCTGTATGTTAAGATGGTCACCCATCCACGGACTGACGGCGGCAAGCGTAGCTTAACCTGATCGATCGAGCCGTGCGGCTGTTATTATTTAGCCAAGAGCCCCTCACTAGTTTAAGAAAGTGATTTGTGGAAATAAACAAAGATTATTTTATATTATTATTTATGTTTCGTTCCAAGTACATTATAACATTTCGCATGCCAAAATGTGTACTTATACGTAACTACAATATCTCACTTAACATGTGTTGGTATAAAATAAGCAGAAATTTTGTTTTATTTTATTTTCTCAGTATAATTAGGTTATAAGGCAGATGGCGAGATATTCGTGGAAAATAATAATAACTTAGATTCTATATAGGGCGATTTTGTTGCCAGTGATCACGTGAAGCTTAAAAAAAAACTTTTTTTATTTTCTCCAAAAACTTCATAAACAATATTTGTGTTGGGAGCCTCCTTTTAAATATAACATATTTTTTATTTTATCTCCCTGGAATTGCTGAATTACGGGAAAATTGAATTAGGTAAAAACCTATGATCACAAAATACTGGGAACTTTAGAGACAGAGCGGTCTGGCTAGATTTCAGTCTCTCGGCTGCTGTAGGGTATGGACGTATTTAGTTATCATTTCAAGTCAACAGTTTAATTAACCTTTTGTTCTTCCCTACTAACGTCAACTATGTATAATTGTCACCAGGCACTGCTGAAGATATCTTCGGCTTACCTCAACAAGAAGATCCCGAATATTCCTGACATAAAGGTGGATGGAGCCGAGGAAAAATGGTGAGTATCTAGAATATTAGTACCCTGTTTCACGGTGTCCGGATAACCGATAATCACCAGTTAAATTACAAAATATGTAGAACAAAGTATCTGAAATGATCGCAAGATAATTTAACGGCAACTTATTCGCAGATGGTAGAACAGGCTTGAAGACTATTGAACACACGTTTTATTTATTTACGCCTGTACTAATTTCTACATTGGATTTTTTAAACGCTTAAGTATTTTATATTGTAAAACTTATACTATTTATGCCATAACACGGTGAATAGAATATTATAAAAAATAACTGTTTTCGCTGCTGCTAAAATGAACGTCTATGCAAAATTTATGAAAGGTAAATTTATTCTAAAAGTAACTTTGTTGTGATGGTTTTAAAGTCGATATTTTTGATGTAACAGTATACTCAGTAAGCTTATTTAGTTCGAACATAAATAAGATATGTGTAAATATTTACAGGATTTGAAGCTTGCGTATTAGCTGCTTAAACAATATTAGGTACAATGTTATAGTTTAAAGACTCATAGTGCCTTGCCGCCGGGCGAGCCGTTGTGCGCCCGGCTTGCCGCACAAAGGAGCCGCCAAACAAAGGAATGCCGCTCGGCAAATGCTTGCACTGACAGGACAGGTCCACTCAAATCTGTGTGGTTCTTTTCTCAAAAGACCATTTCAGACACTAATCTACATGGTCCTCATATGGCCTGACCAAGATTATGTCTGGACTTTAAAAGAGACTGTGACCTCTGAGTTTGTTTCGGCCTTTCTTCTCAGAGATAGTCAGATAGGAAACGCCGAACTCATCTAGCTAATTTTTAATTATTTAAAGATGACGTGTAAAAGTGATTCCAATATCCTATTTACAGAATAAACAATTTCATTTCATTTCATTCCGGCGAACCGTACCACCGGCACTACGTGTAGAGTAGCCTTAAGAGACCTTTTCTTAAAAACGTTGGCCCACGCTAGAAATTAGTTTATTTAAGGTTGTGTTTACAAACACATGCTTGAACCACAGCTTCGTAGGTCTAGTGGCCGCACGCGCTACTGCTGAGCATGATTCCTGGGTTCAATTCCCAGGTCGGATAAAGTGTTATTGGGGTTTTCCATTAGGACTTTTTCAGTAGCTGTCTGGCGACTGGATTTTTGATTCTGCGCATTATACTCGAGACCTGGCTAAATGTAGGTGTACTATTATATAGTTAGACTTCTGCCTCATCCGTCGGGGGAAACAGGCTTGATGTTGAATTATGTTACCTCAACCACCCAAACCATTCTCATATTTTTCTCTTGCGGAAGTCAAACCCGCGACCCCTAGTGCAGAAGTTATTCGCTCAGCCACTGTGCTGTGCGTACCAAACATTGCTCATAAATGCGAATGTCTGTTTATAATTATGTTGGCTTTAAACGACTAAACAAATAACTAGAGTGTTTCAAGGATATTTTGGCGCCTGCATGACATTGGTAGGGGGCGTTATTGGTAAACATTAGTGAAATTGTGTCTCAGACATTGTAATGACAAAACAAGATGGCGGCATTAGTTCCGATTTTGGCCACGCGCCTCAAAAACCTTGTAGCACTCTACCCCCATTTCAGGATAACTTGATTGATTTGACAGATTATAAATAGTTCTCATTAGTGCAAATTATTGTTGAATCACAATTGGTCTAGTAACTCGCCTTGTCAATTTAAACTATTTCATTTACTGATCATCAAGTCAATCAAACGATCTTGAAATAGCAACATTAATTTAAAGTCAGAATGCCTCGAT
This sequence comes from Xanthia icteritia, assembly GCA_949128155.2. Taxonomy (NCBI): domain Eukaryota; kingdom Metazoa; phylum Arthropoda; class Insecta; order Lepidoptera; family Noctuidae; genus Xanthia; species Xanthia icteritia. The sequence goes on from OX421931.1 coordinate 19,173,382, forward strand.
GGTCTAGTGGTTGCAAGCGCTACTGCTGAGTCCAGCAGTGCTATTCTGTAAAAATCTCACGGTGAAAACTTAGGTGAAGTGAGCTGTCAATAGTGTACATGTCCCTAGCAGCTGGTGGAATGACAGGTCACTTCACGATCACTTCACCTAAGTTTTCACGGTGAGATTTTTACAGAATAGACCGGCAGGTCCTGAGTTCGATTCCCAGGTCGGGCAGAGTGTTACTGTGATTTTCCATCAGGAATTTCTCAGTAGCAGCCCGGAGTCTGGATTTACGCCCAGTTGATGGCAATAGGCTCGTCTCCTATTACATGGGACTTAAAAATAACTGGCGAAATGTGAGTGTACTATAGATACACTTCTGCCTAACCCTTCGGGGATTTCATACGTGATGTTGTTTTATGTATTGAAAGTCTCTCATATCAACAAAAAATATGAATTAAGTTAAATCCTAACAGATTTTAGAAAAGACTTGAGTGTGTTACTTTTGCTCCTCACAATTTTAACTTTCAAATAAGCTCGATAACCCTTATTTCTCAAAGCCTCATAACTCATTCAATTTTTGTTGAATTACAATAAGTTATTTATAATCAAATAAATAGCCCACCACTAAGTATGGCACGCGAAATAATAATCAATACGAACCCCAAAATCCATAACTTCTATATGCTTTATTTATTTCAATATTACATTGGAATATTCATTATCTTGTTATATATATTTTGCGATTTATTTTTTTATCTGACTACAATTAAAAATAACTTATAGTAATTTAGCCTTTAGCTGCTTAATGTTAAAGGCTAAATTAATTATAAATTTATAACTATGGAAGTAGGAGGCTAGGACCAACTGCGTTCAAAATAGTCTACATATTTCGCGATAGTCCAAACACGATTGTACTATCTGGTTTGATTGAGGTGCTTAATGGCCACTTTCCTGCTCTAACATCAGACGCTGGACTCCGTCTTAGGGTTCTAGCGTTCTTGTCAAGACAAAACCAACGAGTTCAAACTCGAAAGACGCTATCTTTTTTAGTTGAAGAGTTCCTTTGGCTATCTTCGGGGTCCATCATCAGACCAGCTCAATGGTATCATATTTTTAAAATGTTTCCGTAGGTATATAAGAATGTTAAATTTCAGCTCAATCGGATGCCAGGAAGTGCTTCAAAAATGGATGACAATTGGAGTAACTGGAAACACATTCGAACAAAGAAAGCCAATATAAAGCTTGTAATAAACAATTCCGTATTTTTTTTAAAAACGTTCTCATGCTAACCTAGGATTCAATCTTTCAAAAAAATCTTTAACAATATTTGGAAATTGATTGTCACGGAGATGCGTTTGAGCGAGAATTGGCCTTTAGAAATTCTGCTTTTGTTAAACGGAAATTCTGACGCAAATGAAAATATTGAAACTTCCAACTTAAGTACTTTACAGTGCATCGTAGTGCCATCTATCAAACACAGCCTTAATGAACTGCACTTCATGCTGCGTTATTTGAACGCCACGTCATTAAAATGTATTAAAGCGCTTACACATTTTAAGCGCGTTTACACAAGTAAGCGATAGCGATAGCTTACATTTGACTGTAAAAATAAAACTCATCAATATTAAAAATACACAATAGAAGTACTCGAGCTTGATTATCTGCCTTCTTTTAAAATCTCTCTCTCCAAGTTCACTATTTTGATCACAATGCCTTCGTACCAAAATAAATACCTCAATATTCAAGCTTAAAAGTTTTGTTTATGATTAAAAACGCTCATTTTTTGCGCTCGTAAAAATACCTAGTGTGTAAGGCCCTTTGAAGAATACGTTATAAATAAAAGATGCGATGCAAGTAATGGTGAGGTTTTATAAACTAATTTAGCTGTTAATAATAAACTAATTTAGCTGTTAATAATAAACTAATTTAGCTGTTAATAATAAACTAATTTAGCTGTTAATAATAAACTAATTTAGCTGTTAATAATTAACGCATGTTTTTTTTATGAATCTTCTTTTTGTTCCCGTAAATATTTGAATTTGTATTATTTGTCACATATTTTTAAATTTTTATAAACCTGTGTTGTTACTGCTGGCCAAAAGGTCTTTCCCATAAAATAATATATCAATAAAAAAAGTATCCACACTGTGAGTCTAAAACTTTGTGTAGGTATAGAATTATAAGTCTTTTATTTCTGAATGCATAAACAAATAAATTGAATTTTAAAGGAAACATTTGCGTTCGTGCATTGTTCCAAAGTTGATTCCCAAGGGAACTGAATTGTTCGGAAGGGCATCAAAAGACTTGGTATTTTTAATAAACGAATTTTCTGTAGGTTACGTCACGAACGACATGCGATTGCCAATTAATTATTACTAGTGGTCGCCCAGTGGTCGAAATTCGAACATATTTCATAAAAAAATTAAGTTTGATAGGATAGTTATATATATTCCATGCTGCCATGATAGTACATACTAATTCCATGCTGCCATGTCATTATTCTAAGGTAGATCTTTAACCATAAAAAAGTGTGTAAAGTTTTTTTTTTTTTTTCTAATGCGAAAACTTTCGGCTTTCTGGACACATCCATATAAACTTTAACGGTGACTTTCATACTCCTCCGTCCGCGTAATTTTCGTAAAAAGGGGTACAAAGTTTTTGCTTCACGTATTGGTACCTATATAGATCAAGCATGGTTTTATACAACTAAATTATGTTTTCGTTCAAAAATAGGTTATAATCCCATTTTAGTAGAGTAGTTTATTAAATTATTATTATTAGAAAAACCTCGTTGGTCTAGTGGTCGCAAGTGCTACTGCTGAGCATGAGATCTTGGGTTGGATTCCCAGGTCGGGCAAAGTGTTATTGGGTTTTTCTATCTAGAATTTCTCAGTAGCAACCCGGAGTCTGGATTTGTGCCCGGTTGATGGCAATAGGCACGCCCCCTATTACTAGAGACTTGAACGTAACTGGCGAAATGAGGGTGAACAATATGTACCTACACCTCTGCCTGCCCCTTCGGGAAAACAAGGCGTGATGTTATGTAATGTTATCAGACAAAAGATTCTTGACCACCTGTGAGGTGTCTTATAGTTGAACGACGATGACAAGTTCATTAATATTCCCTGGCTCATATTCTAACTCATCATCTGCCTAGCCTTTTCCCAACTATGTTGGGGTCAGCTTCCAGTCTTACCAGATGCAGCTGAATACCATACCATAGTTCATATTCCAACTACGAACCAATGTTATTTTCCAATGTTTCTGAAACTATGCACCAACATTACGAGTAACACATAACTTTTCTTCTTACATATCATTGAGACCAATTTCCTTAAAATACGAGTATCTTCGTCCCGGTCGCTCAATATCAAAACATTTAGTTTTGTTCAAAGTGATTCAGATGATAATTCTTAGAAGTTACCTTTACTAAATACCAAGCACGTAACTAAGCTCTAACTAACAAGACCAATTAAGTTATGAATTCTGAGGCGGGCTTTGATTTATAAATTAATCTCGATGAACTCTCGATAAGTTAATGGTTTATAATTATTACAAAATTAAGAAGGCTTCGGCTTCCAGTCTAACCGGATGCTGCTGTAAGCCAGTATTGTACATGGAGCGACTGCCTTTCTGACCTCCACGACCCAGTTACTGGGTAACACGATACCCCTTGGTACGACTGGCTGTCAGACTTTTTGGGCTTCTGACATTAATAGTTCCTTTAAATTGGTTTGACATACACTTATCAGTCATCTCACTATTATATAACAGCCATTGATAATTAAACATGTAGTACCTATGAATATTAAAGAATGATATAAAACATAATTAACTAAAATAACATAGTTTCAGAGGTATACCACCCACCCACCTCTGAAACTATCTACGCCCAGCAGTGATAGCATAGTGGTGTGACCGTCGGACTGCCAAGGCATAGGTCTCGAGTTCGAACCCAAGGCACGCAGCTCTGACTTTTCGGATTCATGTGCGTACCTATTTTATAATTATCATTTGACAGCACGTGAAGCCAACTCAGAAACCCATGGGTGGCTTTAAAACTCTGACACCAGGTTAGTCACTAACCACATGGAGAAGAAAGTAAGAAGAGGTGTATCAAAGAGCTTTTCCACTAAGATGGATTCATGGACACATATAATATGTAAGCTGGTGTTTCATTTTAATATTATTCAACTCATAGCTTTACACAATCCCCTTATAGGTAAGCGTATACTACAAATGAATACAGATTTATACTTTTTTGAAGCCTTTAAAATTACTTTTTAAAAGTATGTAGTTGTAACTTTTCATTGCAGTTTTTTTCTTCAAATACAACATATTTAAATTTAATTTTTCATAATTTCTAGTTCTAGTTAAGTACTTTCTTATCTATTTCATTGCTATACTGATTAAATAAAAAATATCTTGAAGTTTGAAAAGATGCGCCATCTATTTAACATTCAGTCAGCTGTCTATCTTTCAAACGGCGTTTCCTTTCTAATTTCTAATACCACATACAAGGTTCATTATTCCAACTTCATAGCCATTCCGATTCATTTAAAAATAGCTTGAACTTTTAAAAGATGCGCCGTCTATTTTAAATTCACTCAGCTGTCTAACTTTTAAAAGGCGTTTCCTTTCTAATGTCCAGTACTTACCACTTAAATGGTTTCTTATTCCAATTTCCTGGCGATTCCGATTAAGTTAAAAGCAGGTTTAACTTTTTAAAGATGCATCATCGACTTAAAATTCAGTCAGGTATCTGTTTTCCATTGGTGGATATTTTAACTAGCTGCTGGAAGGCCAGACCGCAACCGTACACGCTTATGAGCTTTATTTAGAACGGTACCTATACGATGCTTCGTCCACACTACACATTGGTGGCCACTGTGGCCAGCTCTTTATTATTCAACTGTTGTTGGCCTGTCCGGCTTGCATCGATGCGCCTAATTAAAGCCCAACCACGGGGAGGTTCCAAGAATTACCATCAATTGGTCGGCTTTGTTTTGCTTTTGAAAGGAAATAATTTTACCATTGACAGTTCATTTGATATGATTTATTTTTCTAATTTATTATTTTGTTCGTTCGTTCTTATTTCTTATTAGGTAGGTATTTATTTTTCTCAGTATTCTATATAACTTATTTTTAAGATATTTATAATATTTATTTTAGGTCTGCGTTAGGTCACTCACACGCAGTGTAATTACGCAAAGGTTTCCCTTTTTCATGTTGAGTATTCTAATCTAGTTTTAAAGACAACCGCCGATAATCAGGCCCCAGACGAAACTTCGACACAATAATATGTAACAATTGTTTTAGCACCATTCATTTTGAATGCTTAAGCCGCTTGATCGCTGAATTTAAATCCACTTATTATGGACGTTCGGTGGACAGGCTTAATCCAGCGGTTTGGTTTCGATGGAAGCAGCTATCAGGGGTAAACATTTATAGGACAACGGGCATCGGGGACGTGTGGCATGTGCAACCCCGCCCGCAGCATTTAGTGGCCTTTGTGCAATCATCATGGCATTCAGTTCAATTACCTATAAAGCAATCTTCTGTGAATTATAAAGCACTTCGATATTCAGAATGCATTCACTGTGTGTACATGTGTGTTGCCAAGACATGACATTACTTGAAATCTGAGGGACAAGTCTACTAATTCACAAACGTTGCAATGTCTCCATTGCGAGTTTTATTGTAAGGTAAATCTGTCAAAACCTCACGATGGAGAAACCATTTTTGTAGCCCCTGTATAATTTAGAAGACAGGTCAAAATGCCAGAAGTATTTAAAAAAAACCTCGTGAAAGACTGACAATAAAGTGATCTTATAAAGGTTCCGCTTACCTTTTGAGTTCAACACTCTAAAAACAACTATAAATCACATTTATTATTCAAAAAGTTTCTGTCGCTTTAGATAAATTGTATAGATAAATCGTTTACAAACACACGTTCAGATGCTTAAGCTAAATGCTTCGACACTAACTAGGTGCTAACTTTAACTTAAAGCTGCGGGGCAAAATTAAGTTAGGATCACACTTAGCTCGGTTGCATCCACCCCTCAATGTTACTTGAAATCTTTATAAGACATTTAATAAAGAATTCATCAATAAAGTTTTCTTTTTTTTCGTGTGGTTAGCGACTATGCTATAGTTGTGTTAGAGTTTTAAAGCCGCCCTCTCTGACCTGGCTTCACCTATCGTCGAGAAATATCTCTCACGATTACGATTTTTTCCTTCACCGTTTTTGAAGCAACTGATGACAAATTATACAATACGCACATGAATCCGAAAAGTTAGAGGTTGGGTTCGAGACTCAAGACTTATGATTTGGCACTCTGACGGCCACACCACTAGGCTATCAATGAAGTAATTTATCTGTATATTCATTACTAAATTTGGCCACGGCTTCGACTCAACTCGTGACGATCGGCAAACTTCGTTCGGCATCTACCCTCGCTTAAGCATTAGGTCGGCTCGATATTATTCGAGCTAAGTCGAACGGCTTTTTCCCGAATCTTGCCGATCCGAGCATGTGTATAGCCCAACCACTTGTCATTTATTACAAAGTCGGTATTCAGTCAAACAAATTGTAAAAAAATGGCGAGCCTGGTACAACAACCTTTTATAAAGCGTCATATTTTTTTAAGTGAAAACTTCTTTAGCGGCGTTGTGCACTTTTTTTGTGATGGGTAAAAAATGTTAAACTGGCGTTAGGACACGTGATCTGATCGAAAATTCGTAAGATTGTCATGTTTGTGTACGATAGCGCAATAAATGAATATTGTATTTTACCACATAAATGATAGTACTTTTATACTGATAATTAAAGCAATTCGTGCAAAATTATTCCCTAACCATTCCAAAATATCAAAAATGCACAACGTTAATATTCAAGTTTTTACTTCTGCCGGCACTCCCGGAGTGCAACCCGTTGATTTTTTTTTAAACCAACTTTGCATAGACAGCCTTGAGTGGCAGTTTCATGAATAATATTTTATAGAAATAAAATAGCATTTATCTTCAGTAAACTGAAGAAGCAATTGCAATACACTGAATGTAAACAACTGTAAAGGAACCTACTAGGAGATGCAGTACGTTTTCAATCAGCATGGAATTTATTCTTTACATAGAACACAGTGATTGCTTTTGAAATAAATTAAAAATATCTGATTTTAAAATTGTTTTCTTGTTCCATTGTTCATTTTAAATAAAACTAATTGTTTGAGCTCACCTATGTTGACAGGTCATTTTTCTTTTTGCCTATGAAACCTTTTTATTAATGGTTCTTAACAGAAAAGTTGGTTAAATCCCATCTTCAGAATAGTGTATTCTTTGTGAAAAGACTAAGGCTCTAGATAAACTGCTATCAAACAAAAAATTTGCAGTAATGTGTCTATAGCCTTAGGTATAAATAAAATTATATCAGTTTCCAAGCTGAATGTGCGCCCAAGTAAATAAGGAGTCGTCATTTGTTTAAGCCATGGTCTAAAAAAGCAAGGTCTTGCAGTCCGGGAGTGATACATACCTACGTCACTATCCAATTGCCACTTTATTGCAACAAAACACGAATTCAGAAAAAAATGTCAGTCACCATTCTGTTAAAAAATATATACAAAGCATTTAACGACAATTTAAATGCTTTGTTTATATTTTTTAACAGAATGGTGACTGAAAATCTTTCCTGAATTCGTGTTTTGTTTGTCTAACCAAACGAAACAATGCAATTTAAACGTATACCAACGTAATTGTTAATTAAAACCTCATTGTTTTATCGGAATCGCATAGGTAATAAAGGTGGTTGGGCAGTTATTATTATACACTACTGGTAACACAGATGTGATGACGTAGACTTGTGTCTCCCACGTGACCACTGTGTATCGGAATGCTACAGTAAACTATGAAATACAGCTTCAGCCCGCAACTTCGGCTGCGTTGAAGTAGACTAGACTATGAAGTACTATGTTATAGAATCAAGTTTTTTAACTGAACAGACAGCTGTGTTGCTGGGGAGTTTGTTGCGCCACTTCTTTTTCAAAGTCATATAATTTATTTCAATTAGGCACATAAAAGGTACTTTTGAATGTCAACATTTACAAAAAAAAAGAATTGTGTCTAGTCGCCCCTTTCAAAAGGTAGTTTTCGTATGGAGAAGATTGGGCAAGAAACTCCACCGTTACTCTGTTAAAATGTTTTCAAAATATCTTGTATATATTAATTATATGTGAAGACGATGCACCTAGAATAAGTACCTATACCACGATAGGTAAAACAAATAAAAAATGAAGCAATGACAGATAAATTAATAATGTGATAGATGGTGCTCACATATTTACAAACATTGTAAAATTATACGATATTCCTAACATTTTAGCAAGTAAAACTAATAATAATAGTCAGAGTGCGAGTTCAAGTAACCACCAAATGTAAAAACAAAGTTATTAAAAATTATATTATACAATTAAATTGGCAACCAGTTTGATTTTGTCTATTTTTGATTTTGTCTTCCCAGCTAAAGCACTAGGAAGTGGTGTAGGGCGAGCATTTTTGGGGGAATGTCTTATGTAATTTTGACGTTCGAAAAGTACTGATTCTCAGCCTAGTTTGAATAAATGACTGGAATTTTGAACTTGAAGCATATCCTATTGGGCACGCCACTATTGCGGCGATAAGTCCCCTCTTTGAGGAGTGGCTAGAGAGGCGCCACGGCGTCCTCACCTTCCGCCTGACGCAGGTCCTCACCGGACATGGTTGTTTCGGGAGGTTCCTGTTTCGTATCAGGCGGGAGGAAACGCCCGGGTGTCATCACTGCGTGGATCGCCCGGAGGACACGGTTGAGCATACGGTGGAGGTCTGTCCGGCTTGGGCAGAGCATCGCCGTGTCCTCGTGGAGGCGATCGGCGGCGGGGATCTCTCGCGTCCGGCCCTAGTCCAGGCCATGGTACGGAGCGAGAGGGCATGGCAGGCCGTCACCTCCTTCTGCGAAGCAGTAATGCTCGTGAAGGAGGAGGCAGAACGCGTGAGGGAGAGGCAAATTTCGCGCCCTCACGCCCCTAGCCGCCGCAGGAGACGCCCTGGGCGTCGGGAAACGCAGGCCGATTCCCGGCCACCGTAGGCGCGGGCTTGCGGACGGTGAGCAATGGGTAGCTCGCCGTCCGATAAGGACCAGGCCCGGGTCGACGGCGCGTTGTGTCCCACGCGCGCCTCAAAGAGATGTCAGCAAGTGAAGGGGTCCGATAGGGCCGATGCCTGCCGGGGTTGCGGGAAAGTCCGAAAGAGATACCGTGGCCCCTGGCAACGTACAGGCAACGGAAGGAACACGGGTGGGTTTTAGTCAGTAAGAGTCTGACACGCCCTCCCGCTCCACCCAGAGCGGGAGAAGTTATTTGATAATTTCCCACCCAAAAAAAAAAAAAAAAAAAAGCATATCCTATGGTACTCGGCAAAAGTGTAACTTTCTATCAATTTAAGTATTTTTGGAAGCGGATCACTACTTCTACAGATTACCTCGTACAAACAAACATTTATACCTGTTTATAATATTAGTTTATATAGAAGATTTTGTTCTGTCTGTCAAGTTATCATACTATGTAGACATAAGATAGCTTGCCTTGTACCTTGTATTAACTGTCAGCCGCTGGTGTCGTCTCGTCGTGGTTGGCTTATGTTGTTATCTAGACAACACGAAGGAAATAAGTAGCGTCGGTAATTTACATATTGCAAGCCACAATGGATATTTAGCCGCATCTAGTAATATTAAAACTAGAACATAGACATCTAAAATAAAAATAAAAATAATTATTCTTGGGTATGAGGTTCTTGGGGTTGAGGTTCTGTGGCAGAAAACAGACGCCTGACTTAATGTGTTAGCTTATAAAGCCCAAAATAGGATTAATCAGGCAACGAATTTTATAAGGGCAGAAGATGAATGTTTACTAAGCTAAGAATTTAAGGTCTTGGAACGTAGGAAGAGATACTTTGAAAGTTTATTTAGTAGCCAGGATAGTGTGCAAGGAGGGGATAACTCGGTGGCGGGGATCTCTCGCGTCCGGCCCTGGTCCAGGCCATGGTATGGAGCGAGAGGGCATGGGAGGCCGTCACCTCCTTCTGCAAAGCAGTAATGCTCGCGAAGGAGGAGGCAGAACGTGAGGGAGAGGCAAATTTCGCGCCCTCACGCCCTAGCCACCGCAGGAGACGCCCTGGGCGTCCTGGTTCCCGGCCACCGTAGGCGCGGGCTTGCGGGAAAGTCCGAAAGGGATACCGTGGCCCCTGGCAACGTACAGGCAACGGAAGGAACACGGGTGGGTTTTAGTCAGTAAGAGTCTGACACGCCCTCGCGCTCCACCCAGAGCGGGAGAAGTTATTTGATAATTTCCCATCCAAAAAATAAAAATAAATAAAGGAGGGGGTAACTGGGCAGACGCTAGTTTTGAAGACCCAAGCTCTCTCTCCCGTGTGCTGGATGATTGGTGCAAGGCTATAATCGTACCGCTATATAAGGTAAAAGGCTCTCAGCGAGTGTATAAAAACTGTGTTGGCATTAAGAAATGTGCAGGCAGGATTTAGGTTGAGAATGGGCTTTATGGCTTTTCTCCCTAAGGTTTCAAAGCCGAAAAACATCTGCAAAGCACAAGAAAGTCTACTGTGCTTTCGTTGACTTGGAGAAGGCCTATGACAGTGTGTGAAGGGAAGAACTAGAAGAAGAAGAAGATAAATATATATAAATTTAAATATGTAATTGAAAGATGTAATTTGAAAGAGAAGATGTATCGGTGTGTGATGTGAAAATAAATGGTAAGATTGTGGAGCAGGTAAGTGACTTTGTATATTAGGGGAGTCTGTTTACAAGCAATGGAAATATTGATCTTGCAATTTTTAACTTAAGGCCTATGCTCATATCTTTTTAGGCGCCATCGTCACACGTGAACGTGCTGCATATGCAACTAGTTCTACTTTTCCAGGCATAAAACGCGCCGTCGACACACGTTACACAGAACCCGAGTATTTTGTGTGTAAAGGCCCTTACGTGGGAAATTTCCCTTTTTCTTTAAACTGTTTGCACGTGACATACATTGTCTTTTATTCGCGTGCGTTCATCCTTATATTAGTAGTAGTATATTATTCCCAGAACTTGATCCATAAATTCCGTGACGGTGAAACAACATTCTTGAAAGCTGGAGGATAGTACAAGGCTATATACCTCGTCAGAATTCCAGTTACAAGTAAACAAATATGCAAGCTTCGGGCCTATTGCAAATATGACACTGCAAACTATTTACTTAAGTACATTATGGCTACAAATACAAGACGTATTTACTTGCATCATGCTTTGCAATTGATCGCGTGTTCTTCTTCGAAAGCTCTGAAACGATATTAATTCTATTGATTAATACTGTGGATATTAGTTTCCAGCTTGATTAACATGTATGACATAATACCAGTCGAATCTGCATTTGGCCTAAGACTGCGATTCATAAACACATTCTAACCAAAGTATTTACAAACTCAAACTCAAACTTACCATATGGGACTTTAATTTTGTTATATATCATATTTCTATTGAAAAGTATGTATGTAGAAAAGTAATCCTTTAACATATTATGTTATAAGGACTAAGGGTCTCAAATGATTGTGAAATCTGGGTATTGTATTATTTCTGGGTAGGTTGATCACAACCTACCCAGAAATAATATAAAATAATATTTGACTTTTAACGGTAAATTTTAATTAATAAAATAGACTCAAGAAATTTTCTGGAGTTTAGAGCAAAAAAAGAATTTAGTATACCTACTGAGCATAGATATAGATGAAAACAGCTTATATGTAGGTAACTAACTATTTATTACTTGTCGGTAAGCAAAGCGAATTCAAATGACTTTAATGTGAAACATCATAGTGATGTGATGTTCTGATCGAAATTATATATTTTAGGTAATACCTTTTGAAAATCAGTTCCAGTAAACAGTAATTACAGTGTAATTGAAAGCTTCTGAAACAGTTATGGCTGTAATTAGATATTCAAAGAGGAAACTTATTTAACTTTATACCTAATAAAGCTCCCCAGTTAATAATGCATTTTGAATTGCCAAATAATTGATTTACAAACGATATGTAACATTATAAGATTCTTGCTGGATCACGCTGGATGGACGTAGCGAAAGACAGAGAAGCCTGGCACTCTGGAAGAGGCCTACACCTCAGAGATTCTCAAATGAAAACTATTGAAAAATTACTTATCATCAATGTAATAAAATTTAGAGAAATATAAGGCTTTCTTATTTTTATTATATAACATTCACGGATAAATAAAGATTTTTGTATTCAGATTGATAAATAGAGTGTTTTCATTTAGAAGTAATTATTATTCGCGTTATGCCAATAGAAAAAGACGCAAATAAGTACAGTTGACCGCACGTCTATGGAAACATGGAGATTTAATGGAATACGAAGCTAGTTTATACTGGTTTTATTATCACTGATATGATTTTGATGATATGATTTTGATTATTTATATTTTGATTTTGATGATATGATATGATTTTGATTATGGTAAAGCAATAAAGATATTGAGTATTGATTTAAATGAAATAATAGAAACTGGGAATTCAGCATAATACATATAGGAATTGTAGAAAACTGACCACTTAACGAGTGTATACCTATTGGTCGCAAGCGCGATTGCTGGGCGTGAGGTTCTATGTTCGATCTCTGAGGCGGGCCAATTGTTACTGAGAAACTCTTAATGAAAATTCTCAGAAGCAGTCTGGATTCTGGGTTTGATTGATTTGATTTGATTTATAAAGGTTTTTATTTAACAGAAAGGTTAACAAAAAGATCTTATTCTAAATGTAAACTAACATAATCCAAGCATGTCAAATAGGCTACATCACCTTTTTAACATATATTATAACATGTATGAATGTTAGTATGGCTACTAATTCATTAGATACATTATTTTGTGCTGTTATGTAGGGTTTGCAGACACACATTTTTAAATTTAAGTCACCCAGGCCCACCCCCACACCCAGGGGTTTTTTTATTATTTTGATATTATTAAATTGAATTCTTACATTATTAATTAAGTATTGTAGATTATTGTAAACAAATAACATCATTTATTTGTCCAAAACATAAGTACATATACACACACATCGCATGCAAGATGCTACATTAAATTATAGCACAGTCATGTTTTGCCTTAACGGCGTACAAATATAAATATGTAGGTAGGTTATTTTTATTAGTAGGATACACATCAAATATATTTGTCCATTATTCAAGACAATTAACATAAAAAATTAAAACTTAATCAATCAAATTATAATAAAATAACTACCTACAGAATAGTGTCATCAACTCGTCATCGAAATGTATAATACAATAAAATTAGCCAGTCAAAAGTCCATGTAATTAGGAATAAAATTCTACATATTATTATTTCACACAAGTCAGATTAATTTATTTGAATATTATATATAACATCCATAACAACAAAAAATAAATAAAATTATAAAAATAAAATATAAATAAAAAAAATAAGAAAAAAAACTATGTCAATACTTTGTCTGTTAAAAACTCGGAAATACTATAATAGGGTTTTTGAATTAGCTTTTATTTTGTATTTTTTTGTATATTCAAATAAAAAGACAAAATAAAAGTGTACTATGTTAAGGAATTTATACATAATGAAATGTACATACTCGTACTAGTGAGTTAGGTGACAGCAATCACGCTGGACAAGTGGTAAGTGAGCTAACGTTTATCCACCAAGAAATGGTGATGCGGTAGTTTGTACTTGTTATAAGTCCTGGCACAAGGTAATCGGGCTAATCTACTCTTACATGTGTGAGACCAGAGTATTACGATGACGTGGAATATTATTATTATATATTATTTATTATGTATGTAAACTGTTACTGATTAACAAAAATAAAAAAAATGTGTCAATACTCCAGACAGGGGCTATGTAAGTCATACAAGGACGAACCAGTGTGGAATAAATGCGTAATTTGGTTTGAGGACTCAAATTAGACTTACGATTAAGGATTGACTTTAAACTGTTAAGGGACTTGACTCCTTTTAAAAGAAGTTCCGAAGTTGAAGAATTCAGGATATGGTGCCCAGAATATGCTCGCCCTTAGGACAATTTGCCGGTGCAGGCATAACTTGTGAAATGGGATTGAGGTACTGCTCCGGATTCACCTCAAAGAAAATAGTTAAATAATGTCTCCTAAATAAAAATGTTGTAATGATTATTAGTTATTAATGTAATAGTAAATTTTACATAGGTATGATTAGTCAAAAATGCAAACCTTAGGCATATAGTGGGAATCAAATCACTTTAAATCCCTTAAACAGTAACGACTGAACGTCGAAAACGTATTTCCCAGGCAACCATTGTGTCACAAATGAATAACGCGTGGGTGACAGCAACGTGAGTGCTGGTGTAATCCTATTGCACCATTTTCCCAGTTTTTAACGATTCCATTTTACTTAAAAGCGGATCTAAGGCTTTAAAGTTCAGGTATTGAATTTTTCACTGGCGGCCGCGGCAGTAAAAAGCTTTAACGCAAAATAAGACGCGCACTAAAAATCATCTAAATTATACTTACGTTTGGGCTAATTGAAAGTTAAAATAAACATTATTACTTTGAGACCATTCTCACTGTGAAGATGATAAGCTGCAATTAACAAATTAATTTTCTACTATTTAAGGCTTTAAAATAATTATTATTTAAAACCACTTTTGTAATATTTTCTGCAACGATTATTTTGCTGAGCTGGTTTTGCTTGCGCCCACTTCTCATCATTTACAATTGTTGGTTGTTTAATATTGGCGATGATAGCCACCTTAGCCTGGTCTTAGATATGTGTTTAAGTCAATATAACACATGGAGCTTTAGTAATAGAATTAATTCTATAATATCAAGTCCTTCTAACTTAACAGACAGCTGGGGAGTTTGTTGCACCACTTCTTTTTCCCAGTTTAAACACTAGGAAGTGGGGACGTTTTTGGGGACTGTCTTACGTAATTTTGCCGTTCAAAAAGTGCTGGTTCTCGACCTAATTTGATTTGTTTTAAATTAGTTTATGATCTTTCATAAACTAATTTAAAACCTCCTCCTCCTCGTCCTCTTGAAAGCAGCCAAACTGTTTCTCAAACTCGTGCCACATTTCCGGCTGGGTACTGTTTATGCTGGTATTCTGTCGACTCCAACCCGATATTTTGTTGTCAGGAACATGTGGAACGTCTGGCGCACTGTTCTGGAGGAGAATGAGAAGCTGGCTCGAGCCAGGCTGGCGGCCGTCGAGGTGTTCCAGCAGCAGATAGCAGACGAAGCCAAGTTCCTGCGACAACACAAACTGAACGTGGCTAAGAAGGTAGGGCCATGTTTTAAGTTATTTGTGACAAAATAAGCGCAATCATAATAATTATAATCGTTCGTGACTTTTTCCGGGAAAATAATTAAAATTAGATCCACTTGTTATCAGTTAGTTGATTTGGCTATAACATAGCGGAATGGAAAAGCAAGTAGATGAACAGGCACAGGCCTTTTAATGAACGTCCAATTCCTAACTAATATTATAAATGCGAAAGTGAGTTTGTTTGTTACGCTTTAACGCTAAAACGGCTGAACTGATTTATATGAAAGTTTTCACATAAGTAGACTATGACTTAGGTTAAGACATATGATCATTTTGATCCCGTAGTACGTTCCCGTGGAATAATTCGCGACCTCTCTACCCGGGCGAAGCCACGGACAAAAAAGTTAGTAAAGTTATGATATAAAAACAAGTTTTGCTAAATTAACTGAATATTCCATATTTTTATTTATTTAGACCATGACTGTATGTGTAAGTTTTCAGATTTGGAGTTCAGAATTATAGAAGGCGATTTTACTTATCAGTTTTAATCTCACGACGCTAATCTATGCAGTGATGACATATCAAAACTTTAATATTGTTGTGATTATACCTTTTGTAATAAATGCTGTAAATGGTGGCGAAACCTCATCAAAATCTTAAATTTGCGTAGTTTAGATGAAAAACATAGTCATGTAACACGAAATCGACTTTTGTTTTATTCTATTTCGTACCTGCACACTACGCATTTTATATAAGTACTACTAGTACTTGGTTGACCGAGCTCTGCTCGGGTGAAAATAGATAAACATATCGTCCAGGTATACCAACGTTGTATCACATTCCCGAGGCTGTGAAATTAGAGAAAACGAATTTTCCCAGACATGAGACCTAGCTAGATCTATTTTTCACCCTCGTAAACCGATTGCAACTTTCATCGAAGTCGTTAGAGCCGTTTTCGAGAACGTGATTACAAATATATACATATATGAACATATTCGTGAACATATTTGTGAAAAGTTGGCAGAATCTTTGCAGCGCTGATTTGCTGGTTTTTTTTTCTCCTCTACCTATCGTTATTTCTCCTAACAAACTTTATTCGGTTTATGTGTATGTATTCATGTATGTATGTGTTAGTAAGTGTTCATTTTAAAATTATCTATCTCTTATGTTGCACCTGCCATGTTTTGTCTCTGCACCACCCTAAGTTTGACTGGTAGAAAATGCCTCAGGCATTAATTCCGCCTTTGTACAGTATTTTTTTACTTGTGCATAAAGTTTTTAATAATAATAATAATAAATATATATACAAATATTGCTCATTTAATAGTACATGATAGGTACACTTCTGTGTCACAGTAGGTGTTATGTTTATATTATTTATAGATAAATAATAATGTGAACTTTTAAAACTAATTATAAAATTGGCAAGGCCGAAGTAAATCATCATAAGAAGATAAAAATAACATCGAGAGACCGGATCATCGAGGATCGGGCGGCCATCACAAAGCTTATAACACGTTGTGTAATATAAAACAACCTGTTATAAGTCAGTGTTTTGGTCGCTCGGTGCCATTTTCATCGAAGTAAATAAAATATGGAAATATGTGTTTGCTGAGAATAATGAGAAGCACCTCACATACCGGGATCATGTGGCCTCCTTGATGCCGTAACCAGTTGTTTCATACTATATGACTACAACATCAATAGGTACGGCTGCGCGGTGCCATAGACATCGAAGACACCGTTTGGATCGCTGGAATTAGTTTCATAAAATATCTTTCAAAACAATTACAAATGGCTCATTTTTACTAATGTTTAAAAATGCTGACGAACCGAATACAGATATTTCAAGTGACTGTTCCAATCACTTTAATATTTCTTTTGGTTTTGGCAATTAACTCATATGAATTCTAAATTCTAAATGGGATTTTAGATTAATATGTACTTCTCAAGAAGAGTGTGTCGCGTCATCCGTACCGATATCGTGCGCCCGCATTCTTTGATCCCGTTTTCAGTTGTTTTTAATGATTTGGTGACATCAAAGGGGTCGCGCGGTAACATCTCATCGAAGACCGGACGAACACGAAGACCGATGGATGACCTTAATATTTTATAAAAAAAACACCGAACACGTAAACTTCTTAAAAAATAAAGATTATGAGAGATTTACTGTGAGAGACAGAGAGAGGTTTCTTTCCCTCTCTCTCATGTAACTAAATTTGCCTTACCGTGACGCGTACTTGAAATTTCACACTCAATTCTCGTCCCATTATCGAATCGTCGTCTAAGAAATTGCACTTAAAAATAACAAAACAAATCAATGCATTCAACTATTTTGACGTCAAATGAGCTATTGCCTAATTTTGTTATTTTTTTTCCTTTACATACTTGTGTATATTATACACAGGGTGACTTGTAATTTGACGTATTCCTTCTAGGACGTGATAGTGTGACCCATTTGCAACAGTTAAGCACCCCATAAACCCTAGGCAAAAATCGATGGGATTCGAGAAAACACAATTTTTAAGTATTTTTTAAAATTTCCCACAAGTCGTCACAAAATATCGCTTTTCTCTAAAGTCTCAAATTGAATGGCCTTCATTTCGATTTCATTGGTTACCTAATATTTTAATAAAGCTTTCAATGTAACCAAATTTTCTAAAACATCAAACAGTTAAAAAATATAGGAAGAAGTTTATTAACCATTTTCAAAAATCATTTACGTACTTGAACTTTGACACCAGCCGATCTATTCTGTAATTATCTCACCGTGAAAACTTAGGTGACGTGAGTGTGAAGTGAGCTGTCAATAGTGGCAATCCCTAGCATCAAATGGAATGACAGCTCACTTCACTTATGTTTTCACCGTGAGATACACACATCAACACGGTCTAGGGATATTTCATACTCAATTAAATAACTCGAAAAGTACTGGCCGCATTGTAATCTTTCATACACCGATTTGTTTGTAATTTATCTCAGACTAATTCCAAATTCAAATTTTTGAAAATTCTTTTGTTTCGGTGGCATAAAAATGTCTTGATGTGTAGAAGAGGGAATTTTCATTTATGCGAAATTTAGAAAACAATACGAATTACGTTTAGTTACAGTTTTTTTTCATTTTTAAACGAAAGATAAAGTTAAAATTGAGGTATTGTAGCCATGCAACGCCAACATTTGACGAGGGCGGAGATTTTACGAGCTGTGGGAATGCTGGAAGCTGGGTCTGTTCAGCGTAATGTTGCTGAGGCCATAGGGACCCACCAAAATGTAATTTCAAGATTGTGGACACGCTATCGTGCCACAGGTGAAGTAGCGGAGAGGCACCGGGGGCCAAGTCGCATCACTACCCCCAGACAAGATCGATTTTTGCAAATTACTGCGCGAGCTCAACCAAATGCAACGGCGACTCAATTGGTCCAAAGGCTGCGAGTGGAACACCAAGTGCTTGTGAGTGACCAAACTGTAAGAAGGCGACTGCATGAAAACAATCTACGCTCTCGTAGACCACTCCGGGTCCCACCTTTACGGAGAGGCAATCGTGGACGACGATTAGAATGGGTTCGGAACCACGTGGACTGGGGCCGTGAGCAATGGTCCAATGTGCTGTTCACGGATGAATCCAGGTTCGGCTTCCATCCAGATTCACGAAGGACGCGTGTTTGGCGAGTTCCTGGACGATGGAGCCGTCTTCAGAACCCTCAGGAAGTTCACCCATACCAAGGAGGAACAATTATGGTTTGGGCAGGAATTCGTCTTGGAGGACGGACGGATCTCGTTTGGGTGCGGGGCAATATGACGGCAGAACGATACGTCCAACAGGTGCTGGGGCCCGTAATCTTGCCCCACAGAACACAAATGGGGCAAGATTTCCTGCTCATGCACGACAATGCCCGGGCACACACGGCGAGAACGGTAGCAGCTTGGTTACATACACACAATGTTAGGGCCTTAGACTGGCCAGCTCAATCGCCAGATCTAAATCCCATTGAGCATGCGTGGGATATGCTGCAAAGAAGAGCTCTGAAGGAAGTTCCTGAAAATCTGGCTACAGAAGATCAACTTTTTGCGCACCTCAGAAGGACATGGGACAATATTCCGCAGCAAGACATTGACAACCTTGTTCTAAGCATGCTGAATCGTTGCCGATGTGTTATGAACATCATGGGCGCTTTCTCAGACTACTAACTTCAAGTTTATAAACACAAATTAAATGATTTTTCTATTTTTTTCAGTTTTTACTCATATATTAAAAGTTAATTCATATACGGTTTCCGTCTATGCTTCATTTTTTTCCATAAAATCCTGAAATTTTAATCGAAGTACCTTAACCATTATTAAAAAATGGTAGAATATTAAATAACGTATCTTTTAAATATATGTATACATGTCATATAAATAATTAACACATTGATAGTAATTCGCTATTTTAAAAATATCCCTAGACCGTGTTGATGTGTGTATTAGCAGAATAGACCGGCTGTTGTCTCAAAATATTACTATGGCATTACGGGCAAGACATCTTCATTTAATCAGCTGTCTAACGAGGTATTAAGAGATGCTGACGAATATGTCGATAATGCTGGCAAAGGTAGAATTTGGAAATTGTTGAAATATAGAAAATTTTTGTGATAATCGAATTAATTAGCTTGTTTTGTGCCATTCCACTACTTTCTAACCTCCCAGCAATCCAGCACACGCTAGGCACCAGCAGTGCTATTCTGTAACCATCTCACCGTGAGAACTTAGGTGAAGTGAGCACGGAGTGAGCTGTCAGTCCCTAGCAGCAGGTGGAATGACAGCTCACTCCGTGCTCACTTCACCTAAGTTCTCACGGTGAGATGGTTACAGAATAGCACTGCTGGTTTTCATGACCAGGTTGCAAGTCAGTGGTTGAGTTTTTAACATGACTCAAGGTCTATTCACTAGTCACTGTTCAGTCGTCGCGTAGTTTGCGTGTTTTTAAACATACAGATCACGTACTCGTACATGCTCTAATAGTTTGACATACGTCGCCTGACCTTACTCCTCCAGATTTTTATGTTTGGGATAATTTATAAAAAGTCTCAACAACGGTACCTTCAGTAGAATCACTAAGGCAAAGAATAATACATGCAGCGGAACACATAACAACTAATTTCACTTCAAAAGTTACCTAGACAGAAGTTAGAAGAAGAGTAATAAGGGCTTACTAACAGCAATCAGATTCAGGTTTCAAATGATTTCAACAATTGGCAATTCTATCTTTTTTGGTATCATCGACTATGGGTCCCTCATTTTTTTTTGTTCGCGTAGGAAGCTTTGTCATTGTAGGTATTAACTTTCAACTAATTTGCAATAATAGGCGCTTCAATTTTATAATTTAAAGAATTCATAATTTATAACGCATTCTGGGAAATTTTCTGAAACTTAGGCCAATGTCATAATAAATAAAGGATTTTTTTAATACGACTTATTCAGTCTATTACAGCATGTACGTGCGCTGTATGTTTAAATACACGCAAACTAAGAGGTGACTCAAAGTCAAAGTCAAATCATTTATTTCAAATAGGCCCTTATAAGGCACTTTTGAACGTCATAATTTACAAAAAATTGAATTGATTCTAGTCGCCCCTTCCAAAATTTAGTTTTCGCATGGAGAAGAATGGGCAAAGAAAAATATTTTAAAATGTTTTACAGTATTTTGTGTAGGTATATTAATTAGTTATATAATTATATGTGAAGACGATGCACCTAAAATAAAATTACTATACCACAATAGGTAAAAAGAATTAAAAATGAAGCAACAACAGATAAATTAATTATGTGATAGATACATGGTGCTCACATATTCACAAACATTGTAAAAGTAGACGATTTTCCAAAAATTTTGAAATTAATCAGTCAGTGTGTGAGGAAGTAATCACAGAATGTAAAATCAATGGAATATATTAAAAAATATATAATACTAACAAATATAATATATTAATAAATTATACAATTGAATTAGCAACCAGTTTGATTTTGACTAGATTCTAAATTATCCTGACCAGCATGTTTCCAAACATTCTTATCTTGGATATAATCCTCTAATTTGTAATATGCTTGTTTACAAAGTGTACTTTTAATATGAGTTTAAAATTTTCTTTAATTTAATTACAATATATCACAAGGTATTTTGTTGTAACAGTACCCCATAAAAGATGTATGTACCTACTTTAGATAATCAGAAAAATGGTTTATCTATTTTGTCTTTATTTCTAGTATTAAAACTGAACAGTGACCAGCGAGTAGACCGTGAGTCATGTTGAAAACTCAAAAGCCGCTCCACGACTTGTGACCTGGTTATAACGTCCTAGGTGCCTAGCGTGTTATGGAGCGCTGGGAGGTTAGAAAGTAGTGGGATGGTACAAAACAAGTTAATTAATACGATTATCACAAAAAATTTCAATATAATTCTACCTTTGCCAGCATTATCGACGTTTTTGTTAGCATCTCTAAATATTTTGTAATTTTTTGTACCTCGTTAGATAGTTAATTAAATGAAGATGACTTCCCCATAATTTGTGTGCTTATTGCTATAGTAAAATTTTGAGACAACTGGTGTCAAAGTTCAAGTACGTAGATGATTTTTGAAAATGGTTAGTAAACTTATTCCTCTATTTTTTAACTATTTGATGTTTTAGCAAATTTGGTTACACCGAAAGGTTTATTAAGTATTAGATACCCAATGGAATCTCAGTGAAGGCCATTCAATTTGAGAATTTAGAGAAAAGTGATAATTAGTGACGAATTCTGGGAAATTATCAAAAACACTTAAAAATTGAGATTTTTCGAATCCCATCAATTTTCGCCTAAGGTTTATAAGGTGGTTAATTGTTGCAAATGGATCACACAATCACGTCCTAGAAGGAATACGTCAAGTTACAAGTCACCCTGTATTAGTTGTACGAGTATATATACATAGTTTAGATAATTTATTCAAATATTTTTTTAAATTCAAATAAACTATCCTGAAACACAAATAACCTTGTTGCTGGATCATCTTGAATGAAGTATTTCAGTAATTACACCCGAATGACATTCTTTGTAACTTACGGTCATCTATATTTTTTCTCCATAGGTATCGAAACGGAAAGAAGGTGATCGACAAATTGACCGTGAAACTAGATTTAGGTATTCATAGGTGCCTATTATATTTTAAGTGATTTATTTCTGCTTATGCTACATCTTATCACTACATAGTATAAAACAAAGTCGCTTTCTCTGTCCCTATGTCCCTTTGTATGCTTAAATCTTTGAAACTACGCAACGGATTTTGATGCGGTTTTTTTTAATAGATAGAGTGATTCAAGAGGAAGGTTTATATGTATAATAACATCCATTAAATAGTGGAGAAGTACTGTTATTTTTGAGGTTTCTAATGTGATGTCGTAAATAATTACATTTTTTCCGCTAACATTGCAAACGCAGGCTGAACCCTACGAGTTTTATCAAAATAATGTACTAAGTATTGTACACATTGAAAAGGTCTACAGAAAAGTCCGTGATGGTATATGTCTATCTCTTATGGATAACCCACAATAACTTTTTTTTGTCATTTACTTTTTACGACAAATAATGGCTAATTTTCGAAGCGATTGTAACCAATACAGCATTAATCCTTAACCAATTAAATACCTTGAATACATTGTTCATTTAATATAGATCTATATGGCCCTTTACACCGTATGATTTAAGTGAATATTTTCGAAGATATTACAGATTTAAAAATTGCGGGACGTAGCGTTTGCGGCGGGACCGGCCGGCCGCCCGGTGCGGCAAGAGCGTGCCTATAAATAGCGCGTCTGAGGCCGCGGTTTTTCCCCCGGTTAAGTAGTCATGGCCTCAGAGGTCATCTACGAGATGCCATACACAAAAAAAAAAACGCGGTTTTCCCTATAGCACTTTGAATTTAGCAGCGATCGGACGCGTTTATTATATCGGAGCTCTCCAGCGAGGAAAATAGCAATACTTAGGTAATAAAAACGTGCTTTTCAGCGCGACAACGTATCAGTAATTATAAGTAAGTTACGATAAATAATTGTATGATAGTAGTTTTAAAATATAAATTATATTCTATTCTAAGGTTAATTTTTAAATCGCACTTATAGTAATTATAAGTACCTACATAAGGTGAGATAAGATTAGATTAAATAAAACCATAATTTATGGATTGCAATTTTCTATTAAGATCTTGATTAAAATTTACAGTTAGATCAATTTAATATTAGGGAAATTATTTTCAAAAATCGTGATTTAAGGTGAGATATGTAAGTTCAGTAAAAGAATAGTAATACTTAATAGAATAGGTATCTTTTGTTGTTGATGATTGTTGATTATCTTTTGTTTTTAGTCGCACGAATAGCAAATTATTTTTTAAGTACTTTTAATTTAATTAAAATCGTTGTTTAAGTTGAGGTATTTCAGTAAAAAAAAAAGAACTGAATAGAATAGGTATCTTTTGTTTTTTATGATTATTGATTATCTTTTGTTTCTAAATGGTAAGAATTTAGATATTTTTTACTGCGGCACATACTAATAATATGGCAATTTGTGCATAGGTAATCATACATATAGAACTGAGTAAATTTTGTACAGAAATTATAAAGTCATGTCTGGAAGACGTCGTCGTTAGAACATAGGTCGTAGTGAATGCCAGAAGAGTACGTTCAGCAAGAGATGAAGAATCGTCAACGGAACGTGAGGCTCGCCTCAGTCAGGCTCGGGATAGATATAGAGCTGAGAGAGAGAGAGAATCTTCAGTAGAGCGTGAGATTCGCCGCAGCCGGGATCGAGGTAGGCATACGGTTCAGAGGGACAGAGAATCGTCAGTAGAGCGTGAGGCTCGCCTCAGTCAGCTTCGGGATAGATATAGAGCTGAGAGAGAGAGAGAATCTTCAGTAGAGCGTGAGGTTCACGGTGAACCTCACGCTCTACTGAAGATTCTGCTGCGGTGAACCGTTCACCGCAGCCGAGATAGGGAAAGACATCGAATACAGAGAGCCAGAGAATCATCAGCACGAGTTACTAATTCATGGGTGAATAAAGAAAAACAAGTACTAGCGATGACGGATATCCCGGAGCGGGCCGCTATGTTTTTATATACAACGTTCGCAGTTTTTCTGTAGTGTATTTTTAGTATCAGCATTGCACCCGTGCGAAGCCGGGGCGGGTCGCTAGTTTTGAAATAAATTCAATCTCATCAATTAATGAAGAAGGTACAAAATGCCTGACCAGACAGTCACCTGCTGTGTACAAGACACGCTTGAAACAGATATTCTAAAGAAAATGCTGTCAAATAATTGCTGCAGTCTCTTTCAAATGTCAAAGTGAAGCATTTGTGTCATACAATGTGTATTATTACAATGTGGTACAAAGATATTGTTAGTTAAGGCCATTATGACACTTTTATATGGTGAATAATATAAACGCGATTTAATAATAATGTTTCACACTTTAAAATGTTTAGCTTTAAAATTAATTGAATGAACTATTAACTATAAATTAAACTCACAAAAAAGGTTAGGTTAGAACTGTGACCCACTACGCCAAAAACGACTAGAATATATAGAAAAAAAATACTTTTCGGTTTTGGAGTTTGTTTTCGACACAGTTATCCATTAATTTTGTAGGTATTTTAATTAATTATGTTGATTATGAAGTTATTACTTTGTTTTGTAAATTTGATTCATGTTTATTAAAGTACTTAATAATATTAAATTATTGATGTATTATTATTTTAATGTGCTGAAATACAATTTTAAAGCTGTTTTCATCAAATTTAAAGTGCTATTAAATACATCCCCTTTTATATGTACGTAGATCTTGTATACCTGGACTGATGAGACAAATAGGTGTGTATGAGCTGCACAGAAAACAAATTCAAGACTCCAAATGAAATTTTAAGCGTATAGCCTTCGATCTCGTAGCACGAGTGTTACGTGATAGTGCTACGCCGTAGCACGTTGCAAAACGTACAGAAGTTTTTTTAACCAAAATACTTTATCTTGTGATATGATTTTATTTACTTAAGTTCTGCGGAGAGTAAGATTATGTTGACTTTACAATATAAAAAGAGTAACTTGCGTAAAACAAGAAGATAAGTTGATTAGCCAAATATCAGATAACTTGTAAAAACTAGCCAAGTCAAATCTTAAGCTTCAATTTCTCCTTAATTATATTTATTATATTAATTTACTTTTTGCAAATAAACTCTCTACGTCCCAACTCCCAAACCAACTCCATTTTAGAGGTAATAAATACAGGTACCGTTTTATGACGATGAATGATTTTGACTGAAAAAGAGGGGAAAAAAGAAGCCCCCATCTTTTTTTTCCTGATCCTTAAAGACCCAATAAAGGACACCTTTTTCCATACCTATAAGTCTGTTTATCTTTTACTAACACATGTTTTTTCGTTGTCCAGTGCACAGATACCTTGGCTCAGGCTCACAAGGAGCTACAAACCACTGTCTTGGATGTAGATAAAACTAAGAAGCTGTACTTCGATGAGGAACACACTGCGCATGACGTCCGCGACAAAGCCAAGGATATTGAAGAAAAGTAAGTCTTAGTAAACTTATCTTCTTTAAATAATACGTAAAATCTGTTACAAAAGTGAAAGAAAATCTCTGTAAAAGTGTAAAGAAACCCTGTTCTAAATGTTAGATTAAATTCTGACGCAATCACTCACGAAAGTAATTCATTTAGCATAATCAGCCTATAATGTTCCGACTGCTGGGAAACAGAAATCTGTGTGAGGGAGTGGGCCGTAGTCCACCACGCGGGCCCAGTGCGGGTTGGTAGATGTCACATGTCGTCGAATTTTTGGATCTAGGACATGCCGGTTTCCTCACGATGTTTTCCTTCACCGTTTTGAGAGCAGCGGTGATTAAATAAATTATACAAAGTAAAACGCCTGTCAGGGTTAGACCTACGACCTACAACTTGTAAGTCGCGGCTGACACCACTGGTCCACCACTGCTCGTTTATAATTAAAAACTCATTTATCTGTAGGTATTTAGAAGGTTTCAACTTCATACCTCACTACTTTTTCCAACTTTTATCATTATTGTTTAACGAAAATTTAAGTTATAAAATTAACCTCAATCATTTTCAAATAGTCCAGTCAATAACAACATCGAACATCGCACGCGCATGAAATCGCGGCACAGCGGACAGAGCTCCGGCTGGACGGATCTCATGGCGTCATGGAGAGTGTGATCGTCGCAACCCAGTGTTGGGCACGCCACTGTTACGGCGATAAGTCCCCTCTTTGAGGAGTGGCCAGAGAGGCGCTACAGTGTCCTCACCTTCCGCCTGACACAGGTCCACACCGGACACGGGTGTTTCGGGAGGTTCCTGTTCCGGATAAAGCGGGAGGACATGCCTCCCGGTTGTCAGGTGTCATCAAGGTGTCATCACTGCGTGGATCGCCCGGAGGACACGGTGGAGCATACGATGGAGGTCTGCCCGGCTTGGGCAGAGCATCGCCGTGTCCTCGTGGAGGCGATCGGTGGCGGGGATCTCTCGCGTCCGGCCCTGGTCCAGGCCATGGTACGGAGCGAGAAGGCATGGAGGCCGTCACCAACTTCTGCGAAGCAGTAATGCTCGCAAAGAAGGAGGCGGAACGCGTGAGTGAGAGGCAAATTTCGCGCCCTCACGCCCCTAGCCGCCGCAGAAGACGCCCTGGGCGTCGGGAATCGCAGGCCGATTCCCGGCCACCGTAGGCGCGGGCTTGCGGACGGTGAGCAATGGGTAGCTCGCCGTCCGATAAGGACCAGGCCCGGGTCGATGGCGCGTTGTGTTCCACGCGCGCCTCAATGAGACTCAGCAGAACTAAAGGGGTCTATTAGGACCGATGCCTGCCGGGGTTGCGGGAAAGTCCAAAAGGGATACCGTGGCCCCTGGAAACGTACAGGCAACTGAAGGAACACGGGTGGGTTTTAGTCATTAAGAGTCTGACACACACTCCCGGTCCGCCCAGAGCGAGAGAAGTTATTTGATAACATCCTATCCAAAAAAAAAAGAAGCCCAACCCAAGCACTTCAGGTCTATTGGTTGCTAAGATCAGGCTAGTCAAAGAAGGGCATATTTTTTCCAAAATGTGAAAATTTCTCGATTTAGGGTCATTTGCCAAGACACGTACCGGCTGAACTAATGCTCCTAGAGAAACGATTGTAGTTCTTGTAGAGCTGTAGTTGAGTAGAAAGAAGATTTCGTACCCTTGCGCATTCTTTCTTGAGGACAAGGAAAAGGGATACGGTGCTAGCTCATACGCAAAATGCTGCTTCAATTGTTCATCTGATTGTTTTGTTGTCACGCAGACCTTCTGGAATATGGTAAGGGGATAAACAGCAACTCTCTTGTTATGTAAACACTTTCTCTAAAAGGAACATTAGTTCAGCCAGTACGTGTCTTGGAAAATAACCCTAAGTCGAAAAAAAAAACCTTTTAAGAAAAAAATATTCATCTTTAACTAGCTGTATCTTCGCAACCAAAAGACTTGAGTGTTTGGGTTGGACTCAAATTGTAGCAAGTTAAGCTTGCTTCCCAAAAACAAAGAACAGAACAAAGATACCCAAAAAGGCTGCCTTAAAGTATATGTAAAAAAAAACTGAAACAAGTGCCCTGCAATTTCGAAGATTTTCGAGCACCGTGGGAGTAGTACAAGGTTTTCAGGGTTGCGTATAAACTACACTCTGGAGAAGTAACAACAAACAACAAAATCATAGTTACATGCTCATTTGTGACGTTTGCATAATTTTGTGTCGTTTAAAAATATATCTTAGGTGATTTAAAATTACGGGTTAAAGTATTTAAAAATCGAATCAAAGCGTTCAATTTGAATTCGTCACTACGAATTGACATCCACACTTTTGTTTACATTTTAATCAGATGCTTTTGAAACAGATTATAGGTACCCGTAAATATGACACATGTACAGTATTATTTAAAAAGTCGGATTTAATCTTCTTCTCCGTTATTACTCATACCTGTGGCATATAGTGTAATCAACCTATAACGTCCCCACTGCTGGGACCCACACCTCCTCTCTATGAGAGAGAACGGGCCGTAATCCGCCATCACGCGAGCCCAGTGCGGAATGGAGGATGTGACATATTTTCGAATTTTTGGTTCTTTGACATGCCGGTTTCCTCACGATGTTTTCCTTCACCTAAATTACACAAAGTAAATCGCCTGTCAAGGTTCGACCTACGACTTACAACTCGTATCTAAGTTGCAGCCGTTACCACTGGGCAACCACTGCTTCCGTGCGCTGCTGCTCACTGTGTGATAGTCACTTTTGTATCTAGATATGTTTTATCAACGCCCCAGCTGAATGTTGGATGCAAGATAAGAAACAGAGTGACAAAACTGTGTGTCTGAGACAGAAAGTATAATGAAAAAGGGAGACATACAACGAATAGCAGTTTCAAGAACACTGTACTGCTAATATTGACTGTTTTTACTAGATATATTCTAAACAGGTATTAAAACCGATATCATATCATTAACTCCAGGCGAACATCGACATTGCAGTCACACCGACTGGCATATTTTTTTTAAATATCGATCCTGCATTAACACACGTTACTTACCGTGAGCTCAGCCGTCGAAATGCAATATATCTCGTTCATAATGTTTAGGCATTCCATAAACGCGCTCGATTTATTTGAAAACGTCGAGTTTCCATTCAACAAGGTGAAGCTTGTGATCAAAACGATTCTTTTTCGATGAAAATATTTTTAATACACGTTTGGATCTCGATCATTTTTATCTAAACCTGGAACTGTCAATAAGAAGTATGCAATATGTGTTCTCCAAGGTCTTTCCCAACAATTTTGGTTGAGAATCAGTCTAGTTCTTTGATTTTATCGATAGGGTTCCAATCGTTAGTTTTCTTTAAATTGGACAATTGGTAGATCCTAATACTTGGATGTAAAACAGGTGAGTTCGATGCAATAACATGGAAAAGCTTTTATACATTGTCCCGCGTTTAACGGGATTTATATTTGCTCTGTGCTCTCTGATTCAACTTGTTGTTTTATTGCACCAGCTTCTCCGATATTTTATAAAACTGTGGCGTCCGGTTCGAACAATCAGACATAATTGTCTACTTATTATTTTTCCAAATTACAAAGTCGTCCATTTAGGATCAAAAACTGGACCAACACTAGTAGCATTTCGTAGGAAATAAGACTCCTACTTAGTTTTCACAATTCAGTTGGTCCGATAGCGGTTTTTCATCCTTATAAGAAACAGGATCGATTGGCATCAAAAAACAAAAACGAAAATTGTTCACATACCTACATTCTTCACACAATATATGCTCCACTATACCTACAGTTAGAGCACACGAACACACTTGCCTACATAGCCCGCCAAAGACTTGCAAATGCCCGTAATTAGAGGTAGTTGATAAACACATGTACATCGGTCTAAGCGTTGATAGCCGATTCTGTTGGGGATCGCACAAAGATTACGTATTCAACCAACTGAGGTCTATTCTAGGTAAGCTTAGCATACTTAAATATAAATTACCTTTCAAAACACTTAGAATGTTTTACACCGTGAAATCTTAATGGTTGTTTTCCCGCGGCAGAACAAGTTGCCCAGGAGTAATTTCGAAGCACAGAGTAAAAATAAACAAATAAAGATGTTTATGTTTTAAAATAATTAAAAAAATATTCATCAACTCGAAAACGTGAGAATCAATAGTAACAGGTAACTTGTAGGTACTACTCGAATCGCAAGCGCCGCCGACCAAGGGAACAGCGATGCATGTTCAAAGCAAAGTAAACTCTCGCACGTGGTGATACGGCATAAACTAGTTTGCACGCAACAACACAAAATTTGTTTCCAAAGTTGTTTCTAATATTTTATTTGTTTATATAACGATTGTATTACCAAGATGAAACCATTTCGCTATATGGCCCTAGCAGACTCGGTTATCAACTACGGACTCAGCAGCTACGGGAGAACTTATCATACATACCTGACAGATATTTATAAGTTACAACTAAGAATATTAAAAGTAATTAGGCCAAAAGAAAAAAAATAAACAAGAAATTCAAAAACAATGATGACGATCTCTTTAAATACTGTAATATTATGATTTTATGAATGTGTTCAAGAAAGTTGAATTTTTTACTCTTGCGGAAGTCAATAGACCTGAGCTGCTAACCGAAAAAACGTACCTGACTTTCTGAGAACGATATCACTTAAACATAAATACATCTTACCAAAGTTCAATCATGTGTACGGGGTGAAGATTGCAGAATACTTAGTACCTTTTTTCCTTCTCCTTTTTTACTTCCAGAAGACTTACAAACGTTATACAAAGCAAATTCGAAAAGTCAAAAGTACAAATCAAAACGTTTCCTTACACATCATTTCTCCTAATGTATGTATTAATGTACCTACAAATTATTATCACCATTTGAAAAGTATTATATGTATCACTGTAGTGTGTAATTAACATTTTTTGTAAATTTTTAATGAACGGCTCGCCAGCAGACACATAAACCCTGAGAGGGTTTCGTTGTGTGGCCAAAACCAAATATGCCGATCAAAATCTGTAAAAAGTTAAGGTCAGTCTTCTAAGATCGTTTTCCTGTAGCTTTACTACCCCGTCTTAAAATTCCACCCTGATGATAATCGCCGTATCTCCACGTTGATGTCGTGGTGGGGCTAGCGCGCTCTGGAACTCTTGGTCTATGCCAGTAGAGTTTACTTTGCCGAAACAGGCAGTGGCAGCGTTTTGGTATTTTTCTATACAAAGCCACATCTTTTAGTTTATTTATCTATGCTTTTGAGTATAAAATCGTTTTTTTATTTTTATTTTTTTATCTACCTACCATACACACCTATCTACCTACCTTATCTACCCTACTCTGCCTACCCTGCCTCCCCTACCTACCCTACCCCTACCTACCTACTAAAACCATCTTCGCATTATTGCCTTTCAAATGAAACCGGTTTTGGGCACATCGGTTGTATGGCTTCAGTTTATAACGGTTTGTTTTATATATATATATATATATATAGAGATTATACTATATATATATATAGATATAGATATATATACAGATTTAACAGTTTATGTACACACATATGAATTAAATTTGAAATTGGTTATTGAGATGTAGACAACGGTTCCCTATCCATTTGCATAAAATTTTAAGACCTAATATAACTTAGCATAATGTTGTTTGGCATAATTATATTTTCGCATAATATAATTACGCATAACAGTTTACGCATAATTTTTTTAAGCATAATTTCTCTAACCATAATAATGATTAAGCATAATATTCTAAAGCATACATTTCATAAGCATAAAGTTAAAGCATGCAAGCAAGCATGCAGCATGCAAGCAAGCATGCAGCATGCAGCATTCAAGCGAACATGCAACATGCAGCAGGCAGGGTTTCTGTCACGGCTCCGGCGCTGCGGGCCTCCGGCGGCCCCACGCGTGCTAATCGTCGCAGACGGCTTTCGCTCACCACCGCAGCTTCGGCTTGTTGGCCGGCTCCGCCGGCCAGCCTCAGCCGCGGCGGCTCGCTCGCAGCAGCCTGCTCCTCAGCCCGCGGGCTGCCTCGCCCCTACGCGCCTACGCGATTTTAAATTACACTCTAGGGGTAGGACAAACAAGACTACGTGGAGTCGGTTTTGCAGCTATTCGGTTCTTAGGCCTACTAACGTTATGCGAATCAAATTTATGCCAAAACAAATTAGTCTTTAAGATGATTATGCCAACATAAAATGTATGCCTAAAAAAATTATGCCGAAGTATTATTATGCCAAAACAAATTGTGCCAAAATCGTTATGCCGAAGTATATTAGGGCAAAGAACATTATGCGAAAAGAAGGTATCCCGTAGACAACGTATATAAGAGTAGAAGAGAAATCGAACCTTTATGAAGTTTGAAGTGTTCATTGTAACCCATTTTATTGTTTCTAGCCGATAATCAAATATGAAATAATTTTATATATGTTTGAAATGTTTAACATGTACTTCCAGAATGTGTCACAAGTAAAAGAATATACCTGTCGAATATGCGACATGTTCGGTCCTGTTCGGTCATAGATTAGATCAACTTATGTGTTCGGCGAGCCACAAAGTCACAAACTAACCGTCGCTTGTATCTTGTGCCTCAGAATGGATGCTTGTTTCATTGTAATTTGTCCTAGTTCAATGTTATCATGTTGTAGTCCCCGCCGCAATAAATGGGTCAACGTATTCTTCTCTCACCATCGTATAATTCCGTACAAGATATCTAAACAATATTACTATATTTTAGAAGCAGCAAAAATATAATAAATTTTAACCTTGTACAAATTCAGTAACTCTGTGTATAAAATAATTGTTGTCGCTTGTTACCTAACGTGACAAAATACCACATCGAAAACAAGAGGAAATTATTCAAGAATTCATAAAAAATACACTATAATGGGATGAGTGGATTTTGGAGTTACAACCTCTCTACCGCACAGACAAACAGAAAGATGTTACCTTTCATATAATGTGTTGTGATACTAAATAAGGTTAAACTGTATACCAGCCATTACAAACTAGGAATATAGGTTGGAACTTATATTGATTCCTATGACTGACCTTCCTGCGGCAGTGCAGTTGGAGAGTTGCCAAAATACGCACACAAATGTCCCCAAACATACAAATGGGTAGCGTTTGTATGACCTGTGTATTTAATTTCAGTTACTTATGAATAAGTACCACAATATGGATACAGAATTGGAATAAAGTATTCAGGTGCAACCGCTTAGACCTGGAGCCGACCCCAACATAACTGGGAAAAGGCTATTCAGATGACAGTTGCAGAATTGCATAAATAGGATCTGTATCTGAATCAAGTAGAGACATTAGAATTTTCTACGTTTTATATGAAAATAAGCAATACATTTCCTGTACGCTAACCTTGTACTGTATCAGCTTTTCGTACAATAAGAGGTAAGCTTATACTGAAAATGTATAGCTTCCGTGTCAAGTACATGACTTCTAAATACCACACGCCTTAGTTAGATACAAAATGCATAAAAGTCTTCAGAATTGAAAAAAAAGACTTGAGATTTTTCGACTTTTTTTCGAA
Organism: Xanthia icteritia; assembly: GCA_949128155.2. Lineage (NCBI taxonomy): Eukaryota > Metazoa > Arthropoda > Insecta > Lepidoptera > Noctuidae > Xanthia > Xanthia icteritia. The sequence continues at coordinate 19,206,866 of OX421931.1, forward strand.
AATCATACTCAGCGATTTTCAGGTTGTTTGAACCCAGATGATACATAGCCTGATATTTCTAATGAGATCCTACCCTTTGGTAAACAAAGCGGTCGCGGTCATGAAGAGTAATTGTCTATTGAATAAATGGGATGTATGAACTGTCAAAACTGTGATTAGCAGACCAAAATGATCAAAATCCTCACTGTATTCATGTTTTTTGTTCCCAAAGGTTGAAGAAGAAGAAGGGCTCCTTCTTCCAATCCATTACGTCGCTGCAGAAGAACAGTGCGAAAGTGTCCTCCCGTCGGGACCAGCTCGAGGAGAAGTCTACTGGAGCCAGGAACGATTATCTTCTCAGTATCGCCGCGGCTAATGCCCACCAAGTCAGTATTATGATTATGAGAAGAGTCTTAACGGCTGTTAGTCGAAACCTGAACCAATGAGCAATAAGAAATACCATTAAGTCTTTATTCTATACTAAGAATAATAATTGAAAGCCAAACTTATGATACAAACTTATGCTGATTCCAGTATTAAACATTTAAAAATAAAGACGACTCCCCCTAAAGTTACAAACAATTAGTACCAATAAATTTAGTTATGGTTTCATCTTCTGTAACAACACAATCACACACGGATGAATCGTAATTTGTTTAGTAGTCCTGTAAAGTAACTACTACGACCGTGTTCCCATGCTCATGAATAATAAAATGACGTACACAAAAAATTTGACCCCATCTACGATTAAATCACGATTCGTCATACTGGACGTACGAGTAAACAGATCTAGACCATACAGGCAAACAGACCTTAGAGGTGGCTTTATCAACACTCTGCATACACGGAGAGTTTTGATAATGACACCCCTAGCAGCGTCCACCGAGGCCTGTCACCGAGTGACAAGTTATGCTCTCAATGCACTTTCGGTGACACGAATTCTATAAGTACTGACTCTAGACGCTGCCTACGCGCGGTGATTCCATACTCTGTGAAAGAGACCGTAACTCCGTGTTCCTCCCATAGAACCGCTACTTCCTGGTGGAGCTGCAGAACTGCATGCTGAGCATGGAGGCGGCAGTCTACGAGAAGGTCTCCGAGTTTCTGACCTTCATGGGCCGCACCGAGCTGCTGACTTGCTCGGCTACACAGCACTCGTTCGGCAAGATAAGGGACCAGGCGCAGCAGCTGACACGCGAGTACAACTTGCAGTGCCTGTACCTGTACTACCCGGTGCTGAAGCAACATATTCAGGTACGGTCAAAGATAATTTACCAAATTGTTGTAGTTTTAAACAAATAATTGGCTCTTCTCAGAAGGCTCTTCGTAGAGAAGTGGTGAACTTTGTGTAAATTATTTCATCACCACTGCGCAAAACGGTGAAGGGAAACATCGTGAGGAAACCAGCATGTCCTAGAAACAAAAATTCGAAGACATGTGACATTTAGCAACCCGCACTGGGCCTACGTGGTGGATTAACGCCAGTAGCACATCTCCGCCGCGAAACGGTAGCAGCGAAACCGCAGTAATTCAATTCAACTGGCTCGCGTCATGTTCCGCTACTCGAATTTGGAGATGTGCTACTGGCGTAAGACCCACTCCCTCTCGACAGGAAGCCCTTTATCCCAACAGTGGGAACATTGTGGGCTAATTATGCTAGTGCTTATGCTCTTTGTAAAATGTTTGTCGTCAAATTGAGAGGTTGAAAGTTCTCAAAATTTTACGATGAAAAGTTAACTAAAGAATAATGAACCCCCGCCATAATTAATAATGACATTATATTTGAGTTTAATATTGCATAATTATCTGCTAACTGATTATACCAGGTATTCCTATTAATTGTAATTTCTTGTTAAAGTTGCCCCTTTGTCTTTGTCTCGAGGCAATTTGTGGAAATACTAGGTATAAATAAAGTTACTATGTTGCAAAAGAATAAAGGGGTCAGAAAAAAGGTCTTTGTCCACAATAAACTATAGGTTTTATTCTGCAAAGATTTTTTCTAAACCGTGGGTAGAATAAATCTGTGCAGAATAAATACATATCACTGGCATCACCAAAACTATTACAAATACAGGTAAGGCAAACCTAGATACTTCATAGGATCACCTGATAAGTCTTCATAAAATTATTTTAACTAGTGCAAAGTCTACAAATATTTGAATTTGAATGGTGTTATACAGCCGGCAGACATCTTGAAAAGAGTTGGCGCAGACAGCGCAAGTCTGATTTGTAACGAAATGCACCTTACTTTCCTCAAGTATCACTGTAATATCGTTTTTCACACATATTCAAGTTATTTGCCGGCAGCTGACGAACGTATGAACTGATACAGAACTGGGCTAGATTCTATCCTATTGTCTAACTACCAAATATATCCGGCTTATAGCCACAGATTTTTAGGCTAAGTTCAACAAATACTTTAAAGAAGCTAATGAGACGCGATCTGTTCAAACAGTACGAGTTCGAGCCGTGCGACAACGACCCTATTGACGCGGTGACCATCGAGCACGAGTCAGTTGCGCAGACGCTAGGGCAAGAAGCCCGCCGCTGGGCCACGCGCGTCTTGCGGGAAACGTCACTGGTGCGAGACGCCACACGCAAGATGCACGTCTATCAAGCTATGCGAGATGCTGGGCAAAAGGTGAGCTCTCTTTGTTGTTTATTTGTTTTTACCCGACTGCCAGGAAGGGTTATGTTTTTCGTGCGTATTTATTTATTTTTGTAAGTTTATTACCTCGTATCTTCCAAACAGCAGGATGGATTTCGACAAGAAAAACAAGTGTCCTTAGATAGGTGTTTGAAAAAAAAACTTAAATGCAGGTTTTTGGCGCGAAATAATAACAGGTTAATAAAAAAAAAACAATCCTATCGAGTAGGGTATCAAAATAAAGGAAATTAAAAGGGGATAACAAAAATATAAATGTGTTTAAATGTAATTAGGAATAAAAAATTGGTTTAAAAAGTTTTTAAAAGCGTATAAATGGGCCATGTTTGTGTCGGACCATTTTGTGTTCATAAGAGTGTGCCGAGACACTAAAAAAGTCTAAAATAAAAATATAAAAAACAAAATCCCGACTGCAAAATCACTTAACTGAAAAGAGAAAAACAAGCAGTATACATAATATATAGAATTTTATGAGACCCTCGATACCGAGGCCACTGAGGTCTGATGATGGAGCCAGGAGGTGGATAGTGGAACTATTCAGTTGCTACTAGTAAACGCCTTGAGTTTAGACTCATATGATTCGTTTGATGATGGAGCCACGAGGTGAATAGTCGATCTCTTCAGTGGCTACTAGTAAACCGGTCAAGTCATAACTTCGTTGACCATAGACTTATTAACTAAATGAAGAGTTTATTAGACTAAAAAGTAAAAAAACACGCTTTTATCACGCAATTCAATCAAAAGGATGCGTAGTACTTACGGATCTTTTCGAAATCTATTTACTTAAAACACTTCACTTTTCCGGATAAAGTCCGGTTTTTTCTATGTATCTCATTTTGTCGTTAAACTCAAACTCAAAGCATTTATTTCAATTAAACCATTTACAGGCACTTTTGAATTGTCAAGAAGTCGGTCAGTCAGAAATATGAAGCTAGTTGCTCATTCCAAAGCGTAGTAGGTACCTATGGAGAAGAACGGGCAAGAAACTCCACGGACACTCTTTTAAATCAAAAAATTGTTACAAAATATTGGTTACATCATTAACGTTGAAATTATACATGTGAGAACAATGTAGAAAGACGTGCACGTTAAAAGCGTCCGTAATAAAAATATAAAAAACAAAGAACAATTCAAAAATTAAAATAAGCCATGGCAGCTAAGAGATGACCAGTCTCTACTGACGGCGCCCGTTCACGAACATGACGCATGGATTAGCACCATTCAGCTCAACCATTTTGAAGGGAGCTAAATGATCCAACACACGCGCCACCGCCAGCGAGACATTAGAGTGAGCATGACATAATCTCAGCCGCCAGGGCACATTCAAGTCAATGAAAGACATATTACCCGGTAAATTGTAGCTCTTTAGTACATAGTACTCACACCTGTGCTATGCAATTATATAATACAAAAAAGATTGAGTTTATACAATACAAATATGGCCTTACAATCTTCAGCAGCTCCAACGGTATTTTCAAATGCTAATCAATTAGTTTATGTTTGTGGAGCAGGACCAGCAATGAGCCAAGCCAATTTTTATCAATTATGTAATCCCCCAACTTATAATATGCCTGCCTACATAGTGTGCGTTCAAAAGTGTCTTATAAGGGCCTATTTGAAATAAATGATTTGACTTTGACTTTGTGACTTTTATTAGGATTCTGTGAAACTGACTATTTTTTACAAAAAACATTCACAAGTATTTGCTAGCAAATGACACCTAGGTATAAAATGTTGCCAAAAAAACTGACGTGTACCATGAACCATGTATAATTGTTATAGGATTTCAGGTGTGAGATGTACAGTATATGGTGGTCAAAGCGTATTCTTATTATGTTTGTGTTGTGCCTCAACTTTTACCGCATCGCTTTTGGTTTCCTTCTCAGATTCTACTATTTAGAAATACGTTTCAACAGATCCTACATGATTGGTATTCTCGATCATTATAGAACATTTATAAATCAAAATTCAATTGTAGTTTTATGTTATTGTGATGTCAAACTTTAATTGGAACTCATCTATGTGTTCCCACGTAAATATTGATTCGCAGTGTGGTTTCATTCATTTCTAACTTTCAATTTTGCATGTGTAAAGTATCCGATGAATTTGTGGTTTAAACCGTCTTATTTCTCGTTAGGTGGATCCGAATGACCCTAATGGTCCTGAGCTTGAGGTCCGTTTGGATGACCTGCGTTCTAGCATCCGTCGCTCGGAGATCTCAAAGGCGAAGTACGAGTCCCGGTTGGAGTGTCTCCGTGTGAGCGGCGCTCCTGTCGATGAGTGGCTGAAGGAGATAGACCTGCTGGCAGTGACAGAACCCCTGCCCAGGAGCAGCAGCCTGCTCAGCGTCCGCACCGACGCTTCTGGTGCAGCAGTGAGTACTCAGACATTTTTTTGATACGATGTCATTTTATTTATTTCTTTAGAGTTTTTAGTTTGTTCTGCTGTGCTGCTGTCTTTAACACTATAGCTTTTTCCTTATTTTTACGCTGTGCTTTAATATTATTTGTAACATTGTTGTATTTGCCGTCGGGATGTAGGCGACCGCGACGATATGCTAGCTGTAGGCGAAATGGTAGTGATTCAATAAAGTGGGATTTACGCTTTTTATAATTATCGTTTTTATTTAAGCGCTGAGCCTTGACACATCGTACTATTCAATGGCGATTTTTATTTTTCTATTGCTTTATTACTATTTCTTATTTTCAGTTTGTCTTAGTATTTAATTTCAATCAATAGCTTTTAATAACCGCTGCGCGTCTCTCTTTAAGCACTTGACACGTAATTTAAAAAAGTGCTTACAAGGGACCAACGGAGGAAAAAAATAGCATTTTAAAAAATTCGGAGAGGCCTATTATGATTAATATGAACGTTAAAAAATTAAATTGAAGCACTCTAATCAGCAATAATATTTATATTATTATTATATACAATAAGACTTATTATTTTGATTCCTAGAATATAAATTAGATTCATCTGCGAATTCAGCGACGGCGACAGGCGTAGAAGTGGCCATGCAAATTGTTTTTATTTTATATGCAAGCTTATTTTTGTTTCTTAGGTTCTTTCTATGATTTAATTTTTGCAATATTATTATTTTAGCTTCTTATGCTGGCAATATGCTTTTGTACATTTTAATTTTGTTTTTATATTTTTTAGACATTTATTATAGATTATAAATGTAGATATTCGATTTTTTTGCAGTTTTAGAATTTTTACTTCTAATTTCGCAGTATGTTATTGTCACAATTTTTAATTTTTGTTTTCTTTTTTATGTGTTAATGCGTAATCAAGCTAAACATTTTTATTTGCTCTAAATCAAAAATATCGAATGAAAAAATAAATACTTCAATCATGTAGTATTTTTCATTCGATATTTCTAGTTTAGATAATCAACGTGTGCGCAAAATCTAATCAACGTGTGCCTGCGTTAATTGGTTATCTTGAATATATTTTCGAACACAGCGTTGCATAATAGTAGTTGATGAAAATGTTGCATAATGAGGGGTATTAAAACACGAGCGTGAGTTTCACACGAGTGTTTTATATTATATCTACTTTATATCTACTCTCATACATTGAGCCTACTAAATAAAAAATCAAATAAGTTTTATGAACAATTTAAAAATCTCACGATAATCAGTAAATCTTCACGTATGAATAGCGCCTGCACCAGCACATCACCGCGCATGCGCTACAGCGGGAGAAGCTGTCCCCGGCCAATACAAAAAAAAAAATGATAGTAACTCCTTGGTTATATTAATTTCTTGGATTTGCCCTGTATCGTAATGGTAAAAAAATTTTAATGCATTATTTTGTTAGAGAAAGTGTTATATTATGATTCTATTTTTAAATTTCGGTATTGTGTTTAAAAAGTATATCAATATAAACTCGTTTTGAAGTTTATAATTCGAATTTTACGATATTAGGGTAGATAATTTTGTGAACTCGTAAGAATACGAAGACGTATAAATAAACTATATAATTTGCATCAAGATTTTCTCACGCAAAGTATGAATGATTTCAGAACAATACTATCAAAACGAAAGTATAGTATAATACTTTATTTTTTTATAAAATAAAAGTTTACTATTATTTCATAGTTTGATGTAACCCGCTATTATAAACAGAAATAACCAATTAACACAAGCGTCTGCGCAATAAAACAACAAACCAATTTCTCCAACCAGGACCAGCCTAGCTCGGACTCATTCTACGACAGCGACAACACCGAGGGTGAAGGCACCTCTGCTTCTGCATCGGCTTCGGCTGCAGTCGCCTCTAGCAGCCACCAGCGCACCACATCAGGCTCGCAGAACGAAGACGAACATGACGAAGATGTCGATGGTAAGTACCAGTTCCATCGGCCTAGGAAAACCTTGTCTTAGAACCTTGTCATTCCAAAGATTGCGCGTTAAAGACGTAAAACGTAAGTGCTTCTAATGTGACAAAGTACAAAAGCGTCAACGTTTTCGTAAAGTGATTAGAGAGGTACAGTCGACAAAACAGTTAGGTCTATAGGCAAATATTAACATATTTTTATGAAGCTTTTAATTAATTGGTACTGTGTAAGTAATCTTTTTAACTTGGCGCATTCGTGGGAGCTATGCCACAGATTTGACTGCTGAATACGTATACCTACATTAAATGAACTCCTTGTAGTTGCCTGGATTCTAATCTCTTTTGTTGACTATACATATATATTGTTCGTTGTATATAGTTTTGTTAGAACAGATTATGTATACTTGTATTTAGAGCTGAAAAAGTCGAAAATAATAAGACTTATAGATACCGAAGGTGCAATCGTGGATGTCTTTCCACAAAATAGTGTAGACACATATGTTTACTATATGAAAAGTTTAGCTAGGCACATTCAAAAAGTTTTTAGCGCAGCTGCAAATAATTTTCAACGTTTTTTGTGGTAATTTCATTAGCTTTGCTGGAGGAAGATCGCATGCGCATCGAACAGCTCACTGTGGGTTGGGATGACCCCACTCAAGTGAACTGGGACGAAGGGGAGGCTGCAGGGGCCGAGGCCGTGGTAGTGCCCGCGGCTCCGCTTTACAAGTGCACTGCGCTTTATTCCTATACGGTGAGTTCGCCCGCGACATGCAAGAAGGAAAACTTCATTATATACATTTCCAACTATTGCTCTACGGACCGCTCAAGCGGTTAATTTAGTCCAATTAAAATATTATCCAGAAGGTCAATTTTATACTTACAAAACGTTAAAATTCTAGTCGCAATCTCATCTAAGAGGCAAACATTGTAAAAAAAAATTGGAAAATTTTAGGTTATTTTGTCAGACTGATTAGCATGCAAAAGTTCTTAATAGTCCATAATACCTCAGCTCAAATACACTCATTATCTCGCTCGCACGATACTGCTCGCGGACTAAGTGAGAGCGAGACTGAGCGGCTGGGAGAAGGCTCCAAGGCGCCAATAGTTTAAGTAATTCCTTTATAAGAAAATAATGGTAATTAATAATTATAAAAACATAATATCTGCTTTATAGTTGGTTCAGTTATTATGCAAAGTTTCATAATCTAATTTGAAGTATTTTTTTAATACCAGCGGTTTGTTGTTCGGTTTGAAAGTAACTTTAGAATTCTATTCCAACGAGGTTTTATGGAATCGTGTTTTCGTCAAACAAATTACTTAACATTAAAATGCAATTAATGCTGCAGTATTTTTGATATAACGGAGGATCATGCTAAGCAATTTGAGGTATTATGGACTCTTAAAAATATGAGAATTGCTGCTCTAATATTGTACACAGGTTTAGGCTAGGCACAGATCTGCGCGGAAAAATACTGCGGGATTTCGCGTGCGAATCGAATCGCCGTCGTCAGCATCGCTATAAAGCGCGTTCTTTTCACTCAGATTTGGTATTTTTGGAACATTTTACTTAGATTTTAAAACTGTTATTTTAGCTTGTGAATAACGCGCGCGAAATCCACGTTTTATCAGACTTGTCTGTAGGCCTTTGATGCTAACTATGTCGTTTCTCATTTATTTTTACTATCTATAACTCGACATTTATTTATGTAAATTAAAAGATATCGTAAAAAATATAATAAGAAACATAACTGTAACGCTTTTAAAAGCCAACTTTATTTTCGATTAATTTTCCTTTATTTTATATTTAGCTTTGTTTGTAGTTGTGTGGCAGGCTACTTCGTGTGATATGTTATTATGAAATATCATTGTTAATTTAACTTAGACATAATCCTAGTACCATTTTTTTATTGATTGATTTACCTATGAAATTGCCGTTTTGTATGAAAAAATTTATACGAATTTTTTTCATGTATATTTTATTTGTATTAATGAAGTAATCACCCATGCAATCAATGCATCTTTGCCAACGCAGTGGCAGTTTATTGATGCCCTTCTTAAAGAAATCAGCTGGACGGGAGGCAACAAATTCTTCAAAGGCATTTTGTACTGCCTCTCGGGTATTGAATTTTTTTCCCGCCAAGAAGTTATCCAAATTCTGGAAAAAGTAGTAGTCTGTAGGCGCAAGGTCTGGTGAGTAGGGCGGATGACGGAGAGCTTCCAACCCCAGTTCTTGCAACTTGGAGACCGTCTGCTGTGCAGTATGAGCGATTGACCAATGCTGGTTGGAGATGTGCCAGCTTCTCCATCATTGTGTTCAGTTCTTCACAGTACACATCTGCAGTAATGCTCACCCCGTTTGGTAAGAAGCTGTGATGAATCACACCGGCGCTAGACCACCAAACAGTGACCATCACTTTTCTAGGGGTAAGTTTTCGTTTAGGGCATTGTTTAGGTGCTGAACCAGGATCCAACCAACTTGCTGAGCGCTTGCGGTTATCAAACAGAATCCATTTTTCATCTCAGGTAACAATGCGGTTCAAAATTCCATCATTTGTGTGTCTGTTGAGCAGTGCAAGGCACGTCTCGACGCGTACTTCGCGCTGGCGATCATTGAGTTCGTGGGGCACCCATTTGTCAAGCTTTTTTACCTTGCCAATTTGACGCAAATGGACCAATATTGTTTTGACGCTAACGTCGAAAGCTGCTGCTAATTCAGCCGTAGATTGTGTATCATCAGCTTCCACAATCGCCTTTAATTTGTCATTGTCGACCAAGTCTTCGGACGACCTCGAGGTTCATTTTTCAGGTCGACATTTCCAGAACGGAAGCGAGCAAACCAATAACAGGTGGTGCGTTGGTTTGTAGTGTTAGCTCCGTAAACGTCGTTGATGTTGCGTGCCGCTTGTGCCGCGTTGCTGCCACGACAGTACTCATATTCCATAATTACTCGAATTTTTAACGTATCCATGATGACGAAAAAGATTGAAATGCGATGAAAATTTAACACTAATCAATAAACAAATGACTACTTTTGGAAAAAAAAAACATGTTTTTTAAATAAAATTAATTTAAATTAGAATTCTTAGCCAAACAAAAAATATTTTGATTTGAAATGGCCAGTACTGCAGAACGGCAATTTCATAGGTAAAGACCTAATTGTGTAAGGCTAGATCATTCATTGTAAGACCTACATGAAATGTCATAAGGAATGTAACACAGAACAAGATTTAGATGAAATTGTACTATTAAAAATGCTAGGAATTTATGTTGAATCTATTACTTTTTTTTAAATTTACCTACCTAAAAAACAGGTAAGAAATCTAAATATATAAACCAGTAACGTAAAAAGGCAAATCGTATGCATCTAATTGAGAAAACATCGAGAATTTCCCTCCTTCACTATGTTATATCCCTATGTCCGGCAAAGGATGCAAATGTTCAGAAGGGCTAACGAGTTCATTCGACCGACGTTAATTCATCAAGTGACGTCATCGCATGCGATGCAAACAATAGATCGATCAGACGAGTTAATAACGAAATGTTGCTCGTGTATCATTCAAATTCAAAAATTCAAAAGTCATTTATTCAAACTAGGCTGAGAATCAGCACTTTTCTAACGTCAAAATTACATAAGACAGTCCCCCAAAACGCCTACCCTTCACCACTTCCTAGTGCTTTAGCTGGGAAGAAGAAGTGGCGCAACAAACTCCCCAGCAGCACAGCTGTCTGTTCAGTTAGAAAAAAATGATTCTATATAATAGTAATCCTTATGTCCATTGGTTGATTGATCCTTACCTCACTGCGGGCAGGATGCCCGCCAATCTACTCGATCACGACAGTATTGCAAATTCTATTAGGAGTGCGTCATCTTGATTGGTAACCTATATCTGCTAACTTATGCAGACTTGAAATTAAGCGAGCGCCATTTTGTGCACATATTTCAAAATGTCACGAACATTTACCTAGATAAATGTACCTGGGTTATGTCTAGCTAAGTAAACTTGCCGCCGCATATACTGCAGACGTACAGACACTTAGCAAGTGCTTGAAAAGAAAGAAAGTAAATAGGTTCATTAACTACAACTTAAAAAATGGAAGTCACAATAAACTTTACACGAGAAAACTCGGCTCAAAATAGCAGTTTAACAGGAAGACGCAACTTCTGGTTACCCATTACATTACAAGTTACGGTATTGATTCACATTATAATAATGCTATAGTAATCAACAGGAAGAACTATATTATATCGGCCGAATTAACGTCGGAGCCCCAGCGTAGAAATTGCTACGATCTGGTTTTTGGGACAATCCTCTTCGCTCTCCTATTATTCCAACTTTTCATCGTTACTACTAGCTCTGAATCTATTATAAACGAATTAATTCTGCTAGATTGGTATTCGTAAGTTACCAATTTTACACTAATCTTTCTGACACTATATTATTGCATAAACAAAGAGTACTCTGTTAGAATGCTATGTAATAGTAAAAAAACTGTTTATTTCAATGAACATACGTGCATTTCTTTACAACGTAGATTCAGGCATTTTCCATTATATTTAGCTGGTTAAGTCCTCTACGTATTGTCTTTCTGTGCTGTCCAGTAGTGAGCTATTGACTGCACAGAAGCGAAGGTTTGCTGGGCAACAACCGTAGAGCATTATTTTTCTAAAGGAGGCTTAGCACAGTAGTGGTACAGTACATTGAACATGATGGTCGGTCTTCACACTATCTTCTACATTGATAATGCATAGATTCTTAGCTTAGCGGCTAAACACAATTCATATTTGATTTAACAAACAAAAGACAATGCTTGAAATCAACCAGCTCTTACACAACTATTTTCAAATAGGCTCAAAATCCTGATGAACTCTCGATCATTGAGAGCGAACAGTTGGAGGTCGTGGGAGAAGGAGATGGTGATGGCTGGCTCCGTGCCAGAAACTACCGCGGGGAAGAAGGCTATGTGCCTCATAACTATCTGGATGTGGACAGGGAACAGGTAATTATGGTCATCGTAAAAGCTAAACAAAGCTGTCAATGAAAACTGACAGACTAACAAATAAAAAGCAACAGGCTTACAAAAAAGAAAATGTACAAATCAACAAAGTGGTTTAAGGCACTGATAAGGTCATACCTTTTTGGTTTGGTTTTAACCATACTGGTTTTGCGCAAGGTTTCAGTACAGTACTGAGACAAAGATATAAATTTACAAAACAACAAAGAGGCCATGAGCATTCATTAATTCATATGTGGAACAGAGGCTGCAGCCACCCACTATTTCTCAAAACAAGTTTATCGTTTCCTCCAATATTGATTGGCTTTCCATCAAAGTGTGTGGGTTTTCTACGAGTCTAAGTTAGTTGGCTCTAATAAAAAACATGCCCAGGTAACTTTAACTCAAAGTGAACTTATGACCCTGCCTTTCCGAAATATCGGGATATCGATCGCTAAAGAAAATCGATAAATTTATACTAGACTGGCAACGACATGCACTTACATTATTAACTTATTAAAGTAACTTTCATCGAAATTTATGTAAGTACAGGACTACAGATCCACACTTAATGAAATAGTGAGCAAGATTGTCAAATAATTTTTATTTTAACAAGAAATCAATATGGTACTTACTGCATCCATGCGAGTACTCAGTTGATTAACACCCCACGTTAGATTTTTCAACTGCGAGCTGTATCTATGCCGCTGATTTTGAACTCGATTGGAATAGCCACCTTTTTATTAATCCTGTGTTTGGGCTGCGGGAACAGTATTGATCGGGAAACAAAAGTTGCGTAAAATTGGTTCGAGAAATATTTGATTGTAAGGAGAATCAACAATTTGCAACTATTACTCGACTTTGCTTTCCAATGAATGCGTGGCGTTAACGTTGTTAACTTAAATTGATTGTAACACTAGCGTTTGTTTTTCTGCGTAGCCCTGCTCAAGCACTGGTGCTCCGGGCCTGGTCTCCCAAATCTCGTTCTCTTCGGTTGACTACACCGTGGAAGGAGAAGATGCCGATGTGGTCCAGTCTCCCGATCAGATCTCAGTGATCTCGGCTCCTGCCGCCAAACCCGAAGAGCCGAAAGCCGAGGAGCCACCTCAGGCCGAATCGTTCGTAGCCGAGTGGCCGACCACAGGTGTCGCGGCTACCGTACATGAGATTTCCACAGTGGTCACGCCAAAAACTGACTTACCAACTCTGGGCTATTGTTTCGCTCTATATGACTATGATGCTGAATGCCCTGATGAGCTGAACCTGGAGGAGGGACAGGTGAGATCACTTTAGAAACTTAGCTGAAAGTTTTCGACACTTACTAATGAATTGATTTTTCCTTAATGTCTAAAATGTGTGTCCAGATAATTCGCATCGTGTCCCGCAACGCGCATGACGTGGATGACGGCTGGTGGCGCGGTGAAGCCAACGGAGTGGTCGGCAACTTCCCCTCGCTGATCGTCGAGGAGTGCGATGAGGTGGGCCGCCCCAGACGATAACATACAATAAAATTCACGTTACCTTTAATTTTGCACATTTTTTTTTCTTATTTTTCCTGTTATTATATATATTTCCTTGTTTAAGTATCAGTTTTCCTTGTTTAAAATTATTTTTGTTTGGTTTCCCTCTTGTGTGTTTAGTGGCAGCTAAGTAGCAACGGACGTTGAGCCAGTCAAGTAAAAGTTTGCTTTACGAAAGTAATACTTCAACCTCTTCAAACGGTTTCGCAGAAAGGTATGTTGCAACAACAATCCTGAATCCGAACTTTAGGTACACATTACGAATCAGTAAGTATGGGAAGACTTTATGAATATGAGAGAGAACTTATAAACGACGAGTGAATTCATCCGTGCTAACAACAATTTCATTACACGGTATACGTACTTCTAGATCTCTACATCTTCTTGTACAGTTTCATTGAAAGACATGTATAAATTTTTCGTGTTACTAACTCTATAGGTACTATCTCAAAAGCTACGTATATTTTTCTATTAACTTTGACTTCTTTATTGACCTATCGGCTATAGAGATTCTTCGGTTTTAAATATAATTTCAAATATAGAACGGAGAACCGTTGAGTGGTGCTGAAGAATGGCCACCACTGAGCGCCGCACCACCGGTGTTCGCGTCACCACCACACACCCCGCCTGAGGCTGCAGCTGCTGAGGACCGTAAGAGACACTTGCATACGTAGCTAGATAGCCACTTGAATGGGGACAACTTTCTTCCTTTTATTATTTTTGTTAGACCCGCATTTCAATTTAGAACGAACATGAACAAGAAAAAACGTTTTACAAAAAAACACAGTGACAGGAACTTATTATAATATTAGGTCTTTACCTATGAAATTGCCGTTCTGCAGTACTGGCCATTTCAAATCAAAATATTTTTTGTTTGGCTAAGAATTCTAATTTAAAAATTAATTTTATTTAAAAAAATGGTTTTTTTTTTCCAAAAGTAGTCATTTGTTTATTGATTAGTGTTACATTTTCATCGCATTTCAATATTTTTCGTCATCATGGATACGTTAAAAATTCGAGTAATTATGGAATATGAGTACCGTCGTGGCAGCAACGCGGCACAAGCGGCACGCAACATCAACGACGTTTACGGAGCTAACACTACACACCAACGCACCACCTGTTATTGGTTTGCTCGCTTCCTTTCTGGAAATTTCGACCTGAAAAATGAACCTCGCGGTCGACAATGACGAATTAAAGGCGATTGTGGAAGCTGATGATACACAATCTACGGCTGAATTAGCAGCAGCTTTCGACGTTAGCATCAAAACAATATTGGTCCATTTGCGTCAAATTGGCAAGGTAAAAAAGCTTGACAAATGTGTGCCCCACGAACTCAATGATCGCCAGCGCGAAGTACGCGTCGAGACGTGCCTTGCACTGCTCAACAGACACACAAATGAAGGAATTTTGAACCGCATTGTTACCTGCGATGAAAAATGGATTCTGTTTGATAACCGCAAGCGCTCAGCAAGTTGGTTGGATCCTGGTTAAGCACCTAAACAATGCCCTAAACGAAAACTTACCCCTAGAAAAGTGATGATCACTGTTTGGTGGTCTAGCGCCGGTGTGATTCATCACAGCTTCTTACCAAACGGGGTGAGCATTACTGCAGATGTGTACTGTAAAGAACTGAACACAATGATGGAGAAGCTGGCACATCTCCAACCAGCATTGGTCAATCGCTCGTCTCCGCTGCTCCTGCACGACAACGCGCGACCTCACACTGCACAACAAACGGTCTCCAAGTTGGAAGAACTGGGGTTGGAAGCTCTCCGTCATCCGCCATACTCACCAGACCTTGCGCCTACAGACTACTACTTTTTCTAGAATTTGGATAACTTCTTGGCGGGAAAAAAATTCAATACCCGAGAGGCAGTACAAAATGCCTTTGAAGAATTTGTTGCCTCCCGTCCAGCTGATTTCTTAAAGAAGGGCATCAATAAACTGCCACTGCGTTGGCAAAGATGCATTGATTGCATGGGTGATTACTTCATTAATACAAATAAAAAATACATGAAAAAAAATCGTTTATATTTTTTCATACAAAACGGCAATTTCATAGGTAAAGACCTATTATCATCCAGATAGACTGAGTGGAAAAAATACGTATTATTAAAACTAACTCAATTACTAGCCAAGCAAAGTTAATCAAATTTATATGGGACCACTGCGCAAGCTTTCTCTACCAAACGAAAAAAAAAGCGATTCACTATTGACTATAAATAAAAAAAAATCATAAAGAACATAGAACCTCCACCTTTTTGGAAGTCGATTAAAAACAGATTTGAATTGAGAATATGTGACGAAGTCTCACCAATGGTAACTATGATGCGGTCGACGATTGTACACACGACTAGATATCAAGCTATACATTTCCAGTTAATGCTGATCTCGCATTGTAAAGGATTTCCGAACAATGCGAGGTCAGCTTATACTGGAAATGTATAGCTTGATGCGTAGCCGTGTGTACACATGGAAGTTCATAATTTTTGCCGATGGGAAATCCCATGGAGGACACAGCTTGTAAATTCTTTTTAAATCGAAGTAGTGGGCCTGTTCATCAAACATTCACGACGCTACACTATTATTAGGAATAAACTGACAAGTTGAATAGGTATGTCATTTAAATTATACATAAACCGTCGCATCGTCTTTTTTCCATTTACGACACAATAACTGTGTGTCACTGTCAGTTCTGATACAGAACCGGAACCGTTCTGTCTGTTCTGGTTTTTTTTTTCTTTAAATGTGCGTTTTTTTTCTTTCTTTCTTTTTTCTTTTGATAACAAGCCAAAAATATTACTTTTCATTTTATAATTGGTTTGTTTGATTTAAACGGTAAATGGTAATACCTGTAAAAATGATAAGACTTATTGCGAAGTTCTTCGCAATAAGTCTTATCATTTTTACAAGGTTGTTCAATTGGCTTTTGTAATATTAGAGTGATGTGTTACACAGACCTAATTTTGTGTTGTGGTTGTGGTGATAAAAAATTTAGGTAGTCACTCCATTGAGATGGCGACCGGAAAACGATTTTCAAGGTCTGCACAATAAAACACAACCTTAAACTTTTTGTCACACCTTTATCGACTGTTTACTTTGCAAATTCAAGTTGTCCCCTTTCAAACGGCATTTTTAATTGAATGATGACGTACCATAGACAAATGGTAGCTTTGGCTGATTGGGCTAATAATATACAATGGTTTGGTTCCCAATTAGCATGTTTTTAACGCACGGCTAGCCGCTCGGACAGACACCACATCGTCACAATACTGCATGTGTTGCACGAAGTAAATAGTGTATAATATTAGGTATATTTGATGGTCGCGATCACTACCTTCTATACTCAAAACTTGTTCAGCTAAAAATATTTTTGGTACAATTAGAACAGTAGAGTTCACTTGTTTTTAAAGTTTAAATATATAAATCATCGCGGATTTGAAACTCAAAACTATTCGAATTTCGAAGTGTTTAAAAACCGAGTTATTTAAAAGAACTTGTGAAAAAGACGAACTGAAAGACGACTTTAAAGAAATCTCGCGACTCATTTGTTTAAGAAAAACTATACACCTACACGGTAGCCAATATCGATGCTGAAATCGATCGCGACCACCTAATACAGTAAGGGGCTTATTTAAAAACGTTCCTTAAAGTTAAAACAAGCTCAAACGTCGAACGATTTATGGTTAATCAAACGTTAATAATTACCAACTTAACTTAAAACAACATTTATAAATAAATCCCTAATAAATCTACAAATAGGTAGCTTTTACGAAAATAATGAGAAGGACTCAACGTAAATGGGTGTTAAAGATACTTGCAATAATTTACAGGAGAATGAAAGAACTTTGATCTTTCGAATATTTTCGATAATAATGATTAGATATATCTCCCTACAAAATCAAAATATTTATTGTGTTGGTTTAAAAATTCGAAACTTTTCAATTCAAACTTGACATAATATTTGATTGTATTTTAATAAAATATTGAGAAGACTGGTCCTTTTTGGAGCTGTAGTTGTTTTACAGATTTTGTACCGAGACGACATAACTTACTGTAACGCCCAAACTCGTGTGAGCGCACACATACACTTAAGTCCACTTACACCACAAATCACTAAATTTATTTAAAGCATCTTCTGTCTCTGTCATCTTCAAATGATTGACGGAAATAGAACGTTGTTGTTTAGCCGTATAGAAATGAATTTAATGACTTATAGTGTAAGCAGGCACTAATTGCCAGTGCAGCACTACAACATACATATCACACAACACCATAATTTATTGTTAAGTTGCTAAACACACTGTGTACTTTCAAGCCTGAACTATGAATTACAGACACTTAAATGTTAATTCACTGGTACCGTCGTTTATACTGATAACTACTCGCCGCTACAATTATAGAGAAGGAATATTGTTCTAAATATGATTATAGACGTCTTAAAAAAATGTTAATAAAGCTTGTATGTACCCTAAAACTTGTACAGCATGTCTGCGTTTGACCATCGATTCGTTTTATAAGAACAGTTTAAGTTTTGTAAACAAGGATAGTTCGCACTGCTTCCCCAAGACACGCCATTTCTTGATTGCGTTTAATTCCCGTTTACACAATTAAAACAGTTGCGAGCGATACATACGCAATTGGAAACTATTTTTGCATATTAAACGAAACGATGTCAACTTGTATATCGTATGTTGGCCGAGAAAGTGGTCTACAAATATTGAGAAAAAAAAACGCTAGTTTTGACGGAGGCAATCAGTTCCGTCACCTCAATTTATACAAGAAACGTAAGGTATTCAATACATGATAAAAATAGTCTTAGTAAATTATTTTCAGAGAACTTGCAAGTGAAAATATACCTTCCTTATTGTTTAATGACGAATTTCAATCACAAACTGGTAGACAACTTTCTAGCCGACCGACCGTAGCAACCCCAAATTGGATGAGCCCACTACTCGTAGCATTGCATGTCAAAATTTGCACTGATCCTGTTGTGTGGCTGAACTGTGTATTTCTACGGACGCTGCCAGAGATCCTGAATGACAACAACAATACTAAAGGTGCTGCGCCCCCGGACGCGCCCCCGCCGCCCCCGCCCCCGGCCCTCGGCGACTCCATGGATAGCCAGCCTGACTTCAGCTTTAATCTTGAGCTTAGCAGGAACCAGCAGGAGCATTACGGCACTCAGTTCGCCGCCCCCTCTGTTACTATTGTCGGTAAGTTCGACATTGACGGCCAGGACTTTTGTGCTAAATTCAGGGGGCCAAGTCTACTAACTTACAAACGTTGCAATGGTCTATCCATTGTGAGTTTACGACAAATTTGCCATACAAAATCTGTTAACAACTTACAATAGCGACACTACTGCAACGTTCGTAAATAAATAGACTCAGGCCCTTGGCTTGCAAGCAGGGACTGCGATTTTAATTTGGTTCTTGACAATGAGGATAACTGATACGTTCAAGTTGTTTAGCGTAAAGTTCAAATGAATTCAAGTCCAGAAAATTTGAACACATTTTTCTTCAATGAATTGTCTTAAGTGGATTTATTTTATTTATATGTCCAATTTATCTTATCTGACAATGAAAATGAGCACTTCGGGCACTCACTCAAAACTATTAGAATCAGCAACGATTGTCTCACCAAATTATCTTAATAATTTTCCAAATAAACCTACCTATCTTTTTGCAGTGCCTAATTGCAATTTCGTAAAACATTGCAAGTTAATTAATCAAATTAGGTCCTTACCTATAGACTGAAAACGTAACATCGCTTACGGGATTTTTTTTTACGGAAAATATTTCGATAAATAAATTCAAAGTTTTGTAATTCAATAACAAGACCTTCTTCACTAATGCATTCTTATCATAATATTCAAATATAGGTACGGTAGGATTTAAAGAAACAATCGATATTCGACGAATACGGATATAATAAACAGGGAAGATAATATGTATTTTAGCAGCTACATACAACATTCATGTATCAGGGGTAGAATTTACCGCGTAGGCCGGTGTAATCGAACTAGCCAATACAACCAACTATAGCGATCCCTCGGGCCTTGCACGGCTCAGAACCCGAAACATTTTGATAAAAATATAAACGAACAAAGAATGTGTAGGTTCAGACTCTTGTAGGATTAGAATTAATATTATGCCATGAGATATATAAAACATAAACATATTAATGAAAGTCATTGCTGTGCCCTTACAGGGTTCATGTAAAGTGCTAGACCCCTTGAATATAACATGTACTTGCCGCATGAGTGCAATAAAATATTTGAGTTTGAGTTTGAAAGTTCCAGTAGCGCGATGTTATTTTTCCTCATTGGAAAACTTAGAATTGCTTTGTTCAGATAGTCCGAACTTAAATCCTTTGATAACGGAAAAAGATAAAACGTTTTCCGAATGTCTAGTAATAAATTGCAATAAATATGCCAGCGATAAAGTCCCTAAACATAATACGACTCCCGACTCTAAAAAAAGAAGTTTATTTAACAAACACTCCCCTCTCTAAAAAAAGAAATTTAAGTTAACAAAGTTTGTAACATGCAGTGGCAACATGCATGTTTTTTTTATTTGACATGTTGGTTAGTTAGTTACGTAGTCTCGTTATCATGCACGCGAGTTCCTAATTTAAAATTTGTTCGAAAAAACGACCGATTGAGTGAGTTTCCACAAAGTTATCCTTCGAAATGAACTTAACATTTTAGCCTTAGCCGGCCTAGTTTCTAGTAATACGGTAGGTTATTTACCATTTTCTGAATCTGTGGAAATTACCAGTTATTACATAGCTTTACATACATATGTCGTACTATGAGACTTGCCAATAAGTCATCAAGTAGAAGGTATATTACTTATAGGAGGTAGGTAGGTTACTTCATAACGTTCTACCTACACGAACGTCATACCAAACAAACCAAACCAACCAAAGAAGACGAAATGATTCGTTACAGTACCTACACAATTCCAGGATGTTACTATTCTTGTAATTTATTTATGTTTTAGGGTTCTTAATGTATTTACTTGTAACATTTATATGTTAATGTATTAGTGTCAACTGAGTGTGAATTCTTTTTCATGTTTCAGTCGACGAAGTGGTCGGTGAATGCTGGGAAGAGGTTTGACTCCATCATACAAATCTACTCCTCTCTTTGTCATGTGTTCCTAAATGTCGCTTGTCGGAGCTTGTACACACGATTTGTAGCTTGTTGCTATTGTTTGTTTTAGACTTCACTTATAACTCTCTCTTCCAGGAATTATGAGTGAAATTATTTTTAATTATTACTTTTTTTCGAATTGATCTACTTTTGGTAGCTCACGTCATCATAGCATGCCGCTTTGATGCATGATTTGAGTCCTCTTTCGGAATGCCCGTTCTCAAGTTAAGTACTTTTTAAATCCGAAACTTTTAACCTTCCTCTTTCGAATATACTTATTTTTACCTAGTCTGGTGTATAAGAAGAGTATTTCCGCCCACTAGGTGATCCCGGAGCCGGCCCAGGCAGTGCAGATTGAGCAGACCGAAGAAGACTGCGGGCTGGGTGTGGCTCAGATCGTCATCACCGCAGCCACACCTATGGTGGAGGAGCCCGACCAACCTTTCCCTCCACCAGAATCGGAGGTCGACGCTGAACCCAACGGCGACGTTGAGCCCGACTCGGAGACATTACCCGAGCCCGAGCGCGAAGAAAATGACGACGACGAGTCCTCGCTGTCGGAACAGACGGCCGTGTGCCTGCGGGACTCGGACGATGGGCCGGCGGACTCGGCGCCGCATCCACAGTCGAGTTCGACGGCGTCGGAAGGTGAGTCAGGCGGCGCGTCCGTGGCATCGGGCCCCCCCACTGCGCCGCAGTCCCCACCGGCGGCCCCGCGTGGCGGCCGCGCCAGCATTCCCGACGAGCTCGAGCCCGCGCAGCTGGCGCGCCTCACCGACCTCAAGGAGTCCAACGCTTAAGGCCTAAGTCGTCTCCGGCCGCCATCCACTTTACGATGGCGGCCGACCAGCGATCGATCTCGATCGTCTACATTAGACCGTTTCTCTGCTGTCAGTCTCGCAATAGCGAGGATATATTAATGCAGTATTATACTTATATTATCCTATCTACAAATTATTCATGTTTTTATGTGTGTATTCACACTATATTCGTTTTCAAAATGATGTCGTTAAATGTTATCTCATACAATACCAAATAATCAGATTTATTGAAATATTAAATTAGATCCAAATATTTATTTACCTAATAAATTATCGATCTGACTAGATGTTTTATTAGCCAATGTTTATTGATGTTAGTATAATTATCTGGATGTAAAATTTTGTATTGTTTATAAGAATTTATATAAAAGGAAAATAGGGAATTCAAAATTTACGATAAATTTAAGGTGATACGTTATGCGTAGAGGAACGGTCGGGACATGTAGATTGTACTGTATATAGCTAATAATACTTATTACTAGTTAATAACTACGGAGCACGTTCTAGTACCTGCGAATAGAGGGTATGTTAGAGGCGTATGTTAGAGTGACGCGCCGTGTTGACTTGTTGAACGTCTGCCACGACCTAAGAGCTACCAGCCTGGAGGGAGCGATAACAGCGGAGCGCACGTTTTATTAGAGGCTGTCGATTGCACCTTACTTACTGTGTGGCTCGGAGCGAGTGACAGCGCAGGCTCCCTCGGTGCGGTCAACACGCCAGTGTAGCGTTGTAACTAAGCTCCGTCGTCGGACACTGGCGCCGCACGACTCGACCACGGGACACAGCGCGCGTTGGTGTTCAGCGGCGGACGGTAGGATTAGGAAGATACAGGGTGTTACTAGCTTCTCTTTCGTTAACCTCCCCTACGACACCCTGGGCTCCGGCGCGGGGCCACAACATCGGTCGGCCGCTGCGACCACCGGCAGCGGCGGGTGTGGAGCGCAACCCATCCTCACACTACGCAGTCGTGATGAGACAATATACTACTTCTCCTTCATTTTGGGTCACTCACTACTTTACTTGATATGGATACGTAAAAAAGCTTAGGCACTAGTATTTCGTTCAAACATCTAAAGTTAGGGGAGTCGAGGCGGCCTCGCATTCATTTAGTTATAATCACGTAGATAAATCACATTACTTTATATAATTTTAAGTAGTCTAGTATTCGCGTATATTGACTAGTTGGTTTTCTAATACAGTCAAAACCGTTTATAACGACGAAATTTTGAGGTCCCAGTATTTCTATGTATTTAATAACATAGTGTTAACAAAAACCGTAAAACGACGGTCCCTTCGAAGTCGTTATAAACGATTTTGACTGTAGCTTATAATAATATAACAATTGTCTCATCGTGACAATCCTTCACCTTTGATATTATTATTATATTTGTAACCCTACTTAACGGTCATTTCATGTTTCTTAAGCCAAATAATTTCTGCTTCATACTGACAACTACATGTTCCTTTCAAGGGTTGATATTTAATGGAAATGGTTTAAAGTATATAATTAGGTACTTATTCACGCAGACGCCGAGGCGTCCGTCACCACGAAAGATTTTGGCTGTAGGAAATTTGAATGAATATTACCAATCTAAAGACGTTAATTACATCTGAATGTACCACGTAGATGTTTAACATAATTATGTTAATAATAGTTTCACATATTGAATTTAAAAGATTAATCGACGTACGTAGATAAATGTTACCGAGTAGTTGTTAGCTGTTTAACGATGTGATCCATGTGTTGTGTTATTTTAATAAATATATCACTATTCTATATTATTGTTAGTTATTCATTCTATTGAAAACCCGTAAAAACAATGAAGGTTTATCCAAATCGGGAGTGATATGAAAATTCGATTAACGTTGTTGCTACGCACGCTGTTGCGAAAAAATTAGCGATTGATACGCCAGTTCGAAAACACGTTGGATCGAAAACCGCTTTATCGAGAGACGTTGTCGCGAATACGCCGATGCGAAAAACTTTTTAAATGTGACGCTAGTACGAAAGTCATGCTATCAAAATCCACAGCTGTTACGTTAATTTGTCTGGGAATCGAACTCGCGACTCCGATGAGATACAGTAAGCTTAGTCTTTTGATTCGGTTTGGGAACAAGACCAGTGAGAAGTATTATTTTAAAATAACTGTGATAGTATTTTCTTTAAATTTTTTGTTTGTTGCGGAATCTGTGGGATATTACCCAAAGTTCTATCAATTTTATGGATGGTTGTATTCTGTTCGTCAATGAGCTTTTGTATACAGCTATATACAACACAAGTTTTCTATTGTCCATTACACAATTCCATCGCCGGTGCCATGCTCACTATTTCGAGTTCGCGGAAGACGCAAATTATTATTTCGTTCAGCGGACTGTTACACCTTTCATATATGTTATGGCTTACTCAGCAGTATGTGCTGCATTCTTGCTGCGGACGCAGCATCCTCTTATTCCTCTCTCCCCCTCCTCACAGTCCAGCGCGCCAGTAGTCTTCCAACTTTCCTACCGTGCACTTGTATCTTGCACTCGTGTCTTATTTTTATTTTAGCCTAAAATGGTTTCTTTATAAAAAAACCTCATTCAGAATTCGGATAACCGGGTTCCGAATTAGGTCCCGGTGGAAAAAGGGTTGCATTCGTGATGTTAGACAAATGAACTCAACAGTGGATTTCGATGCCATGACTTTGTCATTCGATACAGTGGTTTTCGATTCAATGTGTTTTCCAACTGGCGAACTACTCGCAAAGTTTTACACAATAGCGTGCGTCGCAATAACGTCAATCGAATTTTTATATGTTAACTATGAAAATCATGTCATTTTGGATTGCGCCTCTTCTGCCTCATTTGAGAAGGATTTATAAGTATCAGAGTTAGTTCTTTGTGAAGTAAGAATTGTATTTTTACGGGTTGTCCACGTTTCATGAAATAAAAATTTAGAAAAATTACAAAAAAAATGAGAGGTACGTAGCACTCTGTGTAGATTAATATAGTCACTGTATCAAATGATGCACAGAATATAATGTTGACTGTAACTTTACTACAAACTTATAGTAGTTTGTGATACCTACAATTACTACCTACACTATATCGATTACAATATTAAGTGTTGCTTTTTCTTTAGTGAACTGAATTGAGTCGTTCGCCTGCTGGGATTATATGAATCACTTTACTAATGTTTCATTTATCTTTGTTGTTGATCGTGTGTTGTTGTCCTATGCCATGTGTACCTATCCTATGATTTCCAATACATAATCATACATTACATATTCAAAACTTAACTTGTAGGCCTTAGTAACCCATAATGTTGATATTATGAAAGATATGAGTAGAAATATAAAATTGAGATATATAACATGTAAGTATAGTGTAAGGTGAGAATACGAATCGAGATTTTAAGAATTACGCCCTTTTCGCTTGCTCAGGTGCAGAAGGTGTAGTACTGCACCAATGAGTATGTATGACGGCTTTTACACGTGCCGATAGATTTCACCCGGCTTACCCTATACATTTGCAGTCGGGTATCTGTGCCGACTAACCGGCCGCCCGAACTTGGGATAAGGGTTTAATAAAAATTAATTAAAAATCTAATTTTTTAGGTATGATATAAAGGTACATGCTCAATGCTTGCGCAGAAGTCAGTATACACTAATTTAGTATATACTATTTCGGCACCAAGGTACTAAAAAAAACTCGAAATCAAGAAATTAATAGTAGGCCTAACAAAATTGATATGCTTTCTTGTAACTCATTAAAGATTGAAGTATATAAGTAAACGGCTACATATCAAGCTATAAAGTTCCAGTATATGCTGATCTCACATTGTATAGGATTTCTGTACAATGATAATTCAGCTTATACTGGAAATGTATAGCTTGATATGTAGCCGTGTTTACCATTGACTGACAAATACTCAGAAAGAAAATATTGATTGAAATCGTAAAATTGTATTTTACTTAAGAATACACAATAATGGCGATAGTTCTTGAAGATTTTCATCGACTGGTGTCCTACGGTGACCCATGCCATGGTGTGCACTATTGTAAGTATATAGTTAACTACATACATAACTACATTATCCCGGAGCGTACAAAGCTTAAAAGCTGTCTTTCTGCGCACACGCTTTTTTATCATGAAAATGAAAAAATATACAAACTGTGGGCCTACTAAATAAATGCCAAAATAATTATCATCAACTCAATCACACTATCATTTTACTACGGTATTCCTAAAAATGGCTTGTACAGTAAATATTATAATGTTATATTTCACATAATCTCAGCATATCGGACTTATAATAACTAGAATAATAGAAACAATTAGTATTCAAATATTTATACTGTTTAAAGACTATTGTAACTATTATTATACGAGATTGTAGACGAAGTTAGGTATCGTATGCAATTCTGGAAAAATAATTAAGAATACGTTCAGTACTTTTGAAAAAAATATTCAAAAAAACTAGTGTTGTTCCCTTCTTTATTTTCTTGCAGTGGAGGATGCAACTTTATAGATATGTAAAGAAATTTTACTCAGAATAATATATAGCATTTTGTGAAAGAGTTCGTCCGGGGGAGTATGTACTACCACCATACCGATTTCTGCTGTTTTCCGCTTAGAAAGGTATGCCGGTGTAGTTACAGGCGTATGAGACATTTCAGCTCTGCCTCTAGGATGCCAACGAGTCTACGATGCTCTGGTATTGCAGAGCTCCACGGGCGGTGGTAACCAATATCATTAGGTGTCCCGTCGACTTGCTTGCCATCTATAATTTTTTTTACTGAAAGTACCACAAGTCGTAACTAAATTCTTGACCATTTATTGCTGAAACTTATATACACCTACAGTATTTTCTTTTGAGGGGAGGTATCCGCAATTTGAGAATGTCATTCTCAATTGTACCGCAGTTTCGCGTGATATCAAAGGAACTTTCCTTCGAACCTGTCCTGGTGCCTTGTTGATCTAGTATGTTGCAGCCAGCGCCACACTGCCGTCAAACAATTGTTATTTAGTAATAGTGTCTTAAGGTGCCTTCGCATTAGGTAAGTTCCTTCTGGCGCGCGCTTCTATATAGACAACGCGGATCTTTTTTGGTCTTACGACAGCGATCACGCACCGACTATGCGCCCGCTGGACCTCCAGTGCGGAGACACTACAATACCTTTGACAGTTGTAGTAGTTAATTAGTTAGATAGATAGTCAAAGGCGAATATATCTTCCAGTTAAAAGCGTAGTGTCTAAGTTTAATATGATTTGCTAGAACGATTTGCAACAACTTTGCCAAAAAAGTTGTGCGACTCTTTTATATTGAAATTCTATTTTTATTTTGACTGTTTGCCCGCTGTGTCTGTGACGTGAAAATGTGGGACGTGTGACATTTTGACCGGTTTTGTCAGTCGAGATAAAATAATCCTGCAAGCGGATAGGTCAAAATGAGGCACAGCTAATGTTTTTGGGAAACTTCGCAGTACCGGGGGGTAACACGGTCTTTTATATTGCAACATCTATTTATACAACAATGGCACGTAGAATTAAGCTTCTTAAACCTTTGAACTTCATACTTTGACTCGTCGTGGTACTTTTAGTGTTAAGTTTCTGTTTTAATTAAGTATATAATTTTTTATATTTAATAAAACTTAGTGCAGTATAATGAATTGCATACGGTACGGTGCGTAAGTAAGAAAAGTAAAGGTTTATAGTAATTAGCGGCCGCCGTAAGGTCGCAGGTTCGATGTATGGTTGCTTTAATGTTCCCCCAATGCCTTTTCGACCTGCAAATAAAAACTTTCTAAAATTGATTTGGTGTTGTTTATTTCATTTTTCCCTTGTCATTATACCTTTTATTATCAAACTGAATTAGGCCAAAGTTGTCCAAGTAAATTCTAATCATGCGAATACATGAATGAATCCAAAATTATATGAAACTCACAATATAAATTCTTCAGAACAACGGGTTCATACCAGATACATAATAAATAGCAACTTAAAAATTTGGCAAATAAGTTATCTACATTATTCCTACATATCGGACATGTTCCAGAATAATATGCCTAAGGACACAAAAAGGAAAAAAGAATTATTTCTATTTATGTACAACAAACACATATTTAATCAAATGAAAACGTACTGTATACCGTACCAAAGAAGAACCATATTATACTAATTTAAAAGATATTCATGCAGAATACACTGAACAAAACAACAAATCTTACCAACGGGCATCGCGTTACCTGCGTTGTGATAGATCGGACGAGATTAGTAGATTATGACGATGACAAAACAAGAAAAACAGCAATTATAAAACGTTTGAACCTTGAAAATATTATACAAGAGTGTACGCGCCTTTCTCGGTTTCTCCGCGGCTTGCTACGCGTTTTGCTAAGCGACTTGCTATGCGTCTCGCTACGCGTCTTGCTATGGGTCTTGCTACGCGAATTGCTACGCGAATTGCTAAGCGAATTGCTACGCGTCTTGCTACGCGAATTGCTAAGCGAATTGCTACGCATTGAACTACGCGCACGTGCTACGCGCTCAGCTACTATGGATCGTGCTAGAAACAGAGCTTCTTCGCGTGCTAAATAAGTAAACCTTATAAGGATTTATCTTGCTATATACAGCTTATTAAGGCGGCAATGAGAGCAATATTATACCTTAAAGCTAAAGCAAAGTTAAACTCAATTTATTTAGGTGGACCAAATACTTTTATTTTTATATCATAATCTATAATCCCAGTTGCTAAATAAAATAAAGCAACCACAAACGAAAAAATAGACATATAATTCTGAAAGAACTACGATAAAAGTTCGAATTATAAGGACAAATCGATGGAGTCACCTAAAGATGTTTAATGTTTTAATACGCTTCGTGTCCTGGGGTATTAGAAAATAATCAACTATGCAAAATTAGAATACTCTTTATTATATACACCATTTGAAATTATAGATATAAATGAAGAAATACATACACAATGGTGACACAAGTAAGAAAGTACACAGTAAAGAAAACGTACTTTTAGTGATAAGACCGCCCAGGTCTTATCACTAAAAGTACGTTTTCTTTACTGGGTTTAATGGGTGGATTATTTCGATATTTTTAAGGACTAAAGAATCTTTAAAAATATCTAAATATACAACCTATTTCAACAAATAAAAACTGTTGCTCTGTATTGTTATTTCTAATTCCTCGCGACTTGGTAGTCAGAAGGACGGAGTGTTAGAAAGAATGCCGGCAACTGAACCCATGGTAAAGTTTGTTTCTAATTTTATTTACTGACCTCATCATTTCAGCCGAAAGACGTCCGCTGCTGGCTTGCGGGCTCCTCAAACGTAGTACTTACCTATGTCACATAGCCTATTATTGCCCCACGGCTGGGCAATGACCTCTTCTCAAGCAGAGAAGGCACGAGCATTGATAGCCACGCCTGCTCAACACGGGTTGGCGATTTTAGACTTTGTCAACTTAGTCCAGTACACTAATTGCGTAACAAACGATCAATCAGAATCTGAATCATTTTGAAACAGATTGGTAATCCATTGCTTCATAAGTTCGAAAAAAAATCTGCTCAACAACATTCATTGCGTTATTTTCGCAATGAATGTTGTTGAACTGTCAGATTAGTTGTAATCGTTTACGAAAGTGTGTTACGTAATTAGATAGCTGATTCCCTCACGATGTTTTACTTCAACAATAAGCACTGAAACTTAGCCAGGTTCTGACCTCAGATATCCAAAGTTAAAGATCTGTCTATAAGCTTTATGGGGTGATGAAGATTCAAAAATACTAAACTTAAAACGACTGACCAGTGAATTACTTCCAGTTTTAGTTTATAATAACAATGTTGCGTGGTGAACTTGTACATGCCGTCTTATTCAATATTCAAAACTTTATTTGCATTCCACAATGTGTAAATGTGTCTGTGTGTGTGTGTGTAGGTGGTAAGTTAAAATTAAAAGAAAATGGAAAAAGTAAATGGTTAGCAAAATTACTTTAGTTATGTGTGGTATTACTGTACCATTTCCGTTCTTTTGTTTTTAGGACAGTTTCACTGTAGGACGATTTGCTAATAGGACATAGGTATTGCTAAACTGTCGTTTTGCTAAGTATTAGGACCTTTTGCATTTAGGACTTTTACCCCCGTATTAAAAAGTCCTAAATGCAAATGCCAAATAAACTTTGGTCTACTATTTAATTAATTTTATTTTGATAACCTCGTTTTCTTTGCTTGTTAGAGGTGATTCAGATTGGCTCGCTTTTATAATTTTCCTCCTACCAATTATTTAACAAAATAAAATACTGTTGAAAAACCTGCCAATGACAAGCTCTCATAATGTCCTGCAACCGTTACACAATGTTACACATGACCCGTAAGTGGAGTATCTTAGTATCACAGACTGTTGGCACTCAGAAACATCTGCATTTTATCGATTTTCATAGGCTACGCACTGGTTATTGTAATTATATTCAGCAATTTTATACGGCCTGTTGCCTGGTGAAATACATAGCGCTTTAAACAAAGGAAATATTTGTCTTTTTTTATACGGGGTCAAATTAAAATAGTTAGCCAAACTCCGCAGACGTGATGAGTAACAAAATATCAAAAGGACAAACAAAAAAAAAAGGTTTTAACGACCTACTTGAAATATCAAGTTTTTTATTTTTTTTATTACTTTATGACGGTATCTTTATCTCAACACAATAAAACACTGATTTCCTCAACTAATACTTCAAGTAGCTGCTCTAACAGCGGTCGTTTACCCCAAAAGAAAATATCATAAAACCATTTTTTGATTGACCCATTATGTCTGTGGGGTTTCACTTGCTAATTTAACTTGAGCTTGTATAAGTCAAATACTTGTTTTAATGATTTTAAGTTACTTTAATCACAGATTAATACAGATGGGACACTCCGCAAAATCATTTAAATAAAAAGCGACTCTTGATACGACACAATAAAGTGCAATTCAGGTCGCAGAGCTCTAATTACCTACAGTAATGTTCACCTAGAAGTTGCCTCTTTCTATCGCGTAAAGGTACCATTCCGTACCCGACCGCTGGAGGCAACTGCAGGCGACGTGTTGCTGCGATATGACTGATCTCTAGGAATTTCTATAAAATACCTTCCGTAGCTAGTGACACGTCGTTGGCAGCTACGGTCGAGTGACAGGCGATACGTGCAGCCCGACCGCAGACCAGTAGGGCCGCCAACGCTCGTGCGATAACACGATTTTCTATCTTCTATCTACCGACTGGAATACGGGCTGCTGCCAACTGCAGTCGGGTTCGGAATCATGACTGCAACGACATGACGCCGCGACATGATGCAGCGACACGTCGCGTGCAGTTGCTGCCTGCGGTCGGGTAGGAAATGGTACCTTAACTCTTAGATCTTCTGACTACATTACACTCACTGAATTGGCCCAGCAAGACTGACCCGCCGCGTACTTGTAGCTTCGTACCTAAACTGCAAAGTGTGGAATCTGTATTTATCTGTGCTTTAATCGAGAAAAGTAGTAACTTATAGTTACCTACCTAGATAGTCTCTTAGGTAGGTGCCTAAGTAATAAAGACAAACAAAGGCAAAAAAACGTTAGTCAATTTTCTAAAGATCCAGGCCACGACCAGTGGTCGCAACGACCACGACCAGTGGTCGCAATGACCAGGTAAACTATAGAAACCAATACGAATCGCGCACTTGGTCGCAACGGCCAATTAACCGCAGACCAGGCCACGGACCACGACTGGCCGGAGTAGTGGCCATCTAGTGCGCGAGATCCCTCAAACACTGCATGTGTCTCTGTAAAATTCCATAATCAATCTTCAGGCTGAGAAATATAGGTTACACTTCCTACCTCCTACAACTTTCTTTAACTGAAAACTTCAGAGTTTCAGATAGGTAGGTACTGTAAAGGTTACATGCAAACACTGGCGTAGCTACCAAAGGGCTAGACAGGGCAGTGCCCGGGGCCCCCAAGCTCAGGGGGCCCTCGGACCCTGACCAGCAAACTTCTTATTGAACTAGCTAAAAATTCTCTCATCTTCGGAATGTAAATATTGTTACAAAAATATTTTCAGTATAGAAAAAATTATATTATTGAAAATAAAACTTTTTTCTGTAAACTGTTACTTGCAAAAATAACTATAAGTATTCGAGTTCCAGTACCTATACACTAGAAAAATTTTATTTTTACTTGAGGAAGGCTATTCTTTAGTACAGACGACAGCAGGTCAACCTACCCCAAACTGTCAAATTTTCCCAATCAACTTTGAACCTTATGCTTTAGGTATAAAGTAAAAAATCTATTAAAGAAATCTGACGGATTGTAGTAGGTTGATGTGCTGACGTCTGTACATCATAGTATAGGTTTGCTACTTATACTATACTAAAGAATATAAATTGTTTGCCGGGCCCAATTAACTGAGGCATGAACTATCACCAATTCTGTAAGAAATAATGAGAAAATATTGAGTCCTAGAATGCGACCTAACCTAACAGAAGTATTTACAGCAATGCTTCTGTTCCATACAATTCCTGTCACTTCTGCAGAATCTGAAAGATCATTTAACAAATAAAATAAAAAAGAAAATAAGAAATACTATGGCCCAAGCTCGACTGACATTTATCGCTAATACCTAGCAATCGAAAACAAAGCTACATCAAGCCTAGATTTAACCGAAGTCATTGATACTTTTGCGAAAACATGAATTTTATAAAAAAAACAACCGTAATGTCTAGATATATTTGCGCTAAAACTTCATATTTTTTATGACTTTTTAACCGACTTCCCAAAAAGGAGGAGGTTATCAATTCGGTTGTAGGTATTTTTTTTTTCTTTTTAATGTATGTTACCTCATATCTCCGTCATTTATGAACCGATTTTGAAAATTATTTTTTTATTTGAAAGGATACACTTTCCGATTGGTCCCATTTTTATCTGATGTTGGAATCCATGAGGAATTGAGGGAACTCCTCAAATATTATAGGCACACACATAGCGATTTAGGTATTTTCAGCAACAAATTAAGCATTTGCATTCAAAAAGTATCATTTGGTGAAATGGAACTGATGAAGAAGACAGATGGCCACCGGAACTACTCAATGATAAGTATTTCACGGGTGGCGATAAGATATCTCGATTAAGATAGTTAAGCGATAATGAAGCACGTTTAAATAAATAATTCTGATGACCATCGAACTGATCTGAAGATGAAGCCGGAAGGACGGCACCGGAACTCCGTCATAAAACAATGTATCCTAGCCGTTTTTGGGCTTATTCGAACTGCCATGAGAGGTACTCTGGCTATAAATGATTTTAATGGTAATATCCCGGCATCAAATTGCGCTACTTGAGTCGTATGTTATGCGTGGCCTTGATTGTCAGAAGACAGATTTTGTAGCCTCGTTATTTCCGTCAATGATCTGTGGCCGTGTGGTCGCTCTAATAATTTGTTGGCGTCCAACTCTGATAAAACTATGCCTTCCAAACTTCTGACACGACTAAGCGCGACGTATATTTGCTCTTTTGCAAAGTTTTTTTTACCAAAGTCGATCACAGCTCTTTCGGGGGTGGTAGCCTGTAATTTATGGACTGTGACCGCCCAGCTTAATATTAGAGGCAGCATACGCTCCACATCTCCGTTACCCCTTGCCGCCTGGAACGTAGTGCTTGTTGGTGGTATGGGTCTCACTTTGAAAACTTTAAATTAGCATATCTTTTTATTGTATGAGACGATTGCAATGAAACAAAAACTAAATGTTACATCGTGATAATATTATATTTACAATTTTAATAGGACTGTAATTAAATTTCAAAAATGTTATTTCTGTTAAATTGAATGTAGAAAAATGTATTCCAAAATGTGTACCATTTTGGGCCAATAGATGTCATTGAGATGCAAAATAATTTGTAACCCCCTTTCTACACTTTCAAGCTAGTTTTGAAAAATGTATGATTCCATCTTTATTATTACTTAGATAAGTTTATACCACGTTTTCTAAACCAAATGAATAATATCTTTCATACAAACCGTATCCCCACTTTTCACCCACAAAGGGGTTAATTTCAATCATTCCACTTTGCCCCATCAAGTCGCCCCACTGGTGGGGCAAATGCATTCTGCACCATGGCATGGATTCTTCCCCACAAGGGTTGGCACCTTAGAATTTGTGTAAGTAGGTATGCTCGTATTTAATATTTGATTGGAAAAGAAAGAAATTTATATGTAAGTAAAATGTAACTAGGACTTGTAAGATCCATGTGTAATTTAAAGTCAACAGATAGTTGCGTTCCCTACTTTAAGAAATTAAAAATATTAACATTACCAGCTATATATATATTAGAAACTGCATTATTTATAAAATCAAATCCACATTTATTTACAAAATTTTCAACAGTTAAGAAGACCCCCATTCGGAGTCAATATGAAAATCAACTATGTACGTTGAAATGCAATACTGCGTTAATGAAAAAGAGCTTCTTTGGTGTTGCACCAAAAATTTTTAATAAAATACCTGATGCTATAAAATGTATGCCATTAAAGAAATTCAAAAAGTGTCTTCACAAGTTATTAGTTGAGAAATGTTATTATACCCTGGTTGACTATTTTAATGATAATACTATTTGATTAAATTCTGTAATTTTATAAATTTATATTATTAATGTTGACTTGGATGACTATTTTAATTTTGGATGACTATTTGATTAAATTCTGTAATTTTATTAATTCATATTATTAACATGGACATTATTAAATTGATTATTTTAATGTATTTTGTTAACGTAAAATTTTGTTAACTTTGACGAACCTGACTTTAATATTTGTATGTCAACAATGACAAAGCATAGTGCAACACTTATCTATTTAAGACCTTGACATGTATGATTAATGTATATATGTTCTTCACCTATGTTTAACAAATAAATAATTCTGATTCTGATTCTGATTCTGATTCTGTATTTACTTACATTTTATTTTATTTGTAACAAATCGTGTAACTAACGTATGATTTACAACCCGATTCCTTCCAGAAACAACTAGTAAATAAAAATTAATAATATAATAATAATACCAGCCTATTACTGTCCCACTGCAGGGCAAAGGCCTCGTCTCATATAGAGAAGGAACGAGCACTGATCATCACGCTTGCTCAAAACGGGTTGGTGATTTCAGACTAATATTAACTATAAGTCCATGTTTCCTCACGATGTTTTCCTTCACTGATGTCAATAATGTCCAAGATAAACTCAAAAAGTTCATATGAATTGAAAAAGTCACATTAGAACCCACAACCTCATGCATGAGAGGCGA
Source organism: Xanthia icteritia (assembly GCA_949128155.2). Lineage (NCBI taxonomy): Eukaryota > Metazoa > Arthropoda > Insecta > Lepidoptera > Noctuidae > Xanthia > Xanthia icteritia. The sequence continues at coordinate 19,241,648 of OX421931.1, forward strand.
GGCCTTAACCTCTGGGCCATCATAACATATTAAATTACCAAAAAATATATATTTTACTGAACTATACATTACTTTCTTTTCCAAACAAATATAAAATACAAGCCTACCTACCTACACATTTCTAAGGTGCCAACCCTAGTGGGGCAGAATCCATAAAGATTTTAGACTAGTGGAATCTGCCCCACCAAGTCGAACTAGTGGGGCATATTATTTGTTATGTTTCCATTATTCGACTGGTATACGAATTTGTGCGGGGTAGGGATAAACACAACTAAAAAGTGAAAAATAAAAACTTTTTTACAAAAAAAAACAACCGACTTCCAAAAAAAACACTAAAATATCTTTTTTACAAAACAAAAACCACCGAATTCCACAAAAATACACTTAAAACGATTAAATAATTACTAATTAGCTATTAGGAAATAGCTGCAAGGTGCCAATATACAAACAAACAAAAAAGTAAGAAAACAAGACATTGTGATGACACTATTGGCTATGACACAATTTAAATAATAGATCAACGAACATAAAAAAGTGCGGTGTGCGTCTCAAGGTTGCACGGTTGCAAGGTTTTTATATAATATATTATCTATTATTCTACGCCTGATCCCACAATAAGCTCCACAACTAGCGCTTTTCATGCGCTACAGTAGGTGCCTTATATATAGCTGAAACAGTACCTAAACTATTCACCTAACCCTCAAAAGTTTTTACCTAAAGACCAAAAGTTAGCGCTTTTATCAATAATCATTTGTTTGTGGAGAAAATGGAGCATTGATTGATTCAAGCTTTAAGTATTAAGTACTGTTTGTAGCTCAGAGTTGTAGTTTACAAAAGTCGATTCAATGGATGAAGCTTACTTTGACTGATGCTGATGATGATGAAGTTAGTGAAACGACTTTCGGAATCAGGATAGGTTAGACTCGAGTGTAAGTAAGTGAATAATCAATTTATTTACCAAGAAAGTTAGCCTAGGTAACATTAGTGTTCCCAGGTGGAGGCCAGCAGGCAACGGATGTGGGGGCACCCTTGCCTGTATTCCACAGGCCTCCACCAGTGTCGGACGGGAATGGCCAGGTGTTCCCGGCCATTCCCGTAGCCCCCCAACCTGGGGGGCATGCGGGGCCCGCCAGCTAGGCGGGAATGCGCCGGGAGGGTTGTGGATGTAAAGGCTGAGCCGGTTTCCCATGGCCCTCCCATCACGGCGATGTGGGAACACCGCTGAGTTTTAGTGGGTATACTGTCATTCCGACAGGAGTCCCACATACTCCGTCTCGTCCCCCACGAGCGGCAATACATAAAGCATTTCTCAGCGACAAAAAAAAAAAAAAAAAAAAAAAAGTAACATTAGTGTTGCTTTAATAAAAGATGTGACCTACCTATGGCTATACAGATAAGTAAGACCCCTGTCCTTCAAACTAGGAAAATCCTGTATCTTGAAGGACGGTGTAAAATGGCAAAACTAAAGGAAAGTTGCGACTGAACCGGAGAAAGATAAGGGGGGTCATGGGGGCCGACGAATATTAGGGATATATTTCATTGACACTAATAACTTTTTGTCCTTCTAATGATGCACATTTTTTAAATAACAGAACCTCTTTTTAACTATCTGATCTTTTCTCCCAGTTAGTCGCAGTAACAAAGCTAGGGTCCCCGGGTTAGGTCAGGTTACGACAGTGACAAACCGCGCGCGAGCTGATCGTTATCGCGGTAGTGGCCGGCGAGCGCTAAAGCTTGTCTACTCTGAAATGACGCGACCCACTACCGTATTTTTACATCCAAGTTGGTCGCAAATAGTTGGCTGAGGACGCCAAAAATTTTGCACTCTCGGATACGTTTGATTTCCTTTGAATCATTCCAAAAGAACTAAGAATTATTTACTTTGTCGACTTATGCAGAAAAGCTCAAGAACAAGCGAGCCTCAAAACTTTAGCACCCCGCCTTGAATAGGTTCTGTTATCTTTTGACCATTATACAGGAAGAGAACTTACTTTGTCGAGAAGAAAAGCTTAGACTTGATTTACAGTAGTTTAGGTTTTGAAATCTGGCCTTAACTTGAGTGCGGTAGTGGTGCCCAAACTCCAGTTTATTTTTTTGTATATGCCCATCAGGGGTCACTGTGACTCAAGTACCTACAGTTTTTAGTTAGTACGAGAAATCATTCAAGCTGTGTGAAAACCTACCCACTATATTCAAGAAACCCAATATAATATTCAAAATAGACATAAATACCATTCAAATTCGTTACATATACTCGTATATAGGTACATACCTACGACGATGAATCAAGGAACTAGGTACTTGACTGCAGAGAAATGCTGCTGAAACTATGCAGTGCATGTAAAAGTAGTGTTCGTTCATAGCACTGTAAAATTACCTACCTTTTGGCTTAATGAACTATATTGCAAGGATTCAAGAAATTAATTAGCGAACCCTTGCGGATCATACTGGAACCCGACATGAGAATTTGGATCACCGCCCTCTTTTGCGTGACTTAGGAACTTTTTCTAATAGTAACTGCACCGAAGCAATCAAGGTGCAATGGTATTGCACCTCGATTACCACCTTCAGACGCTTCATAGTAAAGTATAATTATGGATACATGAGTGATTGGTTTCAAAATTGCAAATCCACTGTTCTGTAGTTTTATCAGAACTAAACTTCAACATTGCATTGCTACCCCCAATAAGGAATTAGGTACCTTCATGGCCAGCTGCCCTCCCCTGATCCCCCTGAATTTTGTACCTACTGTTGTCGATAAAAGTTATGTTAGAGAGTCACGTTAAGACTTACTTTACAATTACAATATAATAAGTATTCATTTTAGAAAAAGCGCGTCATGTTGTCAAAATTTGTCCCAAATAAATAAATAAATCAACTCAAACTCAAAGCATTTATTTCGATAATACCATTTACAGGAACTTTTGAATTTTCAAGGGGTCGGTCAGTCAGAAAGATGAAGCTAGTTGCCCATTCGAAAGCGTAGTAAGGTAGGCCTATGTAGAAGAACGGGCAAGAAACTCCACGGACACTCTTTCAAATCAAAATATTGTTAAAAAATATTGGTTACATCACTCATGTTGAAATTATACATGTGAGAACAATGTAGCAAGACGTGCACGTTAAAAGCGTCCGTAATAAAAAGTCAAAAACAATTCAAAAATTTAAATAAAATAAGCTGTGGCGGCTAAGAGATGACCAGTCCCTACTGACGGCGCCCGTTCACGAACATGACGCATGAATCAGCACCATTCGCTCATCTTGTATCATGCAAAATACGCGAACGCAGTAAGCAAGAAAACAATTTATTTATTTTACTACCTATAGGTAAAGCAGGATCTACGCCCATGGGTACCTAACATAGGTGTAAAGAACTTTATTTCTCATAAGAACTTAAAACTAGTTCGCTTACAATGAGATATGGTATGATTATTACTTAATATTAATAATAATATTACCTCTAAGGTGTCGGAAACATTATCTTACTAATTTATAAAAGTGAAGGTTTTATGTACAGGTAGTAAAGCCAATCAGTACACAGGTCGGTCAGATATAACTTAAGGCAATCGATGGACGTATTGAAATGAAATTTAAATTAGTTAGAGAAGTAGCTAATTTTTACTATAATTTCAATTTACTTTAGAAAGTATTTATTGGTTGTCGAGAAATCTCAAAATACACCAGACGGACCCGCACACCAACTAACCTCGCCGACCGTACTTATGGGGGTTTGTTACTCTTTCACGCAAAAATTACTAAACAGATCTTGATAAAACTTTACAATAATTTTGCTAATATATCTGAATAACATTACTCAAAAATATACCAATCAAAGACATAACATAACGCGGGTAACCGTAGGGGACAGCTAGTATTAGTATATTATTTGCATTAGAATCTATGTTGTTTCAAACGTTGTGATGTATTGCTTCAATCTACGCTTGAATGTATTTATATTGTCACATCTTTTTATGTCCTCCGGCAAACTATTGAACAGCTGTGCTCCTTCACATAATATCGTTTTTTTGCCATAATTAGTGCGAGCGAGAACTGGTTTTAACTGGAATTTGTTTTTATTTCTAACGTTGTAGGATATATTTTTCATTTGTAGAACTGTATGTTTGACTGAACTGATTTGGTGATGATTTTTTTAATGAGGATGCAAGTGTTGTATATGTATAGATGGGTTATGTTAAGTAGTTTAGTTTTTTTATATAGTGTTCTGGTCGGAGTTAAGTAATTATAATGAAATAGTGTTTTTATAATTTTGTTTTGTGTTCTTTGTAGTGGTTCTAGGTAGGTTTTTGCGGCTGACCCCCAAACATCACCAATCTTCCCTTGCAGGAGACTTCCTCGTTCACTCTTGCCCTCAAGTTTGTTTTTTTTTTACCGTACCTTTTCACACTGGTATTAAAAGAACAAGCCATGAGCAATGGAAAACCTTTTTTTTCCTTTAACAGGATATTTATTTGTATATCCTTAATTATTTATCCTTTAAAAAGCAAAAGGAATCAAATTACAATAAAAACAACGCAATGTTACACTACGACTTTATTTATTAACTCCTGAAGTTTGACCTATTGACCGCTTGATTTTATATCAATTGCCGTGCCCCCAGCGCCCAACTCATAAATCCACAAGTACAATCACCTATGACGAATATAGTGTTGTGTAATAATGACACAAAAAACAAATGTTCGTTTTTAGGGTTCCGTACCCAATGGGTGAAACGGGCCCTATTACTAGACTCCGCTGTCCGTCTATCACCAGGCTGTATCTCATGAATCATGACAGTTGAAATTTTCACAGATGATGTATTTCTGATGTTGCTGTAACAACAAATACTAAAACAGAATAAAATAAATATTTTAGTGGGGCTCCGATACAAGACATGATTTTTTGCCGTTTTTATAGATAGGTATTTTTATGATTGGTACGGAATCCTTCGTGCGCGAGTCCGACTCGTACTTGGCCGGTTTTTGTTTTTTATGTTTATGTTTTCGTTACGATAGCATTTGTAGTATTAATTCAACTGGGCCATTCAAATAGCTTAAAAGTGAGTAGGTGATAAAAGTTTGACAGCTATGTCGTTGTGGCAGTTGTGTGTGTATTGTATCTGTGTATCTGTGGCATCGTAGCACCCTAACGAATGGTCCGATTTCTTCTTGTTACTAATTGTAGACGCACCGAAATTGGACTCACTTGAATGGGTTGGTACTTAGTACACAGAACAGACGGCGAAAAGGATTTGATTATGTAGCAGGAAGGTGGTCGAAGGATATCTGGGTATGTGTTTCATACACCCATAATTCTGTTAACTTATGGTTTCACAACCATTGTTAATATTCAATAGTTAAATTATAAAAGTCAAAACGACGTGTCGCTCGGGGTTTTTTTACAGTCATTTATTAACATTTATAAGTTTATTCATAGAAGTAACATTCATTTTACAAACAGTGTACTACGCAACATCAATTTGCTAATACAACATTTCAAATACGATCACAATAATAGCCAAGTCTTAATGTAAGAGAAGAGGTAGTTTGCGACAGAATACAAGCGCAGCTCAGGTGAGTGTCGGTCAAGTGAAAGGATCGATGCAACGTTCAACATTTATTTTAACTAACAGATACACCAATGAAATCAAAAGCCCTCTAATAACACCAATCGATATTACTATGTAAGTATAAAAAGCTTAACAAAAACTTAACAAAAAAATACTCTAAACTATCGGAATTATGTTGTGCAAGTTTGAACTCTTGTATAGGTTACTAACTATGAACAATAAGAGAAAAAATATATACAGGCTGATAGGCAGACGGATGAACATACGAAAATGAAGGATGCGTGGGGACGTCTGCTACGTGTTTAGGCCCTATAACAATATTTTTTAATGATTTTACAAAACAATATTCGTAATTCGTCGTTGCTCGAACTTCGTTTATTGGGCCTAAAAACGTAACAGACGGCCCCACGGATCCGCCATTTTCGTATGTTCAACCGTCTGCCGAACATCTTGTATAATATAATCAATGTTAGCTACCTCGGTGGGTCTAGCGGCGCAACGCTACGCCGCCGTGTGAGGCTGCGGGCACGAAACCAGCGCCGAAGAGCGATGGCCGAGCGGGCGGTCGCCACTGGTTGTGCCCGCAACCTTACTTGTCTAAAGTCGGGCAATATACATTTTTTTTTCTTTAGAAAAAATCCTAAACGATAGCCCGGTTGTAGAACTACTCCCAAAAGGGCGATAAAAAGTTTTAAGTTAATATCGTCCCGTATAAATTGGAACGAAATACCGTCATCAGTCTTGCCCTCAGAGGGCTCAATAAATTCGACATACAAAATGGACAATATTCGTTTCAGTTGGTCAATGGAATTTATAAATCTCAAAGACCTAATTTTTCGTGGCAGATATAATTTATTTAATAAAATTCTACTTTGTAGACAATTTTGAAAAAATTGCACGGTAACATTTTCACGCGTTTAATTCGAAATATTCGTGGATCACAACCCGCAAGTCTTTGAAAACGCGATATGTTAAATTCCTGTTTTGTAAACACTAGGCAACATTACGTTAAGTTTAGTTAAGTTAGTTGGAAATTATAGTACAACTAAATCTAGGAGTAAAAAAATTGTAAGAAAATGCCCTCAGATGAAATCGTATTTCCTATCATATCACTTGTATGATTGTAAAGTAGCAACAAAAAGTAATTTATCATAATATCATTATATAATATTGACAACAATCATAATTATAATGTTAACTACTCGATAAAAATGCATTGTGTATCTCAGGTCATAGGAACGCGAAGTTTGCCTTAGTTAGACTATACCAAGTCACTTATGACTATGCTGAAAACTCGGGAACGTTCACTATTCCGATATGTATGAGTCCTAAAGTAAGTCCATGGGCACATAATTGACACAAATGCTCTCGATTTTCACTGACATGCATAATGTTTCCAAGTCGCACTTTAGAACCCCAGATTGAAATTCTCTATGATCCAAAACATTCCTTAATTTAAACACTCATATTAGTGACAATTTAATCAACATTTATGTTATGACTATTAACGCTACCTACCATACATGCTCATTACTATGCGTTTGCACCAGAAAACATTCAACGTGTAGATGTTTCAAAACTTGTCACAAGAAAGAAATCTCATAACTTGTTTTGTTGAATTTGCGTTCGCACTGCACGAAACATGAGTATTTTTTAAGACAGATCTCAAGTTAGTGTTTTCCAAATGAGACGGTAAACATCAAAGAAGTTCATATCTACAAATCATATCAATCATATCGTTATCATCTATCTTTGTAATTCATAGCTCTTACAAAGATGCGATGGGGTACGCGACCTGGGCGTTTTTCATGATTCCAAACTTTTATTCAACGTGCACATTGAGCAAATAGTGGCCAAAGCTTCGAAGTCACTGGGTTTTGTTATGAGACTCGCAGGGTGTTTCAAGAAAGCCAAGACCCTTAAGATTCTTTATTGCTCTTTTGTGAGAAGTCATCTTGAATATGCGTCACAAATCTGGAACCCGTGGCAAGTACGTTGATCGTATTGAGAATATACAAAAGAGATTTATTCGTTTTCTATGTTTTCGGCTACGTATACCATACCATTCTGATAATTACATAAATCTTTGTAAGAAATTTCATTTACAGCCACTCATAAATCGTCGTCGACTAGCAGATTGCCCTTTCCTTTTAAAAATTATATCCAACGAGATTGACTGTCCTGATCTCCTACATAAACTACGTTTCAATGTTCTTCAGAGATCAGTTAGATATAATCCGCCCATCTCCATTCCTTTTTCCTCTTCTAACTACAGGCAAAACTCATATATGGTGCGAGCGAGTAAGGACTTTAATATTTTTGTAAAGAGTTTTCATTTGACCCATTTACCACCAAAGCCTATTCTGCACGCGGTCGGCTGAACGCTGACTTTTTTAAAAGTGCATAGTACATAATACTTATTGTAGCTTATATATATGTATATATATCTATTCTTAATCATTTTTATCGTGCTGTTTTTACCCGTGAGAACCTGTAATTGGATTTATGTTTCTTAATCAACTGTTATCCATTTGTTATTGCTGTTGGTTCTCCTATTAATAAATAAATAAATAAATCTATACACCGTAAGGACTATTTCTGCTTGCAGCACTCGGCCGCTATAGAACCGGGCGGTAACAGATGTGGTCATCGTGTTCACGGGATTTTGCCTAGCGGACAACATGTCGCAAGATTCATAAAGAAATATTTTCGCAATTTGTCTGTTACACATGTCAAGTGTTATGAAACGTCAAACATGTTGCGTGACAATGCAAACGCGAGTCGATAAATTGACAGAAAACAGAGATTTCAACATGTTTATATGAAAATGTTTCGCCAGTGCAAACGCACGGTTAGATCCTTCCAAGTTTGCCTCATGTTTTCAAAACCGTGTGGTTGTTTTGCATCAAGGCGTACGCGCATGTGACGGTCAAGGTTACAACGTTCTAACTGAAGAGACCGTTTCGTGCATGGTGGTCGCATTCAATCAAGCTAAACTGACGCAAATGCGCTTTTTCAGTTTCGCGTTTCCATGTATGATAGGTTTTACAACACAGGACTAATTCGAAAACATTGATTATGAATATACGTTGAATTACTGGAAAACATCGAAATTGGACATAAAGACGATTCATGATTATGACTTAACGCTACCATGCACGATCATGACAACCTTCAAGTTTGCCTCATGACTTCAAAAGCTGTACCATGTGATTGTTATGCCTCAAGGCATACGAGCATGCGCTGGGCGAGGTACCACTCTTTCTAACTGATGAGACCGTTTCGTGCGCGCGTTTGCACGCACTAAATCAGGCCAATCTATCGCGCTAGTTCAGTTTGACGTCCCCATGTATAGTAGGTTTTACACAACAATGAATAATTGCAAAATATTGATTATATGTATATGTTAAATTACTGGAAAACATCAAAATTGGACATAAAGTCGCTGTTAAAGATGGTGTACTTAAAACTTGACCACACCTGAGCCACGGATGCTAAGGTCTATCTGAAGCTGTTGGTTTTATACTGCTCGTAGATCTCTTGGAACATGGTGCGGCAGTTCATCTTGATCTTGAGCTTGGAGCAGAGCAGAAACACGCCAGAAAGCTTGCGGTGAAGTGAGTATATTTCCTCAGGGGGTGGGCAGAGGCGGTGGGTCAGTATGGTGGGTATCAACGCCTGGATGCGACGTGTAGTCTGCTGGGTGCTGAAGTCGAACTCGCCCGAGCCGTCGCTGGTGAACACCTCACCCATTATCATGACCGTGTCGATGTGTGTCTCCTCCATTACCTGTAAGTGTTAAGTTAGAAATTTTAATGAAAGTTACTTTGTGTTGCTTTGTATTGGAAAACAAGATGGCGACGTTATTTCCGATTTTGGCCACGCGCCAGACGGTCCTCGTACAGCTATACTAACCTTGGATTCATATCCAGTCAAGAACTTCATTTCCCTTGACATATCCAAGATGGCGTCCCGATCGCCCCGCGAGGCCGCGTGTATGATCTCGATGTACTGATCCATGAATTCCTGGGAGTACTCGCGTGTGGCGCCAAAGTCAAGCAGGATCACCTGTTCGGGACAGACAAGAGTTTAGTTTCTGACCGCTTCTGTTTACATTTGTCTTACCTTACTCGCAGTGTGCCTAATGGGGTTCCGCGTTGGTAATGATGAACTTCCATCCAAACTTTCATCCCCTATTCAACCCCTTTAGGGGATGAGTTTTCACAAATCCTTTAGTGCTCACCTTCGTTTTAAAAGGAATTCTTGTGTAACATTTCATGCTTTTAGACCAAGCGGTTTAGGTAGTGCGTTGTTTGTCAGGGAAATATGTTTTTTTTTTATAAGTAGTTTACCTGCTTGGTAGTTGGATTATAGAAGAAATTGGCCCAGTTTGGGTCGGTCTGCATGCAGCGCAGTACAAACATCTCGCGCAGACACAGTTGCATGATCTTGTGCGCGATGTCCACGCGCACCTCGTATTCTGCGTCGAACAACTTGTCCAATGGCAGTCCGTCGATCAACTCCGTGGTTATAACTTCCTGAGCGCACAGTTCATCTGGTGGTAGGGAATTAGGATCATTAATAGCCTGCACCATGATACTCTCATTTTGACAATTCAGCAATATTCATTGTATTATTCCGGATAATTTCCGTGATAGGCAAGGGCGTCGCCAAGGGGCGGCAAAGTGGGCAGCTCCCCTAGTTTTTTTTTTTTTTGTCAACTATACGGTATTTTAATGTAAATAAACTACATATATAACGCAAATTATGAATCACTAATCTAAAAAAAATTACTAATCTATAAAGCAAATTATGTTTATTTGGACGACTTTTATTTGGTTTTTTAAACTTCCATATTTCCTAAGCGGGGTCTAATCCGGAGTCCGGGGAAGTAATATTCGTATCCATGTGTTGTTGGTAGACCCAGTCATATTAGATTTCAGCTTTACAGTTCTGAATAGTTTTGGGAAAAACGACCCAAAAGGTCCGTTTCCAATACATACATTGAAAATGGAAATTATTATTTTTCTCAGTTTCTATCGGGGCTATAGAGTTGAAACTGATTTGTCAAAAATCAAATGTACACCAGCATCGATTTTGGCCCCATTGTGCGCCGCAGAGGTACCACTCGCACTACAAGTGTTCATATTCTTTACTCTTGACTACAAATTATGCTTTTCCATCCTCAATATTTCAACTTGCCTCCGCCTGGGCCATCGGATAGCGACGTCTTTGGTGATAGGTTAACGTGATAGTATCTGCATAGCATACTGTGAAATAGGCCTCTCATAAAAAGGGCAATAATTGAGCAGATTTGAGCTAGCTGGTAGCCTAAACTAAAGTTAGTACATATGTCACTGTGTTGACAATTTAAAGCAGAAATAAAATGTGTATGCGATAAAGAGTCTAAAATACATATATGAAAATTGTCGTTGTAGTTTTTGACAGACTTGTCAGTGGCAGTAACCTAACAGCAACCTTATTTCAATGACAATAAAGATCACTGATTTTGTCAGTGATGCAAAAATGGAGGTAAAATAACTGGGAAAGGACTTAACATACTGACTGTAAGTACAGGGTGGCCAATTAGAAAGTATACTTTAAATTAAGATTATTTTTATTACAAACGAAAATTATTTTTTTCAGTTTTTCATTAAATTTCATCATTTTCGCATACTTTATTAGGTATCCCACCAACAAAGTCACAAATATTCTGCTTTTCGTATTCAAGCTTCACCACGAACACGTCCCTTTAGATTACCCCACAGAAAAAAAGCCAGGACGTGTCTCGAAATTCTCAGTGATCAAAATGGTGTTCGTTACTCTTAAAGACTTTTTAGAAAAATTGGGTCGTTTTTAAAATTCGTTTAAGAACTTTAGGATAAAATTAATGAAAGTATTGCGGTGGTCTTATAGACTGTGCATAACAAATTTGCCGCATTTTAACTAATTAATAGACACCAAACAATTGCAAAATTTGGCTTCAAAATAGAATGGGGGCAAAAAAAAGTTGTCTACTTCTTAATTGACCACTCTGCAGTATGTTCCTTACCGATGATATCAGGTACAAAGTACTCGGGATAAGGAGCGAGTAGCCTCTTGAACTTCCTGGTGCAGTCGGCCTCACGCAGATAGTCCACCTCCCAAGACAACTCCTTCTTAGCAACCTCCACGATGTTGTCTATAAACATGCCCTTGGGGAAGATATTCCATACCTGCCAACATTTGTATTTGTTAAGAGTGACTACCGGTTTCTGAAAGTCTATTAAGAGGACATTAACATGAAACAGTCACGCATACAATCAAAATGGAACTTTAGTATATGATTTATTGTTTTTTTTTTTCTTTCCATGTACAAGACAGTTACGTAATTGTAACATTTCGCTCGATTCATTTTTTATCCGAAAACAATGTTCTTTTTTTTTAAGATTATTTGAATAAAATGAAGATTACTCGGCTTTAATGTCTAAAATAAGTATTCACAGTAAGAAAATATAGTTTAATATCCAACCACAAGATATGTTTTCTCCAGATCAATCTTCTTCTTTTCGAGTGGTTAGTGACTAGCCTGGTGTCAGAGTTTTAAAGCCGCCCATGGGCCTCTGACTTGGCTTCACTTGTCGTCGAGAAATATCTCTCAGGCATGGCCGGTTTCCTAACTTATAAACGAAATAAGAATTGAGACTTACGCCATTTAGTTCCGTGCTCGATCACGATTAAAAAGCGCACGCGATATTTAACTTTATTACTGATGTGTTATCGTTTAGCAAATAGCAGTGTGACGGGATGCATGGGGGCGGAGCTTGCGTGGAAATTGTCTTTAGAGTGCCTGGTCTTAAACAATTTACAGATGGCAGTTACATAAATTAAAGGTGTGGTCGACATTGAATGATTCAAATCATCCAATTTGACGGGCAATGTTGAAATGATATCCAAAATTATAATAGTTAATTATACCCTAGCATAATAATGAAGAAGATTTAGAAGTTCAGCTTTTATAAGCGTCGTGTCTCTCTCACTTCTCAAGCTGGATGTATTACATTAACGGCACTACGGCAGTGTACTGTAGTAGTAAGTAATTAAGTCGTACTTTCATCACTCCGACTAAATTGTCAATGTCGCTGTTGATGCCCTTAGCGACGCCGGGGTACTGCACCTTGACTGCCACCTCCCTGCCGTCATGCATCACGGCCAGATGTACTTGACCTGAATAAACACAAACAGATATAAAGACTGCGCCGCTGGTATAGTGGTCGCAAGTGTGATAACTGAGTGTGGCTCCGGATCGGGCAACTGAGTTATTACGTATTTCTTGAGGACTTATGAAACGTCAGAAGCTAGGTGCACGGTTCGAATTGGTCGTTTCACATGGAGAACACCCGGCAAGAAACTCCACGGTCCTTGGGATTACAACTGTGTTGATGTTCATATGAATAAAATCTTTGTTTATTAAACGAAGACGACGAAATTTTTCTTAGCAGCCAGGGAAGCGGTTTGAGAACCTTATATTTATTTTATTGTGTTTGGGTGGCTATGACTTCCTTCCTAGTCTCACTATACAAGATACTCATACTCAGAATTAACAGTTACCGATAGAAGCAGCGGCGAACGGCTTGTCGTCGAATGATGCAACTCTAGTCCTCCACTGAGGACCCAGTTGGCAGGTCATCACTTTCTCCACTTGCCAGGAAGGCATGAAGTCAGCAGACTGGCGCACACGTTGGAATATTTGCTGCAGTTCTGGAGAAATCATCGAGTCATCTTGGAGGCTTAGCAGTTGACCCAGTTTCAGAGCCGCACCTAAAAAAATAAAAAATGTTGAGATACATAGATATGCTTTTGAGATTTTAGACCTTTAGAGTATTTTTTAATATTTGGAAATTAATAAGATGATAGCCTGAAGCTACAGTAATTAGGTAGGTACCTCGAACTTTACACAACGTATCAACGATTCTCTCTGCGTTTGCCGGGGACATGAACGCATTGGGTGACTCATCGACCTGACCCGTCACTGACTGGAATGTGTTCCGAGCGTATTGGGCCACGGTCCCCACTCCCAAACCAGCGGCCAAGGAACCGAACGAAAACATACGGCCAAGGCGCGAAGACGGCACCACGCGTTCTTTCGAGTTCTTGCTTAGCTGAAAAAACATACATTATATGACAACTCCTTTTACTGAGATGTAAATAATATAAGTAAAATGCTGCACATTCATTTTAATTAAGTGATACTTACAGCGACTCTAATCTTCTTCTTAGCCATAGGCTTCGGCCCCGTAGACCCTACATCTCTAGGCCACGCGGACGGTTCCACCGGTTCAGAGGACGACACGGCTTCGAGTACGTCTTCCACCCTCTGAAGTTCTGCGTCTCGCATTCGCTTATGCAAATCTGCTATGGGAGCCAAGATTTGTATAGTTGGCGAAACCAGGGTTGGTTCATCCTTGATTGTTGGGTTTACCGCGGGTTGTGGATCATCCATGAACTGAACCTTCTTCAAGGTGTCAAAGGTTCTGTTGAACTCCTTATTGAGCTCGTCGATCTCGTCTTTCATCTGCTGGTCCATCTCGAGTCTTGCTGCGTTGTTACTCATGTTAGGCACATGCATAGCCGCGAACTGCTTAAAGCCGTGTGCGACCACTAGGGCTCTGTCCACCAACTCTTTAGCAGAAGCAGGTTTGGGATTGTAGGGTAATAGGTAAGTCGGGCAGTTCAAAAGCAAAGGCTTCACGCTGGAGTTATTCCATATAAGACTTGACACATCTTGCTGTGTTCTAACTCCCGCTTCCACCACTAACCGAAGACCTCTCAAGACGCTTATTAAATCATTAATATGAGACATAACCTGGAAGTAAATGTTAGTTTGGTTACATACAATACATAAATATACTTAATAAGTTAATGATAGTTTTGCAAATGAGTGCAGTTAGTTTAATATGGTTGTAAGAAAAGATCATCGTATTTAGGCACCTGTCCACCACCGACGGAGAAGCGACTAGCTATCAACGATTTTCTAGCTCAAGAAACGTTCAAAAGATTTTAGGTCCCGTGTAAGTAAAAGAGATACATATTTAAAAGTTGACTGCCGACTGATCACACCGCCGCCGCGCCGGCGACTACTCGTTTGTCGCAGCGACAAGAGCTATCAAAGAGAGAGTACTCGCTCAACGACGCTCGCTTGGCGAGCAGAACACTAGCTGAGAGACTTATGGCCTGCGCAGACTGGCGGACGGGACGGCAGAGGCTTTTAAATTTATCAATTAAATTGAATACTTATCCAATCGAAATAAGGTATATATTTTAATGCTCGGTGATCAACTTTGGACCATCGCAGCGCAGTTTTCTCTGGAGCATCGAAGAGCACGCTGGAGCATACGGCGGCGGGAGACGGCGGTATGCGCCGTTATGCTCCGGTATGCGCTGGAGTTTGCCAGTCTGCCACACTGTTTCAAAAGCAACTTTTCGACTGCGTAGTCACTAGTGGAATAATAAAATCCCGGCGAGTGGTGGCTACTCGGCGGGTGTATCGCAGAGGATTTTTCTTGTCAGTGTGCGCTGGCGGATAGAGGAATCCTCATCGATGCTCTCCTCTGCCGTCCACCAGTGTGCGCAGGCCCATATTACACTCGCAGGTCGTTTTTTTAATTTCTACCTCTGATTAACGAGTAGCAAGTCTTCTCATTAATCGCCGGCGGTGGGAGAACTGCCTCAAGATCTTGTTTATGAATAGTGGAAATAGTTTCGATTTTTTTAGATTACCAAGTAATTATTCCAATTAAAATATGATTGTACACTCCCGGACTCCTAAATCGACCCACCGTGCATTTTTATGTTTATAGGCCTAAACATTAAAATAATGACCAAAAAAACAGTTTAATGTTTTTTTTTTAGTATTCCAATTTCAAATTTGGAACAATGATAAACGGAAATTATAGTGAGTCACTGGCTTCAAAGCCACATTTTGTGCTACCTTTATTTAAAAAGACCTTTAAACAAAGATATTCAGGATGGCCCGATTCAGGTGTCCGGGAGTGTAGTACACGATCTCGTATTAACAAGTGTATTTATCTCCTATAAACAAAGTGACATTTTTAAATAATACTTTAGTCGCAAATATTGTTTATGTTATTGCAATATTATGTATAACACCGAAATTAAATAAAGTACTTTTAGACTAATTTCCTAAGAGTAATCAACCTCCAGCCGGTCTATTCTGTAATAATCTCACGGTGAAAACTTAGGTGAAGTGAACGTGAAGTGAGCTGTCATTCCACCAGCTGCTAGGGACTGACAGCTCACTCCGAGCTCACTTCATCTAAGTACTCACGGTGAGATGGTTACAGAATAGCACTGCAGGTCAGTTTTATTTTAGTTGACGGTCGCCTATGCAACTTAAAATCGATACGCGAGTGGGCAGGATAGGTAGTCGCACTAGTCGCAAACAGCGAAATCGCCCACGCAGAAGTATCCATAGTTCCGAGAATCCGGTCGCGCCGATCGATAATCACCCACCAGCTGTCTTGCGCCGGGCTTAAGCTGCGGCCGGCGCATGCGTAATAACGCCAATCCCAGATGCAGCTCATATTATGCAAGCTGAACTTTCTAGATGAAAATACATTAATAAAATGCAATAACTGATTATCTCATATATCAAATGACATTACTACTGAGAGACAGTTCTCTAACATTCTGAATGTAGTTTTACAGGCCGTTAGCATTGTTCGCTAGTTTTGCTTTAACCCGCGAAATTTCGCGGATTTATGTTTTTTTTTATTATTATTATTAGAATTCATATTCTTTATGGTCATGAGCTATCCGAATATCAAAAAATTATTGGCCTAGGTCTGGGTCTTAAGGAGGAGGCGTTGAAATTGATTCTGTGTTACAATGTATACTAAATGTTTGTGGCCTGTAAAATAGAATTCAGAATCAGTGAATAGTTCTAAGTCCATTGTACTAGTTGCTAGTAAGAAGGATTTTAATGTTCAAATCCCTATTTTTGCAGTAGTTTTGATAATTACTGATATTATTACTATGTAAGAGTACCTATACCTAGTACCTAGTACAATGAGAAAAAAATCCAAAAAATAAATAAAAGGATTTTATTCTCATTGAACTTAAGACCCATAATTTTATTGCTTTAGCTACATTATCTGGCTTGTTTAAGATTCCAAACTAAGAATGAAATTGGTCAGGCTCATGATTTATTTGGATTAAATGTTCAACCTACATTCTGCTGGCCACATGGTTAAATAGCGTAACCATAATCAGCCTATAATTTTCCCACTACTGGGACACAAGCCTCTTCTATGTGAGAGGGAGTTCACTGTGAACTACCACGTGGGCCCAGTGCGGGTTGGTAGATGTCACATGTCTTCTAATTGTTTTTCTCACAATGTTTTCCTTCACCGTTTTGAGAGCAGTGGTAATGACAATTATTTCAAGTAAAGCCTGCTTTGGTTCGAACTTGTGGTCGTTCCCAATGGGCCACCATTGCTCTCATGGTTATATACCCTCTCAATCAAAAATGTTTCAGTATGCAGGCTATGAATTTCCAAGTTTTTCATTGTATACGCAGAATAATCTTATAAACACTTGATAATTATTCTGAATGCATTTCAATCTTGAAGTTAGAAATAAGAATTACAGAAAACTCCTGTAAATGTTCTGTAGAAATTTATGTTGTTACACTCACCCACAAACAAAGTATTCCCCAACTGCTGTTCGTCTACTTGCACAACATTTTCAATATTCACTACTGGTGGAGAAGGAATGGCAATAGGTACATTAATTATTATTATAGAAATCTCAATTATTTTAACTGGTTGCTCGTCAGCCATATTGATTTATAGGTAGGCTAAATGCTATTGGAAATTAATTTGGTATTTCCTCAAACTAAATACAATAAAATAACTTGATCTACACTTGAACTTGATTAATCCCAATACAATAAGTATAACAATTAGAACACAATTAAGATGAGATTTGGCAATATTCAGAGCATTATTATACAGGAGCACTTTCAATGCACCTCTTAAAAATGATTACTTGAAAAATCAATACTGTCTGAGTGAGTGAGCAGGTAAATGACATTTCCCTTTTATTTAATGGCTATACCATGCAGATATTATCCCACAGATGCACACAGACTAGGTAGGGCTTGGTTGCACTGTTGGAAATGGTCACCCCATTTTAAGGGTAAATATTGTTTACAAAGGTTATGTTTGAGGAAACAATTTAAAATAAAGCAATTTAAAAACTGCTTTCAAAACTCTCCTGCAGTTCTGAATGCAGTTTTTATATTAATTTATTTTTGTTAGTAACTCTAAAAGCCAATATATACAAATCTTTTGGTTAAATAAAATATGAAACCACTGAATAAGTACTGCACAAAGATAAAACTATCGTTTATATTTTATGAACCTGGGGAGTAGCAGAGGTTGCATTTACCTCACAAAAAATTGTGATTCATATTCCTTTCTTTGCATTTTATAGCGTAGGCGCTAGCCAGTTTTCAAGGTTATAGTAAATATTGCATAACATATATATAACATGGGAAATTACGTCATAGTTGTTATTAAATTACATAATTAACTTATTTATATCTTCTCCGAAAATATATTTTATTATTGAAAAATGTCATTGCATACCATCTGCACGCCTGTATGCCCGTAATGAAACTGTTGAATTACTTACTGTAATTTGACTGCAACCACAATATAAGAACAGTTATCGTTATAGAAATTTAGTATTACTGACCATTTATTCTTTAAAATAAATACTTGTATGCTTAAAAAAATATTTTATTTACGCTACAAATTTTTACAAACATTCGACTTCTATTACTGTTACACACGAAATGTCACTCACCACTACCACAGAGAGCACTACCACTGCCACTCAGTGCTGCCAACTCTCGAAACAGTTACTCCAGCTAAATCCACAGGCTAAATCCAAAAACCCTTCAAGTCGCCACAATGGAGATAAAAACTGCTACTTACTCATTTCAGACGTGCGTCGCTTCCAAAGACTACTATAGTATCACTATATTATAGTCAATGAATTAGATAGCTAGCTGTCCCTATCCATTACGTTTTTGTAATCAAGCGATTACTTTTACGTATAATTAATTAAATACGCCGTTGCGCAGCTGTTGACTAAAAAGTACGGGGACCACTATTAACATCTTTGAGAAATACATGGGTATTTCCCAAAGATGTTAACAGTGAGAGAAAGTTCTCCGAAGAAAAGAATTAAACCTCGATATGTCTTCGAAACTATAATTGTGCTATCTTTGTTAAATCAGAAAACTAAATCAGGGAGAAATTTGTAGCCCCCAAGAAAACTAAATCTGTTTTAATTACCTACGGGCACAGGTTTATTTTTAATTTTATGTCTTAATGTATGATTAAAAAAATATTTTGTTTGAAATATACCTACATTGCCCAGCCCATTGCACCAGCATATACATTCACAACCAATGCACTTCCATGCCGAATCGAACATCAATCAATGTTATCGAAGGAGTTATTTGAATGCTGTTCACAAATCCGAAACTTTTGACAGTTTAAACCACACTGACGACCAATATTCTTCCGACGGCTATTTGCGGTTGGGGACTAGGCAAATCAGGTACAGACGCCAGCCCATAAACCTACTAAAATCTGTCAAATTTCTTTAATAGATTTTCAACTTTATCACTATAGTAAAAGATTCAAAGTTCATTTGGAAAATTTGACAATTTCGGGTAGGTTGACCTTGTAGGAATAGCCTGATCGGCGTTTAAGACCTACTCGAGAATGATCTTTCTGACATCCTGTCCTGAAAAACTTCAATTGTTAATTTTAGCACTGATTTAATTTGATATTATAAACACATACACAACACACAATTATTATAATTTACATAATACATTGCAGTTGGTGGATTAATCCGATCCGTAACGAAATGGTGATTGAATGGTAGTTTATGGTGTCCATAAAGAAGTCTGAATTCTTAGTAATGATCTCTCTGGTACTGTACAAGGTGTCGGTATTTAATTCAACGAACAAGTACAAAAAGTTCCATACCACTTATTTACCCCCTAAATTTGGGGAGAAAACCCCTAAGTTGGAAACCCAGCAGCCACTGATAGTCTAATGTCTGTCATGTGTCAAACAGACAGACATTCACTCACTAGATATTTTGATGTCAAATGTTACATTTTTAAAATACTGGGCTTTTGTCGCAGATAAATAGTTTTAATTTATTTTTACCTTTTGTCGCATTTCTGCTTGATTCATTTTGTTATTGGTACTCGACGAAATATCTTTGTACGATTCATCGCATAAAGGATTTACATTTCGCAATGCACGGGGAAATAAAAATAGATCAGATTGAACAACAATTTTATTTTTATATTTTATACTATTTCACAAATAAATAAGTATATATAAAATAGTTTGACACCAAAGAAAATATTCATTAAAGACAAAACGAAACCTTTTTATTCTATTTAAACAAACCTGTTCTTTAGAACAAATAAAGAAAAATCTAATATACAAAACATAGGTACACGGAAATAAATTAATGTTGACACTTAAAAACACTTGTTTATTACTGTATCGGTACAATAAATATAATAATTAGTATGCTGTAGGTAATTATATCTAAATTTTGTTTCACGTGGGCAATGCTTTCTGTTAAAAAGAAAACCTAATTGCGCTTGTAGACAATAGAACAGTAGTTGTGTTTAATGATCGCACATTTGTGTTTTCCTAATTTTTTCGTTCATAAGCCAGTACAGTTTGATTCAAAATTAATGGCGGCTCGGAAGCGCTGCTCGCTGCCAAGTACCTCACTCAAAAGGGGTTTACCAAATTATACATAATGTGGGTTAGCTTCCTTATTTAAATTAAATCTGCATCCACTACCCATACACATTTGTTATTTGGCACAATTTCAAGAGATTTATGAATGCAAAATATTTATATAATATGGTACAGGGCAGTCAAAATAGTGACCCCATAAAAAAAAAATTGTTTCCTCATGACTGACAACAAACCTGTATGTCGAAAATGTATGTTCCGTGATTCTTGATAGTTTTCAAGTTATTACTATAAAAAACTTACGCTTAAAAAAAAAACAAGTACCTATCTTTATTTATACAAGGCATTTTCACATTCTTTTTTTGAAATTCTCATTGTTATGGAATATGCTTTGAGACATAAATAATCATCCTATCATTAATTCAAGATACAAAAATTATGACCGAAAAGGAGGAATTTATGTTCGAGTGATACAGTACAGTCTTGGCATGAGGAACAATTTTTTTTTTAGACTTTCTTTTTGAACTTTCGACCTAGTTCCAGAAAATTAAAATTTCACTAAGGTTGAAACTTTTATTCGATTCATAGGTTAAAAGTAAATTCTTTAATTCTCATTTCTCCTTTCGTAGCCTGCTGGAAGACATTTCTTAAGAAATAAGCAGTACCTTTGTAATCAATAATTATAATATGTGGTATCTGTATCTATTTTTCTGTGTGTACAGTAATAAATGATTAAATACATTCTATTATAACTAGATATCGGATATTCGGATGCATATTTGCGTAAAGTTAATCTAAGAAATTATGGAAGTGGCTTCTTAATAAATAAAAAAAAACGAATATGAATCGCGGAATTCCATAAAATCCGGGAATGCACAACTAATCGGATACCGGACCATGTACAGGAAGCCTAAAGCTTACCATGTATGCCGCCATTTTTGACCGAGATATCCGTTTCGAGAATGTATCAGTCGCTTTACAGAATTCTTATATTATGCTAGCGTATTTAAATGTTTGGAACAAATCTCACATTTAAAAATTTAATATAAAAGGAAAAATTTAAAAGCACAGCAGTTTTTTATAAAAATAAGAATTTAAAAACATATTTGCGACATTATATAAATGCATGAGATACTACCAAGCGTCGCACGCCCACGCTTATCACAAGACTTATCCCAATCCATGTAGAGTATATTAAAAAGTATTTACTACCTTACGTACCACATAGATCACATACATAAATATGCTTCTCCTTACCTTTACCTTGCCTTTACATGGTGGCATTTAAATGCTTACAATAACCGTTGTCCAGTCTGAATACCATCCCCAAAACCAATTAATTATTGGAGCAGGAGCAGTCGATGAGGCAGGCTAATTCTGGCCACAAGACCACTAACACAACATTCATAGACCATCGACAGAGATATTACTAGAAAGCTGAATTACGTCAGCAGGAAAAGTAGGAACTTATAAAAAAATCGGACAATACTACATTACTGTTAAAAACACATTCTATCAACAATAATTATCCATCCATGATTAAAATGTTAAAATGTTCTCACATCATTATCAATATGATCATAAAACGACAATTTTACTGTATCATAATGTAAATACTTAGTTAAATGTTATTAGAAATTAAACTCCGTTGCAGGGGACGCACTGACTGATCTGATTACATTCTTATGAAACTACAATATCATGGATTTCCAAACAGATAACCGCGAACTTACAACGTCCATGTAGGAAAACTACAGTAAGCCCGTAAAAATATCGCGGCGGGATTTTATCGCCCCAGCGCGTTGAAAAACACACTGTTGGATTTTCAACTCTGGGCGCTAAGCAGAGCGTTGAAAATCCAGTGCACGAAAAAAAATCGCCGTGATTTTATTAAGTCCGTGCGAACGTGGTCTAAGTTACACAATACTGAAATGACGTGAATGTCCGTCATACAAATGCTTTACATCAACATTTGTGCAATAATGTCTCTCTTCTCTCATAAAACACACTTTAAAGAGAAGTCTCCATTCTTCTGTTAAATGCAGGAAAGTTTCCGGATATATCACTCCGTCAATTTACTAAGACATGCCTT
The DNA here is from genome assembly GCA_949128155.2 of Xanthia icteritia. NCBI lineage: Eukaryota > Metazoa > Arthropoda > Insecta > Lepidoptera > Noctuidae > Xanthia > Xanthia icteritia. The sequence continues at coordinate 19,264,113 of OX421931.1, forward strand.
CGAAATTACCTTTACCATTTTTACGTAATACATTATACGTCGCATTATTTCCTTCTACGAAATAATATGTACGCACGGCGTTGTACTGTGTTACAAAATACTAGACTACATTGTGACTGTCGAAATACAATAAATAAATGAAAAAAATACGATATAAATGTTAAAATATTATCACCACTTAAGCTCTTGATTCTGCACGAACGATCGACTGAGAAGCTGAATGAATGGAGTCGATCAGCTGCACGTAATTCTAGCCTAGTAGTTTCTTGAGTCATCACTAAAAAATAATCACAAAGGAGCTCTTTACAGATGCTCTAAATCTTCCACCAAAACGGCTTCGTTGATACGATTAGCATGTAAGCCATGGATGGGTACGATACTTAATCGTAAGGGAAAGCATTATTCTTGATGCTTTTCGGCCTCAATACGGTCCATTATGTGGGCGAAGTTATTCTCTGGCAACGGGGTGCAGTGCGATGATTTGTAGTCATGCATGTACCGGTTAATCTGTAAAGTGAAGCATTACATACATTAAAGTACGAACATAGTATTAAAATTAAATTGTATGGGGCTTCTGATTTATTTAACTTATTTCCTCTGAATTGCTAGTATCTATAAGGTGTCTGAACACACATACATAACACAGTCGGTTCAAAATGGTCTCATATAACCAGTGACCGGGTACTTCTGCACTTTTGAGGTCCAAAACCATAAACTTGAGACTCACTGCTACCTAGAACATAGGTCTTATTACAAAACAAGGTTTCTTTTGCCATGGTTTAAAGAACCAGATTTTTGTAATAAAAAAAACTGCGATATAGATACAGTTTTTTGTACAAAACTTTACCTACGTTACCAGCTTTGAATTAAGAACTTTACCACAGTCTGAATAAAGTTCAAAATACAAAAACTGGATTGAAGGTTTAAGCATAGGGTAAAGTTTGCTGTCGTTTTTTAATAAGACGGAGTGTCTATGAAAGAATCAACGGTCTTCTGTCAACTGCGCAACCTAGTTTAACAGCCTCATTACAATCTTGCGAACTGGCTATAATTTTTACCACGGCACGATTCCCTTGCCACCTTATTAATATTGTGGAGTAAAGTTACTTATGTTCGTTTAACCATACATTTTCTGAAGTTCAAGGCTGGCATAACTTTACTTGGCTTATGCGGAAGTCGAAGTACGGCAGTGGTCGCGATAGACTGGAGTTGATATATTGATAACTTTAGTCCGGGTTCATTAATAAGGGGGTTAAAGTTCGTGCTGATACGAGAAAAATGTAAGCTAAAAATGAATGATTTACCAAGGACAGCAAGGGTCTCTCAAAATCTTGGATCTCAGTCGCGTTCCGAGTACTGCGTTGATGTTCTGCCAAAGCAAGCAGTTTGATAAGCCCCACCTTTGCGAACGGATTCTGCACCAAGGCTTGGTGTCTTTGCTCAATCAGCTCCATCAGAAGATAGTTGCCACGGTTTGTGGAGAGGATGCCTTGTCTGAAATACATGAGTCAAGTTGGATAGGCGATCGGATACACACTAGCGTTGGTCGCGCCGAACAGGGATATTATGAAGTATTAATGACACTTATGACACGTTGTAAGGGACATCGACGCGTTACCATGAATTCAGCAATAGGGATGATGACTGAAAATTTATTTTTTGCCGTCAGTTATATTATTAAAAAAATCAACGGGTTGCACTCCGGGAGTGCCGGCAGAAGTGAAAACTTGAATATTAACGTTGTGCATTTTTTATTTTTTGGAATGGTTAGGGAATAATTTTGTTAATTAAAGTTGCACGAATTGCTTTAATTATCAGTATAAAAGTACTATCATTTATGTCGTAAAATACAATATTCATTTATTGCGCTATCGTAGGTACACTAACATGACAATCTTACGAATTTTCGATCAGGTCACGTGTCCTGACGCGAGTTTAACATTTTTTACCCGTCACAAAAAGTGCACAACGCCGCTAAAGAAGTTTTCACTTCAAAAATATTGGAATCGTTTTTTTTTTTACCTTATCAAAATATTGACAAAAATGTGCCATGACGTCACGAGTATGTAGATTTTATACTTACTTGTGACGTAGCAACCCCCACTCCCCAACTTTAATGCGTTTTATTTAAGTCATTTTTTATTAATACGATAAAGCAAAACATACGTGTCTAATATTTTTTTTATTATCTGACTGACGGGCTAAATAGAATTGTTTTTTTTCGACCCAGGCATCATCCCTATTGATTCTAGACCCCACAGCGTTGAAATTTGCAAAAGTGCAAAGCTGCACGGTCAGAATATATGGAACAGTTGACATATTTTTTTAATAACCGACGAATAATATCAACGCTGGAGAGCAGTGGTGGCCAAGTGGTAACAGCCGCGACTTACGAGTGGTCGTAGGTTCGAACCCTGACAGGCGCTTTACTTTGTGTAAATTATTACATCATCACTGCTCTCAAAATTGTGAAGGAAAACATAGTGAGGAAACTGGATGTCCTAGAACGAAATATTCGAAGAAAATGTGATATCTACCAACCCGCACTGGGCCGGCGTGGTGGATTACGGCCCACTACCTTTCACAGAGACGAGGCCTGTGTACCAGCAGTATATATTATTATAGGGAACATTATAGGCTGATTATGCAAATTTCAACTCTGGTCGGTTAGAATCATGTACTGAATTTATGGCACCAGTTTGCGCGTCGAAATCCTTTACATCCTGTATAGGTCAGATGACCTATACAGGATGTATAGGACTTCGGTCGGTCTCTCACACACTGGAAAAATGATGGCATTAATAATGCGACCCCAGGCTATGGATAAACATGGCCAAAGTGCGACAGCAAGCAGTCTGCAATCACTTTTCGAAATGCAAAATATGCAAGGCAATTAAAGTGATATATCTTTTTTGGACTGAAAATAGTGTTTGATCTCGTCTTGTAACCGACGAAGGCAGGTGTGGGTGAATGGAATATAAATTCTCTAGTATAACTTTACTATGCTTTGATACATCCCCAGATTTCTTCTGCTTTCATTGATTTGCCTATCTTATTTGTGCATATTTATACACTGCTACAGTCCGGCCGTCGAGAGAATGCATTTTTGGCAACGGTCAGTTTCATATTAACGAATATATGTTATGCGAATATGATCCTTATTACTACTAGAAATTGTCCAACTGACAGGTGTCGGGGACGCATTCTCTCGACGGCCGGACTGTATAAGGATCTTTTGGCGCTCAAATGACATTGACAGGGGGGGGCCGTCGGTAAAAATTTGTGCAATTGTTTTGTGAAATGTATTGAAAAAACAAGATGGCCGACGTTAGTTTCGATTTGGCCGCGTGTCAAAGGTCCTTGTACAGCTATAGATTTTTTATGAGTACAGATGACACTAAAGCAAGATTAACAGATCACACTGCCTTTACTGAGTTTAGTAAGCGTAGCACGCGAGTGAGCATTATTCGCACTAGTATAAGGTTCACATTCGTATGAAATAGTTATTTTACTAAGCAAAATAAAATCCAAATGTGGTCTTTGAATCTCGCCCTACAAGCTGAAGCACTTACTTGTCGCTGTTCAACCTGAACAAAATGTTAGATGCGTAGTCCTCGTGATAAGAAAGCATGTGTAAACAGATGGATTGTGTATTTAAAGCAAAAATATAAGTAGGTACGACTACATGATCAAGCGAGGTGGATCTATCGTACAAAAAAAGTACTGTACTTGTAAATAACATTTATTTAAATTAATCAATCAAGATTAGCATAAAATCTCTCAAGAAAGCAACGAGCTGTCCTATATTTATAAACCTGTTTTATTCCTCTTCTTCATTCACGGCTTTATTCATAAATTTATATTTACTACAATAGTCAGCAAAGCTTGGTCTTAATACTAAGTAACATTTTTATCAGTTTATTAAATATATAATAATATAGTTTAATATATTGTATAAATAACACTGTTAAAGTTGTAATTATATACATTCGTAAGATTATGATCTCTGAGAAAATAAATCTTGCTTCGCTTATTCTTTAATCACATAATTGGACTTAATGCCTTAGGCATTTACTACAAACAATACAATACTGTTCCTTATATTGAAGCCTTATTTCAAACTTTTTATTGTTCCATCACAATCGAATGATAACAATTCTGATCCGCTGATAGATCTGAGCCGCAAACTGATATCCCGGTATCACACTTCCCCATAATATAAAGCAATGTTCATCATTAGTTCGTTTTGAGAAAAAATATACAATAGGTACATATTTACGATTAAAAACTAGCTTTACATGTCAATCGCCAAGGCCATTTAGACATTACACGCAGATATGGTTATTAAAACCCCCAAGTTTCTGAAAGCTTAATTAAGTCACAGATACGTAAATCTGCTAATAAATCTCATTGATTAGTTGGACAAAAAAACAATATGAATGCATAATCAGCCTATAATGTTCACTCTGCTGGTATACAAGCCTCCCCTTTTCGAGAGGGAGTAGGCTGTAATCCACCACGCGAGCCCAGTGCGTGGTGGTAGATGTCACAAGTCTTCGAATTTTTGGTTCGGTTTACTCTCGATGTTTTCCTTCACCGTTTTGAGAGCAGAAATATCTGCTAACAAATCTCATTGATTAGTTGGACAAAATAACAACATGAATGAGAAATGATCTGCCAGCGCAATGTGGCGTTAATATCCATCTTTATTTCCAATATTATAGAAACACAGGTCTCTATGACTGAATAACCCTTCCTTTTGGCTTTGCCGTAGTCAGGTAAAAATGGATTTATCGGTTAAGTATTGCAAAAAGATCAGGTGTGTGAAAATATTCGTAAGCTGAGCTCGAGTTTGACCAGATGTATGAATGTGGGCAAACTAGAAATAGTACATAAGGATTGTAGCATAAAGCGTTCTGTCTCTGTCTTCCCCACGGGAAAAAGTACGTGGTAAACACGTTCATGTACAGGTATTCTACGATTGAGTTATCGTGATATTGTGAAGGAGAACTGAGTGAGTAGACTTTCAGAAACAGGGCGTATGTGTCCCCAAACCGTGAAAGAAGCCAAGAAATGAATATTCTTAAGATTACTGACCGCAAGCTAATAATTTCGTCCTCGGTGCGCCTGATCAGCTGTACGGGGCCTTGGTAGCTGGAAATCAGTTCCGCAATGTTCAGGTTGACGTAGGAGCGAACCACTTCTTTTACCAACAGCGACCAAGATTGTGGCATCTGGTTCTGCGCGAGGTGGAGCAGGTCATCGAAGGTAGCGTCCAGGATCTGGTCAAAATATGATCTTTGAGGCTAAGTTAGGATATAATTAATATTATAACACTGTGCGGTTACCTTTGGGCTCAGTAATGTATATTTTTGTTATTAGGTGACAAACAAGCGGAAGGCCCAGCTGATGGTAAGTGGTCACCGCTGATTATGGGCATCTGAATTTCCAGAAGCATCGCAAATGCGTAATTACCATCCTGGAGAAAGCTGGAATGTTTCTCGTGTCTGATCGCTGACTATCTCATTAGGGTCTATTTCACATTACTCTAACCACATATTATTACGAGTAGTATTATTGACCACATATATTATAAGACCAAAGAAACGATGGATGTACTTTGTCAAAGATATTATGGCTATAAAAGGGGTAACTACAGAGATGACGACTCTTAGAAAGGTATGGAAGAACAAGAAAAGTTGTGCTCCAAATGAATTGGGATGAGGGCAAGAGAATGATGATGTTGATTTAGCCACATATTATGTTCTTGATGGAAAGAAGTGTCATCATTTGCCTAGCCTTTTCCCAAATGTTCGGATCGGCTTCCAGTGTTACCGGATGCAGCTAAATACCAGAATTTTACATGGAGTGTCTCTATCTGACTTCCACGACCTAGGTACTAGGTAATACAATATCCCTAGGTAAGACTTGGTCCACATGGATAGAAGGGTACTAAGAAGAATTTGACAGCCTCGCTGGTCTAGTGTCCGCAACCGCCACTGTTGAGCATGAGGTCCTGGCCCTGGGTTCGATTCAGGCCAGGCAAACTGTTATTAGCTTTTCCATCAGTAATTTCTCAGAACCAGCCCGTAGTCTGGATTTGTGCCCGGTTGATGACAATATATGGGCACGCCTTCCTTTACATGGAACTTAAAACATGAATGGCGAAATGTGGGTGTAATATAGGTAACCTCTACGTAAAACTTCGGGGATCTTAGGCGTTTTATTATGATATGTAAGTAGCCTCACGTTTCTGATTGACCGACTCCTTGACAATTCATAAATGCCTGTAAAGTGGTTGGAAGAATTTTAAATAGTAGCAGGGTGACTTACCAAAGCGGCGACGGGGTAGTTGACGGCGGCCCACGTGGCGGTGTACCCGCCGATGCTCCAGCCAAACATAACGATCTTATCAGGTTGAAAGCTGAGCTCGTTGATAGCATACTGCATGACTGCGTCGATGGCGTTATGCTCTTGCGACGGGTAGGGTTTACCCTGGAAGAAAGAAGAACGAAATAGTGTACCAGCTGTTCCGCGCGGTTTCACCTTATAGGAATATCCATGTCATGTGCGTGGCTCAGCTATCTAATTACGCAACACATTTTCGTACACGATTACGACAAATTTGTTTCATTTTGCCAGTTCAACAACATTCATTACGTTATGACGAGTGGTAGCCGCTACATAGTTTCCTCAATTTATGGGCGAATGACGTCACTGAAACATATTTATGAAAGTAAGTCGGTGTGTTTTCCTAGAGAGCGTTTTTGACACCGTAAAGTCAAATCCCGCTGCACAATGATTTAAATCATTAGATTTGCACTCACCGTACTAAGTCATGCGATAACGGGTCCATACTGAGAAGAGTGAGCTCACACATTATTAAATAGCGTTTCCATGGCAATCAAGTTTACTCACTGCGTCATTGTGTCAGAGGTGTCAAAACGAAACAGAAACACGACTATCTTTTAACGCGGTACGGCAGGGCAAGTCTAACAATTTAAATCTTTGCCACTGTCATCATTTTCATGACAGCCGTCACTGCGGCCACCGCTCTTCTAGGAAACCGTAGCATAAAGGTTTGGTTTCCTATGAAAGCGGTGAAAGGTCACGTAATAACTGCTGTCCAAATACAGAGCGTCTTTTGATGTCAAATACTGGTGAAAATGACAGATTCTCATGACGGATTAATATGATGGAACCGCTTTCCTAGGAAACCAAAGCATCTGTTGCATGAAATATACATTAAGAATAGCACGAGTTGGTAAATTGGCAATCTCATTAGAATGTCGTAAATGTTTTTGAATTATAAAACGAATTCTAACGTCTAGTCTAGCCCTATAATAATGAAAAGAAAATAGGTCATAAGAACAACAAAGAGTTCGGATTAACAATCACCATTTAAATACGAAAGGCATTATGCATGCAGCTACAAATTTATTGGTACAGGCATGTGCTGGAATAAGTATGTCAGTCAACGTTTATTTTATAACGTTTTTTCTACATAATCTTTAACGTAAAGTACGTTAAAGATTATGTAGAAAAAAACGTTATATAGTATTTAATGTTTTTAGTTTCTATTTTTTTATTTATGATATTTTGTTTTTAATTGTGAAATTTTACTTTTGACAATGAAACATTATAGTAAAGGTGCTTACAGATTGTCTGGATTTTACCGATCGTTACTGTCGCCCGCAAAACGATCGATAAATACTTGAAATCCACAGAAACAATTGACAAAAAATACGATGTCGATCGTCTGTTGCCAACACATTTAACCGATTTTATTTGATTCCGTCTCGAATCGAGCAAGCACCTTTAAATAGGTTGAATAACAGTTTGAGAATAACTGTATCAAAATGTTTACCCAAAATAATACTTACAGTGCTTCCACCGAACCCAGGATGGTTCCAACCCAATGCCGAGTAGCCAGACTTAATCGGCGTGTTTATGATACCGATCTCGTAGAACCCGGAGTTTCCTTCGCAGCATATCACCAGGGTTCGGCCTTTCACGGAGCGCGAGCGGTTGTCAACGAAGATCGTATCAATTTTATTGCCATCAGCAGTTCCTATCTTAGCACGTTTTCCGTCATGATTTTCCACGAGCGCAGTCCTGCCCTGGAATAGTGCTCCCCCTGAAAGAACATAGTTTAACAACGATTCCATGTGCGATGTATGAATAAGACATGGATAGTCAGTTTGAACGTCTTTTCAAAGTAGTCAATATTATGTCCGTATGCAATATTCACAATTTATTTTAAAACAACTAAAATAATTCGTAAATTTTAACTGCCTGGGCCTTTTTTCAACTCTTAATTTATGAAAAGAGAAATTAATTATTTAAAAGCAAAACATATTTTTACATTTTAGATTCTACAATTATTCTAGATGAAAATATCGATGATCGATGTCTGAAGTTTGAGCAACGACAAATATGAAATAAAATAAAAATAAATAATTTAAAAAAACCCAGATGGCCTAGGTCTTGCTATTGGGCCTAAACACATAGCAGACTGCCCTACGGGTCCGCCAGTTTCGTATGTTCAACCGACAGCCTAACATCCTGTATACAGCGTTTTTTAGTTGTTTACTGACCTTCTCTAAAACACAGTACCTATGTGTTTCTCTATGACCCTGATAGCCTCTGAAGAACTTTCTCCAAAATTGGTACTTACAAAGCAGAGTATGAACCACACCAAGAGATCCAGGGTAGATGAGTCGAAGACCGAAGCTATGGGTAGCGCAGTAGGCCAGGATCTGAATTGGCACTCGTTGATATACCGGCAGATCGGGGTTGGCGCAGTACTTGAATGGGTGGTGATCGAACCATGGCGAACTAAAAAAAAATGTTAGTCTTAGGAGTCTTGTCTGGCTACGAACGCTATTGTCTGTTCCTAAAGTATCTGATGAAAGTGTAAAAAAACCTTGTAGAGGTTACATTTTAACATAATGAGTCACTAAAGAGAATTGGTAACTCATTCAGCTGTATTTAGAAGGTTTGAATTTTATACCTCACCACTTTTTCCAACAATTATTGTTTGAATAACATGATTAAATTGTAATTGAAAACTATCGAGAAAATTAGAGGTTATAAAATTAACCTCAGTTGTGAAAAACATCCAGGCGGTTTAAAATAGGAATTGTAGAATTAAAAAAATCAATTAAAGCACTCAATTTGTAAATAGCACTACAAATTGGCATCCACCATCCACAGGTACGTTTTCTGACCAATTTGTTTACATTTTCATTAGATACCTTTGGAATAGATCATGAAGGCTATCATCTGTTCAGTTCCTGCTTCCTTTCATTGCCTTAAGGTCTACACGTGGGGTAACCATACCCTGAAGCGAATTGAGTTTGTTACGCCAGATCGGACCGATGCGAGCAGGTTCGTCTGTTCAAATGGATATCTCCATTTATTAGCCTTAACAAATGAGTATGGCTAGTTCATGCAAAGGCTAGTGTGGGCAGTAATAGTGAACATCAACACACTATCGCAGAATATGTTGTGTCTATGAACCCGGGGTAAATTGGCACGTAAACATGGGCATAATTGGTAATTGGTTGGCGAGTTTTATAAAGAGATTGTCAAGCAGGATGAGTGATAGTGACAACGCACTACAGACCCGAACTTTGATGTGCCCTTTTCACAAGCACGTAGGGTACCATACGGGCGCCTACAGTAATTGGTTACTTCCTTTTGTTAATGTTTTTGTATATCAGGGGTACCCAATTAATGAAGGCGACTGTAAATGTACGAGTACTCATAGTGGCTCCTAGTGACTTACCAACTAAATAATATTTTAATTTAAACAAAAACCTGAACAAACTACAAATTACCTCGAAACTAAAGGATTGAAATGACTCTAGATCTGGTCTACAATGTACACCACAAAACAGCCTAGTATAGAAAATAAGTAAGTAAGTAAATAAGTTAGTACCACGATACCGATGATTTCATCTTTTTCTTAATTCCATATAGAATTAGAAGATGCTCACGTAAGTACTGTATAACTGCATGCACAGGGAAGAAATACAAAAAAAAAACATTTTAAGTATAGAGCCATGTATGTAGGTTATGCATCGAGACGGATGGGCCAGAGTCGCCAAGCAGTGGATGCCAGAAAACGGGCGTCGTCCTCGAGGGAGGCCTAGGAAACGCTGGCGTGAAGACTAAGAGATCTGGCGCACTAGATGGCCACGTCCACGACCAGTGATCACACCGAACAGCAACACTAGAAACCGATTCGAATCGCGCACTTGGTCGCATCGGCCAACTAGCCCACCAAGTGAAGTGCGCGAAATCCCTTAGATGCGTTTCCGGGAGATGGTCGGAGAAGCCAACACACAAGAAACAGTGGAAAGTTATGGGGGAAACCATAGCCCAGTAGTGGAACAATAAAGGTTGATTTAAAAAATAAGAAATTACAGATTGTGCATTGTACATAGCCCAGCTGTTCGAAAACCACTGGATATGTTTATTCAATGCAGCTAGTACAGACGAAGTCAATGTCTGAGTTCGGTAAGCACAAAAATAAGTCGTTTTGTGCATAGAAAATATTCTTACATTTCATTAAATTATTTCTTCGCCTTAAGGTTAAGTTCGATAGTGATTTTGTCAGGTAGTGACTTTGTAGGGGGCATGCAGGTATAATTTCCTCTTAGGGTACTTACCCTACATAAATTGGATCCATCTTTATGATAGGATCCTGTGAACTACTGAAATAAGACATCCAGAATTAAACACCAACATTTGATCAATTGTTTCTTAGAGAAAAGAAAATAAAAGAAAGTAATTTAGTGTTAACAAGTAAGATAACTGTCATGCTTTGCAAAAAACAGTGACAAGCAATGAAGCAGGTGTGGTTTGGAGAAACTGCATGCAAACAATAGTTGATGCTCGTGCAACAGCTACTATTGATAGCGCAAGAAAAAGAATTTCAAAATCGTAACATAAACGCCAATTCTGGTAGGTAAGTGCATGCATTAAACAATTGGATCGTCCAGCTATCTAATTACGCAACATATTTTCGTAAACGATTACGACAAATTTGTTTCATTTTGACAGTTCAATAACATTCATTGCGTAATTTACGCTGTTGAGCAGATTATTGTTTCGAACTTATGAAGCAATGGATTCGCAATTTGTTTCAAAACGATTCAAATTCCGATTGATCGTGCGTTACGTAATTAGGGTACAGTACGCGCAAAGCCCTCAGAAATTGCACGCGAGTGGCTGCGCAGTAGGTAAGCATATTACAGGTGTCCGAGGGACGGGACTAGCCTGACTCAACTGTACCGTGCGCAGTTTCGTGCTCGGGCCTACGTTCAGAGGGCTAATAAAGTTTTGCAAGAGATGTAGCATATACATACTAATATGTAGCATACAGAATATATTATTCTTTTAAACAAAATAACAAAAGCATTCACCAGTTGAGATTTAAACTATTGGCACGGGCCAAGAAAAATACACTATTCTCCAATTTGTTCTCTAGAACTATGATATGATAAGCCATAGTAGCCATGTTAGTTTCTAAGCTAACCCAAATGTAAGCTTAATTCTTCTATGCTATTTTTATTGTTAGCTAATTGCTGTCCGCGGCTTCGCCCGCGTGGACCCTTTTTAAGGGTTCCGTAGTAAACAAGGAACCATTTAGCTGGCAGGGTTTTATGGGTGGGTCCCTTAAAACCCTGCCAGCTAAATGGTTGGTTTTGGATAAGTAAAAAATTCACGGCAGTATATATAACGAAATTAAAAGGAAAACTATCACAGCTAAGGCTTTACAAGTTAAAGAGTAATAATCGACCAACTTACATTTGCGGTTGCAAAAACATATTGTCCTATACATTCCGTATGGAAAACATGTTTATCAACTACAAAGTTAAGTTTGTTCTTGCGCAAAATTCATTCCAACTACGGAACCCTTCATTATCCGTGGTCCGACACGCACTTGGCCGGTTTCTAAAATTATATCAGCTATTTGCCAGTGAAAGTCCCGTCAAAATCAGTCCAGCCGTTTCGGAGATTAGTCGGAACAGACAGACAGACTAAGAGCCAGACAAAAATTAAAAAAAAAACTTTGTAATAAGTACCGTATATGCTTTTATGTGCATTTAGTAAAAAGCTGTTATATTGACATTACAAATAGACACTTCAATTTTATTTATTTGTAAAGATAATAACTTAATACCTTACTAAAAATGACGAACTGAGGTTAAAGATGGAGTTTGTTCAGTTAAAGATTGCGTGCTTGTAATGCTAGTTGGGGCTTCGACTGTTTTATACCTTACAAAGCTGACAAAATAACTTAATTTTATGTTTTAAGGGGACGCTAGTCGGTCATTCTTCCATACAAATGTAGTATGGTGTTTACTCGTCTGTTTGACGGTGAACGTTCAAAACTAAAAATTATATCAATTTGTCTTGTTATTATCCAGCCCTGTATGGAAACAAAATTGGAAGAAAAAAAAATCGGTTTGGAAGTTATGAGCGTCGAAACTTCCATATTTCAACACTAATTTTAATTCGTGTTTGGGCGTAAATAAATAACATAAGTAGTAAAACAAAATGGCTAAATATAAACCGTACAGGGATAGGTAATTTATTCAGTAGTTCAAATAATTTTATTTTGAGTAAATACATCCAGTAGTTTTCCCATAATATCTATACGCCCAAAGGTCTGTTCATGAATTATTACGCGCTCGTTCTCGTTATAAATCATCGTCTATTTCAATAAATAAATATATAAATAAATAAATAAAAACAAGATCTATAAATAAAACTGAATAAAATAATAATTAGACTAATTAGCATGCATATTAGTCACTCCCACCAACGAGTTTGAGCCGTCGACTAGTGTACCCTTAACAGCATTGACTATTTTTATCTTACTACAGTGAAAATCCTTGTTTGGTATACAGCGGTGAATCAATTCTTCCTACACCCAAATATACTGCGTTACCACTCACCGTTGTCTGGTAGCAACGCTGTAAGTAGTCGGCCAGGCTTTGATGTCAAAGTCATATTTCCTCAGTTCTGTCATATATGCTTGCTGATCAGTTGTTGGTGTTGTAAGTGCCCTCATGAACCGTACGTATTTAGGACTGCTTGTTCTTCCATATGCTCGTATGATGAACGAGAAAGCCAAGAGACAAGTGACCCCGCCAAAGAAACGCCCAAGTGACTTCATCTCGTCCACAGTGAAGAAGCCACGTTTCATAATGTACATTATGATAAAGGGCGACGTGTACATGCTTATGTTTAACAGCGTGTGAGCCTAAAATAAATAAATTTATTTCATTTTGTTGTCTTTAATCACGGTGTCTATAAATAATGCGATTGGGAACCATCAGTGCATAAAATTGAATTATTAGAAAAAATATTAATAAGATATAATTAAAACCTTACCGTTGAAATAACCATGTCACCATACTTCTCTAGTCCTTGAGGCTGGTACAGTGACTAGAACAAAATAAATTATTTACAATAACTGACTCCAAATTGATGGTGTATCTCCATATTCTCCATCCATCTCCATCTAGTCGTTCATTCACAACTCTGCACCCTAATAGCGCAACGCACTTACATTAGCAATCCGAGGGTTTTGAAGGAAACTGCTTCAGATGTTTGAAAAAATCGTCTGTTCAACAACGTAAATAACGCAATGAACGTGGCTGTACCGTCAACATGAAAGGTATTGCCATCGATTGCCATTGTATGTGTGCAATTACGCAATTACCCAACTGATTCGCTGCTTATCTTTCCTGATACACCAGCGAGCTAACAGTGGGTCTTTTAAGGCAAGCTCGATGGTGGATTCCGCATAACCGCGGTATCACGAGCTGGCAGTATCAGCCAGGCTCACTCTACAGGCATAGATAAATACAGATTGTTCACTCCGCATTTTAGGTATGAAGCTACAAGTATGCGGCGCGGCGGGCTCGTCTTGTTGGGCCAATTCAGTGAGTGAGGTAGTGAGAAGATCTATGAGATACGCGATAAAAAGAGAGGTAACTTCTAGATGAATATAACTGTAGGCAATTAGCGCTGTGCGACCTGAATTACATTTTATTGTGTCGTAGCAAGAGTCGCTTTTTACTTAAATGATTTTGCGGAGTGAACCATCTGTATTCATCTGTGCTTATAGTCAATTCCAAAAGTATCTGATGAAAATGTAAACAATTAGATCAGAATGTCAAATCATCAGCTTGTCGTGCGATTATACACCAGACAGCTTAACCTCTCCCTCTCACAGAGAGGCCTGTCCCATTGGAATGTTATAAGCTTATTATGGTATCTGTGAACTTGGTTCGACTTGGTTTATTGCCAAGTAGGTACCTTGTGTGTCTGTCGTAAGTTATCCCAAAACTCTTGGTGCTATATTATGAAAAAATATAGGTAACATCGTTTCAATTCGGAAACCTTAATCATGGAACTAGAAATAAATTGTAGCCAGCCATAAGGATAAAACATCCAAAAGATAAGTAAGGAGGTAAATTATAATATTTTCCATAAAGCTGAATCTAGAATCAAGTAATTTAGAAAACGTGATCCAATTTATATGCAATTGAAACATTAATCTCCGCATCGATTGTTCGCTGCATCCGCGCGCATCGTTCCTGTGACCTGTACGACCGCGACCCACGTGCGCCGTGGGGCCCCGCCATGCACTGCGCAGTTCTTGAGGGCTTCCCTACTTCCCGCCCACTCGTAATCGATACGCAACTGCATACTACATATTCAAAAACATTTACGTGTTCCATGAAAGGGATAAGGGGTCCCTTTCATGGAACACGTAAATGTTTTTTAATTCGGAACAAAGAGTCGGTTTGGCAAAATACGCCTACGCCTCTTTAGGGTTCCGTAGTCAACAAGGAACCCTTATAGTTTCGCCATGTCCGTCTGTCTGTCTGTCCGCGGCTTAGCTCCGACTCTTAGTAAGAGAAAGCTGTAATTTGGCATGGGTATACATCCCCACTGTAGGTCCCCTATAGTGATGTATTTTTTTGGGCCTATGCCATTATGTGTAGTGTCGTTAGAAAGGTCGTTCAAAATATTGTGAGTGTGTGAAAACCATTTTTGGATTTTCAAGGATTTTTTTGGTAATTTTTGTTAGAGTCAAGTACCCCCCACCCCTGCCAGTTAAATGGTTGGTTCTGGTTATGTGAAAAAATACACGGCAGTAGTATGTATAACGAAATTAAAAGGAAAACTATCACAGCTAAGTAAGCTAATAATCGACCAACTTGCAGTGGCAAAAACATAATTCCCCCATACATTCCGTATGGGAGAACATGTTTTTCAACTACAATGTTAAGTTTGTTCTAGGGGAAAATGCACCCCAACTACGGAACCTTTCATTGTGCGTGGTCCGACACGCACTTGGCCGGTTTTTAAGTTTAAGATGGGAAACATCTTTCCTTAAATTGAGCATAATTGCACATGTGCCAAAAAATATTGCTATTAAATTAAACAGAACTAAATGTTATATAGTTCTGACCAAAAATATTTAACAGGAAAGAATTCTAGAACACTGGGGTTATAGTCAGTAGGAGTCTCACAAATGCTCTATCCTCTGCCCCTGCAGAATAAACACCAAAAAACTGTCATCATAAGTAGAAAAATAGGTCTTTGGTTACTAAATCTCAGACTGCAAGAGACCAAGCATCCTAGAAATTTGTAGAACTAGTAAACAAATTAGTAATCTTTAAAATAGACGGATGAAAAGGTCAAACTCACTTTGACTCAAAGTTCGGTTTAAAGAACTTTATTATTCTCATTAAGACAATCGTCACTTACTGTTAAAGTTAATTATTACTATCAGAATTTCATGATTGACTATTGTTCTAGAATGCTGCAACGGACAAGAAAACATCAACTTCTGCAATTTGGAAGGAGTCGGCTCTTCTACTTTATAATGCAAAGGTGTTTAATGAAAAGGTTAAGTCAAGCTGAGTTAAACCATGAAAATTTGCTTGACGTGTATCATTGGTGACTTAATTGATGGTCCACTGGGTCTAAGTCTTCTTGATATCTTCATATAATGATACTTTAGCCAAAGAAAAGAATTTGGCCAATATAAACATATCCATCAAGCAATTCTAATCTTTTCATAACAACTTGCTTATTTGCCATAATCTTTGTCTTCTTGTATGATGCTTCAAAGAAGCTTCATGGAGATATTGAAGAGAATGTATGAGGTCACGCCTCTATGACCAGTGTGTTCTGCCCACTATGATCTACAAACGCCACGAGCTGGATACCCACACAGGAAGCTGTGTACACGTTAAGAGCTGCACATGATTATGCCTCGCGGCGTAGCGCGACGCATCACGAAGCACCGAGGCGTGGGGCTGCCAGCGACTTCACGATGCGTCTCGCGGCGCGCGGCGCCGCGCTGCGCCGCGCGAAACCACTGGCCTCTTCAAGCATCGTCCTGTCGCGTCACGTCTCGGTGTGAACTGACCCTAAAGCCGAAACTAAACTAACCTCCGAGGATGAGGCTCCGAGGAGGATGACAGATCCGAAGTCACACAAAGGTTGGAAAGATTGGTGTTGTATATAGGTACCTACATACTTCGTAGTCTTTATGTTGTGTGTTTATTTGTTTTAAGTCTACCCTCTATCATATTATTGTTCCTACCCTACTCTTATGATTTATCCACTTTTATTTCGAGGCTACTTAGCTCAATACACAAATTACAATATTTGGTGTTTTATTAAGGACATAATATTGGCGACGAGTAGAAAACATGACGCAGTGTAAATCAGTGAAATTTCATGAGTTCAATGTGAAATGTGATAATTGGGACAATTATATCGACAGACCTTATTGTTTTGAGGTGAATGGCGTCGTCTCAGATTCGGCTAAAAGGGCAAATTTCTATAGTGTGCGGCGTACAAGTGTTCGTGACCCTTTCGGACTTTCCCGCGACCCTGGAAGGCATCGGCCCTAGCGGACCCCGTTAGTTGTGGTGACATCTCTTTGAGGCGCACGTGGAACACAACATGCCATCGACCCGCGCCTGCGGTGGCCGAGAATCGGCCTGGGACTCCCAACGCCCAGGGTGTCTCCTTCGGCGACTAGGGGCGTGAGGGCGCAAAGTTTGCCTCTGCCTCACGCGTTCCGCCTCCTCCTTCGCGAGCATTACTGCTTCGCAGGAGGTGAAGACTTCCCATGCCATCTCGCTCCGTGCCAGGGCCAGACGCGAGATATCACCGCCGCTCCACGGGAACACGACGGTGCTCCGCTCAAGCCAGGCAGACCTCCACCGTATGCTCCACCGTGTCTTCCGGGCAATCCACACAATAGTGAGACCCGGGCGTTTTCTCACGCCTTATCCGGAACAGGAACCTCCGGAAGCAACCGTGTCAGGCGGAAGGTGAGGATGCCGTGGCGCCTCTCTAGCCACTCCTCAAAGAGGGGACTTATCACCGTGATTGTGGCGTGCCCAACACTGGGTAGCGACAATCGCACTCTCCATGTCGCCATGAGATCCCGCCGAATCTTTGTTCGCTGTGCCGCGATTTCTCGCGGCAGCAGAGTTACGCCTTGGCGTTTCGCCTCTTCGCATCACTCCCATATGTGTGCGAGGACTTTTAGCTCCAAATCCCATGCCGGCAATCCGGCAAGAAGGGTCGCCGCCTCACCGGAGACCGTACGGTATCCCCAGCCTGATGGCCATGACCCTTTGGGACGCGTTCAACCGGCGGACAGGCCGCCGCCTCAAGGAACGTGCCCACACCGGTGCCCCATAAAGGGCCCATGGACCGCACGACCCCCCGTAGAGCCTCCGGCAGGAGGCGAATGGACCCCTAGATTGGGCAGAAGCCGCTTCAAGAAAGCCCCAGCCCGCTCCAGTCTGGGAGCCCAACATCGGAAATGCTCCACGAAGTTCCACCGGCTGTCGAGGACATGTCCCACGTACTAAATCGTTGACTCGACGCCGATGTGAACCCCTCCTACCGTTATTTGAGAATCCAACGGTGCGCGTTCTGAGGACCATGAAAACACATGGCCTCGGACTTGTGCAGGGCCACCTCGAGTCCCAATTGCCGGATCCTGTCGACGATTGTCGCAACCCCGCGTGTCGCTAGTTCGGCCGCCGCCAGGTGCGACCTCCCCTTTTCCAGGACCAACGTGTCGTCAGCGTACTGCGTAGCAAACCACGCTGACGCCGCTAGGGCAGCACCCAGACGTATCCGCATGGGACACCGCACGATATCTCTTGCCGGTTCCATTCTCCCTGAGGACCATGAAAACCACCACGCGTGCGCTCGCGCAGCGGATTGCGCGCGGTACCCAACCGCCTGCGCGCGTGGAATAGCTCGCCGGTCACAGTGATGGGACAAGCTCAAGTGAAAATACAAAAAGGGGGTTGCGCTAAGATAGCCCGTAAAATTCAAATTTTCTTACGTTTTTAGAAATTTACAGGTCAGTGTCAGGTTGTATGTTGATTAAAATTTGATTCTCGAAATAAATATATATGGCTTGCTGATTGTATTGCTGATTCTAATGACTATAATTCTGTAGAATTATAGTCATTAGAATCAGCAATACAACTCTTTTATGTTAGCATAATCCTCTAATGTCATGATTTCATGAAATAGTCATTCAATAGTATTGATTACATGAACTTAGAGAGTTATATTGATGATTATAATTCTATAAAAAATAAATATCTGGTACGGTTTAGATCAACATACAATCTGATACTGACCTGCAAATTGCAAAAAACGTAAGATAATTTGATTTTCGCTGGCACTTGAGCTTGGCCCATCATTGTGACCGGCGAGCTATTCTACGTGCACGGGCGGTTGGGTACCGCGCGCAATTCGCTGCGCGAGCGCACGCGCGCCCACGTCTGCTGGTTCACCAAGGAGAAAACCGGCGCCGCTTAGTAGCTACCGCCTAGTAGCTACCGCCTAGTAGCTAGTAGCAGCTTCACCTCGTATGTTGGAACGCGAGAGCTCGTCGTGCTCTCCATGTTATAAATGCCAATAAGGTGCACGTCAGTCGTGGTGCTCTGCCGAGCAGGTTAGGGCAGGCACCATCCGTCCTGACTTCACGGGGATGCGAGCCGTTACGGTGTGCTGCCCCGTGTCAGCGGCCAAGAAAATAGCCGGGGAGGACCGGTGGGCTGTGTCTCCACGTAGATCCGAGAGATTATAATTATGTAAAGCCATATTCGTTACGGTCGCGAATCATATTTTAATCAACATACAACCTCACACTGCAAATTGTAAAAAACTAACGAAAATTTGAATTTCGCGTGCTATCTTAGGGCATGCCCCTTAAGCAATTTTTGGACGCGAATAAAATAAAACATATCAAGACAGCGCCTTATCATCCTGCAACAAACTGGTTGGCCGAAAGAATGGTGCAAACTGTTAAAGATAAATTGCGCAAGATTGATGGCATCTCTTGGGATGTGTTTAATCCGTGGACAATAGTGTGGGTTATATGTTTAACTATTTATCTTAAGAATCTTATTGTATCGCCTTAACATGTAACTGTTTTTTTGTCCCTAATAAATAAATAAATACATAAATGTTAAGATTCCTCGAATGCTACTCTTTCTATTTTTTTAGGATAATGTGACAAACTTATTGAAGATTTATCGTGCACTGGATTTTCAACGCTCTGCTTAGCGCCGAGAGTTGAAAATCCAACAGTGTGTTTTTCAACGCGCTGGGACGAGAGTGCGTCCCAACGTTGGATTCTCAACGCTCGGCTCAATACCGAGAGTTGAAAATACAGTGTACAAAAAAGAATCGCCGCGATAAAAACAAGTCAGTGCGAACCTGGTCTAAATCAACTTTTTTAACTGCCCTAATTTTTGCAAAAAGATTCAAGTGACATGGATCGTTTTTGTAAAACTTTAAGCGCAATGAAAGATTACTGTAAAAGTTTTACAAAAACGATCCATGTTAGAAAAGATTTCGTACAAAAATTCAATTTGAGGTGCAAGAGCCTTAAGAAAGACACAAGTAACAAGTGTGATCTTTATCAAATGAAATTGAAAAATTCTACTACTAAAAAAGAAGAACACCAAAAAAATTGTTGAAGATTTAAGGAAGAAGATGAAGGAAGATTTTAAACAGGCTAAAACTTGAGAAGAAACGGAATGTCTGACTTACGATTTGGAGAAAACATTACCATCACCTATAATACCAACCAATATCGTTTTCTATAAAAGGCAGTTATGGGTGTACAACTGCGATACACTCGGCTTCCAACGATGTTGGGAATTGTTATGTTTGGGCTGAAGGCGAAGCAGGTAGAGGGGCACAAGAAGTGGATTCATGTTTGAGAAAATATATTATGTGCGTGACCTTTGATTTTTGCAGAGGTCAAAACAGGAATATACAAATCGTTTTGATTTTGAAGACTTTATTAAATAGACACCCCATTCTAGAGACAATCAGCTACCGTTACCTAGAATCAGGACACACTTTCCTGTCCAATGGCAATGATTTCGCTAAAATTGAGACTCAACTCAAGCAATATGAAAGGATATACTCTGTGGATGATTATATTGCCATTATGGAACAATGTAAAAACAAAAACCCTTTACAGGTGCATAAAATGGAAAGTCGTGATTTTGTTGGACCTCAAATTCTAGAAAAGAAAATAATTAATAGAAAAACATTTAATGATACAAGCAAAGTAAAGTGTCTCAAAACAAAAGAAATATTAATCACAAAAAATACTCCACATTCTTTGTTCATGAGAACTTCCTTCAATGAGGACTACAAAGAACTGAATGTTTGAATAACTGACTGATTTGGATGTTGTAAAAGAAGATTTGCAAGAATTATAGCCGTCAGGAAAACTGAATAACAAAAAGAAGTTAAACGATTTGAAATTGTTATTCCATCTTATACCAAATGATTGCATTGATTACTATAAAAAAGTGAAGGGAGCCGATGCAATAATAGACTATATAGATGGTTATTATGATGAATGTTTTATTCTTTTGTTTCTAAAATAAAAAAAATATAATAAACACTTTTGAGTTTCTGTTTTTGTCATACTTTGGAACATTTTTGCATTTTTCTTTCCGCAGCTTACACAACTAATTCCATACAAAAATTATTTTGTAATAATGATCCAAGGTGAAGTTTTCTTGAATATCTACTAAACAATTACAATTTATTCACTAAGTACATGCATGTAAATTAGTTTAGTACACTTAGAATTACATAAAATTAAAAACACTACAAAGCCAGAGAAATACCACAATAAACTATAAAGTGGATTGGATCATTTTTGCTTAAATTGGTCAAATTGGAATACAAGTAATAGAACTCAAATTTGAATTGAGGGCCCCTGGCAAGTTATGATGATGTCAGGTGAGATACGGCAGTGACCAAGTAGCTGCCAAAAACTAAAAGTAGGAATAGTTGTGTGGAAGCAAGATGGGCAGACAACTTTATTCTCATTAATAATAATGCCTGGATGAGTCTATCACAAGATCTTGGAGATAAATATAAAGAAAGAGCGGCCTATGATCAGCAGTGGGTTAACTTTGTCAGTGGTTAAAGAACTTGAGTGCTAGACAAAGTATGGTTATTTTAATCTATAGGACCTATCGATTTAAATATGCATACATTCAAGAACTTTGAGTAAAATATACTTATTTGCTAAACTGCACTACATATTTCTAAACAAAGTCCCCCTGTCTCTCTGTCTGAATGCGATAAACTCAAAAAATACCGAACTGATTTTCATACCGTTTCCACCAATGGAGGGAGTGATTGATGAGGAACGTTAAGGTGTATCATTAATTACAGTTTTGTTTAAATTGGCTGAAACATAATCAGCCTATAATATTCCCACTGCCGGGACACAGGCCTCCTCTTTCTATGAGAGGGAGTGGGCCATAATACCCCACGCGGGTGCAGTGCGGGTTGGTGGATGTAACATGTCTTCGAATAATTTGTTCTAGGACATGCCAGTCGGTAGGTTTCCTCACGATGTTTTCCTTCACCGTTTTGCGAGCAGTGGTGATGAAATGATTAAATATTTTTACACAATATAAAGCGATTGACTGGGTTTGAACCCACGACCTACAACTTGTTAGTCGTGACCGTTACTACTGGCCATCACAATGCACTGTTTACCCGGATTAACACACAGGGTACTTTTAATCCCGGTAGTACGTTCCCGTGGGATATTTTCCAACATCCACGCGGGCGAAACCGCGGGCAAAAGCTAGTAAAAGATCACATAATTATTAGACTAGTATTTACTTAACACAAAATATCGATTAAAACTTACGTCTTTCGGCCCATCCTTGTACACCTTATAAAGACGCGGAGCAAACAAACATTGCCAAAATAATTTCATGGTGACGGTGAAACGATTCAAGGCACTTTAAATACGAAATCAAATCTAATAGCCGAAAAAAAGTAACTATCACACGAATAATTTACCACCAAATTAGACCAGCGTTCAATAACTTGACGAATAACCACTAACAAGTAAACAGACTAATAACCGGTATGTTAGTTACTAGTTTTTTTACGAATAATATGACAAAAATGTGAGAATATTATTAATCGGTGGAATAGAAATCGGCCTTGCACACAACATGACCAAAGACTAAATCTTCCCTATCTATTACTATACTCTATGACTAAATCGATAATTCATTCTCTTTTCATCATGAACAAATCACCACTTTTATCTACACAGATACGAGCCATTTTGCGTGCATTTATTTCGTCACGTCGGGTCTGCCTGTATGAAAGTTACATGCTCTGTACCTGTATGCAGATCAAGTGCCTGCTACACGGTTGCCAACTGCGTCCCCGACAGAGGTGACCTTGGTTGGCGACCGGCAGAGCTGTTTTAACTACATGGTCGCAGGTGGCTAAAATGCCATTCTGTCGTGATATTTGAGGATTAAAGACGTCCTGGCGAATTTTTTTGACCGATGCCTCTTTGGCGTTTGGATCAATTGTTTTCCATTTAGAAACCTCCCAAGCTAGGCGTTTTTTATTGTTGTATTTGTACTGTTCGCATCTGAGATCCCACGGACAGGGTACGTCAGTACAGCCTGATCAACTCAGTAATAATTTATTTTTCTTCCGCCATTTTGCACTTTTTAATACAATAGTGCCTCGCGCGACGATTGACAGCTAGTGACTGACATACTCGCGGTTGGCAACCACCATCTACACGGTCGGCCGCCGACTCAACCACCTCTATTCGCCCTAGGTTGCTAGCGCAGCTTTTTAAACAAGGTTGTTGGAAGGTCAAACGAAATTTTATCGTAAGCTATCATCTACACGGTTGTAAAAGTCACCTCTGTCGGAACGCGGTTGGCGACCGTGTAGCAGGTGCTTAACCCGCTAGGATAATAGTGTTCTGTGCTCGTACATACAGCACACCAACCTACCCGAAACTGTCAAATTTTCCAGATCATATTTGAACCTTATACTTTAGTGATAAAGTGGAAAATCTATTAAATAAATTTGAGAGATTTTAGTAGGTTGACGTGCTGGCGTCTGTACATAACTATTCTGTGCGTTTGAACTGGCCAAACACACATTTCAGTATATAACATAGTACGCTGTGGAAACATTCACACTGCACTGGCGAAACATGTTGAAATCTCTATTTCCTGTCAAATATTTTATCGAACTTATCATTGACAGAAAATTGAGATTTGAGATGTTTTTAGTGAATATTTCACTAGTGCAAACGCACAGTTAGACTTTCACAAGTATGTGTTTATATAGTCTTACTACCACAACTGAATTTACTACAACATTTAACAACATTACGAAAAATATTTACCCTATGACATAGCCATTAACTACAGTGCTTCCTCAAAAACATAACCTCGAAATAAGACCAAAAAAATGTACTAAAAAACCTATACATTACCTAAAGTTTCCCCATGTGGGGGATCTCCTACCCTCCCCACCCCTCAAATATATATATTTTTAAATCTATTTCATCTCGCAGGTGACCACTAAGGTCATGGCTGCTTAACCGGACTTTCCTGTGGCTGCCTTAAGCTTCTACACTGAAAGCCTCCAGCCAAGGGCATAAACTATTCTAAATTAAAACTAGGCGAGCGCTCGCTAAGGGCACCCTCTGTGGTATACGAACCTTGGCTTAGGGCGTCGCTGGGGGGAGGACAGCAATATGGGACAGGCTGGATCAAGTATAGATCATTATTATTATTCGGGGAATTTAAAGCTACACGCTCAGCAGCGGCCC
The DNA here is from genome assembly GCA_949128155.2 of Xanthia icteritia. Lineage (NCBI taxonomy): Eukaryota > Metazoa > Arthropoda > Insecta > Lepidoptera > Noctuidae > Xanthia > Xanthia icteritia. The sequence continues at coordinate 19,288,351 of OX421931.1, forward strand.
GGGCTGGCGCTTCATCGGACAAGGGTCGGAGGGGAGTATTATTTATTCGGGAGGGTCGCGATCGTGGAGGACCTCGGCGGTGAGGTCGGAATGCCTCAAATATACGTATATGTGTGCTTTTATTTAAAAGTCCTTCCAAATTCGAAAGTTAGATTAGAATAATAAAAAAATCATATTTAAAAAAGGGCTTCCCCAACTTTTCCTCCACGAGTAGTTCTACAACACCTTCCCTTACCCCACTCACACCCTTAAATCAATGGATGTTAAAGTAAAGCCCTCCCAATTTCCACCCACCACGCGGGTGAAGCCGCGGGCAAAGCTAGTATATAATATATTATTATAATATTATAAATGTGAAAGTTTGTATGTTTGGATATTTGTTACTTTTAATCACGCAAAAACGGCTGAACAGATTTAGATGAAATTTGGCACACCGTTTATAACCTGGATTATAGCATACTTTTTATCCCGTTAAAAGCAGACTAGATCGTGGGCTGAAATTAGTACCTAATAATTTTATGGACATAATATAAAAATAATATAAATAAATATAATATAATAATAATAACATAACATAACATCACGCCTTTTTTCCCCGAAGGGTTGGGCAGAGATATACCTGTAGTACACCCACATTTCACCAGTTATGTTTTTTAAAGTCCCATGTAATAAGGGGTCAGCCTATTGGCATCATCTGGGCACAATTGCTCAGCAGTAGAGCTTGCAACCACTAGATCAACGAGGCAGACTATAATAATATAATTTAAATTATCCAAATATGTAAATACCCAACTGGATGACAACTTCGCATTACAAATTTGACAGTGGACTCACCATCCAGCCTTTCCAAAAGTAGGAACTTGCTTTTTGGAACTTACAAGAATTCCCTTTCATTTTGATAACTCATCTTTCATTTCGATATTCACGTTGAACCAAATGCCCATTCATTCACTTGCGCTTTTCATGGTTTTTACCGATATATTACTTTCCTCTTTAGTTTTTACCATGGCTATTTGAGCGTGTGTGTGGTAGCACTTTACTTTACATTCGTTAACCATAGTTTACCATAGTCAAAAAGTAAGTCATAGACAATTTATCTTATATGAAACTTACCTGCCGTGTTTATCTCCGCCACTGACTGAGGAAATGTTTTTGTGAAGAATTGGTATTTCAGACAGTAAAGAATATAATTTAATAATTCAAAATTAATGCCGTCATGAAACATGATTTGTGTGGTGAAAAAGGCTGTACTGTGCATCTTGGTGGTAGCTGCAACCGTGTCTTGCAGAATACACAAACTGCATCTATCGGTAAGTTTAACTTATGACTTGTAACTGTAGGAAAATTATGATAGATATAGAGCAATCCATTCATGAAAACCATATGGTAATTAAATGAAGTTATTGTCGTGCTGTCATTGTTCTACAGGTTAAGTCAAAAATGTGAAGCCCTATTGTCGATCGTAAAACATTGTTTGATTTGGACCAGCTTTGTGTACTCGTCTTGTAGGTCATCATAATCGAATAATAGATTACTGTTCTCACACAAATCCAGCTAACTTTTGTTCAAGTAACTATAATAAAATTCAGATCTGAAATTAAATTACTGTTCTATTAAATTGGATAATTTTTATAGATAAGTATGTATCTTTATTACTCAGGGATCAGTTATCTCATATACTAAATTTGTCCATTGAAATTCTTTGTCTTATCTTCTATAATCTCCTGAAGGGTATTTATTTATTAAAGTATTAAACTCTAAATGATTTACAACCAATCAAATAATTGTTGAAAACTTCCTGTAATTTTGAATTAAAAATATTTCATGTCACTTAAAACTACTACTTTTACTTAACTGTTACTTTAAATGAAAATTCAGGATGCATGTGTTCTGTGATGCATGCAATGCAAGTGAATTCCAATGTGTTATTTCCTATGGGGTAAACTAGAACCAGCAAGTGTTCTTACACTTGCTGGTTAGATGTATAAAAAGTCTGTTAACTTCTTAGTCAAACGAAGATGCAAAAATACCTATAAAACAGGATAAATAAATCCAATAATGTTTTTTTGAGTATAGTAATTGTTTTAGAAGTCTGTGGAAAAAGAAGCAAGCAAAGGTAACAACTTACACAACTATACAGTATTTTATTGTATTTAGATTGAGATCAGCTAGTCAATGGTTCCTACCTATTTAACATAAAATTTCATTAATGAGGTCCAGAGAATCCGTATGGGCAGAAGGAATTTACAGTGCCAAACATCTGTCTTCAAAATAGACTGAAGTTATTGATTTTTTATTTACTTATACACATTAAATATTGGTTTAAAAGTTGACCTCAGTCACTCCAGTAATAATTCTGTTACAGAACTGACCAAGGTCAACTTTTAAACCCATATTAAATGTGTACAAAGGTGACTTGTTATAAAAATATATTATTTATCTACATATATTGTATGATTAGTTAGGCCCATGACTTAGTAACAGCGTCATGAGTAAATCAATGAAACTTAACACTTGGGGGACAAAAGGCCATAGGGCTGTAGTTGTTATAACAATAAAACTTCAGTGTCCTTGAATATGTTAAGTTACACTTGCTTGGGTCGATCCTTAAATGGCAAAAGTCGGCATCCATTTCATTCTGTGGCCTCTCTATCCCTCAAAGGACGCCAAGCAGTCAGTTCCTGTTTGATATTTAGCTTGGTCCAATAATGCTTGGTAAAAAGTATTTCGTAATAACCTTACTTCACAAACAGATTTATAATGCCACTATGTTATAATTAGGTTAATTAGTGGTACAATTGTTAATGTATTATATTATTTGTAGCATAATTGCCTAATGAACTAATAAAGGCCATTATGATTCAACTAGAAATCATTAAAACTAATCTACTTTGAACTTGTTAACAAAATGCCTGAATTTCCACACAGTATAATTATTAGTAGAGAATTATTTTTTATCACAAAGTAAGTCACTCTAACATAATTTTACTTACCAAATATCTGAAAATTATTTTATTTACTAGAATGTGGAAAAATATTTTTCAGCCATAGGTAGGTAGGTAACTAATATTTTCTTGGCAAGTATAAAGCGATTTAATTTGTGCAAACTATATAACATAACATCGCGCCTGTAATTCCCAAAGGGTTAGGCAGAGGTGTACCTTAAGTTATGTAGATAACCATTGAAACGACTCTTATTTCTACTTTCCTGTTAAATATTATAAGCTATCTAGTTAAGTACAGGTTAAGGTTTCTTGTGATATTATTTATTATTGAAAAATGTGACGCAAGCGGCATGCAGTAAGTGTAAGTGCAGGCATAAGCCTATTACGCTTGCACCCTAAATTAAAAATTGATTATACCTTGTCAAGATAAGGCAATTTATTGGCCCCTTATTTTACCACGTGCGATCCTGTATGCGCGTAACGGGGTCAACGTAGACAGAGCAGCAACTGCGCGAGCATGCTCGAAAAAAATCCGGTGTCAGATGCAACAGATGTTCGAGGAAACGCACGTGCGCTATAGTGACTGGGAATGAACCGGGTTGTTCTTCGAAATAAATTATTTTTATTAAGTTTTCATTTTTTTTTGAGAACTTTGTTGTAAGCTATTTTTATCAAGCTAAATGCAATCTACGCATACTCTAAAAGATTATTTAAAAAAAGGCACGTATTCATTTTCATTATTTTACGCAATATTTGTACATTTCTAATTACTCACGTTGAATACTAATGACACCACATACTGAGAATGACTTTAGCTTGTATCATAATGACGCAATGTTGCAGACAATGATCTAAAACTTTTTATTTTTCGGTATTTAACAATAAACACTTATTTAATCAGTTCAAAATCGTTTATTTATTAAAAAATAATTCAAATTAAATGACAATCTTAAAGATTTATTAGCGTGAGGCCTTAGATACGCAACTGTGACGCTAAGTACGTGATATTAAAAAAAAAACTGTCACACTCAAATAACTTAATCATCTAGTCTTAGTATTTCTTTGGTCATTAAAATCTACTATCTTTTATGAATGACATAATTACTAAGCGACCTATTTTAGCTAGCAACTGTGACGCTAAGTACGTGATATTAAAAGAAAAACTGTCACACTCAAATAACTTAATCATCTAGTCTTAGTATTTCTTTGGTCATTAAAATCTACTATCTTTTATGAATGACATAATTACTAAGCGACCTATTTTAGCTAAGTGGTAATCTACTTTAGGGATATTGCGGATGCGGATGCAGATGTCAATCTTTTATTTGTTCACGTACCTACCTATTTGTTCAAGTTGTTCAAGTACCTAAGCCTGTATACTTACAATTTTAGGATTCAAAAGATTTAAATTAATCGCATAAAATATCACGTATCTTAATTCTGATCATAATAATTATCAACTAAATTGCAATCATCAAAATGGGTCAATGTTCACTGTAGCGGAATTTATTATTTTATTTTATTTTTATTTGTGACATCAATAAGAACATTAGAAATAATCTGAATTTTGTTTTGATTTTGAGATTTAGGCTTAGTGTTTGCCAGGGGAACTACACGAGAATCAAAATCATCGTTCAGATTTCTAATGGACATATTATTGATATAACCCAGATGCTTACCATGGGAGCAAATTTCAGGAAGCAACTCATATTTCTCATAGTCATTTTAGGTCTGAACATGTCCCAAAGAACCTGGTGCACAGAAAGGGTGCCTCTGAATGGCTTCAACTGCTCAGGAATCAATCTCTCCCTCTTTTAACTCTTTTAGTTATAATATTTTCTAATCTTGATTCCATGATTTCGTAAAACTGATCAAAATTTCCAACGTCTGAACCAAAATGCACCATTTGATCTGCTACTCTTTTTATTGTACCACCTAAGCCATCAGGAGCACCCTTCCCGTGCCCAGCTTCAGAATAATTCCAGGTTATTTTTGTTATATTACAGTTTTGGGACGACAATTGACTGATAATATAAAACATATATTTATTGCGGTATTGCGATGACGGGGAATCAGATAAAAAATGAATAGTATCCACGAACGGATTAAGTTCTATGACTTTGTCAAGAACAGGTAATAGATGTGCCCAAATTGATGCAGCGTCATGTCAAATGCAAGAACTGATAGTATGAGTACACATAGACGTTGGACCTACTTGTCCAGTAATAAAACTGTGAGTGTAAATCACAACTGTATGAAGCGACACTTGTTGCCGACTCCCTCCGAAGTGGAAAGTTTGAACTTCTTCGATTTTTTTTAAATTGTAGTTTTCAGAGAAATCGACGTGTACGATAGCTTCGTGGATATTTGGTAGTTCTGCTTCTAATTTGGAAGTAGCTTCTAAGGGTTTCATTACTATTTTCTGTTTTTCTGTTACAATTTGCGTTTTCTTAGTTCCATTTTCTAAAACTATTTATTTTTAACTTTGTTCCATTGAAAAATCGTTAAATCAATTTCATTATTAAATTCTTTGTACACAACGTAGCGTGTTGCACATATTTGGCAAATTCTTTGCAAACATTCTGTGTTATATGAATCGCAACACACATGCACGTTTCTCTGTTAGCTGGTTTAGGAGGTAGTTTTTTTTAACCCTTAGTTTTTGCAAAAAAATAATAATAATACGATTGTTAGTTTCATTTTTAAATATTTTATATAAATCAATTAACGGAGCTGTTAGGTATCGCTTGCATTCTTTTCATATTCCTTGTTACAAATTCTTTTTTTCCTGCAGCAACTGCACCTACTATTAGAGTCGTTACAATAAAATGATATGATAGATTTCGTAATTTCAGATATGCGGTTTTTACAACTTGTGGATTTAGCAGAAAGATTTCGTTCTTTAGTTGGTTTATTGTTTATTTTTTTATTTGTGTCTTTAACTGGTAACTTTTTAATGAGATTTTTTTTTTCTGTAGATTAATTAATCTTTTACGCTGTGATTCACTTTTGTATTTATTATAGACATTAATACCTTCCTTTTTTTAAATTCTCCGTATCTAATTTTTGTTACTGCACGTTTAACTGCTGGACAGTCACAGTCGTGATCCTTTGTTCTCTTTGAGACCTAGGAGTTTTATCTTTAATCGGGACAATCTTTTTCTCTTCTTTTCTTTTAAGATATTGATTTCTTCGTTTTTCTTTTCAATGGCAAGCAGCTCCGGATCATTTTTTATTTCGTTATGCGTCTTCTTTTACATAGGCGCTGTTTCGCTAATCGCTGCTCTTTTGTTTGTGGCATTTTTCTTTCTCTATGTAAATAATAAAGTATTATTAAAACGTTTAATCTTCTCTTTTAACGGTTAAAAAGCATACCCGAATCCCTAGGTACAGCGCAAATATTTCATGTTTTAAATGTTATTCTGACAAAATACTGCAAAATGTGTATATACTAATATTATAATGTGTATATACTGATAATAGTAACTGTATGTTATATTTTTTTTTACGAATTTTAAGTAAATAGAAAATAGAGAAAATTTTAAATCAAGCGTAATATATAGGGTTTTAATCTAATATAGTTATAAATTGGAGTCAGTACAGTTTTTGTAGTCGAAAAAAAACATAAGTTCCTTAAATTAACACCAAGAAAACAGAATCTGCACCGATGAAAATCATTATGCGAAACTTAGTGTCATTCTTGGCAACGACAAGTTGCCGACAATGATGTAGTATAGAATGACCAATTGAGAAAAAAACCTGTATGGACTTGTCTGTGAGCATAAAACCTTCGTAATGATTTTACTAAATGAAATCATTTGCCACTGGCTATTGAATAAAAAACAAACGAAAATATTACATGTGTACATTTAAGGAATTTAGGTTGAAACACAAATGATATTTTTGATGACAAAATGTGAATAACTATCAAAATTTACTTACAGTTCTCAGACGCGCATGTGCTTATTCATCAAAAGGTTTCCGTCGAGTGAAGCCCCCTCCCGCACACTCGGGAAGGTGTATTAAAAATGCATTCGAAAATGCGTTGTTCAGTAATAAAATTTAACAACGTTACTGCGACAAATGACGTTTTTCTTGTAACAATAATTTGACTTTAGGTTTAAGTTAACCATTGCAAAGTATTTGAAGAGGTTTTTATTTTAAACGAAGGTTAATTTATTAAACTTTTATACATAATATATTTAGAATGTTTAAGTAGTTAATAAATAATTTGTAAACAAATGTTGTGTTAGGAGACGTCATCGGAAAAGGAGTAAAATGACGTTTAGCGACATTTTGGAGAATTATTTCATAAATAAACGAAAAAATATTTTTTTTAAACTGGGTAACATGTAAAATAATGGTAAATATAAATAAAAAGCATATCAATTGTGTCCTAAAATTTTAGCATATTAAAATACTTCGCCGGAAGACGTTTTTAGCCCATTTTGAAGAACAACCCAACCATCTGTATTCATCTGTAACAAGGATAGAACATTAGTTCGTTGGTTTCTCCCTATTAAATGTCAAGATTATCCACAAAAGAATTCTCTAGCTCTTGTTCTGGTTCTATGTTCGTTTAGTCCAGTGGTCGGCAAACCGCGGCTCACTTATAGTGTGCGGCTCTGTACAAATGTAGATGAGCGCGAGCCTAGATACGCGCGGGGTTCGGGATTTCGGCCATTAAGCAAGATTTCTAGTTTTATTCAAAATTCAAACTATATTTCAAAGATTTATTACTGAAGTATTTTCACCAAACATTGAAAACAGGACATTGAAAATTAATCATTTACTTAAATCTTTCAAAGTTTTCCAAGGTTAACTTGTTAATAATTAAGGTGCCTTCATAATATTATTATCAGCCGTTATGATGATGACGATGAAGGCATCCTACTTCTTAGCAAGTAAATTTTAGGAAGCGTTGTGGAGTAAAAGAGGATGGGAGTTTCAAGAATTAAGAAAAGTGTATTGAGAAAGTGTGGACACAGAAAGGATTGGCTTCTGGCGGCATCTATATCGCCACATGCGAACTACGCATCAAAAGACCTGACGTCATACAAATTCTGCATCGCGCAATTACGAGTTTACCGCGCGAACGACGTATATAAGACTATCCGACATCAATCGTTGGGCAGTTGCCCGCCAGATACGACACCCGTCTGGTCGAAGGATCCTCCCTTTTCTATGGTGGACGAGTGAACTTTGCCTCATGCCTCTAAAGGCTCTCATAAAAGATCTTAGTCGTTATAGTATTGTTATTTGGCTCTATTAACTCATGAATTTGCCGACCACTGGTTTAGTGTAAACCCACGTTAGGAATAAAAATATACAGAATGCTCAATTCTCTTTTGAAAACAGAACCTGTGTTTGTTATCGTTAACGTCGTTAACACGAATTTTTAGTTGGGAAATGTTATTATCATATTAATGAGTATTTAAATGGAGCCTGCTACATTTGATTTATTATGTTAGGAAAAATCATTTGTTGTTTATTATTTTGAACTTAATTAATATTGATTATTCTGAATTTAATTGTTAGGTATGTATTATTTAAAAATTATTGATTGATTTAAATTTATTTTATATTGTTTTTAGAATTGTGATTTATTGGATTTAGTTGACATTATAGATAGTTAGTTTATTATAAGGAAAAATATCTATGTATCTCTTACCCATGTTTGCAAATAAATAAATGATTTATGAATTATGAAAAGGAAACATTATCAGCACGAAAATGATGTAAATTAAATAATTAAATATAAATAAGAGCTAAAGTAGTAAGTCATGGTTTTTATATATTTTTATGACATACAAACATTGCAATGCCAATACAGAAATTAGATTATGAAGAGTACAAAATACAAATGAGTATTTAATACATACTTTGAGTATTTACTACACTAACCTTGAGCAGGCCTAGCGGTACGGAGATTCAATAGAATGCGAGGCCAGCTTATATTGGTTTTGTTACCACTTAAAGGCTTCCCAGACAGGCGCGACCCGACGGCGCGATACGACTCTGGTAGAACAATTTCTATGAAAACATCCAGAAATTGTCGAATCGGTGTCGCGTCGCGACGTCGCGTCTGCGGGAGCCTTAAGAGGGAACAGGGCCTGTGAGGAATTTGAAAAAAGGAATTTAAAGAAACAATTGCCGTCATTTTACCTCAAAACTGCCCCCGTAGAGTGCCTATCGCACTCTATCGGACAGCTGCAGCTCAGACAGATTATATTACAAAAAAAAGACAATGATTTTGTCATTTTTGGAGGGGCATATTTACTTTACCAATAACTTGCTGAAAAAAGGAAATAACAGGGACGTGTCTACAGTAGACCTTGAACTTTTGAAATATAGTGACTGCTCTAGAGGCATTATTTAGGAAGAAAAAGGGGAATACATTTGTTTGGAAAATCTCAGGCCCTGTTCCCTCTTAAGCGCGGCCTGCTGTACCAATACTCGAGCCAAGCCCGTAGTCTACGGGCCGACTACGGGCTCTACGATCACTACATATTATAAAACAAGTCCGCCCGCCGTATCTGTCGGTCTGTCTGTGTGAACGCGATATTAAGAATTTAAAAACTACCAAACGGGTATTCATACGGTTTTCACAATTAGACGCAGTGATTTATGAAGAAGGTGTTGTGTAAATTGGCTGAAATATGACCATGATTGTTGAAGACGTCGGAAAAAATCATGCCGACTGGGAGGTTTACTGCCGTGCGTCGTGTAAACCAATATGTTTACCTGGATTAACACACAGGGTACTTTTAATCCCGGTAGTACGTTCCCGTGGTATATTTTCCGACAACCACGCGTGATTAATTCACGAAAACAAAAAACAATGTTAAATCGTAGCGGCTTACGTAACTTGCTGCAAGTTCCATTGTACTAGTTACGCTTCAACGCTTAGCTGACCGTATTTAACTTTGTGTCACCGCAGACACACCTCATTAACCACAGTCTTTTTCGTCACAGAGTTCTGAATACTCGCTGCCATGCAATTATAACATGATTGGGCTGTTTTGGGACAGACCATTTTCCGTGAATGTACAGACGCAGCAGGTCGAAACTTTCAATCTACTTTGAACCTTATGCTTTTTGATACAATTGAAAATCTATTAAAGAAATTTGACAGATTGTAGTAGGTTGATGTGCTGGCGTCCGTACATTAAAAAAAAATCCTTAATTCCTTACATACCTATGATTTTATCAAATGCAAGGTCTGTCCTTCACTTCTAATTCGTAAAGCCACTATAAAAAACCACTTATCTAATTTACGTATTGTAAGCATTTTTTATAAATAATAAAATAAAAATAAAAATCATTTATTTCGGACATCAAGATCCATAGCAATTCGATAGTACATATCATAAAAATTAGAACAACACAAAAAAGAAAATACAAAAAAATAAATAAATAAAATCAAATTACCCGTAGGCATAACGACCTCCAAATTGGTGACGAAATCCTACCCGACACAGTCTTCAAGATTTTATTGCGGCTGCCACGCATTCTGCAGATCAGGGATGCCGTTTTTTTGCGAATTATGGCGTGAAAGCCGTCCGTACGGTGTAGCGCAAACATCCCCGATGCACTACAGAATCGAGGCAGCCCTAGCAACATCCTGAAGATATTGTTATACTGGACGCGCAGGCCATCCAGCGACCTTTTGGTATGCTTGACCCACAGATTCCCCGTGTAAAAGCTCTGACAATATGCCTTAAAAAGCGTGATCTTTACCTGCTCAGAGCAACGGTAGAATCTGCGGGCCAGCATGTTACCTCTGACCGCTAGAGCCCTACGCTCCCTCTCAATGTCTACATCGTCCTCAAGGCCATCGGACATCGGTAAGGAAATGCCCCAGATATTTAAATTTCGCGACGCGGTTTACGTTCAAGCCATTTAGGGTAATGTTATGTGAAAAATCGGGACATCTACCAGCGGCCCTGAATACCATGTATTACTCTTCTGTACATTATATAAAAGACCATGTACACATGGCATAGGTCTCACATACTTTTAACAACTCTCTAAGACCTCCCGCCGTCGGGCTCAGTAGCGCCATATCATCTGCGTAGCTTATGTTGTTGATACAAACGCCATCTATCGAGCAACCGACGCGCTTGCTACTGAGCTCGACGATGAGGTCATTTACATATAGGTTGAAGAGCTTGGGAGATGTCAAACCCCCCTGTCTCACCCCGCTCTCCAACCTATATGCTTCAGAGAGTGTGTTAGCCCACCTCACAAAATTGGTTAGGTGGTTTTGATTGCTAGGTGATTTTTATGAAAGGATATGTTTGGCTTAGTTTTCCATATCATGCAAGCGAGTGCAGTCGCAGGCACTTCTTGTATAGCAATAACGATGTTGTAATCAGGGCAAGTTCTGCTGGCTTCTTTGGCAGTCTTTAATAAGCGTCAAATATAGCTGAAGCATTTGTAGTGTTTCTCTTACGCGGTACTTGTATTGTATGTATCGTGTGGATGACTGTTACATAATAAATCAAGGACATAATTTTTTATGTCCTTGATTTATTATGTAACAGCCTGGCAGTAGCAGACAATTTCAATATGCCTTTGCTTTTAAATATATCTCGACATACAAAGTTAACTAGCTGTTCTGTGTCATTTTGTTTTTTTTCATTATAGCTGCCTAATGAATGGAAAGTGCTTATTATACGACTACGGCAAAGCTAAAGGAGGGTTATGGTTTAACAAGCTATGTATGTATGATAATCTGTTGCTCATAATTCCTAAACTACTCGTCGTAGTTAGACAAACGAAGTTTTGTTGAAAGTGTCATGTTGTTCAGCCTATGTGACGTCACACAAAATTAAACATGGCGGCTTAACGGAAAATAAATATTGGTTAAGGATATGTATAATACTAAAAGTTAAAAAACTAATATCCAACTACGACAAAAAAATCAACAACTAAAAAGGTATACTTAAACAGGACATCACAGACAGACAAATTAAAAATCCGGAGTCACACGTTATTTGTTCGATTTATGTCCTATCGCGCCGCAGCCGCGCCGCCCTGCACCGCTGCGGCTGCGGGCGTCTAGTACGGGAAGCCTAATTGTATGAAAATTCATACCATCTGTAACTATACATCTATTCAGTAAGTGTTTACAATGTAACTGGTTCTTTTTCCTGTTATTATGCGCGAGTAAGAATGGCAAATGGTTTGCCTGATAAGAAAATACACAATGTATTGTAATTGAATTGCCTTTTAAAGGAACAAAAGTGCAACATTGACATTGCATAACATTATAACTCAACCATTTATGTGGACGCATATGAAGAAATGAGACAGATGTCCGTTTTCACCGACACGAGGCAACACCTAAATAAAAGCGTGCTGTAGAAAATATTCTACTTTAGGCGCTGAGCCGGGCGTTGAAAATCCCACAGCGCGCTTTGTCAAGAGTTATAGAAATATTTATCATAGAAAAATGTTTCTAAAATAATAACCACAGAATTAGTTAAACACTAATGGAATTTCTACCGAAATATCGCAGATGCCGTAGACTGAACATTTAAGCAAAATTATATTGATAGTTCTTTCCGTTATCATGTTGCTATGTATCGAAATTGTAACACGCTATATGTAATATGTATTTGGAACTAACAGCTTCACAAAAGAAATTGCTAGCGAGAATGATATTTATGTATAACATATATTGACAAAAGAGAGGAGCTAGCGAGAATTACCTTACAATACCGTTATTGATCTATGGTTATTACCAAATTAGTGCTAATGCTAGGCCATTGATGATTCAGTTGAAATTATGTTTTTATAGAGGCATGTACTTAATTTTAGTTGCGGCGAAGAAAACATGGTGAGAAAACCCGATAGCATGTCCAAGAACCACACAATCGAAGAAATGTGAATGCTTGCTTATGCTATTTAATTGTCGTTTATTTAGTAACAAGCCGTGTACCCGATGATATTTCCCTTCGGCAAAAATTACAAACTTTCATCCCCTTTGAACCCCCTAGGGGATGAATTTTCAAAAATCCGTCCTTATTGCTTGCTCACTCTTGTTACCTTAGGGACCTCTTGTGCAAACTTTCATGACCGAGTGGCTTAGGCTGTGCGTTATCTCTCAGTGAATGAATGAATTTAAGATTTTAAGTAGATTATCTTTATGCCATTTTTTATTTATGTTTGTCATTTTTTCCCTCTTGCTTGCTTGTTGAGTTTCGCTGTGCTTCTTTGGGTCTGCTCTGCACCTGCTTTAATTCATTATCAGCCCCGAGCATTTACATCCATCTTGCCCTGCGAATTTCACTATTAATTATTATTGTTTTTGTGTCTTATCTTTGCATTTGCACATTTTATGAACACTTGTATTTTCGGTCTTTATATTTATGTAAACATGGAAAGTAGGCGACACCTCAGTGAGTAGGTAACACTGACCTTGTGCTGGCCTAAAGAATATGAGGCCATCTTACACTTACTGCTCGCGTAGCATAACAACCAAAGAAACGGGTTTTCTACGGGTTTTGTCGGCGGAAGAATAGACAAAATGACACATAAACGATGATATCTGTCATTTTGTCTATTCTTCCGTCGACAAAACCCGTTTCTTTTGTTGTCATGCTTAGCGTTTTGGTTTTGCTACCACTGACGTAAGGCCTACGGTACTTATCTATGGCTAAATTAACTAAAATAAGATCCAGTAATCTTTAAAAATAATCTTTTTATATTTACTTATTCCGTTTTAATTTAACGAAAATTCTTGTTTGTGTAATGAATACATTCTTCATTCGTATCATAATCGAGTGTTGCGAATGGTAACAACGTTGATACAAAATTATTGAAATTAACTTACAGCTATATTTGTTGCAAGATTTTATTCAAGAAAAAGGTCTTACCAATTAGGTATTATTGGAAAAAGAAAAATACGTGTTGTTCATGATTGGAAAAACAACCTATTTCTGATCATAATTTCAACTTCAGACAGTTAAGCCTTTATTGGATCTTATTTTGATTAGGGTAATTGGATACTGGAATAGATCTTATTTTTTTATCATTCTGTAGAAAAATAATACTTCTTGATTTCTTCTTCATTCTAGATTTATTTTTCTGTGAAAATCTTTTTATGAATACTTTTGAAGCTAATCTGTATTATGGCCAACGTTTCGCTCAAGCGAAAAGATTATTATTGCGATCGCCTAATCTTAAAATAATGTGCCTCACCACTGCGAATGCAAATGCATAGCAAATGTTGCAATTGCTGTTATGCAACATGCATTATATGAGTTGGATTCCGAGTTACGCCTATCTTATACTGCCCTTATAGTAATATCCATACCATTTGAACCATGTAACTTGGACTTGGAAAATAGTTTCCTACAATTCTTTATTTAATACTAGCCTTCTGCCAGCTTCGCACGTGTGCGATCTACTGATGTGGCGACATGTTAGAACATCGAGGTTTCTGTGATATATCTAATTTAATGTTAATTAATTATTGATACATATATAAACTTTCCGGAATAAATTCTCTAAATGATGGTGAAAACTGGATTAAAATCCATTGATAGTTGAGTGATTTTATTTTATACTACTTATTTAATATATATTATGTCGCAGCTCGCAGGCAATTTGTATGATTCCGCTTTTAACAACTTCGTTAGTAACGTCGTCCGTTTAGAAACGCTCGGAATTTTGAAATATGCCGAAGGCAAAATGTAAATCGTCTTGTCACTTTATAGGTAATATGTCACAACATTTGATGGACAATTCAAACGCCGTTTACAAAATGCCGCGGCAAATTGAAGTATTCAGTTATCCGGCACGGAAAAAACGTAAGGTGTCCGTGGAATCTAGATCTTCGAGGACTCCTGCGGAATATTATTGTTCCAAAATTGTGAACAAAAAAATTAACAATTTCACGCATAATTTTTCGATAGTTTATAGTCTAACGAAAATAATACCGACAAATTGTGAACTGGTATCAAACTTGCTTGCGACGTAACGTACCTTGCGCTTATACTAAATAGCCTGCCTTGCGAGCAATCGACTGAAGTAGGAGGATCAATTAGTTGAAACTATCATTCATCAATGTCAGATAAAATTGATCCATATTATAGGTGACGTAACCGTTAACAACATACAGCTACATACGATCGTCAGTCCGATGGGATTTCTCATCGGTAAAAATGACGAACTTCCATAAACACACTTTCATCCCATTTTTAACCCGTTTATTATTTATATGAATGGTTCATTATTATATTTTTAGCCTTTGTCCTACTGCATGGCAAAGGTATCCTTTTCTCCTAACTTGTTTTGGAGATGAATTTACAAAAAAACCTTCCTTAGTGTAGTTTATATTATGTACTAACGACCCGCCCCTGCTTCGCACGGTTTTTACGAATAGACAAAACATCGAGATTTTTTAGTTTTATGTAAATTTTATAGGAACGTATTATACACATAAACCTTCCGGAATAAATTCTCTAAACGATGGTGAAAACCTCATCAAAATCTGTTGCGCGGTTTAGAAGAACAACGCGGACATACAGACAAACGCGAAAAGCGACATTGTTTTATAATATGTACCTATAGTTAAGAAACTCTCGTTCAAAATTTCATGCTTCTAACCCAGCGGTTTAGGCAGTGCGTTATCTATCAGTGAATGAATGAATTTAAGATTTTTATTAAGCAGAAGACTTCTGTCTAACCTTTATCGCAAAACATCTCCCAATCACCATCATGTTTTGCTATAATACTGATCCTGTTTGATGTACTGTTACAGGACGATGAGCGGCGCTACGTGGACCTTACGACCTTCGGGTTCTTTAAGGGCGGAGTTCTCGACGTCAAGATGGTTAATTTCATGATGCCTTCGGGACCTGTTTATGGGGAGGTAAGGTTTTCACATAACATAAAACAGCATCACGCCTGTAACGCCCGAAGGGTCAGGCAGCGGCGTACCTGATAGTACACCCACATTTCGCCAGTTACATAACTGGCATAAAGTCCCAAGTAATGTGAGGCGAGCTTATTGCCATCAACCGAGAGCCTATTGCACAAATCCAGACTAGGCTGCTACTGAGAAATTCCTGATGGAAAAATCCAATAACGTCTACACAGACGCTTTATTGGAAACATGTAGGATGATTATTGCAAACGTGTATCGAATCATATTTAGATCAACATACAACCTGATACTGACCTGCAAATTGCAAAAAACGTAAGACAATTTGAATTTCGCGGACTACCCTGACGCTTTCGCCTTAAGGTTAAATGCCTCTTGCACGTCATACAGTTAGATAATTTCGATCTTAGTGACGTTTCAATTTACTTGGAATTAAATGAAAGAAAACACGACATAGTAGCGATGGTGTTCTTTAATCGTGTTTTCTATCAATTTGCCCAATTTTGTACAGTACCTTACGGCAGGCCAGCGATCGCTCCACAGGCTGCTCAGTCTAGTTGGGTTCGGAACCTTTATACTGTACAAAATTGTGCAAATTGATTTGTATGGTACATCTAGCCGTAGTAGGAGTCTGTCGACCGACACAGGCATAAGTGAAGGATACATCAGTTCTACAAAGCCGAACCTTTTCTAATACTCAACTTTATTTACGGCCGTGAACTGTACGTCGTCTTTGGAGTTAGTGCATTTTATAAGGTTTTTATTGACCACGTCCACTCTAGCTTTCGCCGTAGTACTACTATGTAGTATCTGCAATAGCGATGTCATCAATCAAAAGCTTTCTACGTTTGCTTTGTAAATATCCATCTAGTAGCTCCCTGAATCGATTCATAAAAATAAAACGTTTCGAGGCTGCCGCATGCAATAACCAGGCATCAATAATTCATAAACTTCGTGCGGTCAATTTGATCAATAATGCAGTGATGCATGCTCGTCTAATTGACATTGTATCGATCCGTATACTTGAATAGATCATGAGAGTATTTTAGTCGGTTGAGAGCTCAGCATAATGTCAGATGAGAACATTCGGTACTACCAAGTAACGTAGAGTTTCAGCAGCAGCCTACAAGTTATTAATATGATTATCTGTACCTAGGATTGTTGCTACGTACTTAGCTATCTACGAGTACATACCCGTCTTCTCAAGCAAATGAGTTATTGATCTCAGTATCGTATGTACAGGACGATACTATTGTTTGTGCTGCCAATCATTATGAAGCAAACTATTAGTTAACGGGGGACAAAGGCCCGTAAGCCTGCCTTTGTGTAGACTAAATGACAAGTGTATTCAAAGTCTGATGGCATGGTGATAGAAGCATGTCAGCTGATTTGGAAATAGGCAAGGAGTATGTGTTTCAAACGGATATAGTTAGTGTTTCAGTATGTGTTTGCTATATTCATAATATTTTGACCCGTCGAGTCTGCCCCGTTAGTCTCGTGGTTGCAAGCGCAACTGCTGAGCGTGGGGTCCAGGGTTCGATTCCCGGGTCGGGCCAAGTGTTATTGAGTTTTTCCATTAGGAATTTCTTAGTAACAGCCCGGAGTTTGGAAGTTGGCGGTGTGATACCGCCGTGCCGCGGAAAGCTCGTTAAGCCGTTGGTCCTGCGCCTGATCTCTCTCCGGTCGTGTTGGATTGCCGTCCCATTGGACTATGAGAGTGAGGGAAGAGAGAGTGCACCTCTGTCTGCGCACACACTTGTAAACTATAATACTTGTAACTATAACTATAATATCTCCCGCGCCGAAGGCTAGTCTCCGTTGAGATTGGCCGCCGTGGCCGAAATACGGTCTGGAGGACTATATTTTGATTATACGAGTATAACCAATATTTTGTAGCAATTTTTTGATTTAAAAGAGTGTCCGTGGAGTTTCTTGCCCGGTCTTCTCTACTACGCTTTGGAATCGACGTTTTTCCGACTGACCGACCTCTTGACAATTCAAAAGTGCATGTAAATGGTTTATTTGAAATAATTGATTTTAGTTTGAGTTTGATATAGCCAGTGATGTATTCATTTATTGCTCTAGTTACTACAGCCTAGTAAAAGAGACAAATTAAAGGTGTAATGTGATTATGATTTAAAGTGGCCTTTAAGTCTCATACTATTACTGTCACGTGTAGGTGAATAAAATATCAATCGTACTTAAGACTTCATGATTTAGAATGTACAATAACGAGGCTTTTTAAAAGGAGGCTCCCAAAATTTTATGTTAATTTGCATTAATATTCTGAAACAGTCACACATACTATCAAAATAGAACTTTAATATATGATTTATTGGATCTTTTTCTTTCCATATATAAGACAGTTACGTAATTGGAACATTTTCGCTCGATTCACTTTTTATTCGAAAATCATGTCTTTTTTAAAGATTATTAAAAACAAAAACAAGATTACTCGGATTTTATGTCTAAACTAAGTATTGACAGTAAGAAAATATAGTTTATTATCCAGATATAAGATATTGTTTCTCTAGATCAATTATTACTTTAGTCACAAATGAAATAACAATTGGGTCTTACGACATTTCGTTTCAAACTCGAACATGGTCATAGAGCGCACGCGATATTCAACTTTATTACTGATGTGTTAGCGTTTAGCACAATCGGAGTGACCAAGCCTCCACAGCCCAGTTAACGCTGAAAGATATTTTCTTTTATCTACAATGTTGCCATAAATGACCGACGGCAAAGACTTTTTCTATGGCATTGTCATAGAAACGACCATAATGCCACATCCACCACCATTTTTAACTAATTTTAAATTTATTATTTTTTTGGCGAATAAAAGCGAAATTTTAAATTTTTCCCAAATTACGATTTTTAATTTGCCAAATATACGTAACCCTAATCATTTGGTTATTTTAACGCTACAAGGTTATTTTGGCGCGTGATCAAAATAGGAACCATAACGTCGCCATTTTGTTTTGTCAATACAATTTCTTTTATATAAGTGATACAATTTCACAAATGTTTACAAACAACGCCCCTTTTTCAATGCCATTCAGCTACTAAAATATCCTTGTAGCACTCTACTAAGCTTACCCTTTGCTTTAGAGATTTATAACATTTTTTTTATTTTATTAATTCCCTCGCAGTATGGCTTTACGTTGGACCGGACAATAAATGCAGCGATCAGTCCGTACCTCGCGCAGTCCAACTCCGCAACATGCTTCCTCAAGGATAGCGACAACAGCATACTGTCGCCGCAGCATCCGGCTATCGTGTTCTTAAAGATGGACTTCAAGAATCTCAGGTCAGTATAAAACTTATTCAGAAAAAAAAATCTGCTGTTTCCTACAAAAGTGAAATACCTACGCTGTCATATGGAACAGTAGTGCTATTCTGTAACCATCTCACCGTGAAAACTTAGGTGAAGTGAGCTCGGAGTGAGCTGTCAGTCCCTAGCAGCAGGTGGAATGACAGCTCACTCCGAGCTCACTTCACCTAAGTTCTCACGGTGAGATGGTTACAGAATAGCACTGCAGGTGGAATGACAGCTCACTTCACGCTCACTTCACCGTGAGATTTTTACAGAATAGATCGGCAGGTCTTTTTAATAACCGACCAAAACATTTTAATGCAGGGGGTCCATAATCATGTACTGAATCTACTGGTTGCGCGTCGATTCACCCCTTTCACCCCTATATAGAAAGATGGAAAATACATTTCTTTAGCACAGACTAAGGGCTGATTTGACCAATGAAACTGAACGCGATCAACGTTTCTAAAACGCGTTCAAGAGCTGTCAGTGTCAAAATTGTTATGGAGTATTGTACACTGACAGCTCTTGAACGCGTTTAGATATGCTGAACGCGTTCAATTTCATTGGTGAAATGAGGCACAAAACTTATTATTCAAAATAAAATCAAAATAAGAAGGATTGTGTGCCTTACGACTGGGCTGAAAAGAGTATTCAGCAAAAATGACAGACAATTAAGATGATGAGATTTTCAAATTGGTATATTGGCTATTTCATGAAATCACGACCTTTGAGGCCAATTCTAACTAAGAGAGTAGAATGATTATTAATGATTTTAAAGAGAGAGAGAGTATTAATGATTTTAATTATCATAGATATATAAACTCACGCCATCTGCCAATGGGGTTAGACAGAAACTACTGATTAATGATTATAATTCTGTAAATACATATTTTTTAAGGTCGTGATTCATATTTTGATCAACATACAACCTAATACCGACCAGCAAATTTAAAAAAAACTTACAAAAATAATAATTTCCCGGACTATCCTTGCGCTTGCTTTAACATGATGAAAATCCTGAATCCGGGGTGCTAGTTGCTACTGAATAATTCTTGATGGAAAATCCAAACACTGCGTTAACTGGTGATCGAACCCAAGAGGTTTGTCTTCTAACCTGCACGCGTAGGATGACCACCATAGAAACGGGTTTTGTAAAGAAAGAAAGAAAAATATTTTATTTGGGGCACGCACAGGAAATACAAACAGTAAAAAAAACAAAATTCTATAAAAAAATGAAAAAGGAGCTTAAGTATAAAAAACTAACAAAATAATAACGACCTGTGCGAGGCCAAAAAGGCCCCTACCTCAGCATAATACGGCGATAATAAATACCACCGCGCTGGTATTCTGATAGGGCCCACTGTGATGCCACGGACACATCTACGGACTTAGATAAATCCCACTAGGGGATTACAAAAAAATAATACAAAAAAAAAATATATATATAAATAAAAACCGAAACAAGAACAAGTTTTTGTCGACGGAAGAATAGACAAAATGACAGATTGTGCTTGTGAATCTGTCATTTTGACTACTCTTCCGTCGACATCGACGTTACGCGTGCTGTGTTTGTATTAAATTACAATTTTTTTTTGTAAACTGTTACAGATTGAATGTGACGTGCAAAGCTAAAGTTCTCCATCTGTATCAGAACAAGTCGGCGATACCGAATGGTAAGTTAAATTATAATTATAATTTAAATATTCGATATCTTAAACATAAAAAAAATAAAATGCTAAAATAAAATACGAACTAAGCGAAAGGCTGTACAGACGCCAGCAGGTCAACCTACCCGAAACAGTAAATTTTTCCCAATCAACTTTGAACCTTATGCTTTAGTGATAAAGTTGAAAATCTATTAAAGAAATTTGACAGATGTAGTAGGTTGATGTGCTGGCGTCTGTACACCTCTGCCTAAACCTTTGGGTATCACAAACTTGTCCGACACAATTTATTGTACTGTCCGAAAGGTTTTCGATAAACTGTACCTATTTTGGTGCAGTTAACGCGATTATCGATAGTTTAGATATAATAATTAGTAACACATTCATGTGTATTTAAAAGGTATCAACTTTATATCTCACCACTTTATCCAACAAATATTGTTTGAATAACATTATTAAATTAAAATTGAAAAATTAAGGTTGTATAATTAACCTCGATTTTCAAATGAAAAACATTTTTAAGGTACCATTCCGTAGCCGAATTAGTTTTAGCTACCCAGTAACTGGCTTGTGGAGGTCAGATCGGCAGTCGCTCCATGTTAAAGCTGCATCCGGTTAGACTGGAAGCCGACCCCAATATAGTTGGGAAAAGGCTAGGCTGATTGATTGACCTAGTGATCATCATAATCATTCTCTTGTCCTTATTCCATATTATTTGAGGTCGGCGTCGGCGCATCATGCCTTTTCTTCCATATTTCTCTATTAGTCGTCATCTCCAGTAGTCGTTCTCATTCTAGCCATAACATCTTCCACACAGCCCATCCATCGTTTATTTAGTTTTCCCCTACTCTCATAGCCATCCACATTAATTCCTAGTAAATTGGTGAATATCTTATTCATAATTAGGGTTTCGTACGTCCGAATGAAATAAGGGTTCCCTTATAGGATCACTCGCGTGTCTGTGTGTCCATCAGTCACACCCAATTAGCTCCGAATCTAAGGGATGGATTAAGTTGAAATTTGGTACACATTCTGTGACCCAAACACAGACGTATAACGTAAATAAATGAATATGGGGGTCAAAAATTGCAATCTGTGCCGTGTGACATGACAAATAAAAGTGCATTTAAAAAGTTTTATAGATATTTAAGAAAAAAGATGAAAATCGACCATTCCCCCGCCCTTATCTCCGAAACTACAGAGCCTAAAATTAAAAAAAAAATATATAAAGGCTGTTCCATACTTATAGATTACAGGAAAACGTATAAGAAGTCTGTTTTTAAAATAACATGGCAAATCTCTCAATATTGTGCGTATAAACTTACATTTGCAGTTGGAATGTATGGGAGAACATGTTTTTCAACTACAATGTTAAATTTGTGGTTGGGATAAATTCATCGCAACTGCGTGTGGCGCGTGTGGCGCAGTCCCAGCCGCGAGTGCGTGTTGGACCACGCACAACGAAGGGTCCCGACCTTCGTTGTGCGTGGTCCAACACGCTCTCGGCCGGTGTTTTTTACACGAATTTGTTATTTTCCAGAAGTATCCACTGAAGAGAAGTGCTACTATTCAGTTCTACCTATCACGAAGGAAACGAGGAATGGATTCGATTACTACAATACTAGCGTGAGTTTCATAACTACATTATAATACCATACCCAAATATCCGAAATACAGGCTATGCCTAGTTCGGCTACAGATGCTACTCTTTACTTTAATTGAAATATTTGCCACATTGCCATTGTAAAGTAGTACTAAGTTTTTGGAAATAAATAAACTATTAACTATACCGATCGACTGCTGCACTGCGAGTCGCGGGTTCGATTCCCGCACGGAACAAATATTTGTATGACCTACAAGTAGTTGTTCCGCGTCTGGCTGTTTGTGTATGTGAGTTTAAATGTTTGTAAACGCACCCACAGGGGAAATTCCATGTGTGGGGCAAAGTCTCATAAAAAATAAAAAAAAGATACATTATTAAAAGAATGGGAACAACCTTTTTAGGGTTCCGCCTATCCCCTATAACCCCTAACCGTCTGTCTGTTTCAAGGCTATATATTTTTTAGAAGCTAATAGCCATGCAGTTGAAATATTCACAGATAATGTGAAACTATGGCTAGGGGCTCGTGGTTAAGTTATAACAGCCGCTCGGTCCATCTTTAAGGTTAAGCAACGTTTACCGAGGTCGGTCCATGGATGGGCGACCATCCATGCATACCGAGAATCCTCGAGCGGAGCGAGGCGGCGGAGCAGAGAAATGTGCCAATATTAACCAATAGGAGCGGAGCTCTGAAGCGGAGTTTAGATTCTATTGGTTAAATATTGACACATTTATCCGCTCCTGTGGACAGGCAGCTTAAGCCGTTGGTCTCGACTGTCATTTGCAGATCTTTGACAGTCGTTACGGGTAGTCAGAAGCCCGAAAGCCTGACAACTAGTCTTGCCAAAGGGTATCGCGTGTTACACAGTAACTGGGTCGTAGAGGTCACATAGGCAGTCACTTACATTCGGTTAGAATGGAAGCCAACCCAAACATACTTGGAAAAGGCGAGGCTAGGCAGACGTGTTACTATGGCCGCTGTCATGGCAAATAATAATAATAAAAACGTAAAGGGTGGCATGAACTCCTTAGTGCCCGAGGTTCACCCGTACTTAGTCGGTTTTTATTATGATGTGTAAGCCAAAATGACTTTAGTTTTTAATACAATGTGTTCATCGTTTCAGTTTGCTCTATACGTGGCATCGCAAAAAGAGGAGGGTCTCTACAATCTCTACTTGAATAATTGCCCGAACAGCCAGTCAGGAGCCACCGCAGTCAACACGATAGTAAGCGTTTCTTTGCATTACTATTTGTCAATGTATCGGTTTTATGCGAAGATAAAACGCGCTTGTTCTAATGTCAAGACTATAATTCATTAAGGGCTTTAGTAGACATGGCACTATTAGCATCGGTGATCAGCGATTTCGTTGCTTTTCGAAAGCTAGCCATAAAGCCATTTTTGATACTACGTTCAACGGAAACGTGCAATTTGTGACGGTTTACGATGTAATGTAGAAACTCGCCACATACCGCAGTGTCTCAAGACGAAAGTTTTTGACCAGTGCGTATTGCCAGTGATTACCTATGGCACTGAAACATGGTCGCTCACAATGGGCCTTATTAGAAGGTTAAAAGTCATCCAAAAGGCAGTGGAGAAGGTTATTATGCTTGGAGTTTCCCTACGTGATCGAATTAGAAATGAAGAGAACCAAGGTAACCGACATAGCCCGAAGAATTGCCAAACTTAAAGAGGGATCATAATCATTAGAATCGGCAATATAACTCCTTAAGTTAGCATAATACTCAAATGACACGATTTCATGAAATAGTCATTCAATAAGATTACATAAAATTAGAGAGTTGGCTGTATTGATGATTTCTATGATTATAATTCTATAAATAAACATTTGATACGGTCGCGAAGCATATATAGATCAACATACAAACTTATACTGTCCTGCAAATTGCAAAAAATGTAAGAAAATTTGAATTTTGCGGGCTACCCTGACGCTTTCGCCTGAAGTGGCAGTGGGCAGGGCACATTGCTCCCAGAACAGATGGTGTATGTAAATGTATGTGTAAATTTAAGATCAAAATCTATTCCTTCGAATTTTGTGTTATAGACAAATATTCTTAATTCCAGGTACAAATCTATGAAAGCAACGCGGGCAACTTCCTATCAGCTGGCGAAATGCCTCTCCCAGTGCTATACAGCATGATGTCTCTAATATTCCTGATGAGCGCTGCAATATGGTCGTTCATACTGCGAACCAGTCGCCAGCCGGTGTACAGGATACACATCATCATGTGTGTGCTGGTCTACCTAAAGGCGTTGTCGCTCGCCTTCCACGGAATCAACTACCATTTTATACAGACGAAGGGGGAACATGTGACTGCTTGGGCGATTCTTTTCTATATTACGCATTTGTGAGTATTGAATTTTGGTCGTTTTTTTTTGATTAGGTATTGTTTACATGAATCGAGCTTCTTTGAAAACGATGGTAAAGTCAAAAAGAAACCGTGAATTGAAATAAAAAAAAATATGATTATAATGTAACATGGTATACTGACGTAGGGTTTCAATTTATTTAACAATAAATTACTGCACAATTATAGGAGCTTCTTGGTAAGGGTTTATTTTTTTGTTAGGATTAAACGAGCATTTTTTTTAAAGCGAGGGGGCCGCATTTGTTGTGTTACACACACATCTTGGCTAACAGTAACAACCGCTCGGAAATGGGGCGGTACCATCTGATCGCCAAGTCGAACATCGCGCGCGCGTATTAATACTGGTTGTATTCAATTCAAGGTAATCTTTAAAAATACCTGTAAAAAATATAAATATAACCAAAAAAGTACCCGTATGGATCATACCGGTTTCGGTCCCTGGTTTCCACGATAAAAAATCCAGAACCCCTAAAGGGGTGGTAATATTTCATGTGAATACATAACATATAAAATGTTATGAAAGTAGTTTGTTCAGAATCGTTGACTGAATCGATTTCTGTCATTTTTAATTAAGATAATGTTTAAGCCTCAAAATAATTCGTAGATTACAGTCACACTTCTGCTGTACAGTCAAAACAAAACAAAATGGACGAAGTAGTTACTACTGTAGACTAGAGTCTTATACGTGTGCGACTGAGTGCCCGCGTAGTTTTGTAATGTGACCTCAATTTTCTTCCACAGTCAGTATAACTAATCTAATAATATACATAATAGTAAAAAATCTGTGTATGTATTAAGATTATAACATAATATTATGTTTGGTGGTGTGCGTTAATTCTGGGACATGTTGCATATCGAAAGATCGACCTATCTAGCCATAAGTAGTACATACACTGTGCTAACACCGTGACTTTGTTCCCAGACTGAAAGGCGCGGTATTATTCGTGACAATAGTGCTGGTGGGCACCGGCTGGAACTTCATCAAGCACATCCTGTCCGACAGAGACAAGAAGCTCTTCATGATTGTAATACCGCTTCAGGTTGGTGTTTGTATCACTACAACAACAACATCACGCCCGTAATCCCAAAAGGGTTAGGTTGAGGTGTACCTATAATAGTACACCCATATTTCGCTAGTTATGTCTAAGGCACATCTAATAGGGGCGAGCCTATTGCCATCAACCAGGCACAAATTCAGGCTCCGCTCTGCTAATGAGATTATTTTGCTGACTTTTAGCAAAAGGCAAAGAGAGATGCGTAAATAAATAAGATAATTTATCCTGGGGTTTCCTATTAAACGCTATTGGTGACATCTGGCGTTAGTGTTATCTTCACAGAGCATTTTGAAACCAGTATGCGTTCTGAGGAGATATCATTGTTCGCTCTTACACACTTACACTTACGCACTTTACACTTTTTACTTTGTTTTCTTTCTTTTTACTTTTGTGCCTTTTAGTCTGTGCTAAATAAATATATTTTCTTTCTTTTCTTTTCTTTCTTTCTTTCTTTCTCCATTAACATGTTTGGTATGAAAATGTATCATACCAGCCATCTTGACGGGGCGAACAACAAGACGCTGTATAGAGATGATGTTCATAGGAGGCCCAAACCTTGTTATTTGTATCTGCCAAATACAGGATTGAACTGATTTTTTTATCGCCATGAAATTTTTATTCTAGGCAAAGGACTCAACAAAAAAAATGTTGGGTATTTTTTTATAATTAAATGTTATTCTCGAATGTATTATCCATTCAGCGTGGTTACAAGTCAAACGTTGAATACTATGCTTGCCGCGTATACTATTCTGAATGAGAGAAAGAGGCGACTTGCAGGTCCAGCGGAGCTGTGTATCCGCGCAAGGTATACACAAACGTAGACTTTTTTGTAGAAAAACATGTATTCTATCATTTTCACAAAAGATTTCATCATTTTAATTTCGATGGGGATTAAAATTGTTTCTGTATATTGTGGCGGTGTCTGGTCCTACTTGCCGCTTCGTTATGCAGCGTGGCTTCAGTAGCTGCGCCGTAAGTACGGTGGTCTGTATGTCACGAACTGTGTCCTTTTGATGTCACTTAGCCTATACCCTGAACTGACATTTGGTGTTTTTCAGGTGTTAGCCAATGTAGCAGAGATTATATTGGCAGAGAGTGAAGAAGGAGCGGCTGAACACAACGCGTGGCGAGACATCTTCGTGCTGGTCGAGTTGTTGTGCTGCGGAGCCATCATGTTCCCGGTCGTGTGGTAAGTAACACTAAGGACCATAAGGGATTGTCATTTCACCGTTATTACAAGACGCGTTTAAGAAAACGAAGTTCTGCAGGCACGAGTTCAAATGTCCATATTGATACCGATTTCTCCAGCTACATTTTGATCGCGTTCACAAAAACCAAATTTTCATGTAAATATGACCGCAATTATATTTTTATATTTAGTTTTATTCTGCATGAACACCCTCAATAAAGATGACCATAACAATTTTGATGACTGCAAACATGGATTTTGCCCTCTGTTTTCGGCACCAGTGCCGTCAAAAACCATCATTTATCTGTCAAATCGTTTCTAAAAGGTGCCATCTGTTCCAGGTCAATACGTCACCTGCAAGATGCATCGAGTACGGACGGCAAGGCTGCCATTAACCTTCGGAAGCTGAAGCTGTTCCGACACTTCTACGTCATGGTCGTCTGCTATATATACTTCACCAGGATAGTCATCTCTATATTGAACGTAAGCCTAGTCTTTGCTTTAACTTATCCTACTAAAATGAAAGATTGGATGTTTGTGAATTTGGATGTTGGTGAGTTTGGATGTTGATGAGGTTGGATGTTGGTGAGTTTGGATGTTGGCGAGTTTGGATGTTGGTGAGTTTGGATGTTGGTGAGTTTGGATGTTGGTGAGTTTGGATGTTGGTGAGTTTGGATATTGGTGAGTTTGGATGTTGGTGAGGTTGGATGTTGGTGAGTTTGGATGTTGGCGAGTTTGGATGTTGGCGAGTTTGGATGTTGGTGAGTTTGGATGTTGGTGAGTTTGGATGTTGGTGAGTTTGGATATTGGTGAGTTTGGATTTGTGAGTTTGGATGTTTGTTACTCTTTAACGCCTCAACGGAATTGATACTGGAGGACCGACGTAGTGAAATCGCAGACAAGAGCTAATAGTAATAATAGACTATTTTATTTTGACACTAAACGACGTAACGCATATTTATCTATTAAAAAAATATATTCTAATACTTTTGCTTTTTTGCGGCGTGTTTGTATGACCAAATGTAAGAACGTAAACGAGCCAAAAGGAGTATATGTACTGATCGTAGCAGGTGGCGTTCTGTAGTTTCTGCCTAGCCCCACGGGAAGAAGGCGTGAGTTTATGTATGTACTATTGAAGAACTTCATATCTAAGCAGTTTAAATACAAAATCCCGTGAATACGATGACCATATCTGTTACCGCCCCGGTTCTATAGCCGCTGAGCGCTGCAAGCAGAAATAGTCCTCATAGATATGAAGTTCTTCGATGGTATTGCTTATTATTCGGTTTTTTTCTAGACCTAACTAAATATGTTTCCTTTGTTCCTAGATCACAGTACCGTTCCAGTACGCGTGGATAGACGAGATGTTCCGTGAGATGGCGACGCTGGTGTTCTTCGTAATGACGGGCTACAAGTTCCGCCCGGCGGCTGCCAACCCGTACTTCACGCCTACGCATATCGACGATGTGGAGCCTCAAGTGTGAGTATATCACCTTAACTAATATTATATATGCTAAAGTGAGTTTGTTTCGCTTTCACGCTAAAACGGCTGAACGGATTTGGATAAAATTTGGCACATGGGCAGACCAGGACATGGAGATGGACATAGGCTACTTTTCATCCTGGATCTACACAATGTAACACTGACTGCCTCGTTGGTCTAGTGGTGAAGTGCTACTGCTGAGCATGAGTCCTTGGTTCGATTCCCAGATCGGGCACAGTGTTATTAGGCTCTTCCATTAATTCTCAGTTACAGCCCAGTCTGGATTTGTGCCCGGTTGATGGGAATAGGCTCGCCCCGTCATGGGACTTAAACATAACTGTAGAAACGTGGGTGCGCTACAGGTACGTACACCTCTGCTTAACTCTTCTAAGATTACAGGCGTGATGTTATGTTATGTTACATTACGCCGAAATTCTAGTTTAAGTACAAATCCACCAATAGTATTGGAAATGGTCCGTCGTACATAAACCTGTCTGGTTTTCATCCAGGACACCCAGATTTTGTCAATTATGTATGTCCCGTATGATACGATACACGCAGCTTCGCACAGTGATACGATACACGCAGATGTGACCGACCATTATCGGTCATCGTCGCGATAGTTCGAGCTGTACAGCACTTATCGCCCGGATGGCGGTACATAATAAACGTGGCAAAGCCGCGAACGTGACCACTGCATTAGCGCGATAACTTTTTATCGAGCAAAGCATACGAAGCTTCGGCACGCATTGCTTTTCACGATAGACGCAGATGCGGCCGCAGCATTAGAATAGGTAGCGAGTCCATTGTAATTTATCGAGCTTCTATGCTGACTTCAGACTGCTGGTGAGAATTTCGTAATGGAATAGTGCTGACTCACCCGGGGATCAAACGTCAACCGGACCACGTAAGAGGGAGGCCTCATTAGTGCGTTGCGACGACGCACGACGTCGCAACGCAAGCCGTGGAACACTGTCCGTTGTCGCACCGGAGCTCAGACAGCGCTGCGCATGCGCATCACCACCCCCTTCTTCGTCTCTCGTTCGTCGATCCGTTGAAACGTCGCGTGCGACGATGCAACGCAAAATGTGCCATGTCACAAAAAATATATGTAAAACGACATGGCGTTGACGCTGCGACGACGCAACGCACTAATGAGGCCTTACTCTAACGCTGCGCTCTGGACTCATGTTTTGGTTCAACGGTCTTTAGCCACTACTTTCTATTGATGCACTTTCTTTCTACTTTAGTATTGTCTCTGGTCATCCATATTCATCGCTACAAAACAGTTCTCACTTTAACATCACAGAAACGTAAAATATAAACTGAAAAATATATCCGTTTGTCCGCAGTCTCTCAGATATCGGTGTGCTCGAAGGAGTGACCCGGATATCTAACCGAGGTGACAGGAAACGGGAGGACCTCCAACCACTCATGCAGGAGACTAACTATAATTCTGACTAGCTGTAAGTTTAGATTTAACATTAGAGGATAAGTAAATGCTTGGGGAGGGTCAAGCCATGGAGTTTATTAATACTACCCCCGGTTTCTGATAGGTTTGCGTAATATAGTCGTAATGTGAATACATTGTTTCATATGTTTGAAAATTATTCTGCTGAGCTGCAATAATAATAACGCAATGAATATCGTAGAACTGTCAAAATTAGAGGTCTTGTCATTACGACCGTGTTAGGCTGCGTTTCCGCCAGCGATGAGCGAGGATGCGTAGCGAGGGATGTTTGTGAAACTAAACAATAACATCGCTTCACTGTCATAGTTTGACCTAAGCATGCGTTGTTATTGGTTAGATTTACGGACATTCCTCGCTACGCATCCTCGCTCGTCTATGGTAGATACGTAGACTAAAGTGGGGTTAATTTGGGTGCTGTACTCTAACCCTCTTATTCATAAACGCTGTTTAAAGTTAAGAAACGTTTAAACATCCAAAATGTATGGTTAAACAGGCACTAATCATTACTTAACTTTAAACAGCGTTTATAAATAAGGGGGTATGTAGTTTCTTCGAAATATATGCTTTGACTCCACTAAAACATTCATTATAATGAATTTGAATAGGTTTTCAGAAACCAGGGTTTGTAAAATGTTTCTAGTATACCTTATTATTCTTATTTTTATTTTTAAGTTCAGAGTGGCAATACACGTATTTTATGAACGGTTGTATTATAATCTTAGTTTCAATCCGTCAAAAAAAAACTACATTTACCTAAATTTTTGACAAGTTCAGATGAAAAGAAATTTGTATTTAATAGTTTCAATTTTCGTATAATAATAATAAGACAAAATTAAAAATGTAAAAATAAAGTAAAAGGCAAGTTAAGAGCGTGCATACTGAAAGTAGGCAACGTCGTAAATAGATGTCAAATAATTCGCTGTTTTGATTAATTTCGCAATATTACTGTATGGAAATATGAAATATGGCTAACTGGTGAACTAAAATATTGGTTATGAAATGCAATAATTAATATCGTAACACCGAATATTTAGTTTTATATAAATATATAAAAAGTATTAGGAAACTTTCCAAATGCCTCTTATACAGCTAAAACGGTTACAACATCAAATTCAGTGTTATAATTGCAATGCATTATTAATATTCTAGTTCACTAGTTAGTGATATTTCATATTTTCATACAGTAATATTGCCAAATTAAACAAAACACGTAAATATTTAACAGCTATTTGTCACGTTGCCAATTTTTAGAATAAACGCTCTTAACACTTTAAAGCAATATAAAAATCTAATAGGTACTATCAAAGAACTTCATATCTAAGCAGTTTGAAAACAAAATCCCGTGACAACGATGACCACATCTGTTACCGCCCCGGTTCTATAGCGGCCGAGCGCTGCAAGCAGAAATAGTCCTTACGGTGTATTGATATGAACTTCTTTGATGGTACAGTCTGTTAAACCGCTGGTACAATATTATTGAAGTGAGAACTTCTTTAGGCGTTTTAAGCGATATTTGGCAGGGGAAAATTTTATGGGTTCGCGTCACCGACATGCTAAATGTTAATAGTGTAGCTATGAGTATGATGTGTTGCGCTTGGCCAGCAGTGAAAGCAAATATATGTAATATATAAGGTCCCATTAAATAGATGGACAAATTTTAACACAGCGTTCAGTACGACTAACAAATTTAATTAGTGATTTTATTTTGACCTAAAATAATAAATGACATTAGGTAACCAACATTTTTAGTGTATTAACGTTAGTTGTTTTATTTTTCTTGTAAGTATCTAATGCGTTTTCCTTATATTTTTTTACCATTGTCCTTACTTTGGTGGTCTGAATGATGTAAATGAATAAAAATTTATCCATCTATTTTAATAGGACCTTATATATGTATATCGTTTTAAGTTTATATATGTACTAGCCATCCGCTCCTGCTTTGCACGGTCCTTACAAATTGGCAAAACACCGAGACTTCTTAAGTAAACGTAACTTTAATACTAACGTATTATACACCTTCTGGAATAAATTCTCTAAACGATGGTGAAAACCTCATCTAAATCTGTTGCGTGGTTTAGAAGAACAACGCAGACATACAGACAAACGCGAAAAGCGACTTTGTTTTATTATATGTATAGATAGATGTATGTAAGAATCGTAGCAGGTGGCGTTCTGTAGTATCTGCCTACACCCATGGTAAGAAGGCGTGAGTTTATGTATATGTAATTATGACATATTACTTAATATCTACTTATTGTGATAATCCGACTATGGATGTACCTTCCCCAAGGCAACGTTAATGCTAGTCCCTTTCTGGTAGCATTTCTGTACATTATATGTGCTAGCTGCAGAAAATGAAGACTTTCCATTTAACAAACTTAATTTAAGAGCAATTACCGAATCCATTTTTATATAATTTTGTTTAGTTTTTAGTTTCTTTTTAATTTTTATTTATAATATCTATGTGTACATTACAACTATTTTCTTAGTGTCCCTCGGCAAACTTCGTGTTTCGTCAGACTTTGGATTTGTATCAGTTGCACTTGGTGCAGACCGGATGCTCTCAATCGACTTGGAAGTATATAGAGTTGTTAATACTCTTTTTATTAATGGGAGGAAAGCTGTTAAGTATTCGGAAATGCGATGATTCCCGAGGAACATTAATAAAATAGTTGTATTGTACGTTCTTAACAAATTTATTTAAAAGAAATTATATACATTTTTATTGATTTTCGTTTTTTTTTTGGTAGTTAAAAATATTTCTCTGAAATCGAATAATATTAGTATTAAGTTTCGGTTTCTGGCAACGTGATCGCGGTGTGGTCGGTGTGATCGGTGTGATCTTGTTTTCTTTTACAATCTTTTAAGGGTCGGCACCAGGAAATCGTGTTATGGGTTTTCGATAAGTTTATATAGAATACTTAAAGTAGTAGTAGCCATGAAAAAAACGTCTTGCTAGCTTAAGAGTTTCACCAAAATGTGTAAAGCACCTAAACTGCGCCTCACCGCGTCGGTCCTAGTGTGCAGAACTCCTCACTCAGGACAACACTGACAGACTGATCGAAATAAAGATTCAATTCGTATGAATGCTCTGTAGTGAAATAGATTACTTTGAGCATATAGAACCTAGCCACGACGATACCAAACTTTGCATAGTACATCTATATACAGGGCGGATTTTTGAGATGGGGCAGTAAGGGCTACGCTGTGGCAGTAAGCTACCTTAACAGTTGTACGAGTAGCTATAAGAAAACGGTCTACTATTCAACGATTTAACTGAGGATTGAAAAATCGGCCCTAAGACCGTTTCCCTGTAGCTACAACGGTTCAGGTAGCTGCCCTTACTGCCCCATCTCAAAAATCCACCCTGTATAGAAAAATAATTTGCAGTGCATTAGTCTCGCGAAAACTCGAAAATGGATCAACCGATTGTCATGAAACTTTGGTAAGTTGTGTGCGCGCCGGAAAAGGTTCCTAAAAAAAATAATTATATGAGCATGGCATTGCAATTCATGCCGGGCGTTAGCTAGTGATAATATAAAAATACTTTGTTACAACTCTTTTTACAGATATATTTCATATGTTTTTATAATATTCTATAGGGAGATGTTAACAGTTTGGCTCCTTGTGTTTACAAGGATCTGTCTTTTATTACATAACCTGTTAAAACTTTTATAAAGTGGTTAGGTAATTCAAGTGAGCAGTAAAACTTTTAACTTACTTAACCAATATTTTAGTTCGCTAGTTTTACATTTCATATTTCCATACAGTAATATTACCAAATTCATCCAAACAGCAAAATATTTGACAGCTATTTGCGACGTTGCAAACTTTTAGGATAAGCCCTCCTAATTTAAGCAAATACAGTCAGCCTTAAAAAATGTAACGACAAGAATTCATTTGATTGTCTACAATTTGTTTTCTTCAATACCGTATCAATTCTTGTCTTTGTATACTTTTTCTTCTTCTTTTCGTGTGGTCAGTGAATAACTTGGTGTCAGAGTTTTAAAGCCGGCCATGGGCGGCCACCTCTGACTTGGCTTCACATGCCGTCGAGAAATATCATTCAGGCATACCGGTTTCCTCACGATGTTTTCCTTCACCGTTTTTGAAGCAGGTGATAATTATACAATACGCACATGAAACCGAAAAGTCAAAGGTGCGTGTCTTGTGCGTTATACTAATCTAATATTTTTGAGGCTGACTGTACCTACCCGCCCTACACATTCAAACTGGCACCTAACAGTAACAGCACTTAATAAAAAGGCCTTAAAACCAATCCGAGGTCTACAAATAAATGCCTATAGCTGTATTTTTTGCCCCTACTGCAATTTAGGCTCTATAACGTCCTTGGGTCACAAGTGACCCACGTTTGACTTTGGACAGCGTTAAGCCCCATTTACACGGTGCAAATTTCTGGAACGTTCAATAATCTCATGCCATAAAGCACGTTTTATTATTGTCATTCTAGAATTGCATGCATGTGTATACACGCGTGCGATTTCCATAAAATGGAATACCATAATTGAATGCGAGTTTTGCCATTTCCCATTGCATGCGACGTCTGTTTACACCTAGGCAATTATTGCATGCAAGTGTTGCATTGTCTAAAGACAGAGTATTACGTCCAATTGATTCAAATATTGCCCGTATTGCGATCCTATCTCACCGAACCCATGATTGGATAATAGAAAATTTTCATGCCAGAATTTATAGTAGTTTACTTACTTGCATAAACCGGCACGAGAGTGGCGTCGCTGCGCCATCTTCGACGGAGACACCAAGTTTGTGCGCCACAGTGGCGAATTGAATGCGATTTTATTGTACATGCGATTTTATTGTACGTGCTGTTTACACCTATACCAGTTTTGAACGGCAACTAAATTGAACGTATCCTGCAACAATTTGTAGGTGTTGTTTAGCCGGTGCTAAAAATGTGCTGCTTCAATTTTATGTTATGCCACAGGCCGTGTAAATGGGGCTTTAAGCTTGACCTGTTTGACGAGGCCAAATCTAGATTTTAGACGGCCAGTTGCAGAAACGTACTTTAACTTTTAAAGCTGTCATTAAATACAAATCTGCCATTAACTTGTTTAATCTTGTTGCAGAAAGCAATATTAGACTCGATTATAATAAGTTCTTTGATGAGATTAATGAAACCAATAGCGTTAATGATCCATTACGTAATGGGGCATTCTTGTTTATCGTTGTGCAACTGGAGTTCTACATATAAAAGTAATACTTATTGTAAACTTAAGACTACAGCAATTTCGGTCCCATAATTTTAGACGGTTAGAGATGCTTAATGCCATACAGTTAGAGACTGAAGAACGGGAAGGAAAAAAAATGTGGTCACCCTTGTATGCATGAAAGTTCCTGTTTTCATTTTGCCGACTCGAATTATGGATCGGCCATAAGACTTAAATAACACAATTTTTTTTTAGATAACATAATCAATCAGTTTTAAAAAACACTTATGATTAATTTCTTTCTATTTTTATGTTGTGAAATAAGTTAATACGAAATGTTTAAAAAAAATCTTTATACCTCTACGAAGTCTTTAGTGACTGGTTGTAAATAAAACTATCACGGTAAAATTAAAATTAGATATAACAACTTTCCTTTGTAGATATAAAGTAATCGAGGGTGTCTAAGATAGGTGTATCGAGACGCGACATGGCGAATGATATGCGTATGATTCGTATTGTTCACTATTTTAGCCCAAAATTCATGGCAGAACGTATTTCTAGAATATAGGTTTCATGAATAAAATGTCGGTAACTGGTAGGTTCCTACAATAAGAACAACATTTTAAATTCGTCATTGTCATAAAAGAGAACTCACAGCACCTTTTCCTCTAGGAACTAGTATCCAAATTTTGATTTATCCTTACGAAGGTCACACACATCGCAGAGTTCGTTTTCAAGGCTTGAAATTTCTTCACGTCACTAACAGACCACTCAATATCTGCATTCATGGACTGCTCCGGCACAGCCTTCAGCAAAATATTGATGGTGCAATAAAAGAGCCTCAAATCGCGACGGTACTATGTGCCTATGCACAGACCGACCTTTTCGACGTAACTAGTGCTGGGGCCTTATTATGAAGTATTAATGCCATCATTATTCCACTGCGAAAAAGGGATGGTGCTAGCGGCCTTGAAATGATTTTCGGGATTGAAAGTGATGTTCGTGTTTTAAAAGAAGTTGGCGGTCTTGAATATTAACAGAGACCGAGTTAAAGGCTCGGAAATTTTAAAGGTTTAAAACTTATAATTTAAACAAACCATAGCAAGAAGCCGCCTCAACTTCAGTTGGGCGGCCTTTTACATTGCATTGACGAAGTCCGGTGAGCTCTAACATTAAAAAATTGAAGAATGCGGGCGACCACGGATGCAGACACTGGTAGGTCTGCTGTGGGCAAGAACCAGCTTAAAACTTAAGTTGAAGTGAACAAACTTAAAAGTTACAACGAAACCTTCTACCTTTCATATGATGGCTTTTACACGACAATACAAGCTCATTCTTTTGTTATAAAATTGGCCAGTCAACAGGTAGTTATACGACTGACTTCACCAGGTACGCCGGGCGAACGCTTAGGGCCTGTGCTCACGACGGCGCGTTATTAGCGCTGCTAGACATAAGACACCAGGGGCCGTATTAAGACGTATTAATGCCACCATTGTTCCAGTGTGAGTGAGACACGGAGCTATATTCTTCGTCCCGTGGTGGTGCCGAGCAAAGTATAGCACCACCCCATGTCTGTCCGCGGGCGTCGTAAGAGGCGACTAAGGGATTCACTAGAGGACGGATAGCAGCGTTCTCTGAGTTCGGTAAACCAACCAATCAGCAACATTCAACCATACTGCGATCTCCAACCCGCCTGCCAAGAGCGTGACGAATATGGCTATTGTCATTCTCCTGCCCATATCCGAAATTCTTTGACGTCGGCACAGCATGACTTTTTATTCCATACTTCTCGTCATCTCGGTAGTCCCCCCTTTCTAGCCATATTATCCTTCACACAGTTTATCATCGTGTCTTTGGTCTTCCGTTATTCTTATAGATAGATTTACATTAATACTTAAACCCAATCCATACTCGATACGAATATGGCCAATACAGTTCCTCAGACGTCGAGACTTGTGAATATAGAGCAGGTAGTTGTGTAGTAAAGTTTATATCATAATTTAAAAATTAAAATCAACTTATATCTATCACCCGCCTCACTTTTTTTTTTTTGGATTTGAAATTATCAAATAACTTCTCCCGCTCTGGGCGGAGCGTTTCAGACTCTTACTGACTAAAACCCACCCATGTTCCTTCAGTTGCCTATACGTTGCCAGGGGCCACGGTATCCCTTTCGGACTTTCCCGCAACCCCGGCAGCCCGCCCTACTTTACGATGGTTTTCATTGCTAGCAAGTTCAACCAATATGTTTATGTCTTCAAGTGATGGTATTTTTGCTGTCTTTTAGGACAATGCAGTATCTATATTAGATGGTTATACGCATGTCATTCGCTTGTCGGGTTACTAATAAGATGATTATCTGTAATTACGGTGTTTGTATTGTCCAAGCACATTATTATTATGGACCAAAGTAACATTCGCTAGATTACGATTTAATTAGGTAGTTGTGAACTATTTACACTTATGGGAAGCGTATAATTCATAAAATTTTTAAGGTTACAGTAATATGAATTCTCGAGAACATTAAAACCCAATTTTCGATGTTTTTTAAACAATATTTTATATTTTTTAGGTTCATTACTTAACGGGGATGCGCTAAGACAGCCCGCGAATTTTTTAGTTTTGCAATTTGCAGGGACGTATTATGACGTATTAATGCCATTATTTTTCCAGTGTGAGTGAGAGACGGAGCTGTACAAGGCCGCTAGCACCATCCTTTTTTCACAGAAGAATAATGATGGCATTAATACTTCATTATAAGGGCCCAGGTCAGTGTTAGGTTGTATGTTAATCAAAATATGATTCACGACCCTACCAAATATGTACCTATTTACAGAATTATAATCATTAGAATCATCAATACAACTATAGAAGTTAAAATTGGCCTCAAATGTCATGATTTCATGAAAGAGTAATTCAATATAGACTTATAGACTTTTGTATAGACTCCTAAAGTTTAATGTGTTATACATTTCCTATGTGCAATCAATACCATTTTGTATAGTTACTAAATAGACGAAAGTGTGCCCTGAGCGCTTCTGAAGTTGCATATATACCGAATGTATCTTGTTTTGCTGTGTGACTTGTGTTAAGATGTGTTGTGCACCTTTATTGTATAAGCTACCGTTTTTAAAACGACCCCGAAGTTAAAACGATGTTTTATAGTGGTAGAATTTTGGAAGAATACGATTCGTTTTTGTGACGAAGAAAATATGAGTCTGCGGTGTGGATCTTAACTTCGGGGCCTCAACTCAACTTTTTGGCGCTATTCTTAATGTTTTCATCTCCATCTTTAGTAATGGTGGAAATAAATTTATCGTTATGCTAATAATTACCATACCGAATTGCAATAATAAATACAATAACTATTTATAATATTAGTTTAAGCACTTTGTTGTTGCTAAGATAGGGCATTTCATTTCGTCAAAACTTATTTTGTAGATGAACAGCAAACCGATTTAGATGTTGGATTTGCGTTATGTATCATAAACTGTACAAAATAAAATGATAATGATATTTTTTTATGTTTTATTGAAGACCACTTCATGTACCTTACTTAACCCTTGATACTTCTGTGACCAACTTGGTACCAAGTAGGTACCCACAACAATTAGTTTACCCAAGGAGACAAGAATCTTGCGTCGGATGTACCGGCCGGACGTAGTCAGAAGGCGCCTCTTCCTCGCCTCGGATCCCTACGGAACCCTTAAACGATACCTATCCACTCCACAATGAATCCACAAATCGCATATAATAAGGACTGTCATAAGTAGAGACTCATGGGTGGTAACTACCTTTATTAAAAAAATAACGCGTGGTTTCTCTCGCCCACCGTCAACAACCAGGATTTCTGCCCAGGCTTAAACAGTGGTAAAAGATATTGTCGTTACAAGAAAGACACGGACTTCGATTCAGGCATGAAGACCAAGAAAATGTAAATGTCTATTATAAGGGCCTATCCAGACAAGTCAGTGTCAGCGCCTGTCAGGATCTAAGCCGTCCGGCGCAGAATAATATACCGTCCGGAAACTGTGTGTGCGTCAGATTATGCTTCAAAATACTCAGAGCCCATACAACTTCCAGGAGCCCTGCAATGTGTGAAAAATTACATACAATACAAGCAATCTGTTCCTGACCCTGACGGGACACTGAACGGACCAAATGTTGTGGGCGAAAATAACGTAATATTTTTAGTCAGCGATCTACGACAGCGATTAAATAAATAAACAAACGCGGGCGATTAATAAAACATGGATAACATTTTATTACACGGAAGTAGAGCGGCTGAGACAACATTCTAATTATAATGTTAAATAGCAAATACCTGACACGTGATTTTACTCATGAAATTTCTTAATCCTGATAATACTCACTTAATGAAACTCACTCGCATTTGTTACGCTATCGAGAGTTTCAATCTAAAAACGGCTGAACAGATTTGGGTAAAATTTGATACGAAGGTAGACCATGAGGTCGGTTAGGACTTAGGAAATTTTTCCTTACCTCAATGCGGGCGAAACCGCGAGGAAAACCTAGTTTATTATAAAATATTTTTTTTGCTAGACTAGACTGCCTCGTTGGTCTAGTGGTCGCAAGCGCGAGTGGTCCTAGGTTCGATTCCTAGGTTGTGCAAAATGTTATTGCATCATTCTTAGCAGCAGCCCGAAGTCTATATTTGAATGAGACGATATTAGTGGATTTTTTCGGCCATATAAGTGTCGCCATTGCTAAAGACCTCACCTTACCGTAGGTACCTTATACACGACTGGTGGATCTCATACAATAACAGCTTACGGTAAGTGTATGTAAGTGTAAGTAGGTACAGTAACGAGCATAAATATCTGACACGCAAGATTCAGAAGCGATTTCTCCTATAATATTGATAGATATTTTATGGTGTTACCAACAAAGTATCATCGAAACCATACTATTTTCAAATAGCTCTTTTCTTAAAGTTGCAATTTTTATTTCACGAGAAAAACTTTTTAGAATTTTGCATAACTGCTCGTGCCTGTATATGTATAATGAAAGCCAAGGTCAAAACGCTTTTTTTTCAAAAAGCTGTATAACAATGAGGATTCGTTTAATTGTAACCAGCAGATGAGTTAACCGCTGGCAGACCGCCAGCAGTAAGCACTGGTTGCTGCATAGGTATATACCTAATACTGTGGCTACACTAAGACCACGTTCACAGTGTTCCTGTCACAGTTTACCTTTCGGAAATCATAGTGCTCTAACTCATTAATAGATCTGCTTAAACTTGCTGATTCCTTAATTTAGACTATCAGAGAGCAGAAGTTGCCGTGGCTGAACTGAATTCTACAGTCATGTGGTTCTGTCAGTGGCCATTTTGAACTCATTAGTATTGAAACTAAGCCTGCAAAATTCAGTGCTACTAATCGTGTCACGTGACAAGTTATAATGAACGCATTCATTCCCCCTTCCTTTTTTCACTGTTAGGTTATACAGTACCTGGGTGACCGAGCTCTGCTCTGTTAAAAATAGAGAATGCTCATTTAATAGTATAAGATAGTTTATACTAATTCCATGCTGGC
The DNA here is from genome assembly GCA_949128155.2 of Xanthia icteritia. NCBI lineage: Eukaryota > Metazoa > Arthropoda > Insecta > Lepidoptera > Noctuidae > Xanthia > Xanthia icteritia. The sequence goes on from OX421931.1 coordinate 19,329,107, forward strand.
ATGATAGTAAGTACTTACTTATTCCATGCTGCTTTGTCATTATTCTAAGGCAGCCATCTTGTTCTAAACTTTGGGCGACCGAGCTCTGCTCGGATGAGAACACAGAGAAAACCAATTTTCACAGATATGAGACCTAGCTAGATCGATTTCTCGCCCGTAAACGCAAATTTAATCGAAATCGTTAGAGCCGTTTTCGAGAACGTGATTACAAATATATATGCAAATATTGCTCATTTAATTGTATAAGGTATATTATGTAAATATCTTCATTTTGAAAAAACAAGTAGACCTGAAAATTGGCCTGCTCAAAATCTCTTCTGTTTTATTTTAATTTTGTAAACAGTAGTTCTATCTAAATGGCCTAACTTCGCATAAGATCCGGGATTAGCGAAACGACTGTCATAAATAATACCGCCCTTTATTACCGACGTCTAGTAAACACAGATACCCGAAACGTTGTATATATTGTAAACATCTTAACGTCAGTTGTCGTAACGATATAAAACTAAAACGGGCCGTTAAATTGTACCCGATTTACGTGATTATTGTGTGAATACAGGAATATCGTCGATATAAACGAATTGGATTAGAGAAACATTTTCGAAGTTTGTTAAAAAATCTCAATTAAAGTGAATAAAAAAAAAATCGTTTATATAATAATTATATAAGTGATTATTAATTAATATTGTGGAACCACTTATGCTATTACCAAGTGAAAACAAAATTGGCTCAGAAATCTCAGTTTCGACATCCTCTAAAGCCTAAGGGGAAACCTTCTGTCCAGAAGTGGAAGATCACGTTCAGATCAGTAGCACGGTTATATGGTGTTATTACAGCAGACAAAGGCAAATTTACACTAACATCAGTATCAGGTCGCCAGTAAATGTAGGAGGTGTCAGAGGCGTGTCTCTTAAACACGCTTTATTAAAATAATCGGTTTTTATTACTAGGGGCGTCCCACAAACCTACGTTTTGCCAGTGAAGTATTCGCGTGTTTTAGCATTGTTTTTTGTGGCTATGCTGTAGATAACTTCCTATGTATGGCTATAAAGACATGGTTACCGGTGAAAATTACAGTGTTAGAATATGACGGAACCGCTTTTCTAGGAATCCGTTGCTTTACACCGTAAACTAGTCTCACTCGTGTTAGGTACAGTCAGGGAAATTAATTGTTAAGCAAATTGACACCCTATGTCAATTTGCCGTTTTATAGCCATTTCATACAGCTGTCAATGAATGAAAGTTGTGATTAGAATATTCGGACAATTTAAATTAGTAGGTACTACCTACCTGACCTTACCTTAATTAAATAGCGAAATGGAGAAAAATCTTTCATACATACAGCGAGCGGAGCCGTGGCCGCAGTAAGTATAAAAAAAATTGTTTAAAAAAAATAATGAAATACACAAGCCTTTATGCGTTGAAATTGACACGTAATTTCACGCACCCTTGGACGGATCTGTACTAAGGACGCTGGTCGCTTTAAGTGTTACAAGCGTAATTCATTCACTTTTTATACTGACAACACACCATTAAAAAACAATAATAAAGATAAGTGTGAACGTTACTGAATTTCGCAGCATTTTTATCAGCCGTAACCAGGCCGGACAGGTGAGAGCAATGAATAAATACCAAATTATTCAAAACGTAGCATAACGCCTGTAGGTACCTTCCGAAGTGGTTAGAAGAGGTGATCATCAGACGAGCTCACAGGCCTATATACAATATGTAAAAGAAACCCTGTCCGATCCTTGAGGGTGTTGTTAAGTATCGTACTGAGAGTCTATTAGGTGGTGTCCAGGACCTGATCGTGGAGCCGGCAGGTGGCTATAATAATGTATTGACAAGTGCGACACTAGGTGGTGTCGAGGGTCTGATGATGGAGCTGCAAGATAGTCACGGGCACTCCGCAACCAAACAAGATAGCTTTGTTTTGTTTCGGCCATTTGGATTTGTTTTGACAAGTAGGTACGATATGCCAAATTTGTAGTCCAGGATCTGATGACGGAGCTGGAAGCTCGATAGGATTTTTCTACTAAACAAGATAGCCTACTTGTGTGTTTAGGTTCGTTTGTTTTATCTTAACAAAAACTATAGCCAAAGGTACAGCCCAACGTCTGATGATGGAGCCGGAAAGTGGCCACAGGAACTCCTCAACTAAACTAGATAGCCCTGATTATTTGGGCTCGTAAATTTTTATCGTGACAAAAACTATAGCCTATATAGGTAGTCCAGGGTCTATCTATATATATATATATATATATATATATATAGAGTGGCGAAAGGTGGCCACAGAAACTCCTCGATTTCAAGATAGTCCTATAGTGTTGGACTCGTTGGTTTTGTGAAGGTGATAGAATTCTTGGACATTGTTATTTTAATTTTGACATTTCGATTTATTCTTTGACATTATGATTTATATTTTCGACATTATGATTTATTTTTTTGATTTAACTATTATTATTTTGACATTATTAATAATGCATTTTTAATTAATCTATCAGTCTATTAATATTAAAAATTCATAAACTTAATACAAGATTTCATCATTTTATATAATATTCTTATAATGTACCTAGTTCTGATTTGCATGTGCCTAGCTTATTATTTAATATTTCTACACCAGCAATGGTAATACCTATGTGTGAAACACTGTTTAATGTAAGATCTCAATGTACCATATACTGAGAAATAAATAAAATTCAATTCAACAGATATTAAAACAAATTCTAATGCTTAGGTATTCGTACAAAATAAAATGAAAGTAGGTATAAATCTTTTTTTAATTACGCTTTTAATTAACTAAAAAGTATTTAATACAACTACGTAAACTTAATATTTTCTTAAAAGTTTGAAGCGTAAATTTCCTTCTTACACTTAAAGATAAGCCTCAAGCTTTTATTTAAATATTAAAGTTCTACGAGTACTACTATTTACGTAAGTTTTATTTAGTAGTAGTACTTACTTTTTACTTATATTTTATTAAACCATAAATCAAATTATAGGTCCATGTTTACAACTCAGAAAACCAAACCTTTTACAATTCACTATTAAAATATGATATTATTGCATACTATAATTACACGTGTAATAAAACTGACAATAAAATATAACTCTGCGTGCGCACACGCCGTGTTTATGTTCATTGAGTTGAATTGAGTAAAAGCGTATTACGTTTCGCATAATACAGCTAGGGAAAATAATTGTTGATAAAATTGAACACAGGCCCAGTGGTAATGGCCGTAACTTACGAATTGTAGGTAAGTAAGTTAGTTCGTAAGTTTGAACTTCGACAGGCGCTTTACTTTGTGTAAATTATTCCATCACCACTGCTGTCGGAAAATATCGTGAGGAAACCAGCATAACCTAGAACTAAAACTTCGAAGACATGTGACATCTACCTTCCCGCACTGGGTCCCCGTGGTGGATTACGGCCCACTCCCTCTCACACAGAGGAGGCCTGTGTCCCAGCAGTGGGAAAATTATAGGCTGAGTATGCTGTCTTAAGAACCATTGGCAATTTTTAAAAGTTTTATTAACAAAATTAATAAAACATTTAAAAAGCGCTAATGGTAATTCACTTCTGCTGTTCAATTATTTTTCTTCCTTTTGAATGGAATAATCCTTATAATTATGGAACAGAGTCAAAACGAATATTTTTTGGACAATTTTACTATTTTTTATGGACAACTCAAATTTGGGCAAAAAATTAAGAATGCCAAAATTGTTTTCATGAAAAAAGAGGTAATTGTTGCTAAGACAGTTTCACCGTTTCTCCAATTTTTTTCCCGAGATTAGGTTTCCCAATATGGTCTAACTTAAAAAAAAAATGGGTGTTATGAACTGCCGACAGAAGTGAAAACTTAAAACTGGTATTAGCGCCATCTAGCTTCTATAGTACAGCACTAAGGCGCGAGCATGTCAGTGACGAATCCATAAGTTTATCCCCTACCTAAATCAACGCGCATAAAGAAATTTTCACTTAAAAAAACACTAAACGGAGAATTTAGGTTGGTCGTCAATTTGATAAACAATTAATTTCCCTGAGAATAAATCCTTTTTGTATTGAACTGAACCACTGAACCCTGACAGTTAGAAACTCTTCACCATTACGAGAGTTTCTAACTGTAGTGTTCAGGGTTCAGTGGTACAGGGTGGTTGCCTCCGCGAGTGGTTTTATGAAAAAGTAAGGTGCGTACGTTCGGTGCACGTTACACTCTGTAGGCTCTACCTACGACCTGCGGACTGGCTGATATGTTTACCAATGCCATGAGCTTGCTCGTTATTCCAGGTAGCCATATAATATTTATGAATACTAGCTACCTTTATTTAAGCCTGGCAATATCGCGTCATAAATAAAAATTAAATTATAGTGGCTTGATTTGTTAAGTAGTAGGTATACTACTTAACAAATTAAGCCACAGCGTTACCTAGGATTTTAATTTTAAAACCGCATTCAAAATCAATAGGTTAAGTGTATTCAAATATGGCTTGGCAACAAGAAGCATTACTTCCACCATCATTACATCCAGCTTTAAAATTGATCACCTATCTTCAACGCTGGTCCCAAACAACTGTTTAACTTGAGCTCTTCGGCAAATGTCGTCAGCTGTCAATCAAACAAAACGTTCTGGAACCGAACGTTAAAAACATTGACGACTAAATTACGTGCTTTTAAATTCCACATGATTTAATATGCACGTGCATTTAAATTCCACATGATGACACTGGAACATTTGGGCCCAAGTGGGAGTGATGCCCGTTGGCCTACCGCCATACTCAGTCGCAGTGAGGAAGCCGGTGTAAACAGGGCTATTTGCACGACTTGATCTTGGCCAGATCTTGACCTATTAACACGCAGTCCACGCAGTGGATGTCAGTGAGTGTCGCTCCGTGTATTTATAGATTGGGGCGCTGAAGCTTTTTGTTTCGAGTTCGCGCGCAATCGGGGTACGGACGAAGTACGGACGCGTCGCGTCGGATGTAAAATGTCTGCGAGAGGGATCAGACGGAAGAAATCGTCGCTGTCCGAAGTGAAAGTCGCTGTGATCGGTGCGCCATCTGTCGGCAAGAGCGGTACGTGGAGTGGAGTGTTTGTTTATTATTTAATGCAGTGTTGTTTTTGTGTATTGTTGGCATTTTCACGAAAATTGAAGACCGTTTTTTTTCAATTTTAAGTTAAGCGTTTTTCTAAAAAAAAAAACTTTAAAGGCTATTTTAGTTAATTTAAAAATATTCGTAAATGCGTAGACCGGTACCTACGACATTGCTTTCTTACACCATTGCTAAAATACGTTGATGGACAAGTGGTTTTGTCTCAAGGTCCTGAATATTTCCAGATCGTAAATTTTACCAATAAAACGTCAGGGATCGATGAGTAATAAAACAGCGGAATTTATCACTGCCTGATATTTTACAAGACGTTATGCTGAACATTAGAAAGAGCAGAGAAAGCGGATATTAAAAAATATACCTAATAAACTTTTTGTAATAGCTGTTGCGATTTAACAAGTTTTAATTCAGAAAGCGTTACTTAATTGTATTTGTCTTTGTTTTATAATAACTTGCGGATTATCACGATTGCTTAGCCACCTCGGCTAAGCAATCGTGATAATTGTTACTTCTTCAGAAAATATTTAAAAGGGCTAATTGATGAGCTTAATAATGTTGTACAAACTTCTCCAGCGGGACGTACCTAACTACCTACCTCTCTAAAGTAGCTACACAAAAGGTTTGGTATTACTTACAGTGACCAATTTCCACGTGAAAAGGGAGGAAACCACTCACAGGAGTTGAAACAATAGTTACAATAGATAGATGAAAGAGTAAAACTGAAGTTTGAAGTCATGATAAGATCCAACAGTGAGCTATCGGTTCAAACTCATTCACACTAGCGAGGCAGCGACTTAGGGTTATTGACATTATTATTGTAAGTAAGTACCAGGCAACAAGTTAACAGCTTATTACCAATATTGAAATTAAATAATTTGCCGGACGAGCTCCCTGTTTCTACCCCATATGTTCCGGTTTGTAACCTTTTAAGTGCCGAAGTAGGTACCTAATCACAAACACAAGAGATAGGTCAGCTTTGTCTCTCAACGTATCAGCGATACCTATGCTACTGCAGATGTCTACATATAGGCGGCAGTGACCAGCTGGGGGCCCGTTAGCTGCATAACACAAAAAAATCCTTAGGTAATTAGTTCCAAATATTTCACCATGAATCACATTGAAACTGAATGATGTATATTTCATTCCAGCGCAAATTTCATGGCATATTAACTCAGTGGGTGACGTAGTGTAGTATTGTTCGTATATTTAGAGTCATTAACGTGCTTTTAAGAACTTGCCTCGTGTATTATACACGGCAGAAGTGACGCATGGCCGCCACAGTTCCGCATTGCTGGGCTAATGTGACTGAAACGCCGGTTGGAATCTGTGAAGGTATTAGTTAAATATTTTAAAAGTATTTTGTTCAGTTGACTCCCCGTATTACAGTCGAAGCTCTTGAATAAAGTTTTTATCCAGTTCCCGTAATTCGTACATTGTTCAAATAACTGTACAATAAAATGGTACTGATCTCTAGGCGATTTCGATTATAGAGATAGAAGATCGGAAGGTCAATTAGTGCAAGATGCACAGGAACGTAAAATTGTTTGACATAAAAGTAAAAATATTCTGTTAAGATCGATCCTTTTTACATGGGTCTTAAAAAACTGGGAAAACATGTACCTACATGTTTTTCCAGTTATTTGTACCCGCTGTACCTACTATACGCTTCTGAGTACCCCCCGTCGGGAAAACAGTCGTGATATTATGTTATGTGATGTAGTTCAGGAATGCTAAACATTACGAGTATAATTGTACGTTGTAATGTAATAAACTCTATGTTAGCGAGGTATTAGCCATATAAATAGTCCATCGTTGCGGAATGTGCAACATTTTAATTGTACTGACGTTACATACGTAGGTCGCTGCTCAAACACAACAGTATTAAACGTTTTGCAAAACGATTATTACAGTAATAAAACATTACGAGAGAGATGAAAATAAACAGTTTCTTTGTGTTAGCATCCGATCCGAAAATTTATGGGAGAATTTTTCTGTTTTTATAATAAATAGATACTTACTTACGACTAAACAGAGTGTTATTTTTAACAAGAATAGTACCTATAGGTAAATCCGAATCCATAGGAGATATGGAGACATTATAATGTATACGGTTGACAGGGGAGAATGGAAAGAGAAAACTGGTTGCGCCATCCAGAAGTAACATGGGGTAAGGGCATGAAAATGTTGTTGATGATGATGATGAGTAGATACCGAGAAACTGTCTTAAGAACCTTGTCAAGTATGAGTAGATACGGAGAAACTGGCTTAAGAACCTTCTCAAGTATGAGTAGATACGCAGAAACTGGCTTAAGAACCTTGTCAAGTATGAGTAGATATGGAGAAACTGTCTTAAGAACTATGCCAAGTCTGAGTAGATATGGAGAAACTGGCTTAAGAACCTTGTCAAGTATGAGTAGATACGGAGAAATTGCCTTAAGAACTATGTCAAGTATGAGTAGATACGGAAAAACTGTCTTAAGAACCATGACAAGTATGAGTAGATACGGAGAAACTGTCTTAAGAACTATGCCAAGTCTGAGTAGATATGGAAAAACTGTCTTAAGAACTATGCCAAGTATGAGTAGATACGGAGAAACTGTCTTAAGAACCATGCCAAGTATGAGTAGATACGGAGAAATGGTCAAGTGCGAGTTGTCTTTAAAAATGATACGATGAGATAAATATAATCAAATATTTTTTCATATAATTTCTAAGTAATCTGGGGTACTTTCTGGGTGTCTATAAGCATTAAAAAAAATCTTACATAAAATTGAGTCGGTGAGAATTAAAAAAAATAGTGGTAATTATTACTCCAATAAAAATTGTATGAAAAGATATTTGGCTAAATTGAGCTGTCCAGATTTTTTTATTCGATACAAGGAAACGATGTCAAAACTCAAAGCATTTATTTCAAATAAATCAATTACAGGCACTTTTGAACTGTCAATGGGTCAGTCAGTGAGAAATATGGAGCTAGTTGCCCATTCTAAAGCGTATTAGGTAAAGTCAACAAACTTTACGCATGCTCAGAAAATATTTCTGTGGCAGCGCAGCTACCACACTCCTTTGCATTGGGCGATCGAGTCGTAAGCCGTGCTATGCGTTTATCGCCTTAAAGTTGAGCATGCGGAAGATTACTTGCCGGTATGAATCTCCACGGACACTCTTTTAATCAAAATATTATTTAAAAAATGAAATTATATACAAGTATGTGAGAATGATGTAGAAGACGAAAGACGGACGCTAAAAGCGTCCGTAATAAAAAAATTTAAACCAAAATCAATTCATAAAATAAAAATAAGTAAGCCGTGGCAGACAACAGATGACCAGACGCTACTGACGGCGCCCGTTCACGAACATGACGTGTGGATCAGCACCATCGGCTCCATTCATGATCCACCACACACGCCACCATCAGCGAGACATTTGAGGGAGCATGGCATACTCTCAGCCGCCAGGCCAAATTCAAGCCAATGATAAGCGTATCCAGTAAATGGTAGCTTTATAGTAGGTACATAGTGCTCACAAAGTCATGCGCTTTGTTGTTACATGTTACATAAAACAGAGTCGACCGCATTAAAATATATTTGTTAAATTTGATTTATTTTTTATGAACGACTCGCACTTGACCTTGACACATTATGCTGTAATTATTTCATGAAAAAAGAGTTATAATAGTAATAAAAACTTTATTGTTCAAGAAATCAGTACAAATTCAAGTGGCACTAGCCTTCACACTAGGATTCTCTGTGTCGTGGAGACTAAGTCTTGTAGCTAATGGTTCCTAAACTGTTTTCGCGTATCTCCTTTGGATTTAGATTTTCCCATACTGTCCTAGTTAAAAAACCACTGTTTATAATTTACTTTTAACCATTTTTCTCTATTACTTTCTTATTTATTAATAACTCTGTTTCCCTGAGTGCATTAAGAGTGCCTCCAGCAGGAGTGAGGTTGTATATTAAATTAATTAATTAATTATCACCCCGTGCGTCCTGGCTGGGGACTTTACTCGCTATTCTTCCTGGACCGTAGATTTGTTCACCACAAATTTATAAATATGTAAATGTAAAGCTTCACCATTTTCTATTTTGTTAAGTTCCTTGTTGACAGGCTTACACTGTCCTCCCATACCTATTATAACTGTAATTTGGAAATATTATAAAAGACGATTATTCGTAAAAGGGTAACCGTGGAGGTTTTGCCGGCTCTTCTCCATAGGATACGACCAATTGGAAGCGCGTAACTTCTGATATTAGTAAGTCATAAGACAGAGACAAAATATAATATTTTGTTTTTGATTTTTCAAACCACTTTGTATCTACCTACTTATGCAAAATGTCTTTTGGGATAATATTTTCTTATTCCATTACCATCCATCTGAGGCACGATATTGGCAATATAGGCAACCATGATACCATCTAACTGAGCCACAAGGTAGTCGAATGATTTAATATACCTAACCTGTAATTACTCGAACTGTATACGTAAATGAAACTTTATTAACATTTAACCCTCCATATCTGAGCCAAATGCGATTTCAAGTAGTGTTTGGTACTAATATTAACTTCGCTTATGCATTAGAGTTTCGTAATAAGTGTAATGTTATATGAACGTTACATAGTAGCTAGTTACCTAATATTTTTCAATGAAACTCTGTTTTTTACAGTACATGACTTGAAAACAGCCAAAAGCAATAAATAAGTATCTACCTGAGGTACATATAGACTTATGCCCGTTTTCACTAATTCCTAATAAACCTATGCAACACCTATATGGGTATTGCCTAGATTCATTTGAATGTGTAAATAAAAGCGCGCTTTTGGTTTTTCAACTCTCGGTGAGCCGAGAGTTGAAAAACCAAAAGCGCGCACGGAAAGTTTAATAGCGCGCTTTTGGTTTTTTGGTGAGCCAAGCGTCGAAACTTGATCGTTTCTAGCGCGCTTTTATATAGCCATTTATTTTATCTTGGCATTAATAAGTCGTACCAAACACATACTTAACTAAGCATAGCATCGGCATGGCCGAAGTTAGATGCAAATCAGTTTTATTAACCAGTCATTAAAACCTGTTTACCAATATATGTTTTACCATCGATTCGAAAAGAAAAAGAAGATCAAAGACTTTTGCTACTCGTACTTTTTTTCCGTGTATTAATAAGTTCTTTATAATTGATTATAATCTAACCTAATAAGCAATTCAACTTTAACTTATTATTTTACGTGATAGATTATGTTATCACTGAGAATAGTGCGCTTTCAACTCGCACTCCATAGTACTTTCTTAGATAGGTAAATGCTTATGACACAAAGCATCTTCTAGCATTAAGTATCTGAAACCATCTTAATTTTTTTACATACATTCTAATTTAATAACAAGAGTGATGATAATGATAGGTTCTATTATAGAACCAATAAGCGAATATCGACTTTTGGACCTTTTTGAAAACCTGCATCGTATTATTTATGCTGACGCTCTAAATTAAACACTTAACTATGCGATGCTCAGCGATTGTTGTGCACAGCGAATATATAGAAATAACCTTTATACACGGGTAGTGAATAAGGTACATTCAGCAACAAAACTCAACGCAGATATGGACAGGCCTCACCGCATTGCAAAAATCCTAGATCACGACGCACCGCACTTTTTTAACTCCCGACTAAGACGCAAACAGAAAGGTGTTATAAGTTTAACGTGTGTATCTGTGTGTCTGTCTGTGGCTTCGTAGCTCCCAAACGGATGAAAAGACTTTTTAAAAAAAAGTTTTTTTTTTCATCTTTGATTTTTTGTCATTCTGTAACCCTTATAATTATAAAAAAACGCTTGCGCTATATTTATCGTTAATTTTAAATATATTACCAGAGACATACATAAACTCACGCCTTCTTCCCATGGGGGTAGGCAGAAGCTACAGAACGCCACCTGCTAATATCCTTTCATATTTTTTTTGCTTCGTTAACGATCATATATCAGCACCCCCACGTGTCATACGATCAATCACAATATGTTTCATTTTGACAGTTCATTAGCATTCATTGCGTTATTTACGTTGTTGAGCAGACACATTTTTGGAACATATGAAGCAATGGATTAGTAATCTCCTTCAAAATGATTCAGATTATGATTGATCATGAAGTATTTTACGCAATTAGGGTACTGGTCATACACGCACGAGGGTTGCGAGGACTACGCACCTGACTTTTCTGAAGAAGAAAAACACCACCAGTACGTACATTAGTATGTTATTAGATAGTAGATATTCTTCGTTATCTTCTCCCATCAAATACGGTTCCTATAGTCAAACAAATATTCAACACACAAAAAAGGTAATATCTACTGACTTCTAAAGTGACTACACGGAATAAGAATGATTCGATACAATGCGATATCATTTTTAAGATCGTAGGTAGTAAAATACTGATTTAGGTAGATACCTACTATTGGTACGAAAAACCTAATTACACGGAATAAGAATGATTTGATAAAAAAATCTAGCTACATAACCCGCTACGGAAAGCCTTATTTAATATTTTATTTTTCACACAGAAAGCTGAATCGCCGTTTTCACTACCAGTAGGCGACACGTAATTTAATGCCTAACTAAAAGCGCGCTGTCGGATTTTCAACGCCCGGGTGAGCTCGGAAGTGCTGAAAGTTGAAAATCCAACAGCGCGCTTTTACTTTGTAGTAGTGAAAACGGGCATTCACCTTTGTGAAGCGTATTGCTGAGCAGAAAACATTTTTCCCAGCTAAAATTGATTTTACGGTAAAAATGCCCAGTTTGTTTAAATAACTTCCTTTGTTTACCACGGACACGAGACTTTATTGGATTGGATTGGTACGGCACAAAGGAAAAAAAAACATTGGATGGTTTAGGAACGAAGTTGTTTAACGCGGCTTGCGGTAGGAGTTAACTGGTAGAAATAGTAATGGTAGCCACACACGTAACGATTTACTTGCGCAAGTAAATAGATATAGATAACGGGGGGCCGTTAGCTCCGAAACTACTGAGCCTAAAATTCTGAAAAAATAATACAGAGAATGGTTCTTTAGTCATAGATTACAGGAAAATCTATAAGAAGTCTAGGGTCTTAAAATAACATGGTAAATCTCTCAATATTGTGCGTACAAACTTACATTTGCAGTTGGAATGTATGGGAGAACATGTTTTTCAACTACAATGTTAAGTTTGTTCTTAGGATAAATTCATCCCAACTACGGAACCCTTCACTGTGCGCTTCACGGTACGCTTTGTATAAAAAAACCTTATACAAAGCGTAGGATACCTGAACATTTTTCTAATAAAGAATATATCTGATCAAACACAAGCGCACTCGGCGCGGCGAGTAGACACTACAGACTGTTTATAAGCCCACATAGACACGGGCGCTTTTTAACGCGAAGTGCACAGTTGGATTTTCAACTCACGCCGCTAAGCCGAGCGTTGAAAATTCAGTACGCGGCAAGAAACGTCGCGCTAAAAAGAGCGCCCGTACGGACGTAGGCTAACTCATTCTCTTTGTAAATATTCGCTCTACCACGCAGCGAAGAATGCTTCAACATTCGGGTTCGGTATATATTGAAAAATATCCGGTACCGGTATTTTTACCCAATTAGAACGAGTGGGACAGTATAAAATAAACCATTTACATTTATATACCTTTTGACCGCAGCAACGCCCCCGTGGTGGTCGGAAATTATACCACGGGAACGTACGTACTACTGGAAAGAAAGTATCCTATATCCTAAGACATTGGTCTATCCGTGTGCCCATCCAAAGCCGCGAAAAAGTAATATACAGACAGACAGAGTTACTTTCACATATATAATATTAGTAGGGATTTATACCACAGATCTATGCTATCATGGTTTCACTTTTTCAGTCGACTGATGTCGATGCTTTCTTCTGGCATTCAAGCGACATCTCAAACAAAAACTAGTTGTCCTTTCAGCAGGCGTTGTAACATTGGTCACCCATCCATTCACTGGCAGCTTAGCGTCGTAATCGATAGGTCTGCGCAAGCGCCATTAGGAACGCTACCTCGGAGTTAATAACAAAAGCGTTGTCACGAGTGACACGACTGACGATTCGCAAACAATGTAAACAGTTGGCTATCTCCCAGATTGTTCACATATTTCGCGTTTTTTTTTTACCGACTTCGAAAAATGTAGGAGGTTGTGCATTAGACGAGTCTTTTTTTAAATATTTTTTTCTTGTATGTGCTCCCTTTTCTCCGTGATTACCAGGTCGATTTACGTGATTGTTTTTCATTTGGTAGAGGAAGCTCGCGAAATAGTCCTATATAAATTCCATTGAGTAGTTTTTGATTGACCTTCAACAATACGTATTCTTTTTCACTTTGTGTACCTATGTTGATGATTTTATAATAGCTTCCTGTCACTGTTTACAAGGATGGTTTGTTTAAAGCGTATCGTAGAACTCGTGATCAAGCTCAGTCAGGGGTTCTATTGATCTACATAACAAAAAGCTAAATTTTCGTTTAAAAAATTAATTTTTTCATCCGGATGATCGATATCCGGCATTCCGCAGCATTTTTAGACTCGTGGAACTCAAATTGCAAATTAAAAAAAGATGAAAGCTTATAATCAATTTGTTTTTAGTTATTTTTGGAGGAGGCGAATTTCTGACTTGTAAAGAACGTTTCGGAATACAATAATGAGTCAATAATTATACACTCAGCGGCAGTAAAAGTGGCCTAAACCTTAAGCACGAATTTGAGAACAAAATGAATTTATTCTATGGGACTTTTAATGAGAATAGATTTAAAGTAGCTTCTCTAGTTGGTTTAAGTGAATAATTTCATATTTGGTTAATTTTAAATTGATTTGGTTAAAAAATTATGCCAAAAATGTTTTTATAGTTCCTCGTGAATGGATGTTAAACGATTTTTTTTTCTTTGTACAATTGATTGTTGTGTATGTTAAGTTGATCTCAGAAAAAATAGAACATGCCACAGCGCTCCACAGGCTGCTTGGTCAGAGAACGAACTTAGTGTCAGGAAGCTGCAATTATCAACGGCATTGTAAATCCTAAAGATTTGGTATAAAAAAGACTAGACTCTTCTCTACACACGGCGACCAAAAATTGGCAGAATATGTCGCACCAGCACCCGCGACGACTTCTTCATCATAATGGCTAAGTCCAAATCGTTTAACATACATTCCCTAAGAACTTTAACTTTAACAATTCTGGCATATTTTTTTACCAAATCAATTTAAAATATACCAAATGTGAAATTATTCACCGATTTGAGAAGCTACTTGGCACCTATTCTTATTAAAAAATTCCATAGATTAGGTTTAATTTATTCGCAAATGGTGCTTAAGGTTTGTGCCACTTTTTCTGCCGCTGTGTGTTACACACTAACAATAGGTAATCTACACCCACTACGGCCCTATATTCCGTGAACATATGGATCTAGGTATTAATATTATAAATGCGAAGGTAACTCTGTCAGCCTGTCTAGTGTCTGTTAGCTACCTTTTCACGCCTACACAGATTTTGAGGAAATTTGGTACACAGGTAGACCATGACCTGTCTTAGGACCAAGGATACTTTTGTCCCGACTCCTAGTAGTACATTTTCCCGTGGTATAACTCGGTGGGAAGCCGGGTGAAAAAGCTAGTTGATTAGCAGTGCAGTTGGATGGGTTCATGCCTATACTCAAGCATAGGATTGTTGATTTCAAAATGCTGTCGTAGGTAGGTATCGAACATACCAGAGCAGTACTACTAAAACTTTTGAAAGCAAATAAATCACGTTATTAGCAGCTTAACTGCACTCATTAAGTACCATATTAACAAATAATGATGCCAACTACGATAATAATGAAAATTTATGGGCTCGCAAACTTCGATGTGTATTATTTACTTAATTTCGTACATTAAGAGTTTATTTCTGTTGCTACACGTGGATTTTAATGGGCCCGTCTATTATAAGCGTGCTAAGAATAATCTTCCCGCTTTGGGACACGAAAAGGGATCATAATTTTAGTAACCTTAATATCCTGGATGTGGCTGGAGGCAAAAAAAGTGAATCAAAAGCATTTCTGTAGTACCTAACTGTTAAAACTGTTAATTGAATAGAACACAGCCATCTAGTAAAAATAAAGTACCAAAAGTAAATATGTATGTTTGATTGTGTGTGTATGCATATTATGTAAAATAAAAAAAAATAAAAAAATAAGTTTATTTCTTAAATCTCGTTTGACTTACATTGCCTATCCAGGAGTCTCCATTTAGCCGTAGAAAATGCCTGTAATTGAAGGCTTACATTATAAACGTACCCTCCCTTACATTATAAACGTATGAGCACAAACAGGTATATGGAAAACCAGAAAGAAAAAAATAAAAATACAGGTATGTAGGTACCTCATTGTTATCAGTTTGTCAGAAGGTATAAATTATTTGAAAGTTCTTTAAGAATTTGGTGCAGGTAGATATAAAAGAGTGACCATAAATAAATCAAAGTACGAACAAACGAAAAGAAAAAAATAAGTAGGCACAGTTCGAGAACGCGCCGTTTGTTTTCATGAAAACGTTTGGTCATAGCACAGTATAGGTACATATGGACAGTACAGAAACTATGTATTAAACGTTCGAAACGGCACACTCACACAAACGCGCTCATTGATGAGACCCTAAGCGATTGTCGCGGTGCTGTCAGTTGCGGGAGCCGTGTCGAGACGAATAGTCGCCGCGATCTTTTTAAAAATGGAGCGTAGGTAATTATTTTAAAAAACAGGCCTAGTTTCGATACTGTCCATATTTATATTTTGGTCATAGCAACTGTAACCTAACCTAGTGCGGGGTGTTCCCTGAACAGTCCCTTAACAATCCTTAGTAGTCAGTGCTAGGCCAGCTAGCACGTTGCCAGCCACTATCACGCCAAGCTCATAGCTCTATCTCAACTAATGAGAGGTGGTCACATTCACATTTCATTTCACATCAAGCTAATGTTTGCGATAGTTGTACTTTACCAAACAACACTTATTACCATAAACTTAATTAAAGAAAGATATTCCAACTCCGATTCGAGGGTTTCCTTTGTTTAAAGACGGTTATTTCGCCGAAGTATCTAAAAACTTTTACATATTGTTTACCTAAATGGGTTTTGTTCATTTGTAAGTTCGATAGGTTCAGAATTTTTTATTAGGTTAAACTCTTCAGGTATTTTCCGGATATCTTTTCATCCAGCGGATTCCCGCGAACTACACCAGGTCGTCGGACTGGTAGTGGTGACGCTCCGTGAGACTTATGTAGATGAGCCCCAAGTCTAACAATTAACGTCTTTTAAGTGAGCTGATATTTCGCTATTTTATTCCTATTATATTATGTCTTATATGCTTTGATTTTATGGTCACATGATTGTGTAGGGCGCATCCATGACGTGTTTTTGCCATCACGGCGGCCAAAATTCGGAAAGTTTATATATTCATTTTAAAATGCGGAAATCTGTGCCTGTCTGCATCCAGTCGCCCCAATTGACAGTCTGGTCAGTTTCTGCTGCTTATTTCGATCAATCGGTCGAGACCGACTTATTTTCGTCTTATAATGTCAGTTTCTCGCTACCTACGTAAAAATATCATGTGATTTTCGATGTGGAACAAAATTATGGATTAAGGTAAAGGTTGGTTTTATTTAGATATCGGACACACGTGCCAGAACATGTGTACCAGATGTTCAGTGTTGGGAATGGTTGCATTCGATACTGATTTAAATGTTATCAAGGTGTTTTTTTGTAAGGACAACTGAGGTCTACAGACCTATATAATGTTGGGCCGGCCTGCGGGCCTGGGGGTTTCCATAATTCACAACGAGTCGACGTTAAATTATTTAAAAGTTCTGCTATGTTGATGAATATCGAAATAAACGAGGAACGGGTCTGCAATGAGCACATAACTTAGTTAAACAAAAAAGCAAATCAAAACAAAACAAACCGAACAATAAACCTACCTATTCCACAATGTTTGCAATCGTCTATATAATCTACAACCGCATTGACTGATGTCAAAGTTAATTAAACAGCACCACTCAATCCAGACTTTTCTATAACAATAGATACTTCTAATTAATAGACACAGGTCGCGACCAGCTGTAAGTGTCCCGCAGAAAGGTGCGACGCGACTCTAAGTTGCTCATTGGAAATGAACAATGGAATTTGAAATGTAGTATGAGGCCTAAAAGAAAAGAAAGAAAGAAAATAAATTTATTTGACTCAGGTGAAGGCACACAATATTCACACATAAACAAAAAAAACAGAAAAATAACTTAAAATAGTATTGTATGCCTGACGGCTGTGCCAAATAGGCCCAGTTCAGCACAAATGCCAGACAACTAGTGTCTGACGCTGGTTTTCAACTTGACCTTATGTTAAGAGGATGTCACGCCCTATAGTACACCCACATTTCGCCTCCCATGTAATAGGGGGCGAGCCTATTGCCATCAATCAACTCAGCCTATCGTAGTACACTGCTGGAAATAAGCTTCTCACAGGCCACTACCATCAACCAGGCACAACCAGACTCTGGGCTGCTACTAAGTAAGCTCTGACGCAAAACCCAATAACACTTTGTCCGACCTGGGAATCGAACCAAGACCTCACCAGACCAACGAGGTAATAACATACTTACTGTTAGTTTAAACTTTAAAGCCTGAATAGGGAAGGTCACATCAAGGAATGCTCACATTGAGCAGAGAGCAACTGTGCTTATGTGAAACTACTTGAAACTATTTGCGGCGCATGCCTTTCAGTGGCTTTATGAAAAATATATTATAATAATAATAATTTATTTCACAACATAGACTTAAAAAGTTAATTGTTGGATGAAGCGCTACTCTCCGACGTAGATCACTAGGAGAGCAGCGCTTCACCCAGCAATTATTGTTTCCTCGTACGCACGTTCAAATCAAATCCAATATTTTTTTTGCTTGCAGAGCAATTCATAAGCATCTCCAGTAGGATATTATCTTGCTGATTTTTTTTTCTTATACCTTTCTGTCTTTATCCCACGCATTTCCCCCCATGGGGATGTGTAGATGCAATGCCACGTGCTACGATTAAGTTTGCTTAGTTCACGTTCAGATATCGAATAGTGGGTGAGGTTCCATATTTTAAAACCTTATCTGAAAAAATCGACTGCGAAAGCTTACGTAAGCAAAAGAGTGTCAGATCCTTTTTTTGTCATCACCTAGCCTTTCCCAACTTGTTATGATCGGCTTCCATACAAGTATTTTACTGCCTATCTGACCTCTACAACCCAGTTACTGGGTAACACGATAGTCCTAGGTAAGACTAGTTGTTAGACTTTCGGGCTTCTGACGAGTGACGACCTGTAACAACTGTCAAAGATCTACAAATGACAGCCGGGACCAACGGCTTAACATGTTTTCCGAGGCGCGAAAGAGTCTTGTTATGTAAAGGTGGTCACCCATCCACGAACCAACTGCGGCAAGCGTAGCTTACAGATCGATCGACCCATGCGATTGTTATTACTTTTCCACAAGCCCCTCTAAATAACCAAGATATATCCTAATCAGCATCATTAATACCTAGGTAAAACATTCAAACGAATTTTAAAATTAAAATAAAACGAACAAAAGATTATAATAATTATGCTGTTCACCTAAACGTTTAAAGTGCTTGTAACCGTTCAAGTGGACATTAAAAATAGAACGTTTCATAACTGAACTAATTTTAGGCGTTAACATTGTTACCGCGTGTTCGCGCATGTGGGTCAATGGCTATGTACCACGATAACGTCACCACAATGGAGATAGGGCCAGAGGAACTGCTTCACACAATCTTCGATAAGGCGCCATCCATAAATTCAATCAACTCACTCTATTGCAGTCCACTGCTGGACAAAGGCCTTTACTGGGCTGCGCCAGAACAGCCTGTCCTCCGCCATCCGCATCCAGTCTGTCCCAGCCACCTTTTTAAGGTCGTCACTTCGTCAGTCCATCTAGCTGGCGGCGTCCCACACGACTCTTGCCGATACGCGGTCTCCACTTTAGGACTCGTCTGCTCCACTGTCTGGTTGTCGAAGGACCATTTCGAATTTCATGTTTTTGGGGCCCGTCCTTGTCACATAGTGGTGATATTCGTGTGACCTTACATATTTTGTGTGGCGTCACATATTTTGCAATTTTTTATGAAACCTTATAACCATACTGATATAGTTGGTAATATTTAAAAGTTTTTCGTTAGGGTTGAAGATTTAATACTTTAGATTTATACATGTGTCGTCATCAGTGGGGGAGGGGGGGGCGCGAGTCATAAGCTTATAGCTTATACTCGTGCCCCCCCCTTGTCACACTTAGTTGACCCCCTCCCTCCCCCGTAACGTGTCACGTAATTTCTGGATGGCCCTCGCCCATGTGCCACGTCTGCCACCTGGTCAGCGGCAACCCTTTTCAACTGTTATCCGCCAAAGGCTTCGCTGCATCATCAGTAGCATACATTATTCGAGCCAATTATTATTATTTATTATTTTTCTTTATTTATAAAAAGTTTACAGCAGTCAAACACTTAAAACCACAAAAACGTTATCGCGGTATGCTTGTGGCAACAGAAATATCTCTCGTCATCTCAGTAATCAACCCCTTTCCAACAATTTCATTTGTTCTGGGCCCGCCTGGTCGATTGCAGCTCCCTAACGCTCGAGGAGAGGAAGTCTGTGTCCCAGCAGTGGATACGTTATTACGTAAACTCCGTACTTTATTTGGCTTCAATTAATTCTTTTAAAATAGGACTCCATCTGGAGCTTCTCAATCAACCTCTTGGTACAATAATGGTTCATATAGTATTGACGCACAACCACATGATTTATCCAGAATATTGAAAAGCGTTGTGAATGGTCTTGGCAGCCGACTGGTGAATATTGCGGCGCGACCCAGAGGTCGTGGATTACATTAGGTTTGTCTAGTTGAACTTTGCGACTGAACCAAAATATAGATGTATGTTAGAACTGCTTTAGTTTGGAAGTTATTAGGAGTTGATACGTGTATGCGGACAGTCTCCGCAGACAATGCCCCATCATTCGTCTTGCCTGTTGCTTCGTCTTGCTTGTTTTTTAAATACGAACTTCGTATATGTACCGACGCAATCTTCGGTATACGAAGTTCGTATTGTTCGTCCGTCTGTAATAAAGTGATACCAATGCTGACGCACTGAATTAAGTGATAATAGCAGATTATTCTTAGGGAATAACGCAGTGTCTTTTGACACGTTCGCTATATTGAATCCCAACGTAACGAAGGATTGTAAAGAGTAGAATACTCCCCTCGGGGATAAATGTGTCTTCGTCTTAGGCGTGCTTAAATCAAATCAAATCAAATTATTTATTTTTTGCCTTAACTAGCTTAACTAACTAAGTAGGATTTTAATCTTAACTAGCCCTGGAGTCCTAGAGTCGTAAAATCCTTTGTTACGTTAGGGATTCAAAATAGCGCCTGCGACAAAAGGCACTGCTTTATGCCTTTAGTGAATAATCTAATATTAGGTAGTGTGTATAGGTGGTTTAGGAGAGACCTTATGTTTGGTTTTGATTGTACTATGTTACCACATAGTACAGTCATTTGGTGCTCAAAAAGGGGTAACCCCCTTTCTCCCGGAATCCTTTCTTTTTGAGTTTTGAAAATTAACACCCATCTTAATTAGACTAAGATAAGACCAACTCATTAATTCCTTTACTCACAATTTATTCCGATCGTGTCATCATGTTGGCTGGGTGTTTATTATAGACAAGATGATTATTATTGAAAGTCTTTGATTGCCAAGAAATAGAACCGTCAATGAATGTTTGAGAAATAAATTTATGAATCATTGTTATATCTCATAGTGATAGCTCATTAGAATTTAAAATTACGTTAGTATTAGATATTAACAGAAACTCAATTAATTCTCGACTTAAAATCAGCTGTGTGCGAGTCTGCCTGAATAATTATTTGTCAGAAATGTCAAAACGCCAACGATAGTAAACGCAGTAGTAATTCCTCGGCGCGGGCGCCGGTATAAAACGTAATACTTTATTGTTCCACCAATTGTTTCGGTTAAAATTACAGCTGAATTTATTACATATGAACCGTAGCCAAAACCTGTTACATTTGGCATTATTTTCTGTATCTGGATTATTTTCACGGCGATATTTACTTTTAGAAAGGTTCCCAATGTTCCAGAAATAAATGTCTATAAATGAGAACACGATTAATTTTAAACTTTGAAGTATCCACTTTGTTCTATCATAAAAAGTTACGAAGAATGACGATCGTGCTGATGTAAATGATCAAATGTGATAATACACATAAATTTGCTTCGTTTAAAGTTGCCCACGTGAAAACCCACGCCATAATGGTCGTCACAGTTTTATTATTAAATAAAATAGTCTTGTTATCTATGCTTCGGCCGACAACGGATAGGCGTTTTAATGTATCAATCTTGAGATGAAAAAAAGCGAATTTATAATTAGATGCGAATATTATATTTTTAAAATAAATAAATGTGTATTTTATTAGTAGCGTGTTGCGAATGTTAAGCGAATGTGTAAATTCACTAAAGCGTTACATGTACGTAATTTGCGAAATGGTTTAATGATCTTTGACGCTCTAGTTACCTAAAACACTTATTTTTCTTGAAACACTTTATTAATAGTCGCTTTTTACCCGACTACGGCAAAGCCAAAAGGAAGGGTTATGATTTTAGCAGTCTATGTATGTATGTTTGTTTTACGTGTGTTACACCATAACGCCTAAACTACTGAACCGATTTTTATGAATGAGGTTCGGGTAACATAAGCTATATAAATTCTCCCAAAATTTAATATGGTGGATTCTACACATCAATTTCTAAACTCGGAAAAAAAATAGATAACCATGACATGTTTGTCATCAAAAGAAAGGTCTTGACGAGCACATTACAAATATGTATATATATCATATTTTCAAAGCAAATAAATATATTTAAATTGTAAAAAAATTGCAAAAGTGAGACTGCGCTATGTACAGCGCGAAATGATACCAACGCGCAGTTAATCAAATCTCAATAAATAGTAACGATTTGTAATGCCACTCTTAAGAAGAAAAACAAGTACAACAAAATATTTATATTTTGGATTTCTTCGAAGCTCGATAAATCGTGTTGGGTCGAAATAAATCGCGCTATGGTTTCGTTCAAGGCACTGCTATTTGAATTTAAAATAGGTTAATTACTGACCTATTGTATCACTCTTATTTACGTTGTTGTCGTAACGTTAATCAAGCGTTAAAACGGAAAAGCATAAAATAAAAAATGTTGTTTAAACATCTGTAACACGACTACGGGAAAATAAAAGTGATCTAAAAAGTACGAAACAAGAAAATATTTCAGACAGAAATTAAAGACATTATAATTTTGTAGGTATTCCTGGCACCCACGTGGTGACAGGCATGCGACCACGGCTTTACCCTGACCATTTTAGTACCTATGTCTTGATTTCTGTCTGATTTATTTTCTTGTTTCGTAGTTTTTAGATCACTTTTATTTTTCCGTAGTCAAGTTAGCGATTTTTTAAAAATTTTTTTTTATATCCAAAAATTTGACTCATTCGCATAGTTTTTGAAAGAACCCCGTTCAATTGCCACTAATATTAGGATAGAAAAGCCAAGCGCACATCACAGCCGCAACGGACCGCAGCGCAACGCATTTTCATACAATAAAGTGAGGTGCGGCCTGCCTGTAGTGTGCGTTGGTTCATAGTAAATGTGCGAAAGTAATCAAGGAGGATTTTTGCAATGCGTTGTGGTAGTTGCGTGGCGCCTAATTTACGCTAGCCTTTATAGCGTGTTATAGGCAAAACAGAATTATTTTAGCTTCCACATAATTTTGTAGAAAAGGTCATTGGGCAAAATCTGACCCAGTTAACGATAGTTTTCCTACAAAAACCAAATTAGTTTTAAATTTAATTTAATTTAACACTTAATTTTAGATAGTTGTTTTTTTTTTGAAACCATGGGATTAAAATGTTAAAGATGAATAAAAAATAGGTAATAAATGTATAGATAAAACAATTTCAGTGAAGCATTCTGTTAAATAAACAAAATAAACGTATATTAGTATATTTTTTAAACTCTTCTAGAATTGTTCTATTATTACTTATTTTATTTAGTTATATTTAACCTTGTTATTGTATTTTTATTTTTTTAGATTTATAGTTTTTTCCCATTATCTGCGTTAATGCGACATATATATTCGTAAACTACAGACGTTTATCTAAACATCCTATCCTATTTTTTTCTGTAGGCCGTGGGTATAGGTTCCATACTTAGTTGCCCAATGACCTTTGTTTATTCACTCGATACGATTGATAGTTATAATAAATCATTCCTGCACCGCACTCTATTTGTGTAACACACTTTTAATCACAATCTGAATGATTTTGAAGGATATTGCAAATCCATTGCAATATGTTCGAAACATTTGTTGGCTCAACAACGTAAATAACGCAATGAATGTTGTTGAACTGTCAAAATGCCATTGCTAGCCATTACTACTGGAAGTGTGTTACGTTAATGTCTTTGGAAGCCTTAAGCACTACCTACGTACTCTGCTTACCTATACTTATTATTTGCCATGTCGTACATACATCATCATAGCTATTTAATAACATACCGTTTTGATTTTGACAAGCCAGGAAATTCACGACGTCCGTGTATGCAAACCTGTCGAATTTTAAGACATTATTATCTTGCTCAACAGACACGATAATAGCTGAACCAGACAGATTGTGTAAATATTATACGAGGTGTCGGCGATCAAAACATTTGCATGTAATCGCAATCAACGTCAGACCACGTGTGTTCTCGCCGCGATGGGAATAGAACATCCATTCACTTTTTGCGTGCATGCAAAGGTACTCTTGTGCTTTGCCAGCTAGTTGAGTGCCTGCAGAGGAGTATATTGTATGTTGCCAAAATAGTAAGTGATTGTGAAAGATGTTTGAATAAAAGTTCAGCAGGGTGTATATTGCCGCTAGCGGCACTCCATACCTATCAAATAAAGTGCCGCTGGCGGCATAATAGTAGCGATGCCCCGACCAGGCTAAAGTGCCGTAAGCATTGCTTTGTCATTGTCACTATCACTGTCACTTGTTATTTTGCTTGATTGTTGTGGTTAGTTAGCTTTAAATTAGTTCGCTGTAAAACACCACATTCCCAAAACATTTTTCAAATTCAAAAGTCATTTATTCAAACTAGGCTGAGAATCAGCACTTTTCGAACGTCAAAATTACATAAGACAGTCCCCCAAAACGCCCACCCTTCACCACTTCCTAGTGCTTTAGCTGGGAAGAAGAAGTGGCGCAACAAACTCCCCAGCAGCACAGCTGTCTGTTCAGTAAAAAAGATTCTATATAATAGTATGCAAAATGATATTTACATTACGCAACACAAAACATAATTTAAATTATAAAATTAATAGCCATATGACAGCTAGCACACGCCAATATACCAACCAAAAACATCGAGAACTATACTCAAGCAGAAATAAAAATAACTTAACGAAAAAAATATCTAAATAAAAGCCTCCAGACATAAAGGGCGTGCCCGCTTACATATAGCTGTAACTAGAAGTTATAATTGATAAACTAGGACCATTGAGGTAAAGTAAAAAATTATCGAGGTCGCTAGCTAACCACATATTGCAATACAACTCATAAAAAAAAAACATTGTAATGAGTAGATTATGTCAACAATAAATAAAGTAAAATTAGTAAAATTATAAACAATTATATAAACTCATATAACCTGTCAGTAAGTAAGCTAATTCTGGAGAAAGAACATTTAAACATTGTCTTGAGTTAATCACAGCGACCAACTATTCTTATCATTTAAGTAGTCGTTGATAGAATAGTATGCCTTTGAAGAGAGGTTGGATTTTACTTTAGTTTTGAACGCATTAAAAGGCAAATCTAGCAAAGAAGAAGGTAGCTTGTTATAAAAGGTTATACCAAGCCCAACAAATGAGTTATGAACCTTATGAAGCCGGTGAAAGGGAGTACGTAGTTTGTCCTTATTTCTAGTGTTAACATTGTGAATATCACTGTTTTTAGTATATAAGTGTATATTTTGCCTAATATATAATATGTTGGCGAAAATGAATTGTGATGCCACTGTGAGGATACCGATATCTTTGAAAAAATCTCTCAGAGAAACTCTGGCACCGAGCTGGTAAATTGCTCGAACAGCTCGTTTTTGAAGGACAAATATATTTTGAATATCAGCAGCTTTGCCCCACAGCAGAATACCGTAGGACATAACGCTATGAAAATAACTAAAATAGACTAACCGAGCTGTATCAACGTCAGTGTATTGTCTTACTTTCCTGACGGCGTAGGCGGCCGAACTGAGCCTTCCCGCTAGGCTCGATATATGTTGGCCCCACTGAAGTTTGGCATCTACTGTTATGCCCAGAAAAACTGCCGTGTTTACAGTTTCAAGTGACTCTTTATCTAAGACGATGTTGGGTCCTAGATTTCTAACATTTGGAAGGGCGAACTTTACACATTTGGTTTTCTTGCTATTGAGAACTAGGTTATTTGACGAAAACCAATCCGTAACCATTGAGAGTGCACTGTTTACATCGTCAAAGTCTTGTCTATTCCTGTCTACTTTAAAAATAAGTGACGTATCATCTGCAAACAGTACAACTTCACAGATACCCTTTAAATAGAATGGTAAGTCATTGATATAGACTAAGAACAAGAATGGACCCAGTATTGAGCCTTGAGGCACACCTAACTGAACTGGCAGCCCGGAAGATTTCACACCATTAACATCTACACATTGGGACCTATTATGTAAATAAGAATTTATAAGGTTGAGAGCTTCATTTTGCACACCGTAATGACGCAGTTTACGCAAAAGCGTGTCATGGTGCACGCAATCAAAGGCTTTTGAGAGATCACAGAAAACCCCAATAGCATTTTGCGAGTTCTCCCATGCGTTAAATATGTGTTTCAGCAGAGCAACGCCCGCATCTGTGGTCGAACGACCCTTTGTAAAGCCATATTGTTCATTATGGAGGAGGCTATTTAAATTAAAATGGATTAGCAACTGCTTGAGTATTAACTTTTCAAATATTTTGCTAAATGCTGGTAAGATAGAAATAGGCCTGAAATTGCCAACGTCATTTTTATTACCTGATTTAAATAATGGTATGACTTTACTACTCTTCATGAGGTCAGGAAAAGTTCCTAAATCAACACATTTATTAAAAGTAACAGCTAGATATGGGGCTACGATGTCTATTATATTGCTTAAAAGTTTAATGGAGATGCCCCAGTAATCACCAGTGTTTTTTGACTTGAGTGTGTTAAAAACATTAACTACATCATTTATTTATCTTGTGCCTAAACGGCACATGTGCCTAGAACTCGCCGGCCGCTGCCGCGGCACCGCTCGCTTCGCTCGCTCGGCTAGTGCGTTGTGTGGTCGCAGTTCTAAACTAACCTAACCTACCTTTCAGCCATTTTCATTTACTAAGCCACGGGGTTGTAAGGCTACACTTAAGTTTAGCCGGGTATATATGAAATAAATTAACATGAGCCTCTCCTCAAAAACAAAATAACAAGTGACAGAGACAATGACAATTACAATGCAATGCTCAACAATCAAACAAAATAACAAGTGGCAGTGACAATGAGAATGCAATGCTTACGGTATTTTAGCCGGGCCGAGGCAGAACCACAACTATGCCGCAAATAGTCAAGTCAAGCCTTTGAACCTCATCTTTTAGCTTTAAAAAAATAAACTGACCCAATCCATAACCTCCTCCTATTTTGAAGTTGGTTAAAATTGTATGCTATGAATAGACGTGCTAATTAACACGTTCAGTGCCGGGAGCCCTCCTGGAGGGTTCACTTAGTCGCATCTGGGATGCCGGGAGCCCTTGCGGAGGGCTCATTTTAAATGTAGGTTTTTCTTAACGTATACAGCATTATAAACCGTGAAAATAAAATCTGATGTATATTTTAACAAGATTTATTAGTATATGCGTTGGTTTTAAAATCCAAGCATCTTATTATTATTTTTTTTATTTGTTCTTTGTTACAACTATTCACTAACCATTTAAAAGGTTGTGGAAACTACGAATAGACAAGACCCCCTTTTTTTTTTTTTTTGGGTGGGAAATTATCAAATAACTTCTCCCGCTCTGGGTGGAGCGGGAGGGCGTGTCAGACTCTTACTGACTAAAACCCACCCGTGTTCCTTCCGTTGCCTGTACGTTGCCAGGGGCCACGGTATCCCCTTCGGACTTTCCCGCAACTTGTACCGTGTCAATTTGACGTTTCTACTAAGTTCTATGAAAATGGGTAGAGTCGGAAGTGTGAACCTAGGTAGGTAGTGTAGGTACCTAAAATTCCTCATACAATCGTGTATCCGAGTTTTACATTGAGAAATTCCCGATTACTCATTCTGAAAATAATACAAGTTCGAGTTTTCAATTCGGCACATGTTTTATACTTGTAATCGAAAATGTTGCCATAAAAGTTTCAATATGATTACATTAACGTTGTATTTATGAAACCGATTGCTACATTTATTCAAACGAATATCGATTCCGTATGTTTATGTTTACATACTACATTAGAATTTCCATCGCGTCATTCTGAACTGGGAGCATGGCCAGTACGGCTTAACAAATGAGCGAAGAAAATTAGCAGTCTTTAAGAAATACCTTCATTCATAAAACGTATCTACGAGTTTCTGATTTTATGAATGATGTACCGACGTAGGTACCTCTGCTTGGCTTCTGAACACTCGAGAAAAGCAGATATGAAGCCAGCAAGGTAATTGCGTAACGCGCATACAATTGCAACGGCTTTCATTTTGACAATTTAACAACATTCATTGCGTTATTTACGTTGTCGATTTAACGAATTTTTCAAATAAATTAAGCAGTGGATTAGGAATTTCCGTCGCAATCATTCAGCTTGTGATAGAAAGTGTTGAACAATTTCCGTGAAGTTTTCATAGAAATTGTTCCACCAGAGTAGCGACGCGCCTAACTGCGGGAGCCTTATTGCAAAAAATGGAACATGTCTATATTTCTGCCGTCTGCTTTTGTTTTCACGTAAGTGTCATTTCACACCGAGACGTGACGCGACGCGTCGATACTTGAAGAGGCCAGTGGTTTCGCGCTGGCAGCCCAACGCCTCGCTGCTTCGTAATGCGGCTCGCTGCGCCGCGAGGCATCTCGAGGCGCAGCGCGGGGAACACGACGCCGCGCGCCGCGAGGCATTTTCGAATTATCTCAATTATCTCATTTTCGAATTATCAAAAAGATACACAAATGTGTAAATAAAGTTATATTTTGTATCACTATCTTAAAAAGTGAACGTAGCGTCGCGTCGCTTCGAGTAACGTCTCGGTGTAAACTGACCCTAACATGTTTTGATAAATTCTGTTGTCATTTGTTTTTAATAATTAAATAAGTAATAAGTTGTCTGTAGTGTCAGTTTTTATTAAAAGCGTCGGCAAACGAGGTGGAAATAAACGGGACAAACAAAACTTTTTTTTTTAATATTGGAGTTATTTCTGTTGGAAGGTTAATTGTTAATTAATCTTATTGTTCTTCATAGACTAATTAATTACCCAACTATTGGCTGCTGTCAAGTTAATTGTGGGTATACTTTGATTTTACAGTTTTGTTGTGTAGGTCGTGAGGTGACATAAAAAGTCTCTTTCCGTGGACAAAAGAGGATATTATGACACTTCTCCTGTGTGTAATACCTACATACCTACTAACTAACTATAGCTATTGCACCGGTGTAATAATGGCGATTTTTCCATATACGTATAAGTACTAACATATTTTAATAAAAATCAGTTCAGGGCTTCTGAGGAGCTGATGTAAACACAGCTTCGCATTTAGAAAAGATCCCAAAATTACGAAACAGTACCTAAAGATCGCATAGCGACTGTCTATTCTATTTCCCAGCGAATAGAAACCGTAACACTAAATCTATTCTTAGATCGATAAATCTATAATTTCTCCACATAAATGTTACAACATGCAATAAATATCGGAGTCGTATTATTGATTTGATCATGAAACTGTTTGTAAAATTATTAATAAAACCTATTTTCGTTGGACACGGTCAGTGCTAGAGCCAAATCAGCTGATTTGAGAAAAAATAACAAGTTATACTGTGAAGATTTTAGTAGGTATTTTTACACAACGATTGTGTCCTCTAAGGCTTTTCTCATATTTAAACGCGGGTAGGTACTACCAATATTTAGCAGTAAATTAGGCGATTTTGTAGGCCCGATACTGGAATTGGTAGTAAAACATTTAAAAAGTTACAGGAAGTTTAAGGTGGCTGCTCAATTCAGATGTCTGAATTCAGGGACCGCGGAAGTACTCCCTGACGGGGGCGAAAAACTTCTTTGGTGAGCCCTATCCTTCAATCTCCGACCCGGGCGGCCTCCGGTCAATCTACTGCAGTTATAAGACGAAACAGAGATGACTCATGGTCAATTAATTTATCGGTCAAATTATATTAATATTTTATTTATTACTTAGGTACCTATATTGCGAAGATTCACGGGTGCGCCAAAGTTCACCTAAATTTTCAACTCCGATAATTGGAAATCCGAAAATGTTCTTCCTAATATTTTTCATCCTAACAATCACAATTCCTAACTACTCTGTCTCTAATGTTCATAATTCCGAAGCATTCAACTTCATAATGTCAGTAGCAATAAACATCTATTATACTTTTATTTGTTTCCCTATATTTTCTCAACATAACCATCTTTTATACTATTATTCAAAGTCATATCTTTTTTGTTTAGATTTCTTTTTATTCATAATAATCAGAATACATTAATTTTGCGAACTTTATTTTCACATAACATATATAACGTTTAACAATAATAGTACCATGGTACAAGTAGTTAAATACATGTTGTCTTAAACTCATTTCAATTAAATTAGTTTAATATTAGCGGCTATAGCTTTCAAATAATCACTTTTATTGGTGTATTTTGCTTTTAAATTGCTTTTAACCTGCAAAGATATCCATAGGTTAGGTTAGGTTAGAACTGTGACCAACTACGCGCGAGCCGAGCGAGCGAAGCGAGCGGTGCCGCGGCAGCGGCCGGCGAGCGCTACATCGAAATTGGTCGCGAAATTTTTCTAAGTATTTTTTTCATAGTGCCCCCAAGAAACGAATCGTTGCAAAATCGACTCCACGCAGTCTTGTTTGCCCTACCCCTAGAGTGTTATTTAAAATCGCGAAGGCGCGGAGGGGCGAGGCGGCCCGCGAGCTGAGGAGCAGGTGGTTTTAACGCCCGCCGCCGAGGCTGAGGCTAGCCGAAGCTACGGTGGTGAGCGTTAAACACATCTGCGACGAGCAGCTCGCGTGGGATCGCCGGAGCCCCACAGCGCCGGAGCCGTGACAGAAACCATGCCTGCTGCATGTTGCATGCTGCATGCTTGCTTGCATGCTTGCATGCTGCATGCCTGCTGCATGCATGGTCATGATCATTATGCGTAAACAAATGTATGCTTTAGAATTTGATTAAGTTATGCGTACATATAATTAGGATAAACAAAATTATGCCATGTTATATTATCGAACCCTCAAATTAAAATTATAAATATCATCTTCTACCCACATATATTTTTTATAACACTTGGTAAATGTTTCTTTCTGAGTATGAGTGAAAATATTATGGTAATTATGTTTAGGGATAAAAGCGTTATGATAAAAAACAGTAGGAGTTTAAATATATTTACATTAATGATATTATTAATTACAATTTTCGGAAACATGAGTGTTATGAACATCGCCGGTAGCACTACAAATAGTATGAATGAAAACTTTAGGATGAAAAATTTTAGGAAGAGTGATCATTCGGATTACAAATCGTTAGGAAGAACAATTTCGGGTAAAGAACTTTAGTTGAGCCAATATGGACCCAAGATTCACTGGACGATACCAAAGACATTGCGCCTCTCAGCCGTCTTTGAAGCTCATTCCCTAAGAATGTCATTTAAATCTAAACCAAATGTTTCTGTCGTATGCACGTGCAGTATTGCTAGATTAGTCTTCTCTGCTTCATTGATGGTTGATGGTCGGAGGAATGTTCCGATGCGTCAAAGGGCACTCAGCGACCTTTCACAAGACTTAGTCGTAGCTGGCACTGTGAGGAGCAATACTACAACCTTTCTACTTGACCAATCATTGCCCTTGAAACTTTGAGTAGCCAGTTCTCTTGCGTACTCTCGGTCTTCACTTTAGGCATTGCTGAGTCAATATCAAAATCGGTTGCGTGAACACCTAATGCGGCCTGGATGTCGCTTGCCTATAACTCCTTTGAATGATTAAGAAGAAGAGGTTCGAGCTTGTCCAGGCGATTCAGAAAAAGCAAAGCTCTGTGAAGGATAGCACAGAGTATCCTTCTTTACCAGCACGTCGATTCTGTAAAATTCAAACAACAACTCGCATCTCACATCGCTATTCACTCTCACTTCGCATAAGGTTCAAAATTACCTTGATTTTGCATTCTGTAAGCATCACCCAGTCACTTGCAAAGTGAAGTGAGTTCCGAAGGGACCAATATTATAATATAGTTATCCTACAGGTAGTAAAATAGGAGGGGGCGCGGACCCTCGTTTGATTTTAGGTTGATGCGATTCGACGTTTAGACGTGAGTCCATCAATGCCTGGTTGTGGCGAAGGCTTGTATAGTAAGTTTCTCAAACAATGCGCGGAAATTCAAACTAAGTAAATTAATTATAAATTCCAGAATCAATGACGAACAACGATAATTATTCACGCACCAATATGTTTATTAGTTTCTTCAAACAGCCTTCTCTTTTTAAATCCAAATCAAAATTTTAATAAAAACTTTGTTAAGTTATTTCCTTGGTTGCCATGTTTTATTCGTGTCATTTCTAAATAACAAGACAGATTTGAGTTTTTAAAGAAATTTATTCGGCCGCTAAACACGACAGATATGGATTTTAATACAAACATTTTCGGCCGCAGCCGGGCGCTCGCGTGAAGTCGACCAGTACAGCATTTATCTGGAAGAAGGTTGATAAAATAATGCTCGAATTTGCAAGCATGTTTGAGAAAAAACATATAACATCATGTTGTATTGTATTCTTCAAAGGGCAAAGCGATGTGTAGAACTCTGCGAGCGCTTAGCCAGTTGTGGTACATAAGTCCCATATTAAAGGGGGCGAGCTGCCTGTTCCGTCACTAACAACCTGGCCTCTCTAGACTCCATAAAGGAACATAATCATCATCGGCCGAGTCTTTCCCCAACTAAGTTGGGGTCGGCTTCCAGTCCAAAAGGATGAAGTGGAATTCCAGAATTTTACATGGAGCAACTGCTTATTTGACCGCCCCAACCCAGTGACTTGGTATCACGATACCCCTTGAAAAGATTGGTCGTCAAATTCCCAGGATTCTGACTACCCGTAAGGACTGTCAAATATCTACGAATGACAGCCGGGACCAACGGATTAACAAACTTTCCGAGACACGGAGGGGTCTCAATGGTCAAAGATCCACGAACCAAGCTCGGCAAGCGTAACTCTAGACACCATTGAAGAACATTTTCTATTATTTACACAAAAGTTAAACTCGTGTTAATTTTTTAGGAAGTGCCTTGGAAGCACATCATTGTGGTGTTGAAAGTGTGAGCTAGACTACAATAGTACTGCTCCAAAGAGCTTAGAATAAAACTGATGACACATAGCTGTGTAAATTGACGTGACGATGACATTTTAAGGGCAGCGCGCCATTGAGCGTGTTCTTGACTCGACTTCTTTGATATAATCTGTCTAAATAAGGCGATCTACGTGCGTAAAGCACAGGGGCCTATTTAATAAAACCAACAGGCGACAAGTGACCGGCGACAGACTGTCAATTTTTTTAATGTTTCTTTCATGGTTTCTGCTATAAACTGCACGACGATCTACGAATTAGGCCCTTCGTACACAAGGCTACGCAAATCTTCAATACCCGACGATTTTAGTCTGTAAGCGACTACCGCAATACAAATTCATAGAGGTTCGTACACAGGCACGCGTCGCCGACATTTTGTTAATTCGTCGCCGACACCAGCCGCGCGCTACCTGCCGGCCGAGATTGTCGTAAGGTACAACCGTCGCTGCGATTTTCAAGACGGCGTGGGCGGAGCATTTTGTAAATTAAATTCGTGTGAGCCGCGTAGCTGCTACGCCTACAGTTGCAGAATAGACACTCGCGTCTTGCGATTCAATGGTGCCGGTTCTCTTGTACACCGAACTAAACTATCACTAAAATTCCTTACTTATTCCTTAGAATCTTAAAGCAATTCTGCAAAAAAAAAACATAATTTAAAAATAATTTTGACACAACTAGAATCGAATTTGACAATCGCGACTCCCATGTGGTACTTGTTTGCCCTACCCCGTAAAATTTTTTAGAGCCAGAGGCGCGTTTTGCGATTGCCATTTTCACTAAATTAATAACCCAGTGCCTACTAAAATACAGTTAAGTGGTGTCACTTTAGACTATTTCAGAATGGGAAATCGTCGTTTGACAGGAATAAATATATATAGTTTAGAGGAATTTGTGAAAAGAGAATCGGCAACACTGTCGTATGTACGGACCGTGAGCTAACAGATATTCGTGAGCCAAGCTTACAAGAATATTTGCATAGCCTTGTGTGCGAGGGGCCTCACAGCCGGGACCGACTGCGCTTAACGTGTTTTCCGAGGCACGGAGAGGTCTCATTCATATGTAATGACTGATCACACGAGCTGCGAGCCCCTATCGTGCATGTTAACTTCCGAGTTTCAAAATCTCAGATTGCAGCATTAAATTATGCACGAAGTCAATATTGCCAATAATGCAAATTCGCACGTAAACGGTTCATAGGTACATAACTGTCCGAAAAATTATTTGGTTACTCTATAAACTCAAGTAGCGTACCACAGTCACGCGCCACAGCCACAAGTGGCGGGGCACTTATGGCTGTGGCGCGTGTCACAATCCGCAATT
This sequence comes from Xanthia icteritia, assembly GCA_949128155.2. Taxonomy (NCBI): domain Eukaryota; kingdom Metazoa; phylum Arthropoda; class Insecta; order Lepidoptera; family Noctuidae; genus Xanthia; species Xanthia icteritia. The sequence goes on from OX421931.1 coordinate 19,363,279, forward strand.
CCGAATATTTCAATGCATTTTATGAACTCGACGCGAGTGCGAGCTGCTAGCTCGCGCTCGCGGCGAGTTCAGCCGAGAAATTATATTATTCAAGATTTCAGTCAGATATCAGCATTATTTTAACAGCAAACGATGAAACAGTATCCCTGTTGCTATCTTCCTTTATACAATGTGAAATTTGATTCGTTTGCATCCTCCTAAGGGATAATTGTAATCATCATTATGAACAACTTTCACTATGGGATCAAATCTGAAATCCGAAAAAAAAAACATCTGTTCCTGAGAACTACTCGTAAATAAGCAGATAAGTAGGTATATACGAGTATTAACTCATACAATTTATTTAATTACTCATACATTTAATTTTATTATTATACTCATCTGTTCCTCTTTTTTCATTTGATATTTCGATTAGTCTTTTGTTACTGCTTTATTTAATTATAAGTATTGTTAATTAAAGGTACCATTCCGTACCCGACCGCAGGCGGCAACTGCAGACTGGTTTCTATTAATTTCTACGAAATACCTTCCGTAGCTAGCGACACGTCGTCGTCGTTGGCAGCTACGGGTGAGTGACTGGCGACCACCCAACCGCAGACCAGTAGTGCGCCAACGCTCGAGCGATAACACGTTTTTCTATCTTCTATCTACCGACTGGAATACGGGCTGCTGCCGCCTGCGTTCGGATTCAGAATCATGACTACATCGACATGACGCTGCGACACGTCGCATGCAGTTGCTGCTTGCGGTCGGTTTCGGAATGGTACCTTAACACTCGTAGGGTATACATATATTATGTCATTCGTTAGAAGCTACGACAACATGTTAACAAAGACAAAAAAGTGTCAGACGCCATTGCTAATAGAATTAAATAAATTTCAAACCGTCGCGTACGCTCGATTTTGTTCCCATCGGCATAAATGTCAAAATTCCATAAAAACTTTGATCCCTTATTTAACCCCTTTAGGGGATGAATGATTAAAAACCCGTCCTTAGTGCTCGCCTTCGATAGGTATTCTTCCGTCGACAAAACCCGTTTCACGGCGTTTCATGCTACGCGTGCTGGTTATAGGCCTCTCCCAGGCTGCGCTACCCTGTCTTTCTTCCGCATCCAGTCTGTCCCATGTAGCTACCTTAAGGTCACAATTATTGTTATATGTCAATCCGCATTGAGCAAGCGCGAGAAGAGGTATTTGTTCTGCAGTGGGACAGTTTATACTAGCAGTTCTGCGAGCAGTAGACCTCGCGAGCACAAACTTTTTTGCAACAATTGACCTTTCAGTGTTAGATCGAGCCCCAAACTAATCTTATCTCTGTAGGTGATAAGGAGTAGGAATCGCCCGTAACGTCGGCCGAATCTTTGGATTCCGTGTTTAGCTAGTAGACCTGCAGGAATAAACCATGAACGATAGCTTGTAGTTTTAGCGTTCGAAAATATTTTATGCTACCAACGCTCTTCTATGATTTGATGGCGATGACCTACTTTTTTCCTATCAAAAAAACATGACATCGTTCAATACGTCAAATTCAAATTAAAAAACCGGCCAAGTGCTTGGACCACGTACAATGGAGGGTTCCGTAGTTGAGATGAATATGTGCCAAGAACAAACTTTAATATTGTAGTTAAAAAACATGTTCTACACATTATACACATATACATTACAACTGCAAATGTAAGTTGGTCGATTATTACCCGTTAACTTGTAAAGCATACTTAGCTGTGATAGTTTTCCTTTTAACTTCGTTATATATACTACTGCCATGATTTTTTTCACGTATACTAAAACAACCATCTATCTGGCCGGGGGGTCGACACTTGGCTCTAACAAAAATTAGCACTTTAAAGCTTAATGTTTCGCAAACCGATCCCTGAATCGCTAAATAGTTTTCAGACACCCACACGACATCCCACAACATGGGACTGACGAGCAAAAAAAAAATACCAACTACACGTGTAGGTAGGGAGGTAGCAAAAAAAAATGATTTATCATGATTTTATTTTACCACTTTGTCGGCGTTATTAATATGTATGCCAAATTACAGATTTATAGTACTAAGATTCTCTGAGCTAAGCCGCGGATCGACAGACAGACAGGCAGACGGACATGGCGAAACTATGTCGGTTCCTTGTTGACTACAAAACACAAAAAAACAGAAAAATGATGATTAAAAATTTGTAGGCCAGCTAGAAAAATGAACTAATAGGTTTTAATAAATGGTAAGCAAATTACTGCATTTTGAGGAGCTATTCTGCTCGTCGTGCCGAAGATCCTCATCAGATCTTCACCAAATTTTTTGAGACTTACCTAAAGTTATAACCTTTCAAATAAAAAAGAACCATAGAAATCGGATCTTTTAGGCGGAGTTATCCTCGCGACAGAAATCGTCACGCGAGAAATAGTTCAAACTTGCGACTGTCGTCATCTTATTCAAAGAAAAAGACAGAGAGAGAGAGAGTGTAAATTCACACTTTCTCTCTCTTTGTCTTTTAATAAAAAGAAGACAGTCGCAAGTATGAGGTTCTCCGAGAAAGTGTAAATTTAGTCAAAATGCAAATTCGAGATGGCGGCTGCGAAAATATTGTTTTAAATCATACGTTAGAAAGAACGAGGGTACCCGACCCCACACGTTTTTTTCTCTTAAAATACCTATATTTTAAGGAGTTTTATTGACGTTCGGTGTTAAGTTCAAATTTCTGACAGACAAAACCATGTAAGATTACTACCGCTAATAACTACGACACTTTTAATACTAGAGATAAGCGTTCAAAAGATCAATCATATATGTAAAAAAAAAATTGGGGCCGGATAGAATTTGCCCATGACGTCACATCGCGACTACAGGTGCATGCAAGCGACCCTCTACTTTTCTTCACTACCTATGTGTCAAAATTCCAATTCGTATAAAGCAAAAACGTGTTTAGCTTGAAGTGGCTTGAACGGTGATTATGATATCGTTGTCAACAGTTGATAAAGCACTAACAGAAACGAAAGAGAAACATTGGAAATATTTTTACAATTTTTTTTCTATTTTGATGCAGTTGAAAATAGCAAAATATGATATGGGATATAGATGTCGTCTCATATCAGCGGTAAATCTAGTCAGAATTGACAAAAATTCCAATGCAAGAAAGCTTACTTCAACATCATCATCTGTCTAACCTTTTCCCAACTATGTTGGGGTCGGCTTCCGAAAAGAAAGCTTACTTCATTGAAACCAAAACCAATATTAAGTAATGAGCGGTCGTTGGTAAAGAAAAGAAGACACAGAAATAGGACGGAGGGCATCAGAGGGAAAGCTTCAATAGATTCAGACCAGCAGATCTTAAAATCCCATTGTTCGTGTCTAATGTGCACACAAATACATCTGAGAAGGACATAATCGAGTAATTTTCATAAAACCAACGAAAATATATACTCTTCAGAAAATGAAAATAAGAACAAAAAACTTTTTTGCAAAAAAAAATAACCGACTTCCAAAAAAAAACACTAAAATAACTTTTTTACAAAACAAAAACCACCGAATTCCACAAAAATACACTTAAAAGAGAAAAATAACTTGAATTTCGGAAGTCGGTTCAAATAAAAAAGGAATTTTCAAAATCGGTTCATAAATGACGGAGATATGAGGTAATATACAATGAAAAAAAAAAAAAAAAAAAACAACCGAATTGATAACCTCCTCCTTTTTGGGAAGTCGGTTAAAAAGAAGTTACAGCGCCTACAAAATGACATTTTCGAAGCATAAATTAGATGTTTTCCTACATGATGAGATCTGGCCAGACGGTGTGACATCTCGTCGCTTTATGCCGTACAAACAAGCTTATGATGAGAAGAAAATAAATATTTCGACTGATAATGTATAATGTTTCTATGGTAACATTTAACTGCAAAAATAGCTATACCGATGATATGGTGCTGCTGGCTCCCTCGAGTTGTGCATTGCGGAAATTGCTTGCCACATGTGAAAAGTATGCACACACGGTCTGAGTTATAATGTAAAAAAGTCAGAGTGCATGATCTTCAAGGCGGGTACAAAGTGCCCCACTGTTGTTCCACCAGTGTTACTCAATGCTATTCCTCTTAGTCGAGTAAACCAATTCAAGTATCTTGGGCATGTGGTTACGGAACATCTTGGAGATGATGTAGATATGGATAGAGGCTGGCAAAAGTAAGAATTGTTCAGGGAACTCCTCTCGTTAGGTAAGGTTAGGTTACAGCTGTGACCACATGTTTTCACGAAAACGAACGGCGCAGGCTCGAACTGCGCCTACTTAGTTTGTACTATTTGAATAGATTGCCTGCATGTGGCTAGTATTGCTTTCACCACCAGTTTAGCACAGTACGTTGTTCGTATTAGCACTCTGAGAGTAGAGATTTAAAATCTATACATTTATTAAATTAAAGTTGTTCCTATGTGTACATGTGACATTTAGAGAGAATTTGTTTCGGAAGGTTTTTAAGTAGACTTAATACATTAACTTTAAACTTTCAAATAGTTAGTTGATCAATATTATGTCAAGTCTTAGAACAGGGGTGGTCACTAGTTAATAATTAAACAAAGTAGAATGCTTAACTGCTTGTTACGTCGTCGTAGCAGATTGCTACGGCTACGGGCCATTCCTATTATTGTGGCCTTATTGTACGAAACAATAATATAAACTCTTGACAACATACAATTATTATTTCATTACTTTTAGGGCCGCGGGATGGGATGCGTTTTAAGTGACTGACTGCTGCCTAGATGGCGTTGGTGTCGAATTAGAAGTCGCTATGGTTTCGTTCACAAAGTTGAATATAGCTCGTCAGGTGTTTTATTTTTGGTTTTTTGTTGTCACAACAATATTATGGTATTTTTTGGGTAGCTGGAAACCGTTTCAAGTGTACAGCTAAGAATTCAATATCAACTAAAGTGATAGAAGTACTATTATCTTCCAAGACACCGCTTCAATACAATAACATGCATCTACGCAACTACTTTCACAGTCTGACACTCCTTTTCAGTTCTGCAGTAATCTTAATAAATTATTTGCTGACATAGGTAAAAAACTTGCAGATAATATTATCAGCGACCACACTTCACCCACTTCACCTTACTCCTTCCACACTACCTTTTCTTCATCTTCATTTGTATTGGATCACACGGATGTTGATAAGGTCAAATCTGTAATTCAGTCCCTTAGATCAAGTGCAGCCACTGCCACTGGTTGGGATAGTATCTCTCCAGCGGTACTTAAGAGATACTGTGACATTCTAGCGCCAGTTTTAAACCATATATTTAACTTCTGTTTTAAGACTGCTGCCTTTCCGTCAGCTTTTAAAACAGCGCCATGTGTATCTTTTTGTCACACTGTTTCTGGAACATTGTGTAACCAAAAGTATACAAATCTTTCTGCTTAGTAAAAGCGCAGTGTATCTTTTAGACACACGTTCTCTATACATTTAATTTATGCAGAAATCAAAGCCCGGGTCTGTCACAAATTTGCCAAAAATTTAAACAACATTCACTTAAGGGGTGGCGCTGAGAGTGTTAAGGATGGCGATGGAAGCTCTTTTTTAATAACCATCGCTCTATAGCGGTACTATCCGCCCTTTCGAAGTTTGAGCGCCTAATCAATAAGAGATAGGTAGGTTTTTTCGAAAAAAAAAATTGGTTTTCTTTTTATCAATACGGATTCCGTAAGAACAAGTCAACCAGTGATGCAGTTCATGCAGTAACGAATTGCATAGTAAAAAAATCAACAGTCGCAAAAAAGTGCTTACAGTGTTTCTTCTCGCGAAGGCCTTCGACACCGTTCCCATTTCTAACCTTTTACTTAAACTTGAGAGAGCAGGCGTCGCAGGCAGGCGAGGACTGCAGCTTGATATTTTTAAAAGCTATCTGACTAATAGACTGCAAATGGTGAAAATTGGTGACCTTTTCAGCGACGAGCTCCCGATGTGCCGCAGGGCAGTATACTCGGTCCTACGCTATTGACTCATCTTTTTGAATGACCTCTGCAATCATCACAAATTCAAAAATTGTGTCGTTTGCTGATGATACAGCTGTTACGTTTTTCGCTAACTCGTGGTCTGAACTTCAGATTTTTACACAAAATGGTATTAACTGTGCCTTTAACTGGCTTCGATCCCACGCTATAACACTTAACACATCCAAGACGAAATTGATGACTTCATCAATTTCGTCTCTTCATCGTCATTTCATCTCACAAACCTCACAACCTGATATTCCTATCACTTTAAAAGGTCACTCCTGTAACAGTATACATTCACACACAATATTATCAATTGTTTCAATGTTCACTCATTGAAACAATTGATAATATTAAGTACCTAGGTATAACTTTAGATAAATACCTGAATTATAAAACTCATATTTATTTGGTTACAGGCAGGGTCAGAAAACTTATTTATATTTTTTTAACTCTTCGACACATCGCTAAGCAGTCTCTTATCCGCAATGTATACTACGCCTTATGTCAATCTATTTTTACTTATTGTATTAGTTGCTGGGGCGGCGCCACAAAGACTGCCCTTAAACCTTTGGAAGTGTCCCACAGAGCTATACTTAAAATTGCAACATAAAAATGTGGTGTCCTCAACGCAAGGCAATATTTCATTCCACAAACCATTCTTCCCCAATACTTAAAAACCCCTCTTACTACTATTACGAAATGACGGAAAGACATGATTTGTACTGTTCCACAAACTCAGTTTAAATACACTAACAGATTTTTCTACTATCTTGGCCCTTGCTTGAATAATAAAATTAATGCGTCCTTATATATAAATAATTTACCATACCACAAATGCAAACTCGCCCTCCGTGCATTACTCCTGAATAAAACCTACGACAAGACAGAAAAGTACTCATTGTCACTTACATGAAGGTAACCCCATTTACTATTGTTCACACACACACTCACTCTCACACACTCATACACACACACACGCACACGCCCTCAATCGACTCAGCACATCTGCACTCTTCATTCTAATTTGTTTTATTTCATTTTAATTGTAAGATTTTATCTTTTGTGTTTTGATACTGTAATCTATAAAAGCATACTTAATAAGGCCTACTTTGTAAGTCCCTCATGTACTACAAAACCTTTATGTTTTTAAATAAATAATATTATGGTCAGTCAGGATTTTTCACATTTGTGTTTTGTAATCATAAATAATTAGTTTTAAGAATGAAAGCTCTCACAGAAGCTTCCTTACCAGAAGTGTTTAGGCTGACCAACGTGTGGTTTTAGATACTAAAGAAGTCCGTTACAACCCTACGCACACACTATTTTTTAAATGATTCGTCACGAATTTCTTTATAAAAAATACAATCATATGTACCTTAGTTAAAACAGTAGGTGGGTACTACTGTTATAACTTATATAATCATAAATGGAAACTGTTCAAAATGCATACTCGAATAAAATCATCAAACTAGGCACTAGTAGTATTTCAGCGCTATTGCAATGTAAATCAGCGCTCACTGCCAAAAGTTTCGAATAAATAAATCATACGGAGAAAGCAATACGTTACCTCAACGTCCAAATATGTTACAGGCATAACAAGCTCATGTTATGTAAACATGTTTCTTATTAAAATCTACTGTAACACTATGAAACGGACATTGTTTATGAAACAAGAAACATTGTTGCAAAATTGCAATTGCTTATTATGTTTCGTAGAAAAGCTAGTTAAAACCGTATAAAGATGAAAGAAACTGTTGGAAAAATAAATACGCGAGCATAATGCAGTGAATGGCAAATGACGTATGTATGTATACATATACCTGGCTATGTATACACTAACACTATACAGCATGTATCAAAAAGGTGTAGTCAAATTTAAGGGCGTGCATCTTTTAGAGAATTTATGAGATTTCTCTACCTAAATGATGGTGAAAACCGCATAAAAATCCTTTACGAACTTTAGGAGAATAACGCGGACACACAGCCAGACAGGAAAAGCGACTTTAATCCTAACTTATAATAATACACCATGTTTAACTGAATTAATGCAAATTACGAAAGAAGTAGTTTGTTCAGAATCGTTTACTGAATCGATTTCTGTCATTTTTCATATAGTTTTTGATCCCAAAAATAATTTATTTAATTACAGTCATACTTCCGCTGTACAGTCAAAACCAACCGAAATGGACGAAGTACTTACTACTGTAGACTGGACCCTTATGCGTGCGTAGATTTGTTATGTGACCTCAATTTTCTCCTACAATCAGTACCTACCTATAAGTAATTTAATAAATGAACAATAATTTATACATGATAGTAAAAATTCAATGTGCGTATTAAATAATAACACAATATTCTAATCGGGGTGTTTGGCGTTAATTCTGGGATATGCTGTACCTATATGCAAAAGTGAGTTTGTTTGTTTTTTTGGAATGTTTGTTGCCTATAGGTACATAGGATACTTTTTATCCCGGTAATTCGTTCCCGTGGGATAATTTCCGAACTCCAAGCGGGCGAAAGTAAATGTTATTTCGTTTGATGATAAAAACAAAACCTTAATCGGTCAATTTGATGTGACGGCTTTCGGCTGAAACGATGACGATGATATCCCAAGTTCGATGAAATGTTTATAAAACCAATCACCGACAGTCCGTACTTCGATGTTTCACTTACCGAAATACTGTTCTGTTATTTTAGTTCAACGAACGACATTGAGGGGTAACACCGAAGTAACCACGCTTGGCAAGGTGATCGGCGATCTCTTTGACTCAATTTATGTCCAAACCTGTCAGTCAACCGGTGCATTAACCTATTTGGCATTCGTTGACTGTGTTACTTTGGTTTTTAAAACTACAACCGATCTACATTATATTCCGACTCCGATGTAGAAGAGAAGCATACTACTTACAAACGGATTGGATTTTAATAGGTCCTTTCTAATACATGTATTTAGTTAAGAAAGTTAGTGTGAGCGATCAATTCTTTTGTCTCCTGTCGTATTGACACCGACTATGAGAATTACTTATGCCGTGGCAAAATTGCCGACTGGTTATTATGTCAATCCAGTCAGCAGCAGTCAGCCTCATGGTGGGACCATGCTGACTATCATGGTGGTAACTGGGGCTGGCTGGTGGTATTCCACCAATGCAGGCTATTTGAATGCACCCCTTACGTTAATTTGATGTAATAGCTTAAAATCTGTTCCAGAAGTCATCAAAATCTTAATATTTACAGTAAAAGAGATGAAAGACACAATTTATAATACTAGAAATAGGGACCAATTAGTTCAACCTGGTTTTAGACTGGCTAAAGTAGACTCATCCTTCATGGGGTACTGTTTAAAATGTTACGATAAAACACCTTACCAAAACTAAATTAAACGAAATTTAAATATTGTACAAATAAAACGCACACTATGCTGCCAAGCATATTATAAGTTCGGGGATTACATCGGAATCGCTGACAAAATGCTTGGCTCAACGCGGTCCAGCTCCACAAGGGCGTATAAACTAGTTGATTAGCATTCGAAAATATTGTTGGAGCTGCTGAAGATTGTAAAAACTAATCTATCGTATCTTTGCATTGTATAAATTCAATCTCTTAGTATTGTATAATTGCATAGCACATGTATGAGCACTGTGACCATGTACTTACCTTGTACAAAACTACCATTTACTGGGTACGTCTTTCATTGACTTGAATGTGCCCTGGCGGCTGAGAGTATGTCATGCTCACTCAAATGTCTCATTGGTGGTGGCGTGTGTGTTGGATCGTTAAGTTCTCTTCAAAATAGTTGAGCTAAATGGTGCTGATCCATGCGTCATATTCGTGAACGGGCGCCGTCAGTTGGAACTGGCCATCTCTTAGCTGCCACGGCTTATTATAATTTATTTTAATTTTTTAATAGTTTTTATCTTTTTATTACGAACGCTTTTAACATGCACGTCTTTCTACATTGTTCTCAGATGTGTAATTTAAACATGAATGATGTAACTATAATGTAACCAATATTTGATTTAAAAGAGTGTCCGTGGAGTTTATTGCCCGTTCTTCTCCATAGGAACCTACTACGGTTTGGAATGGGCAACTAGCTTCATCTTTCTGACTGACCGACCTCTTGACAATTCAAAAGTGCCTGTAATTGGTTTATTTGAAATAAATGCTTTAAATTTTGAGGTTTGAGTACTTATAAGGGGCCTGGGGCCTAGATCAAGATTCACACATAGCAGCGCGTTGTGGTTGCGTGTGACATGGATAAAATGACGTTAATGTCTCCTGTTATCTTGGGTGAAAATAGTTCATCATGAATAGGTGCAATGCTTTATCAACGTAGAAAATTGTTCTAAAAGTATACGTACATACATATTGAGTTCCCAAATTTTCAACACAGGTGCAACAGCCACCATGACTCCGCACTCCGCAGTCAAGTCGCTTGCAACTGTGTTGAAATTGAGAGTGATTTTTTGTCACATTGAGCTACTAAAACCGCGGTTTTGGTGACAAAAATGTAACAAAAATCACGGAAGACAACAATATATAATTTTTAAGTGTTATTTCGCAAGTAAATTCGTAATACGCGTAGTATTTTCGCCAGGCCATGACCTCGAGCGCAGGGTCGACGGAAAATAGAATCCGGATGTAACATAACAACTGTCGTATGAATGTTTTTGTTTTACGAACAATTTTAAGTGTTGGGAAGTTTCTTCTTGTTTATTTTAATAGATCTCCTACGTAGGTGTTAACTTAAAAGCATTTTGACGTGTAGATAAAATATAACGAGCATACCTAAGAAAACATCTAAAAAAATCTAAACTATCGGAACTTAAAAACTGAATTGCAAAATCATGTCTTGCTTGTTAGGGTTCCGCAGCCTACCGGAACCCTTATGATTTCTTATGAGGAGGCTCCCTAAATTGTATGTTAATTTGCATTTATATTCTGAAACAGTCACGCATACAATCAAAATGGAACTTTAGTATATGATTTATTGGATGTTTTTCTTTCCATGTACAAGACAGTTACGTAATTGTAACATTTTTGCTCGATAAATGAATTATTCGAAAATCAAGTCTTAAAATCAATGTAACTCGGCTTTTAACTCTAAAATAAGTTGATTATAAGTTAGTAACTAGTATTCACAGTAAAAAAATATAGTTTATTATCCATCGAAAACATATTTTTTCTCTAAACTACTACTACTACTTTAGTTATAAACGAAATAAGTATTGAGACTTACGCCATTTAGTTCCGTGCTCGAACACAATCAAAGAGCGCACACGATATTCAACTTTATTACTGATGTGTTAGCGTTTAGCACAGAGTGGAGTTGCGGAGTGCATGGGGGCGGAGCTTGCGTGGAAATTGTCTTTAGAGTGCCTGGTCTTAACTTTTGCCATATCCGTCTGTCCGTCCCTCCATGTTACACAGCCGTTTTACGCGGAGACTACTTTTTCGAGGTCATCAACCGCAGGTCGTGTAAGTCACTTGAAGTATCGGTTTAAAAAAGTCGATATTTTTTGAGATATGGGATATAAAAAAAATATTCTAATGGTATTAAAATTACATTTCACTCGTTTAAAGTCCATGCCATGTTATTAAATCTGAGTGAATTATTATATACACCTAAACCTTCCTCATGAAAAACTCCGTCCATTGGTGAAAAGCGTAAGTTCGGTAGTTTTTATTTTATCGCGTTATGACAGACATAAGACGCGGCGTTGCGGCGGGGGACTTTTTTATAATACGAGTATGTAGTGACAATAGGTAGTCGATCGTTAGCGCAGTACCGGCTGTTCAGGAAACACCACAGTGTTTCCGTTTCAGTGTATCGAATCATCATAAAACACAATACAATCACCTGTTAATGTCTGTACTCCTGGTACATCGCTGCTCCTAATTAATAATTAAAGAGTGTTTTTCTCTTTTTCAGCTCTTACAGTCCGGTTTTTGACAAAGAGGTACATTGGAGAATACGATCATCAACAAGGTAATTGATTAAAAAATATGTATTTCTATAGTTTTTTTTTTGGGCAGTCTATCTTTTTTATTGTAATGCCGATTTCGACTTGTCGTTGGTAGATGGATAATGTGACGAAAGATTGAAACCGCTGGCATGCAATTTTATTCGAGATGCCCATTTCCATCACTCGACTGCTGCATATAATGATAATAATAATTAACATCCTCTTTTAGAAATGAGTTTGTTTTTATTAAGAGAGAACAGAGCCTGTGATTCTCCAAAAAATGTATTACCCTTTATTCTTCCTGATTAATGCCTCTAGAGCAATCAATTTTTTTTTTCATAAAATGAAGGTCTGCTGTAGTCACGTCCCTGTTATTTCCTTTGTTTCAGCAACTTATCGGTAAAGAATATATGACCCTCCAAAAATTACAAAAATGCCCCATTTTTACCGCCGTGATTAGAGGAGTACCTACCTAGACATACTCTTTCTTAAATATGTAAAAAATAATTGAATCGGTTCAGTTTTCGAGGAGAAAAATGGGGAATACGAAACGACGATTTCATTTATTTTTTTGTGATTTAATTGGTCTGAGCTCTACCTCTACCCTATCGCACTCTACGTGGGCAGACATGAGGTAAGACGACGGCAATAGTTTCTTCAAATACCTATTTTTCAAATTCCTCGCAGGCCCTGTTCCCTCTTAAGTAGATTATGATAGCTTTTTGCCATCACTGGAGTTACCGACTTTATCGGATACTTTATTAGCATGATAGATAAAAACTTAAGCTTACTTACTCTACCTGTTACTAAGCTGCAATTAACTGATATGAACCAAATTTTGTTTAAAAACGACCTGCCTTAATTTCCTTTCACAATAAGTATTTCTTATTAAAATTATTCTGTTTACAGATAGCAAATACAAACACGAAGCGCTGCTGGATGGCGAACCGATACTGTTCGAGATTCTGGATACGTGTCCAAAGGTAAAAAGCTTGTTACTCGTACAAACTATTTGATTGAAAGAACACTACTCGTACTTAAATGAAGAAATTGTAGAAATCATATACAGCGTGTATCAGACATGCGTGGTCATTTTTAAGGGTGTGGTACAGACCATCAAACTGAACAAGTTTCAGGGACCATCGTCGTCATCGCGACAAAAAAAATCAGCTGTCATTTGGGTCGAGTAGTATTGAACTTTTGTATAGGTAAGACTGCTGATTGATCACACCCTTAAATATGACCACGTATTTCTGACTAGCTGTTCGTACCCGCGTAACACGGGTGTATTACCGACTTTTCTGGTGGATTTTCCAAAATTTTCTTTCAAACAAACCTTGTCTAGACAATTACGAATATAACAAAAAAATACATTAACCCTGAAAATTACTTTTTGGGCAGTCGTGTAAAAAAGTCTAGTGATGCTCTTTCATACATGCGGCAATAGATTTTTATTTATAGATAGCATATTTTTTTATGTACTCAAAATATACTAAACGTGAATTCATGCAAGCCTAGTACTTTTGTGAGGTTACTCGCAGAAATTGTGCACAACGTGTCGCGAACAGAATACCGTCTTGTATACAGCTTTTTTTGCTACATCCAATTTTAATGAAACAAAGCCAATTTTCTATTAATTAATCTCTGTCTACCAGTAAAAACTACATGAAAATCCGTTCAGTAGTTCCGGAGATGTGCGCGGACAAACAGACAGACAGACAGACAACGATACTTTATTTTATTATATCTAGGTAGATTTTATTATATGTATAGATATATAGATAGATAGCCCACTGGTAACGGCCCCAACTTGTGTCATAGGTCGTTAGTTCGATTTCAGATGAGCAGGCATTTTACCTTATCTAATTCATTTCATCACCACTGCTCTCAAAACGGTGACGGAACACACACATATCGTGAGGAAACTGGCATGTCGTAGCTGATCTACCAATCCGCACTTGGCCCACTTGGTGGATTATGGCCCACTCCCTCTAACGGAGAGGCCTGTTTCCCAGCAGTTGGAATGTTGTAGGCTGATTATGCTACTACACTTAAATACCAAATGAAAATAACGAATAAAATGTTAATATGATTGCAGAGTCTATTTCCCAAAACCTAGAAGAAGAGAAAAGCTTCCATTTTCAGTCTTAATCTATCATACACAAAAATAATACCACAGTTTTAAATATATATTCGTAATAAAGTCGTAACGAAGTCAAAACTGTACATTTGTAAAAGAAAGTAATTGCTATGAGAGGTGGGAACGATTCTGGTGCCGAAAATATAGTTTGTAGAATTTTTGTCCGTTTTTCTGTTTGTCTGGATGTGTATGTTCCGGATTTTTCAACAGTTTACCGCGAGATTAGACGAGTAGAAAAAGTTATATATTGCAGATAAATAAGGAAATGAATGTACAAGCTATAACTACAAGGAGCTAAGCAGTCAATCATGACATGTATAAGAACGGCTGTTTTAGTAAATTCTCAGAGAAGTAACCTTTCGAATCCCTGACCCTGTAAGCCACGGTTCGTAGGTTCACGCGACAACTGGTTGTCTGTTTTGGTCATAGTTTTTTTTTATGACTTTGACTTTGAAAAATAATAATCGTTTGCATTCCTATTTTCTACATTTTGTAATATTACTCCAGAAAGTAATAGTGAATAGAAGTCTGATAAGACCACAAATTGTTACTGTGCAGTATTTTTCTCCCTTTTTGTCGAGGATAAAAAACCAGGGTCACTGACATCTTGAAGAGTAAAGCTACGGTTTCCTAAAAAAGCGGTGGCCGCCACATAACGGCCGCAGTGACGGCCAACAATATTGTGGTATCTTAGGCCTCCACACGAACGATGTCGCGGGCAGAAGTTACTTTACAATATTACGACTTACCATCCGTCACATTAAATGGAGAGAACTTAAAAAAAGTGAATTGATTGATCGTTACAAAATACGATCTTTGCCAAAACGTATTTCTCAGAGTCTCACTTAGTGTAACGTGTCGTTGTACAAACGGCGACACTTCAACCTATACTTTTCCAGTACAAACAGGTCTCGCATTGTCTAGGCTTTCAGTACTACGAGAGATCAGCATAAACTAGAAATGAGCTTTATGTTTGTCGTGGTTCCGAGGCATAAGCAGGCGTTCTATCTAGTTACGCTTCGCAATACACGCTTGGCACGGCACTCCGGTAGTTTGTGACTGTAATAATCTTGTTCAGTAATATCTAATGTGTTATTTTATTGTCTACAACCTTGAATTTGATTTCACTTTGAAAACATATGTTTGCTTTTTCGAATTTACTTTTCAAACATAAAGTACTAATTAGGCCCTATAAACTAGAATGCATATATTATTATTTGCTTTAATTGAAACTAGAATGTTCCTCTTAATAATCAATAAATGGTTAAGCCAAGCATTTTTTTACAATAAGAAATTGACACTGGCGGACAAAATCATTAGAAATACTATTTTAACAAATCACAAACAAAGCCAAAATATGTTCAGTAAGTTAAAGGCAGTCTTTGTTGTCCCTACGTATCCTAAATATAAATGACCAATGCTAAAATTTTCAAGCTCGCTTTGCTTGCTATCCTGTATTCTCTTTTTCTCAAACTTTTCTAGTCGACGAAGTAACTCCTATTTATTTAAATCTCAAATCGTTTATTGCAATCCATAATGTACATTTATGAACACTCAATAGAAAATCTTACCTATCCGGGATGGGGTGCTAAAATTTTTGAGCTCGCTTCGCCCGTTCTTACATCCTACGTTCTTAAACTATTCTGTATAGGTCGACAAAGTAATTCCTATTTTTGTACCTAAATTCAATTTAAAAGTCATTTATTAAAAGTAAGTTTAGCGTAACATGCAACCCTTGTGAAGTGGCTCAACAAGAGTCCTCAAACGTTAACGAACCCCAATTTGTTCCAGAGTATAGAGGAGTTGCCGGGTAACGACATAGCGCAGTGGGCTGATGGCCTGTTCTTGGTGTACTCGATCACCGACCGGGAGTCCTTCAACTATGTGCGGCGCGCGAAGCAGAGCCTGCAGCCTGAAATACCACTCGCTCTCGTCGGGAATAAGGCTGATATGGTGCATTTGAGACAGGTTATTGTGTGTTTTTTTTTTTTGTAATTGCAACAATAGATCATAAGTATAATATGATCTCTGGTTGATTAACCGGAACTGCATGCACCCTAATTGCGTAACACGCTTACTATCCGGAGGATTTTGAAGGAAAGTATATGCTTCATAAAAATTTGAAAAGTTCATCTATTCGTCAACGTAAATACCGAATATTGTTGAATTACCAAAGTTAATGGCATTGGGATGGCATGTTTAGGAAATAATCTGAAATGATTTGGATACAACCGCAGTAGTAAACCTATACAAACAAAGCAATTTGGTATTGTTGAAATACCTCATAGGCTGCTAGGCTGCTCGCTGGTGACTCATTTTATCATTATCGTCTCATCACAGGTCAGTCCAGAGGAAGGTGAGATCCTCGCTAAGGACTTCGAATGCAGTTTCGCTGAAGTCGCCGCCGCCGAGCAAGTCAACCAAGTCGGCGAAGTCTTCCACGAGCTCTGCCGAGAAGTCTTAACACATAGACGGAGAGCCAAACACAGTTTACTCGACAGAATGCTAGGCTCCAAAACAGCTTACAGAGTTTACTCAAGAGGGAAAAGTGATAGCGCGTTACCAAAAGACTAGCTGCATTTAACTGTTTCCGGGACTAAATACAATGTTAAGAAATATACAATGCACGAAGAACTGAACAGAACAAGAACACCGAAGCACGGGACTTCTTTTGAACCTCTTTGGTATGAGACTACCCTAAAAATTATATTCCAGAATATTAGGTAGGATCTGTAGAGGAGCTTATATCTTGAGGTGTATCCAGACACTGCGAGGCATACGCCGCCAATGCATTTTTTATTGTCAAATGCCTCAGCCTAAGGCACGCGTCACATGCGTGGCTTTCCAATCGTGGCACATGTCTGACCGCACCTTTAAATTAATATTATGATATGATTTGTAATAAAATCCTGTTTAAAATATTCAAATAGAAGAGTAGATTTTTTTGTGTAACTATATTATGGTCAGAGGCAAACATTATGCTTGAACGGGAACCCTATTTTGTGTCAGGGGTTAAATGGTCCCCTCGATAGAACGAGTATCAGAGATCGACTCAAATGCTCTATTGAGTGTAGAGAGGAGGACTCAATTCAGTTAATTGAATTCAGAATCTGCAAATTCAAATATTAACAAATAGTGTTCATATAGCTCTACATTATTGTTATTTCACAGAAAAAACAAAGTGTCTCTGTTATATCTATCGAGGCGAGGACTAATAAAAGTGTAGGTACTTAACTGTTATAGATTTGCCATAAATAAAGCCATTAGGGTCCCCCGCAGGGTACATGATTATGCAGGTATATGGAATGCTTGACATAAATATTCTAGGCCGAAGAATGTACCTTTGGTATCGCCATGATACAATGAGTACTTACCTGTTGTAGGTCGGTAGGTCTCGCCAATATATAGCCCATAGGGTGCATTCATCTGCGAATCTAAGATTTTCTTCTCGCGGATAAATTATTATAATGGGTCGTCTATATACGTAATCATATTTGAAGTTAGGACATTAAACTGTCCTTTTAATTTATTTGATTGTGTGATAAAAAAAACTCATGAAAATATCTCATGTTTGGTTGTTCGTTTGCTAAAGACAAAAGCGAATTTAGTTTTGTGCTTAGGTTGTGTTGTGTTGTGTTAATAAGACCTGGCCGGTCTATTTAAGTCTCACCGTGAAAACTTAGGTGCAGTGATTTGTCAATTGTCAGCTTTCGTAAGCTGCCATTCCACCTGATGACACTACTAACTGATGAGTCAGTAGTGTCATCAGGTGGAATAACAGATTACTTCAAATTCAGTTCACCTAAGACTTGACGGTTAGACTTTAACACAATAGGCCGGCTGCTGTGGCCAGATTTGGTTCTCCTGCTATATCCGCCCGTCAGACGCTCAGCGTTATCCAAAACGATCGCTACACAGCAATATTCGCGGTGTTAATTTCCGCATACGGCAGTTTGGTTCGGTGAAGAGTGCATGATATGCTCGGGCATCGTACTTAGTCGTAGCACAGCATATACCTATCAATTGACCATGGCGAAAAGTTACAAATGTTTTGGTAGCGTCAACATTGTTGTACAATAAAACAAAAAACTGGACTTGGACTGCCCCGTTGTTGGTCTCGTGGTTGCAAGCGCGAGCCCTGAGCGTGGGGTCCTGGGTTATCCCAGGTTGTGCAAAGAATTATTGGGTTTTTCCATTAGGAATTTCTTAGTAACAGCTTGGAAACTGGAAGTTGGCGGTTTGATAGCCCCGTGCCTCGGAAGGCATAGGGCTATAGTCTCTCTCCGGCCGTGTCGGATTGCCGCCCCATCAGACTATGAGAGCGAGGGAAGAGGGAGTGCACTTGCCTTGTGTATCTGTGTCACTTGTGTCTCGGTATACACTTGTGCACTATAATATCTCCCGCACCGAAGGCTAGTGTCCGCTGAGATTGACCGCTATGACCGAAATTCGGTCTGGAGGGACCGAATTTCGGTCATAGCGGTCATTACTGTTATTGTTATTATTTTTTTATGTTTAACATATCTCGGGACCCTGGGGTCACGGACCTTTAGAAGGCGTACGAGGGGCCAAAGCCAACTCCCAGAGACCCCTTATACAATTTTAAATGGTAAGGAGGCACCAACCGTTGATTATCCCTGTACATGCACTATGCAAGTGCACCCAAGGACAACCCCCGGTTGGTGCAGGACTATTGCAAACAAAACATATTGGGCTATGGGTTTAGGTGGCTATAGTGGATTGCCTATGTCCCCTGCCTGATCAATTTTATGGTATACACGGATAAAATGGCAGGGGTGACTTGCACACTCAATTAAGAGCCCCCGAAAGCGGTCGCTAGCACATAGTGACGTAGCGACAAGGGGGCAACACTTCCTGAGGTGCTTGAGGAGTGTATAGGTATTCCACAACTATCAGAACAATCCCAGAGCCCCGAAGATTCCTACCAGCACTTACTGGAATAATTTTAATTTAATTTCCTTCCTCCGAGCACGTTTGCTCTTGCGTATCTCCACTCAAGCCGGCCTATAAAGGCAAGAATGAGGTGGGAGTTCTGTTCCTCGTCAGTGTTCACTGCCAATAAAGTCAATAAAGGCAGAGATGAGGAACAAGACTTCTCCCGGGAGATAGGGTCCGTGGGGTTGCTACTGCCCAACAGCTCGCCACAACAGCATGTGGCGAGCTGTTGGGCAGTAGCGGCCTGCGGGTTTCTGTATATTTCTTGGTCTGGCTCCTCATCCTAAGCCTGTTCCGGCAAAGTAAACTCTACCGCCACAGACCTAGAGTTCGGATCGCGCAAACCCCATCCACGACGTCAACGTAGAGATACGGCGGTGGGGTTAGTTTATTATTATTGTACAACAAATGCTATTTCTACCAACGCTTTGTCTACTACCATCTACCTACTCTTTGTAAAACTTTTATTAATTTTTATTCTTGGATAGCCACGTCTGGCCACGGCCTTAGCAAAAGTAAAGAGATTAAAGAAGCTATAGCTCTCAATGCTCAAAACGTATATCATAATGACCAAAAATATACACGTTTGAGAACCTGCTCCACTTGTGATTGCATAAGTTTTTCAGAACTGCGAGCGGCCGTAAAATAAGATGAAGCTGAACACAAAAACCAGTTGAAATTAGACCCTTTTAAATCGACAATAAAAAATTGGTCAAAGCAGTACTAAATGACCTTTCTGATCACGAAAACGACCTTGACCTAAACAGATTTCAAACCTTTTACACGCCATACGCCGGCTACGCCAAAGGTTTAAATCGTTCGATTCACCCTACTACGTCAAAAGATAGTCGCGTTTCTGTTTCGTTTTGACACCGTGGCTTGACTTGATTGTCATGGAAACACTATTTAACCATGTGTGAACTCACTCTTCTCAATGTGTGAACTCACTCTTCTTAATTTTTCACGTGACTTAGTACGATGTGGACAAATCTAGCGATTTAAATCTTTGGGTTACGCCTGTACGCCGCATAACTTAATACCAGAGCATAGAAAGGAACTTCTTCTTCTTCTTCATATCTCTTTACTTCTTGCCTATAGGTTGTATGAACTGTCCACACAGTGTATGTCAAAGTAATGCACGAGTGAGTGATGTTTAGATACCGTGGCATTTTATTTGTTAGCGAAAATGTTGTTGTTTATTTAATAATATAACTATTTGTAACAATAAAGAATGTTGTAAAATCGTCGTTTTTTATTTTACTCAACTTACTTCAACCCACAGTTGTATGGAATATCCACGGAAATATAAAATTAAATTATGGAAATATTAAAAACGCTAAGATATGAAAAAAAAAACCCTAAATCCATTCGTATACGACGACAGTCGTCGCTGCGCTCGCGCGGTTTGCGGAGTCACTGAGACCATTTTGTAGCGCATCGGTGAAAATTGTATTTTTCGTATTTATATGATTTAAAATCTAACAGACTTAAAATAATAATATGTACAAGTATATAAAGGGGGGGGGGGGAATAATTATAGGGCATAAAAAAATTCGTCCGCATCGCTGTCAGCGGGAAAAGTGCCCAAAAGGCTGGCAATAGTGCCACGTTGGATGGCAATGCTGATTATTTGGCCTAAGAATTGGCCAGTCCTCTCTCTAAGAGTCGACCAATCGCTTGGCAATGTCCCGAAATATTCGATGAGCACTCGGACCCCACGGCCCTAGTGTTTCAACTCCAAATGGCTCAAAAATATAACACAATACACAGGTTGCATCCCACACCAAAGGCCTACTCTACTTCTAAGGCATAATGGTCATTCCGTCTGGCCTTTTCTTATCGTCGCGTGCCAAGCCATTGGGTTCTAAAACAGCTGGCACAAGAGAACAACCATGGTGACAAGAGCCCGACGGATGACCTCATTAATGCTTGCGTGCCGTGCCAATCGACCAGCGCTCTTGCTGCAGGAAAGGCCATGGTGTACGAGGCGGTGGATTGCTTCACCGCATTGACAGCGATGTGGAGCCCCGCAAGGAGCGTCTAGACGCAGAGCAGCGCCTGAGGCCAGAGGCCCGACTGCCGTTCTCCCACAGCGGGCGCGCTCAGCATTATTGGTGGGCGGATTAATAAGGTTATTCCGTACCAACCTGCAGAGCGACTCAACCCACTGTCTCTAGGAAGACGGGTTCTCGGGCTGCTCCGTATCCGGACAAGCCACTTTCCAGACGTTCATCGCCGAGCCCACCAAAGCGAATGGGTAGTGTGGCTTGTAGCCACGCGCGGTCGTCCAATGCCAGAAATAGTATTGTAAAAATGTACCTAATGAATATGTGTGTCCACAGTCCAATTTATATTGATAGCTCACTTGACATTGGTTGGCCGGCTGCGAGATAAGGGCGTGGCACGAACCAACTTAGTGTTATATGGTTGTTTTGTTATGATATAGCATTTTTCATTTGATCAATAGTACCTAAACAATATTCGCTCATGATCCGGATTGAATAATTCCTAAAGAATTGGCATTTAGCTCTGCCTTAGCATAAGCATAATAATGTTACCACTGCTGGGACACAGGCGAGAAGGAGCTCTGCCTTAGATGGACAGAAACGTGGGGACTAAGAAAGACCGCGACGGGACGAAGAGACCAGGCTTCCCTGACAATTAGCGAGAAAGACCGCAAAACCAACTAACACTAACTATTATTCAAATGACTAATAATGTTTGGGTAAATATACAGGTATGTACAAAGATATGAAAAATTAAGCTGTTCAATTTGGGTCAGCAAAATCACCCACGAACTTGATGATAGAAGATGCGACTCATTGTTTGTTAATGATCCTGCAACCAAAACCCAACACAAAACTGTTAAATTCTAAACTTTATTTTACGAAATCACAACACAATGACGCTATAGGTACCTACTCCCCCTAAAAGCATCACAGAGTTGACAAACAAAGAAATAATGAGCTGCGATTAAAAAATGACTAGCCAGTCACAAAGGCAACCCCGGAGTCACACATACAAAGGGTAATCTCGGCAAAGTGGCCCTAAATTAAAATAAAAATGATCCCCCAGTACCGTGCGTCAAAAATCGACCAATCAGAACACTGCTTTGATTTTGCGTCACGCTTTTGACAGCGCAGTGACATATTTTAAAGATGGCACCCTATTCTATTTGCCTGTGGATGCGGCTGGCCAGCCATGCATTGTCTGCAGTATTTTATTGTGGGGTATTATTATCGGCACTCGATCCCCTATGCACTATCTGGCTATTACGCATCTGCAAAGTAATGGTTTTGATAAAATAATGCGAATATGTCTCTCAACTATTACTTAGGAATCTGCTTTCGAAGATTGTTGTCTAGCGTTTCACTAACTTAGGAAAAGGACCGAAGTAGGAATTGAAAGTTTTGTAAAAATTGTATCTTCTTTAATAATATATAAAAACTTAGGTATAATAACTTCTTCTTTATAACTTACTGAACAGTCCCCTATGACTGTTCAGTAAGATGCTCAGATTTATACTGTAAATGTCGATTATATGTATTTCAAGCCAGAAGTTGACAACTTAAACCGAAGTATAGAACTTTGAATAATAGATAAACTTTGTATGTAACATCGAATGCCTAACTTTCTAACATTTAATCCAGCTTAGGTAGGTTTAATTCAATTCAATTCAATGAATCTTTATTGCAACATATATATATATTAATGTAGGTATTATTGTGTTGGTGACTGTCATAATTAAATGCATATAAAAAATTGTGAGACCGTTGAGGAGTTCCCTCGTCTGGAGTCAATCCTGGGTGCTGTAGCCAGGTCATGGTAGACTTTCGAACGGACTATCATAATTAAATACATATATTTAATTTCGTGTCTGTACCGTTTATTGTTGAGGAGGTCCTCCGCTTGGAGCAAATCTTGGGTGTAGAATCAGGTCATGCATCATAAAAAAATGCATTGTCTTTGAAACTGTCTTAACATGTAAGATTTCAACTCCGTAGGATAAGAGGAAGTGTTTTAAATTTAGCTTGCAGGATTTGACCAGTGCTAACATACTAACACATAAGGCAAGTGAAATAAAAGCTTGTAAATTAAAAGTTATGTAATCAATTTCACGATGTGAGGAAAACCAATACGTGTACAGTGCCTCTCGTTCACAAACGAATTGAACAATGCACCTTTTATTGAGAGCGTCGAAATGAACATGTAGGTACTTCACTTTTGGACGACCTGCTAAGGAAAGCTGCACCCGACATGTAGTAAGTACCTACCTTAACCAAATTATATAAAATAAGCCTAAAAATGCTTTAAGATTGTACCTTCATTTATCGATACCAATTGTGTAAGATCTTTTCCCTTTTTCTATTTGATTGCGAAAACCATAATGTCACCTTTGTTCTAATTTCGGGACAATCAAACAGATATCCTTGTTAGGTTAGTTATGAACAGCAACTTGTTAAGAGTGGATATTGTAAGTACAAAGGGAAATTAAATATTGCCATCAGTGCAATGAAAACGGCCGATATTGATACATTTTCCATCTGCATCCACCCACCACACCTTGTAGTGCCCAATGCATCACTGTTCATTCCAAACAATAATTTGCATTCGTTGACTTAAGTATCCCAGAAGAATTGATATCGTAAACATTTGAGTGATAAGAAAAGTGATTAGTATTGTAATTATATCAATACTGATTCAACATGTAAGCTGAAAGCTTTTGACCGTGTTAATTGTATTTTTGTTTCAACATTTTAGTTGTTCGTTTAGTCGGCCATCTTTTCGGTTATGGTTTTACGATTTCGATTCTAAAACTATTTTATGACTGAATTTGATACAATAACTATAGGTTTCTTGCTCAAAGCTTTCAGAATTAAATCCTGTAAACCAAATACTAATTGGAAAGCTTTGAGTAAGTAGCCTTTTAATACCTACTGTTATGTAACTGATAATACTTCTATTGTTTCAGAAATCCATAGTTTATATTGTTGATCTGGAATATTTTGTCTATGAACAATGATTATATATTAATAAAGGTATAATAAATTAAATACCTTCTATAAGATTGTGTTGATTTTTATTCTAAATTATTAATTGAAGGAAAAGCCATACATTTTTGTAATACCTACTGTTATGGAACTAATAATACATAGCTTTTGATTCAGAATTCCATATTTAATTACTAGTGCTACGAGCCAAAACCAAGACATAGCGCTGCGAAGAATACAGTGAACCAGTGCCAAAACTACACCTCCGCTCTGTGCATACACGCTCACACGCACACATTTACAACCACTTACAATCAAACTACACCTCACTAAGTGCACAGATGTTTACGAAACCGGCTTCACGTCACTGTTGACAGCGCTGTGTCTTGGTTTTTTATTTGGTCTGAGGCTATAAGTTATAAGTTTACAAGAATTAATAATAATAAATCGTTTATTTATAAAAAGGGGCACATTTACAATAAATAACTTAATAATTAAAATAAAGCACAGTTGCTTATTTGCCTGAACTAGGTTGAACCTGTGCTTCAGGCTAGGAAGTGCATATATACTTAATGTAATAAATTAACAATGAGTATATGGTA
Source organism: Xanthia icteritia (assembly GCA_949128155.2). Lineage (NCBI taxonomy): Eukaryota > Metazoa > Arthropoda > Insecta > Lepidoptera > Noctuidae > Xanthia > Xanthia icteritia. Next base: position 19,387,905 of record OX421931.1, read on the forward strand.
TAAACTAAATTAAAATTAGGTAAATCAATGTAAAATATCATTTTAGCGATTCTATATGCAGACAACAAGTAGATCTTCTGTCTGGGCATAATCTATGGGTAGTAAATATTCAAGTATAATTTTTTTACAGCTAAAGTAATTTAATTCATAAATGAAGTTTTCTGTTAATGTAAAAAATCTTTCTACAAACACATGTTTTGGTTGCATTAGATGTGCATACTATATCTCTTGTTAGTATTGTCAGCAGTGTAGGTAGGCAAGTTGTGTTTTAATACTAAGTGCATAATGAAAAGTTACCGAACAGTCAGCACGTTGCAGGATTTATATAGCAGATCTGTGTGAAAGAATAAGGGATGAAAGATTGCTACCTTTAAAATTGATCTCTGAGCTCTTTCAAGAGGAAGTAGATTGGTTTTTGGTGCACCACCTCATGAAGTGAATATTGAATTATAGATTGACATACGGCCCAGGTATTGAATTATAGATTGACATAGGGCCAAATAAATTTGTGTGATTCATTTTAAATCTGCAAACGTTTGCAATTTTTTTTAAACATATATTAATTCGAACAGTGTTAATACAATTTTTCTTAAAGTTATCCATTAGTAATTGGGTTTTATTTTAATATGTCAGGCAAATTGTTTTTGTCTGTGTGATACTAAGTGGAAGATTAAATGATTCACGTATTTATTTTGAAAATGTTCACAACCTACTGAAACCGACAAAATTCTAATTTATAAAAATATACCTAATTCATTGATTGTTACGTGATTAGAAAATATCGTTTACCACTGGAATCAGTTTTTATAGGTAGGTATTCAGGTACTTAAGCCGCACTCTCTAATCACGCAGTTGTAATTATTAAGATTCCGCCTTTGTCTTAAAAATTAAGTATTTTCATTTGTTTTCTTAAAGCGTTATATTTTTCAAAAAGTGGCCGCTTACTGAATAGGGATGATGCCTAAGTAAAAAAAAAAGAAATTCTATTAAGTCCGTCAGCCAGATAACAAAAAATTATTAGACACATATTTTTTGCTTTATCATATTAATAAAAAACTGACTTAGATAAAACGCATTAAAGTTGGGGGGAGTGGGGGTCGCTAAGTCACAAGTAAGTATAAAATCTACATACTCGTGACGTCATGGCACATTTTAACTCGATGTAAGTATTGCCGTAATCTTATGATTACGTAAAAAAAGAAAAAATACGTGTCCAATATTTTTTAATAATCTACCTGAAGGACAAAACAACTTTTTTTTTGTCATCATCCCTATAGGGTCTATAATTTACAAATAAATTATTTTAATTATTATTATAAATAAATAATAATTATTATTATATATTTTGCGAATAACTGACGTTTAAAAGTAGTTACGAATTAGCACATGAAGTTGTAAATATTCAGTTTTATTGTAGGTACTAACTTTGTTGACGATTCTCATCAATAAATCATTGATCGTTCCAAATATGAATGACTTCAAATGGACAACCGTTGGGGCGTGCCGCGCGCCCCGCCGCTGCCGCCGCCCCGTCCAACCCCGGCGGCCTGCGCAAGCGTCACTCAATCACCAACCAGCCCTCTGACGTAAACACTGACGTAGCCAAATAGATCAACATTTTTTCCTAACTTTTTTAATAATAGTGAAGTGCGAATTATTTAGTGAGAACTTTAGAAGTGAGTAGTGACTATAGAAAATAGTATTAGTGAAATTATTGATAGTATTTTAAAAAGTAGTGTTCACTTTATAACTTATTAAAATAAATCAACTTTATTTCACATTGAAAATAAAACTAGTAACACCTCTGACGTAGAGGTGATTAGAACTATCGATAAGTAATAGTGTTGTAGCTGCTCTTGCTGTAGATATTGTGAGTTAATTTCTAATTAATTATTAACTAAATAACGTAGTACAAACGCTGTATTGTTTACAATAGCTGTGCAAAGAGTATTAAAATAAAGTTTTCAGTGCACAAAAATAGCTTGATCACTTGATTACCAATGCTGCGCGTAATAAAAGAGCCACTACTTCTTATTCAGTTTGTTCTAGTAATGTGAATGTGTGCTTAGTAAAAATATTCCAGCGTAAATCCTATCTTAACTAAATGCGAAAGTGATATTGTTTGTTTGTTACACGTTCACGCTAAAACGGCTGAACGGATTTGGATGAAATTTGGCATATGCGTAGACCAAGACCTGGGTCAGAACATAGAGTACTTTTATCCCGATATTCCTTCGTAATCGAGACTTATGCGGGTGAAACCGCGTTTTTTTTTAGTTAACTCTTTCGTGAGAGATAAGACTGACTTTATGCCATAAGCCAAGCAATTTACCTTACTTTAATTTACCTTTTTTAACAATTTATGGATCTGTTCATCATCATTTTCATCTTCATCCACTGCCCGACGTCACCTACTGCTGCGCATAGGCTTCTCTTGTGTTAATCTCCAGGATCTCTAATTTATCCGAAATTAAAATTATTTGATTTAATTACCTAATCGAACAATGCTCAGCAATTTTATTTTACATTTAGAAAATCTCGGGTACTTACTGCTAACATCCCCACAGACGTTAATGTAGGTATACTTGCGCAAGTCCAATTTTGCGCAAGCATATCTTAACGTTTGTAGTTTGCATTAAGTTTCAAGAATACTGTTTGGAGAATTATTTGAGATTGTGTGTTTGTGATAATGCTGTTGGGGGATTTTTGTGCCATTTCTTCTTCCCAACTAAAGCACTATGAAGTGGCTTGTAACCCAGGACAAGGACAGTCTGTAATGTGGGTAACCTTGACATGAAGGGTCCTTTATTGAAGGTCACAGTTATGAACTAACTTATCTCGAATCCTTCTCAAGTAACTCAACCTTCTCTTTGAAAATTTGATGATTTAAGAATCGCGACATAGCCGGACATAAAAAAAAGGTTTCAATTCAGACAAACGCTTTGCTATTTTGTAGTTAATATAATATGTTATTATTTGCTTTTATTTGTAAACTGCTAGCGAAATTATTATTTGACTAGCTTCTGCCCGCGACTGCGCCCGCGACACTCGGGAATACTGTAGCTTCTTACTAGTGATTGCGAAAATTCTTATTTTCGCAGTCGGGTCAGTAGTTCAAGTTTCAAGAATACCCCTACATACAAACGCACAAATTATAGCTCTTTATAATATTATAATAATTCATAATCAGCCTATAATGTTCCAACTGCTGGGACCCAGGCCTCCTCTCGATGAGAGGAAGTGGGCCGTAACCCACCACGCGGGCCCAGTGCGGTTTGATACATGTCACATTTCATCGAATTTTTGACTCTAGGACATGTTTTTTCACGATGTTTTCATTCACCGTTTAGAGCAGTGGTGACGAAATAATTTACACGAAGTACAGCGCCCGTCAGGGTTCGAACCTACGACTTACAAGTCGTCGCGGCCGTTACCACCGGGCCACCACTGCTCTAAAATTAGTAGGTCCTGTATAGATGAAGTACTTACATAGATTGAGTAGATTTTTATAAAATATATTGCTGTTGTTTATTTTCTCTCTACATCATTATATTTTTCATGCACAGTATTTATGTATCATAATTACTTGATTACTTAGATGTTTTTCTTTATCCGCCACTAGTTGATACTAGGACCACCTATTGTAAGCTGCGGTAGGTTGCCTCTGCTGTCAAATAGGCTATCAAGTACATGCGGGTATCATTAAGAGGGTTAAAATGTATTACTTTTGAAGAAACTTGATATTTTCGACTTGCTGCGAGAGTTGAGGGGTTGTGTTTATTTGTCATGGTCCTTGAGAGTGGTATTAGGAAAATTATCCAACTTGAGTATAATTGATTATTGGGTATAGTTTAGTATAAAACTAGATAAATTGATGGTTTACGAAATTATTTTCGAACCACAACTGTAATTTTTATCAGTTGTATTAAATGACTGTAACGTGACATTGAGGTTATATTTTAACTACCGTTAGCGTTTTTTGTCCCGGACAACAAAATATTGCGAAACATATAGCTACATGCCTAACGTTATTTTTAAAATCGTATTTATAGGCTCTCTGCCAGATTATAGCATATACATATAGAGCACGACTAAGGGTACTTTCTGTATTTACGAAGAAAGAAAATAAATTTATTTGCAACTAAGTATTAAGACGCATAAAAACATAAAGAAAACAATGGCTTCACTTCAGCGCAAATAAACGATCATCACTGCATAATGCTGCGGCTCTTGAACGAAATAGAATCAAAATGAGTTTCATTATTCTCTTGCCCTTATACCAATTTATTTGGAGTCGGCGCAAGATGTATTTTTCTTCCATACTTCTCTATCAGTCGTCATCTCAGTAAGTAACTCACTTTCTAGCCATATCATCTTCCACACAGTCCATCCATCGTTTATTTTGTCTTCGGCTATTCTTATAGCCGAAGACTATCATACTTAGAGAAAACTTTCCTGACGACATTTTCCTCAAGCCTTCGCATTGGGTACTACATGCCCATATCATGACATGACCGTAGCACTGATAGCCTAGTGGTTTGACCGTCGGACTGCCAAGTCGTAGGTCTCGAGTTCGAACGCAAGGCACACACCTCTGAGTTTTCAGATTCATGTGCGTATTGTATAATTGTCACTTGCTTCAGAAACGGTGAAGGAAAACATCGTGAGGAAACCGGCATGCCTGAGAGATATTTCTCGATGACATGTGAAGCCAAGTCAGAGGCCCATCGGCGGCTTTAAAACTCTGACACCAGGTTAGTCAGTAACCACACGAAAAGAAGAAGGTCATGACAACCGATTTCCACGTTATAGTTTAATAGTCTAGGTTTACTGCAGCGCTATATATCATCCCAAATAGGCCCTTTGATATTATTATGGTGATAGTTTACAATGAAAAAGTTAAACATTCAAGCAATCTGGCATCGTTGTGCCACATTTTTTTATACTATTAAATGTTTTTGAATAAAAATATGTATGTAAAATAAATGTAATAATAAATAAAAGACATATATATAAAAGTATATAATCCAATAACTAAACGGGAATGGAAAACGTGGTTTGGTGAAAACCATTTTTGCCCGACTGCCCCAGAAGGAGGGTAATGTTTTTCGAGAGTATTTAAAAGTATATCGATGTATTGCTCTTGTGAACGCATGCAACCGCAAGCTTGTTCAAGTGTTAATTAATTGGGTTACGCCACCCCACGCAATGGATATTCGCCATTATTCTGAAAAATATTTCAAATGTATCTTGGTTATTTAATGAAGCTCTATAGTCTATACCTATGTTGCAATAGCATCTTTCAGACTTTAGGTAGGTACCTATGTATTTCTGAAAATATAGTACACATACTAATTTTAATTTTCGCAGTTAAACGAATTGGGTTACAATAGAAAAGATACATAAGCTTTTAGAAATAATAAACAATTATCTTAAATTCAACTCAGGAAATATAGTTTTCAAAATACATATATAGGTACAGTAGTTTATGCATAATACTTGGTGTAAGTCGCGCTGAAAGTCGCAACCATTTTCATAATAAGTTGACTGCATGCGTTCTGACTTCCGCAGGATCAACTCGGGAACTATGAAGTAATGAGTACCATACCTACCTACTATCAAATAATTCAAATCTACAAATTCAAACTCAAACTCAAAGCATTTATTTCAATTAAACCATTTACAGGCACTTTTGAATGGTCAAGGAACACTTAATACGTAATAGTTAGTCATTGAATTAAGTAGCTAGTGGAAATAGTTGTGTGATAATGTATACGTAATCAAACCTGTTAAGCTCGCTAATCTCCTATTACAAAAATGTAATTTTAACAGGAGGTGGCGTTAAATGAATTTTCCGATAGAAAACTATAACCAAGCCGTTAATACTGAAATTAATTTTCGCTTATTTGTCAAGTTGTTAAAGTTTTCTATTAATGTGCTCTGGTCACGCTTATTGGCTTAATTTTTAATTGTTTTAGCACGTCAACACGTCTGGTTATCGGTTCTTTGTTGGCATTACACGGGAGATCTTGTAAAGCAGCGTAAGTCAGATTTGTAAAACGATTTCTTTATATTTGATATTTCTTCAGTCATTTCTGTAGTTTTGCCTGTTCAATTGTTTCTAATTAGGACTACTGCATCTAATACTTAGGTAAAGCATTGCATCTAAAACAAATAGACCTCTATAAAAAAACCACGGACTAAATGCGATCAAGTCCTCATTATGTAATCAGTTTATTATGCATAGTTTTATTAATTAAGTTTATCTTATTTTCCTTTAGGTACCTACTGCCTTCTTGTTCCATTGACTTAAGTGAATGGGACATTGTTAATTCAAAAAATAAAGTCTTTGGATATGATTCTTTTACTTCGAAAGTCTCTAACTGTCTCTATAAAATCATAAAATTACTTAGTTCATACGTTCATACCGGTTCTATTCACGTAGCACATTAAAATACATTACATCTTAAATATTACAGATTAATAAACCCATACCGTACATGTTTGTTATTACAACAGCTGCATAAAGTCAAACTAAAAAAAATGGTTCGCAAATTCTATTCGGTATTTAGTCCCAAACATTCAAAAAACGTATTAGTGATTTTTTGTGCCATCTCAATTTTAAAAGCAAGAAGCTACCGACTTTCCGATGTTATTATTGGTTTCGCTTTTGTTGTTAACCCTCCGGCGCACACCAGGCCTTTTGGGCCCGGCCATAGTCCCGGCTCATCCCAGCCTTTGTCCCGGCACTTACCGGGATTATCCGAACCTAATTACCTGTTTTGCAAGTCCGTAATTACGTTTGCAAAAAGTATGCAATTCCAACTTCTGAGTGACCGACAGACAAAGAGTGAGAAGTTCGGCTACTGTGGCTCGGGATCTGGGATTCAGCAGCTCTGTGCTTGACGCAAACACAATGTTTATTGTTTGATTTCGAAGAAAATGTTTTGTCTCTTTTGAGTAACTTCTGTTTTTTTATTGTGAGCTAATCTGTACTATTTCTAAGCAAGTCGTTTGTAAATATTTTTTATTGACTTGTCTTTTATTGTTATCTGTCTAATACTTAACGCAACTGATATAATTTAAAACTTTCAAATATAAGTTGTCCAAAAATCTGCAATGCCATTTTATAGCCTAACTCAAGTCTTTACTTAGTATAATAAGCGACTGCAACTTCAAATCATTCTCGTATACCTACAAACCCACTAAAGAAAGAAACCAATTTATGTCTCGAAACTCTAAAACAATATCGAAATGCAAATACAAGTTCAGTTCACACGAACATACTTTGTGGTATAATTGTAAGTGTACCAAATCAAACGGCAGCACTTGACAGCCATTCATACCAATGGCCGTTTATAACAAGTGGCCTTAAAAACAATGAGAATAATGAACAAAAATACAAGTAGCTCTCACCTTTGTGGCCAAAAGATGTCAGCCACAAAGCCAAAATACAATGGAACTTTATTTTCTTACATTTGTTGCTATTCTTGATTGATTCTTTTCTTCGCATTGGGCTTGGAGTGCTCTTGAAAACCGCGAGAGAAAGATTTGCACTTGAAATTTATTTTGCGGGACGGTTCCTGTGTGAAAATGTTTCTGATGCCTGTGAAGATTATTTTTAAAGTATTCTTTTCTGTTTTCAGATATAATAATGACCAAATAGCAGGAGTATCATGCACTCCCTTACGGCTTCGTCAAGTGAGTATTTTTTTAATTTATTCTAACAGTATATAAAAATAAAATAAATGTTCTAGTGCTTTATCTATTACTAATAATGACATACAATTGATAGTTATAGGACTGATTGTAGGAGAAAATTGTGTTCACACTACAAATCTACTCACGCACACAGTCGCATACCTACGTACTAGCAGTACAAGGGTCTAGCGTAGTAGTACTTCATCCATTTTGGTTTGTTTTGACTGTACAGCGGAAGTATGAGTGTAATTTACGTAGTTTTATTTATTTTTGAGATGGAAAATTACGTATTTTCAAAATGACAGAAATTGATTCAGTATAGGTTCACGTGTGACGAGAATACTAAATTACCTCTCACTAAACAAATAGCTTGGACATTAGTGATACTCATTTTATAACCGTCTAACCTCCATGCACATCCATCGTTAATTAGCGGCGAACGAGATGACGTGTCCAGGCCAATTTGTCCCATCCGCGGTATTCCCACGAGGTGCGTGTGCGCATCTGCCGCTTTCACTCCTCCACCCCGCGAACTGACCCAGTACTTACTAATACCATTTATTAGCTTGTTTGGAAATGGGACTAATATTTAGAGGAGAACTGCTTATTGATTCTCGTTTTTGTATTAATAATATTGATTTGGTGTTAAAATCACTTGAGCATCAGCAGTGTCAGCAACATTTGTGAATTTAATGAGATTTTTAATAGAATAGAAATCATTTTTTTTTTTTAAAGAAATAATACTTAGTTAAAACATTGAAATAAAAGATTTTACACCTAAGTACTTAAGAACGAAACCAGTAAATATTCTAGTAATACTTAGTAAAGAAACTGTCTATGTTATGTTTAACGATTTATAAGTAACGTCTTTTACCAAAATCATTCTTCTAACAAAATGATTACCATAGAGGCATAGAGCATCCGTTACAAACAATGATCACATATCAAATTCACAAATAGGGTTCGCATTTCTCTCAAAAGTCACGTCAAAATTGATGTGGGAACTCCACTGCCAGATAGTTCAAATAAATTGTAATTTAAATAGCATCCTTGATTATTAATCGTGCGTTTGTTTTGACCCTAAGCTATCGGAGTCACGCCATGTCATGGGATCGGTCCATTTGACACAGGTGGGCGTTCGCACGGTTGATAAAAATCGTTATGGATGATTCGGAAGCGATAGGGCTAATAACGTGTTTGGTCACAACTGCCATTATTAAAAATAATAACAATTTTGCCGCGTATACTCGTACCGACGATTCCAAATTGGTTAGAAGCGTTTAGTTGATAGAACTTACAATCACTTGTAAGGACGTCCATAAACTGAAAGAACTCATACTAATTTGCTACTTGTTAATACATAGGTACGTTTTAAGGATCTTACACATAAAATATACATCAGAAAGAAGTATACTTAGTTCAATTTTAGGAATAAATAGTCGCGCGTTCGTATACAGATTGAACACAAATCGATTTCCAAAATAAATATTGGCAGTTTATTTAAAATCTATTTCCAAACCTTTCAACAGCGATCAAGTGCTTGAGAAACACAAATAAATCGAAAAGCGACAAAAAACAAAGTTCTTTCCACAGCTTTTATTATTAAGCTGTCTTTGTATGAGAACCTATAATTATCTATCTCGGCCGTTTTATTCCTGCTCTGTTCATTGTTTAGCCCGTTTTTACCGAACACTCGACACCGCGCTTCCTGTATCGCAAGTGTATTCACGTATTGAATAATGGAATGCTTATTCAGTTTGCCTTTATGCCTTTTCGACTGGTCGCTTTTCGGCGGCGAACAGAAATGGCGTCTTATCTTCGCGGTCGTGGGATCAGACAGTGTTTTGTGTTCAATTTAGGGTATCGTAGAGGAGGGTAGTTTGACTTGTACCTCGTGTAGACAGAAATAGTGGTAGTAATCATTTGATTATCAAATAATCTTGTCTGATTTTGCTGGCCTACTCGTCTAGAGAAGTTATTTTGAGATAAAAATACCTCAATGCAGAATTAGGAATATTTATTTATTATGCCCTTAATTGAATGTTATATTGATACTTGATGTGTAAGTACTGAAGCAGGCTTGAGAACAAACTAGTTAATTCGGGCAGGTCCTTTTCAATAATAGCCATTTATAACGAGATGTCTGGGTATTTTAGGTAAATAGGTAAGACCAATCATAATCAGCTCCCATTCCTCGAAAAACCGACGTCAACCGTTTATCTGAAGTCAGTTATTTTATCAGTTCTCATAGCAAAATTTGGATAAAGTTAATACTGTATTATAAAACAAAAAAATATTGTCAGCGAACCACGTGCATATAAAAAAAAAATAGTTAACTATAATTATGATACTTGTTAAAACAAAAAGAAACTATAATTACAAATACCGAGCCGACTAGATACTCAACCTACAACTAAGTTAATGATTTTTATTTATTACATACCTCTACATAAAACGAATACATTTTCTGTCCAATCCTAACTTCAAAAAGGCCTCGTTTTTAGACGGAACCCTCGTACAAAATCATCCAGCGTGCCAACTTTTTACAAAAGTGCCTCGAGTTGCAGCACGTTGGGGATCTTTGGTACTGGCACAGTCCATTCACATTAATTATGCCTTTAGAACGAACTGTGTTCAGAAAATATTTTGACCCGAAGATTTCTATCCTTTGATCTTGTCGTTTTAATAGAGAGAGAAGAAAATTACTCCATTTTTACGTATTGAGAAATGGTATGCAATTTATGTTATAGGTATACCTACATTTTCTAATTAAAGTTGCTTTTCGTGTTTGTCTGTATGACCACGTCATTCTTCTATACTGCGCAACGTTTCTTATGCGATTTTCACCATCACAGTTTATTTCGGAAATATGAATAAATGAATATTAAACTATAAGGAAATTACGATGTTTTGTCAATTCATAAAAACCGTGCGAAGCAGGGGCGGGTCGCTATTTGGTACTAGGAAGAAGAAGTAGCAGGTAAGTACGCGGTTCCTATAAACTTAAGATACTTATTCGTACTACGGTTACTTAGTGCGTAGACAAAGCGAGCGTAGCGTCGTAGCGCTACGAAGTCTACGAACGTAGCAGTTTATGTCTACCTTCACAATACACAAGTATCGCGGCGGGTAATATAGTCTTAGGCACAGTTTAGAAATTCCTATTATATTCCAGAATATAATTAACATTAATTGTTTTATTTATTGTTTTACTTTTTGTTATAGAATACAGTTAAACCTTAACAAACAAAAGTCATTAGGTCAAATCATCAACAGAATTTTAGGCACAGCACTACAAAATATTATGTCTCTTTACGTCAAATAAACGCTTTGTCAAAAATTGAATTTTATCTAATTGTAACAAATGAACATCGCGTCAGCGGGCGAAAACTTAATTGCGTGTCAATTGTTTTGCGCACTCATTCAAACATGACTATTCGTCACTCGACAGTAAAACCCCGGGTGTCGATAAATTCTGCCTCCCCCCGGGGGCGGGGCCTCGGACCGAGTCGGTGCTCAAACGGAGGCCTCACAATGTGTGCTGATAGTTAACTTTGATTTATTAGTGGGTGGCAGCTTTTGTTATATAACTCACAAGAGTACTTAGCTTTGGGGCTAATGGAATACATAATGTATTTATACAAAAGAAGAGATCCAAGTCGTTAACTTTTTGTTGGATCATTATTTCTGTGTATATCCATGTTTGGTTTTTCATTTACAGGCCGAAGAAAGTAAATAACATTTGCCAAAATAAAAGTGTAAAGTAAAACTAACGCCATAAATGAACATCGGGACTTTTCGATTAAGACCTAATCTCGGGACGAAACATTGTTTTGTAATTAAGCAATTAGGTTGTTCCATTAGTCAACCTGTGCCGCATGCCCTGTCACTTTCACAATTTATGTTTTTAAGAACCTCCGTTACGTTGCTGACACCAAGGTGATTAAACAAGTGTATCTGGCACTCTGCCAATCCCTCATCCAATATTGTGTAGTTACTTGGGGTGGTTCAGGAAGGTCCCACATGTTGAAAGTGGAACGCGCCCAAAGGGCTCTGTTGAAAGTTGGTTGGCAGTTACCCTATCGCTTTCCTACTACAGACCTTTACAAAACTTGTAAGGTTCTGTCTGTTCGTAAATTATATATTCTTAATCTTTTAATGACAACACACGGCCACACTGCCTACGATCCTTCCTTGATCTCCCAACGACGTAAGCATTCGGTCTGTCCCTCTATTCGTACAAATTGTGCCTTTGCCCAACGCTTCTTCCGCTTTCTAAGCAGTCATGTGTATAATAACACTAACAAAATATTAAACATATACCCCTTGTGCAAATCCAAATGTAAAGCAAAAATAATAAATTGGCTTCTTGATTTAGATTATTTTGAGACGGAAAATATTTTAGCTGTTTTAAAATAAATGAGATAGTAAATTTGTAGACCAAACACACACACACAACACACACTCCATACACTATACACTACTCACAGACACACCATTCACTACACACTCGCAGATTTTTTTTTTTTTTGTAATTCTGTTTTTAAATTTTTCTATTTTAGTTTGTAATATTCCTCTCTGTACATGAAGGCCTTGATGTGTTCAAATCAGTACTAAATAGTATTGTATAAGAGGGTGAGAGCCTGGAGATCTGTCATACAGGTCCCGAACCCACTATAGACTCCAGCTCTCACAAAGGTTACATATCTGATTTGACATAAATTTAATATGACATGAACCAAATTTAATATGACATGAACCAAATTCTTTTTTTTTTTGAGAGAAATAAATCATTCATTCACTTGTGCACTAGATGACCTTTTAAATGCGTCACTGGTCAACGGTGTTCACCCAGCTGAATTTTGGGCGTTCCATTTTTGAACTTTTTGCCATTGAAACGCTAACAAGAAGATTTATCAAATCAATATTTCTTCCACCAGGCCGCATCCTATACGACGTGCCGTGTGCCGTATGCCGGGACCACTCATCGGGGAAGCACTATGGCGTCTTCGCGTGCGACGGCTGCGCAGGATTCTTCAAGCGATCCGTGCGACGCGACCGGCGGTACACTTGCAAGGCACGTGTCCCGGGAGGATGCGTCGTAGACAAGGCTCATCGGAACCAATGCAGAGCCTGTCGCCTAGAGAAATGTCTGCAATCTGGCATGAATAAAGACGGTGAGTTTAGACCATATTGGGGGAACATAATGTCATAAGCGTTGTTTCTATGACTTTTTAACGAACATTCTGGACGTCTTTCGGCTGAATTGATGATGATGATGATGATGATTCTGCTGAGATGGACAGTTGCCGGTGTGTTAGTAAGGATATAGGTACCTACTTAAGTTTATTTCTAACGATGGCCTGCTCAGAGTCTTGTAATAAATGAGCAATTTTTATCATGTAACTTTTTATTCTTGTTAAAATCGTACGTGTTTTAACAAAACAAGGCTATACGTCCTACTTAGATTTACATAGATAAAATATTAAGCTTGGTGCAAGTAAATGTTGGAACTATTTATAAGTATAATTTTCTTTACAGCTGTCCAACACGAAAGGGGTCCACGAAACTCAACGATTCGTCGACAAATGGCGTTGTTTATGCAAGACTCTCCGCCCCGCCCTGACGTAGGAGGACCTGCGCCACCACCATTGAACCTAACTTTGCCGAAGCACAACATAATACCGCCGCCAATGCCAATGTATAACCCTTACAGTTACCCCATGCTCTTTGATCCTCCGGCGCCTCGGCCTCTGCCCCCCTCGCCTGTTCTGAGCCCGATTCTCTTCACCCCCGCGTCGATCTGTGAAGCGGCTGCACGACTGCTCTTCATGAACGTTAGGTGGACCACAAACATTCCGGCATTCGCGAACCTTTCCCTGGAAGACCGACTCATCATTATAGAAGAATCCTGGAAAAAACTCTTCGTTCTTGGAGCTGCACAATTTCTTTACCCGATGGATTTAAACGTGCTAATAGATAGAAATATTTCAACTGTGGATAATAATAAAAAAGAAGTTGAAATATTTGAATCGGCTTTATTAGAGATTTGTAAAGTGAATCCGGATGCCAATGAATATGCGTGTCTGCGGGCGATCTTCCTGTTCAAGACATGTTTGAACAAGGAGGGGGGGCGCACCCCTAACAACGTGGATACAGAGAACAGGAAACTACAAAATTCTGCCGCCGTTGCTGTCCTGCATGACCAGTCGATGTACATGTTGACAGAGGTAAGAATCGTTTGGATGAACATAACCTTAAAGTAGAAGAAGTTGTTAATACTTCAAGTTCCTTAACCTTCCTTCCTTACCCGCAGTATTAAATAGCGGAAATACAAAGGTTTCAGACGTTAAGCCCTTAAAAAAATAAGAAGTGCCATTACTCTTCTTCAATCTCTACCTAAAACACTAAGAAACGTTTTTATTTGTAGTATTGTCGTCGCACATACCCGCTGCAGCCGACCAGGGTCTGCACACTGCAGAGTCTACTCCCCATCATCAGAAGTGTACCCAGCTCCGCCATCGTTGGGCTGTTCTTCAGAGCCACAGTTGGAGATACACCCATTGAACGTATACTTACCGATATGTACACAAGCGGCAAGGAATAACAGCGGGACCTCTTCGAATAGGTTGTATTATGGGGCCTACCATATACTCTTATTTGGAAGTCAATAATGAAAAGCAGTGAAGTGCTACTGCACCGTGTGTTACTATGTCAATGTATGTAAAATTTCTACATTTATATCTGTGGTGTAGATATATAATATAGAGTATTTATATTAGTACCTGGGCGACCAAGATCTGCTCTGGTGGATGTGAAAATAGAGAATGCCCATTTAATAGTATTGCAAAGCTCATACTAATTCCATGCTGCCATGTCATTATTAGTAGCCATCTTGTTCTAAAATTTGGGCAACCGAGCTCTGCTCGGGTGAAAATACGGAGAAAACCAATTTTCCCAGTTACGAAACCTAGCTAGATCAATTTTTCGCCCCCGTTAATCCCTATATTGCAACATTCATCGAAATCGTTAGAGCCGTTTTCGAGACCGTGATTAGATAGATTCATTTATTTGCCTGGAATATGGTATTTTACAGATTTTATAACAAATACACAATAGTTCTTCATATTCCGCCAACTAAATTGGGCATGCAAATTTTGTGAAAATAACAATGATTCTAATTTAACAAAATAATTAAGTTCCAATGTCAAAAAAAAAGTACTAAATCAAGAATAAAATTGTCTAAATTATCAAATTACAAATGTCAACTAAAAATAATTAAATTACAAATTTTCTAATAATACTTTCAAATGATAACCAAAGAAATTAAATTACAAAATATGATGTCAATAGCTTAAAATAAAAATGTCAAATGTAATTTACATGTCCTGCAATTTTCCCATTTTACAAATTAGATTTTTCAATTAGATTACAAATATATATACAAATATTGTTGGATTAATAATATCGAATATTCGTGGTTCACATGTAACGTTCATCTGTTTCTTTGTAAATACGGTTTGGGAATTTACCAGGATTGTTGATAAATTGATCACACATTCCTTGGTACTTGGTAATGTTTGAGTATGAAAATTTGTTATGTACATAACAAATTTTCATACTCAAACATTCTGTAACTCATTGTTATACGTATGCCACGCCACACTAAATACCACACTAAACGCCACATAAATGTTATATTTTAACGGTGTTATTTCCGATGTTAGATAGGGATCTCAATGTAGAATATGAGTACCATAAAATTAAAAAAAAAATGACGTTTAAATATTCTCAAATTGTAGAAATAAATTTCTTTAACCATAATAATAAAATATGAAAAAACTACGACTAACATCTCTCAGTGCATTTAGTAGCACTGAAAGATGTTAGTGATAGTTTTTTTGTAGTTTTCACAGTTTGAGTAATTTACATCAATAGACAATGATGAGATCTATGTATTATTTAAACTTTAAACCGCATTTGAAAATATTATATTTTGGTAGGTGCTGATAGTCAAGTAAACCAATCAATAAATTATACGTCGTAATATTTAATTAATTATGCAATTGTGGCCTAGGTCAGTCAATGATCGGGAAAGCGCGGCTCGCGAGCCGCATGCGCCTCTTTGGCTTATAGAGTGCGGCTCTGTAAGTACAATAAATTGTCGATCAGAGCGAGCGTAGATATTTACGCGCGGGGGTCGGGGTTTCGGTCATTAAGAAAGATATCAAAATACAAACTATATTTCAAAGATTTATTTCTGAAGTATTTTCACCAAAAATTAACAGGACATCATAAATTAATAATTTAAGTACTTACCTTTCAAAGTTTTCCAAGATTAACTTGTTAATAAGTAAGATGCCTTCATCATATTATTATCAGCCGATATGATAATGATGAACGCATCCTACTTCTTAGCAAGTTGATTTTAGGAAGCGTTGTGGAGTGAAAGAGGATGGGAGTTTTAAGGATTAAGAAAGTGTATTGAGACTGTTTGGACACACAAAAAGGACTGGCTCTCATAAGAAATCTTATTCGTTGACCACTGGCCTAGGTGTTATTACCTACTTAAAGATAAAGATATTTATTGCATAACTGTGAACATCAGCTACATAATCACGCAACACATTTTCGTAAACGATTATGACAAATTAGTTTCATTTTGACAGTTCAACAACATTCATTGCGTTATTTACGTTGTTGAGCAGATTCTTTTTTCGAACTTATGAAGCAATGGATTAGCAATTTGTTTCAAAACGATTCAAATTCCGATTGATGTGTATTACGTAATTGGGGTAGGTACAGTTCTTATTTTGACTTATTAGGTGAATAAGCAACCGATCCATTTTACAATGTTTTTGTTGTTAAAGGTTTATTTAAATATTCAGAAAATTGCATTCTAAAAACTCGATGGATGTTGTATATATTCTTATCAAATAGGTTTTATAAATAAAAATCAATGTCGTTTTCGTGTACCTAAGTAGTTTCACATTAGCATATCTGAATTATATATCCAGCTGTTAGTACTTCTGTCTGTTCTAAGGTAGCCTGTCCACAATATCCAATCAGTACATATCTTTGATGATAACTAAATGTTTTTTTGATAATTGGCTTGCTATTGAAACTACCAGTACATGCTTAAAAATTTACTGTTTCGGAACTGGGATCAATAACAAATACTTCGCTGTTTAAGACAAATCTCGATGTAAGTAGGTACCTACATACTGAAGTAACTGTTATTGTTCTCAAGTGACTGTGTCAATCTAAATCTGTCCCATCTACATCGAATCTTGTCTATTTTCTGTATGTATTGTCTATAATTTTATGTAACATTATTAAAAGGAAAATACTTAATTTGGAATTGTCAAATAAGTAAAGAAAAGTCTAGTCAAAATTGCCCATTTTCTTGAATTATATGAATTCCTCAAAAACATTCCGTATAATGTTGTAAAATATTAGTTATTGTGTTATATAATACTAATCTGTAAGAACTTTTAATTTTTAGTTAGATATTACTACCAAAATTGTGACCAAAATTATGATATTAATTGCCTCGGTATATAATTCTTTTGGAGAGAGCACAATTAAGATGATTTAGGCCTTAATATTAATATCAAATAATTATGTTTAATTTACATAAAATATATTTATACTTAAGTGTTACTATGAATAACTTTTGTAAATATTAAGTCTTATGTCCCAAGCTTTAAAATAAATGTCTATTATAAATTGTGGTGTTAATTTATTTTAAGCCGAAATAATTAGATAGGTAATTTCTCCTTCTTCAATCAATAGCTATTGCAGTGGCGGACTAAGCCTGTCGGGGGCCCGGGGTGGAAAAACTAAATGTCCTCGCGCCCAGGAATAAATGTCGAAATATGTATAAGGTTAGGTTTTGTTTTGACTATTCATACGGAAATAGGAGATACTTTGTCATTTTACACAGAGAATTCAGAGAAAAAAGAGAATGTAAAATGGAAGAGCGTACCTACGTTTATATTTAGCATGCAAAGGGGGCTCCCAACTACGAACTGCCTTTTTATTACTGAACATATATTTTGGTGTTGAATGGGATTTGATAAAAAGTATTTCTCGAACTTTGGGGGCCCCCAGGCTTAGAGGCCCAGGGCGGACCGGACCTGTCCCCGCCGCCGGCTATGCCTGTTATTTAAAGTTAGATAAGAACCTCAGAAAACAGGCATTAAGAATTCTAATATTGACTTTTATCGCTGACTGTGCTTACCTAACCGTCACCGAGGTGTAGAATCACCTTTAGCTCAAATAATTCAGGTGAAACCTGCCTCAGAGCCGTACTTACCTACCTAGACCTATCTAATAAAGTGTAATGTAAGTTTAGTCTAACAGAGTTATACGGTGACTAATTATATCAATCGTCTTAGGCTTGTCGAATAATATATATAGGCTGCTAAGTATATTGATGAGGTAATGGACTCAGACCAGATAAAAAACCAAGACAGAAAGCTGTCAACAGTGACGTGAGGCCGGTTTCGTAAACATGTGTGCACTTAGTGAGGTGTAGTTTGATTGTAAATGGTTGTAAATGTGTGCGTGTGAGCGTGTATGCACTGTATGGTTCGCAGCGCTATATCTTGGTTTTTTATTTGGTCTGAGGTAATGGGACAGTTTTTAAATTGAAATGAAACTAAATGAAATGCCTAACTTAGCCCGCACTACGTAGATACCTGCATACGTAGATCAATAATATGATGTGCCCCCATGACAATATGACGGACAAACAGACGAACTACACCACGTCAGTGGCATGTGTGTGTATTATTGTGCCCAAATCCCCGATTAATCTCAAACTTTTATGAACCTTTGTTCACTGCCTATTGAAGATTTTTTGTGGGCTCATCCCATCAACAAAAGAACCCAGTCTTTGCAAATAACAACTTTAACCAACTACAGTTAGAGCTTAGTTTTCTATTAAATGCAAATTCAGCGGCACACCAGCCATTTCGAGCTTTCAGTTCCAAAAGATTAAGTCCACATTGTATTGGCAAGTCTGTACTGCATGCGCGCATTAACTTTTAAAGTTTATAGATTTTGGGTCGCGTCAATCTGTGTATTGTCATATCAGACATAATAGCTCTCCCATCCTCACGGATTTATTGGTTGAAACCCGATGACAGTTGCTACGGTTTTTGACAAATTTGTTTCTGCATCTCTTTCGCACGGGGGCGCATTTCGGTTTGAGAGAGGGATGGCGACAGAATAATGTCGAAATGAAAGACCTACTTAGGGAAATATGGCTGTTATTGAGTGAATTTAATGAAGTATAATAGGGTGACAGTCCTTTATGTCTGTGTCACCGTCGGGGTACGTGACAATATTTCTGAATGTGACTTATTGTCGTCGGTTAATGCGCCCCAAATATCTTGTAACCAATTTTATGAGTCACTTTTTTGACGCGTTGGGTTACCCTTGAATTCTTGATGCAGAATTAAACTATTGAGACCTTTCTACTTATGTAAATATAACATTATATTGATCAACGTTTTGGATACGTTTAACTTCCGAATTTTAATGATAGAGAATGGCTCTGTTGCTATTCAGGCAGATGTTCCCATAACAGTACCTAAATTAATAATAAGTACCGGTTTATTATCACACTAGACCGCAAATATTAGCATGAGGTCCAAAAACGTAAATACCTACCTAATAAGGTTCTTTAACATAAAACAAGCGAGCCTTAAGGGGCCTGCGGAGCATGCGTAGTTCATACAAAAGTAATACCAAAATAATTTGTAAATCAAACATATTCATAAGGTAGTGTGAATTTCTTCCGATTGGATTACAGAATATCTAGGGCTCTCAAATATTTATTTTGAATGGACACTGATATAAAGACGAGATATGAGGAATTTCAAATTTCTATAGAAAACTATTTTTTCTCATAACTCGTCTTTACGCGCGTTAGAGCGCTAGCCTGACGCCGCCCTATATAGTACTATGACATACGTTTACTGTCAACCAGAGCGCCAGCGCTAGAAGTGCGTTACGCACGTTAAGTTAGCGTGGCGTCAGGCTAGCGCTCTAACGCGCGTGTCACCTTGGTAATATGCAACATTTAAGGGGGCGAGGCCTCGTCAAGGTCGTTTCTGACGGCGAACTCAAGCACCACGCATGCTCATTTGTCTAATCAAATAACGCGCGGTTCCCCGGCTTCCTGTTACACTTTTGAGATGGGGCAGTAAGGGCAGCTGCCTTAACCGTACTAGCTACAAGAAAACAGTTTTAGGAGACTGTCTTTAACTCTTTCAAACATTTTGATTTGCATTCACAGATTTTGAAAAAAATTTACAGTCAGTTGGCAATTTTCATAAAAACTTTTTTTAATGCCAATCGACAATGTTACTTATAAGGATCAAAAAACTTTATTGGACCAACTGAGTTTTGAGTACCTACTAGAAAAGTCAGAAATCGCAAAAATCTTTTCCCATACATTTCGTAGGAAACGAGATTCCAACCTACTTTTTACGATGTCGATGCTTGTCGAAAATAGAGAAAAATGGTATTTTAAATTTTGAACGAATACTACTACCTACTACCAAAGAAAGGTATGGGAAAAGTTTTTTTGCGATTTCTGACTTTTCTAGTACTCCAACCTCAGTTGGTCCAATAGATTTTTTTAATCCTTATAAGTAACAGGGTCGATTGGCATTAAAAAAAGTTACCGACTGTATTTTTTTTTAAAACGCACGGTAACGGTTTTTTTTAAACGGTCTTAAGAGACTTCTTAAGACCGTTTTCCAGTAGCTACAACGGTTAAGGTAGCTGCCCTTACTGTCCCGTCTCAAAAAACCACCGAGTCTACTTTAAAATAAAATAAATATTTTCCAAATCGGTGTATAAATGACGGAGTTCTGAGGTAATAAACAAAAAAAAACGAATTGATAACATGCTCCTTTTTTTGAAGTCAGTAAAAATAATGTTTGAAAATTGAAAATAATGTTTTTTAAATTATAATGAAATACTTATAAAAATTTTACAAAAAAAAACTAAGTACAAAGTGTAAAATTACTTTTGTTTCGGAAGAACCACTACTTGCAATGTAAATAACAGTGACAGAATATCATCCACATAGACTAAGTGCGAAAAATAAGTATTATTGAAGCTAACTCAAAAACTACCCAAGCAAAATTAAAACAATATAAATGGGACCACCGCGCAAGCTTCCTCTACCAAATTAAAAAAGAATTTAGAAAGTCGGTCCACAATTGACGAGAATATCGACGGACATACACAATGGTAAAAAAAACCATCGTTCAGGCAAACGTAGAACCTCCTCCTTCTTGGAAGTCGGCTAAAAAGGGTGCCAAATGCATGACTTTCCTTGGCCTCTTTATAAGTAGTAAGTAGTATGAGTAGGTACGTACTTATTCTATTTGTGACATTTTACCTCACGGCATCACGGCCCAGTCTAAGCCCATTATGTGATTGCGTTATAATATTATTAGGTGTCCGGAAGCCTCCCTACTTCAGAACTGTCATCTGGCACGGTTGTGGGTTTACTAGTACTTAAACTACATGACAGCTGAGAGAGATGTTGCACTTATAGTTACATTATTAAATAACTCTTTCTATTATTTTTCATAACTGGCGAAATGTATGTCCTACTATAACTACTGTACTTCTTCCTATCCATAAAATCACGCCTTTATTACCCGAAGTGTTAGGCAGAGGAGTACCTACCCATACTTAGTGCCCCCATATTCCGTGAGTTATGTTTAAGACCCAGGTAAAAGGGGCGCGCCTATTGCCATCACATCAAACTCTGGGCAACTTCTGAGAAATTTCTAATACTTTGCCCAACCTGGCTGAACTGGGGCCCAGGACCTCATGCTCAGCAGCGCTTGCGAACATAGACCAACGATGCAGACCTCTTTTTAGCCCCTGGGGAAATACACCTACTTACAGGCAATAGTTTTACCGGGAAACTTTAACCCAAGCATTTCTTTGATGTGCAAAAATATCTTAATATTACAGCATCATTGATTGACTTTGGTGGAAAATAGAATATTTGTAAAGAAATACTGACTATCGTGTTTGTTGCTATCTTCGCTTAGTAACTTGTTGGAACTTGGAACGTCGAGTGAGGTGCGTGTTTCGAGGGCAAATTTGAAAGTAAATTCTGCGAGAGTGCGAAAACACAGCTTAGTTGACTTTATAACATGTCATAGAAAATTATTTGTAGAGTTTGCTTAAGGTCTTTTAAAACTAAAATTATGATGATGGGCAAAGTTATCTAGTAATGTTCCGACCTACGATTGACAACATTGGCCGCCATCAAAAAAGGCTTAAGGTTGTCACATTACGAAACCTTTTATGTTTAAAATTGCCCAGTCATTTTAGTAAGAAACTTTTCTTAGTGTCGGTTACGTTCCTAAAGGAAAACGCAATCTTTACCAAAATTCTTGTAAGTACTAGTTTTTATGTCACCTGAATAAATGCCATATTTGCGTCAAAAATCAATGTGAGCAAAGTTGGCTAGAAGTCCAGATAACTTCCCCGCCAACAAAATCGAACAAATATTGAAATAGATGTTGAATAATAGTAAATTTAGCTATACTAACACATGCACATGATTTTACAGTTGTAGCTCATGAAGGAAAATACGTACATCTCCATAGAAAAATCGTATTAAAATTGTAATTATTCGAAAAAAGTGGGCAAAGTTGCCATGTTTCACGGTACGTTATGTGAGTTTTTTTTTACCCTTGATTACTTGCTGACTGCAAAGAGTTGTTGAGAGGCTTCCCCCCGGTGTCGCTTTATATAACTCGGGGTTTATTTATAAACGTTGCTTAAAGTTAAGTAATGATTAACGACTGTGTAACCATACATTTTTGCAACGCTTATAAATAAGTAATAAGATATAATAATAAATTAATTAAATATCTCGAATTAAAAAGAAGTCGGATTAAAGTAATGTCACTTAAAAACGAGCTTTCAAAAACGAGCTGTTCGAGCAATTTACCAGCTAGGTGCCAGAGTTTCTCTGAGACATTTTTTCAAAGATATCGGTATCCTCACAGTAGCATCACAATTCATTTTCGCCAACATATTATATATTAGGCAAAATATACACTTATATACTAAAAACAGTAGATAATATTCACAATGTTAACACTAGAAATAAGGACAAACTACGTACTCCCTTTCACCGGCTTCATAAGGTTCATAACTCATTTGTTGGGCTTGGTATAACCTTTTATAACAAGCTAACTTCTTCTTTGCTAGATTTGCTTTTTAATGCGTTCAAAACTAAAGTAAAATCCAATCCAATCTGTTCAAAGGCATACTATTCTATCAACGACTACTTAAATGATAAGAATAGTTGGTCGCTGTGATTAACTCAAGACAATGTTTAAATGTTCTTTCTCCAGAATTAGCTTACCTACTTACTGACAGGTTATATGAGTTTATATAATTGTTTATAATTTTACTTTAAACTTAAGTCAATTTATTTTATTTTAATTTATTGTTGACATAATCTACTCATTACAATGTTTTTTTATGAGTTGTATTGCAATATGTGGTTAGCTAGCGACCTCGATATTTTTTTAATTTACCTCGATGGTCCTAGTTTATCAATTATATAATACTTCTAGTTACAGCTATATGTAATCCGGCACGTTTTGTTTGGACATGTTTTTGGTTGGTATATTGGCGTGTGCTAGCTGTCATATGGCTATTAATTTTATAATTTAAATTATGTTTTGTGTTGCGTAATGTAAATATCATTTTGCATACTATTATATAGAATCATTTTTTTTCTAACTGAACAGACAGCTGTGCTGCTGGGGAGTTTTTTGCGCCACTTCTTCTTCCCAGCTAAAGCACTAGGAAGTGGTGAAGGGTGGGCGTTTTGGGGGACTGTCTTATGTAATTATGACGTTCGAAAAGTGCTGATTCTCAGCCTAGTTTGAATAATAGACTTTTGAATTTTGAATTTTGAACTGTCAAAGTGATAATGAAACGTAGGCTGTTTTACATTGAAACGAATCCATTGGAACCCTTTTTTTTTGGATGGGAAATTATCAAATAACTTCTTCCGCTCCGGGCGGAGCGGGAGGGCGTGTCAGCCTCTTACTAACTAAAACCCACCCGTGTTCCTTCCGTTGCCTGTACGTTGCCAGGGGCCACGGTATCCCTTTCGGACTTTCCCGCAACCCGGCAGGCATCGGTCCTATCGAACCCCTTCATTTGCTGACATCTCTTTGAGGCGCGCGTGGAACACAACGCGCCATCGACCCGGGCCTGGTCCTTATCGGACGGCGAGCTACCCATTGCTCACCGTCCGCAAGTCCGCGCCTATGGTGTCCTGGAATCGGCCTGCGATACCCGACGCCCAGGGCCCTCGCCCGTCTCCTGCGGCGGCTAGGGGCGTGAGGGCGCGAAATTTGCCTCTCCCTCACGCGTTCTGCCTCCTCCTTCGCGAGCATTACTGCTTCGCAGAAGGAGGTGACGGCCTCCCATGCCCTCTCGCTCCGTACCATAGCCTGGACCAGGGCCGGACGCGAGAGATCCCCGCCACCGATCGCCTCCACGAGGACACGGCGATGCCCTGCCCAAGCCGGGAAGACCTCCACCGAATCCATTGACCCTAGATGGGCAATTAGCCAATTACTAAGCGGCTGCGCAATTCAAATCCAGCGCTGGAATGAGATACCTTTATTAGGGTGGACCAATGTATAAATCTGTCATAATGTTTTATTTGATACCAACTGTAGGCCCTGAGCAGTTGTACTTCCCCCCGAACGTGGGTACAATGATTGTGGTTGATACTCGGAGCTGGAGGGAGTTCAAAGTTCAACCTCCAGCTGATGTCTAGCAAATTTTTAACAAAAATAAAAAAAATGCCAGGGCTATTAGTAAAGCTTAATTACATAAATAGAAAGGGTGCCAAATAAACTAAAAAAAGATTAAAGGAATATTAATGAACAGATTAGAAAATAATTGTTAAAAAAGTATCCATCATCGACGATAAAAGTTGTGGTATTAGCGCCATCTATAGCTATATTGGAGAATCTTGCCAGTGTTTCCGGGTGGAGCTAGTGACATCTGTTAATTTAGAATCAAACTAGGACCTATTTCAATTAAATCTCCTTGCCAGTTGCCTGAACTAGTCTTGAATTTTGAAACTTTTGAAAGAATGTTTAAAACTTCTCTTAAATTAGGAATCTAGTTTAAACTGCTCTAATTTTGCGTAATAACCTACTAACTTGTGTAAAGTTAAATCTTTATAGTAGCCACACACGTAAAGATTTACTTGCGCAAATTTAGGCTCGCGCAAGTAAATCGTTACCTATATAATTATGTTGGAAGGTTTTGTGCGCAAATTTCTTCCAACACACGTCACGATATACTTGCGAAAGCCTAACTGAGCCTAACTAAATTTGCACAAGTAAATCGTTACGTGTGTGTGGCTACTATTAGGAAACAGCCAATGTTGCCATCTTCTTCTATTTTCATTCGTCTACAAAAAGGAAAGTAAGAAATACTTCTTCTACATCTTACTTCTTCATCGAATAATCAATGACAGGTAGGTAGTTCATTTAACATAAAAAAGTGATAAAATATTTCAATAATTCTCACTGACATGGTTGTCGCAAACATTTATCAATGTAATGTAAGTTCCTTACACATCTAAAAGTTGCCCAAAAAAAAAGCCATCTTAATTAAACAAATCTCAATATATCGCACCCCTAGATAAAAACCCCACTAACTCAAAAAGTACGAGTTTCGAGTTAGTGGCATTATCGAATTCCTGACTCGAATACCTATACATCAATATAACTCGCGTAACGATACCTTCAACTGCTGTTAAAAGATGGCGCTAAACGCTGCTTTACTTAAATGATCCATCCCCGAAAGGCGCGAGCACTAGTCCGCCATTTTTAGTTGTCTTTTGGTTGACGTAAGTGACGCACGTTTGAATAGTGCCAGATTTTGAGTTGCAGGAGTTTACACGAAATTGATTGAGTAAGTTTCCTTATTTATTTTGAGTTGATTGAGTTTTGCTGAAATTTAATTGTGTTAATTTTGATTTACGGGGGTTTTGATGATTTTATGTTGCATTTCTTTAAATAATATTTTGAGTTCCTCAGATTTACATGAAAGTAAAGATAAATTTCGATTTACCGTAGTTTTGTTGAATCTAACTTTAACTTTGTTTATTTTTGCCTATTCAATGAAATATGTACTTTTTATAGAGAAAATAGGTTGTTTATGACAGGTTTAATGATTTATTTTATTTGTTATACAGTAACTAAACATAGTACGTGCTTTTGAGGGGTATTTAGAGTTGGTTGACTTTACTTGATTCATTATTGAATTTGAACATTATTTATTTTTAGGATAATGACAGGGCGAGGAAAACTCATGGTACAAATTATTAACGAAGAAAAAGAGGATCCTGAGCAACCAGCAGCAACGGACGATTCAAGACCTATTCTATTTCCTGGTATAGAAACGCTCAATAATATAAACGAGCCTGAGTTGCAAGCTGATGGAAGGTTAGTTCCATCACCGAGCATTTTAGAATTTTCGTTGAACCTTAATGAGCAGCCTACAAACGCTGAGGGACGACGACGAGTTCCTAAACGTCAGTATGCTGCCTCGCCAGTTCACAGCGGCGATGAAAGCGATTTCGACGATTCCGATGTAGATCTGCACTATGAAAACCCTATTCACAAAAGAAAAATAATTTTCTCTCCCTTGCATAACTCGCCTATTTCACAAATGCCACGAACTCGCTCCCTTTCAACTTCGTCAAGCAGTTCGAGTTCATCCGGCTCGAGTAGTAGCTCCAGCAGTAGCTCTAGCAGCAGCAGTAGCAACTCAACGAATGAATATAACGATACTGGCTCTAGTTGCGAGATCCAACGCAACGAAAATAACAATGCCGACAATAACTACGAGGATCACAATCTGGGTCAAAATATTAATCCAAATGATGAGACTCTAGCGCAAGAAGGACCAAAACAGTGTAAAAAGAAACTAAGGCAACCGGAGACATGGAAGGTAAATATAGCAAAAACCCTCAAAAATTCTGGCAAGTCTTACAAGTCGAGGAGTAAACTAAAAAAAAAATCCCTGCCCGCAAAATTCGACCACCTTGCGGAGAAATGTGTCGTTTGAAATGTGGTACCAAGGTCAACTTAACAACTCGTCAAAAATTGTTTGAAGCATTTTGGAAACTCGGTGGGTGATCTTCAGCGACAGAGGGAGTACATTGGGGAAGGGAGTACATATTTTATTAATGTTTGTTCAGAGGCTGTACTTATTTTAAGAATATTCTGATAGTGCGTAAGGAGATAAGAATACTCAAATTTATTATTGTTCATGGGAGATAAGAGTTTTTGTTAACGTATTATTGCTGTGATTATTGAAAAACGCATAATTATTAATTATTATACGTGTACGATCTCAATTTAATTAAACTGTCTAGTATCTAAGTAATAACTGATTTAAAAAAAACATAATATTTTATAACACTAATTATTGTATTTAGTTTTTCTTTGTTATTACGTAAATAAATAACTTTCTATTTGAGTACATATTTTATTTATTTTAATTATTTTAGATCTATAAAAACTAAAGCTAGTGTTCCTAAGATTAGCACGTTGCAATCACCCGTTCATAGCAAAACTCAAAACCCTCGATAAAATGTTATCATAGTTTTGGGGTGAAAAGTAATGTAACTCAATTTTATTTCAGATGAAGTAAAGTAACTTGACTTAGTACAAAAAAAAAATTGCTACTCCCGCTGCAAAAAAAGAGTAACTAAAAAATCTCTTTTTTTTCAAGGTTTTTAACTGACAAAATACAAATAATCCAATTCAACAGCTTTATAAAACGTTACCTTTATGTATGTCTCATTAGATCTTTGATATCTTTCTTATATACTCTAAAAACAGTTTTTCGACATTTCTGAAAAATTAGGTTTTTTGAGTTGCCGGAGTCTTCATCTAGGGGTGCGATATATTTTTTTGTAAAAACGTTTTCGCTGAATCATCAATAATTCATTGTTTGTGAAATTTTTGTATATAGAACACAGATGGCGTTATTCCAAGTTTGTATAAAAAAGAGCACACATGAATACAGTCTGAAACATATTTGCACTCTAGTAAAATTTTATTTTCTGTACATTAAGGTTGATATTTCATTATTCAAGTGAACTATAAAGTTCTTTTGTCGAATAGTAGGACACGAAGTAGCAAGCTTTGGGAGTATTCGTTCTTGTGCATGTAAAGTGTGTGTCTGTGTGCAGCAGTGCGGCAGCAAGTAGCTGTCAAATAACTACTGGATGAAAAAGGAGTTCGCTTTTTCCTCTAAAAATGATTTCTGTTACGTTAATAGTTTAGCCTAGAGTTATGTTTGCCTCTACATACCCGTATGAAATAATATTAACTTGTTATCTAACAAGCCGTACTTACGCCAAGTCCAAGAACCATGGTTCAGTGTCATCCACCTTTGCAACTAGAGGAAATACCAAAAGAAGACGAAGAAAGGCTAGAGAAATTGTTTTCTAAATTAGACACTGATGGAAATGGGAAAATCGACATCCACGACCTGTCCGCCGCCCTCAAGGAGCTGGCTCCGCACATCAACCGCAGTTACGCAGAGGTTAGAATGTAGACATTTCCTATAATTTTTGCTCTAACGGTTTCACCTGACGGTGTGTTCGATTGCCTGTCGACACGTAAACCGCAATAAATTTGCTATTTCAGTCCAAAACTTTCTATGAAGCACATTTTTCTAAGCCCAAGATTTTTTCCTTTTCATTACATAAAACTTCAAAATGAACACCTATTGTTTTACAACTTTTGGTTTTGAATCGTTCTTTATCCGGTTTAACTATTGTTCAACATGCATAAAAGTTAACACTAGATTGTACAAAATGAGGTCAGATTTGTCAGAAATTTTGTAAAAAAAAAGCTACACCCTCATTTCTGGTTATATATTTACGCTCTTATTATGTGATGACTAACTAGTTTAAGTATGCAAAGATGTTCTAAATTTGAAAAATATGATGGTAAAAAAACGATAAATCACTGATAAAATTATCTTGTGTCAAGATTTATTGTTATGAGTCTGATGACAAAAGATAATCTCTCCACATCACTAGTTTCTAAAAGAAGCAGGTATTTCAAAAAGCAGAATTTCATGAATTACATTATACTTATCTGATTTTAATAACAATGAATAGAAAGAATCTTTATTCAAAAAGGAAGTGATTTTTCTATGAACCACACAACCTCTAACACTTTTGTTAGATTTAGTTTCTATAATGGTTTTATTTAGAATGATGAATGGTTTTATTTATATAGAGACTGAGTATTTTGTTATTGCTGTCTCATATGACACAATTCTTGTCTCCAAAGCAGCATACCTTAATTTTTCTAAGAGAATATTATTGGACTCCTATTAGTTATTGAAATGAGGAACCAAATTACCTTTGATAAGCCAAAGTAATATTGGTACTATATACATTTTTCCTAATAATTGAAACAGTTATAAATAGTTCATATTTCAACCATGTTTGATGCTTACCCCATGTATTGGCATGTAAAATTAAAGTAAGGTTTTTATAAATATCCTTTTATTATGGTGTATTTCGATCTACTGTAAGTTGTAACACAGAATCAAACAAAAATTTGTAAAAACGAACCTTTAGTTAAAATCACCATACCAAGAACCACTACTGACCTACTTTTCTACTATCACTTTGATTAATATGTCCCTTATAGGTACAATATTAATAGTGAAAGAATACCATTATGAAGAACATTTACCTTGTTAAAATCATTTAATTGAATCATTGTCAGACTTAGTTTAATTGAACATCTTAGCTATTAACAGATCAATTTAATAATCTTTTCATCAGATTTATATTTCCACCTTCATAAGAAATATTGCAACTGTAAATGATAATTTTTATGTTAAACAATCAATCTGCATAGCCTTTTCCCAAATATGTTTGGATCGGCTTCCAGTCTAACGTGACGACCCGTAACAACTGTCAAAGATCCATAAACGACAGCCGAGACCAACGGCTTAACATGCTTTGTATGTAAAGATCCCCGGACCAACCCTGGCAACCATAGGTTAACCTGATGGATTGACCTGTCTGGCTGTTATTACTTAGCCACAAGGTCCTCGAGCTCCTTGATCTGTATATTATGTCAAAAAGAACCATTTAAATATTAGTGTATTGTGACAATTTTATTGTAAAAACAGACATTAATTAATGTTTAAATTGAACTTCCCGCTTCAATGACTTTGGTCCAGTTATTTACATTTCAAATACATAAATGTTAGTGGCACCAGTTCACAATAGGAACATGTTATAACAAACTGTAAACAACAACAGATACTTATACAAAATTGTTATTAATTTATAATATTAATTTCACACAAATTGTAAACATTTGTACAAAACTATCCATTTACACTGCATATGCCATCTTTTGTATCAAGTACTTTATGTGAAAATGACGAATAGAATCTAGCTCAGTAATTAACGTGCAATTTTGAAGCATGAAGAAAGAATTGATGTTGGATTGTAATAGTAATCACTCTGTTGCAATAATTTATTACAACATTGTCATAAAAAATCCAGCTAAGCGCGATTTAAACTCGCCCACTAAAGGTTCTGCACCATAATTGTATAGAGCAGGGGTCGTTATCCCGAATAATGACCCCTGCTCTATACAATACACTTTCAGTTTGGACTTTTTAGATTTTTATAACTTGCCATGAAATGAGCATAGTAACAAGTATTCTGAGAAAATTTAAACTGGCTTTTTAAAGATCACCTTTGATAGCTGGCATAGCCGCGTAGGCCTAGAAAACAGTATACAGGTTTCCCACTTGAGTGCTCTTAGATATGAGACACATATTATTATGTAGACGTTTCTAACAGCATCTTAATCTTAGATACTTCTGTTCACACCCTTACGATTCGATTTACATAAAACACACGTAGGTTCAAGTTGATCGAAAGGTAGGTACATACAGCCCGATTCAAACATATTGGCGGCTCGGAACATGAGGTGAGTCTGCGCAGTAACGAATTCATGGGAGTGAGGGGTAGAGTATTGCGCAGCGAGTAGCTAACTTTCGAGCCGCCATTAAGTTTGAATCAAACTAAACAACAGTTTTAATTGTTCCACCTACAACGTTGCCCTATTTAGCTTCCAACAGCTTCCCCATAAAGATGATGTAATGATGTGATTCATACAAAGCTCATTGTGTCCAACCTCACTGATTTTATTAGTTTATAACATCTGTCAGTCGCCGTAACTGATAGCTAGCAGATTTTTGGCATGCCTCGAAAGATTACCAAACCCTGTGGCCAATTTGTTGCTAATAAACGAAGCAAAGGATGGCTATAGTCACTAAGATTAATTCCCAGTTCAACACTTCTATTCTTTTCTTATCTTACCACGGTTTGGTCTGCTTTTTCCCGATACATATTACAGACTTTTTGTTTTATGCGGTATTTTCCGTCTGACCTTCAATGATCGATATAATATCTTATTTGCTCACTGTTACAGTCGTATTTGCATAAAATATGTTTACTGACGGTCTTCCGTGTTGATGGGCCTGATAAAATACATTGTTTTTTGTTAGAACTTAGCCAAGACCATGAATGATGGAATTGTTTAAGTATTCAGTATTTTGCATGGATGACGTAACACCCTGCGGTTAGTTGGAATAAACGAGATAACTTCCCGTAAGTTTTGTAATAGGCAACTAATTAAGGGACAATACTCGTGTTTCTATAACAGGTGAATAGCACCATCGATTTTCGAGCCGTTCTTGGCAATTAACTCTATAACAGACTAGGCATAATACCCTATAGATATGTCTCGTCAACCCACGTTCCTTATCATCGAACGGATATTTTTTTTAATTACATGTTACGTAATTCCGTTACAAACCGTTCCGCTAAAGTTGATTTAATTGTTTTTCAGAAATTCCTGGCGAAATCTGGCTGGAAAGATGGCGGTGACGTCACTCTATCGGAATTCATCCACTACGTGCGCGAACATGAAAAAAACCTTAGGCTCCAATTCTCTCATCTCGACAAGAACCAAGATGGTAAATATCTCAGTCACAATATAGGGGTTTATTTATACACGTTGCTTAAAGTAAAGTGACGTTCAAATGTCAAAAATGTATGGTTAAACATGCACTAATCATTACTTAACTTTAAGCAGCGTTTATAAATAAGGGGGAATATCTTTAGCGGTCTCTTAGTGAAACCAAGATGCAATTAGCACTTCCGTTTACCATAAGTGCCGATTCTACCTTTTTGCCATGATTGTACTACATTGTAGCAATCTATTTGAACACGATCACTTTTCCAGGACTCGTTGCTATGCTAACCAGAAGGGTAGGTTGATTCAGGCCGACGATATCGAGTCGTTATCTCCGCTCGTTAACATTGACATTTCTCGGCCAACGTCAGTAGTTTACGCAATGCACAGACGATCGTCGATCGTTAGGTCCATATATAACCTTTACTTCTAAGTAAAAGATCTCTCGCCTTAAGGCTTCGGCCGTCGATGACTGTATGGATTCATACTGACATTGATCTTTAGTCTGAGATAATTTCTTTCAAGAGTTGGTTTTATCAGTCATGTGAAAAACACATTTTTCAAATTCGGCTGCAGCTATTTACGGCTGCGTTTAATGAGCGTTAGACGGTTTCTGGTATTTAGTTGTTCATTTATTAATGTTTCTAATTATGGGCGGATGTATAATCTCATTTGTTTGCTCAACCGGACACCCAGACAGTTCTCTATAGTTTCTGAAAGTTTCAGCAATTTATGGACATCAGAAACGGCGACGCAGTAGTCACGTTTTCATTTGGATGAGTGCCCATTCCGGCTGGTATGGCAGTAGTGATTCCACAGCCGTATTGATTTCCACTTTGAACACTTCACAGACGAAATGGATGCGTGACATTTGTACGTCCATTAATAGAATGGATTACAATAAGTTGCATAACTATTTTGCATGCAAAATGAGCATCATGCTTACAATAAAATATGCACGCGTGGCTCATTTGAATAAGCTAGAATGTTTAAGTAAATAATAGTTTATTTAAGGCACAACGACGTGTATCAGATGTCCAAGTCTATGTAGGTACAGTGTTTCCTGAAGTATTGAATTAATTATTTTTACTGCTGGCAAGCAGTGCGTGGTACTGTGTTGGCTGCATACACTGCGTGTATGTAACAGCCATCAATGTTAACAGACTATGACGCCCGGCGGTATGTCTACGCCTTAGTCACAGTATAATAAAGTAACCGTATTATGTCTCGGCTGTGACCTTGAAATAATTACTTACGGCCGCTCGGTATAAACCTTCCGCGTCCGCGCGTAACTGCCGCGCACTCGAGACTGTTGCGTACTGGTATACACTGAGATTACGAAGCGCGTCGTTTCGGTCGTTTTCTATGAAGACATAATACTGTTACTTATTTATACTGTGCCTTAGTTTATACGACGGGCTCCGATGATTGCGTAGTCTAAACATATGGTTGCCGTTGTTTTACTCAATAGCTTTACTACAATG
This sequence comes from Xanthia icteritia, assembly GCA_949128155.2. NCBI lineage: Eukaryota > Metazoa > Arthropoda > Insecta > Lepidoptera > Noctuidae > Xanthia > Xanthia icteritia. The sequence continues at coordinate 19,421,224 of OX421931.1, forward strand.
GATATATGAAAACTGTTGCTAATCTACTGGTCTCCCATACGGAGACTTAGAGAATAAATAACATTCTTCTTCTTCTTTGGGTCTTCTTTAGGGCAAATAAACGGGCACTTAGGGTACTTCAACAAGTGGGACATGGTCTGATCAGAAGCACCGAATCGCACTGGGCGTTGGATGGGTCAGTAGTCCCCCATTTCGACAGATTGTGTTTGCAGCGCACGCGCTTTCCATATAAATATAATTAAAATTCATTTATTAAACTTACACATAGTTCACAAGTAACATGACATGAGATTCTAACCAACAGAAAACTTAGACAGATTGAACAGCGGGTCCCAAACTAGGCACAGTCTGTATCTTGGTGACCCAAACACTACACAAAGTTAGCAATTTAAAAAGTTCTGCTAGCGCAAGATTGCTTTTGATAATTACAAAAATTAAGTTTAAAATAATAATAATAAAATTTAACAAATATGTGAGTGAAAACAAGCCAATTAATAATATAGGCCACTGCAGATCCCATCCGGGTGGCAAATGTACCTCAGAATCTCTAGTAGATTCCTTCCAAAACAATTTACAAGGCTTACGAATATACGACCTTTTTCTGGTTCTGGGTTAATGTTCTAATATTATGTTTTTCGCTTATTTTCCAGGAAAAGTGGATCTGGAAGAACTTATATGCGCGTTTGCCGATATGGGGATTGTGGTTGGCAAAAGCGAAGCTACTAATTTGCTGAAAAGGTAAAAATACTGCCACATGTGTGTGTGATGGCGACATGTTATCACGATTTAAATTAAAAGCACCGCGATTATTATTGAGTATTTATTTTTAGATTTTTATGGTTTGCGATAGCGATTGTCGAATATTTTTTGTTTTAGAAATATCCCAAGTTTTAATTATTATTAAAATATATCTTTTAACTTACCTTTTTAATTATAAACACAAGAACGAATTGCACAAGGCCAGGAAACCAAACAAGTAAAAAAGCATTAAAAAATAAATGTTTCAGAAAAGCTGTTTGGCCATTATTCTGGTGGTAAGTCGAAAAACCACAAGTAGTCAATGGCTTAGACTTGCTAAACATTTACGCTAAGTTCAAAACATCGTCATTAAAGATTTTATAAAGATTTATAAATCACTGACCTTCGATCGAAGCCTTCGACAGACTTATGACATTCGTTGACATGTCATTTGAATTTCGAATGTGACGTATTTTTCATCTTTTTTCAGTTTTGTTTAAGTGTGAATACCTACAAGTTGCTTGGACAAATTCTTTGTAGTCAGGCGTTGTGGTTGTCCATGCTAATTATTATCTAATATTCATAATCCAAGCAGTTTGTACTATAAAACTGTCAGAAATCACAAGCAACAACATACAATCACAAATGCTTTACATTACGCTGCGTACATCAAACTCGCGAATGTAGATAGGCTTTCACAATTTCTATTTTATTTGTCGTCTTTCGTGTGTTTATAAAAACTTGTTTGTTTATTTATTTTCGTGTTTTTTATATCAGCTAAAGTGTGATTTTTGTTCGCTATCTTGTATCGATAATGTGACATAACATTGTGTAGGGCCACACCTTCATCGAAGAAAATGTAGAACAAAGTAGTTCAGCTGCGTTCGCACTGAATGTCGCCCGACCGTTACTTAACACTAAAATTAGAGCTAACCTCGTCCCGCATTAATGTTTCAAACACGTGTGTTAGTACTTAATGCGCTAATTTTAGTGAAACTTATAACCAGCTCCATAGTTCAATGGCAACACAGCTATTATTTGCCACAAAATATATTCCACCGCCTTGACTATGTGAACCTAAGAAAAGAGTGCAGGGCTACACTTGCCTCCACACGTCTTGCACGGCGTTTCTCTTGCATAAACAGCTATACCTAAGTATAGGTAGGTCCTATACTTTTGGTGAATAAGGAGTTCCAACGTTCCACACACAGCTGTGGTGCGGTGCAACTGAGAGGTCGTTATGCTTTTGTTTTAATTTTTCAAAATCTCTTCATATTCTGATCGATCGAAAACCCGTGCTTCGGAGCTCCAAACTACAAAGGCGCATGGGCGTCAAAGCTACGTAATAGCGACTGCTTGCGTCTCACGATGTCACGAGATACCACCAGTTATTGAATATGTAGTATTTAGAGTACACGCGTAGTAAATTGTGTCATCATAAAGAGGGAATTGTAACTTTAGAAAAGTATACTTTGCGAAAGAAAAAAGCGTCCTATAGAGTTAAATGTTCACAATAGCAACCTATATTATGTATTTACTGCTTAAGTAGTTACAAACAGGCAATTGAGTCATAGTTTACTATAATTTTCTTTGTAACTCTTTATATAACACTTAACTTCTAAAAAAGTAAGTATATTGCTTTAATTTCTTATTTTATTACGGTGTGGCTCCAAGACAAGTTAAGCTTCTCTTTTGAGTTAAATAATTGAATAGAGTTTAATCATCAAATATACCGGCTAAAACTCGCCGCAAACATAAACATCGTGGAATGACAGCTCACTTCACGTTCACTTCACCTAAGTTTTCACCGTGAAATTATTACAGAATAGAGCGGCTTATTCTTGATCGATTTAAAAACGTTGTTGGTGAGAGAGTTCGGGAAAGGTACTTCAAATAACGATAATGCAAATAATCAACATTTTCCTTTATTAATAATATTCAAACATTAACTTACTCCTCCTTTATTTAGGTATATTATATCTAGTATGTTGTCACTTTTTGTTTAGACACAGATGAATACAAATATTTCACTCCCCATTTTAGGTATGAAGCATCAAGTACGCGGCTGGCCCGTCTTGTCGGGCCAATTCTGTGAGCGTAACGTAGTCAGAAGATATAAGAGTAACGCGATGGAAAGAGAAAACTTCTACGTGAATATAACTGTAATTAGCGCTGTGCGACCTTAATTGCACTTTATTGTGTAGTAGCAAAAGTAGCATTTTATTTAAAAGATTTAGAGGAGTGAACCATCTGTATTCATCTGTGGTTTAGATTTAGAACCTTAATGTACATTATGCAAACGAACATTTAGACTCTAATTTCATGTCATTTGGCTATTGGTGTTGCTAAAAGTACACACGTAATAGTTAGCCTTGAGCACAAACACAATTGAACTCAGTTTTGTACAAATAGTTGAAAATCTCACAACAGGCCTTGAATGTTCTTGCACATAAATAAGAATATCATTTGAATACAGACACTTATTCTATACAAATAGTTAAATTAGGGAAATGATTACTTTATAACTAAAATATTTATCATATTTTGTAAACGATCGTTTTTAAACAAATATATTATTATGACACGTATTCGTTAAGTCGTCGCGTTTATCAAACTGTTTCAACAATTATAATTTCTTAAAGGGAGCATTGAACAACTATACTAACTATGCTACCTTATATTAAAGTTGAATTTATAATGAAGTAGAGCCCTTGCTGAATGCTGCCAAGAGATGGTAGGAGTGTTGGCAGACCAACAGACGGGTGGATAACATTCAGAAGATCGCGGGTAAGACCTGGTTGAGACACGCACAGACCAGGGAAGCATGGCACAAAAGAGACGAAGCCTATACACAGTAGTTCTTCATTCTCAGCCTTGTTCGGGTGGAACAAGACTGAGAATCTATGGTCTTCTCGAGTTATCAGCTCACTAGCGGATAGACAGGGACACATTTTAAGATGAAAAATATGCTAACGAATATAATCGTTGTGTCGTTAAACATTCCAAGATTTATTCTAATTAACGTAGATTATGGAATAGATTTACAAAATATTAAACTTTGAAGCTAAACGTTATATCCGAGTTTCTTGCCGTTCTTCTCCATAGGTACCTACGCTTTGGAATGGGCAACTAGCTTCATCTTTCTGACTGACCGACCTCTTGACAATTCAAAGGTGCCTGCAATTAGTTTATTTGAAAATACTTTGCGTTTAGCAATACTTGAAATGAGAATGTTCCAAATATTGTGCATATAGCAAATTATTATAAAAAAAAGCACGATGCATGTGCACTTGTATGAAATACTGCACGAAATAACACAAAGCACTTGGAAAATATTTTTCACGCTTATTATAAAATAAATTGTACACACTTAAGTGTAATCCGATCCAGCCTATCCCTTGCTGTCCTCCCCCAGCGACGCCCTAAGCCGAGGTCCGTACCCCCCAGGGGGTGCCCTTAGCGTGTAGTCGCTTAGTTTATCAAGATTTATGCCCTGGCTGGAGGCTTTAATTTATTGAGGCGACCGCGGGAAAGTCCGGTTAAGCAGCCGACAATCTCATAGGTTGAACTGCGAGATGACATTCACGTAAAAAAAAAACTTAAGTGACAATAAAAGCAATTAATAACTGTTAGTGATTCGAAGTAACGAGACTTATTTACATTTAAAATAAAACTAGTCTTCTTACTAGCTTACGGTGATTAAAAACTACCCAAATAATTTAAAAAATATATTATACCACCAAATTAAAATATTATTTAATGAAATCCATATTTAATAGCCTCTTCACCACGCATCTCCATTAAATTTCTAAATAATATCTTAAAAATAAGTCATAAAAAATAAAAATATACCCTTCGAACTATTTTTGCATTTACAATAGAAATAGGAATGAATAAACTCTTCTTTGTTCACTATTTGAAGCAGGAGCAGCTTTCAACGTCTGTCTGTCTCCCTCACTCATTCAGTTTGTTCCCAGGATGGACCAGGATGGCAGTCTCACCATCAGCTACGACGAGTGGCGGGACTACATGCTGCTGGCGCCGGACACAGACATACACTCGCTCATACATTTCTGGAGACACTCTACTGTGAGTACTAGTTTTTAAGAGTTAAGAGCTAACCGCACACTTCCGTGCCCCCAGTCAGACTTTAAGTACAATATGGTAAAAAATTCGAAAGTCTTGCAGTTACTCCTTAACGTTTTGGTCTGATGCAGTTATACTCAATCTAAGGGACGCGTGGTATACAGATAGCTTTTACGATATGGTAGCAGTATGACCCAAGTAAAAATGGTACCCGTGAAAACTAGAGGATTGAGTAATTCCGCAATAGCTGTTGTTTCAAATATCCATTGGTCGGACTGTCATATAAGGTGTAAAATGCTGTGATCTTCAGAATCACTAATTAATTAATTATTATCGTCCGACCAGTGTTTCAAGCCTATGAAATTTGTGTTTCACATTATAATAAGAATCACAAATCAGAATTGAACCAGAGCGGCGTTAACACTGTCGAGTATAGTAACGATAAAATGCATTGTATTTCTTAATTTACCTGCAAACTGATAGATGGCGCTAGGCGCTCGTCTATCCTATACTATTAAATGAGTAATATTTGTATATACGATAATAATATATTTGTAATCACGTTTTCGAATACGGCTGTAACGATTTCGACGAAAGTTGCAATATAGGGGTTTACGGGGGCGAAAAATCTTTCTAGCTAGGTATCTGGGAAAATTAGTTTTCTCCGTATTTTCAGCCGAGCAGAGCTCGGGCGCCCAAAGTTTAGAACAAGATGGCTATCTTAGAATAATGACATGGCAGCATGGAATTAGTAAGTACCTACTATCATGGCAGCATGGAATTAGTATGGACTACCATGGCAGCATGGAATTAGTATGAACTATCCTATAATATTAAATGAGCACTCTTTTTTTCACCCGAGCAGAGCTCGGTCGACCAGGTACGTATGTAATAATAGTAAGACCATTTGCAGAGCCTATAGATATTATAATAACAAAGCAAAAAAATACTTATATTATGCTAATTAATAAACTACAAACATCATCTTCTTCTAAAATTACGTCATTATTATGATTATGCACGGAAGTATGACATCATGCTTCGCAGTAAAGGGGTCGGTCAAAGTTCGTAGAGGGCAGAGATAAAGTACCTACCTATGAGAGACTTACCTGCTGATAACTGTACTGTGTTTACTATTAGCTCCAATGAATAGAAAAATTGCAGAGCCATAGTTGGGGAAGTTCTTTTCAGCTGTTATATTTTAGGTTTGCCGCCGTATTATGTTTATCTTCGTGAGTCTAAATAACCAGAACACGTGATTTAATGACTTTATTAAATTAAGTCACATATTTTTATTGCCATTGGGAGGATTATGCCCAACTGTGGGACCTTAGGTGGGACAATTTTTTTTTTAATATCGTTGTCAGCATAATGGCCTATGACAGCGGATGCTGCGGAGCATGATACCGGATTTTCTGTTAATTATGCCCCAAGTGTCAAAAAATATGTAGCGAAATAACATGTTTGAAATAACAGTGATATTCATGGGCCATGAAGTGTGGGGCTCAATGTCTGGCTAAATGATAACAGCCGCACGGGTCGAACGAAAGCTAAGCTACGCTTGCCGCGGTCGGTTCGTGGACCCCTCCGTGCCTCTAAAAGGTTAAGCCGCTGGTCCCGGCTGTCATTCGTAAATCTTTGACAATCGTAACGGGTAGTCAGAAGCTCAAAAGTCTGACAACCAGTCTTACCAAGAGTTATCGTGTGGGTTGTGGCGGTCAGATAGGCAGTCGCTCCATGTGAAATACTGGTATTCAGCTGCATCCGGTTAGTCTGGAAGCTGCCCCCAAAATAGTTGAGAAAAGGCTTGGCAGATTGATACATGGGCCATGAACTCTCGACGGACATTCTTCAGTCGCAGTCAGTCCCTGTTTCTGTCTGTCCCTGTTTTTTTAAATCTGGTGCTATGATGTCATAAAACTGCTGAGCTTAACATCTAGCTTATCTACGAATGCGAAAATCAAAACGTCAAAATACAAACGATCATAATGCTTCATACATACAATTGTGTACTAAAATAACTGTAAAAAACTACAATTGATCTGAATAGTCATAGTATTTTTTTGTTAGGAAATAACGGTCTTATCTTATCGCGATCATAATATTTTTAACAATACACCGTATAGGTTATGGCGTTGTATTATATTATCTGTGGTATAAGGCGATGCAGGTTTTTTTTTTCGTCCACATTGTAGAAGTGGACCAACGACCTGCTTAAAGTCGCGGGAATTTGCTGGATCCGGTGCAGGACATAACGTCAAAAAAACATAAATAAATAGTTACATCACCGTGTGCAAGGATATAACAGCTATTATATAAGCATTAGCATTATTTTTTTTTGCAAAAAAACTATAACTTGCCAATTTACCTACCAGATTGTATCCTATGATATGTTTATGCATAATATTGGCTATTAGAAGCCATTTCAAGCAAAAAAACGATACTTTAAAATTTAAGCTCCAATGTCTCCGCGAGCCTTTTTCGACCCACAGTGCGCCGCCGCGGCAGGACGTCACGTTCGGCTCGTCTCGTTTCTCATTGACGGTAGCGGTGGACAAACTACCTTACCTTAGTCCGTTGATGCAAGAAAACAGCAAAAATTCTGACCTTGACATCTAGCTTATCGATTTGCGAATCAAGCGCATTTGTAGAGGAACTGAACGTCAACGCACAGTGTCAAATTGTGTACTAAAATAACTATAATTTACAATTGATCTGCCAAGTCATTGTAGTTTTTTGTATGGAAATAACCGGCTTATCTTATCGCGATCATCTTTTTTTTTTGTAATTTTAACAATACGTATTATAGGTAACTAGCAACCAGCTCCTGCTTGACATTGTTTTTACTTGACAAAACATCGAGATTTCTTATTATACATATGTTACTTTAATATTAACGTATTATACACATAAACCTTCCGGAATAAATTGTCTAATCGATGGTGAAAACCTCGTCAAAATCTATTGCGTGGTTTAGAAGAACAACGCGGACAGACAGACAAACACGAAAAGCGACTTTAATTTATAATATGTATAAATGTTGTTATTTTGATATGACGATGAGGCCGCGTCCTCCTAACCAAAAGGACTGTCATACGAATACGCAATCGTTTATAAATTATGACGTATTTAACCGCGATATGAATGATCCGTGTGTACCTACGTAATACTCATATAAACGCTTTCGATTAAGACACAGTGTCACGGTTTATAACGATCTGCTTATCACTGTCGACTCCACCCACTTTTCATAGAGCTCATACGCCATGCCAGCGGGGCATAGCCTAGTGGTGTGCCGCACTGTGGATCGAAAATCGCCTCTAGAAGACTTAGGGATTTCAATTTGCAAGTGCCGGATTTTTTGCCGGCTATCGCTTCTATTAGTTATTACTTTATTCAACAATGACACCCGAGTTAATTCTGCACAAAAACGAAGGAATTATAATTTTTTTACGAAAAATTTGTATGAAGCTAGTATGAAAAAGTTAATTATCTCGTAAACAGCCAGGAAAACCGTAATATCCTCACAGGTGGTTATAGTACTAATTATTTATGATTTTTGTCATATGTCATATAACGGTTATCGCTGCTGATTTTTTTTTTAAATCGTCAAAATATTTTTATTTATTTTTACATATGAAACGGTTCCTTTTAGTGACTAAATTAAGATCATTGTTAATTATGAAGAATTTTACTGACCCAAATATTAAGATTATATAAAACGAGATAAATATTTAAAAAAATAAATCAAATTATAATAATTTTCCTTATCTTTGTCGTTGTCGGACTCCAATTCTGAGTCAGAATCCAGATTGGATATATCTAAAAACTCGAACTCACTTTCCTAAAACTGAATTAAGTCTAGAGTTTCAGCAAAAAGCTCTGCTTTCTCTTGGCATCTAACTTAGGCCTTTGTGCACTTAGGAAAGGATCCGAAGAAACAACAAGCATATTTAAGATATCTTGATTAGAATCTTGCCTGCTTCTTTTCCGCGAATGTCAAAAATCGTCGGTATCAATTCACCAGGTTTAAAAGTAAAAATGGGTGTGCCACAAGGCTCGATTTTGGGTCCATTCCTCTTTTTAGTGTATATTAACGATCTACTCCATTTATTAAAAAATCAACCACAAATGGTGTTATTTGCTGACGATACTTCCTTAATTTTTAAGGTAGATAGACGTGCTACAAATTTTGACGACGTAAATAACGCCCTACTGCAGGTCCAAAATTGGTTCACTGCTAATAATTTAGTATTAAATGGAAAAAAAACTAAGTGCATTAAATTTTCTTTACCAATTGTTAAAAGTAGTAATTGTGAGATAGTATTGAATCAAGAGAAACTAGAATTTGTCGATAAAACTGTTTTCCTAGGGATCACGCTCGACTCAAGGCTACAATGGGGTCCTCATTTAACATCTCTTGCAGGACGGCTAAGTTCAGCAGCATATGCTGTCAGAAAAATCCGTCAATTAACTGATGTAGATACCGCGAGGCTAGTCTATTTCAGTTATTTTCATAGTATCATGTCTTATGGTATTCTGCTGTGGGGACGGGCTGCAGACATCGAGTCTATTTTTATTCTGCAGAAAAGAGCTATCAGAGCCATATAATTATTATCTCCGCAGGCGCGATTCTCTAAGGGAACTGTTTAAGGACATTAACATCATGACGGTACCTTGTCAATATATCTATGAAAACATCATGTACGTAAGAAATAATTTACATATTTTTAGTAAAAGAGGTGATAGACATAATTATTGTACAAGAAATAGGGATTTATTAGTTCAACCAGGTTTCAGACTGGTTAAAGTAGACTCATCTTTCATGGGGTACTGTTTAAAATGTTACAATAAAATTCCTCCCCACATACTTCAACTGAATGAGACGAAATTCAAATCTTGTATAAAACGCGCACTATGTAGGCAGGCATATTATAAGTTGGGGGATTACATAATTGATAAAAATGCTTGGCTCATTGCTGGTCCTGCTCCACAAGCATAAACTAATTGATTAGCATTTGAAAATACCGTTGGAGTTGCTGAAGATTTTAAAAACTATCTTTGCATTGTATAAATTCAATGTCTTAGCATTGTATAATTGCATAGCACATGTGTGAGTACTATGTACCGACTGTAAAGCTACCATTTAGGTACTGGGTATGTCTTTCATTGACTTGAATGTGCCCTGGCGGCTGAGATTATGTCATGCTCACTCTAATGTCTCGCTGGCGGTGGCGCGTGTGTTGGATCATTTAGCTCCCTTCAAAATGGTTGAGCTGAATGGTGCTAATCCATGCGTCATGTTCGTGAACGGGCGCCGTCAGAAGAGACTGGTCATCTCTTAGCTGCCATGGCTTATTTTAATTTTTGAATTGTTCTTTGTTTTTTATATTTTGATTACGGACGCTTTTAACGTGCACGTCTTTCTACATTGTTCTCACATGTATAATTTCAATGTAACCAATATTCTGTAAAAAATTTTTGATTTAAAAGTGTCCGTGGAGTTTCTTGCCCGTTCTTCTCCATAGGTACCTACGCTTTGGAATGGGCAACTAGCTTCATATTTCTGACTGACCGACTTCTTGACAATTCAAAAGTGCCTGTAAATCGTTTAATTGAAATAAATGCTTTGAGTTTGAGTTTGAATGATGTTCCCGGAACCTCCTAAAATCTTTGTTTCGAGACTCTGAGGCTTCTTCACATCGGATTTCCTGTGTTAGAATTCAGCGTGTCCTGTAACAAATAGGCCTCTTCCAACTGTTTCCATTCATCTCTATTTTTAGCTCGATCAATCAGAATCTGAATCATTTTTAAACATATTGTTAATCCATTGCTTAAGTTAAATCTGCTCAACACCGTTAATAACGCAATGAATGTTGTTGAACTGTCATAATGAAACAGATTGAGATCCAATAATCTTGAAATCATCTTTCCATCTTTATGCTTGTCTGCCTCTTTTTGTTTTGCCCTCGTGTGGTTGCCATTCTGTTATGATTTTCGTCCATTTTATCCTGCTGTCCCTTGTCATGCGTCCTGTCCATCATCATTTCAACTGTCTTATTTTTTTAAGTATGTCTTCTACCTTTGTTGTACCATCGAAGAACTTTATATCTATGTATCGTAAGGACTATCTCTGCTTGCAGCGCTCGGCGGCTATAGAACCGGGGCGGTAACAGATGTGTTCACGGGATTTTGTTTTTCAAACCCAAAGTCCTACCGATAGTGCCTAGTTCTAATATCTTATGCTCTTTTGCGGTGTTTTAGGGTCACGCCCAACATACCTACTTCTTTCAATTGCGTGTTATACTCACTCTTAAATTCAAGTTGCTACGTGCTTGTACATTTTGAAGGTATCGCTAGCTAGTTTAGACCTTCAACGCGGTGGCTAGACTAGTGCCCTTTCGTGCTTCAAAGCGTATCGCCTCATTAAAGTTTTAAAACTTCTACTGTAAGCCTTAAAACTAATAGAGGACCAAGAATATTGTTTCTATGAGTATTAACATAAGCGTTGTTATTGGTTACAAACGCACCAATAACAAGTGGATAGTCATTGAACCCAACAGTTTTCTATTCTTTTTCCATCCATTTCCATTCTAATCGGAAAAAACCGAAACATTAAAGCTATTTCATTGAAAATGAGTGTGGACGAAAAAGAACAATTCATTAAAAAAAAACTCGTTTCTTTATTGTAAGTGCTTGCTGGCCTTCAAAAAGTTAGTTTTAAGCGGATGAATCTTCCCACACGCACGTAAAAAAACGCTCTTAGTCGTCGAGTTGCGGAAATCACCCATAGTCACCATAGAGCTACAGCTACCAACTTCTGTCATGCACAAGTTGCAATTTGCATCGTGAGTGAAGCAACATTACAGCGATTTATGCAATTTCCTGCTATTGCGTTTGATCTCGGTGGTCCGACGGAAACGTAGTGTTGGGTCTGATTGTTTGTGACGGGTCCAACAGAATTCATATGGAACGTCCAGGGACAGATTGGAGCGGTCAAAAGAGTTGACAATATTATTTGTATCATTGCAATAAAGTGCCTAATACAAACAAAATCGGACAGTGAAATTGTATTTAGAAAGAAAGAATAACGTTTATTTGGGCACATTTGATGAAACACAAAATAAAAAAGTGAACATTTATTTCTATAAAAATTTCCTCCGTTTTTCCTGAATTCGTTTTTTTAATAGTTTCAGGCATTAGAGTCAGTAATCGTTAGTGACAGTCAGAAGTAATGACGTGTTCAGTTTAGGGATCTGTTTAGTTTCAATTATCTTATTAAATAAGTCAAGGGTCGTGCCTTGCCTGGGATCATAATTTCTATTATTATCTTCTCCTTCATAGTTTCAACAATTCTTAAAACTAAAATAGCAAAAAACTCGCACATCTAAATGCATTCCTGTACGGAGGTGTGAGCTGTGGCGTATGTATTACGTACGAGGCAACAAATTTTCTTATGACGACGTTGTTCACCACTCGTTAGGGCTGCCCAGACATTGACTCTATTCAAAACAATTATTATAAATTGGTAGGTGTGCCGCGCGTGTAGCTGATCCCAACTTTAAAAAAAAAAGTAAGAAATACAGACAACGTAGCTGTTTTTACTTAGCCACGAGCCCTTCATTCAACTTTGATTAATAATTTATTATATGTTATTTTTCATAAACTTTCTTCACGCTACTCGTCTTTGTGGGATAGTCAACATGTACGGTCTCAACAACCGTACATACACTTTGCAAATGCAGCAACAGTTGGATGTCGTGCGTCACGGATTTTTTTACTATAGTTAGAACTTGTTAAATAATACATATCGATTAAGTACAACATCTACTGTGAAACTAAACAGTTGTCAAAAGAAAGAATCTACCTGTTTACTTTTAAATTGATAAGTAGAAATACTATATATTAATATATTTTAATAGGTCCCATTAAAATAGATGGACAACATTTAAGAAATCATTCAGACCACCAAAATAAGGACAATGGTAAAAAAATATAAGAAAAACGCATTAGATACTTACAAGAAAAATAAATCAGCTAATGAAAATACACAAAAAATGTCGGTTACCCGATGCCATTTATGTAATCAGTGTTTTTTTTTTTGTTTAGATATCTTTGGTTAGACGTACTGAACGCTGAGTTAAAATTGGTCCATCTATTTTAATGGGACCTTGTATATACCCAGAGTAACCTACATATTATGGTGCGTGGCGATTCTATATATGTATATATATATTTTGTGCCTCTGTCACATACAGTGAAAGTGTCCATAAGACAGGACAATCACTTCAATAGTGATGATGATGATGTCGAGTTAACATGTGATTTGTCTAAAATTTTATTAAGAGCGTTTATCCTAAAAGTTGGCAATTTCGCAAATAGCTGTCAAATATTTACCTGTTTTGATTAATTTGGCAATAATACTGTATGGAAATAAGAAATGTGGCTAACTAGTGAACTAAAATATTGATTATGAAATATCGTAACACCGAATATTTAGTTTTAGATGTAAAAAAAGTATTTTAAACTTTTTAAATGCCTTTTTTACACCTAAAACGATTACAACGTAAAATTCAGTGTTAAAATTGCAGTTCATTATTAATATTCTAGTTCGCTAGTTAGACACATTTCATACTTTCATACAGTAATATTGCCAAATTAATCAAAACAGCGAAATATTTGACATCTATTTGCGACGTTACCCACTTTCAGAACAAACGCTCTTAAACAGCTAACATTACTGTATTCAGTTGAAGAACGGTACTCAGTAATAGCTCGAACGCGAACGTTTCGTAAATTCAAACGAATTTTTAATGGAAAATACAATTGTTTTGAATTTATACGCACAACACAATATGCATGAAGTCTTTAAATTAAGTTAATTCACGCTTATAGTTTAGTCCACGCGTTCGACCTAGACCCACCCGGACTTATTTGATCGCGTTAACGTTCACTTACATACATCCATTTGTATGAAATAATTGTGTTTTCCATTATTGTCACCAGCACGCGTAGCATGACCACCGTAGAAACGGGTTTTGTCGACGGAAGAATAGACAAAATGACAGATTGTGGATGGAAGGATTCTTCCGTCGACAAAACTCGTTTCTACGGTGGTCATGCTACGCGTGCTGACGGCGTTCCTTCAGTTTCAGTACTTTCAGTGCAAATTAAAGTTTACGTTACAGCGATCAAATATAGTATAATAAATTGCACTAAGTACTTGTTATCACTATACCTATACTATACCACTAAAGAATGAAGGCAGCGCAAACGAATGTGTTGTCATTGCAAATAATAAGCAAGCTGCATGTGAATTTTATCAACATTAATATAAGGTTTAAATTACAATCATTGCAGAGCGCTTGTTAAATACTCCCACGGTTGTTGGATATTATAACGTCATTACTAGGCAACAAAGCTCTGCATTGTTGCTGTTGAAAGCCTTCGTAAACGAAAATCTGTTGCCGATTAGAACTTTTTATAAACTGACGATGGTGTTTCGCCTATACAGCCTTTATTATCAATATTTTTTCTTGGAAATGTATGATGCTTCAGAGTCGTTGTAGGCAACTTATTGAAATTTCGTAATAAAAATTAAAAGTTTGCTGATAATGGTTTAGCTCATATAGTATATGGAACAATAGTGAAATAGGTCTACAGCACGCGTAGCATGAAAATGACTGATTGTGATTGTTTATCTGTCATTTTGTCTATTCTTCCGTCGACAAAACCCGTTTCTATTGTGGTCATACTAAGCGTGCAGGTATGAACAGAGAGAACTGCCGTTTAATTATGAGAAAAACTAATCCGTTTTTCCATTCCCTAAACTAAAAATTAGGAATACAGTCTGCATTGAAGCGAAAAATTATAATGACACAAGCGAGCACTACTCGCAAAATATCTTAAAATCACGAATCATTCATGGCAACTACGTAGTTAGCAAAAAAATATTGATATACTCGGTATTCGGGACAGCCCTATATAAAAATTACACCTATAATTCTGTAATTGGATCATCCATCAAAATTGGAAGGCGTGGTCGGACTACGACTGCGAACTACTAGCTACGTCACTATTTGAACTGAATTTAGAACCACAGAAGGTACGGACGGCCTAGACAAAGTGTAATTCTATACATATAATTATATTCAGCGGTAATAACGATGGAAATTTATTGGATTGACGTAAACTACCGAAAAACTTATGTCAATCCTGCGGAAAGTTGCTGTAGGAAACGCACTGAAAGCGATTGCCACTTATCTAGACCCTCAGGCTCTATTAGAATTACTGCCTAACCAGGTTCCTGATAATACAACGATGTTATCTATCGGACAGGGTGACAAAGCGAGGCACAGGCAACGCATTACCGCAGCAAAGCAGTGACAGAGCTGTAATACAATGACAAAGGCCTGTTATGACAATAGTATATCACAATCTTGGTATCATATATTTTACCTTTCGGCATGCAAAGTAGGTACCTACATAATATACGTAGTTGTGTTTGTAGTGTAAAAATGAAATGTCACTGCAGTATTGACATGCCTCTCATTTGCCACTGTTTTATACTACCTGATTCTGTAAAATCCTTCGGTCCCATTTAGATCAGCCGTTGGTGGAAGTGGTTCTTCTGCACCTTTATTTATGCAACTTGAACCGTAACAGATCGATGCTTCTGGAAGTTACACGAGTTTAATGAACGGAATAGTACTGCTGTTACTTATAACGAATGTTCTCACTTTTATTGCATTTATGAAAAATAAGTAATTGTCAAGTGTTGAAATGAAAGTACGGCTCTCAATACGAACGAATATCACTGCATGCTCCTTTGAAGCTATAGTTTGAAATCTTGTTTTCAGGTAGGTAAGTACATATTTATTTTGATTAAAATCATTTGGTTTTAGAAGTTAGAGCAGGAATTGCGTTCAGTGACTGATGGATGACAGTAGGCTTTATGGATTCAAACTAGATACCGCATAATCCCAACGAAGGGCAGCAGTGAAACAACTTAATTGTAAATAGTTAACAATTTCCAGTTCAGTTTCTAAATGGTAAATGATTTTATTTCTGTAAGTAGTTTTGTATACTTTTACACGTAAATCATATTTAAAAAACTAGATGAGATTGGCGTTTCCTATGTCTACTCTCAGAAGAAAGGCCGAAACAAACTCATAGGTCTCTTTTAAAATCTATTTTCCTGCTGATGCGATGGAAATTTGTTATAACAAGGCAATTTTCTTGTGTTTCATATAACTGTCGAGGCAGAATATTGGACGTCAGACTGACGCTCATAGAGTGCAGTACTGTCGCTTCGCGAAATAATAATTATTAACAACATATTTTTAAATGTTAAAAAAAACAAAAATGTAAATGATATGTATATAGATGAAATTAAAGAATTAATAATATTATAATTAAAGACCATTTTTTTTACCCTGGTTTAAAATTAATGCACCTGACGTGTGTATGGGCTTCTTACGATGAATAGATAACTGCCACGTGAACTAAAGAAGCGTGATCGCGATCTGCAGTTTCTTTCCTTTTAACCTTTACTATTAACTAGCTTTTGCGCGCGGCTTCGCTCAACGTACTACCGGATTAAAAGTACCCTATGTGTGCGATGATTTAAAAAATATTTTACTGCTACATAAATATCCTTTTTTTTTTGGTTGGGAAGTTATTAAATAACTTAGAGCGTGTCAGACTCTTACTGACTAAAACCCACCCGTGTTCCTTCAGTTGCCTGTACGTTGCCAGGGGCCACAGTATCCCTTTCGGACTTTCCCGCAACCCCGGCAGGCATCGGTCCTATCGGACCCCTTCAGTTGCTAGACATCTCTTTTAGGCGCTCTACATATTTATGTAGATCGCTTGTATTCAAATAAATAGTTTTATCATCAAGGGTAAATACCCATGATGATAAAACTATTTATTTGAATAAGAATTAATACTACGATACGAATATAACCAAATTTTGTTTCTACCGGCGGCGGCGATCTAATTAAATTTTAGAACACAAAATCTGCTATTGTTACTTAACTATGATAGTTATATTCCCTCGCGGACTTTTTTGTAGGTAATAAAGAGTACCTACGGTACTTTAACCATGTAGCACATACTTTTTATGTATCATTAATAGTTTTCTCAACGCACGCCAAATAATGAATTTTACTGTTCCGTTAACCGAAGCCAATTATATAATTTAAAATATCGTAGGCTTCAGAACTATTCTAAAGTAGAAATAAACTTGGTTGAGAACACGAACTTTGATAATATCATTTTTGAACAGGAGAGCTACATGTTGATTACTGTTTTTTTTTGTTAAACTATACATTACATTGTAGCTACTCTGTTGGCGCTACGCGTGTAGTCTTCATTTTCCATTTCCGGTAAGCGAAGCCAAATATGATTTAAATATGGCACGCTTCAGAAGTAGAAGTAAACTTTTTTATCCTTGTTTGTTTTGATAACACGAACTTTGGTAATATCTTTTAAACAAGGGTTGAAGTTGAACATAGTATGATTTTCCATTGATCCCTGTATAATTAATTAAATCACACACAAGTTCAGCTGATCTTCTGTGACGGTGGCTACCGTGCCGAGTAAATCAATCAGTCAAGAGACTGACGACAGTGATCCCTATAGGGTTTCCTTTTGTATCCATTTGTAACGGATGCTTAAGTGCAGGGCTCCGTTCCACTTTGAGCGATGGAATAATGTTGATTTTTTGGAAAATCCCAAAATAATTGAAATAAACACAGGGTAAGAAAGCAAACGTTGGCCGTAGGTAGTTTTAATGGGTTACCCATTACCTATGGCCAACATTTGCTTTCGTACCCTATGTTTATTTCAATTATATTATTTTTCAACACTGTCATCACATTTTCCTGCCCTTATGCCAATTTATTTGAGGTCGGCGCAACATGTCCCTTTCGTCCATATTTCTCTATCAGTCGTCATCTCGGTAGTCATCCCCTTTCTAGCCATATCATCTTTCACACAGTCCATCCATGGTCTTTTTTACTCGTATAAAGAATATCATACCAAAAAAACCTCATCTTTTACTCTCTAGAATTGATGGCAGCATTTCGCATTCTTCCATAGCCTCTCCCAAGCAGCCATCGTGTTAGTATACACCCCCTTTTTAGCCATATCACCTCCCACGTCCAACTTTAACTTCGTCTTCTCCATTATTAATATTTTTATATCCTTCCTTTCTTTACCGAAAACTTTTTATTACCAGAAGCATCAATTTAGCAGACATCCTTTAAAAAAAAGTCGCATCAAATTAATGCTTCTTGTTCAATTACTGTTTACCATACCATATGATTGGGAGTTGCAAACGTATAACCGATAGTTATACTAAATATAGGCACTAGGTGGATAGGATGTACCTTGCGCTTGCGTAAGGACCACCAACATGATCTTTAAATATAAAAATGATAACCTCCCCAGAGGCATTAATCTCGTCGCAAAATCGAGAAGGCTATTGTTGGTCATCAACGATTTAATAATGACGAAACCCAATATTCACATGATCGTTGCCTGCTTATTTCCATTTATTTCACATTACTAATTATGTGTAGCGTATGCTCAAATCGTATTGAGAAACCTTTTAGGTAGCGGTTGTTTTGTTAAACCTCTAGTAGATGTTCAGTTTTTTATCAAAGGAGATAGATTTTTTTGTTAGGCGGTTAGGCCCACCAAAAATTGTGGCGTCTATTAATGAAACGCATGTTGATTTGTTCCTTAAGGTCTCTAGATTACAGTGGTAGTAATAATTATACTTTGTCTAACGGGAATACGGGAATTTAAGAAATATGATCAAAACCTAAAAATTCACGGAATGTTGGTTGGCCTCATCGGTATTATAATTTAGGAAAATAGTGCACTGAACAGTAGTAAATAGTATGAACATAGGGTGGTTTAAACGGTTCATGAAATCAAGAATCACATATGTAACAAAGCATTTTTATTACTGTAATATATCAATTACAACGTCAGACGACTTAGAAGTACCTAGATAGTATTTCATCTAACAAATCACTTTTATTTAATTGGACGAGTGTACAAAATACTTTCAGTAAGTTAAGAACTTTTAGTTTTTTTTTTTCTTACTGTCTTGTGTCGTCTCATAACTTGTAATAAAATTAATTACAAGTAACTCTGTTTAATTGCAATTATTATTGATGAAAAAAAGATGCACTAATAAAAATAAATAATTTATTATTACCTCTCACGGAGTGTTAGATACCAATTGTTTTGTTAAGTATCTCACTGTTTGGCTAACAGTGAGATACTTAACAAAACAATTGGTATCTAAAGTTTCAAAAGCGGACAGAAGGCGGGATGCACTAGGCCATTTCAGTCTATGCAACCCGGTAATGTGTCCTAGTTACAGTGTCGACCTGGGACGGGCGGGACGGCTTTCGGGACCGGCGACTCTCGACAGTTTTTAAAACTTCTCGTTCCTCATATATTGTTTTGACAAAATGCATTATTTTTATTATTTAAGTTTTTTTCTTGGCATTTTCAACAAGTACTGATAGTTTTTTAATATATTTTCCGAAGCTTTAACCTTTTAGTGTCACATTTGCACCTAAATTATTAATAACTTTCTTATAATTAAATAAAATTACTCAATTAAAGCAAGTATTAGAAAATCCAAAAATATTATTAATTTATCTTAATTAAGACAACGATTGTGACAGCGTGTTTATAATTTTTTATTAAAATAGTTACCTACCCTATTTATTTTTAGTTCTTGTTCCTTTGTGTTGCTTACTCATGTCCTTTGTACCTAGAACGATATTAGTATTGGACGATACTTTGACTTTGAAAGCTAGACGCAACAAGCGACAAAATGATACTCTTATCGGTGCTAGCGAAAATGGAGGACGTCTTAAACAAAGAAGAGGTAAATGAAGAATGATCGGGACGAATTTGTGTTTTAAAGAAATGTTGTCAGTATTTTTATATCTTTTTTTATTTAGTGTGACCTGAGTTTTTCTTCATTTAAAAATGATAGATTCTATATAATTAAAGTTTTATTATTTAATTATGATTTGTATTTTGGACGTTAGGTATTTTACTCGTACGAATGGTGTTGTTGCACACTTGTTTTGCGTTCGTTGTTACAAAATCTTATTATTTTTTATCACGTTTAAGATAATTTATATATTTTACAGACTGCATCATTAAGATTACCAGTCAGTAACCAGTCCTCATAGTGTTCAGGATTGGAAAAACTATTCAACTCGTAATGTTACAAACCTAAACACGATTTGAGAAGTTTATATTGGGCGGCCCAACTGGCCCAACTAGCTTGGGCCTCCGCATGTCGCCTAAATCATGTTGCAGTTTCTTACAATATTGTGGTAAGCACACGCAGTCAACGCGAAATCAGTTGAATATAATTTCCTCATCTCATATTTTCATTATACGCAAGCGCAACAACGCAAATGAGCGCGCGGTTTCACTCGTCTTGCTCTTCCTTCATATTAGCCTGATTCCAACGGCATCTCGTCCTTAAGATAAACGACTGCAAAAGACAGATGGACGTAAACCAAAAGTCATCAACTTACATTTTATCGCCACTGCTTAATACAGAGACAGTGTTCTTCTTTCGTATCGGGGCGAACTATACATTTTCTCGGAACATGTTTTAAAAGTTATTTGGGATTTGTACAAACAATTAATGTGTATGTCGATGAGTATTGGGTCCTCCATCACCCAGGCACCCACTCCATTACCACCTTTCGTGATACACTCAAATTTCAAAATTCAAAAGTAGGCAGAGAATCAGCATTTCGTCGTCGTTAACGTCAACGTCAAAATTACATAAGACAGTCCCCCAACCCAAAACGCCCACCCTTCACCACTTCCTAGTGCTTTAGCTGGAAAAAAGAAGTGGCGCAACAAACTCCCCACTCTGTATTATGTGGATAGCTCTAAAGACCATTTCAGACAATCTACAACGTCCTCACATGATCTGACCAAGATTATGTCCGGACTTTAAAAGAGACTTTGACCTCTGAGCAGTGTGACCGTGTTAAAATTACCGATTCTGCTATAGTTTGGTTTGAAACCCGCCAAATCTTGCCAAAGATGCGACTGAAAAATGCCAAAACATTGCCAACTTTTTTTAGCGTTGTAATAATAGTATTTCAAACTTTATTTACCGTAGTAGTAGTATAAAAATACACTTTTGATTTACTTAATATTGTTTTATTATTAATTAAGTCAAATTTATGGCGGTCGAACGGACAGCGGAGGTTTTGTAGGGTCCCGTTGGCACTCTTTGGGTGTGGAACCCCAAAGAGTACAGTAAAAAAAAAATATTGTGATCGGCTTAAGGAAATTTGAAATTTATTTTCTACATTGCAATACTGCCAATATATAAAACGTTAACCAAACATGCCAGTGACTAAAATAAGAGGCCAATCCTGCGAAAAGGCAGAAAATTGCCACATATGGTCACATTGCCTCTGAGATTGTTTCGGCTTTAGTTCTCAGAGTAATCGGATAGGAAACGCCGACCTCATCTAGTTTTTAAAATATGATTGACGTGTATAGTATTGTTATCTCACTTACCGACGCACGCTTTACGAGCGTGAAGACTTGTAGCGCCACCACATAATACACAAACCGAGAACTCCTGCGCTTACACACACATTCACAGCGTGTTTGTACATTTGCTTACCACAAGTAAAGCGCGCGTTGCTTCCTGAGATAAAAATACTGTAAAAGCGTTTGTACAAACCTACTTACAGAAATAAAATAATATATAATTTATCTAAATAGCCCGTTAGTCAAGTGTCAGCGGGGATTGCCCTGTATGCCAGACGATTTAAGTGTCGCCACTCATATGGAGGCTATTGTAATAGACTGATGATGTTTACATGATGTTTGTTTACCTACAATTACATCAGGATCTGAAGCTCTCAATAAAGAGAATATGTAACACCCAGCCTCTAGTTCGAATATACGTTAGCATTGTTTAATATGGATTGCATGAACTCTCGTCAATAAAGATCGTGCCTCTATTTGTCGCGATTTTTCCCTCAGCCGGTCATTATGGCGAACTAATCACCGGATACCCGACAAACGCTGTTGATAAAAAAGTGTGGGCAAAGCATTAGATTAGGAGTAGTTCTCGTGGTCAGATGAATATTCAAAGATGTTCATTCAGCTTCCTGTGTTTGACAGCTAATCGTTAGACACTTTGCCAAGTGATCATCATTATGAACTGTCAACAATAGCCGTGCAGATGTTTTTGTATCGATACGTATAAGATTGCGATTGTCTAAGCTTAGTGGACATCAAATTGATAGTCATTTCGTTATTCGTGGCTTTCGTGAAAGACATTACTCAAAAGTAGTGTTTTTGAAGTCCTAGTGATGAGCAACGAAGCCTGTATTATGTGAAGCGTGTAAATATTACGTATTTCGTTGTTTTATTGTGATTCTTGTTCGTGGCAGAAGTATAGCACGTCTATTATTTCTGAGATTTGCTGAAGAAAGTGCCAGTGATAATTTTTGCTTAAAATTCTATTGTGTTATATTGCTCGTAATAATTTAAAATTCTTATTTCCTCGTACTTAATAATATAGTTTTTTTTATTGATTAATGTATGTGAATAAAGTCCAAGAAATATGGAATGCTAGAGATAATTTACAATATTCTATTAGTCATAATTAATATGTTCAAAAACGCAATAAACAAAAAAATTACCTATTTAAAATTCTTATTTTCTTAATAATATTTTTTTATTGTATATTTTATGTGAATATACATACAACTATATATTATTTTTTTAACATGTTAAAAATAATAACTGTATCTAAACAATAAATATATATCTTACTTACTTATAAAATAATAAGGTACAGTACCTAATGTTTTAATTATTTTATAATTACAATAATTTCTAAACTAGTAGCATTGCGATGTATGGTTTACCAACAGCTTCTATCTATAAACAATTTATCATATGTATAGATAACAATTAGCCTTGGACAAGGATATAAACCGCTTAATATAAAATGGTCCTTAAAATTAAGTATTGTAACGCTCAAAAGGCGTTACTCAACTTAGCCGCTTAATAGTCGATAAAAAATAGAGGCGTAAGTGCTGGGACGAAGAGCACCGTTCCCGATCTGTTAGTTACCGTAACGTGATATCCACTTACGGTGATACGCAATACCAATAGTATGAAATTCTCAGTTGTCATCAAAGTTCGGTGTACAACTGAAGCCAGTTAGTCACTGACAATGAAAAAGATAGCCAATAGCCCTGCTGCAATACATGCTTCCTAATTAATTTGGGGCTCTGGAGTCGTCATTTCAGTATAACCCAGACTCCACTTAGTCAAGTAGATAGCATTTACAATGCTCAATTAAAATATCATGCTACAAGAGCCGACATAATGAAGTCAGTTTAATTAAAACGAGCATTTTTCTCGCTTGGTTTACCCGGGGTAGTCAAACTGCATTTAATTTCATAAGCAAAATGTGATTGTCTGTATTGAATATTAGATTCTGGGAAAACTATTAAATAATTTATTTATTCTTTCGTTTTTTTGAGCTGTGGTTTTCTTTGTCGGTCTATTCTTCTACACTTCTACCTCACAAAGGTAACGAAGTTATTCTTCACACTTTTCAATAAGTACTTTGACATCTTATCAGCGTTTTCTCGACTTCCCTCTTCTAAGAAGTACGTTCGGAACGGTGTCCGTATGGATTGAGGAGCCATGTCTTATATTTATTACTTAGTCCTTCCAACTATCATCGCTCATAATTTTTTGAGTAGTCGTTAGGAAGTATGATATTATCATGGCTTCTTCTTCAAGTAACCACTGCGGGACCTTTCTCGTTATATTTTACGATTAGATAGTTTCTACTTAGGGTAGACTAGGGCAACGTATGTTCCCTAAAAGTTGTTCCATTTCACGTAAAGAGATTATGAGCTCCACTTAGGTCGAGATACATAAACTTTACTTAACACGTATTTTGGCTAAGCGTTATTACTGTCACTGTGGCACAACTGTCGAACTACAAGTGTAAGAAAGAGACGGGAACGTGACTAAGCCAAAGCACATAATTAGTAACGTTTATAGATCTCAAAATTTAAACCAAAAGTCATTTATTCAAACTAAGTTGACAATCAGCACTATTCGAACGTCAAAATTACATACGAGACAGTACCCCAAAACGCCCGCCTTTCACAACTTGCTAATGCTTTAGCTAGGAAGAAGTGGCGCAACAAATTCCCCAGCAACACAGCTGTGCTGAAAAGCTTGATTCCATAATATAATAGTATGCAAAGTAACTTAAATTACGCAACACAAAACATTTAATTAAATTATTTGCCATATGTCAGCTAGGCTAGCACACGCCATTATACCAAGACAAGAATCTCGGCCTTTGAGCACACGACACGGTATTATATACATGACTCTTTATATACTACTCTTTATATAATTAGAGACACATGTAATATTGTTGTCTCAAATTATTATAAATATTTATCTTTAATAATCGCCTCACGTGTCGTTCCGTCGGTAGCCTTTAGAGTGATACACTAATTGATGACCTGAACTTTACTCTTGAAACTTAAGGATAATTTCCACCAAACGGCTCGCATCGCATCTGATCAGAAAGGATACGAACGGATGCGGCGACAGCCGATCGCGTCCGGCAGGGTGTCGACGCTTACTCTCTCTGCACCGTTGCTTACGAACGTATCCGTTGCTGCGCCTAGTCAAATAGTTAAATTCCTACCGTGTTGACGTATATATATATATATATTAATTTCCTTGCTCTACCCACTCTTAAAGTAGCCCATGTAACCATAGAAACATTTTTTCTACGGGTTTTGTCGACGGAAGAATAGACAAAATGACAGATTGTGATTGTTTATCTGTCATTTTGATTCTTCCGTCGCACGCGACGATAGCCAAAAGGATCCGATCCGATACGACAACAGGCGAACGGAGCCGATCGCGCGTCGCAGCATACTTTCGGCTACGATCGCGTGTCGCGGAAGACGCCCGCGGTCAAGCTGCTGTGCGCGGCTTGGTAATGTAGACTTTAAATATTGTGTACACGATTTAATATAGTTTAAAGATTATAAAATCCGTTCCGGTCCGATGCGATGCGAGCCGTTTGGTGGAAATCATCCTTAACCACCCCATCAGATTGTTAGTCACTGCCACAATATTGTTAGAAAACAACAGAGAGCAATATTGTTATTATTGTTTATTGATAAGATTCGTGTATCCGTCTGTTATCTTGCTACATTGTTTGTTTGTTTTTATTACATAAGGTATACAAAATGTAGTGCGTGATAAGTACACACGGCTACACATCAAGCTATACATTCCCAGTATAAGGTGACGTCGTTGTACGGAAATCCTATACAATGCGAGATCAGCATAAACTGCCGCGTGTACAATCAAGCGTAAGTTTACAATTTATAGACACAACTTCAGCTTCGTCTGCTAAACACTATGGATGAATTGAATTTAAATTTTGCGTCCTTTGTTGGACATATCGGTGAAGGCCTTTCCATTTTAAGTGCATGAAGAGTTTATATTTCATTGTAGATTTTAATCCTACCGTTTCCTGCGGTCCAAACTTCAGCATGACTTTTTCTAAACTAATAAACACGAAGAAAATGATATTTTTCATGCGAGCACCGTCTCCATTCTCCATATTTTCGTCCTTCATTCATCAATTTGTTGCAGTTAAACCATAGTCTTCATATTTTCAGATTTATGCTGAATACTTATTTACCTATTTGACGCGAAGTAATTTGCCGTCTGACCTCGCGATCCTACATCAGCAAAAGATTGTTTATGGGGCTAAAATTCAAAGACTATAATTAAATTTGACGTCTAGAATTTTTAGATAGATATTTTACTTTACATATCAAATCGACACCTGTAGATACTTTAACTTTAAATAATTCAAAGTTATTGGTACCTGTTTTTCAATCCATTATCATCCAGTGTTCCGAATATGTTTTGTTTGTCCAGGATGTGACATTTTACTGATTGATGCGTACGCAAGCAGTTCGGTTCGCGGGAGGGAAACGTGTTATCTATAAATGCATACAATTATAAGCTCACTTCACTAATGAACAATACAATGAGCGCTATGCAGACTGTTTTGTGTTATCTCGGAACGAATGAATGATACATTGTGAGGTCACGCGAAAGGGGTCCAGCCTCCAGCAAGAATGTCACAATAATTAATTTTCCGTTCGATTTACTATTAATAATAACTAATTACTACTAAGCTGTGTCTATAGCATGTATCGTTTGTATGTAAATAACATCATATTTTGGTTATGGTAAAATATTGAAAATAAGTGGTACCTATTGATTCGATTTTTCTTTCTTTCTTTATGATCGGGATATCCTTTATAAGCACAGACGGAGAGATCACACGTGAATATAAGATAAATAATGAATACTATAGGACGCTTGACTGCCGCCGCCGTCCCGTCCACATGGTATTTTCTCCCAGCTCTTTATAAATTATACGCTACTTTAAATGAACCTTCGCCGAAGGCACGCGCCGTCGAATCAGTCACGGTTTGTAGATAGGTTACACGCGCATGACCTACTGCTGTGGTGTACTAATACGTCTTAAGTAAAGCCTAGATTCTAGACCAGTCTTTCCCAACGTGGGCGATAACGCCCCCTTGTGGGCGCTGCAGGCCTAAAGGGGGGCGGTAAGAGACCCAGAAAAAAAAGGGGGCATTGTGTAGGGCAATGATGTCAAACCCCTGTCCCATGGGGCCCTTAGGGCCCCACGTGAGATATTTCTTGGCCCCACTTATCAGTTAAGAATCCCCACTTTTTTGTGTAAAAGGCCCCACCAGTCGTTTGAAATTTCCTCTTTTTTGTGTAAAGGGGGGCGTTAAAAAATAATTTATTCTTAAAGTGGGCAGTAGACAAAAAAAGGTTGGGAACCCCTGTTCTAGACAAACAAATAATCAACTTTTTTTTAAAAATGTTTTTGCTTGACAGCGCAATGTCACAAAAACAGCTGAAGGCTTCCAAGCTCAGTACAACTGAGCTTTCAGCTGTTTTTAAGACCCTTTCCTTCTTATTGCAAAACGTGATCTTACTTTAGCCCAACCATCGAGTTGCCTTCGAGTCAAGATTTGTATTTCGAACTTTAGGTACCTTAGCCGGAATAAAGATTGAAATTTAAAAATGTCTGTCTGGTTTAAAGCTGGGACTGAAGATAAACCTTGTTTTGTAATGAAACGGTATCCCGTCTTAAGCTACGGTGGCCGCCACATACCGGTCGCAGTGATGACGGTAGTCATGAAAATTATAGCAGCGGGGTTTGACTGTACGATGTCAGAAAAAGTTCTCTAGGTAAACATACCAACTTACTTTCATAAATAACGTTTCAATGATGCCATTCGCGGGTAAATTGGGGACCCCATGTGGCGGCCGCCGTTCTTCTAGGAAACCGTAACTTTACCTAACCTATAGAAACCCATAGATTCAGAAAAAGGTGAAACGCTTTAAGGAAAGATACTGGAGTAGCCGGTCATTTGTTTGTCTCGTATTGACTTCTTGAGACACTCGTGCCGTGCCCCCAGATCCGCCTTAGCTAGAGGCGTAGCGAACCTATCTTAGGATAGACTGTTGTAAACAAGATGATTAGAGTGAAATGAATTCGAGATTATGAGCAAACACACCCACTTTTAGCCAGATTTGTTGTTTGTAATTCCCATGTGATAGGGGGCCACCTTTTGACATTAACCAGATAAATTCAGATTTCGGTCTGCCACTTACTGAGAACTTCCTTATAGAAAACCCCACGCGAGGATCAGACATTAAGTTAGGCAAATCAAGCCATCTAGGGGACTTCCGCCAAATTCATTGGCGATTGAAGATTGTCGTCAAGTGTAAGACTTACATAATAGAATGGTGCATTTGACGACAATCTTCAATCGCCCAAGAATTGAAACGTCAAAAACAGTATTGGCATAAACTTTCGAACGCTCAAGTGCCGATCCCATACATTTTATTAACGCTCCCATACCTTGGCAAAAGGAAACTGACACTCATTAATTAATTACCTTAGTAATAAATATCTGATGAAAGAATTAATTAGCATCACAAAATTCACGTGACCAGTCGTTCTGACTTATTTACATAGTGATGCTGAAAATAAACATCCAGTTTATTTATACATATAGAAAACGTCATAAGATCATAAACGATGCAAGTGTCAAGTGTATTACCGTGCATGTAAATATACCGTTGGTAACACTGGTTTTCAGACTGGGCTTCTGCCTAGCAGTAACGACTGCCAAAGATTTACGAATGACAGCCGGGACCAACAGCGCATCGTGCTTTCCGAGGCACGGATGGGTCCCGATGATAATATGTAATGGCTGGTCAGTCACCCATCCGCGAACCGACCGTGGCAAGCGTAGTTGAATCTTCGATCGACCCGTGCGACTGTTATTGTTTAGCCAGGAGCCCCTCGAAAATAGGATAAAAGCCTCAACAAATGAATGATTAATGTTTCGACTAATCATTGTTAATCCGATTAAGCTTTGTACAGACGCCAGCAGGTCAACCAGCCCGAAACTGTCAAATTTTCCCAATCAACTTTGAACCTTATGGTTTAGTGATATAGTTGAAAATCTATTAAAGAAATTTGACAGTGTCTGTACACACGGCTACACATCAAGCTTTACATTTCCAGGAAATATATAGCTTGATAATATATATATCTTGATTCGAGGAAAAATATAGCTTGGAAATACATTGCTTATACTGGAAATGTATAGCTTGATTTGTAGCCATCTGTACAGACACACAGAAATATAGTTTCCTATTCGCTGGATAGTAGATAACGTAGTGCTACGTACTTTTAGATTGCAGGAATTGTTTGTTGTGGAAATTTCTGTTCGCAGACGGGTTACATTTTATTAGTAGACAGACTTTTCCATCTTATCTTTGACACTGATGTTTGATGAGAATGCTTTTATTTCTGTTCTGTTTAAACTAAAGACAAGTAACCCTTTTTTGCACCTCTTTTCTTTAGAAAACACATACATTAACATAACATCACGCCTGTATGCCCCGAAAGGTTAGGCAGTGGTGTACTTATAGTCCAGTAAGTCAGGCTCGAGCCTATGGCATCAAACGGGCACAAATCTAACCTCCGGGTTGCTACTGAGAAATTCCCGTTGGAAAACCCAATAACACTTGCCTGGCCCGGGAATGGAACCCAGGACCTCACGCTCAGCAGTAGCGCGTGCAACTACTAGACCATCGAGGCAGTCCCTTCCCGAGGCACCTCCCTTCTTTTGTCTTTAAAAAACGTTCAAAAGCACCCCTAGAGAAATATCCTGGTATCTTACCGTTCCTAGGCTTGCTCAAGTAATCTGCGGCTCAAATGAATTGCTCTCTACTTGATCTCGAGTACCTTACAAGGCCGATCTATAAATAATTAGATAAAAATTCATATCGAACGTAACAGCTGATTGTGACACATGATTGAAGGGAAAGAGTCAAGGAGGTTGCGAGGTCGAGAGGTCTCGAGCTCGTTAGCAAACGCATAGATCGGTAGCATTATCTTCGTAACGCGGATCGCCAGACTAATGTCACATGTGCTCTCTTTATAACCGCATTGTACAAAATACTTGCAATAAGTACCTACGATAGATATTATCCGGCGGATTAAACCCCCATCTCTTTTTAACCGACTTCCAAAAGGAGAAGATTCTCTGTTCGAATTAATGTATTTAATTTATTGTGGACCGATTTTGAAAATTCATTTTTAATTTGCATTTGTTAGAGGAAGTTTGTGTGGTGGTTATACGTTTTTGAGTTAGACGTATTTTTCCCACTAAGTCTATGTGGACGAAGTTATAATAAGTTCCTGTCACTGTTATTTACATAGCAGATAGTGGAGGCCGTCACCTCCTTCTGCGAAGCAGTAATGCTCGCGAAGGAGGAGGCAGAACGCGTGAGGGAGAGGCAAATTTCGCGCCCTCACGCCCCTAGCCGCCACAGGAGACGCCCTGGGCGTCGGGAATCGCAGGCCAATTCCCGGCCACCGTAGGCGCGGTATGCGAACGGTGAGCAATGGGTAGCTCGCCGTCCGATAAGGACCAGACCCGGGTCGACGGCGCGTTGTGTTCCACGCGCGCCTCAAAGAGATGTCAGCAAGTGAAGGGGTCCGATAGGACCGATGCCTGCCGGGGTTGCGGGAAAGTCCGAAAGGGATACCGTGGCCTCTGGCAACGTACAGGCAACTGAAGGAACACGGGTGGGTTTTAGTCAGTAAGAGTCTGACACGCCCTCCCGCTCCGCCCAGAGCGGGAGAAGTTATTTGATAAATTGCCATCCAGAAAAAAAAAAAAAAAGGTATTCGAAGTTGTGTGGGGCAGGTACCACAACTCAAAAGTAAAGAAATAAAAACATTTTACAAAGATAAAACAACCTTCTTCCAAAATAAAACACTGCAAATTGACAAATTACTTTAATTTCGGAAATCGGTGGCAAAAATCGAAATTCAAAACCAAGTTTATTTTTTGGTTTTGTAGTGTTTTTCTTTGTACTAGTTGCCAAAAGACGGTACAACCTAGTCGTACAGTTTGATGTAGGGATGTAATAATACATAATTTTCCCGATACGATACCGATACCGATTATTGTAGTAAATAATCGGCGATACCGATACCAATGCCGATATCGATAGCTTAGTAGATAATACATCAAATTAATAATGAAGTATGTCCTCGGGCGTTTACTATGTCTTTTGTATTTGGGGCACAACTGTTTAATAGTGCGTTAAAGTCCTCACTTCAATGTGTGAATAAACAGAATCACGAATAGCGGTGACGTGAAACAGGCACGAAACAATACATCGTTCAGCCAACGCTCTGCAAACTGCAAACACTGCCGTTTGCCGTGTTGCCATGTCGCTAAGCATGCGCTGCGCGGCTCTCCCGCCAGTCTCGCCTGCGACGGAGCGACGATGTTGCGCGCGCGTCGTCGTTTCGCACGTTTTTCGAACTATTTGATTTCGGTTGTATATAATCGGCGATGCCGACATACCGGCCGATATATTGGCATTGGAATCTGAATCGGTACATAACCCTATTTTGATGCCTCAGATTGAAAACAAGTACTTACTGCGAAATAATTCCAGAGCAACGTTTTCGCGGTCTGAATCTTTTTACTAAGGTTTTAGGTTTTCCCGATCCTCAGGTTGTAATACATTTCGCCCCTTATCGTTTGTTCAGTTCAGTGGGTCTATATTTAGCTTTTCCATGTACTTATAGCAAAAAATCGGTAATCTCGAATCTTACACACCCTTTGTATGACTTTAAAATTATCTAATTTAACATTTAAAATATCTCTTAATGGTTTATATTAGGTTGGGGAAAAAGTCTTTTCGCATTATAGTATGTATGAACTTGTAATAAAATCTCTTTGGCTATACTATGTGTATCTGGCTGGTTTTGGTATCATTGAAAGTTTAAATTTTAAAGAACATAATTCCAAATTCAAATTAGGAAAATGTGTGATTTTTATTTGTTTTTCGTACTGTCAAGATGAGTGAATCTAATGAAGAAATTCGATACATTTTAAAATTTTACTACAAAAAAGGTAAAAATGCAACGCAAGCCGCGAAAAAAATTTGCGATGTTTATGGACCTAGTGCAGTGTCTGTGAGAGTAGCACAAATTTGGTTTAAGCGTTTTCAATCCGGAAATTTTGATGTCAAAGATGCACGTCGCTCTGGTCGCCCTATTACGGATAAAATGGATGCCATTTTTGAAAAAGTGGAGCAAGATCGGCATATTAGTAGTTACGACGTAGCTGAAGAACTGGGAATTGACCACAAAACAGTTTTGGCGCATTTGAAAAAAACTGGGTACACAAAAAAGCTCGATATTTGGGTACCTCACGAGCTCACTGAAAGAAACCTAATGAACCGTGTACTCATTTGTGATTCTTTATTACGACGTAATGAAACCGAACCATTTTTGAAGAAGCTGATAACTGGTGATGAAAAGTGGATCACGTACGACAAGAACGTGCGAAAAAGGTCGTGGTCAAAGGCCGGTCAGGCTTCACAGACTGTGGCAAAACCCGGGTTAACTCGCAACAAGGTGATGCTGTGTGTGTGGTGGGATTGGAAGGGCATTATTCATTATGAGCTGTTACCACCAGGCAGGACCATCGATTCTGAACTCTACTGCGAACAACTGATGAGATTAAAGCAAGAAGTTGAGAGAAAGCGGCCGGAATTAATCAACAGAAGGGGTGTGGTTTTTCATCATGATAACGCTAGACCTCACACATCTTTAGCCACTCAGCAAAAATTAAGAGAGTTTGGCTGGGAGGTGTTAATGCATCCGCCGTATAGTCCTGACCTTGCACCTTCAGATTTCCACCTGTTTCGGTCTCTTCAGAATTCTTTAGGCAGTGTCAGGTTAACATCACGGGAGGACTGCCAAAACCACTTGTCGCGGTATTTTGATCAGAAGTCCCAAAATTTCTATAGCAATGGGATCATGTCCCTACCTACAAGATGGCAAAAAGTTATCGAACAAAATGGTACCTACATACTTTAGTTAAATGTAAACATACTATGTTAAAAAATGTTTTGAATTTTCTTAAAAAATGCGAAGAAACTTTTTCCCCAACCTATTATATAAGTTACAAAAAACAAATTGCCACTGTGTTTTGTCCCCAAGTGATTTGCTTGAAATTACTGGTGATTTACATAAACAAAAGACGGGAAATAGCTTCGTTAATATTACTGTCGAGTTGACAATTGAAGTTTTATGAATATTATTCAAAAAATATTTATAAATACTTACATACTTAAAAAGATAATGAAGGTTCATTTTTGCAAAAACAATGGAAAGCTACTTTTACTTTTACACGTCCTAATAAAAAGTATTTAGAAATAAGCTAGATGGAATCGACATTTCCTATCTGACTACCCCTGAGAAGAAATAGCGAAACAAAGTCTCTTTTAAAATCCAGACATAATTTTGGTCAGATCATGTGAGTACCATGTAGATTAGTGTCTGAAATGGTCTTTTGGGGAAAGAAACACAAATATTTGAGTGTACCTGTCCAGTCAGTGGAAGCATTTGTCAGTAATCGTGCTCAACTCAGGACTTAAGGAGCTCAACGAGCTCGTAAAGTACCAGAACATTCAGTAAAAAGCAAATAATAAGTTCTTTGACCGTTTATTAAACTATGTAACCAGGGCTACACGTAACTTTGTCAGGGCCTAATGGCCACAGGCTGAACCCCGGTCCTTAGGGTCTTGCTACTGACAAAAGTCCACAGGGATTCCTCGCTTGATATTTTCAAAATCGATTTTACTACTTCTTCCGAATCAAAACATCTCAGCTTCATCTTCCACATCGTGTTCGTGTCCACGATTCGAAAACAAATTTTTAAACTAACATATTAACTTCGATCAGGACTCATATACAGATAGCATTAGCAGTGACCTCTTTTGGCAGGTTCAACAAAGTCAGTATCTCGTGCAGTTGCTGATTGATGGCCCCCGGAACTACGCAGTAATAAGTATTTCACGGGTTGCGATTCGATTACTTTAATATGGTTGCCAAGCAATTTATGCTCGTCACAATACCTATGGAGAAGTGGAGCTGATGTGAAGTACCAGGAGAACTCCGCAACGATTAACGTCCCTGCATCGGGAAAAATAATATTTTGTAAAAGGTGATGAGCAGACCTTTGACTTAGGTTATTGACCTTAGGTTATTGTAACTTAGAAAAAATTCAAACTAACCCACTAAAAAGTGAGAAATAAAAACTTTTTTATAAAAAAAAAACAACCTACTTCTTCACTACAAAGTGAAAAATAACTTAAATTTCGGAAGTCGGTGGCAAATAACGAAAATACAAAACCAAAGACATCCGAGAAATTTAAGTTATTTTTCACTTTATAATGTTTTTTTAGAGGTTGATTTTTTTTTGTAATTTTTTTTATTAAAACGAGTGGAGAAGTCCTTGTAATAAAATTACCAAAGGCCAATAATTCAGTAGAGCGCTAGAAAAACTCGTTAGGCGCAATCAGGCCAAAGTCAACCTCGCCTTGGCGATGTGCGATGTCATTGACATATGAATGTAAATTCTCATAGTGTCTTTATGCTAAGCCGACACTGTCTGTGGACTTTGCCCGAAACGTGATTACTTTTTAATACGATACACATTCAAAGGTCACACGATACATTCCTGTCTGTTGCTGTAGGCACTGCAGTCGCGTTTTATCGAAAGTCCGAAACACGAGAAGCGATTTTATACCGCGTCTAACCTGCCCAGACGAGCGAGGCCATAGCGGGTTTCCTTTGGAACAGTCACACAGAAACGCTTCGAACACAACCGAACCATATCGCGCGACTAATTGCTAGTGTCACGTATTGCAGCGAAGTACCTAAGTGCCAAGCGCATGACTTGCCATTGTGTTAATTGATCCTGTGTCGCTATGCAGGCGCCGATTTCTCGAATGTATTGAGGAAAAGGGTGCATACGTAGGGTCTCGTATCGTGCTGTGTTGCGTATTGCATGACCACATTAGACTTGGGACCGATATTTGATGACTTGTCGGATTTGAACTTTTAATCCACGAGACAACAACGTCTCGTTTGCTTATCAGGATGATAAATCATTAATTCTCGAATCCTTTTTAACGAATTTAATAACGCGGAAATAGACTGAAGTTTTACTTAGTAGTCTATTACATAATTAGTTAAATAAAAACTATTGTAGGTAGCTATTTCACCAGCAAATTATCATACATTATTTCTATTTACGTCAGTCAATAGATGTATGTGATCAATATTAATTATAGTAAATGAATCAAAGAATTACCTAAAAGGAATCCCCCCATAAAGAGTATTAATTGTAGTCAATGAATATAAATAGTGGGCACGTGTAGAATTATAAATTAAAAGGACCATTTTGTTTAGACCTCTACCATACGACGCGCGGCGCTAACTTAATTCAAAACTCCGTACATTATGGAGGAAAAGAGGGAGGGGAGGTCGATAGAAAATGGTCGCACAGTGAAGACTGAAGACACACGTCATGCATACGTCACGTGACATTTAAACAGCTGTTTATTACACACCACATGACTAGTTACTAACTCAAGGATTATACTTTTACTTTGCAAAGGTTCTGTCGTCAACCGCGTTGGTGGTCTAAAAATCAAGAGTCTCAGCAACATCTCATTGGTGAATGGTGTTGCTGGAATGTTTTTCTGACTTAGGAATCGTATGCATGTTGCGTGATCATCTCTGAGAGCTTTATGAACTCCTTCTCATGTTACCCGTAAGATGGATGGCTAATTGTTGTAGAGTAGTTAGCGCATTCAAACATTCACTTTTCAGACACTGACGCTGCTGCTAGCAGCAGCTAGAACAAAGTGGTGACATACAATAGACTTCCCCGAAACTTAGTAAGGCCTAAGTTCTCAGCTCCACTCCACGATATGCGCCCATAAACATATAGTTTTTCCGTACTTCACTTTCAACTAGGTACACTTTTTAAAGAACCTTACTTGTATTTTTTTCTCAAGCAAAGGTGTGGCAGTGAAACCGGCTTCTTCTGACGTCAAAAGCCTCAACATATTTCCTGCATGGCCTTCTATAGTCGATCTTTATGTAATGACGTATTCAGTAGTCAAGGAAGTAACTCGGGTTAATGGAAAGTTCGAAACTTTTCTAGTTAGGGTATGACCTAACTAGAAAAGTTTGGCGTTTGGCAAAAGCATTGTTATCACTGTTATCAGTCAATTCGATGGGTTAATACATTTTAATTTAGGTTCATTAAGACTTTTGGGGATTTTTCAAAATTGTCTCGGTACTGGCATAATCGCATATAATGCTCTCACGGCTGGGACAAAGAACTACCCTGTGAGAGGTAGTGGGCCATAATCCACCACGCGGGCCCAGTTGATGGGATAGGCCAGCTGGGTACTAGAGATGTCTCCTTACGTCCAAATATTTTGACAAAAATAGGTCAAGTTTTAAAAGATAATGTTTTGAAAGGTAACGATTTGAATTTTAAATTGGATTCATAATATTAATTTCGTAGTTCTGAACTTCTGATCTACCTTAAAGTTTTAGCAAGTCTTCTCGATGTCTTCTGATTGGTCGTTTTGACATCGTATACATAAAGGTTAAGACAAGCAGAACGGCAGATGGCATTTAACAAAGATTTTTTCGTTTTTGTTGTTAGGATCAACATGATAGCTGTCAGCAATATCCCGTGCCGTAAGCACCTATTCCACAAAGTATTATAGCACATAAAAACTCAGTGTTATTCATAAAAGAATTTCTATATACACTAGTTCTAGTGAGAGTAAGTAAAGTATACAAAAGTTTAAATCAAACCAGACTTAGCATTTCCTAGTTACGGACGCACCATTCAGACAGTTTCGAAAAACATTCATATACAATTTAATAATTAAGCCGGGATAGTCTACTTCACTCTACTCACTGATCCGGTTGCAACTGGTTAGCTGGCAAGTTGCCGAGTGACGTCACTTTTAAACTTATGGCCGCTTGGCGCGATATTTGGCTATGATAGACAAAGATCCGTCAAGAGGCGCGAATCACTGTAAATAATTATCTCGACACTCACCATACTAATTTGTGAATCTTTGTAACCGTTTAGAACTTTAACGAGGTATCCCATATCTATATTATAGTACTCAGGTTCGTTCAGAGGGTTGAATCTTGAAGTAATTTCTTCGCCATCAAAATGAGTCGGTGAAAACAAATTATTATTTAACCGTAATTTACAAATAAGTATTTATTAATTAGTCCAAAGGACGGTCGTAATTTATTTTAATTGGCAATTTAAGCAGGCTGGGTGCCCGAATTACCTTTTGTTTCCAATGAGGATGCATTGGTTCATGTCATTACCAGAAAGGGTGCCAAACTGTACCCTAATGAAGTAATGATATAATATTATAATCTTCTGTACATTGGACTTGGATAGTTGACCTTAAGGAATACCTAAATCAATTAAATATTTTATAATGTTATTGTGAACCTTTATCTCAGCTGGTTGATCTTTGAATGTACCTATAGTTTTCTCAGCTAAATGTTTTTTTCTGTAAATTTTGTTTTAATAATATTCTTCGATCAAACACGAATGGAATGAACAAACTGGAAGAGGTATATTTTAATATTATGGTATTTTGTGTGGGAACTATTTTCTCTCAAAATATTTTTTTTTTATCCTAACTAATATTATAAATGCGAAAGTGAGTTTGTTTGTTTGTTTGTTACGCTTTCACGCTAAAACGACTGAACAGATTACGATGAAATTTGGCACATGTGTAGACCATGACCTGGATTAGGGGACACAGGATACTTTTTATCCCGAGATTCCCAAGGGATAGAAATTTACGCGAGTGAAACTGCGGGGCGCAGCTAGTAATAGATAACCTCAATTTATGAAATAACTCCACTAGTCTTCAAAATATAGAAATTATTTCGCAGAATTCCTAAGAATTCTTATTTCATTCATATCTAGTTACTGACAGTCATGTCCGTACGTATTTTTCGGGTGACCACTGAAAATCAGCGCTGTGCTGTGGGTCCCTCATAGCACAGAATTATGCGGAGTGGAAGCCTTCTTGTCACAGTCATGACGTGCAGCTGCCAAATATTTATGTTGTTTATTTTTTTGTTATTTGTATGCACGTGTCTCTGTGACAAATAAACCTTTTTTTCTTTCTTTCTTTCTATGGTCCAAATACCGACTTAATAGGAATATCTTAATTCACTTAGTCAAACTCAAATTCAAAGCATTTATTTCCACAAACATTTGAACTGTCAAGGAGTCGGTCAGTCAGCAATATGAAGCTAAGCTACCTATTCCAAAACGTAGTAGGTACCTATGGATACGAAAGGCAAGAAACTACATGGACACTCTTTTGAATTATATTGTTACAGTGTTAGTTCCATAATTAATTATGAATTTATAAATGTTATATGTGAGAACGATGTAAAAAAAGACGTGCACGTTAAAAGCGTCCGTATTAAAAAGTAAAAAAAAAAACAATTAAAATAAGTAATGGCAGCTAAGAGATTACCAGTCCCAACTGACGGCGCCCGTTCATGAACATGACGTCTGGATCAGCACCATTCAGCTCAACCATTTTAAGGAAGCTAAATGATCCAACACACCCGCCACCATCAACGAGACCATTTTTGTATAGTATAAAATCAATCTCCTTTGTATTATATAATTGCATAGCACAGGTCGTCACCCTCCCCGCTAACTGTTGTATCTCACAAACTGACGTATCTGCACTGACATTACCAGTGTTCATAACTTTTTCGTGTTTAAAAGTTTTGTGACCTTAGGGCTTTAGGGCAACTACTAACTCAAAGAGCAATATAAAAAAGTTATTAATTCATTAATGAATTCATAGCTAACACAACTACAGTAACATGATTGTAGCGCCCGACCGAAATATCAATTGCTAGTTAGGACAGTTAGCGGGGAGGGTGACGAGGTGTGAGTACTATGTACTAAAGAGCTACCATTTACCGGGTCTTTCATTGACTTGAATGTGCCCTGGCGGCTGTGAGTATTTCATGCTCACTCAGATGTCTCGCTGATGGTGGCGCGTGTGTTGGATCATTTAGCTCCCTTCAAAATGGTTGAGCTGAATGGTGCTGATCCATGCGTCATGTTCGTGAACGGGCGCCGTCAGTTGGGACTGGTCATCTTTTAGCTGCCATGGCTTATTTTAAGTTTTTGAATGGTTATTTCTTTTTATTACGGACACTTTTACAAACGTGCACATCTTTCTACATTGTTCTCACATGCATAATTTCAACATGAATGATGTAACCAATATTTTTTATCAGTGCAGTAAGTCCTGCAGATCAATTGAGCTCTATTTAGTCTGATCAGCCTAGATTAAGATATTTCACAAATCTATAGGGGATAATTTAAATCCTTATAATATTTGGCATTTACAGGAATCCTCTGTTTATTAGACTGTAGGTATTTAATGTAACGTAAAAATCGACAGTTCGATTGTTCGGAGAAAATCAATTAATTACTTAGTAATTTTATCTAATCTATTTCAAGCATGTCTCCTTTTCATCAAGTGAAATACTTGTAACAAACCATTGGTATGGATTGTCTTTAGCATTTAGTGACGTTATAAAGTGGTTGGTAAAGTGGAAGGTCGACCGGTAGCAAAAATCCGTAGAATAAAATGGGAAATATTTAACTGATCCCCTAAAATGTTTTGACCTTCTAATGAACACTTTCTTAAATTAATGAACCTCTAAACTAGGGTACCCCGTCCAAAAGGGTTAGGTTAGAACTGTGAGCAACCACGTGAGAGTCGAATTTGTCGCAGTAACTAAGCGAGGGAACCCCGACCAAATGGGTTTGGTTAGGTTAGGTTAGTTTCGATACAATTTTACTCTGCATATCAGAGCTCTCTACTACCAGAGTTACAGTTATCACGTTGTTGTGAACAAACTGTGAACAAACGCGCGCGAGCCGTGTGAGCGAAGCGAGCGGTGCCAGGGCACACGTAAGTTAGTTGCAGTTACTACTTGGCTATTTAATATCACAAAAAGAAGCGTAATTATTATATTAGAGTGTTCAATAATATTTTTGGGAGCGCAAAATGTGAATTATTAGAGGTTCGATTTAAGACATGCCGAATAAAATTCGTCTAAAAGCGATTAACGCGAAGGGCCCTGGGGGCCTACCACCACCTCTTTAAGCAGTATTATTTTAATATTACTTTAGTGTGGGAAAGAGATGAAGCTCTACAGGACGTATTGCTCCATCTCTTTCCCCCACTGAAGTAACATTAAAATAATACTGCTTAAAGAGGTGGTGGTAGGCCCCCTGAAGTCGATAGGTTAAAAGTTGTTGTTATAAATTAATAAGTGAATGAATAATGCATATCGTGTACCTAGCAAAAAAAGTACCTACAGCAATTTTTTTCTGTTCTTTATGTTTGCTTCTGAACATGGGAATTTAAACTACTGTCAAAATACTCGAACAAAATGATTAATATAATAATATTTCGATATTTTTTATTGATTTCGATACAATTTTACTCTGCATATCAGAGCTCTCTACTACCAGAGTTACAGTTATCACGTTGTTCCAAGTTTATTGAGGCAATTGCGTTTGCGTTTCACAGGGTTTATGGCTTATCTCGAGTGTCGACAGCACGTGTTTCATTAACTTGTGTAATTACTGGATAAAATGTTTCAATACATGTATCGACATCGTGCATGGTCTATAACTCCTGCCCACACATATTCTAACATTGCCCTGCCCATTGACTAATTAATTATTCAGAAGTTGGAAAATGCAAACTTTTTTTGCTCTTCCCAACTACCACAGTTCATTAGAAACCTGTGATTGTGCCCGAAGGAAGATAAAAAAAAACTATGCTACTTATACTACGACTTAGGAAATATTTTTAGCATAACAATTTGTGGGAGATTCTAGCCTGATTCCACTGCCGCATGGAGTGCTAACGGAATAAAGTGCAATCAATGCTATGCTAATCAGACTGTACAATTTTTGTATAAAGAATACTTTACACAATCAATTTTACAGCCCGATTCAAACTTAATGGCGGCTCGGAACATGAGGTGAGTCGATGCGCAGTAACGAATTGATGTGTCAGCGGGAGTGAGGGGTGGAGTACTGCGCAGCGAGTAGCTAACTTCCGAGCCGCCATTAAGTTTGAATCGAACTATATTCATTCTTCGAAGAGGAGTGGGATCCACGATATAAAAAGGTCGGAAAAAAACGTTTTTTTTTTACTTTATCGAACATGTCTTCGCGTTTTTGAGTCATTGATATCTTGAAAGTGCTCTATTGAATGCACTATTGACGTCCTGAACAAAGTCTATAAACCTTTGCTGAAAGAAAAACCGGCCAAGTGCGTGTCGGACCACGCACAATGAAGGGTCCATAGTTAGGATGAACTTATCCCAAAAACAAACTTAACATTGTGGTTGAAAACCATGTTCTCATATACATCGATATACTTCACGGTCAATTTTCCAACTGCAAATGTAAGTTTTATAATCATAAAACTACAAATTAACTACTTTTGGAATTTTTTGCTTTACTTGTGTTGTGAGACATTGCTTCTAATGTTTCTAGGTCAACGGAAAGTATTGATCTATTTGCGAGTATCAAAATATGTCGTATAAACGGCCATATTTTCTATTGCTTTGACTTAGAAGCTTGATTTGATTTGGATTTTTTCGAGAGCTCCAAGGGACCGTACACCTACGTATTTGATAATAATTTCAACTTGATACCTCCACGCGTTCCTGAGATTGAGGGTCTTGACAGACTGACAGACAGACGGACAACGAAGTAATCCTATACGGGTTCCGTTTTTTTCCTTATGAGGTACGGAACCCGAAAAACGTCATGATTATGCTTACACCGTGTCTCGAAATTCGGTTATTCTGATTTTGTTACAGTTTCACCTGAACCACAAAGAGTATTATTTGAATGCTACAAGGAAGGGCTATTTAGAAACCCTAGCTAAGAGCCCTAGATAATCTAGTTGAGAATGCGTTTTCAGTCTAGTTCAATTTCCTACAAGAGTAGGAAGTTAAATGCTCAAACTAGATCACGAAAGTTACTCATACAGTCATACGATAGTTCATTTAATTCCGTCTGCACTCTGTTTATTTTATTGGAATATGTTTGGAAGTAATCCGATCCGCATTATCTACGCTAAAATTTACAGGAACTCATCCATCACACTTCATATAAGTAGTCAGCTAGTGATGTATTGGCTATTTTCTTGCAATGATAAAGGTATATATATAGTGTTGCAATAAAACTTAACTCTTCTATTTAACTTGACATGCGTGACCACCTAACAACACAACCACAAAACGCAATCCATTAGGAACCGCAGGAACAATAATTAGCCGGATTTTTGGAAATAACCAATCACCAGTAGCTGACTAATACGATAGAAGAGCACAAGATCTCTCCGATGAGCGATATTAAGTCACAAAACCAAATAGTATAATAATAAGTATCTACTGGGGCCGTATTATGACGTATTAATGCCACCATTATTCCAGTGTGAGCGAGGACGGAGCTATACAAGCCCGCTAGCACCATCCTTTTTTCGCAGTGGAATAATGATGGCATTAATACTTCATAATAAGGCCCCTGGAGGATAAATCTCTGTTTGTTCATTTGTTTAATAACAACACATAAAAAAAGCGATTGTTTAGTCGGTAACCTGCGTGCTCTTGAACGAACTCAATGCTATACTCATATTAGCGGAAGAGATTAAAACAATGCTCGCCCCAGTTCCAAGTAAAGAAATATCAACACTTACATACGATTTCTACAAAACAATTTGGTGTACCATATTTTGAAAACTCAGTACTAATGTTGTTTTAATTCTGCTAAGATGGTTCAGTTGTCAAGATTGTGCGTTTGCTAAGATTTTAATTTTATAACATCAAAGGGATCATTTTACGACTAAATTGATAGTTGTAAGACCTTGCTAATAAGCCCATAAATTGTCATCTAATGAAGCTACTCCAGCTGCAGCGGAATCAATCGGATATGGACAGGAAATTTCTGAGCACTTCTTTTTCTGCTGAAAAACTTACGCATAGGTAGCAAGCACACTTTTGACGTTAATTTACAATTGCTGACAATCAAGTCAACATATATTTAAAGACAATCTCCGTTACTAAGAGGACACACACGATCAAAATCATTATACTAAAGTGCGGTCGGTGATCATCGCAGTATCTCGTTGTGTCCGTGCATTATTAATTTGTAAGCAAACTGATAAAACGTACAAAAAAAAACTATTTTCGTTTCCGGTTCCGACAACGATGAACGCATATATTCCAAGTTCCCCACATTCATTATAGTGAAAAACAATGATTAGGTCAGAAGAAAACACAGCGAATCAACCTTGCTGGTGACAAGTTGTAATTCTGCCAAACATTATTTTCCTGTTTTTGCGCTGTCTGTTATCTTAGTCACTGGTCATTACTGTCTCGTATATTATGATAATAATGATATAATAGTTATTCTATTCATGTTCCTTCTATGGCGTTCATCTTAGCTCTGTTCCGACACTCTCGACTTCCGTCCGAATTGGTTTATTGCCAGGGTTCGTACTTGGATCAGCGCTCGTGGCTCCTGTGCTTCCACATTTTTAACAATTAAGTAGTTCATTCGACTCTTATTTCGGTTTTAACGTCTCGCCGGTGTCTTTTGGGCCTTCCGCATGGCAACTCTTATATTTATTTAAAACCCTGCGTAACCATTCTTGTTTTCCGAAGTGGTAACGAGCGTTATTTCTTGGTATTATATATGGCCCATAGCAAATAACAACGTCAAAGTGTAATAGGAATTGTCTTTGTATGACATACTATAATTATTCGCTCTCCTTTTTATACGAAATGGAAATGTAAACTTTTTCGAGTGTCATACCATTTCTATACATGTATAGAAAATGGGGAGAGACACCAATACCAATATTTATACCGCTGTGTGTCGCATCGTTGCTGGTGTTGTTTGCCTGTCAACCACCATATATTTTTTACGTGTTATATAATCAATAAATTATTCAATATAATGCACGGAAGCAGTTATTGTATGTAGTGCACTGAATAACTGAATTGTATTAATAAATGCGTACACCGTTTCTTGTTGATGAGGAAAGAAGAAAACTTGACGGTTTTTGATACTGATGTACTTTTTTTGCTAATACCATGCTTCGTGGTTTTTGCTTAATGGGAATGGTGCCCCTCTAGGAACGTTTTTGGCCCACTGTCGAATTTCTACCAAAGAAAACATAAACCAGATAATGTTATCTAATTCTTATATCAATTTCTATTTTTGTTTTCGAGAACCGATCAGCGTAGTGATTGTAAAGATGACATTGTTAATGTTGTAATAAAAAACACCTGAGCAGCTTGAAAAAATTCGAATTATCGAATCCCCCTAAGATTTTTGTAATATTTTACGAAGGAACGAGCAACTTCAGCCGCCATGAATGTAGCTCACGATCCGATACCGAGGATACAAGCATATCTGCCGGGATGCGTTATGATTTAATCTTATGATCTCATATTAATGTTATGATTATGATACTATCTTCAGGCTACGGGTAAGTTCAACAATCTCAAAGTGAATCATAAAACCTCATTATTACGTATGCCATTTATCGATATTTCAGGCCCGTATTAAACAGAATGTTTGGTATATAAAGTGATTTGTTTGAATCTATTTACCAAACATTGGCGACGATGGGTGGGGTTGGACATTAAAATTCACTTCCTTTAACGCACAAAATTGAAAATTCCAGCAATAATGACAGCTTTTAACACTCTGTCCCCTTTCTGTAATTCCTCATCGAAGCTTCAACATTCATCATAATTCATAACATAAGAATATAAAGAGGTTGTATTTAGCAACGCTGTACTAAATGGCCTGCAAATAAATACTATGGACCAGATGATTTGACGTCAGCAGCACAGCACTCCGTCATTTTATTATCAACACGTGCCAATAATTTGATAACATAACAGGTGTGACGTTAAACATCTGTGTTTAATTTCCTCGAAAACGGCTTCGTTTACAAATAATCTATTATATTTCTCTATTTGGGGGTACAAAACTAACTATGCCTTGGTACCTCTTAGCAG
The DNA here is from genome assembly GCA_949128155.2 of Xanthia icteritia. Lineage (NCBI taxonomy): Eukaryota > Metazoa > Arthropoda > Insecta > Lepidoptera > Noctuidae > Xanthia > Xanthia icteritia. The sequence goes on from OX421931.1 coordinate 19,465,811, forward strand.
TGCCAAGGTTTTTTTTGAAAATACTCGTCCAATCATATGGACTATCTCATCATCACCAATAAGTCCGACTTCGCCCACTGCTGGACACATAGCTGAGAGGGCTTTGGCACCGAAAACAAACACAGTGTTCTGGAGCCCTAATTTGAAGGCACATGACACGACTCGCCACGTAGTTTTAATGAATTTGGTTTTTTTTTATAAGTGAACAATATCATGGCAATGCCTAAATTGAAGGCAATGGCACATTGTGGTTTATCCAAAGCAACACCATTTAAGACAAAAGAGGACATAAAATTAGGAGAGGATGCTACGGATGGACCATGGTATTGAAGAATTATTAAGCCTGCTTTATCTCTATCCTACGCGGTTAAGATATAACTTTAGTTTAAAAAAGATGTAAAGGTTTGGCCTTGTTCGAATCACCTTAATCAGCATTGTTCTGGTCTAATTTCTTAATAAATTCTTGTAGCGCGACCACTTTCACCTTCGCTCACATTGCTTGAATACCAACGCGGAGCACGGTTGCTAACCAGCACCGCAGTACCCTGTCCTATCGCAAATCACAATACGTATGGGGCGAGCCCCCAATGAACTTGTATATCGACCTGAACGCGCCTTCATTATCAGCTGTTTTACTGCCCGTACCACTGTATCTGAATTCCCGCCGATTTCACTGCACGATCGTGTCCACCAGCGACTTGGAAAGCGTGCGAATCAAACCTTGGTATCGGGGGCTCGGTACTCGTCGACCACACTAAACCGGTGGCACGCGGTTCTCTGCCCGATCACAATGACGAAACCGTATCGTTCGTCGTGCAGTTCACGCCGAGTGCTCAGTGTGAGGCTGTCCGTTGGCCGAGTGAGACGCGTGGTCGTTGTTGTACGAGCCGTACACACACTCGAATTTTAAATATACGATCTGATATAGTTCCAAAGAAGAAAATCGTCTGTGATCTTAATTTTAAATAGTTTTATTATATTTGTCTTATTTACAAAACTGTAAACTAGATAAAATGTCTCTGGAGATGGAGGAGTTAACTGTAACCACCGGCGATGTCTTCGAGGATTTCCTGATCGTATTTCGTCGCTGTTTGGCAAAGGTAAATGCATTCTAAATTCGGGTTAGCTAGGACAGCTAGGTCGAGACGATGGCAGTTACTAAAAACGTTGCGTTGGGAACGGGTCCATAGTTTCTACTTTGACTTTCGCACCGATGGTTATGGAGTCTTACGACGACGCTTGGGATTGGTTTTTGAAGGTATGACCTAGAGTGTCATTTTACATAAGTGCTTGCAATTTGGAACGTTTTCAAAAGTACAGGAATAAAATTTAGTATTACGTGTAAGAAAAAATTCATATGTCCCGCTATTGAAAAGCATGTTATCTCTTTCACACCCGACGTGAGCGTTCGGGAATATCCAATAACGGCATAAAGCGGGAAACACGTGTCATAGCGTAGAGTTTGGTTATATGTTACAAAATGGGTTTTTTTGCCGGTTGATAAAATATGAATCATGCGGTACGGTACCTAGTAAAAAATTATAAGTAATACTTACCTCTCAAAATGTTAATTTCAACATTAACCTTGAAAGCGTGGCATTTGCGTTGCCTAGGCAACAGCGGGCATGCGTGGGGGCATTGATGTTTAATTTTCGTTAAAGAATTCTGGAATTAACTTTACACTATAATCATGATTAGATTAGTTTATAAGTTTTATCAATGTTGTAAATGTATGAATATTAAAAATGTTAAAGAAATAATTCAACACTATGACTAGTGTTGAATTATTTCTTTAACATTTACAATAGCCTACATTCCATGCTGGGCGTGGGCGCCGCTATGCGAATTCGCGAATTTTGATGAACTTTCTTTGGTGATGATACTTTCACTTTTCTCTGTGTTAAAACTTAGTGTGTTGAGTCATTTTACTTTGCTTTTAGTTTCCTCTTCATCATCATTAGAATTATAATATTTCTTATCTATCGGTGTATCCTATTTCTCAAATACTTGTAGATCATTACTTAATTCTCTGTCTATGCTCATCGTCAGAGTCAGTTTGTTATCATGTTGATTGGTTCTTTACACATGTCAGAATGATGTTGCGATTTCAGTCAGCAAATACTGGCTTATCCTAAAATAATCTTGCTTGAGCGTACAAAATTAATATACCCACACTATTCATTGGCTCTGCTTAAACATGCTGTGCGAATTTCTTGGACTTGTACTACGAAATGTAGAAACCAGTTGTGCAGGGTGCAGGTAAAACATTTTTAATGGATTTTCCTTAATCTGCATCATAATATTATGTTTTCTTTGATCTTGCCTTTTTTAAACAAAGTGTTTGCTGACTTTTAAGTTGTTTTTGAATAAATTCTTTATATGTTGAATAACGATAAGTATGATCATCATGATGATCTTAGAAGGATCATGCCCATATTTCTTGGTTTCTGACTGTTTTAGAGGGTAGGCGACCATAAGGATCAATCTTCGATGACAAAACGTTAGCTTGAAAGTGTGAGGATAATATTTGACCTGGTAATGAGGGCAAATTGTTTGTTTGTAGGTCATAAGTTAACTCTGCTGTAGCGAATTACTTAGACCGTTAACTTTCATGTTATATCAGCGCAAAACGCATGCCCTACATATCGCAACAGGTACCGTAGTGATAACTAGGTGGGTATTTATACAAATATCTAGTATATCTATACTAGATATTTGTTGAATAAATAAAGTCACATACAATGATTTATATTTAGTCGATGCCGACCACCTTAAAATTCAAATCGATGACGATTGAATGTGTTCAGTTCAGCACGCGACAGTTCAAATATTCTTGTACGACATAGTTGTTATTCGATGTATCGATTTATTTATTCAAGACACGCGAATAGAAATTTAACTCTTATCGGTGTAACGTCACCCAGGATGTAAAGTCCGTCGCTAATATCAAATGAATCGGGGGCGAGTACAATTAATTGTAAATAAATGAATCGCTTAGGTTAATGTTATATTAAATGTTCCAGAAACAAGCAAGTAGTAGTGCTGTAACGATTGTAACATCAATTAATTATTATTTTATTTTATTGTGACAAAATGAACGTCAGTTAGTGTTTTGGTGAACAAAGGAAATAAACTTGCTGTCTGGAAAGTCCAATTTACAGAACATAAAAATTAATAAAATATAATTAGCTCTGTATACACATTTGTTATCATTAACTCCTATCATTGACTTTGTAAGTTTATTATTCATATCGTCGTTATTTTAAATTACATCATTCTGATTGTAAAATTTTCCTATTATTATTAATGGTTTTATTTGTTTGAGGCGAATTAAATAATGATTCATGGACAGTGTTTTATGTATGTTCATTTCCTATTTTAATATTAAAAAGTCACTAACTAATGTATCTTAATTTAACTCATTCCCAAAGTCAATTCGTGAAAATTAGGCACACGTGAAAGATTTTGTCAACTAATTTATATATAATATTCGGATCAATGAAAGTAGAATAATTGATTAATGCACTTTGGATCTACACGTTTGCGGTCTTGCGAGTATATCGGTGCAACTGTAAAATGCTAATTGCTAAAGTTCTCTCCAAATATTAGTGTCGCTCTCACTAGAGGCGTATCGTGCAAAGTTAGTAATGAGTGAATCGTGCAAAGTTAGCCATGTGTGAAAATAAGGTGTGAAGACAGGGGTGCAGGGTCGAAGATAGCGCTAACTTCAGACCGGCCATGAAGTTTTGCGAGTACACGCTGCTTATTAAGAGTAATCAGTAATTTTCGTTTCTGAATACACATTTCCGTTACTATTAATTATAATCTTTGTTGAATGTTATATGTTGAACGAAGAACCGGAAAATGTAATGACTAAAGATAAATAATTAAAAAATGACCCATAGTTTTTTTTATGAAGGACCCTGTTTTAAGGTTCCGTACCGGAAAGGTGCCAAACGGAACCCTATTACTAAGCCTCTGCCGTCCGTTCGTCTATCTGCCAGCAAGCTGTATCTCATGAACCGTAATAGTTAGACAGCTGTTCACAGATTGTGTATTTCTATTGCCGCTATAACAACAAATTATAAAAATAAACAACAAATTATAAATTATTTTGCTTTTACTAAATAAATTTATAAATTATTTTTTTTTATAAATTATTTTATTTTTTATTTAAAAAAAATGTAGTGTTGGATCTGTAAGGTGGTACGGAACCCTTCATATGCGTTTATTTGCTTTGCGTGCTTGTTTGAAACCTGAAAGTCAATATTCCACAAATGATGTGCAATTCAGTTGAAGTTCTTCACAAATGATGTGCAATTCAGTTGAAGAACTTCAACTAAATTGCACATTACCAGAAAAAAATGCGATTTTAAATTTATTTAAAATTATTCGCCTTCCCATTTTAATATAAAAATGTGTTCGATAGTATGTCGAATATGTCGATAGAGGATCAGAAAGTGTATATATACCTATAGCGCTGAATGTATCCGACGCAAGCGCATGCTTCGCGACGATGACGCGTCATCCGCGCATATTGCGTCACGCGCCCGACTAAGGCGGCAAACTAACATTCATTAAACACGTCGTCGGGGAAATCCGAATAATGTAGGACACACATCCTTATCGCAGTGATTCACACTGTCCTGTACTTATGACTTTTTAAACTTATCAATTTATTCGAACAGCCTAGAAGTGCTCACGTAAGACAGTTTTTTAATTTGTCTGAGCTCGAGACTAAATTCTAGATCTAATTTTAAAATCAAGGTCTAGAACTAGACGGATGGCTTTTTTTAAACTGTTTGCCTGAAATTGGGGCACATCTCTCGTCCAATCTCGAATAAAGTATAGTAGTCGCAGACAGACAAACAACTCATAATTTATTTACAGTCTGTAAACATTCATGTGCGTAAAGAATGATCAGCTTGTAAACATAAGGCTGATTGTGCTGATAGCTAGTAATTCAATGCCCACAATACTGATGTTCTCAATGTGGTGACTGCTGTGACTGGTGAGTTAGTGACTAATGAATATTGATTACGAATTCCAATAATAATCAGTTATCACTTATCAATAAACGGAAAAAGTCGGCCAAGTGCGAGTCAGACTTCGTACAATATTTAACACTACATATTTTTTTTAGAAAAGTAAACGCGTCTCTTGTATGGGGAACCCTTTAATTTTTAACTTTATTTTATATTTATTATTTGTTGTTATACCGGCAATAGAAATACACAATCTGTAAAAATATCTATTACGGTTCAGTACCTAGTCGACGGATCTCTTTGCAGGTGAAAATATAGAAAACGAATTTTCCCAAAAATGGGACATAGCTAGATTTTTCGCTCCCGTAAACCCCTATATTGCAACTTCCATCAAAATCGTTAGAGCCGTTTTTGAGAACGTGATACAAATATATTTAACATTGTATTTATACAAATATTGCACATTAAATAGTATAGGATGAGATACAGTCCGCTGACAGACGGACGGACGGACAGCGGAGGCACCCTTCGGGTACGTAATTATGATGACTCAGTTCCACTCTGTCTTTCATCTATAAGGTTAAATTAAAGATCAATACTTTGTATCACCTTTATTATTAAAAAAATGGAACTTCGTTTTGGTACAAATTAACATAGATCAAACAAAATTAAAACGACGAAGTATTTATTTTAGTTTGAAAACTATATTTATAACAGAACTTGACTTCTCAAACTCATTTACATTCAAGAATAAGAACTGAAAGGAGTTTGAGAAGTCAAGTTTTTGATTATTGATTGTTTGACATTCGTCCAAAATTAGATTGAAATCACACAACTCTAGCTTGCACGTGACTGATGCCATATTTGCATTCCGTTAATATTTAATTATAGGACTTAAAATACATCGGCCTTTGCCCGCCACTGCGTGTCTCTAAATGAGATAACTTGCTAATATGTAGCGTAAAATATTCCACAGTTTTTGCTTTTTCGAACACAGCTGACCCATATTTAATCTTATCGCATGCCCACGTCTTTTCACGTGAGATATTTGGGATAGGATAAAAATATTATGTATTGTTTCATCGATATTATTAGCACAAACGTCACACGACATACTTTTAAAGTTTTCGCATACGACAAAACTGAAATGTTACTGACCTGGTGCAGTAACATTATGCTCTGTTGCTAAACAATTTAACTTGACGTTATAAAGTCTGGTTCATGGTTCCATGTTATTGACCTTACAGGAAACAGAAAATTTAGATCATGAGTGAATGCCGTGACACTGAACCACGTCGTGACACGTTATAAATTAACACAGTAACGTAACAGTTGGCTGTTACGTAACAGAACGATCATTTTTACTACGCTACGTAGAGTACACTGAGTGATTTGCCTTAGAACAAAACAGTATCGTTTCCCTATTCAAGTTGATTCTAGTATTTTCGCGCGTTTCGCGTCCTTTGAGTTTTCCGGAAAGATAAGGTAAACTCCGGCCACATGAGTTTCCGTTTATTTACTCTGTGCTCCGGCTTCGGGTTTTTAGATTTTCTACGAACTTTTAATGTTTTTAACGGCTTTATCTAAATGTGACTAATGATAATAAAAAATATTTTTGGATTTCAAATGTCACTTTTTTGCCTATTATGTAATAATAAGTTGTTTTAAAATTTTAAATGAAATTGATATTCAAAATGGCAACAGTTAACAGAATGACCTTTATTTTATTACCTGTTCGAAATAATTGATGACATTAATTTGTAAAGATCTTTCTAGAATGGTAATTCCTGGGAAGTTAGGAAACCGGTTATATTAAAAGCCAATGGTCTTTCTAGAGATGTTTCTGCCAAGGGCATTTGGTCACGTGTGTCTGTATTGAACAGGAACTTTCAAAGGTCAATAGAACAAGTTTGCATCCCCACTATTTTATAGTCATTGTTCGCCCGATGCCGATGCTGTCCATTCCTAAGGTGCAAATATGCAAATAAAGCTGCCCCATAATTAGGTCGGTAGGAAGTTTTAAAGTCCGCAGTCACTTTCAGAAAACGACACCAGAACTCATTTCCATAGCGTATACATATTGGTCTAAAATTACTGTTAAGTATTACGACATTCCATCTTCTTACAATTGATGCTACACGGCCGTTCAGAGGCCTGGGACCGTACCTACCTTCTCGTTGTACCCTTGAACACCTAACGCACCTTTCTTGCCTAGGCTGCCGGATCCAAGGCCTGTGCTCAAAAATCATCGAAAAATAATGTCTATAACTGCTTCGAAAATTGGAGTTTCAAAGACGAGCTGAAACAATTTCTACCTTTAGACACTTTGTAAGTGCTTTTCTATGACAGCTGGTGCCACAAATCTGGTATCGATTGACTAATCGCTTGACTTTGACCGCATTACCTAAAAACTGGTATCGTAAGGTTACCCTTAGAAAATGTTGCTTATTCTATTGTTTGGTGGCATTAAATTTATACAAATTTGGGGAGCAATACGTCAAAGGAAACACTATTTTCTTCTTGTATTGTGACGTTGTTTTATAAGGAAAAATATTTAAAGTAGTCTCAGCAATTACGTGTTCAGAAAAACCACTTTTCAAGAATGCAGCGATGTTTGATCAATGCTACTCAGTTTTTCATTGATCATCACCATTGTAACGAATTATTCAATGCAATATTTTAAAAGGTATTTTATCTTTAACCTTGTGGCTTCTTACGGCAATGAGTCTCAACCGAATGCGAACCCACTGACGGCCACCCTTGACACTATTTGTCTAACGAACCCACAGTTTTAACTAGTAGAATGTATCAAATTCTTGTTTCAATCTGCAATTATTACCCAGGTTTTGCGCTTAACTGTATTTCACTGATCTAAAACTATTGATAGGTATTTCCTAAACGTAGGTACTGAAAATTATTTGCTATTTCCCTTAAAAAGATGGGAACGGAAATTAATGTTACTATTTAATAACAAAACTTTTCCTTTTAGCGAACAATCATTACATAAATTGGCTTATGACTGAATTTAGGCTTCTATCCATAAATGCTTCGCTAGGATATTCACAATGCACATTACAGCTACATGAATTTGTGACCACGGTGACAGTCTCGAGAACTTCTTTTACAATGATTGATAAGTAAATGGTTTTCATGAAGACGTCAAGAGACTGTCTAGCATCTAGCTTATTATTTTCACGGTCAGTGGGTGTGTTAACACGGTGACAACACATCCTTGCCATTTAATCTCGAAATGTTTTCGAAGTCCGTAGGTTTTAATTATAGGTCTAGGTATGTTGCCTGGTGGATAATATGGTAATTGTAAAATAGTAGATATGATCAGCACTGTATTGCCAGGCGGATATATTTATTATACTAAAATAGTTGTATTTTTATCCTTGATTCAGATTTATTGACGAGTGAAAGTCATATTTTATTTAATGGTAAAGATATTTGATGTTTTTAAAGTTAATTAATAATAATATCTAACGGCACGCATAGTGAGAAGGCTCCTCTCTCTAGAGCCCTGACCACCGGCAGCTTGACCTTGTTCCTAGTGCCGATGGGCCATATAATAGGTTGGGGAAAAAGTTTCTTCGTATTTTTTAAGAAAATTCAAAACATTTTTTAACATAGTATGTTTACATTTAACTAAAGTATGTAGGTACCATTTTGTTCGATAACTTTTTGCCATCTTGTAGGTAGGGACATGATCCCATTGCTATAGAAATTTTGGGACTTCTGATCAAAATACCGCGACAAGTGGTTTTGGCAGTCCTCCCGTGATGTTAACCTGACACTGCCTAAAGAATTCTGAAGAGACCGAAACAGGTGGAAATCTGAAGGTGCAAGGTCAGGACTATACGGCGGATGCATTAACACCTCCCAGCCAAACTCTCTTAATTTTTGCTGAGTGGCTAAAGATGTGTGAGGTCTAGCGTTATCATGATGAAAAACCACACCCCTTCTGTTGATTAATTCCGGCCGCTTTCTCTCAACTTCTTGCTTTAATCTCATCAGTTGTTCGCAGTAGAGTTCAGAATCGATGGTCCTGCCTGGTGGTAACAGCTCATAATGAATAATGCCCTTCCAATCCCACCACACACACAGCATCACCTTGTTGCGAGTTAACCCGGGTTTTGCCACAGTCTGTGAAGCCTGACCGGCCTTTGACCACGACCTTTTTCGCACGTTCTTGTCGTACGTGATCCACTTTTCATCACCAGTTATCAGCTTCTTCAAAAATGGTTCGGTTTCATTACGTCGTAATAAAGAATCACAAATGAGTACACGGTTCATTAGGTTTCTTTCAGTGAGCTCGTGAGGTACCCAAATATCGAGCTTTTTTGTGTACCCAGTTTTTTTCAAATGCGCCAAAACTGTTTTGTGGTCAATTCCCAGTTCTTCAGCTACGTCGTAACTACTAATATGCCGATCTTGCTCCACTTTTTCAAAAATGGCATCCATTTTATCCGTAATAGGGCGACCAGAGCGACGTGCATCTTTGACATCAAAATTTCCGGATTGAAAACGCTTAAACCAAATTTGTGCTACTCTCACAGACACTGCACTAGGTCCATAAACATCGCAAATTTTTTTCGCGGCTTGCGTTGCATTTTTACCTTTTTTGTAGTAAAATTTTAAAATGTATCGAATTTCTTCATTAGATTCACTCATCTTGACAGTACGAAAAACAAATAAAAATCACACATTTTCCTAATTTGAATTTGGAATTATGTTCTTTAAAATTTAAACTTTCAATGATACCAAAACCAGCCAGATACACATAGTATAGCCAAAGAGATTTTATTACAAGTTCGTACATACTATAATGCGAAAAGACTTTTTCCCCAACCTAATATTTTATATTTACGAGTTTTTTTTTTTATAATATTTAAAAATGTAATTAATATGTATACAAATGTAATAAAGGAAAAATAATATCTAATGATATCATTTTAAAGGTTAAGTAGGTTACCACCTTTTTCTGAACAATTCCCATTAAAGAATCCACTAAAAGAAACGAGTTACTTGAAATGAATGCGCATTTTAACTTTCTAATTAGCTCTCAGACGATACGTAATCGAAAAAAGATCAATTCGCTTCTAGTCTACACTTATCAGAGAAACCGGATCCGGATATAGGTTCGTCACGTTTTATGCTTAACAAATTATGACTCGAGCTATGCTTTTAGAAAGGCAGTGTAAGTTACGTTGGCACAATAATGAAGTACCTAAAACTTAAGGTGTGAAAAACACCTTAAGTTTTAGGTACTCGATTATTTATAAGATACCATTAAAACATTTTTATGCAAATAAATTAATATTGAAAAATAAAAGAGATAGACTCCGCGCCACCGCTCAAGTCCGATAGACGCGGCGCTAGTGTCTATGTCATTGTATCAAATTGCATTTAAAAATATGTAGTTCCACAATTTTCCGCCGGAGTTCAGTGGTGACGCAGACTCTAATTATGCGGTCCCAAAGTCACAAACAGGCCAGTAAGGTCTTAACTGACACAACCATTAATTTACACAAATAAAATATTTTTTGCATTACATTTTACCTGCTTCACTCTGTCATTATGATTAACAAAAGCCTCTTAACGTTAATAAAAAAATAAACGTCAACATATAATTGACGTCTTTCATGTAGTGTAACTGTCAAATACTCATCTTCGACCATAGAACAATTCAAAATAATTAAAATGATTGTATTCTGACTGTACTCTAAATTACCTCGACAATGTGCAGGAAGACAAAGTATATGCTGAAAATTTTCGTTCATACAGGCTCACTCAAGAAATCAAAGATGCGTTGGAAACTATACGTTGCCCTTTTATCACTCGCGTTGGATTTGGATTTAAAGAAGCTGCGCCTCTACAAAGATGCGGCGGTAATTGCTGTTCATTTAAAACTTAACCCTCCACAAGAGGCCACTAACAACATGTTGCAAATTGCTCTGATTGTAGCTATCTTGTCCTGTGCTAGACTTTTTGTTTACTAGTAAAACAGGGATCTTGGTGCCAAACACAATGATAATGAAATAAGTTGAAGAGGCTTGTGGTTCTAAGAAAGTTAGAACAGTCCAGCACCCCATTTTCGTAACACACTATCAATCACAATTTGAATGATTATGAAGTACCTATATTGCTAATTCATTGCTTTATGTTCGAAAAATCTGTCTGCTCAACAACGTAAATAACGTTATTTGAACCGAAATATAGGGATAGAGCTTGATTTCAATATAGATTTCAAATCAAACAACGCAATAAGATATAATTTACATAATATATTTACAAATAAATTAATGTTATCATTATTACGGCAGGCGGAACAACTTAAATATGAAACGGTATGGAACTTTAAGAAACAGGATGAAAAAGAGCAGGAGCCAAGAAAAAAAGGAAAAAAGGCCGGTATTATCTACTTAGACATTACTTAAAACTAGTTCAAGCCATTTGACTGATTGGTTGGTTGGTTGTTTTAAGTAATGCTTGAGTCTTGAGTTAGGTTCTGTAATACCGGTCTAATACTTTAACATAATAGAAATGATATAGCTTAGATTCATAATGCTTAGTTTGTGGGTACAATGCGTACAATGTAGGTGCAGTAGCGATCATTTAGAATGCATTATGAATTTGTAACAATCATAATATTAGCTCCTTCACATTAGTCGATATGCAAGCTGAGTGCATTTTTGGCATTTTTATTGAAGTCCTAAATCTTTATTTAAGACACTTTCACTTGTCTTGTCTAGAAATCTAAAACGTGCCAAACAGTTTTTACGTGTTGACCAATGCACATGTTAAATAAATTATTTTATTATACTCAATCAACATTTCATTACTTAACAACAATGGGCTCTGCAATGTAGGTGGTGATACAAAAAAATTTCTTTAGTAAGTTGAGTCTATGATTACAGGTTCAATTCTGATAAATGTTAGTTGGTAATTAAGATTGCTAATTAATTACATAATTCCTTAAAATACTGACGTGCAATTTTTTGTTTCTAGTACCTGGATATTGGGGAGGACATGAATGTGCCCGATGACTTCACCCCAAGTGAATTACAAACGGGCAAGTGGTGGCGCCATCTACTGGCCGGGGGCATTGCAGGCGCAGTCAGCCGGACCTGTACAGCACCTTTAGATAGACTTAAAGTATTTCTGCAGGTATGTGTGTCTATACTCTGTATATCTCTTGAAATGGCTAAGGTGGGGCCTATACGCAGCTAAAAGAATTAACATTGGATAGATAGTAATCCAAGCTATTTGAAACACGCATCAGCTAAATAGCTGCTAGTATCTTACCAAATAATAATATAGCCCCCGTACGCCTTCCAAAGGCCCGGGACCCCATAGTCCCGAGATATGTAAACATAACAATAATAATCTAACTATAATTATTTATCAAAAATATTATTTACCCAAACCTGTTGACTCAGTCCTTTTTTTTTTTGGGCGGGAAATTATTAAGTAGATTCTCCCGCTCTGCCCAGAGCGGGAAAAGCTATTTGATAATTTCCCGTGCAGAGCGTGGAGGGCGTGTCAGACTCTAACTGATTAAAACCCACCAGTGTTCCTTCAGTTGCCTGTACGTTGCCAGGGGCCACGGTATCCCTTTCGGACTTTCCCGCAACTCCTCCATCGGTCCTATCGGACCCCTTGCGTTGTGCTGACATCTCTTTGAGGCGCGCCTGGAACACAACGCGCCGTCGACCCGGGTTGTGTTCCACCCACGCCTCAAGACTCCTCCGTCCTGACTTAGTATTCCTTTATAACTTACTAGTTTCTGCCTGCGACTTTGTTCGCGTGGAAGTCGATAAAATACAGCCCATGTTACTTGCTGATAATGTAGCTTTCCATAGGTAAAATATTTTTTTGAGTTTATCCATTACAAACAAACATCCAAAATATCAATTATTTTCTCGTTATAATATTATATAGTTTAGATAAAATAATAATAAAGTAATAAGTACCTGATGTTATCTATTTTCAGGTCAACCCTGTAAGAGAAAATATGCGAGGATGTTTCGCAAAAATGATAATTGAAGGAGGTATAGGCGGCTTATGGCGGGGGAACGGCATAAATGTAATTAAAATAGCACCAGAATCGGCACTTAAATTCGCCGCTTATGAACAACTAAAAAGACTAATAAAAGGCGATATGAGAGCCAATCACCCATTAGAAATTCACGAGCGTTTCGTAGCCGGCGCCACAGCCGGCGTGATGGCCCAGACTGTGATCTATCCATTGGAGGTGTTGAAAACAAGATTAGCTTTAAGAAAGACTGGCCAGTACAGTGGGATACTGGATGCTGCAAAAAAGATTTATTTAAGGGAGGGGCTAAAGTGTTTCTACAAAGGATACATTCCAAATATTTTGGGGATAGTGCCGTATGCTGGGATAGATCTCGCGGTGTATGAGACGCTGAAGAAGAAGTACATATCCAAGTATCAGGCTAACAACGGACAGCCGGGCATGCTACTTCTGCTGGCGTGTGGCAGTACCTCATGCACGCTGGGGCAGGTCTGCTCGTACCCTCTCGCGCTAGTGCGGACGCGGTTGCAAGCTCAAGGTAATTCAAGTTTTATTATGTTAGTAGTATGATCGATTATGCAGAAAGCGTATAACAATCTAGCATCTTGCTCATGAGGGATTTATCGCATATTGTCGCAAAATTACCACTTCGCGAGATGTCCCTTTCGTAAAATGTCAATTTCTCAGAATGTCTCTTTCGCAAAATGACCACTTCACAAAATTTCCCTTTTTTCCAAAGTTTCAAATTCAATCCTTCGTATCACTACAAAATCGGTCAAGTGCGAGTCGGATTCGCACACAGATGGTTAAATAACAAAATTAATAATCTTTTATTCAGATAGTAGGTAGGAAGGTATATTAATACACACAAATCAAAATAAAGAACAGAAATGAAAACGTTTGCGTGATTTATATATTTGGTGACGGTTTTCAAGACCTTATTACACCTACAAAATCAAATCAAATAGCAAGGGAAAAGAATAACAATTAACAGATTATGCAAAAATCTAATCAAATCAAAATAAATTATACAAAAATCAAATCAAATATCAAAACAAAAGTTTTCTGATTATATTTCTGAGTAGGTACCTCATCATTATTGTTGTGTGAGTTGTGTTACCAATACTTTTTTGTATAAATTTCGCAAACAATTCAATTCCTGTCCTTTAATTCTTAAAGCCTTAATTTTTTACGTGAATCTTAGCACACCGATATTCTAGTGCTAACATATGTACGTAAAGTTACTCCAAAAAAAGTTCGGTAAAGACCTAACTGTCGCCAAAACCCAACAATTTAAAACGAATTATCCTGAAGTCGTTAATACAGAACAATAAAATTATCCTTTATGCAGCGGAGGCCACACGCAAAGGATCAAGTAGCGTTCAATCAATATTTGACTCCGACACATTGGATCGAATCACAGCCAATCAACGTTCAAGTACTGATTCGATTTGTATTGATAAGAACACTTTAAAGTAAGCGCTTGGCATCTTTGTCGAGTGCGTAAAGAAAAGGCTTTCTTCTGTGTACATAGTGGTTGATAATAGACAAAATGTAAACAGATGTTTGTGTCTGTTTATGTTATATTAGCTAGCCGGCAGCGGCTTCGCCCGTGTGATATCATTATAAATTATAACCTATGTTACTCAGTGATAATATAGCTTTCTACTGGTGAAAGAATTGTTTAAATCGGTGCGGTAGTTTTTGAGTTTATTCATTACAAACAAACATACAAAAAATCAAACCTTTTCTTATTAATATTCTTCAACTTCGACGTTACGTAGGTGACGCAGAGAAGTCTGAAAAAAGAGAACGTAGAATGGAATAGCGAGCGAAGCGAGCTAGAAAATTTTAGCACCCTACGTTTATATTTTCCTTACTGAACATATTTTGGTATTTTATGGGATTTTGATAAAGAGTATTTCTCGAGCTTTGGGGGCCCGGGGCGGACCCCATCTGCCGAACATCCCCCCCCCCCCCTTAGTCCGCCAGTGCCTCTAGTAGGCGTTCGGTCAAAATGGAACACTTACAGTTATATTTTCACCAGTGCTGTAAACGGACATTCCGGTGCAATTTTAAATAATGTCGTAAAGTATTACGTGCAAGAGTAGTAAAAATATTAGGTAGTAAAGGAGCCGCTCGTGGCACGCCTTGCTTTGCTACCGCGCCTGGCGTCAGCCATAACACGGGCGCTGGGTCTTGAGGCATGATCTTTGTAGGTGTCGAGCGGCGCTCAGCGCCCCTTAAGACCAACATGCTGCACACCCTGCACTATAGGCAAAGCCACCTGTGGTCATCAGCGTACTTATTCTGTGTATGCTTTCAAAACTTTTTTAGTGTATCAACAGAGACCATTGTCAATACGCCATAATCAATATCAAATACATTTTTATAAGGTCCAATTATCACTTATAGCGCCCTAACTGATAACGTTATAACATGTCTGTCTTCGCAATGATAACAGCATTCGTTGGCACTTCCTTGTCTGCAGATTATAGGTACCTATATTAAAACAGTTTGGTATATGTTTTATCAACGTGCGATAATAGTTATTTATGCTAAAAGTGCGGAAAGTTGGTGATTTCCGACGATGGGCTATGTCGACGAATCGGAAATCATCTACGCAGTATCATACAACGTTTTACTATGCATTGTGAGAGGAAATAATAAAAACAAGCGAGCTTCGAGTCTATGATGTTTACCATCTGACATATTGGCTGACGTACCTATATAAATGATATAAACAACATTAATGACTTTGACTTTTTCATTGTGACTTTGAGTTTTTGACTTTGACTTTGACTTGACTTTGAATGACTTTGACTTTGACCATCGTCATCGTCATCGTTAACGCCATCTTCATCGCCATCGCCGATAACGATGACGCGTTATCGTCATCATCATCTAATTTGTAAAACTTTTCTCAAATAATGAAAACTTTTTGCGACGGGCGGACGACGGAGTTAAAAATTTTAAAATAAACAAAGTAAAAAGCACTGGTGAAAAACGTGACACTCCGCACAAATTGGCTGCTTGGAAATCGGTATTTTCGAGCAAATGCATTGTAAAGAATATTACTATACATTTAAGGAAAGTTAGGGACGGCAGTGCCGGAATTAGAAACTCGTTTTTGTTAGCCGATAACTCTTCAGCCGATAAGCGTCAGCGATAAAGAGTGGACTTGTGCAGCTATCGATCAGCATCAAACTGAATTCATATGTATAAAATGTGGTGGAAAACACTATTGTTAATGCAACATAAATGTAAGCAGTAAATGTTAAGTTCGCCTCAGTCGTTTAATTTTGACTAGGTTCTTTGGAAACCACATTAGTCGTTTTTCTCTTGATCACTTGGTGTGACAAGTATTCATCAGCTTCCTACGTTTCTCTTAACCTTTAAAATAATACAGGGTTTCTCGATTGCCAGTTGCCATTCCCATAGTAAACAATATTTAACAGAACTTTCTTGTTTTTTTCCAGAGAAAGCAGCACAAGGCGCGGAGGGCACAATGCGCGGTGCGTTCCGCGAGATCGTTCAACGCGAGGGGCTCCGGGGCCTGTACCGGGGCATTACACCCAACTTCATCAAGGTGATCCCGGCCGTGTCCATCTCGTACGTGGTGTACGAGTATGCCAGCCGGTCGCTCGGCGTCAACATGACGTGATCGCGCCGCGCCCCGCCGGCCTGTGACGTCACGCGGACGGTCGCCACCGAACCGCCCCAACGCTCGAGCTCAAACTCGCATCACATTCTAATTTAAGCATATTAGCAAATTGCATTTCGTTGTACATAGCTCTTGTGCATGTTAAGTCTTATTTATTCTACATACGTGACATATTCCAATTATTATAATTGTTTTGAACGGATATTGTAATCTTTTAAGCTTGTACTTGTGTAGCGAACCATTGGTTGCATTTGATGGTAAATTGAGGTGGATAGAGTAAAATGATACACCGATTGAGCGTCGGTCTCATAACTGTGATTACAATAAATTATCAATTTTTTTTTTATTGATTTTATTTATTTCTATTTATTTACCTTGAGCGCTCTCTCTAATTAGACCGGTTACAATATGTTTCTGACTGTATCCTCACATTACCAATCTAATTTGAAAGAGTGCAGTTGCTTCAAAAGAAAACTTTTTATTTTTCTATATGAAATATAGAATATATAAAAGGTCTCTATTTTGAATTCAAATGGGTATGGAAGTTTATTTTAGTCTAATTCGAGCAGCTATAATACACGAGGTAAGGAACGAGCTGTGATTAGTATAAGCAACATGTTTGGAACAAATTATGTAAGGTATAACCTTACGGATGTCTCAAAATAAGGTTTAACGCCGACATATAAAAGACTGTTAAAACTGGGGCGAATCCCACGACTATTCGCGCCAGTTTGAACACCAACATAAAAGTTGTTGACACAATCCACGCTAGTGAATTTGTCTTCCATTCTGCGCAGGATTCGCCTCAGTTTGACTAAGCTCATGGACCGAATATCAGAGAAAAGTTAAAGAGTATTAGAAAGACCAGAGTACATTATATAATTACATACCTGAGGGCCTAGTGCGAGTTTCTTTTAACCATCTCGACTTTATGCATCGACCGCGTTCGGCGCTCCGATTGTGCCTTCACTGGTGAAGCCGGCTGCCAATCGGAGCGCCGAACGCGGTCGATGCGTAAAGTCGAGATGGTTAAAAGAAACTCGCACTAAGGCATCAGGTACTTTATATGACTCTATCAATGGTCTCATGCTCCAATCACGAATGCTCCCTAATTTATTTCCGTTTACTAATTTTATAGAATAAATAGAAAGCCTGATATATTGTTAAAAATGTAGTTAATCATTTTACTAACGAACTCGAATAGCGGTTCTTGACATATATTCACGAATAAATTATACCATTTTCATTGTGTTGTGCGTTTGTTTAGGGAAATTAACTGTTATGTATTGTGGTGGTATTGCTTCTTAAATATGTTTGAACACTAGGTTAATCTGGATATTATAAATGTATAACAAGTAAGACAATATCCACTTAAAAATCATCAGCTTCCTGAATATAACCAGTTTGATTATAATCCAAATTATTACACAAAAATAAAGCAAACTTTTAATACTACGCCATCTTATTTTTTCATAGTAAAATCTTATTAAATTAAAAAAATATTTATATAGGTAGGCCTTTAAAATTGTCTACTGCCTTTCTTAATGTTTATCCCCTAGATATTAGAATAAAAACTAGTAAATTTTTCCTATCTTAATATTGAGTGTTAGGTAGACTTTTCAAATTATTAAAAATTAGTCGAATATTATAGGATTAATATCGCCACCGTTTGCCTATAAACACCGCGTTAAAAATAATTTAATTTGAAATATCAACATTAGCATTATCAGCGATTATTCTGATTATCAATGAACGTTGAAAATGTATCATCACAGGACATTTTGTATGGGTACGCAATATACGCGCTTTGACGTGGAGTTGCGGACACCAGCCCGTATTACCTATGTGTTGTGTTTGATGTTTACCTCCTCATAGTCCCGCGCGATGGCTTCTCTCTAACGCTCCTTGACGAATATCTAAAAACTCCACATTATTTCTTGTGATAGCAAGTTTTTTTCACATTCATATTTTAGAAAATTTGAATGAATAGATCATGAGTGTGAGTATGATTCCTTTGCTCCGGTTTTCCTGACACCCAAAATTAATATGTACGTCAGGTAAACGAATCAAAGCGAGCGTTAAGATTTGCCATAGTGGGCCGTGGCCGTGGTTGTATTTAAAATAAATATAAATCCTATATTAATGTTTGGCTAACTAGTGTGTAATATTTATCAGAAATTTTATGTAACATTAAGGTTCTGTGCTTCGCAAAATATCAAATTGCCCTAATGCACGCCCTACATGCATGTTTGTTTGTTTATTAACAAGAATTGTGTGAATAACTCTGTTTCTTCTCTAAACTACTGTGAAAACAATTCGGAAAGGAAAGATATCTTGTTCCTATGTATCCAGCTGTAATGTGGAAATTGTGGAATGGTTGAAGCTACTTACACATAATAATAACTAAACCATGCAGTTTCCACGCCGAGGCGTTACGATGTATTATGGTATGTACAATTTAATCCCTAAGTGGTTGACTACCTATCTACTATGTCTGATTCTTTGTTTCGCATTCACCATGCTTCTATAGAACGATATGGGAGGTATTGAAAGTGTTATGGAATACTCATTCCTTGACTTGAATCTCCATAATTATGATAATGATAATGAGACATTGGGTGAATCATCAAAGATGACTGAAGAAAGCAATTATGATAAAAACCTTTTACAGAAGATTGGATGATTGAGACCTACTTTCCCCATCTACAATAGAAAATGTAGAAAAACATATTAAAGCTGAAATTTTTATATGTTACTAAACCATTGAAATGTAATCAGCATTATATTTACAACTATATCCACACACTGTTGTTATTCGTTTGAATTTGTTAAGAGTGCAACATCATACATGTAGTGTGTGTTGAATTGTAATGCAATTTTTGGTGTAATTTAGTTCTAGACTATTGTTAGGATAGGTAGCAACAAATTTCGTATTGTGCTTATTAAGTAGTTTTGCTAGTTTACCTTTTTCCCTAAATAAATAATATTATACATTATAGTTGTTCAGGATGTAAGTATCGTAAGACGTATTTGTAACCCTGTCTATGCGTTGCCTTGTTGATGCCAAGCAATAGTACTATTTCATAATAGATAACTTGTATGAGGCTAGTTTAGAGTGGGGTGACATGTAGAGGGGGCCCAAAATACCTTTAATCATTACACCTCATATAGAGAGAAACAAGTACAGACGCCAGCACAACAACCTACTACAATCTGTCAAATTTCTTTTATAGATTTTCAACTTTATCGCTATACCATAAGGTTCAAAGTTGATTGGGAAAATTTGACAGTTTCGGGTAGGTGGATGTGCCTTTGCAAAACATTAAAAAAATATTTTTACTATTAAATCTCAAGTCCATATTAAATAATAAGAAAGAATATAGTATACTATAATTAATACTTGACATCGCATGTAGCATATATACGCAATAATATATTATGCAATGTGTATCAGCAATATGCTTATATCTTATAGCTTATTAGATTTCGCGGGAAAATGAAGTTCCCTTAGACCATTTCGAAGACAGTTCCTACCAACAAGTACGCGAATGAGAATATAGTACACAATCGGCAAAGTGAGATATAAGCAATGTGCAATAAAATTAGTGTTCTTACTACTTATAATTACCTGTTTTTAATACATAATACGGATTTAATGTTATATCCACAGTACGCCTTATTCTCAAATACTTTATTCATTCTGTATTACTGTGAAATATATAATTATTTTGTTGAAATATTTCAATAAATTATTATTGGCTGTTGATGGATATTTACCTAAATAAACAAATTAAAACTAGGATTTATTTAATTTTTACCTGTTTTTAATTGCGCGCGCGCCGATTCCTTTGGGCAAACGCGCGGTCACTGTCAATGTCAATTGTCAATCAAAACTTGACCATAGACAAAAATAGTAATGTAATAGTAATTTTTTGGTTTAGCCTTTACCATTGATAGAAAATATAAGGAGACGCCGCGTTATCCTATTCATGCATTTGCATACAAATATGAGTTAAATACGATACAGAATGTGAAATATCGTTTTACCTCATTCTTTCTAACAAAAAATCATATTAATTGATAAAACAGACAACAATATTTAATGATGAATACAGATCAGATAAAACCAGGTTTTGATTATTTTTGGCTCCATCAATTATTCCGTTTTCAAAAGTGATCCGTTGCCAAAAAAAATTGAGAACCGCTGGTTTAGTACACACGGCTACACATAAAGCTATAAATATCCAGTATAAGCTGACCTCGGATTGTACAGAAATCCTATACAAAGCAAGATCAGCATAAACTGGAAATGTATAGCTTGATATGTAGCCGTGTGTACAAACAAGTCCATTTATAGTTATTATTTGGTTTTTATTTCAACAGTGTTGCTGGCTCGGGAACCAATTAGTGAATTATTAGATTGGTGAGTAAACTACTATGTTATAAAAGAGGATGCTACAAAAACACAAACCTAGAGTCGATTAAAATAATTCATGCACGGTGAGGTAGGGCAAACGATCCCCAAGAGAGTGATCTCGGGGTTCTAGAATCACATTCACATCTACATAAATGTAACAGAATCTATCAACGTAATTTTCATGAATCGTCGTATCGAAATAAAACTGCATTTATATGTAGTTTGGATACCAATACTATATATATATATATAGGCCAGGAGGTGGACAGTGGAACTCTTCAACGGCTACTAGTAAAGCCTAGCCTAGTTACTTGTAGCCACATCCAAACTACATATGTATGCAAAGTTTTATTTCGATACGACGATTAGAAGTTCATGAAAATTACGTTGATAGATTCTGTTACATAATTATGTAGATGTGAATGTGATTCTAGAACCCCGAGATCTCTCTTGGGGATCGTTTTAGTGAAAACAAATAGCTTATTCGTGACATACTATGTTTGCCCTACCTCACCATGCATGAATTATTTTAATCGGCTCTGGGTTTTTGGTCTATACATTTAGTAGCATTCTCCTTTATAAGTCACCAAATGTTACTTTTGCTTTGTTTGTCTGAGTTTCCTAGTTACACCGTGGATTTCCACTACCAACGTATTTTTAGATCTTGTAATACCATTTGAAAAAAAAACAATCTTGTCTCTGACTGACATTTGTAATATCTGTGATTTTTCAAATGTCTTTCTTTTTAATTCAGCACGTGTAGACGCTGACGACTTGCTTATCATCCCGTAAAAGTAATTTAGGTAATATTAAATTATTCCACTATAAACACGTGAATAAAGTAAAGTGATTGGTACAAAGGTTATTTCTTCAGTGTCGTGAGATTTGTAGCGGCGCCCTACTTTATAAGATTTACAAAATCAAGAGTTGATGTCGTAAATCTCATAAAGTACTGCTACATTTTTTGTGTTCGTGTAATAAAAATTGGCATTGACCAGGTAGCCAGAATGCCGTCTGATGCAAAGAAAAGGGCCCAACAAAAGAAGAAAGATCAGGCGGGCAGCAGGAACAAGAAGCCTGTGGCGAGAGTGACTAACGAGGAGAATGGATCTGCTACCAATGGCAAGGAGGAACGTGAGCTTACCGCAGAAGGTAAATACCACCGTGAAATTTGATATTTTGAACTTTTATTCGTAAATACTTACTTATTTGAATGGGACAGAATGTTTGAACAAGTATGTGTCATCTAGGCTTTGTTGTTGGGGGCTCTAATAGGCTTGACTAAGGTCTAGTAGAAATTACTTTATGTACGCTATGAAGCACATGGCACACTAATTTGCATTTACATGGTTGCCTTTGGTTGGTTATTAGCATCAAAGATGTTGTGTTGTGCTTTATTGATTTATTTAAAGTTGTTGGAAAGTTATTTCGTGTCTAGGTTAATGAAATGACAACTCTTGGGGAGAAGTTTGAAATATTCTGAAATTCATCAACTTATACATATTAGTGTGCTGTTTGCGGTATTTCTTTGATTTTTATGTAAGAAGGTATGAAATAAAGAAATGTGAGAAAGTTTGATTTGACGAATGTGTAGGTCAGGGCGCCCAGTATAAATTGCCAGTTCAGGGTGGCGCTGCTTGTTGTGTCTAATGTCAAAAATATGTCAAATTCAGTACAACAAATATTAGTTCCATATTTCGCCACCTGTCACCTATTAATTTATGGCTCATTTTGCAAGCAATGCTAATATTAATTTATTTTATAAAACCTTTTATTTACTCACGGCAGCAGTACTGCACTTACATTTCCGCTGTACGTAGTTTTTAAATGATAGTTATAAGTACCAGATATAAGCACTATGCACCCATAGGTTATTTAATCCAACTGAAACTCCAACCTGGGCCATTGTGCATGCATCTGTCATTATAAAAGCACCTATATGGTGAACAAATCAGCTGGCTCCGCACAATCAGGCCATACTTTTGTGATCTAAAGCCTGTAGAGAATAATTTTGGGTCCTGGTGTGCGTGAAATAGGTGTGTGAACAGAGCAAGTAAAAATATTTTATGTGTATTTTTTGGAGAACACTTAGTTATTTCCCTGCAGTGTTGTGAAAACCAGTCAACCTGCTGACTTATGGCACTCACTTTGGGTGGTTGCTCTTTTATAACAAAATAAAAATTAATGTAAAAATAGGATATAATAGAAATCCTTGCATAAAATTTGATTATGACTTCAGGAAGTGAAGCTTGAACTGAAAAACAAATCAATTTGTTATGATGTTGCAGCTTTCTATTATTTGGTGCAACCAAGTCATGGGCCACTGGCTAGCAGTTATCTACTGTAGACTTGAGAAAAAATAAACAAAAAGTCACACTGCATTAGTCATGCTTTCACCAAAACGTTGCTGTGAATTCTCCCTCTTGCTCACAGCAAGTATTGTTAAATTGAATGCAATTATTGTTACTTGAGAAACACTTGGTACTTGTTGCATCATAATAGTATTCATTTTTGGTCAACAAACAGGCCACAATTCATATAAAAACTTTTATTATATTCCAAATGGTATTGGAATTGCTTATAATAATTAATGATCTCTTTGAGGTTTCTAGTAAAAAATATGCCAAAATTATGCACTATACTTTTTGTTTTGGTAACAGTGTTCTCCGTCTGTGTTGATTAAAACTCCTCTGACAGTACAACACTTTACTTTGATGAAGGTCATGTTTAGTCGTGGTAGTCTACTTAAATATTATTCAGCATCAACAGAGTGTATAAGATCAGTGCAGAATAGTCGATGTTTATACTAGCACATTAGTGGTTGTGACTTGAGACAGCTGGCAATGACTGTAAGGATCTTTGCAATGATCATGAAATAGCTAGGGGAAACATGGTTACATTCTTTCCTTAATTCCTTTGCAGTCATTCTCTATAATACCTCTTGTTTCTGAATATCCTGGAAATAATATACAATTTTCTGAATCTGTCATGCACAGATGTGAGTTATGAGTATTATAAATATTACAATTGCAGCACAGGGTGCAAGCGAACATAAAAAAACACATAAATCCAAAAGATTGTTTGCGAAATGAAGCCTTATAATCAGAAATACAATGTACAGTTTATGACGGCAATTAAAATATTGGAATGTTTTAACTACACATGCACAGATTTTTGTTTTGTATGGTCGTAAGCGCTACTGCTGAGCATTTGGTCCTGGGTTCGATTCCCAAGTTGGGGAAGTGTTATTGGGTTTTTCTATTAGTATTTTTTTTTCAGTAAAAAAATATGATTTGATCAAGTGTCTTGATTTCTAACTTCAGATTATCAAATTTAATAAAAATTAAGGTCTAACAGTATCTAAATAAGTCGTAATGTCTCTCTGCTGTATCAATATCAATGTCATTGTTATAATATTTGAACAAAAAACTAATTTGAATATAATAATTATTGTTTTTTCGGCTTTGGTTTTAACATTTTATTATAATAAATATTTTTTTAAAGTTTTTAGTTCCATACTTGAAACATTTTGGCTGGTTTACTACAGGATTTAGTATCTACCATAGGCGCAGTCTACGGCACTCACAAAATTCAATGAAACTATGTTAAAGGTTTTTTGGATTTGTTGAAAAAGCCATGATTTTTTCTCACCCTGCAATAAAGTAACAACATACTTGTATAATGTAGATCCAAATGTTCATGCTATTGAGGTGACTTTCCTAGGTCAGCAGTCGGTTTTACTTTACCATGCATACTATACAGGCGATTTAGTCACCTGCATAAGTCGAGTCGAGTTTCATAGCGAAAGTTGTTTAGTATGATGGGTAGAATCACCCCCTTGACGGATGCAGATGACTTAGTTATGGCTATGAAACAACAGCAGGACAGCTGCAGGAGCAACGATAATTTAATTCTATACAATCTTTATTCATTATGCAGCTGTTGCGCATCTATTGCGCAGGACTCGGCGTCAATCACTTTGTTGTGTACCATCGAAGAAGTTCATATCTATACACCGTAAGGACTATGTCTGCTTGCAGCGCTCGGCGGCTATAGAACCGGGGCGGTAACAGATGTGGTCATCGTGTTCACGGGATTTTGTTTTCAAACTGCTTAGATATGAAGTTCTTCGATAGTACTTGTGTATCACTCACCTAAATTATATAAACTGCCTTCCTTGAGCTATGTATTTTGAATCTTGTTTTTTTTTTTGGTACGACTTTAAATCCTTTGTGCTAAGCAGAGACATAATAATTTAAGGCTCTCACTTGAGAACTCACTATTTAGAAGCAATCAAACTGGTAATGTAATGTTTTATACATTGTACAAAAACAGCCATCCATCCACGGGTGATTAAATACGGACCTACCCTAGTTTCCATACATACATGTAAACAAATATGTGTTCTTGGAAAAGTAACTTTACTACCCACTCATAAAGTTCAGTTTGAGCTACAACTTCGTCAATGTCATAATGTCGATATTTGTTAAGTGGAATTATGTAGCTAAAATTGGAAACAAAGATTTGAATAGGAATACATCATAGTTTGTTCGAAAATGTGGTGGATATAGTTCGCGTCAAATAACAAAGTAGCGCGCATGCGTATCCCAACTTCAGAGCGGCAAAGTTATTTGACGCAAACTGTACCTGATTTTAAACAAAAGTAAATACTATAGCTAAATCCTTTGTTACAGAGGCACTATGCCTCAAGCTCGAAGAGGAAGCCAAGATGAACTCGGAGGCCAGGTCGTGTACCGGCTCCCTTGCCGTCCACCCGAGGTCCAGGGACATCAAGATCGCAAATTTCTCAATCACATTCTACGGAAGTGAACTACTCCAGGATACTCTCCTCGAGTTGAATTGCGGCCGAAGATACGGCCTCGTGGGATTAAATGGATGTGGTATGTACTATTTTTCTAAAGATTTCTTTCTACATTTTTCCATCTTTAGATTGGTTCTGTGAGGTAATTGCATAACACACCTACAGTGAAAATAGCTTTCATTTTGACAGTTCCACAACATTCATTGCGTTATTTACGTAGCACGAATTGAGCAGACGAATTTTTTCATACATATGAAGCAATGGATCTTACCAATTTCCTTCAAAATCTTTCGGATTCTGATTGAAAATGTGGCACATTATTTTTATACAAATGCTGTCCTATTTTGGAATTTATTTGGAATAAGGCCTAAAAATAAATGATGAGTAAGACCACCCATAATTAGCTGTGAGCAATTATGGGCTGGCCAAAGTAATGTATGTTCTGCGCAAAAAATGTAATGCTGGCGTCATTCAGTTACTTTATGAACATGATCAAAATATTTTAAGAAGCGTTGCAGCCATGCGAAAGTATCTTTTGTCTCGAC
This sequence comes from Xanthia icteritia, assembly GCA_949128155.2. NCBI lineage: Eukaryota > Metazoa > Arthropoda > Insecta > Lepidoptera > Noctuidae > Xanthia > Xanthia icteritia. The sequence continues at coordinate 19,492,282 of OX421931.1, forward strand.
GATTGTATAATGTTATTTGTTTGATTAAGTTATGCAACACCATGTTTCATGCATGTTTGAAACATGCAAGCCTAACTAATCCGGACGTGTGGGAAGTTGCTTTATCGACATTTCGATCCTGGTGTGATTCAGTAAAGTGTAAAACTATTCACAAGTGAGCTTGATAAGACCGTCTCAACTGTAAAACAATCGTTTCTTATTTACAACTATTAAAACGATTTTCTATGTCTCACTGTCATATGAAATGACGTGTTTCGAGCATTATTACGTAATTAATTCGTCATTGTAAGTATATAGGTACTATTAAACACTTCCGATACGGAGTTATGATTGCGTTTCTATTGTATAGTATTATCAGTTTTTCCTTGAAACAGTAAGGGCAAGCGTGGAATAGATTGTTTTATAACGTCCAGCGGTGAAGTTTAATTTATAGGCTAAGTGCTCGTTGAGTCCCTCGACAATTCTGTACTATTGAACCTTCACGTGCAGTCGTTTATTCAATAAGCAATGTGTCGGAAAGCCATCTCTGGGATAACTCTGCGATAAAATGAATTAACGATCAACAAAATCACTGTTGCTCTAAGATGAAATTTAAAAAAAAATTTTTCGTTCTAATTTGGTTTCTAGCAATTTTGCAACGAAAACGCGAAGCGATTACTTGTTTCGGTCAGCTTGAATTTCTTATCGGTTGCATTCGCTGCTATTATAAATTGTTCTCAACTACAAATCTGACGGCCCATATATGCGTTGAACAGTTTTCCCCGTTTAATGGACATAACAAAGGTGATTTGTAAGACGTATAAAAATACCTACGTTCCTGTTACCGTAGAAATACAAACCTTACAAAGTTCTTATTGAAATTTATTTTGAGTTTATACTGCTATAAAACATTCAAAGTTTCAAGAAAACTTATAACGCCGCAACGTGCTGGGGGAAAGTAACAATAAATATATTTAAGTATAACTTAAACGTGTCGTACAAGGAAAAAAACATGGGCAAACCTGTACCTTAATTACGTAATACACGATCAATCGGAATTTGAATCGTTCTGAGATAAATTGCTAATCAATTGCTTCATAAGTTCGAAAAAAAAATCTGCTCAACAACGTAAATAACGCAATGAATGTTGTTGAACTGTCAAAATGAAACTAATTTGTCGTGATCGTTTACGAAAATGTGTTGCGTTATTAAATAGCTGAACTTAAAAAACGTGATGCGGACGTTTGGTGATCATGCTTGTACCTTCTCTGTAGCAGAATAGGTCTTTGTTCTGCAGTGGGACAATAATATTAGCTGGAATTGTAGGTACCTACGTATTCATAAAACTTGAAGAACGATACCAACAAATATGATCCTTATTTTTTCTAACTGCAGCGAATATTGTAGCGGTGAATATAATATTATGCTTGGCTACAATTATTGATTAGCACTAACCCACACCCACCAACGTCACTGACCCATTTTTATTCATCTCAGTGTAACGGAGAGCTATTTGAGAATTCTTAGCAGAAATTCCAGGTTAAAGTAATAATTTTATGAAATTAATTAAAGCAACAGTGAAAATGTAAGGTTCGGTGTTATTCGGGCTTTAATTAAAGCAATGGAAACCCAATACAAGCTTGTAGCCAGTGTTGAATTTTGCCCTTATTTTGATGACGTAAATGTTATACTTAATCAAAATACAGGAAAGACAGGTGACAAAGAAACGGCAGCTTTTTTAGTTCATTAAAATATTAATTTATTTAATTTAACATCTATCGATCTCACTCCTTTTTTGAATGACTAGCCTTTTCTGGAAGCTCTCAAAACGGTCGTATAGAATGCACATCGTCAGCGGCCTTTGTAATAAGTATTTTAAACGAAGAAAGCCCAGCTGTACAAGAATGTGTATTTCGAAAAGTTCCTCCAAATCTCGAGTAGCAATAAATATACAACAAACTTACTTTGCTTGCTCAATATTATTAATGGAAGATTTTATACAACGTTGCCTACCGACCTTGGTACTACCGTATTTGCTACAAACATAAGTGTGATACATAGGTTCAGAACACGAGTTAGTAACAGCTATCATTATTTTGTTATAATATGATAGTTTTATGTCTCGGTAATCTCAGTTCAAAGATTGCTTATCTTCGATGCGGAAACGCGGTCCGGATTTTCGGGTCACCGTTAGTCGGGTGCGGGATACAAACTTTTTTTTGTAAGATCTTTCCGAAATTGCGCATTACACTTGTCCGATTGTAGAAACAAACCGTGTACGTTGTAGATTACTTAAAAGCATTTATCAGCGCAAGTTAAAAATTTTCCACGTTAGAATTATAGATTTAATTCGAACAACAGATAAAACTCATTCGACTGACTAATACAAACGTGAGATAGTTATGCTGTCATGCATACGATGTTATTGTAGCAAAACAATTCATAGCCAGTGGGTATATTGCCACCGATTATTTTATGAGAGCGGGTTACCATGGGCACTGAAAGGCTTACAAATCACGTCTGCACTTTATCATGCAAATATAACAATTAATCGTTGACTCATTAAATTTACCATGATACAAATTACAAGTTTTTGTATATTTAAAACTTTTTTTTACTGTTTTTGAAAAGGGGAGGCAGAAAGTATTCTTTTTGAGGAGGTTAATGTTAGTGATGTTACTGCATTTTCCCCTCAGATCCCACTTTTTTTCTTAGTGAAAATCAAAAAGACTCCATGTCCCAATACTGTACTGTCGAAACTATATTTTTATATACAGTTTTTGTAGGCAGTTTTTAAATTTGAGGTTTAATATTAGGGTTCCGTTACTCAAAAGGAATAACGGAACCCTTATAGGATCACTCGTGTCTCTGGCTGGCTGGCTGTCTGGCTGTCCGTCTGTCACAGCCAATTTGCTCCGAATCTACCGGACCAATTTAGTTGAAATTTGGTACACATATGAATAATCTGTGACCCAAACACGGACGTGTAACCTAAATGAATGAATTTTGTATAAGTAAAAGTGAGTGATTAAAAAATGTTTTGCTTACTGTACCGTATGACAGGGATCTCAAAAGTAATTTTATTCAGCAAAGAAATAACCCTCATGTTCTTCTAACAGATACCTACAGTTACAACCTTAATAAAAATGGAAACAGTCTGACACTTTCGAGGCTTTTATTTCGAGAAATAGGATATTATTCGATTTCTACTAATTGGACTTCCTCGTGGCCGGTCATTACAGGATGCTGGTCTAAAACCTGTTTTTGACTGGCGCTGAAACTTACGAAAGACCAAGTTTCTTTTTTGTATGATCTAATCAATCAATTATTTATTGTTAGGTACAATAAAGGTAATTAATTACTGTAATTAGGTACTCAGCCTGCTGCGTAAATAATATTAAATCGAAATTTTACAAAGATAAATTCATTCTAATAAAAATCAATTCTAATCTATCAAAAATTCCTATTGATCACTTACTTTGAAATATAAAATCCTGCAACAAATCTATCCTGCTGATTTTAACAAGACCTGCTGCCGACCATAAATACAGCATGTAACAAAAACCCTGTCCGATCCGAAAGGGGGCGCATAGGTACCGAAATAACATTACAAAAAAGTTTTTTTTTTTGTGAAAATAAAATTGTTATTAAAAATTCACGTTTTTAGTACCAAAATTACCCCAATTTCATTAAAAATTAGCAAATTTTCTACAAAGTTATGCCTTGTAGACACCCGCCAAACGACGGCTGCCCGCGCCCCATGTAGGTAATAACCCTTGAAAAAAATGAGGCGATTTTTTTTTAATTTTTTCCTTAAAATTACCGCATAAATAGACGCACAGTATGATTCTTAACAACACCCTCACGGATCGGACAGGGTTTCTGTTACACGCTGTGTATTGGGATATGGGCAGGAACATGATGAACGGACATTATTACAGTTCAAGATACTTTGATCACCAAAGTCTGCTAATCGCGGTTACTATTGCACCATTTGTTTGTAGAGAAGAACTTGCAGTTTGTTTACTAATATGATATACGTTTCATTATATCTTTTTCCTGGACTAGTGCCAGGTTTGCTGTACTTAAGGACTAGCTCATGGATATTATGTGAATCATTTATCAAATAGATTATACTGGTTGAAATTAATCGTTTTACTACCTTCGAAAATATCGAAGTGTAGTTTACATTTCTTAGCACGACTGTTTTGAAAGATGATTGGACCCCCTTTAGATAGCTAAACAATTATAAAAGTTTTGTTTGAATAGGTATTATTAAAACCCAACGAATTGTTCTTCAAAGATTTGTATTATTTTCCCTTGAAACCATCATACGTAAAGTTACTCAAATAGTTTCGAACAAAATCTAATCTGAGATACATACCAACAGAAGTGCTTCCAAAATTACCAGGTGCATTTTTTGTGAGGAAAAATCCGTTCATAGAAGGTCCTAACAAGCCTCGTTACAATATCTTCAATTTGTTCAAATTACCTACGTATGATGCAAAAACATTGTTATGACAATGAAAATAATGGTGCATTTACCGATAAACCAATATAGCTAGCCCCTTCTTCGATCGATATACACTACAAAGAAATGAACCGTCGACGCTAACGGACGGACGTAGTGTTACTACTTTTGTAATAAAAGAGAACGATTAAATAGTTTATTACTATTCTAATCATTCGCCGTAAGAACTGGTTGTGTTGAACATAGCTGTCTTCGCGTAAATTTTCCTCAGCATCATGGTTCTAGTTCGCGCCCGCGTCTACGTACTTGTGTCTGATCTGACGAATCCAGTGACGAAACCATTGGATGTAAGATTTCTAGTATGTGAATGTCAACAGGAAGGAAAGCGTTTCTTCTCGAAGTCTGCTGTCCGCGTCTGGACAAACATCAATATGTACCTGGATGTTTGTGAATGTGTGCCCGAATGCGAGTGCGAGTGCATATTTGAGTTCATACTCATGCATTAGAAAATGCTTACCATTAATCCAGTGTGAAGGAAAAGAGCTCTTAATTTGAGAACTAGGGCTGATTAAAAACTGAAGATCGTGTCAAAGATTAGGGGCGTAACTTGGGTACATGTTGCCTCTTCTTAGAAAACCAATACTGATTTGTCGATTTAACAAATTCTTGTGTTATTTTGGATGACCTGGGCCTGGAATGCCTTTTTTTGTCATCAAAAGAGAACAATTAGAAGACCTAGAAAAAGCCCGGTTCCTAGAAAAAGTTCATCAAGCAAACTGTACGCATACAATCCATTTGCCAGTGACCTAAGTGACATACATATTTTTTTTTTTTTTAATGTGTCCTTTTGTATTCAAATTTACCTTTCATGTTGTATAATAACAAATAAAAACCTTGTAGATAAGAGCATCGAGGAAGTAAGTAGTAACATGTACCCAGATGAAATGTAATAAAAATATGTAGTGCATTATTAGCGTTTTTCTTATCCGTGACTTACTTCTAAAGTCGTTGTTTTTTAACCTAAACAATAAATAATTTTCTATTTCGTGATGCGAAATGTGTTTTACCTGTAGAAATTGTGTCATTATCAGGGTTCCCTAACCCACAAAAACCATAGAAAATGTACTCAAGCGTCGATGCTGGATATTAAACAGCTTATTATTATTATCAGCTGTTTGTGTTCCACTGCAGGGCAAACGCCTCCTTCCCTCTTTACACTTAACAGCTATCAGCTTAGAAGATTAAATCCAGGAAAACTCAAAAATCCAAATCATGTGCAAAAAATTAAGGTTGTACCTACAGTACGCGGTTGATATGACGCATCAAGTAGATTTTTCAAACCATTACACGTTGTAAATCCCAATAAATGAAACTTATCTACTTATAATAATCTGAAGGGGTGTTAGACAGGGTTGTGTAGCGTCACCATGGCTCTTCCACTTGTACATGGATACTTGACTGACAGATTTGAAAGAGGGTGAGTGTGGATTGAGTTTGAATGAGTTGCCTGTCAAATGCCTTCTCTACGCAGATGATCTAGTTCTACTTGCATCGTCAGCAGAACAGTTGAAAGACATGGTGACTGTGATGGATGAAGCATATAAGATGAAAGGGATGAATATAAATGTGAATAAGACAAAGGTCCATGGTGTTTGAAAGAGAAAAGGATGTGTCGGTGTGTGATGTGAACATAAATGATAAGAGTGTGGAGCAAGTCAGTGAGTTTGTATACTCGGGGAGTCTATTTACAAGGGATGGGAAGATTGATGAAGATGTGAAAAGGAGAGTAAATACGGGAAATAAAGTGAATGGTGTTATACATGCGATAGCGACCAACCAGATGATGTCCAAAAAAGGCTCGACCGGCTGTTCACAATGGTGTGCTGGTGGCCACGCTTATGTATGGAAGTAAATGCTGGGTGTGGCAAAAGAAGCATGAAAGTAGGATAAATGCTGTGGAAATTTCCACGCATTTCCAGCATTTTATGTGGACCGACTATGAAAGATAGGCTGAGGAATTATGTGATAAGACAACGGTGTGAGTTAAAAGAAGATGTAGTGACAAAAATTAAGAGTATGCTCAGATGGTTTCGTATGTGACTCGGGCTTGCGGACGGTGAGCAATGGGTAGCTCGCCGTCCGATAAGGACCAGGCCCGGGTCGACGGCGCGTTGTGTTCCACGCGCGCCTCAAAGAGATGTCAGCACAACGGAAGGGGTCCGATAGGACCGATGCCTGCCGGGGTTGCGGGAAAGTCCGAAAGGGATACCGTGGCCCCTGGCAACGTAAAGGCAACGGAAGGAACACGGGTGGGTTTTAGTCAGTAAGAGTCTGACACGCCCTCCCGCTCCACCCAGAGCGGGAGAAGTTATTTGATAATTTCCCACCCAAAAAAAAAAAAAAAGGCAGATGTGACTGGAAACGCCGCCCGGGAGGGCACTAGGAGGTCATATGGTGGCCTTATTGGTGATGTTCTTCAGAATGGATAGATGCGTAGTACTGGGAACCGGCGTGCGTGTATTACCGCAAAATTACAGATTTCACAATCTGTCATTTTGTCTATTCTTTCGTCGACAAAACTAGTTTCTATTGTGGTCATGGTACGCGTGCTGATGTATGAACGTAAACGAGGCAAAAGGAGTATGTAAGGATTGTTCTCCCATGGGAAAAAGGTGTTTGTTTATGTATGTATGTATGTAAAAATCTTAAATTCATGAATTCACTGACAGAACGCACAACCTAAACCGCTCGGGCTACAATTATGAAATTTTGCACAAGAGTTACCGAAAGTGCAAAGGAAGAAAGTGGAAAGCACTGAGGAAGGATTTTTTGGAAATTCAGTCTTTAGAGTAGAAAGTTTGTATCGAATTTTGTCATTTTTGCCGATGGGAAATCCCATCGGACCCACGGCAAGTACTATTATAATACACAATTTACAATTATTTACACAATTTTTTTTATTAATAAGTTATAAGGTTAAGCACATTGCTGGACAAAGGTCTTCCCAGTCGCACAGTGTTTGACTCGGTCCTGGTTTAGTCTTATCCAGATGCTACCCTGCTAAAATCGTCGCTCCACCGAGACCGAGAGTACCTTACGATTCGCGGTCATTACTCAGGAACACGTCATCGGTCGTCACTTCAGCTTGCTTTTCTGCGGGCTAAGTCATTCGACTTAGCCTACAGAATAAGCAAGCTGAAATGGGAATTATTTGGTGATCCGACAAAAAGCTGAAGTATTCACTTTAGCTCTCTGTGTTAATGTTCTTCAGAAAAGTTAGGTGCGTAGAACTCGCAACCGGCGTGCGTGTGTGTACGTAAACGAAACAAATGGTGTTAGGTAAGGATCGTAGCAGGTGGCGCACTGTGGATCGAAAACGACATACTTCATATAAACATATTTAGCGCCTTTTTTTTAAAAACAGCTCCTTATCTTAAAAATAAAATATTTCAAAAAATCATAAATAAATAGTTACAACGCCGTGTGCTAGGATATAACGGTTATTCTCTCCTCATTATCTTCGGGATAATGAAGAAAAGAAAATAATGTATGGAGCTAATGCTTATTATTATTAGCCCCATAAATTGTTTGCAAAAAAAAATGTTGCCAATTTGCCTACCAGATTGTATCCTATGATATATTTATGCATAATGTTGGCTATTATAAGCCATTTTAAGCAAAAAACCGACACTATAAAATTTAAGCTCCAATGTGTTCTAGACCCTTTTTATTGATCCACAGTGTCAGAACGCCACACTTAGTTTCTCTTACCCCCATGGTAAGAAGGCGTGAGATTATGTATTTATAAGTATGTTTAAGTCTGTTGGGTCACTTCATAACTATCATTTAAGCAAAATTTATACAGAACCCTTATAACATCTATATGATATAAATTGACGGAAGGCTGTACCGTACTGCACGTTGCTTATTCTTGTCGCTGAATAAAATATGAAGACACTTGTACAGCGTGTTCGATCACACGCCAACCGGTTGGAACGCTTTTTTAATTGATAACGGTCCTATTACCCTGGCCAAGTAACCATGGAGTTAAGAAAGTGGGGGAAAGAAATGGGTTAGTGACGTTGCTGCAAATTGCTTCCTGCGAGTATCGTATCGGTATAGACAGTGTTAATGTTGTGTGTTTACCTAATGTTGTTCATGCATTAGGGTTCATCTACCCATTCCAGGCTCCGTGCTGTACAGTGTTACGACAGGATCGGTATAATGTACATTTTGTATGGACTTGTTCACACGTGTTCTAAATGCATTGTCGTACACGGACACTGAGTCCGTAAATCCCCGAGCCCGAAAGGCTCTGACACAATACTGTTAGGGTTCCGTACGTCCGAATAAAAAAACGGAACCCTTATAGGATCACTCTTGACTGTCTGTCCGTCTGTCACAGCTAATTTGCTCCGTATCTACTGGACCAGTTAAGTTGAAATTTGGTACACATGAATTTCTATGACCCAAACAATTTTGAATAAGGGGGTCACTTTTCGGTCGCGAATTGGGAAAAAAAGAGTATTGCAAACTGTACCGTTTGAGTGTGACATATCAAATGGAATGGCTAGAGCTTTCTCGTCTAATCCTTACCAAGTCAATTTATTCGCTTGCGACTAAATGGCACAGTTAATATTTACGCCGGTAGCACACCGCCGTGAAACCATAGCAGAGAAACTGCAGTAGTTCAATTCAACTGGCTCCCGTCATGTTCCGCTACTCGAAATTAGAGTAGCGGAAACCGCGTAGTGGAACATGACGCAAGCCAGCGGCGGAGGTGTGCTACCGGCGTCACTCATACATGCGCTATTTTCATTTATAATGAGTTTGCAACTTTTACGTGAGGCAACGTATGAATTTATTAATGGACTAGGTATTCTCGAATAAATAATGCAAAAAGGATCAATAAGCATTCGTATTCCTTCCATAACTTCAACTTTCTAAAAATGTTTTCGGTTTTACGACGCGACGGTTGAATTATACCTTAATGCAAAAAAATAATATATCGTTGCGTTCTAAAAGCGAATTTTTTAAGAATTTTGTCATATTATCGATGAGTTTAATGTCGTACGTAATTAGTTAGTGTCAGGCTGAAATAATAAAATACTATTAATGTTTTAACTAGATCATAATAAAAATAAAATAAACACAGAAATGATCATGGATATTCGGCATTGACACGAAGTCCCCTGCACTTCTTTTTTTTTGAATCTCCAGAATTCCCGGTTGGACGCTCACTAGTGCCCTTCACCTATATAACTAACGGACTTAGAGCCAACTAAGATGAAATGCTAGTTTCGCCTATAAGCGCATATATTATCTCCAAGGATGCCAAAGCTTAGCAATTCTCTTCATGCTTGCGTACCTCTATACATTAAATTAACGCTACCGTATTGCTTTTGCGAAAATGCTATGGAGTCTCAGTCTAGGTAATTGACATCAGATCTCAAATATCGTGGTCGTGTGTCTGACTACATAACACATAACATCACGCCCGTAATCCCCGAAGCGATAGGCAGGGGGTCTGATTAAGGTTTGGATAATGCTCATGATAAGTTCCAAAGAAGTGGACAAAAAATCGTCACTCAAAAGATTAACAGCGAAGTCTTATTTATGTAAAGTAAATAGTTATCGCGAACGATATCTTGCAACTCCTTACCATGTATTTCACTGCGAGTGAATATTAAAACAGTGCATTGCTTTTCTTGGAATAATGGGTTTGTATGTACTACGAGGGAATTTTAAATGCCTGGGAACAGTGTATTTGTACTACCAAGTGTATTTGAACCCATTGAAATATGACTTATGAATTTATAACATGGTTTGCGGCGTATCGTAAGCACTGCTGGTCTGCTGCGCGTGGTGTCCAGCGGGCTAATGGCAAGATGAAAGGTACGCGATTGCGATCGATTGCAATTTTATGTGTGTTACGCAATTACCTCGCTGGGTCAAGAAAACTTTTTACATAAGGAAATTCTCTGTAGAAGGCCAGTTTTAAACATAGCTGGCAAAGTATTCTACGTTTTCAGGAAGATGCGCTATGTACTGATAATAATTTTTTTTTTTTTTTTTTTAAAACGTTGCCCCACACTAGGAATTTCTCCTGTGTCGTGGGTGCGTTTACAAACATTTAAACTCACATACACAAACAGCCAGACCCGGAACAACTACTTGTAGGTCATACAAATATTTGTTCCGTGCGGGAATCGAACCCGCGACACGCACCGCAGCAGTCAATCGCTTAACCACTGCGCCAACCGTGTTGTCATATTACTATTCAGCTACACCCGGTTAGACTGGAAGCCAACCCCAATACAGTTGGGAAAAGGCTAGGCAGATGATGTGGATTACTTTATGTTTCTTAACACAGCTGTTACAAGACCTTTGTTTTCAATGTTTGCAGGCAAGTCGTCACTGCTGGCGGTGCTGGGTCGGCGCGAGGTAACCATCCCCGCGCACATTGACATCTTTCACCTGACGCGAGAGATGCCCGCCTCCGATAAGACTGCACTCGAGTGCGTCATGGAGGTTGACGAGGAGAGGATCCAGCTGGAGAAGCTCGCTGAGGAACTGGCTCAATGCGAGGATGATGGTAAGATTATACAGATTCTCCAGAAATATGTATGCACTGCTGCATCATCGTCTATTTTCGGAAATACGAATGCGCGATGATGAGATCGAATATAGAGCTGTTACAACTATGGAAGTACTTGCCTATGTTTACCTGATTGCCCCGGAAGGAGGGTTATGGTTTTGCCTCAGGCATTAAGTCCACCTTTTTTTTTAAATACTGTATTTTTTACTTGTGCATAAAGTTTAATAAATAAATGTTTTTCGAGATTATGTATGTATGTCTATTTCTTTGGCACGCTCTGTAGCCTAAACGGCTGGATTGAATTTCGTGTCGTTAGATTCGTCTTGATTATGGGAGTGACATAGGCTATTTAATATTGAGGGAAAAGTATTTTATTTAAATTGACTACAATATTGGTATCAAATAAAAGCCAGTCATGAGTCAATTTCAAATATTTATACATATTAATAAAACTAAAAAGCTTGAAATAAAGCCAATAAGGCCTTTATTTTTTTAAATAAATTATTTAAAAAAAACAAAGGCCTCGAATACAAAAACACGACTGAAAAGAGAAAAACAATCATTGAATTTGCGATATCTTACAAAAAAAAACAAAGTACAGTGCTTGTTTTTCTTGAATTTGAATGGCAAATCTGTAAAAAAAACACAATGGAGAGACCATTGAAACATTTGGAAATTAGTAGGTTTTGTAACTAACATGTTCATTTATACTTCCACAGATGCACAAGAACAGCTAATGGACGTGTATGACCGTCTCGAAGACCTGAGCGCCGACACGGCGGAGGCACGCGCTGCCAACATCCTGCACGGTCTGGGCTTCACCCGCGAGATGCAGCAGAAGGCCACCAAGGACTTCTCTGGAGGTCAGCACCATACTGTTACATACAAAGTGGAGGCAACAATACAGCACTAAATTAAACTTAGTATTTCTTATGACGTTCCCGGATTGTATATGAAAATTCAATCAAATATATCCAATAGTTTAGTCACTATAGCTAGTCGCCTGATCGACAAAGCCATTCATTTTTTCAATATCGGTGTTCAAAATACTGCTGCATTTTGCATCCTAAGTATTTTCATTTATTGTTTTATTGTTCTCAACCTATATTATGGCAATTAAATATATCATTCATTGATCCCGCATTGCATAATACAAACATGTACCACATACAAATATTCATAACTTACGGAAGGAATAGTTTAATGGACTAACCTCGATGGTCTAGTGGTCGCAAGCATTACTGTTGAGCACGGCATGAAAATGTCACTGGATTTTTGCTCACAGAAGTTCTCTGTAGTAGCCCAGAGCAGACTGACATGTTCACTCTCTATTCCAAAATAACTGCCAAAATCTAGGTGTACTCATTCCTACCTACCCTTTCGAGGTACAGTCACGGACTTTAATTGATGAGCCACTTTCAAACTTTCCAATTTTTCAGTTTTATACATTCACGAGATTACACGATTAAACACGAACTCAAACCTTTTAATCGGAAATAGTCGTTTCCATAGAGGTTGAAGGTTGATTTAATCCAATCATTTGATACTGACCTCCTTTGAAATAGAGCATTAATTACTCGTTATTTCAGAAAACCTATCCGAAGACAGGGACAGCAAAGAGTATATATCGGGTAATCTATGTTTATGTGAAACAGTTATTATCATAAATTGTCATGTTGGACGCTACGCGTTCGGATAAAATCCGAGGGTGGGTCCGAGTTTTTCCGATGTCGAAATGACCAATCATAATTTCTCCGTACGCTAACGTTACTATCGCTACGCTAAAACAATTGTCGCTAGGTTACGGTTGCTAGACCTGCAACTGGTTGACTTTGGGTATTCACTCTGCTGTCAAATTTGTAGTTCTGTTAATATTGCATGAAAGTGTAATTACTTCAAAGTGATCCTAACCCAAATGACACGACTGTCAAACACTCAATGACAAAGATATCAAATATAATTTTCTTCTTCTGTAATACGAAGACGTATGACTTATCGGACGGATGTACGAGTATAACCGACTAAACCCGATTTGCATTACACGGCTAAAATACAAACAGTGGTAAGTGGCTCATCAATTAAAGTCCGTGACTGTACACAATCTTGATGTTATGTAAATGTTTTCATACAATCTCATTATCTCATCGTTATAAAGTTGAATGGATAATTAATTGTCTTAACACACGACGAGTTGTCATTGTTAATAGCTGTTGTTGTTAAGGTGTGTCCAAACATTGAGCGGCAAGAGCGCGGCAGCAACACACGAGTTTGTTGGACACATTTCTGCCGCGCTCTAGTTAGGTCCAAACCGACGAAAATATATACGCCGCGCGCTTCAGTTGACAATATCAACTGGCCTAGCCTACGTCCGCAGAAATACGTCCAGACACAATTAGTGACGAATATTTCCTAAAAATGTTAGCTCGCGGCAGGTAGACAAGCGTTCGCGCGAGGATTTGATGTCCAAACAGCGCGGAAGGCCGCGCGCGGCAGCCGTGCACGATTGCCGTTCAATATTTGGAACACACCTTTAGACCTCGCGTTTATTGTCCCGGAACGTGTTAACTTAGCATTTTGCGATGCGTAAAATTCAAATTCAAAATTCAAATTCAAAAGTCATTTATTCAAACTAGGCTGAGAATCAGCACTTTTCGAACGTCAAAATTACATAAGACAGTCCCCCAAAACGCCCACCCTTCACCACTTAAGAAGAAGTGGCGCAACAAACTCCCCAGCAGCACAGCTGTCTGTTCAGTAAAAAAGATTCTATATAATAGTATGCAAAATGATATTTACATTACGCAACACAAAACATAATTTAAATTATAAAATTAATAGCCATATGACAGCTAGCACACGCCAATATACCAACCAAAAACATCGAGAACTATACTCAAGCAGAAATAAAAATAACTTAACGAAAACAATATCTAAATAAAAGCCTCCAGACATAAAGGGCGTGCCCGCTTACATATAGCTGTAACTAGAAGTTATAATTGATAAACTAGGACCATTGAGGTAAAGTAAAAAATTATCGAGGTCGCTAGCTACCCACATATTGCAATACAACTCATAAAAAAAAACATTGTAATGAGTAGATTATGTCAACAATAAATAAAGTAAAATTAGTAAAATTATAAACAATTATATAAACTCATATAACCTGTCAGTAAGTAAGCTAATTCTGGAGAAAGAACATTTAAACATTGTCTTGAGTTAATCACAGCGACCAACTATTCTTATCATTTAAGTAGTCGTTGATAGAATAGTATGCCTTTGAAGAGAGGTTGGATTTTACTTTAGTTTTCGTAATTTATCTGCACCACAATAAGTTACATGGGTCATAACAACATAGCACTCATAATACAGTTTGTTCAGAAGTGGTTTTTTTTAATTCTTTTACGATTCAAGTTAAGTTGGTAAATCCATAAGATTGTTTGATATCTGACGAAATCATAGGCGTCAATGTCATGGACAAAATGCTTAGGAGTGTACCGTCTTACTAGTTTTATTCTACGGATGGTACACAAAGCAAAAATATCCCATGAGCCTCCGTGGCACATGAGACATTTTCTGGGATGGCGGTGCACCCGCGATGCTTATAGTATTATGCTGGTGTGCAATAAGCGACGGTGATTTGCGGCGGCCTACCGCCTGATATTTTGTCATCTAATCGCATAAAAAGGAATTTCATGTCTGCGAACTTAATCGCACCTTCCAATTTAGAAATAATTACATAAATTTATGTAATTATTTCTCCAGTGTGTGGACCTGAAATCCCTCAATCAATCTGCCTAGCTTTTTCCCAACTATGTTGGGGTCGGCTTCCAGTCTAACCAGATGCAGCTAAACACTAGTATTGAAAGTCCTATTCAGGTCCAAAACCAATCTTACAAAAAATCCCGTCATTCTACTAAATTAATCCTGCACATGTCCATAGACAACTCTTCTAACAAGCACTGTTCCCGTAGGTTGGCGCATGCGTATCGCGTTGGCCCGCGCGCTGTATGTGAAGCCTCATCTGCTGCTACTGGACGAGCCTACCAACCATCTGGATCTAGACGCCTGCGTGTGGCTCGAGGAAGAACTTAAACAGTACGTACTTATTTTTTACAAGGTGTTGATAGATAGTGTTAGTGGTTATAGATAGGTGTTATTTAGTGCACACAAAAGAAATAGCACTACACACAAAAGCACAATAAAAAATGATAAAGGAAAACATAATGAGGAAAGCGGCATGCCCTAGAATAAAAATTTCGAAGACATGTGACATCTACCAACCCGCACCGGAACTGCATGGTGGATTATGACCACTTCCTTTCTCAGAGAGGAGGCCTGTTTTCCAGCAGTGGTAACGTTATAGGCTGAATTTGCTACAAGGTGCATATATACAAAAAAGAAAAAATACAGTTTCAAAGAAATAGTGTCTTATGACAATAAATCAAATAACGAACATACCAAGTGCGGTGGTGATCCTGGTTTGACTCGCATGTAGGAGTCTTCTTCATGCACTCAGATAAAACCTATCCAGGGAAAAAACACATAAAGCTGTGTCGTACGAACCATAGTAGTGCTGCGCTGAATAATGACCTATATGATGTTACATGCTTGTGACACACCACGCTTATCAAATTGGATTGGTGTTCCAGTTTGTCTTATGAGCACTACAGGACACTATATTGCTCATCCTATTCATCATGACATCAGCGTAACCCGTTAATGTCCATAGAACCGTCGCTCATTACAATATTTTTGTGTTCCTGACATAACCATCATTATTTTCCAGCTACAAACGTATCCTCGTCCTGATATCTCACTCGCAGGACTTCTTGAACGGCGTGTGTACCAACATCGTCCACATGAGCAAGCGCCGGCTCAAGTACTACACGGGCAACTACGAGGCCTTCGTCAGGACACGCATGGAACTGCTTGAAAACCAGATGAAGCAGTACAACTGGGAACAAGACCAGATCGCTCACATGAAGGTTTGTTACCACCCATTTCAAGAACATGGCAAAAGGCTCATGTTTACCTATTGTAACGTGCCATATTCTTTGTTGAAAGGATATAGCCGATCTTTCACACCCATATCGGTGACACCCATATTGGTTGCTTATGTTCTGTCTAACGAATATCAACAAAGTGCACTTTAAAATCAACATTTCCCAGCGTGATTAAAATTTCTTCCTTGACCGCGTATTATGTTAAGCAGTGGTCGTGTATTTCCTGTCAAATCACGAACATATGCTGAGCAAGATTAAATCGGCAAAGTGGATGATGTTACGGCCTGCCACCAGTTAGTAATGCTGCCTACGTCAAGTTCATCGCGTGATCTTAGCGTCGGGGTTCAGTGGTTGGCCAACGCCTGCAAGTGACTCTATGTGCTTGTTGAATTTTGTGTACTCTTTTTATGTCCTTTTATTTTTTTTCTTTCCATTAAGGAATTTAACAGTTTTTCTCTCGGGTGACCGCAGTGTTTTATTTCAGCAAATGAGAATGTTGCTATTAATCTTCTTGTTATTCTTATTGCATCCGACCAAGTTTTCTGTGAAATTACTGATACTCATTCATTCTTCAATTTTAAAATGCAGAAAAACTGAAATCGTTTTTTGAACTCTTTACAAAGATGTATTTAATTGATATTCATTGTTATGATACATGCTCATGTACAATATACCTTATATTTGGCTCTTATACAACCGCAGACATTTGCAGTGAACCACTTGTCACTCTTTTGACCTAAGTAATAGGGTTGAAAAGTGGTTCACCGCCAGTGTCCGCTATGGTACATTAAAACGATTTTATAGTCTATTTCTCCAAAATGTGAAACCGGCCCTTTCAGGGCCTGTTATCAGACCAAATCTCAAAATTGTATCCACATATGCAACTCAGATATTGAAGAGAAGTATAAAAGATAATTAATTATTTACTTTCTGTTCCTCCTGTTACCTAGTATTCATCTTTGCGACTTCCGTGAAGGAAAGCTCAAGCTTTATTCTTCAAAATTTACGTTGTTACAAGTTCTGTTTAAAGGGGATCAAATTTTTTTTTGCAAATTGGCCGAATATTTCATGAAATGAAAATATGACGATTGCGGCGAATTCTAACTAAGACAGTTTTTGATGATTTTAATGATTATACTTCAACTTTTTTGATTATACTTCTACTTTTCTTATTACCGTACAACCTAATACTGTGCTACAAATTGCAAAAAACATAAGATTTTTTTTTATTTGGCGGGCTTCCCTTTTTTTTTCTTTTTTTTTTGGGTCGGAAATTATCATATAACTTCTCCCGCTCTGGGTGGAGAGGAAGGGCGTGTCAGACTAAAACTGACTAAAACCCACCCGTGTTCCTTCCGTTGCCTGTACTTTGCCAGGGGCCACGGTGTCCCTTTCGGACTTTCCCGCAACCCCGGCAAGCATCGGACCTATCGGACCCCTTCAGTTGCTGACATCTCTTAGAGGCGCGCGTGGAACACAACGCGCCGTCGACCCGGGCCTGGTCCTTATCGGACGGCGAGCTACCCATTGCTCACCGTCCGCAAGCCCGCGCCTACGGTGGCCGGGAATCGGCCTGCGATTCCCGACGCCCAGGGCGTCTCCTGCGGCGGCTAGGGGCGTGAGGGCGCGAAATTTGCCTCTCCCTCACGCGTTCTGCCTCCTCCTTCGCGAGCATTACTGCTTCGCAGAAGGAGGTGACGGCCTCCCATGCCCTCTCGCTCCGTACCATGGCCTGGACCAGGGCCGGACGCGAGAGATCCCCGCCGCCGATCGCCTCCACGAGGACATGGCGATGCTCTGCCCAAGCCGGGCAGACCTCCACCGTATGCTCCACCGTGTCCTCCGGGCGATCCACGCAGAGATGACACCCGGGCGTTTCCTCCCGCCTGATACGAAACAGGAACCTCCCGAAACAACCATGTCCGGTGAGGACCTGCGTCAGGCGGAAGGTGAGGACGCCGTGGCGCCTCTAGCCACTCCTCAAAGAGGGGATTTATCGCCGCAATAGTGGCGTGCCCAGCACTGGGTTGCGACAATCGCACTCTCCATGACGCCATGAGATCTGGCGGGCTACCCTTGTGTGTTTCGCCTTAAGTAGAGAGTAGCACAGTACTTCTCACTTTGAAAGACTTCTGCGCTCTTATTTGTGCCCTTTCTTTTGTACTAATAAAAGGATCGGCACTAACAAACCGAGAAACGTTACATTTTAAATATGCAACGTTAACTTAAGCAATAAGTAATAGGTAATACGGGCTGGTTTCCGCAACTCCGCGTCAAAGCGCGTATTTTGCGTACGGGTGGGAAAAATCGGTTATTCGATCCACCCCAGCTCCTCAAAGAAAGCCAGCAGCGCCTTGGTGTGACTGGCAATGTCGCGTAGGGCACCTGGGTTACCGAAGTACTTTGCCCTGTGAGTGGCGACCACCGGGCAGTTTAACAGCACGTGAGCTGCTGTCTCGTCGTCCTCCATGCATGACCTGCAGAGCGGACTGTCTGTCCTGTGAAAAACAGGTGTTTATTAAATGACCCATGGCCAGTTATAGCTAATCGGAGAACCTGTTTCGTGAGGCGGCCATCGATCGAAGGGAGTGCCTCCTTAACCTGCCTGCACTCGCCTTGGTCCGACCACAGTTTGTGATGCTGAGGTAACTGAAGGGGAGTGGCACGATGGGTTCGGGTCCCACTGGTGCCATGCTCGACCCCCTTCTGGCAAGTTCGTCGGCTGCATCGTTCCCCAGCGAATTGCTGTGTCCTTTGATCCATTGAATGGTTATATTATTGAGGTCACCCACCTGGTTAAGGCGCTGGTGGTAACTTAAGCAATAATATTTCATACAGAATTATGACTTGACCATCTTAGACTTTAATTTAAATTATGTCCGTAATTTTTTCAGAACTACATTGCACGGTTTGGTCACGGTTCCGCTAAGCTGGCCCGACAAGCCCAGTCAAAGGAGAAGACGCTAGCTAAGATGGTGGCCCAAGGACTGACCGAAAAGGTCACAGATGACAAGATCCTTAACTTCTACTTTCCATCGTGTGGAAAAGTGCCACCCCCTGTTATTATGGTGCAGGTTAGTATCTTCATTTGGATAGAACATTTTATTTTTAATAATAAATATATTTATTTTCTCTTCAAAAATATACGTACAGTGTGCTTAAAAACTAGTTTGAGAAAAAAATTAAATTTGTGAGACTGGTGCCTGAAATAGGCATTGCAAGCAACGCCTGTGGTACAAGATACAAGATAGTGACAATATTTTTATTCTCATTGTGTTAGTAATAATATCTTATAATTAATACAATAAGAATAATTAATCATTCTCTCCATAAAATGCCTCAGAATAGAGTAAGCCATTCCGCCACTGTTTTTAGAATCTGCCCCCTCCCCCTTGTGGTGAAGGGCGGGCGTTTTTGTATTTTGACGTTCAAATTGTGCTGATCCTCAGCCTAAGTAATTTGAATGTATGAATTTTGATTTGCCAAAGGAGTCTGTCAGTCAGTCAGCCTGAGCCCCAAGATACAGACTAAATGTCAAGTTCGGGGCTCACTGACAACTAACAGTAATGTAACCTGGCTTTAGGTAATTTTTAACTCACTTATGACATTTCAATTGTGTTTAACCTGTGTATGTGCTTATGTATTTATTACCAGGATAATAAATTACTTTCTATCTCTATCCTTTCCAGAACGTATCATTCAGATATACGGACACGAGCCCGTGGATCTACAAGAACTTGGAGTTCGGTATCGACCTGGACACGCGGCTGGCGCTGGTGGGGCCCAACGGAGCCGGCAAGTCCACGCTCCTCAAGCTATTATACGGAGATGTGAGTACACACACAGGCTTTTTTTCATCACTTCATCTAAGTTTTCACAGTAAGATTTTTACAGAATAGATTTTAGGTTTTAGCACAGCTGAATACAGATGGGACACTCCGCATTTTAGGTATGAAGCTACAAATACACGGCGGGTTCGACTTGTTGGGCCAATTCAGTGAGTATAACGTAGTCAGAAGATAAAAGAGTTACGCGTTAAAAAGACAGGCAACTTCTAGGTAAATATAACTGTAGGCAATTAGCGCTGTGCGACCTGAATTGCACTTTATTTTGTCGTAGCAAGAGTCGCTTTTTATTTAAATGATTATGTGAAGTAAACCATCTGTATAATCTGTACTAATACGAGTTAAAAAAAGAAATAAAGTGTAAAATTAAAATTTGACAATAACATAAGAACATAAATAGTTCTTAGTATTATTAAAATAGACATGTAGATTATAAATTATTATGGCATTTATTATTATTTCATTATCAATATTACTTATTCTGTTCTACCATTCCATTGTAATTGAGATCAATGTTGTGTATTTTATTTTATTTATTTCATCATCATTTTGTTTCATGTCAATCATTTGATGATGACAGGCACATAATGATGTTTAAATATGTTTAGAGCTAAATGCATATTTTAGTGATTTTTGGGGCAACTGAGTCTTAATCAGGTTATAAGGTTTCAAATTCAACATGGGTAGTCAACTGTGTTGGTTGTTCCAAAGCTAATCTTCGCTACTTGACACGAGAGCAAGAGAGAGAGATTATGTCTGGGAGTTTCCACATTTTAGAATTGATCATTTCATGAAGTGTTCAACCATTTCATGAAATAGAACATGGACGGCTGGCCACATCATAATGTGATCTGGCATCTGGCCAGATCTCATTCGATCGTTGAATACTCAACGTTTAACAATATGAACAGTTAAACCCACGATTACTTCATGATGTGTCCAAACATTACTGATCATATCGTAAAATAGTTAGTTAAATAGTTTTTGTTGTGCATCATGGCGGCGGCATACAATAAATCAAAAAAGAAGTAATTAGTAGGGTGACCACGCAAAAAAGTCTATGGACTCTTATTTGATTTCCTAATATGATATTATGGAAAGTGACCAACTTGAAACTAGCGCTTGCCGGCCGCTGCCGTGGCAGCACTGTACGCTTGCTCTGTTCGCGCGCGGTTGGTGGAGTTGTGTGAAATGCATCACACTTAAAATTAATCGCTTCTGGCACCCCGACCAAATGGGTTAGGTTACGTTACAACTGTGACCAACCGCGCGTGAGCCGAGCGAACGAAGCGAGCGGTGCCGTGGCAGCGGCCGGCGAGCGTTACTTCCAAGTTGTTCGCCGTTACTTGGCAACTTTTGCTGTACCTTAAACCATGGACCCTACATTAATGATATGGCCAAACGTCGACTGACATATCATTAAACGTTGACGTTTAAACGATATGGTCAATTTTAGCTGGCCATTTCATTAAACACAACCATTTCATGAAATAGTCGAACACTTCATGAAATTATCAATTCTAAGATATGGCTACGACACATACATACTGCAGTGGGACAATAAGCCATTGTGCGCACGGGTGATTTTTAACGCGACTTTTTTTTAAATCGTTTACTCTATTTTCAATTCCCGGCGTTTCCACTCACATCTTCCTTGTAAATACTATACTCCCACAAAATCATTTAATAGGTTCTTCTGGACAGGTGTCAATGCTCCCATGTTGTATTATTTTCATTATAGCCAAACTTCTTTACCATACCCGTGTATGGTACAAATAAAGCAGTTGTAATGGTAATATTTGGTGTCAATAAAAAATATTATTATTTAGTTATCTAACGCTAACCTTTTCCTACGCAGCTCGTCCCATCAACTGGTATGATCCGCAAGAACTCTCACCTGCGTATCGGGCGCTACCACCAGCACCTTCACGAGCTGCTGGACCTGGACTTTTCTCCACTCGACTATATGATGAAGGAGTTCCCAGATGTGCGAGAGAGAGAAGAGATGCGCAAGATCATCGGACGTTACGGACTCACCGGCCGCCAGCAGGTCAGTACAGAGTAGAATAGAATTAGTACGTTAAATGTCATATTTGCATCGAGTTTACACATCTTTTGCACTGACGTCAGTCAATTAACACAATTATATAATATAATTAAATTATATAATATATTAGTCAATTAACACTGTGTAAATTCAATTTCCTTTGACACATTGTAAAATGCGCTCCGATGCGGCCCTATGCGCGCCTCTCGGTGTAAATCGTACATTATTGTATGCACACCATCGTCATTCTCTTACCCTTATACCAATTTATTTGGGGTCGCCGCAACATGTCTCTTTCTTCCATACTCCTCTATTGCAAATGTAAACTCTTGTAAGTAGCTTATCGTAATTTCTTCTTACATTTTTCGCAGTCATAAGTTACTTACATAAATTTTACGGAAGCAACTTACAAGACAAGTGTAATGACGGCCAATAGTTCATAGTACAACATAACGTGTCACAATGGGCGGTCTTATTGCTAAATATAAACATAATTTTACATCACATCTGTATGTAGGGCTAGACAGAGCATCCAACCACAGAAACTCCAATCTACAGTGTCGACCATTAGCACGCGTAGCATAACCACCGTGAACACGGGGTTTGTCGACGGAAGACATAATGACAGATAAACAATCACAATCTGCCAGTTTGTCTATTCTTCCGTCGACAAAACCAGTTTCTACGGTGGTCATGCTACGCGTGCTGAAAAGCGTCGTGACAACGCTGGAAATGTGCGACGCCTTCCGCATTACATTCATAGTTGGACTTTCTGCTGAAATAATTATGAGATTTCTTTGTATCTACTTAATATAAATCTTATATTGAGTGACAGACAATGCACAGCCTAAGCTGCTGGGTCTAGAAGAGAGATTTTGCACAAGAGTTCCTTATACGAGGGTGCGTTTTTAAGTTCGCGGAATGGCGGGGTTGAAGAGGGGTGAGGAGTCTCATTAGTACCTCAACGAGTTGAGTGATTCACTATAAGTATAAACACCGAATATTATTACGATCGGCTCATTAGTTTCTGAATTACCATCAACCAAGCAACTTAATCGGGAAGGCAGCATTCACACTGGAAAAAATCGAGCACCGCGCCGTTATAAAGTTCCTTACCAAGCAAGGAAAAAACGTCCAAACCATTACGGAAGAGATGTCCTCCGTTTATGAAGACTCTTGCCCTAGTAAAACCATGGTTTACAATTGCCATCGACTATTCAAGCAAGGACGAGAATCACTTGAAGACGATCGCCGGCCTGGGCGCCTCATCGAGATGACCACACAACAAGACAAGTGTGCATTGTGTTGCGTAAAGTAAATTATTACTATTGTATAGAATCATGTTCTTCTAACTATTCAGACAGCTGTGCTGCTGGGGAGTTTGTTGCGCCACTTCTTCTTCCCAGCTAAAGCACTAGGAAGTGGTGAAGGGTGGGCGTTTTTTGGGGGACTGTCTTATGTAATTTTGACGTTCGAAAAGTGCTGATTTTCAGCCTAGTTTGAATAAATGACTTTTGAATTTTGAATTTTTTGAATTTGACCACACTAGAAATCATCGCTAAAGTCGAAAAATGTATATTGGAAGACGCTCGGCTTAAGAAGAAGCAGCTTGCAGAAATGGTTGGAGTATCCAATACAACCATTTTTAAAGTTCTTCATGACCATCTCGGTATGACTAAGGTCAGTGCAAGATGGGTGCCGAGAATGCTCACACCGCCGCAAAAGCAACAGCGCGTAGCACTCTACGTGCGTTTTTGGACCTCTGTAACGAAGATCATGAGGGTATCTTGAGTCAAATTGTGACTGGAGATGAAACTTGGGTTCATCATTATGAACCTGAATCTAAACAAGACTATGCAGTGGCATAAAAAAGGCACACCACCGCCTAAGAAGTTCAAGGTGTCGCAGTCGGCCGGAAAACTCATTGCGCCTGTTTTCTGGGATACTGAAGGAATTCTGCTGATAGATTATAAGGACAATGGTGTTAATATAACTGGAGAATACTATGCGTCACTTTTGGAGCGTTTGAGGGAAGCCATCAAAGAGAAAAGACGAGGAAAATTGACAAAAGGCGTCTTGCTCTTGCACGACAATGCGCCTGTTCACAAGAGCCGTGTTGCCCTGGCTGCCCTACACAAGTCTGGCTTCGCAATAATTAAACACCCACCATATAGTTCAGACCTGGCCCCCTGCGATTATTATCTGTTCTCAAACATAAAAAAAGAGCTTCGTGGCAAGAAATTTTCAAGTGATGAAGAAGTGAAGGACGCAGTTTTAGCGTATTTTACGGACAAAAATAAATCTTTTTTTTTAATGGTATGCATAAGCTTATTGAAAGATCTGAAAAATATATTAAGCTTGCAGGTAAATATATCGAAAAAGAAAAATATTTGCGAATTAATATTTACCCCCCTTACCTGCCATTCCGCGAACTTAAAAACGCCCCCTCGTACAATGAAATTGAGCACTCTTTCTTTCTTTTTCGTCTGGTGTCAGAGTTTTTATGCCGCATGGCTTCACATGCCGTCGATAAATATCTCTTAGGCATGCAAGTGAGCATTATGGAAGGATTTTTGAAAATTAATCCCATAAAGGAGTTAATTAAGGGATGAAAGTTTCTACGGAATTTCGTTGCAGTTACAAACGTGGAAGTTGGTACTTAAAATTCTCTATAAGTAATGGAAATTCTTTCCTTAGAGTCGGTCCGTACACAAAAAAAAAAAAACCTATTTTCGTCAATAACTTATCTAATTGTAAGAAAGTTTGAAATAATTGAAACATTAACTAAACACACTCACAAAGCGGGTGCGTGACGGACGCGGGTCGGGACGGGAGTGCGGCAGGCTTGTTTAAATTGTAATTCCTTAAATTATATGGATGTCAGCACACTAAAAGTGTGCGCGGCTCCCGCTACCGACTCGCTCCGCGCCAGACCGGTTTTAAACATAAAATATAATTTTGGTTTTATTTCAAGGATAGCTGAAGACTAATGTGTGATTTTTAAATTTCTTGATATGGTGGAAAAAGTACATTACTGACAGGGTTTACAAAAAAAAAAGTTTTTTTCTGCCTTTTTTTGTATCGAAGTTGAAAAAAGTGATTCAGCCACATGCACTTGGACCATAAAATATAAAGATGTTGATGATATTTTTAAATCTTCAAAATCAAAACTAGTTTCTTGTAAAAAAAGTGATTATACGTCGGTCACGCGTCATTTTTCGGAAAACTCGTTGCGATTATTTGTGATATTTCCCGAATATTTAACTTATTTGAATAATCCCTTTCCACATGCAAAACAAAGAACTCGATTTTGAAATCACAAATTAATAGTTTTGTTTGAATTATTTTTCCCTTTCTTGCAACTAATGAACAAAATTGATCAAAATCCTCTTAAAAGGGTTTAAAATAGGGGATGAAAGTTTGTATGGATGTTCGCATTTCTTATAGTTAGGAACCTTAGGGCCTTTACGCTTCTATTTTTTTAAAGGAAAAATTTGTTGTATCATCGTTTCTATGTAACTCATTCCCTAAGGCTCTTAAAGACAGAACTTACCGATGGGAAAACTCATGGGGTACCCGGCTTGTAGCAAATAAACTATCTTATTAACTTAACCCACAATCTTTTTCGGTTCAGGTGTGTCCGATGCGCCAGCTGTCTGACGGGCAGCGTTGCCGCGTGGTGTTCGCGTGGCTCGCGTGGCAGACGCCGCATCTGCTGCTGCTTGACGAACCCACCAACCATCTGGACATGGAGACCATCGACGCGCTGGGCGACGCCATCAACGAGTACGACGGCGGCATGGTGCTGGTCAGCCACGACTTCAGGCTTATCAACCAGGTGCGTTATCAAACAAAATAAGTTGACTGGCTCGTTGGTCTAATGGTCGCAAGCTCTTCTGCTGAGTATGAGGTTCTGGGTGGGTAGTGTTACCATCACGAATTTCTTAGTAGCAGCTGGGAGTCTGGGTTTGTACACTGTTGATGACAATAACAGGCTCGCCTGCAATTACATGGGACTTAACATAAACGGTGAAATGTAGGGTTCATAGGGCCTCTGGCTAACTCTTCGAGGAAAACAAGCGTTATGTGATGTTATGTTAAAATAAGGTTACGACACTTACTAGCTAAGTTGTCTTTTCACTCACATCAAAAATATATTTAATGAAAATATATTTTATCGAATTTAATTATCAACATTCTCCTCTTCTTAACCTTGTTTGGGGTCAGCGCGGCATAACTGGTGACATGGACCGTTCAGATCGCTCCAGTGTTGCGTGTTCGATCGTTCGACGTCGATTGAACTGTCTGCCGGTCGGGACGGGGCAAAGGTTAATTACGGGAATTGGCCTTCAGTTATGTTTTGAGGCAATGAATATTGCCTGGTCGACGCACCTATATATTTACTAACCCAAATAATTTGCCGTCACAGGTCGCGGAGGAAATCTGGATTTGCGAGAATGGCACCGTCACAAAGTGGCAGGGCGGCATTCTGAAGTACAAGGACCACCTCAAGTCCAAGATCATGAAAGAAAATGCCGAGAACGCGACCAATGTCCGCAAATAGTCCAATGCCTAGCTATTACCCTTAGTTTATGTTCGTCCGTCGCGCGACGCTCCCGCTTCACCTGCGACTGACAAACTGGCTGCTACAATCAGTTGACACACTTCTACACCAGTGACAAGGACACTTTACAACGTATCATATTGTTAAATCGTGCACGAAACCGCCTCAGTCCGCCCATTGTTGGCACCGTGAATGCTCGGCTCTCAGATTAAGATCTCCGCGTGAGTGTTAACACTTCCAAATAATGTTTGATCCTGAAACAATCATGTCTGAAACTAAGCTATGTTACATAGCACTAACTTATTTACTTAATCGAGTTTACTTAATGGCACTTGGAAGTTAGTATAGTGTCCGTTATTTAAGGAGTTGTTGTTAAAATAACTTTGTACACAAACACGTACACGGGTTCGTCTAGCCGTAGTCTAAATTCCCCGTTAGGTTATATTTATAAGATATTGATGTTCCAATATTGAATATTTAACGATTCATTACAATCATTATTCGATATTTAAATGAAATAGTAATGAATAGTCGTATATTGTTGCGAATAAATGTATCTGTAATGTTTGTATACACTTAGCGACATAGTCGTAGCTGCGTTAATATACAGGGTGGTAATAGCTGCAACGGTTAATGTAGATGTCTTTAGTGCTCCAATTCAAACGAGCACCCTGTATACTGCGACTGACTGTCGCGGAGTGTACGTAGTCACAGGTGTAGTTGAGATGTCGCTTAGACCGGTTTATGAACGACAATTATTATAGGATTGTGATTCCTTAAGCTGCCTATTGAAGCTTAGTAATAGTGGTATTATAAATAATTTTGTGATATATTTCCCGGGTGATCGCAGCCCAATTATGGAGCAAAGTATCTTGCAAACACTGAACGTAGCTTAATATGGATTATATTTTTACACCAGTACTGTCGCCCGGTAAATTTTCACAGTGTTAGGACACTTACATTTGGTCATTCACTTTTTTTTTTCCTTAATATTCCAAGCGATATATATTTATGGTTATTGTTTGCAATGGAGATCAAACTCGAATTCATTTATTTGCATAACATTGGTTTATGTGATGTTACATAAAATTGGATTATGTACAGTACACTGTATTCCTCTTCTCCTTTGGGTGTTGACCCAAACTTAGCCACCATGGTATCGTCGGTGGCAACGCAGAGGTTTCTATGACTGCATTTTTTGACGCACAGAGTGCTGGATAGGAGGTGGGATATAGTCTGCGCCACAACTCCACATCCACACCCTGCAGACGTGCCGTCGTGATCGGCCCACTTTGCGACTTGCATCTATTATAACCATAAGAGCTGTGCAATTTTTTTAAATATAATTGTACAATTAAATTTTAATCATGGTCATTCAAATATTCATAATACATAATTAATGTTTCCTATAATTAAATTAATTTTATTAAATTATCACCACCAAACAAAGGAAAACATTCAATTATTGCAAACATTAATTATACTTTGGCAACAGTGGCAGTATTATTGCTAAATAATAAAAATAATTTAGCAATAATACTGCTACTGGTTTTGCTGTACTCTGCTTGTTTGTATTTTAAAATAATAATTAAATTAAAATTTTCTGAATGAAACGAGCGTTTTATAGAGGTAAGACGCTAAATACTACCTACCTATTTAACTGGATTTTTTTTTCTGAAGGAAAATATAATGTTTTAGTTTAGTGACTATCTTTGTAATCGTATCTTTTATTTAAAGAACATGGGATCAAAAAACCAGGACATGATAACAAGTTGAGTGAAATCTTAAAACTTGAAACAAGTAGCTGGTCCCATGGAGGCTTAACTGTCTGTGCTGTTACAATTATTGCCAAGACCTACCTAGCTGTTACCAGCCAACCTATGGAAACTGTTTAAAAATTACCCCATTTATAATGTTGGAGTGGGACTCATACAAAAATATTTGCTTCTTATGATAAATTCTTGGTTGTAGTCTTTGTTCGTGCATAATATTCCAAGTACCTTATCCTATCCTAAGCATAAACGAATAAAATTGAAAATCTATTGTTGTCCGTCTTTAAATATTGTTTAGAAGCTTTTTGAATGTTACCATGGTATGTGAGAGACACCGTTACGAGTGTTGTATGTTGTGTGGTGATCGACCAAATGTACGTGAGCCCGTTCAGTGCGCCCGCGCTGGTGACTAGATGTAATAGTGAATGTTTCGGCTTACATAGGTAGCAACACGGATGCCTTCTCAAACTTTTTGACTACATTATTTATATTCTTCTAATATTAAACATAATAATATGCCTCGTCTATCGTTGACTCTCAGTCGTCAGACAAATATAAAGGCGTTAACAGTGATACCAGGGTTGTGATGATCGACTTACGACATCTCTTGCCCTTCCAGAAATGTATTCATGAAGAAACTGCAGTGATAATCAAAATGTTCACTAGTTATGGCAAAGTATCTGTGTGATTTCGTTTATAGAGATTGTTTTAGCCCTAGGCTAATCAGCTGTGACAAATAGTTTAATCTTGTAAGATGAAATTCTTCAGCAAGTATGTTTATTTAGCAACACAAGGCTCGACAGTGAGCTGGTGTGGTTAACTGTGTATTTAATACATTTCATTTGGCTGTCTGTCTTCAGAACTGAACTTATTTTTACAACAGTGCCTTCAGTTCGTAACTAACCCGCGTAATAGTATTAATTTGTATTCAATGGGGGTATAATTGTAAAATTTTCATTTTGTAAACTGCTTGATCTGAGGCAAATTTATATAAATCAATAAAATTAAACACATGGATATGTTTGTTTTCTTAATTTATTCCTTTCCTTGTTATTATCCTGAAAAGGTGACCTGCATAGCTATTCATAAAATGGCAGATTTTCGGTTAAGCTAGATTGCAAATATATTATAATATGATACTAGCAAAATTAAAATTTACAAAAAGTTTACATTAAATCTAAAATGTCAAGTATGTGATGACGTAGACTTGTGTCTTCCGCGTGACCACTGTCTCGGAATGCTATACCTGGTGAAGTATATTAGTATACCATGGGTAGTACGTTCTCATTCCGACATCTACGCGGGTGAAGCCGCGGGCAAAAGCTAATTATAAATATAAATCACTAGCGACATCTAGTTAACACTCATTGTCATTGGATAACATCTCTACACACTATGGGATCTTAGTACAAAGCGGAGACCAATCTGCGGTTTGTATTGGTCTGACACGATTGATTGACACCAGTAGTGCTATTCGGTAACCATCTCACCGTGAAAACTTAGGTGAAGTGAGCTTGGAGTGAGCTGTCAGTCCCTAGCAGACGGAATGACAGCTCACTTCACCAAGTTTTCACCGTGAGATTTTTACAGAATAGATCGGCTGTTGAATCGAGCTATTTCTCAGTTAATGTCCGGGCCACGCGCTCGACGTAAGTTGAGTTTTAATTGGTCACGCGCCTTCAACTCCTTCAAACGACTGCTTCGATGGCTATCATTTGCGTTTATATTTTCCTGGTATAAACGGGACATATAGCCGAATCCTACGGCCCGTTGTACACGGAACGGTTTCTCGGTACGGCACGCTAGCCGCATCGCAGAATAAACGTATGAGCTTGTATGGGGACTTGTAATTTGAAGTATTCCTTCTAGGACGTTATAGTGACCCATTTGCAACAATTAAGCACCCCATAAAGCCTAGGCGAAAATTCATGGGATTCGAGAAAAAATATTTTTTATGTTTTTTTTGAAAATTTCCCAGATGTCGGCACAAAATATCACTTTTTTTTCTAAACTTCAAATTAAATGGCCTTCATTGCGATTCCATAGGGTACCTAATACTTTAATAAACCTTTCGATGTAACCAAATTTTCTAAAACATGTAATGTAAAAAAAAAAAAAAAAAATTCTAACCATTTTCAAAAATCATGTACAGTCGCCAGCAGGTCAACCTACCCGAAACTGTCAAATTTTCCAAATCAACTTTTAACCTTATGCTTTAGTGATAAAGTTGAAAATCTATTAAAGAAAGACAGATTGTAGTAGGTTGATGTGCTTGGCGTCTGTACGTACACACGGCTACACATCAAGCTATACATTTCCAGTATAAGTTGACCTCGCATTGAACGGAAATCCTATACAATGCGAGATCAGCATAAACTGGAAATGTATAGCTTGATGTGTAGCCGTGTGTACATGAAATATCGCACTAGCTAACTCAAGATTTTACGAAGTATGGTATGAAGTGCAAAAATTCCGGAGAAGACTTAAAAAAAATATTTAAAAAAATTGGGTTGCATGTAAATTATCAAATAACTACTCCCGCTCTGGGCGTAGCGGGACGGCGTGTCAGACTCTTACTGACTAAAACCCACCAGTGTTACTTCAGTTGCTTGTGTGTTGCCAGGGGCCACGGTGACCCTTTCGCCCTTTCCCGCGACCCTGTAGGCATCGGCCTTAGCGGACCCCGTCAGTTGTGCTTATATCTCTTTGAGGCGCGCGTGGAACACAACGCGCCATCGATCCGGGCCTGGTCCTTATCGGACGGCGAGCTACCCATTGCTCACCGTTCGCAAGCCCGCGCCTACGGTGGCTGGGAATCGGCCTGGGATTTACGACGTCCAGGGCGTCTCCCGCGGTGACTAGGGGCGTGAGGGCGCGAAATTTGCTTTCCCTCACGCGCTCCGCCTCCTCCTTCGCGAGCATTACTGCTTCGCAGAAGGAAGTGACGGCTTACCATGCCCTCTCGCTCGGTACCATAGCCTGGACCAGGGCCGGACGCGAGAGATCACAGCCACCGATCGTCTCCACGAGGACACGGCGGTGCTCCGCCCAAGCCGGGCAGATCGAGGGCAGCCGGGCGATCCACACAATGGTGACACCCTGGTGTTCCTGTTCCAGGGGTACAGGAACCTTCCGAAACAACCGTGTCCGATGAGGACCTGCGTCAGGCGGAAGGTGAGGACCCCGTGGCGCCTCTTTAGCCACTCCTCAAAGAGGGGATTTATCGCCGCAATTTTTTTTTTTTTTTGTTAAACGTTGCCCCACACTATGAATTTCTCCTGTGTCGTGGGTGCGTTTACAAACATTTAAACTCACATACACAAACAGCCAGACCCGGAACAACTAATTGTAGGTCATACAAATATTTGTTCCGTGCGGGAATCGAACCCGCGACACGCAGTGCAGCAGTCATTCGCTTAACCACTGCGCCAACCGTGCCGTCTAAATTGATTGTGGCGTGCCCAAAGACATTATTTAATCATCAGCTTTCTAACGAGGTACAAAAGTTAAAAAATATTTAGAGGTACGAATGAAAATGTCAATAATGCTGGCAAAGGTCAAATTCGGAATTTGGTGAAATATAAAAAAAAATGTGTGATAATTGAATTTATTAACTGGTATATGCCATCCTACTAATTTCTAACCTCCCAGTAATCCATCACACATTAGGCAGGGTAGGTCGTCATGATCAAGTCGCGGAGCCGCTTTTGAGTTTTTATGACTCACGGTCTACTCGCTGGTCACTGTTCAATCGTCGCTTAGGTTGCGTGTATTTAAAAACATACTGCGCTTCTAATCACTGGTGGACTAAGGGCGGCAAATGCCGCCCCGTGCCCCCCCGGTCTTGGGTTGCCCCCAAATCTCGAGTAAATGCCCAAACAAGGCCAAAATATGTTCTGTAAGTAAAAGGCAGTTTAATTGTAGTTGGGGGGTGCCCCTCCGTATGCTAATTATAAACGTAGGGTGCTAAAATTTTCGAACTCGCTGTGCACGCTCTAGCATCCTATATACGTCTAATGCTCTAACTTTCAGTACACATGGCTACTAATCAAACTATACATTTCCAGTATTTGCATTGTACGGAAATCCTATATCTACAATGCGATACATTTCCAGTTTATGCTGATCTCGCAATCAGCATAAACTGGAAATGTATAGATTGAAATGTGTAGCCGTGTATACCAGTAACTTTATTTCTTTTTTTCCTTTATAAGTATTAGGTCTTTACCTATGAAATTGCCGTTCTGCAGTACTGGCCATTTCAAATCAAAATAATTTTTGTTTGGCTAAGAATTCTAATTTCAAATTAATTTTATTTTAAAAACATGGAATTTTTTTTCCAAAGGTAGTCATTTGTTTATTGATTAGTGTTACATTTTCATCGCATTTCAATCTTTTTCGTAATCATGGATACGTTAAAAACTCGAGTAATTATGGAATATGAGTACCTACCGTCGTGGCAGCAACGCGGCACAAGCGGCACGCAACATCAACGACGTTTACGGAGCTAACACTACAAACCAACGCACCACCTGTTTGGTTTGGTTATTGGTTTGCTCGCTTCCGTTCTGGAAATTTCGACCTGAAAAATGAACCTCGCGATCGTCAAAAGAAAACCTAACCTTTTCGGAAAGTGTGTTCAAAATTTCGAGCTGGCTTCCTACGCTCTATTGTACCACTATTTCACAAACTTTTCCGCATATCATTCAGTTTTGCCGCCCCGGGCCCTCAACAGGTTTAGTCCGCCACTGACTCTAATAGTTTGAAATACGTCGAATTTTCTCAAAAAATAAACCCTGTATTTGTCATGACGTTCTCCTAAGTTACAGAAAAATTCTCAAAATGTGTAATAAAATATGAATTCTTTAAAAGATGAATTTTAAGGGCCTTCATTGCAAATTTATTTGCAAGCTAATACAATGACAAAGCCACTATCGTAAACGAAAAAAAAAAAAAATAGGGGCTCATAGTCGATGATAGCAAAAAAGATAGAATTAGCAATTGTTGAAATAATTTAAAACCTGAATCTGATTACTGTTGGTTAGCCCTTACTCTTCTTCTAACTTCTGTCTAGGTTACAAATATACTAATATACTCGTATGTATACAAATATATCTCGTTGAATGTATTGATTTAGTAAGTTTGTTGTAAATATGAATAAAATACATGTTATGACCGAAATATATTTAGAAGTTTGAGAAAAATAAAAAGTAGGTAAATAGCGTTTTCAAAACAATAATTAATTTTTCTTTCTTTTTCCTGTATTTTCGTACTTTTGTTCTTAAGGTACAGATTGTTTAGCTACAGTTGTATGAAAAAAAAACACCTTTTTTTGACTTACCGTGAAAATCGTAGGAGGATTATGTGAGTTCATCTTTAGTTGGAATCTGATCGCCTTTTAACTGTCTCATGCTTCTGGGAGCACATAAATCATAGGAGATGTCTATTCTGGTTGAATAGTACAAAGTAGAGGGTAGGTGTGTATGGACTTTCACTGAACCGGACTAACAGATGGCGCTGTAAATCAAAATAAAGAACCAGTATTACTTATAACGAGATGATCGAGAAATACTTATAACAAAAATTGTTCAAATATCTATACGTATAATCAATAAAGTATAAGCAGTAACGGCAATAAAGAAGTAAGAAATCCAAGCGATTTTTATCAGTTTAGGTTAAACTACTGACATGTTTATGTTTGCCTAGTATTTTGTCTTCTGTGTTCCACCAGCTGTTGGCTGTTGCAACTGAAGTTCCACGTTAGCTGGCTGCTGTTATCCTCCGCTAGTAGCTCAAACATACAGGGTTCAACAAGACCCTTCACGAAGTCCTCTACGCATCCAACTAAGTAACTTTGTGCAAAAATAATTACTGCAAAACGACTTTTATTTTTGGTGTGAAAATTTGTAGCAACATAACGCATTCGTATTCTTACTTCTTTAAACGCGGCAACACTGCCGTAGTCTATCCTACAGGAACCGTTGCCTAAGTCAATAATCAATATCAAATGCAAATCAATCCATGATCAGACATTATTCACTTACCATATTATCATTACTAATATCATCATTATCATTATCAGGTACTATTGTAGCAAAAAATTGTAAATGTAGTAAAAAAGGTTAAAGATGGTATTGCAGAAATTCACTAAACTAAAAATTATACGGGTTGCACTTACGCGCGCGAATTCAATATGGATTTCGGGTTAGCATGCGTGCGTCTCGACGCCTTTAACTACTGATTGCAACCAGTCCCAAAGACGTCTACGTCGAATAGTTGGTAGCGCTATGTTAAAAGAAAGTAGCACTATGTTAAACCATACGAATTAAAATAATCGGGAAGGAAAATAGGTTATCAGCATCCTTCGATCGGCGTAGTTATGAACGCATCGTGGTGCACTTCCCCACGAGTCCGAAAGTCTCGGTGAATGGCTCGCTGAGTACGACGCTAGCTCAGGGGGTGGGAGAAGAGGAGAACCGAAATCCGGCTGCTATATACCCTTATGGCACTCGGAGACAATTAAACGAAGGCCATTCCAAATTCACAGCACGGATTTTCAACCGCCAAATTATAGTGAGTGAGTTATAATTAACGATAAATGCAAGGGAAAATATCACAAGATAATTTAATTACGGCGTTTTTTTTTTGTCTAGAAGCAGTTATTCATTCTCAAGATTTTTCTGCAAATGACATCTGTCTTATGCAAAAAAATGCACGCCGGTCCAAAATACTAAATTTAAAAAAATCCAATAAATCTTACTTTTGTAAATAGGTTCAATGAAATGGTTTTAAACGAAAGAGGATTATCCTAAAAAAAATATGCAAGCGTAAAACGCTGCACTATGTATGCTTCTATGTATTTTGGCGGGAGAGAATTTCTGAACATTTTGCCGTTGCAACCTTCTTATACATAATGATCTCCTAGTATAGGTGCGGAACATTGCGTTCCGTTTCCATGGAACCGGAACTGATATTTTAATAAAAAATATTTAGCGGTTCTCTTGATTTTAAAAGCTGCTGGTGATTATGAAGGAAAATAAGACTGTTAAAGGCAAATCTCCAATTGGATAGACAATTTCAGGAGCAATGGTGCATTTTATTTTTGGCACCCATTGAAAAAACATATTAGTTACCAAATAAACCGATTTTCTTTACTAATTTACCTATAGTTTGTACCTGCGATAAATCATAAAAAAAACAACCGGAAATTCTAAACTGAAATAATTAACTTTCAGTTTATATAGAAAAATTGCGTTTAGCCAGTATGGTTCGCACTCATAAGCACAATGTTTGGCGTGCGTTATGTTACTACGAATTTTCTTTAAATTTAAAGGAGAACTTGCAAGAACATCCTAGTGAAGGGTTATCACTGGAATTATGTTAAGTACGATATTAGCAATGCTGTGTGCACAATGTTTTGCTTGCGTTATGTTACTACGAATTTTCACACCAAAAATAAAAGTCGTTTCGCAGTAATTATCTTTGCAAAAAGTTACTTAGTTTGATGCGTAGAGGACTTCGTGAAGGGTCTTGTTGAACCCTGTATGTTTGAGATGAGAAAATAAACACCAATGTAGTTCAAATGAGCTATTTTGAGATAGAATACATTTTTTCTAATGCTGGGACCCTCACTTTGACTTTATATTTAAGTAACACATTATAAGACACAACAAACTATAGTTTTAGTGGAATAAGTACAGCAAATATTCATTATAAATTATATTCGAACAGCTATACCTACCACCAGTGTCTATTTATTAAAAGTGACTCTTTCTTAAAAAGACTTCCATTTTACTTTCAGACATACTTAGATTTAACCCCCTATCCTAGTTATTTC
This sequence comes from Xanthia icteritia, assembly GCA_949128155.2. NCBI lineage: Eukaryota > Metazoa > Arthropoda > Insecta > Lepidoptera > Noctuidae > Xanthia > Xanthia icteritia. Next base: position 19,528,398 of record OX421931.1, read on the forward strand.
TGTTTGCCTAGTCCATTCGTAGACGGAATATCGAACGATGCGATACGTGGTCATTTGCTAAATGATAAATAGTTAATAAGCCCCAAAGTTATTAGTGATTATAGCTACAAATTGTAATAAGACCTTACTTTATCTATTAATAACTTGATAGTCTTTATAATTTTGATAACCATTATCCTGTATTGTCTACCAAATTAGAACAAACAGGTAACTGTTCTAAGACTCAGTTTTGTTGTCAAGTCTGAGTTAACGTTGATAAGAAAAAAATCGGCAGTCTTTCCATTAGTAATTTGTATATACATATTTTACCCAATGCAGGGGAAAAATATCTCTTTCCTTTCTTCGCGAACTTACAATACATATATTATTATTATGTTTGCCGGTAAAGCTCGACTTCGTAGACCGTGGTATCTGCTACGGCGTAGCAGCGGCTACGCTATAGCAGACACCACGGCTACGTGAGCGTATCATTATCAAAAAATCTGTCGCATTAAACTAAATACAAATAGCAAACGGTTATTACAGTTATCCCCTAGATGTACAATAAAAAAACCAGTAACTTTTATATTTATTTATTATTATTTATATAAAAAAAAGTTTGTCTTCTTATAACAGTGTTTCACGTTTTTTTAAAAAAAAAAAATTGTGCTATGGTACTTTAATTGAGTTATTAAAAAGTACAAGTAATTTTATAAGTGTACAGTTACAGAATACCTCGGTAAATACTTGAAACTACGAAACCTCGCTTTTTGTTTTTGAATATTTGGCAAAAATAATATAAAAACTACGGTCAGCGTTGCGTCATTTATAGTGTTTAATATTTAATAGTAAATTGTTAATTTACTTATGTCATAAATAGTAGCCCAGACACATAAGAATAATTAAATGAGAACTTGCAAGAACATCCTAGTGAAGGGTTATCACTGGAATTATGTTAAGTACGATATTTGCAATGCTATGAAAAGTCTACAAAGAAATAAAGTATAAAAACAAAATATTAACTGTCAAAGGTCAAGAAAACTATTTCTTAGCAATAATCACGAAAAGTATGAGTTTACGTCAATTTATGCTTTGAAAAGTTTATTACAAGGTGGTGCGGAAATAAAAGCAACTTTTCTCAGCAGTATTTCTTGAGAAATATTGCTCCTGCGTAATTCTTGTTACGAAACATTTCGTGCAAAATACGTAAGGAATAAACTTGTAGCAATAGGTATATGTTCACGTAAAATGAATACTTTACGAAATATTAGGAAGAGACTGACTTACGGAACACACGACAGTCAATAAAAAAATGTCCTTTTCGCACAGTATTTCTTATGAAAAAAATCTTAATTTCCTGGGCTATACTTCCAGAATAGAAAAGCACGTGATAACTCACATGCTTTCATGCCCACGAAGTGTGAACGAAATAGATAGTTGCAGTGTGCGCGAGAAGGAATTCGGATACGCGCGCACGCGCCGCATTGCATTGAAAGGTGGATGAATGTTTTATGAAGAAAATTTCATTTCTATTGAAATAGATCCGTTTTTTCTAATAATCATATTAATATATCTTTGTAAGTACACTAAAAATATTCAATTTTGCTTTAAAAACAAAAAAAAGAAAGCTATTACACTGTCCTATATTATATTGCTCGCCCAGTGGTCGAAATTCGACCTCAATTAATTTAAATTGTAAGTTGTATACTAATTCCATGCTGCCATGTCATTATTCTAAGGTAACTTGTGTCAAACGCATGGTAGTGTGTGTATTGTTTTTTTATTCATTTTATGTATTTCTAATGCATATTATATAAGAATATTAGCACTCCTTTTCCAAACTTAAACTTTAGCTGTCCCAAATTTCATACTCCTCTGTCCGCGTAATTTTCGTAAAAAGCAGTACAAAGTTTTTGCTATATGTATATAAATAAAAATCAATTGCCGTGCGTCTGTCTTGCTAAAACTTGATGAAACTTTGGTAAGCTGTTGTGTGTGCGCCGGAGAAGGTTCCTGACAAAAAAGGCATTGATTGCAACGGCTTTAGATAGCATTAAAATAAATATAGTACAGGGTAAGTTCGACGTTTTCCCTTACGGCAAGCGAATGTATCCTACGAATTCTTTAAATTATTTCACGTAACGTATGATGCCGGATATTGGCATCCATCGATTAGGAAGCTCCCCTTTACTTGTTACTAAGAATTTTCCTAAAAGTGCAGCCTCCATGACGTACCAGCTTGTTTCGATTCACCGGTCTATAAAAGACTAGGATGATCTCCGATGCGGCAGAAGGTGCACGAACCGCGGCGCCTTCGGATGGCAGCCGCGACTCGTGCATTTTCATGTATAAATGATTGGCTTGCACTGATGTATTGGTGCAGTTTACCTTAGTAGTGTTTAAGAATCGTATCAAGTGGCGTTCAGTAGTTTCTACTTACCCCCAAGGGAAGAAGGCGGGAGTTTATGTTAGGAAAAGTGAACGTCACTTTTCCTAACTTGTTTAGTTGTTGAGATAGAGCTCGTTTAAAAATGACAACTTTTACGGACCCCTATTCCAGCATTATTTGAGATAAAAAAGAAAAAGTTGTTTTCTCGATGAACTCTAGACAATAACAGACACCCCACATGCTAGGGTCAGATTTTTTTTTCATAATGAATATTTTTATTGTTATTACATTTTTATTATTTGTTTGTATAACGGCAATAAAAATGCATAATCTGTGAAATTTTCAACTGTCTACCTATTACGGTACATGAGATACAGCTCGCTGACAGACAGACGGACAGACAAACAGACAGACGGATAGCGGAGGTTTAGTTATAGGGTTTTATTTGGTACCTTTCGGGTACGGAACTCTAAAAAGCACCGGATTGAGTTCCCACGAGGACTACTACGCAATGCATAGCCAGCACAACTACATGTTGAATACTAGGAGCCCATGAGGCATTCAGTAGTTCGAACCTTTCATTATCAATAAATAGTCAACAAGTATCAAGTGCCTTTGAAGTTTTTCCTTTTTACAATGACCTCTACGGCTTTGAGCATATTTTTGCGTTCGTAACGTTTGTTCTCGATGTTGCGGTAGGTATGGATTTAGTTTAGCTCCAACTAACGGAAATATGGCTTTTAATTTGATTATACCTCATGAATGATAACAGAAATATATTAATTGTTGTACATGAAAATAAAACACAATAAAGCACTGAACAACGTGTAGTAATTTGAATGTCGGACACTATTCGTTACGTAGTTATTTTACAATTTCGCTGCAGAGTCTCAGAAACAGTTGTTCCGGGGAGCGATTTGGTACGATACTCTTACGAGAAAGAGAAGTTTTAGGGAATAAAACGTAGTGATCTTCGAAAGATATGCCTGTTTCCAGCGTTGTCACGTAGTTGTTACGGATATATGTATATATATAATACGTAACACCAGGGCCGGATTTAGAGGTCCAGAGGCCTCGGGGCAACAAAGGAGCGGAGGCCCCCTCGCCGCAAATTATTTTCCAAAAAAAGTAAACAATTTTTTTTCAGTCGAGTTTTTCAATAAATAATTTATGGGAATCTACTTGGTTTCACAATAATATTGAACAAACACATATAAATATAAACGGAAACAAGAATTATCTGAAATTAACTTTTAGCGTTAACGAACGGAACCTTTCGAGCTTTTTTCGCCGAAAAATCGTTAATGATTTCGTTAAAATCCAGTTCTCGGAGTAAATCGCTTTCAATGCTCAGGAGAGAAAGCTTCGATAGACGGTTTTGTCCCATCGTGGTTCGAAGCCTATTTTTTATAATTTTCATTTTTGAAAATGAGCGCTCTCCAGTGCAATTTGTTACCATCAAAACCAAATACATTCTCAATGCAATTTCGAGGTTTGGGAATGTAGCTCTGAAAAAATATCAAAGGGAAAGATGTTTACTAGTGTTTACTAGTTGGAATTTGAAAGATTTTTTTTTCCGAAGTCTATTGTGGGGGCCCCCCGTTTGTGGAGGCCCCGGGGCTTTCGCCCCGGTTGCCCTCCCCTAAATCCGGCCCTGCGTAACACTATCTAATCTATGTGTATACAACTAAGTATTACACAAACTAAAATATAGCGTCGAAAAATTCATCCGCAATAATTTGAATCACATCGAAAACAAAATGAAATTAAGTAGAGCGACACAAACTTGAAGGAATGCACTTTTTTACAGTTGATGTACCTGTAGCAGCAGTGGTGCAGTTTGGTGAAAACTTTATAGATAGTGTTAAAAAAATTAACCGAAGTTTTTTTACACATCGTATTATATAATCAGGACGACGCTACAGTTGAGCTTTCACTCACTGCAAGGTAGTCTCAAAATTATTATTTAAGACGGTGTTCCAATAATGCTTCTGAGGAATCGTACTCCCCCAAAATTGTGCAATGGAACCTCTACAACATATAATTGAAACTGAGATTCTTGCTGGATGTGGCTCAGGTGAAACTGTGTTTATACCGCGTATACCGCTTACCCCAATAACTTCCCGTTCGAGTTCAAGCGCATACTGTTTCTGGTAGCCGTTTGCTTCGAGATGACAATAAACAAGTCCCAGGGTCAGGCCCTGAAGGCTGCTGGTGTCCACATAAGGTCTGATTGTTTTTCCCACGGCCAACTGTATGTGGCTTGCTCGCGGGTAGTAATGCAGACAATCTTTTCATAAAAACAGTAAATGTGGTTTATCTTACCTAGATTTGAAGTAGATGCTTATTCGCCCATAATTTAGGCATTAACCTTTTGTTACTGTAAATATTGAAATAGACGTGGGCAGTAGGTATATCATGTTGTAGTTTTCTTATGTTAACACAAGTAAACTACTACAAATGTATCAACTGTTAGATTAGAAGTAATAGGAGCTATATGAATAAATTGTGCAAATCACCAAGATAACATAAATAATGAGGAGGTCTAAGGAATCCTAACTTTATACATATACAGGTGGCACGTTTAGATCGGTCAGTATGGGAAAGTCTGAAACTATAAGACATACGAAGATCTCTTCTTAGGAACCATGTCATCGATTTTATTAACAAGAAAAAAAGCATTTATACATTTAAAAAAAACTTGTACTCAGCTCGCGAATCGAACCCGGACGTTTTGATATATAAAATTAACACTATTTCTATTTAGATATCGATTGTGTAGGTCTTAAGCAGTAAATGTTACTATGAAACATGATGTCTAAAATGAATAAAATGTAATGTTTTCTTTAGTAAGTTTTCGAAATGACCACCATTTTTCTCAATACAACATTCAACTCGTTAAGGTCACGATCTTACTATTGCGTTTTGTAAAGGATATGAAAACAATGCATATTCATTTTAGACATCATGTTTCATCGTAATATTTACTACTTAAGACCTACACAATCGATATCTAAATAGAAGTAGTGTTAGTTTTATGTTTCAAAACGTCCAGGTCCGATTCCCGAGCTGAGTACAAGTTTTTTTTTAAAGTATTTATGCAGATTATCTTGTTACAAAAATCGATGACATGGTTCCTAAGAAGAGATCTTCGTATGTCTTATAGTTTCAGAATTTCCATACTGACCGATCTAAATGTGCCACCCTGTATAAGACTAGCTGTTGCCCTTCGTCGGCGTGGAATTTAGTGGCACTACTCAGAAATTTAAATATTGTAATCTAGTAGTGCAGAAAGTTAGGATTCCTTAAAACTCCTCATTATTTATGTGATCTTGGTGATTTGCACAATTTATTCATATTCCGGTTACGTTAGCTCCTATTACTTCTGTTATGCTTGTGATTTGCACGCGATCCGTTACCATGGTTACGGACGTTCTACTAACCGATGACGAGTTTTATTGAGAGGAAGAGAGAGAGAGATAGAGAGAGAGGAACTGAAAATCAACAGCTGCTACAATTTGTACTGTCATTCAACTTCTCGTTTTTAGCATACTAGTCTCTAAGACAATATAGCGAGAGTTTATAGTTTCACACGGTTTGATTTGACGGTCTTACTTACCACTAAAAACATAAATTCCTGCTATCGATACTTTTTGTAATAACTTACAGGAATGTTAGGAAGTTTATTATTTTACGTATGATACTTTCATACGTAAAATAATAACACCGGATTCAACTGTTTTATTATATGTATAGATTATTTATTTTATGTTTATTTATTTATTTATTTAATACTTCAAGCACACAAATGTACAGAGGCGGACGTAATGCCATAGGCATTTTCTACCAGTCAACCTTCGGGTGATGCAGAGACAAACAGTGGTAGGTGCAATAGCGAGAAAAGAAGATTTTTTTAAATATTTAAATATAAAGATATACATATTATATACCTATTTAAAACTATAAATATAATAAATACATCTAATTATATATAAATATAAGCACAAATAAAACAAACAATGAGAAAACATTACCGTTGTGATGATACTGCCAGCTTCTTGCGAATATGCTCGCGAACTTTAATTCTAAAAGATAATCGGTTGGTCGCCATCCTGATTTCCTGGGGGAGCGCATTCCACAGAGAGATAGACTGAATGAAGAAGGAAGAGTGAATGAAGTCTGTGCGGTGAGTGGGACATTGAAGAAGACGATTGTGAGATGAACGTAGATTTATATTGTGGTTGGCGCAAATGTACTGAAAGTGGGGGGCCAGATAACTATGGGAAGAGGGAGAGTTAAGAAATTAAAACAAGGTGGTCGGCGCCCTTTGCTGTCTGCGCTGGCGTATGGGCAACCACCTTAGAAGCGACCGATGCGCAGAGACATGATCATATTTACGCAGATTGAAAACGAATCGAATGCAGGTATTGAGAAGACGGTCAAGTTTGTTGATTTGTTAACCTACCTAATGCATTAATTGATCGCCTCTTCATAACTAACATAGTCTTAAGATCATTTTAATACTTACAGCTTATGGACAAAACTAGTCTGGAATAAACGCCTTTTATTTTAATTTATTTATTTCAGAACTTTAACTCACATAACTTTGTCAAACTTCTAAATGCATGGTAAAATGTAAGTCATCATTAACAGCCAATACAGTTAATACGAAGGAGTTCGTGGCTAAGTACAAACAGCCACACGGGTCGATCTATCAGTTTAAGCTACGCTTGCCGGGGTTGGTCCGTGGATAGGTGACCATCTTTACATACCGAGACTCCTCCATGCCTCGGAAAGCACGTTAAGCCGTTGGTCCCGGCTGTCATTCGTGTATCTTTGACAGTAGTTTCCGTTACGAGTCGTCAGAAGCCTCAAAGTCTGACAACCATTCTTACCCAGGGGTATCGTATTACCCAGTTACTGGCTTGTGGAGCTCAGTTAGGCAATCACTCCATGTAAAATACTGGTATTTAGCTGCATCCGGTTAGACGGAAAAGGCAGGCAGATTGTCGATTAATATGAAGGAATTTAAAAATGTATTGGAATTGATTGAAAGTGTACTAAATGATTATCTGAGTAAGAGTCAGGGCCACCACTGAAGCCCGGCGTAAAAGTTGTGGAACTACATTTTTTTAATGCAGTTTGAGTTAATGACATAGACACTAGCGCCGCGTCTATAGGAGTGGTGGCGCGGACTTTAATACTACAGCGGTACATGCCCCATTGCTTTGTTGTCGAAAGTATTCCGATTCTAGCTTGTGATTTTCATGACTTCCTAGTACTCGACTACGCGTTTTTGTCTAGATTTCATCGATCGGAATGAATGTGGTGAAAATAGAGAATTCCACGGAGTTAGGAAGATAACTTACTCCGCGACTAACACTAAAATGTATTGGATTGTACAGGATTTTGGTATCTTCGTTTACAAGCAGAGCCGCCATCACTTCATTTTTACTTGTGTGCCTTTTAGTCTGTGCTAAATAAACGTATTTTCTTTCATTCTTTAAATAAAAAAGTTAAGTAATCTCTAGCTTACTTCCCACAATTATCACTTCCAATTTAAGCCCGTGAAGTTTCCTGTGAGCGTATGCTTTGCGATGCTTATTAACAAGTCACAGGGGCAGACACTGATGGCTGCGGGTGTCGACCTCAGGACAAGCTGCTTCTCATACGGACAGCTAGAAGTTTTATAAAAATATGGCTGTTATTGTAGTATATTGTGGTATCTTACGACTTCCACTTCCACGTGAACGATGTCGCGGGCAGAAGCTAGTAAAATATAAAATGTATAAATTGTTTTTTTAAACTAATTATAATTATCATTAAGTTCTGCTGCAAATACGAGTATGTCTTTATCTTGAAACCCGGTACCGTAGACAAACAAAGCGTACGTCTACAGTACGTCTACCGTACGTCTTAGTGCATTGTTAGGAGTTACAATAGACTGTGTTTGTTAGTATATGTTTTTTGTAAATTATTGCCTTATTTTGATAATGGGTATATCGTAGCTGGTACTTTTAGTTAAAACTGTTTCGTAATGCTGCATAAACTGTTAAATGTGTGGTTGGATACCAAAGTCGTACAAATACTTTTAAAACCTTTATGAAAATCTTTACATCAAAAAAGAAAGTCTCTATAATCCATGAGCCGAGAGCAATGGTTCGAGATTTAGAATAATACCTAAGCCTATTTATTAAAAGGTATTTCATTTTTGGTCTTTCCTCTGAAATTGCTCGGCTGCCCTTTTACTTCATGCTTTTTATTGCCTCGCGTAGCCAGACAGTTATCTACTACGACCGCGTAGCTATCGTAGCCGTGACGTCAGACACTTCGTAGCGTTAAAATGTATTAAATAGGTAAGTGTTACTTTATTATTATTCAATACCTAATTATTATTTTCAGAATTTCATTGTAATCCTGGATAATTCGCCGGTATAAAAAAAATGAGATAACATGGGATATTGCCTCATAAATTGAGCTAGAGGCAATCTCCAATTTCAATGTTTATGTTCCGGTTCATTTGGCTTCTCTCATTGTTCTCCTACTGAAGCCACCTTGTGAAGGTCACCACCTGGCAGGACACAAGGAAACAGGTTGGTTATTTATTAGCTAGTAGCTCTTCCCGATTCATGTTGTGCTAGTGCTCCTGGCAGGCGTACTGTTTCCGTGGCAACAGATGCGCCGCGCGACTCCATGCCATGAGTTTTTATTTGTTTCACACAAATGCTATTGAAGAGTTTCCTTTGGTTAGTATGCAGCAGAAAAAAGTTATGTGAAATATTTTTTGGAGCCTTGCAAACTAATTGTATTTCTAGGAATATCCGATGCAATTTTGTACGTAGGACGATGTCATTTACCAATATTATTGAAAAAGTGTTGTAGTGTTTGTGCACTACTACACTACATGAATAATTGAAATTTCGCCATAGTACAAAGCCTAGTTATGCAATCCTGGTAGTTTAATATAACGGTAATAATGTGTTAGCTATAATGAGCATTTCAGTTCTAATGATGTATAGCTTCTTTCTGCCCGCGGCATCGCTCGCGTGAAACAACAATATTTTTTTTTTTCAGAATGTATGTAATTAGTTCGACCAACAGGTGTGCGATAATGGTCCACTTTGTTTACTGTTTTGGTTAGTCATCATTTTTTATGTGGTTTAGTAATAACTCGATTGTTATAATTGTGTTGTAAAACGAAACAAGGTAGTTTTCGTATCGGGTTTTTGTATCGGGAAGTAATCGTATTTTAAAGGGAATAATATGACGGAATTTTTTAGTTTTTTATTTTTTATTAACAAAAATAGCAAATGGGGTTAAATAGGCTCGAGCTCAAAGTCTTGCGGGACGACATCGAGGGTGAACCAGAGTAAAAAAAAATCACTCTCCCTGTCGTTGTTCAAAAAAATTCAAATAAATGAAGAACACATTAGACATGAAACTGTAACAGTTCAGAAAAATCTCGTAATTATATTAAAGTTATAATTTATAATATTTTCTTTGAAAATGTGATTTAATTTATGCGTTATTATGACGTTTAAATGTCATCTTATATAGTGTAACATTACAAATTATTACCGATCAAATTATAGTCAAATGCGAGTCCTACATAATTTTTTATCGTCGTTTATGAAGATTTTTTAATCAGATTCATCCATATTACTATATTCACTTGTGTGTAATACAGCAATCGTATGATGCACACATACATGCATTTCCCCCTTGATACTGCTGTCGCATACCCTCTCAAAAATTTTCCATATCGCTGTCGCACGAGTGCATACAGGTGAAAATCTCGCGTAAAGGTGTGTGAATATGAATACTATGCATCCAGAGGCGACAGGAGAACTACATCCTAGTATTTATCGCATCCTGGTACACTGAATCTATTTATAGATTTGACTTGCATGAGGCAAGAACCCTTCAGAAATTTAATTGGAATAAAGGTTACTCTAGACAAAATAAGCTTCTGAGTTCTCAAGTGAGTTAGTGAAAAAGGGCATAAATCTATTCTTTACGAAATCCAGATCAAAAGGAACATGTAAGCCATATAATGTATCTCCCATACTAAAACTAGTGCACAAAGTCAAGTAAACACTGCTTCGGAATAGCGTGTGGAACCGAAATGAAATCTTAAATTGGTTGAAAGCTGTTACCGGCGTCACGTTTAGTGCAAAAAACAAATGTATCTTTTACCAGTGCCACTCGAACAAAGGTATTTGATCCCCTTCAACCAAATACGCAGGTGGCTACAGGAGTTCACCCACACACAAGCGGGGAACTGGTGGACTTCGACACCAGGCTGCAGGCAATCCAAGGAAGCTATGCCATCCATGGATAGTAGGCTAACCAGGCGTTTATTACGCTTGGACAGGAACGGCCTGCGCCTGGTGATGGGGACCATCATTGGACGCTGCTCGCTAAACAAAAATGTCCACAAAATAGGCATAACGGACAGTCCTCTTGGCAGGGAGTGCATAAAGGCTTAGGAAACCGTCGCGCACGTGCTCTTTGAATGCACAGGCGTCACCCAGATTAGAACAGAAACCCTCGGTTCACCCAGATCCCACATAGATGTTCTCAACAGACCAGGAGATTTAATTGACTTCTGAAGGGAGGTGGGTTGTTGGAATAACATACCCCATCACACCCCATACCCTTAACACATCTTAAATGTGGTACACGTCCTAGGACGCTCATATCATGCGTTTGAATGTGCCGTAATTCTACAATATTCTTAGATACAATCTCTCTAATATCTATATGCTTGTATAAATGTTTTGTATCTATATGCTTAATAGGGTTTGACGCTAGCATTTACGCCCCTTAACAGTCGTTATAAATTATAACTTGTCCTACCTTGCCACTAATTTCTTCCAGAGTCTGCGCAAAAAGACAACTTCTCTGTTTGCGGTACTCAATATATATATATACTCAGCCTCGGTTGAACATAATGAAAACGTTTCATACACCTTTGGCGAGCAATAAGTTGGAACCTGAAATTGGTGAGAAACCTGATTATTCTTATCAGAACTTGATTGGCTGCTTGATGTACCTCGCTATTAATACTAGGCCAGATATAGCGTTCGCTACCAGTTATCAAGTAACTGGTAGTTAGTTTAATATGATTTATTTGGCGCTAATATAAACTATAATATAAACGCTATATCTGGCCTAGTATTAACAGCGAGGTACATCAAGCAGCCAATCAAGATCTGATAAGAATAATCGGGTTTCTCACCAATTCACTTGGAATCTTTAAGTTGGAGTTTTTCAAAGTTCCTAAACCTCCGAGCATAATCGCTGCTAAACTTTCATCATCAATCTTCTTCCCGATGTCCGCTAAATCTTGCGAAGTAGCTACAATAGTGCTAATATATCGCTCAATATTATTATCGAAGTCTGACAAGTTATATCTATACAGCCTGCGCTCTAGGGCCAATTTTCTAAACATTCCCTTATCTTCAAAAGCATCTTTGAGAGCATCCCATGCTTGCTTGGCAGGCTTGGCTCAGCGCTCCGAACATGTGCGATTGCGTCTCCGTCGATTGTCAAACAGATTTTGGTTAAAGCTCTCTGATCCCTTTTATTTGCATCAGAAGGCTTTACACTAGAGTAACCTTCTATGGCTTCCCAAAAATCCTCCTGCATCAAATACATCCACATTTTGAATTTTCAGATACCATAGTCGGCTCTTTCACAAAACAAATTTATTGAGTTCAACGACATACCAGCAAGACCACACGACATTTTACTACCTTCTCACTTCGTTCTGATAAATTAAATAAGACCCAATAAGTCATAATTTTTCTATATTTTTATGACATACAGAAATTAGATTATTAAAAGGGTACAAAAGACAAACAAGTATTTAATACATACTTTGAGTATTTCCTACAGAAATCTATTAACATAATATTATAATAAAATGAGTTCTTCCAGTGACGAAAATGAGACACTGACTCCGGAATCATCTCGTTCTAAAGCAGCAATTATAGTAGATAGTTTGTTGCTGTCAAAACCTCAGGAGTTGTATCTGAAAACATACAATTTGTTCTGTGACTAGAAAACCCCGAAAGGTGCCAATTCCTTCTCAGAGTCCGTATTTCTTAACTATTTCGACGAATTAACTTTTTAATGATTATATTTAAATCCTTTGTTCGCTCATTACCGATTATATAATAAGTTTTGATAAATATAAATACTATACTACTATTTATTTTCTCGCAGTCAATGGTAAAAAGTAAACAACTCGTAGAAAAAAAAATGATCTCGGTCCTTGTATCCCTTGCTCCGTTCAGTAAATCGTAAATCGTAAATCCCACTTGCTCTATAATCTACTATTGTTTCTTATTATTTTCTTAGCTTACCGATTAAATTATGTTTTTTGGATTTTTTTAGCTTACACAAGCACTAGCTTAAAGGAATCGGAGAAAACATAGGATGATTATTTAATTGGTATAAGCAGCAAAATGCAGCAGTTTCCCCAAATTGAATGTAGATACCATATGCTTGTATAGCAACTATAACAGTTTCAACGGTCGACAGTATTTTGCTCTGCGCAGTTTATTTAATACGAGGATGCGCCGTTGACCATAATGTACAAGGATTAAATACAAGCTGAAGAGATATCAAGGACGTTATCCTGAATTCGTGACGTCACCAAAGCCGTATGCTAGCCATCACTGTGTGTAGTTCTGCATTCATATCGTCGGTAAGACTTTATTTGCATTGCTTCAGAATGAAAAAGACTGCTGATACATACTCCTAATTGAGGCAAATAGGGGGCTGTATTTGTATCGCCCTGAAGTATTAAAATTGAGAATATAATCTATAACAACTCATGATCACAACGATATCGTCCTGCAGCAATCTAATACAAGCTTGTACTTTTTGGAACGAAGTTCTTTAACGCGGCCTGCGGTAAGAGTAAACTTTAAAGTTTTTAACATAATAAAAACTTATACTAGACTAGTTGTTCCGATGGATTTTCCAATTATTTTTTTCATGCAAACCTTTTCTAGACAATTACGAAAATAATAAAAAGAAACAGCCAAATCGGTTGAGCCATTCTCTAGTGATACATGATTACGATATGATACATACATACTTCATACATGCGGCAATTTTTTTTTTTTTTTATGTACTCAAAATAAACTAAATGTGAATTCATGTAAGCCTAGTAATTTTTGTTAGTTATAAACTATTTGTGTGCCAAATCCTATTAGTGGGATAATACTAATTAATGATTGTAATACCATCTTGAATTCACGCCCTAGTCTTTTTTTAGGTTACTCTCAGAAATAACGTGTCGTAAACGAATACCGTCTTGTATGACCATAACTTTTTTTTTTGCTCAATCCATTTATTATGAAACAATGCCTACTGCTCCAAATTAATCTCTGTCTACTAAATGTCAATCCCTTCAGGAGTTCCGGAGATGTGCGCGAACAAACAAACAGACAGACATACACCGGATTCTAGATGGCTCTGTATTAATTAATGCATTGAACTTCCTTACAACCGGGTGACCCACGAGCCCTCCCGATTTTTTATTTAACAAATATTTATTCAAATAATTATGAGATATACAAATAAATCACGTGGTCAATGATGTTATTATTTAATTGTTAAACGCGTACGCTCAAGCACGCATTTCTATCACAGGTTACGGTTCCAAAAATAGGATGTGCGTTGTAACTTGTAATTTTTACTGTGTGATTGCACTGACGAAACATCACAACAAAAAATGATGAAAGTCAAATATTGCATGGAACTTTGACAGAAATGAAAGATTTCAACATGTTTTGTTGTGAATGTTTCGCCACTGCAAATGCATAGTTACAGCAACTTATGACGCGAGATTTTTCTGAACATCGCCCTTGCTACCTTCTCTAGTATCATGATCTCCTAGTATAGGTGTGGAATATAACGTTCCGTTTCCATGGAACCGTAACTGATAGAACGTACCGCGTTTCTGAAAAAAGAAAATCGAATAAAAAAAACAACGGGTTGCACTCCGGGAGTGCCGGCAGAAGTGAAAACTTGAATATATTAACGTTGCGGTCTACTCTCCCTCCGTCTTGCGAATTTTCGATCAGGTCACGTGTCCTGACGGTCACATGTCCTGACGCGAGTTTAACATTTTTTACCCATCACAAAAAAAGTGCACAACGCCGCTAAAGAAAATTTCACTTCAAAATGCAGATAAGAGAAATCAGGTATTATTGAAGTTATTCAAAATTGTTAAAATAAATTAACATTTAAAAAAATTTGAACATCTAGCCTGTGAGAGTTTGTAGGTTTGTTAGGTCCCTATTTCTATTTTATTTAGTTTTGGCGGTTGCAACGGTAAACAGTTCCGAAATACTCTCGGTATTTCGGAACTGTTTACCGTTGCAAACTTCTCTTTATCCTTATCTCCTGGTTCGTTGTGGAACATGAATTTGTGTAGGAAATGAATAGGAAGCTTTATTTTTTATTTTTTATTTGGTGGCGCGGCGCTACTTTTGGATACACAACAAAAAAAAAACTTCGTATCCTGTGGTGTTTAATTAACCCTAATTTAATAAGTAGGGATGCTTTATTAATCTTAGATTTTAGAATTGAGTTGGTTGTATTTTTTTTTCAGAACGAGAATGAGCCAATAAGTTTGTGTTATTTCCAACTCATTTTCAGAGCCGCTACACGTAGTCCTACGTCTTGAACCTTACCTACCTACCTTATCTTGCAATGTACTTTATAATATTAACAAGCAGTTGCCCGATGGTGTTTCCCATTGGCATTTAACCCATTTATGGGATGAATTTTCTAAAATCCTTCCTTAGTACATTGTTTCGTTATACTCGCAATTGAAAGTAAGTTTGTGCAAAATTTCATATTTCTAAACCTAGCGGTTTAGGCTGTGCATAGTCAGCAAGTAGAAGATACGAGTACATGAAAATCATGTGTTTGCATTATTATTATTACCAAGGTGGTTGACATAGTCATGCAAGGACAATAAAGTATAAATCATGGCTGCGTTTGCTATTAATGTCATCGTGGCTCAAAAGAACGATAACAATATTTGAAAGCGTAAAATATGTTTCAAAACAAAAGCCCTAGAGATCTTGATTTTAAATTGTTTCTTTTTAAATGCCATATATTTTATGCACCTAAATTCCGTAGCTTATATAAGTGCCTTCGCTTATTTCAGAGAAACAGATTTTAGTATGTTTCTTTTTTTTACGGTTAAAGATATTTATTTCTCAAAAGACATAAATATTACAGTTACGTAAGATCAATATTAATGACATAATGCTTATCTTTAGTCTAAAGGTTCTGCACGAAATAAATAAATACCATAAAAATAAAAAATAAAAATTTAATTCCATATTTTACAATACAATTAAAATTCGATTGCCTTGCATGGTCCGTCGCTGCGATGAATGGAATCCAAATCGATGCCGTTGCCATGAAATGCCAGGATAACAGAAGGTTGCAAGGGTGCATTCAACGTGACGGATTGGATATTATATATGAAGGTATGATGCAAGCGGTGAACCCAATCGCTATTTATGGAGTGTGTCACTAGGAGGATCAGGGATCAGGGATCAGGATCACCCAACATGGAGGTTCTTACATTACAACTGCCTTCCGCTGCAGTGCTAGACGTGTTTACTTGTAGTGGTAGGATTTTCACTTTTTATAAATAAGTCTTTGAAATAGACAAAATTCCTCAACACTAGAACAATGTTTACGAAATAATTAAAATGTAGCACGTGATAGAATTAAAATGAACTCGGAAAAGATAAAAGCAAACCGTAGAAAGTATGGACATGCAAAAATAATTAGTTCCTTGCGTAGGTCCTTATCCTGAAGAACTCCATCATCTTTTGTGCAAAGGAATGGGTCCTGATCATAGCTGTGTCCAATCATTCACCTGCTCAGCTGATGGCTTCTGGTTAGGTACATTCGCATTTTTCTGTAAACAAAATACTATCGTAAGGTAAGACGTAAATGGCCGATTTATGAGTAAGCCGGGTGAATTGAGGCCGGTACGTGAAAAAGGTTTTTTATATGGAGCCATGCACTTTGCCACCTGGTACCAGTCGGCAGCCTGTAAGTTTGAAAACGGGGTAGGAGTTATGCATCTTGAATAGCTATCCTATCCCAGAGACGGCATTGGCGTCTGAGAAAAGAACCTTTTATAAGAGTAGGTATCATATCTTGCACGATTTGGCAAAGCGTAACGTTTTCTGGGTCAGTTCAACGTGCCAGCAGTGTATTCTGTGTATGAGCGAGCAGGCTGTAAAATTAAAACTTTAAAGTACAAGCTTATCACATTGACCTAAAAGCATAAGTAGGCATGATTGGAAAAATGCAAAATTACGGCCTGAAATTATATTTTTTTCTTCGACAACAACCACATCACGTTTGCACAATGTCACTTGGACTGCTATTTATTGCGCTTGCGTTAAAAACGCAGACCAGACAAATATGGCGCTCAGCATTAGGAGCACATGACGCACCAAGACGTTGATATTGCAATCAATCATCAAGGTCAAAGTCTAACGAGACCTGCCGATGTATTCTGTAAGAGTGAAGTAAGCTTGAAGTAAGCAGTCAGTAGTGTCAATAGAGTGGAATGACAGCTCTCTTCAAGCTCACTCCACCTAAGCCCACGTTCGTACGGACGTATAATATCGCGGCGGGATTTTATCGCGCACTGGATTTTCAACTTTCGGTGTTGAGCCGAGCGTTGAAAATGCAGTGCATGAAAAAAAATCGCCGTGGGAAAAATCGCCCGTGCGAACCTGGACTAAGTTTACACGGTGAGATTTTTACAGAATAGACCCGATGATTAGGTACAATAGGCATAGATCATCTAATTTAGAGATGTCGCGAATACTCGATATTATTCGGCATTACTCGACATTTTTTTTTGTTATTCCTCGAATACCGAATAATAGTGTCTATTATTCGATATTCGGCGAATAGTTGTCTAAATAAAAATTAACTTTTTAATGAACAGTAAAACTATAGACTTATAAAAATAAAAATAATATAACTTTTATTAATCTTTAAAAAAAAACACAGGTAAAAATCTGATGTTGAAAAACTAATCGACTGCAATACTAGTAGGTCAATAAGTCAGTTTTAATCCAACGATGAAGACTGACTTATTGACGATCATTGCGTTGAAAAATATCCACTAAAAGTATCATATTAAGCGTATTTCCATTATGTACAAAGCCAGAACGCAACCGTGTGATAATAATCGCGTGAAATCACTTTTTTACTAAGGACGTAATGCACCTTGCGCTAAATAGCCTGCCTGATTGCGAGCAACTTGGAGGTAACGGTTGGTCACAGTTCTAACCTAACCTCACCCATTTCATATTCCGTTATCTGTTATCTGTTCCATTTCACCCAGTTCACATTTTTTTACTATATCTTTGAAACTCATGTCAAGAGTAAGTGATGTAGTATAGTTTAGAACCAGGTTGCGCGCGTCCACGTTACAAACTATACACGAGCAGTACGCAAAATTCGTGTATACATTGTAATCACAGATTTAAAAATAGCATTATAATGTATACGCGAGTAGTTTCCTATGGCTGCGTTCTGGTTTTGTATAGATTGGAAATACGCTCCTATTAGTGGGTATGTTTTTTTGTAACGTTCTTAAGAGAATATTTCGTGTTGCACGCTACATCCTGAGTCCCTGAACGCTAATGGAAGTATGTGATAGAAGATGCCTCGTACAAGATTTGATGAACATCCTTGAATTGTTATACTCCTAGTGGTGCTCGATACGTAAAATGTGTTCACAGTGCAATGCCTGCTGAAATGTTGGAGTTGTACAGAACACATTTTCAGCCAGGTAAATATGCCTCTCCTCTTCTAAAAATTGGTAATTAATTAATTGGTAACAATTACTTAGGTGATGTTAATTCCATAATGGGGTTAAAAACTGAAAGCCACCTTGTGCGATGGCAGCACGGTTGAGTGTATTTTACTGTCACTAAGCTGTCATTGTTATTAAACACAAAATAAAATAAAACAATAAAAATGTGTTGCCATTAAAATACATGGAATGGGTGAGTACTATTTATTATCAATAGATGACATAGGGAAAAGTGTCTATCATTGGTAAATTAGAAAACTTGGTGGGAAATTACTGTTTTTTTCTTTTTGCAGAGGTTTCTCTCATAATTAACATATTTGGGGAAATATATAAACCAAGGTACAGTAGGGCACGTTCATGAGTAACGAGGGTTGCAGAAAAAAGCGGAAATTTAAACCATTTTGACATAATTATCAATAATATCCATTGGTCAAAAATGCGCTTGCGTAAAACTGCGCTCAAATATGCTGCATGCCAGGAGTCCACGAAGCAACAAGAGCTGAGAACGCGAAGGCAATGGGTAGTAATTAAATTTTTGTAGAGGTATGCAAAAAATGTATGAAGCCAGTTTTAATTTTTATTAAGGTACTGACAACGGTTACGAATTAAGGTCTCTATGGTATCGGTAAGGTTATAAAAAACAAAATAAATCCCTATTCTTCTTCTTCATTATAATTTGTACTTCTTTAATAGTATCTAATAAGATACATACAATTATTATCTAAGTACCTACCTACACACAAATAAAGTTTTTGAAGTGAAAACTTCTATAGGCGCATTGAGCACTTTTTGGGTGAACAAAAATCATGGAACTCGCGTCATCGTCACAGAACGCTTTCCATGAGCTATATGTATCCTGTGTATATATGTGTACTTTTTGGGTGAACAAAAAGCGTGAAACTCGCGTCATCGTCACTGCACGCTTAGTTTTCACGTCTATCGGCAGTCCCCAAAGTCTTAGTTAGTTAGCTTAGTTTTTTGTTCCGATAACATTGTTTACTACATTTTATTATGTATGTATGTTACTTCTCTCCCACTCTTTATTTCTCGGTATATATCTATAAATATTATAAATTGAAGTCATTTTTCGTCTCTGCTGTGTGACTGCGTTGTTCTTCTAAACTACGCAACTGATTGGATGTGGTTTTAACCCGACTACGGCAAAGCGTTATGATTTTAACAGGCTATGTACGTACGAGTATGTATGGTCATCTGTTCCCTCATAACTTCTAAACTACTCGTCATATTTTGAGGAACGAGGTCTCGTTGGAAGCGTCATGTTGTTCCACGGGTTAATGAAATGTTGTTGTTTATGGGTAGTATGACGTCAAAAAAAATACAACATGGCGGCTTACAGCGTGATTAGCGATACAAATTAGCGTGATTGGTATCTAATGAAAGATTTCTTATGAAAATATTTTGGTTATCTTTCTATTATTATTTCTAAGAATGAAACAATTATTTTTCACTCAGACTGCTTTCAATAACTTCATTTTTTTTTCATTTCATTTCATTTCGGTCTGCACCCCTATATTATTTAAATTTTATTAAACTAATACATAACGAAGAAATCTCCATGTTTTGTCAATCGGTAAAAACCGGGCGAAACAGGGGCGGGTCGCTAGTTTCAATAAATAATTTCATTTTATAAGTAGGTAATACGAATGAAAATGTCCCTAGATATTGTGCACAGCACACCTATCTAAATCACAGGTCATGTTTGTAGGTCAAAACTAGGCCTAACAATGATAAAAAAAGTTTTGTTTCCGGTGTTACTAGGATTCCATAAGCACGGAAGCGATGGTTCAACTAGCTAGGGCATGACGTAACGTGACGTCACAGATTGATCGAACCCAATCAGTGACTAGTAAGGGTGCAACTGCACACAAGCAAAGCTTACCGACATGAATATAAACCCACACACCCCCTAACACACAGAGACAAAAGAAGAATGATTTGCGGAGTAGCAGAATTTGGAACTAGCATGTTAGCTTTTGTTCTTATTAACCGTTCCCGTTGCCACGTTGTATGGCAATACTGATTCTTTGGCCAGAAAATAGGTCAGCCTGCCGTGAAGAGTCAACCAACCACTTGGCTATGTCTCGAAAAACTAAGTGGGCACTCCCTAGTGTTTCAACCCCAAACGGCTCGAACATATAATTAAGTCCCAATAAAATTGTAGTATTTGCACCGTATGAGTTTTTCCGCACCTGCAGCAACTGCACCAGCACACATACTCATTGCTTTATTGCATTCTACAATGTATATGCTTGGAAAAGTCAGAAATAGACTGGCCGGAAATAAACAAAATTTAAATTTAAAACTTCGAAATACGCATTATAATTTTATTTAGAGAAAATTAAATGAGGATTTTTCTCAGAACGTCGGAAATCACAAGCAACAAAGTTATCTTGTTCTCAAAGCAAATAAAATTATAACGCGTATTCGTTCAAAGTTAAATTTCTTTGTTTATTTTTGGTTAATCTGTCCATCATTTATATATTATTAAAGGTAGTTTGTTTATAATTTTGAGCTGTCACACTTGTAAGGGAAACGTTAAAAAGACAGTCCGCTACAAAAGTCAGAAGTTGTACAAAAACCTTATACCTGTAACCGTATGGAATTATTTTTTACAAGAGCAACGAACTTTCAAAATTTTGTTCTCAAATCAAGTTAAATTATAACGCGTATTTTCGAAACTTGACTTTTTTGTTTATTTTCCGCCAGTCTATCCACTGTGAAAAGTAGGTTACCCCACAAGGTTTGTAATAAGGACTTTTATGATCGTCACTCCATGAAACCAAAAACATGCATCCAGCTTCCATTCGTTCTGTGTCCCCAGTATTTCAGGGGATGCGATATCGAACCTGATAGCGTCAGTTTGGCCGTGGTACGTAGTACCTAAATATCAATTAGCGCGCAATAGAATGAATACGACTACAAAAAAGTGGTAGCTCTGTAGAACAGTGACTTAAAAATCAAGAAATAAAGATCAATATAATACAAGGAATTGTAAAGGTACTATGAAATCAAATGACAATGAAATCGTTTATTGACCAAATAAAGAATTTTTAAATTTCCTTAAAAGAAATACAAACTATTCCTTACTATCGCATCAGGAACGTGGTAAAAATCCAGACTACCCCCACCCATGTGGTGTTCAAAGCACGTGGTTCCAGTTAGTTTGCAAACGCTTGAAGTCATCTCAAATACGTGGTACAATACTAGGAGCACATGAACATCTCAAGGGTAATTCGGAAATTTTGAGATCGTAATAACGTAACAAGTATTGCCATAGTGATATAGTAAATTAATTTCTAACGACATCGAGGTGAAGTCTACCTTTGCTTGCATTCTATAGTCAATTTGATACGTGATTCTTTTGTTTCAATCACGGTTTGCTTGGAAAAGGTAGGTTTTCCGATTTTGCTAGCAGTTTTCTTGACGATTATTACAGGAAAGTTAAACAAAATAATATGAAAATGAAGCGTTATAAAATCAGTAAATTCTGTCTCTGTAAACCTTGTCGTTCTATTTAGAGCAGCACTTCAGAATAGTGCAGTTCAGGGGTGGGTAGACATTTTGTTGGCAAAACTCTTACGAAAAATAACAGGATTGTAATGAAAAATTACTTATATGGAGCAGAATTAAAAACGGAATAAAATGGAATAGTTTTCAATCGGCATAAGTATTTGTTTATGATGTAATTTATATTTTTCTCAGGGAGTGGGAGTAAAGTGCATGACGTGTACAGCTTACTTCACTCTAGTTGCATCGTTGTCATGGAAACCGTGGCGTGGCGTGGCATGTGCTCGGGAGACAGTATTGATCCATCTAGACCTTACAATATTCGAAGCACTAGGCTTTCATGTAACACTAAGAGGCTTTTAGGAATGTGATTTTAAAGGCGCGCCATAAATACGCGGTACGATGGTATTCAAGATTTATTGAGATCCACCTATTTATTGTGTCTTTGCAACATACTGCGCGTTTTGGGATAGTTATGTTGTGGCGTGATGGCTCAGAGGTTGCGGCGTCAGCTTTTCAAGCAAGAGGATGCGGGTTCAAAACCGGCAAATTACTATTGTGACTTATTCAAATACAGATAAACTTTCTAAGTTACTTCGTGAAGAAACTGGAAGGTAAATATTAATCTGAAACCTTCAATTTGTTGAGCACGTGTGTAGTTGTCATTGTTCATGCTTTCTGAGTATGTGAAAAGGCCTTTGGTCCGCAGTGGGACGAAAGGACTATTATTTCAAAAATTCATATTATGTTTATTTGTGAACGTATAAACTGAAGTTCCTTATGCCTGAACTTAGCCGGCTAACTTTCTTCATTGCTTTTGGAAGCGCTTGGTATATGGAAACACAGCAGTCATAAACTGAACAGATTATGTTTATCTTTTCGTCCCTTCACATAAATCTAACTGTTAAAGGGTTAGACAAAGCGTCATCAATTTATCATTAATGAAAATCAAAAATACGGAAGTTAAACTAAAATCAATGCCATCTGTCTCGTATGTTTTGTCCCTGACCTTCAAAAGGGTCTATGCGTATCCTAGTAGTTCCGCGTCTGTCCGCAACTGCAATCGTTTATTTTGAAGGGCGTCAGGCGCTGTTGTCGCTGAATGCAGTCAGAGGGACGATACAGGACGCGAATTTGGAAGCTATTTATAGTGGCACATTAGCTCAGCTGGATGGTATAGAGCATCGCGTTTTCTGAAACGTGAAGGTCGTGGGTTCGAGTCCCACATGTGCCCTTTTGAAATCCAAACTTTTTTGAATGCCTTTTGTACTAGTTTTGTATTATATATGCATGAGACGAGCCCATACAGTTAGAGGCACATGATATATTGTCTAAGAAACCTGTTCCTGTTGACTTTGTGCAATTTTTTATATATTTATTGCTTTCAATTAAGATATTTATATTTTACGGATTCCAAAATGTTGTGTTACAGACAAATTTAACTTGGAACAAAAAATCTCTTAAGACATTAATCAATTTTTTGAGAAACTAGTAGGTATATGTAACAGCCGCACGGGTGGATGGATCAAGTTAAGCTACGCTTGCCGCGGTTAGGCCGTGGTTGGGTGACCATCTTTACATACCGCGAAGAATATTTTTATTATAAACGAACTTACCAGATTTCTATAAGTATATTATTCAAGCTTAGCAATTTTATATGGTGAACAAGACCTGCCTAATCTGTTTCTGTTTTATTCTTTAAAATGTAAATCGCTGGGAATCGGCCTGCGATTCCCGACTGCCGATTTACATTTTCCAACCCCGGCAGGCATCGGTCCTATCGGACTCCTTCAGTTGCTGATATCTCTTTGAGGCGCGCGTGGAACACAACGCGCCGTCGACCCGGGCCTGCAGTGCTATTCTGTAACCATCTCACCGTGAGAACTTAGGTGAAGTGAGCACGGAGTGAGCTGTCAGTCCCTAGCAGCAAGTGGAATGACAGCTCACTTCACGTTCACTTCACCTAAGTTTTCACCGTGAGATTATTACAGAATAGACCGGCAGGTCCTTATCGGACGGCGAGCTACCCTTTGTCACCGTCCGCAAGCCTGCGCCTACGGTGGCCGGGAATCGGCCTGCGATTCCCGACGCCCAGGGCGTCTCCTGCGGCGGCTGGGGGCGTCAGGGCGCGAAATTTGCATCTCCCTCACGCGTTCTGCCTCCTCCTTTGCGAGCATTACTGCTTCGCAGAAGGAGGTGACGGCCTCCCATGCCCTCTCGCTCCGTACCATGGCCTGGACCAGGGCCGGACGCAAGAGATCCCCGCCACCGATCGCCTCCACGAGGACACGGCGATGCTCTGCCCAAGCCAAGTATTCATATCCATATTAGGTGGTTGAAATAGGAGTTAGACGTCATGTTCGAAGTAAGCACTTAAGCTGCATGGAATTAAATCTTGGAGCTTTTGATAAGATACCTATTTTGGTACTTTGGCAATTTTACCCCTAGATGGTGAAATTGTGGTTGGAAGTTTGTATGGGAAATCTGATACCACCTTTAGAAACATGTGAAAGTAGAAATTACTTTATTTAGCACAAATAAGGAAATTATACTTTATTTGTGATTTATTTATAATCAAGTAAAAGTGGATTCTATAATTATTAGGCACACAATTTCAATAATGTGTTTTGGAAATTAGCTCAATTAATTAATGATAAATTAATATATTATTATTATTGAGAAAAATCGAAAAGCACGCGGACAAAGCAGCAAGTGAAGTGCTAGTGTAGCGTTTAAACTAGAAACATTTCTGGTAAGCGTTTAAATACCATCCATAATTTTCTGTCAGCTGAAAGTATCTATTATATAATCGGCATAGTATAAATGCTGATTCCTGCAGAATTTGAACCATTTATTATGAGCTGTGTTTAGCACGATCATACGTATTGATTTATCATCTAAAAATGATCGTAAATCTGCTTGACCCGTTATTAATAAACAATAACTTCTTCATAAACTCAAACTCAAACTCAAACTCAAAGCATTTATTTCAATTAAACCATTTACAGGCACTTTTGAATTGTCAAAGAGTCGGTCAGTTAGTCAGAAAGTTGAAGCTAGTTGCCCATTCCAAAACGTAGATCTCTATGGAGAAGAACGGGCAAGAAACTCCAAGGACACTCTTTTAAATATAGAAATTACAAAATCCTGGGTACAATACTTTTGTTGCTTCTATATGTGAGAACAATGTAAAATAAAATAATAATCAAAAACGATTAAAAATATAAGATTAAAAATAAGCAATGGCAGATAAGAGATGACCAGTCTCAACCGACGGCGCCCGTTCACGAACATGGCGCGTGGATCAGCACCATCCAGCTCAACCATTTTGTAGGGAACCGAATGATCCAACACACTCGCCACCATCAGCGAGACATTTAAGTGAGCATGACATACTCTCAACTGCCATGCTCTTTCAAGTCAACATACAACAAAACAACATAGTAAACGGCTCCATGGTACTCACATTTACAAATATTGAAAAAAAAAATGCTTCTAAATTATACAAAACTATAGTTTGCAATGAATTTGTGAAATTAAAAGAAATTTACTACCAAAAGAAAAAAAAAACATTATTAACTTTTGGAGTATTCAACAATTAAACCTTGGTTAAGTAAAAATAAAAAGTAAACATTAAGTTCGTGAAGTCAGAAAAAATAAAAAATAAAATAAAAAAGGGGAAGCTACTCTTCCAAAAATAAACATATTAACTAGTGAGCCCAAGTGGCTGTGGAGCAGGACCAGCATTAAGCCAAGCATTTTTATCTATGATATAATCATCCAACTTATAATATGCTTGTCTACATAGTGTGCGTTTAATGCAAGTTTTAAATTTCTTCTCATTTAGTTGAAGAATATCGAGTGGTATTTTATTATAACATTTTACACAGTAACCCATAAAAGAAGTGTGTACTTTAGACAACCTGAAACGTGGTTGATCTAATTTGTTCCTATTATGTTACCCTAGTGCGCTGATTTTAATGTAAACCTTTGGACAGTACATAATATTTGTGATAGCGATGTTGCTGTTTAGACGGATTGTTAAAAACAGCTGTTGCAAAAAGGAGGCAAACAAATTTTTCGATCGCAAAGCACTCTCTAATGTTCCGCATTATGAGTCGTGCAATAGCATTATCTTCCTATGAAAAAACGTGTACATAACCTTATCCTAAACTATTAAACGAGCAATATTTGTATATCTATCCTAGATATATTTGTAATCACGTTCTCCAAAACGGCTCTAACGATTTCTGTGAAACATGCAATAAACACCCGAGCGGAGCTAGGTCGCTCAAAGTTTACCTTAGAATAATTACTCTGATACCCTAGTATCAGCATGGCAGCATGGAATTAAATAGTATGTATTATAAATATATGGCATTAGTAAGAACTATCCTATACTATTAAATGAGCATGCTCTATTAAAAGAAGCGCAAATCTCCGAATAGTAAATAGTCGGAAATGTGCGCTTTTTTTAATCTCATCAAAGAGACTAAAAATGTCTTTTTATGCCTACCGTGTTAATAAATTAAATAAGATAAACTAACATAATATTTCATCACATTTTTATATTTTTGACTTTATGGTAACCTTAATTTGCGTATTCAAAACATTATTTGTGTTTATTATTTTCCTCGCAAGTGTGTTGAAAAACGTCGTATCGAACGCGTGTGCATTGATCATTACAAACTTGTATCACAATGTACTATTGTGCTTTTGGTATTATTTATGATTGCCACTCCACATATCTGATTTTTTCACGTGCTTATTCCATCCCAACGCTGTCAGAAAACCACGTTACATTTTTTTAACAACACATTGAACTTTATACTTACCTATCTGTGGGATAGTCAAAAGTAATTCTACGAGTATGTAGTTTTATCCCTATTTTCTTTCTCTCACTATTGCAAAGTTTTTATTTTTTACCAAAGCTTTTTCGAATTATTCAAATTTTCTTTAAGTAGGTACAAGCGAGTTCTGACTACACCTTCGTAACATCGTGCTGTGTTAAGAACATGTTCAATAATTACTGAAACACAGCAGAGATGTGACGGTGTATTGGCAATAGATGAACGTACAGTACCTATGGGGTATGCTTGTTGTCGTCTGGCGCCGAATTCTATTTATAGAGGCTGTGACTAGGAGGGCATAAATGTTACGGGGTGTGAAAGGAATGAAATAGTTTCATGACAGCACGCCTGTTCCCCGAAGGGAGGGGCAGTAAAGTAGCAACCATGTTTCGCCATCTTTGCCAGGGCCCTTTGCCATGCCACCTGTGAATGGATACGATAACAGCATCTGCAATACCAACCGCTATTATGACTAGACCAACGAGCCAGGTACAATTTTAGCATGGATTTTAAATTGATTGTTGATAAAAGCTTAATACATTGCCATATAACATCTGGTTTTTATTTTAAGTGAAAATTTCTTTCTCGATGTTATAGTGCACATTATTTTCGCGAAAAAACCAAGTATTGATACATTCAAGTTAATCACGTTTTTTCATCAATGACAGAATAACAATGTTAATTAGCTACAAATGAAATGACAATTCTGGTACTACTCATTTATTAATTTCTGAAATTTCTCCTAAAGAACGCATCTTTTCGTAAATTATTATAGGTTCTACGACCGACGTCTTTTTTTATATTTGGGTGGTAAATTGTCATTGCCTGTACGTTGCCAGGGGCCACGGTTCTACGACATCTTCTGTGGCTTAGTTGCCGTAGCGATGACGTTCGTCTCGTAGCAACTGAGTAGTCCTCATATTTTGGCAGTTAACTCTGAAGGCTGATTTACATCAATCCTCAAGAAGATTGCGAGCAGTACCTATACGACCACGTGGCACAGAAAGGGGCGCCATGGATTTTGATTATCTAATGGAATTTACTAGTACGTAGCAACAAGAACTTTTGGCATTTGAATGACATAGACGGAAGGCGCTTTTGGTAACTATTTGTAAAATTGTTTTATGAAATTATATTGAACAAATTAAATGGCGGCTTTCGCGAAAGCTCCTTTACAACTGTATGCACGTGGTACGAGGGCGAATAGTGTTGCAACTGACGGCAATACGCTTATTGCACTCTCCCTATCTTTTTCTAGATTAGTATTATCAGCAGTGTCAGAACGAGAAGCAGTGCTGTGAGTAATAGTTAGTTCCAGTTTACTCTCTTCTCGTTTACGCGGCGGCCTCGATACGCGTTTGTTACCATGGATATGAAACACGTGAACAATACTAGCATCATATGTAACAGAACAAGTTATCATCTACCAAAATTGATAGTTTACTCAAGTTTACTGCTTAACTTCACTCAGTTTTCTACTTCTCTTTGTACTCGCACGCATAACTAATTGACTCTATCGTATCTAAAACATTAAAGCACCACTTCTTGTTGCTGCCATCCCTGTATTGACACGGAAATAAATAGTGCGGACTGCAACAGACCAACAACTACTTCCTAAAGATTCAGATAAGATTTACTCCTATTCATTTATGACGTGTTAGTACACGATGGCGAGCAATTGGTTCTCCCCGCCCATTATTAAGCTATTTTAGCAATTTGGATTCACATTTTGACCTCACCCATATCGGCTTTATCACCGTTGAAAACCATAAAAACGATACCTATGATGATAAATTTGAAAATTTTCAGAGCCGCCATTTTGAATTTACATTTTGACTTCACTATTGGCTTAAACACCCTCGAAAACTATGAAAACGACACCAATGATTTCGGACCGTATATGGAACACAACACTGCGCCTAGCTTGGGACTGGGCCGGACATGTCTGCTGCATGTCAGATGACAAATGGGCTTAGAGAACCACCGATTGGGTCCCACTAAATGCACGACATCGCGGCAGGCCGAGACGATGATGGGGGCACGAACTTGACTCCTACCGAAAAGACTGACCGACACTAGTAATAGGGCAGGCATTTGCCCTGCATCGTGACAATACAGGTTAGTTAGATTAGACTTACATTTTAAATAAGTTGGATTTTCTTATTTGATTTTAAGTGCTAAAGGTTAAATGAATCCCTTCTCGATGAACTGACTGAGAAACAAAGCACAACCTAAACTACTGGATATAGAGACATTAAATTCACCCGGGCGATACCGGGCATGTACGAGTACAGCTAGTAAATAAATAGATGAACTTGGTCTAGATTGAAGTAAAAAAACTCAAAGTAAAAAAAAGAGTTATAAGTCCAGATTAATGATGGACCATTTCCCAATACAATAGGAGGGTACGAAACAAAAAAATAAAAGGGACAACTCTTTACATATAAATCTGGTTGGAGTTGTTGGTGAAGTATTCAAATATAAGAACGAATCATTTATCTTAATACTCGTACAAGAAAAAGGAGACCGTTCTCATGATTGCGGTCCGTACCACAGTATGCTTCTGACAGAGCAGTGCACTGAAAATGCATTCAATACATTGCACTCTACCAGGAAAATATAAAACTAGAATGTCTTTAGATTACATACACGCACACAGAGACGTTTTTCTACACACATACATAGTCGTAGCGCAAAATCAGGTCAGGCGACCACTTGCACTATAAAAGTGGCACGATTACTTTACTGCGCCATGTTTTTAATGATGATGATTTGGACAAGTAAAATTATTTTAAAATTTAAAAAGCCCCCGGCACAAACATTTCCTCTTTCTCTTTCCTACTCCATCACCAGACTCTGTTCATCATCTATCTACGAGTATAACCTAATCATTGAGTCTAAACATTACACCTATTCCAATGAGGCTAAACACGATACCTGCCGATCTATTCTGTAAAAATCTCACGATGAAAACTTAGGTGAAGTGAACGTGAAGTGAGCTGTCATTCCACTGATGCTAGGGATGTACACTATTGAGAGCTCACTTCACCTAAGTTTTCACCGTGAGTTTTTTACAGAATAGCACTGCTGTGCTGTAAGTTGTTAAGGGAGTTGGGTATCCTGCAAATGTTACTATGTTCTTCTAATATCATTGAAGTAACAGAATACCAAATTTCAAATCGATCAGACCTGTGGAAGACGCTCATATCCATACATCAACTAGAAAAGAGCTGATAATCTTCAAACGGCTGAACCGATATTGATAAAACATGTTTAAGAACCATCGCTAAAAAAACTGCTTTCAAATAAATAAAACCGCATTCAAATCGGTTCATCCGTTTAAGAGCTACGGTGCCACAGACAGACGTACAGATCGACACACATAGCGGTCAAACTAAACCCCTCTTTTTGCGTCAGGGGTTAAAAAGAAAGAAGATTTAATTCCCAAGCCTAATAATTTTAATTTAGTGTCCTCTTCATTATTAAATTGGGGTAACGTGGTTAAGTTTTTGGAGTGGCGACCACTTACCGGAAACGTGGCGTTGCGCGTTGGAAGGCTTCGCATAAGGAGGACCGATGACCTTGTGAAGACCTCAGTAATCCGCTGGATGCGGAAAGCACACAACCGGTTGAAGTAGCAATGCTTGGGCTATGTCCAGCATGACTAGGTCTATGCTATGAATTCGTTCGGCTGAAATGATGAACTTTGTTCTAAACATGCTTGTCTAGAATATTATCCTATTGTTATTAGCATACCTACTCAATGTGTTTAAAAAAATGCCATGTCTGTGTTTTTCAAATGGTTTGATCTATCCTAATTTTTTTGCCAAAATGGTCAACAAGCCGATAAAATATGCAGTTTTGTGAATTCAACCCGAAATCTTAAATTTTCGTTGACTTACAGGTAAGAAATGCATTCAAATCATTCAGAACCCTTTCAGAGTGAAAAATGTTCTTCATGTTTACCTAGTTGTTCCCTCTATTAAGTTACTACAACTGCAGTGCTATTCTGTAACCATCTCACCGTGAAAACTTAGGTGAAGTGAGCTCGGAGTGAGCTGTCAGTCCCTAGCAGGAGGTGGAATGACAGCTCACTTCACGCTCACTTCACCCAAGTTTTCACCGTGAGATTTTTACAGAATAGATCGGCTGGTACTCCTCGACTTTGCGGCCAGACCGCTCCTCCCATATTGCTAGTGTAGTGCATACGTGAAGTCACGCCCCTAGTGTTTCTATGTAGTTATTGTTTGTGATACACTTCCTAGCGCTTATGCTGTCTTGCTGGCATAGACTGAATCTAGAACTTGTCAATAACAGCGCATTGTAGTCACCAGTATAGAGGATGAGTGAACTTTACACCTTGTTCCTCATGCTTCTATACAGTGTGGCGATTACGTTATCACATTAATAGAAACCACGTATTCTACATTACGTATTTTAAACATACACAATTGAAATAATTAATAAAAATTAAAATTCTAGCCGTGGGATTAATTTTTTCGTTTTAGTATTCAACAACATCATGAATTGCATAAAGAAAATCACCTGACCAATACTAGTAGGTCAAAGCCCCGTGGCCGGCGAAGATAGTTCAAACGATGCCATTCCGAATTACTTAGAATTACTAACAATTCTGCTTATTACAACTCACACGCGCCTTGCGTATTTTTATTGACGCTTTTACTGTTTTATCTTTGTTTATTTGTGATAGGACACATAGGATGTGTTATTACAACAGTAAAATTAGTTGTAGGTAACTTAGGTGTGACAGTTAATGTTCCTTTTTGTGTTGTGTTGTGTTTTCAAGGTGCCTCGCATCAATTTCACGTCATCGGAGTACACCGATATGACTTTGATTTATGGAGAGTGCAAAACGCGGCGGTGGCGTTACGAACATACCGAGAGAGGTTTAATACCACACGTGTATGTCCTACAGATTTACGGATTTTTCCACGGGCAGTTAAAAGATTATGTGATAAAAACTTGGCCCAAATATAAAACCAAGACAGAGCGCTGCGAATAATACAGTGAAGCATGCCAAAACTACAAAGCCGCTCTGTGCATACATGCTCACACGCACACATTTACAACCTTTTACAATGACACTACAATCAAACTACACCACAAAAAGTGCACACATCTTTACGAAACTCGCTTCACTTCACTGTTAACAGCGCTCTGTCCTGGTTTTTTTTTTGGTCTGAGATAAAAAAAAAAACTTAATTTGTGATTATTTGGTAACAATACCATAAAGTTTGTGTTGAATTGTTAATACCACCGCCTTGCGGGTTTTGTTGCCTACATGCGCAAGTACCTACGTCCCACTGTTGCTTGGCGCGTGCGCCGCCAAACAGCCCGCAAGCCCGCTTGCCGCTTTTACAGGTCAATAAACTAATAGTATCAAGGTTGTGCCAAATTTTACGCTATTTAGTTTCTATGAAAAATATTTAAAAAAAATATTTATTTATTATATTTTTAGGTAAATCGTTTATTTTATTATTTTAACAAACTGATAACAACTTGTAATAACCGCTGTACTATTTAATGTGATAAGTGTGTTTTATTTAGTGTGTGATGTGTGGGTCTAATCACCACTCTGTATACTAACCACGCTACTAGACAATACTGTCTATCTTGAATAACTTTAGTTTTTGTCGAAAATCCCTATAAACTATCTTTCGAAAGTTCAAAGATGGGAAAAGCGCGGTTATGGATAAACAGTCATTGTCTTACCATAATCCCTATTTATTTAGGGTTGGCGCATGTCTTCTTCCATACTTACTTCCCTGTTAGTCGTCATGGCAGTCGTAGTCATCCTCCTTCTAGCCATATCATCTTTCACATAGTCTATGATGTATAGACTATGTGAAAGATGATATGGCTAGATATGGCAAATCGGCGCGAACGAATTTCATCCCGCATACCGCGCTTCGCTACAGTTTGACCAGAGCTTAAGAGGGAACAGGAGCTGCGAGGAATTCGAAAAATAGGTATTTGAAAAAACTATTGCCGTCTTCTTACCTCAAGTCTGCCCCCGTGCGATAGGGATAGCTACAGCTCAGAACAATTATATCACAAAAAAATATTACGAAATAAAAAAAAATCGACCTTTCGTATTCCCCTTTTTTCTCCTCGAAAACTGAACCAATTCAATTATTTTTTACATTACAATTTTAAACGTCTAGGTTCCTATTATTTTCATTTATGTTAAAAACTTTTCGAATTTGTCTGGTACTCCTCTAATCATGGCAGTTGCTGTAAAAAAGGAAATAATAGGGACGTGACTACAGCAGACTTTGATTTTATGATAAAAAAATGATTGCTCTAGAGGCATTATTCAGGAAGAAAAAAGGAGAATACATTTGTATGGAGAATCGTACGCCTGTTCCCTCTTAAAGCTCTTAAGCTCTTAAGCTTAATGTTTTTCCAAACAAAATGCTGTCTTTAATTCTCGCATAAAAATCCTAATGACGATAATAAAGTCAGAGCGTGCCTGAAGCTAAATAAAATGCAAATTCCATAACTTCTGTTACATTGCCTATTTAAAATTAAGACAGAATGTGTTTATGAAGTTGCTTAGATGGAAGACACGTCATGGGTACGAAGGCTACACGGTCGTAGCACTCGTAGCAGATTTTATTATGCTACGGACGACCGTGTACCCGTCGTAGCCGTGACGTCACTTTCAAACGCACAGTAGCCACAAGGTTGATGAAATACTTCAAATAGAAAATATACCCGGTAATAAGGCATCGGGAGCCACCTATCTGACAATAACCGTCATCACATAATCGCGAAATTCAAATTTTCTTACGATTTTTGCAATTTCCAGGTGGCAGGTTGTAGGTATGTTGATCAACATACAGTTTTATTTTAAAACCATGGAAACTCCAATGAGTTTCCATATCACCACATTCTTCCAGGCTTAAAAGAGAACGCATGATTCAGTTTAGAACGTAGTCTCCATAGCGGTCTGGAAGCCTTCGATATGATGCGTGATCTAAGCAAATATGTTTTTACAAAATTATGATCATTAGTCATCAATACAATTCTCTTGGTAGAATTGGCCTCAAATATCGTGATTTTATTAAATAGTCATTCAATAGGGTGGGTAATTTGAAGAGAGCTGTTATATTGATGTCGCGAATAATTTTTTTTGGTCAACACCAAACTACCGGCACCGGCACAAACCGGCAAATTGTAAAAATCGAGAAAATAAAATTACCTCACTGTCGCGGCATGCAACAGAGGCATTGATGGACGATCGTGAAAATGTACTTTTCTCAAATAATGCGCGGAAATTCAAACTAAGTAAATTAATTAAACATTCCAGAATCAGTGACGAACAACGATTATTTTTCACGCGCCGATATATTCATTTGTTTTTGCTTTACTTTAAACAGCTCTATTTGCTAACCAAATTGAAATTTGAATAGAATCTTTGATAAGTCACCTCCTTGGTTGCCAGGAGTTGAAGTAAAAAGTTCGTTCCATTTTTAAATAACATGAGAGATACGAGTTTTCATAGTCATTTATTTGGCCGCTAAACACGACAGATATCAATTTTCATACAAACATTGCCGGCCGGGCGCTCGCATATATTCGGCCAGTACAGCAATTTTGATTTATCTCAAAGAAGGTTGTCAAAATAATGCTCTAATTTCCAAGCATGTTTGAGAAAATTGAATTTCGTGGGCTACCCTGGCCCCTTCGCCTTGAGTAAAAAAACAAAAAACACTGAGTTTATTTTAGCAAGCATTTCAGTTGTATTTACAGCATTTACAACATCAAGTCAATAATTTAGCAGTCAATAGACATACGCCTTTATTCATTACATAATAAATAAAATCTATCACGCATGCAAAAACCTTACAAAACGAGGTAAACAGTCATGCAAGCGTTCGTACGTACGAGAGTTCGGAATCTTGTGTTAAAAAAAAAAACAATTTAAAATTAATCTGGAAACAAAGTTTAATGATTTGAAGCAGGAATTAATTGACAATAGAAATAATAGGACTTCCAACCTGTATCTACCGAGTTTCAAGCCGAACTGGCGTACAAACTCTTTGTAGTTTAAAAGACCAGCGCAGTCACACGATTTTGTCTTGTACCAAATTATTTCTATATTAAGATTATGATATTGGGTGTTTATTTAAGTTTTCCATTAATCACAACGTAACACACACGCAACTGTACAACACACACACAGGTATGTCACGACATTTTATTTGTTTTTTGTATGAGCTATTTTATGTTATCAATTTTATTTGATTAAAGCTGGCACATGCACTTCCCTATGTGTTTATTATTCTAGCGTATGGCACTCGTGGGCTGCTGAATCAGCGTCAGGTGGTGACTTTGTGTTGTCATTCTGACATTATTCTGAGCTGAGGCCCTTTTGAATTAAAAGCATTTTTTTCGTTATTTATAGTTTTAAGGTGTTTTTTTTAAGTGAAAAATTCTTTAGGCGCACTTTTTAGGTGAACAAAAATCATGGAACTTGCGTCATCGTCACCAAACGCTGTTTTCACTTCTATCGGCAGTCCCCAAAGACTGCCCCGTTTTTTTGCTGTAATGCCTATAAACGCATTTTTCTTTCTTTCTTTCAAACCAAATGAAAATTGTCTCTAAGTTACTAAATAGTGACTAGGCAAGTCTGGATAGCGGTCAGCTCTACTAATATCATTAGCAAGGTAATACCAGTACCATGAAAAATTAATAAAAACTATTGTAAAACGAAATCCAGCGATTTTCACGGAAATGATGAGAACAACTTCATGGTTGATATAAACTCTTAAAAGTCCTGTCCTCCTGGTAAAACGAACGCGTAGCGTTACCATGGTTACGGATTCCCAGGCTCGACAACGAGCCCGGCAGTAGGTAATATAATAATTATTGAAATTCATGCGTATTACCTATACAGGTAAGGTACATGAAATTCATGCGTGTTTTGTTCCCGCGTAGAATATCGAAACAAAGATTCATTGCACCTACACCTACCAGTACCATCAAACTTGTTGATAAAATAATTTCGAAAACCAATGCGGAAGTCATACCATGGTTTCAGCCATTCGGTACTAGGCTAGCATACATCATAGGGGCAGTATCTGTTTGACCTTTAAGGGGATGCGATATGCTAGCCCGCGAAATTCAAACTTTCTTACGTTTTCTGCAATGTGCAGGTTAGTATTATGTTGTATCTTGATCCAAATATGATTTGCGACCATAGCAAATATTATGTATTCACAGAATTATAATCATGAATCATCAATAAAACCCTAAAATTTGAATTTCGCGGGTTACTCTGGCGCTTTCGCCTTAAGTCATAGAACCACAAATAAAAGATGTTTTGCACCTACGAATCTCCAGTAATTTGGCGTGAATCTTAAAATTATGTACTAGTAGTACATAATTTTCCCGACCCGCTCCTGCTTCGCACGGATTTTACGACTTGACAAAACATCGAGATTTTTTAGGTAAATATGTTTACCTAAAAAATCTCGATGTTTTGTCTTAACTTACTTACTTTAATATTAACGTGTTATACACATAAATAAACCTTTCGAAATAAATTCTCTAAACGATGGTGAAAACGCGTGAGGGAGAGGCAATATTCGCGCCCTCACGCCCCTAGCCGCCGCAGGAGACGCCCTGGGCGTCGGGAATCGCAGGCCGATTCCCGGCCACCGTAGGCGTGGGCTTGCGGACGGTGAGCAAATGGTGAGTTATTCTCGTCAAGGTGTTTTAAGACTTGCACGTACTTCTTCTCTTTTGCGATTGTAAAGTTTTCCATATTAAGGGATGTAGTATTGTATGAAAGGTTTCTGGTAGTCTATAAACCCTATGTAGAGTGGACGTTGGTATTCTTGATCATTTTCAATAAGCAATTCAATATAAGGAGCGGATGTGACCTATTGTGGAATAGCTCATGTGTGCTTATGTGCTCATGTGTGGCAATCTCTTCTCAATTTCTTTCTTGACTGATAAACTAACAGATCGACATAATTATATAGGTAGTTTAACAGTGTTTATTCAATGTCGTTCCTTAAAAATAAACAGTAAAGAACGCAACAAAACGCTAGTAGGTATTCACTGTTCAAGATTTGAAAACTAGTTTGATGACGTATCGCACTCATGCGCACGTGAGAACAGATTGTACCTATTGATGTTTTAGCTAATTAAAACAAAACTATCCTGTTATATGAGTTGTAAATAATTGTTCAATATTTCATAACCTTCCGTTTTCATTAACTAACACGCCGTATTTATGTGATATTTCAAAAGATCCGCTAAAATACCGCCGAGTTTCGTCAAAAAAGGACAGTATTAAAGCTCGTGCAGACCAGCGCGACGCGACGGCGCGACGCGACTCGAACAATACGATTTCTAAGAAAACTTCACGGGATAACAATAACCGGTGTCGCGTCGCGCTGTCGCATCGCGCTAGTCTGCACGAAGCTTTATTGTATCGCTCACTGATTAAATTCAAAATACTAACACATTGATGCAGATTTTGGTTGTTAAGTATTAATTATTTCATAACCAACTGTTTTCCTTTATATTTTCATGACTTTTATGTCATAGGTAATACATTGAAAATCTGAAAAAGATGTTTTAAAACCGCAGCTGAATAAAGCAATCCCTGTTTGATACTTTAAACAACATTCAAAGGCCCCATAAAATGCACGCAATAGTAGTCTTTACTGCCAATGATAGAGTGTTCAGTCTGGTATAACGATCAAGAGGTAGTTAAGTCACTGCGGCCGAGCATCAAGCCTATGATGCTTCATAGACTCCTAGTATCAAGCATCGTAGACGTGTCATCACCTTCACAATTTCACGCAGGCGCATTTCGAAACAGTCCACGTGCGTTAGATACCACAAGGGAAGCGTAGACCTTGTTGACACACTATTGTTAAAATCACGGAGTACTTGTTTCTTGTTGGTTATAATTATAACAAATTATTGAAAATCCAGTAAAGGGTTGACTAGATGCTACAGGGTGGGCTGAAAATATATATGACGATGGTGTAAACCCACGGTCGGATATCTTTTAGCCGTGGAATAAAAGTTGACGATTATCAGTTTTTGTATGGAGAAAATGCCAGAAATTCAAAATAGTTTCGCTGGGTTAGACTTATTATTATTATAGGCTTATAAGTACGGTCAAGTTCACCCTTAGAAAGAAAATTAAATTATATTACAAAAAAAATGCTTTAAATTAATGCCGAACGTAAATTAATTTTAGAAAGTCTATCCGTAATATCGGTAAAATGTAAAATTGTTGCCTCGACGAATGGTGAAAAACTGCCTTCTAAAATTAGGGAATCTGATGCAGTGAACTTTTTTCCAAAACTTTAACTTATTCGGGGCTATTGCATTGAATTGCTGTATAGTCGATTGTCTGTCGGCATTATCACATAGGTAAATTTCGCATTTGGAGTTGTTGAGGTCAAGTCCGATGGATTGGAACTGCTGCTTTAGGAATTGAAGATCTTTTAGAACGGTGTCGGGTCTACGTGACTAGTGTACCACCATCTAAATACCGCACATTAAATTTTGAATTTAGTAGTTGTATCATAGGATGGATAGCCAAACTGAAAATGACAACCGACAGTCTGAACTAGTTCAATCACACAACCTAACATAAAGTACTAGGTTTGCATGAATTCACGCGTGAATAAATAAAAATAAATTAACATATAGAATTTTTCCCGGTAGTACGTTCCCGTGCGATAATTTCAGGAATCCACGCGGGCGAAGCCGCGAAAAGCTAGTTCACTATAAACGAAAAACTTCGCAAGCAATGAGAAATCGCTAGGTACTGAAGGCTCCGCGTGTTGACTTCAGGATGAGGTGCTCTTCACACGTACAAGTGTAGGTCCGTCGCTTGCTCCCGCCGTGTCACCAGTCCTGGCTCTCTTCATTTTTTGGCTGCTGAGACTAAAACTACAATTATAGTATACAGGGAAGTTTTATAAAAATGTGGCTGTAATCTTCCACGCGAACGAAAACGCGGGCAAAAGCTAGTTACTAAATAAAAATTCCATTCGTGTAATTTAATTGGACAAAACGAGAATTGTCCATTGCCTAAAAAAAAAACGATGGACTTTCAATGTACCAGGGAATCATAAACATTGAAGAGATACAATCATCGCAGTAATCATGACGTCACTGAACCTACCCCTAACCCCTGTCAACCAGGTACCTACTACTACTAATGCAGATGATGCAAATGTAGTAATTGCATACATTCGAAACAAGTAGAATATTGTGGTTCACTGTCATGCCAAAGTTCATGATGCGATAGAGCCTTGAAAATTAAAACAGTTAAATACATGGGCGGTTGATTTGTCTGATATTCATTACATCGATAACCTTGTGAAGATCGTAGGAATCCGCTGGATGCGAAAATCACAGAACCAGTCGAAGTGACAATACTTTGAGGAGGCCTATGTCTAGCAGTGGACGTCTTTCGGCGAACGTTAACTGAATGGACAGTTTTATTATGGAACATAACTAATAGGTGACTCTACGAAGTAAAGAAGATATTTATCTTATATTGATTAGCTTGTCAAAACGGCCAAAACTGCACACTGTGAAGTTCTAAATCAAAGGAACCGCCTATGTGGTCTAGTGGCTAGACCACCTGTCGTCAGACTCAGTCCCGATTTGATTCCCAGCGGGGGCTAAATTTTCTGTTCTGTTTGGTACCAGGTAGGGCTTGTTCTAAGGCCGCCTGGCTAGCTACCACCATCTTATCTAAGTCTGTCGCCATAACAACAATGTTAACAGCATTGTTGTGTTTCGGCAGTTAGAGGCAAGATAGCCCGTTCCAAGATTTCGGGTGAAGCTCGCTTCCACCTTCGGCCTGATCATCACTTACCATCAGGTGAGATACAGGCCAAGAGCTTCCACGATGGGAATAAAAAAAATAGAACCAGCATTTTCAATTAGCTAAGACATCTGTCACAGCTATTCTAGAAAGTTATCACTACTCGTACGAGATGTAAGTATTTCTTGCGTTAATTATACATAGGTACCTATAGTTTAAATTGACTATCTCGTTTGCATAAATGGGTGGAGCCTACATATACTCGTAATAAAACATTTGCTTGAAATATTTTCATTCACGAATATAAGTATTTATTATCCAAGTTAATGAGTACCTACAAAAATTGTAAGGATTATTTGTGACAAAGTTGATAATATGCTATATGCGATGTCCGACGTCAGCGCCAACGCTCCGGTCGACGTCTGAAGGCAACAAGATGCTGACGTCGACGTGTGAAAGAGACCACAACAGTAGGTACATTTCTATAGTAAGCATATCGAGACGGGGCATTCGGCGTGACGCTGAAAGCGGCCGATGGCGTTGACCTTAATGATTTCTAGACTACCGAGACGTCTAGTCGCTCTATGACGTATCGTCTATGACGTCACCCCGTCGATAGCCCATGTACTTGAAATACTAGCGCTACAGGAATGGAGGGGACATGCCATGCATTATTTACCATTGTATATGTTCAGTGTTTATTTTTACTGAAGAGAAATGTCAAATAGTCATAATGAAATATACCCACAGATAAAAATGACCTAACAATTTAAAGACGGGTATTAAGTTGTAGAAGTTAAAGTAAAGTAGTAGTAATTTATATTAAACTTATGGTAAGATTATCGTCAAAAAGTGAATAGTCAAAGGGGATTTTGAAACTTATCCCGTGCAATTATTATAGTCGCCTTAACCTTATCCTACCCTGCCCTGCAGACGGTTATGGTATGGGTGGTACGGGTCAAGTTCATTCCGTACGTTGCTCAGTGATGCGCTTGCGTGAAAATGTGAAGTCACCTGCAATTTGAAACTAATACTAGGAGCCCAAAGATATCAGGAGCTTGATCTGAAACTTCGAAATTCAAAGAGCTACATTTATTTTCATTGCATTAGGTAGATAGCTACATGTTTTCATACATGAAGGAGCCCCACGGTGGGTTACCGCGTCATCAGCCGTCTAGATTTTTCCCAACTATGTGGAGGTCGACTTCCAGTCCAACTAAGTTCCTGGGTGTCACGAAATCCCTGGCTGGTAAGACCGGATGTCAGACTTTTGAGCTTCTGACTACCCGTAACGTCTGTCAAACATCAACGCGTGATTGCCGGAACCAGTGGCTTCACGAACGGGTTTCGGTATGTAATATATGAATGGTCATTCATCCACGGACCGACCTTGGTAAGCGTTGCTTAACCTTGAAGATGACCTGTGCAGCTGTTATTACTTAGCCTTACGATTACCACGTTCACAGATAATAACATTTTATTACAAAGAAATACGTGAAGTTATGATGTTCAAAAGGAAGAAATAATTCAATAACCAAAAGAACTCTTCAAAGATTTTGTTTTGTTAATATTGCAATAAGTAATTGCAATATTAACAATTGGGGATTGTGGCTAAGTTATAACAGCCCCAAGGGTTGATTGATCAGGTTAAGCGACGCTTGCCGCGGTTGGGCCGTGGATGAGTGGCCATCTTTACATACCTAGACACCTCGCCTCGGAAAGCACGTTAAGCCGTTAGTCCCGGCGGACATTCGTGGATATTTGAAAGTAGTACGGGTCGCATAAGCCTGAAAGTCTGACAAACAGTCTTACCAAGTGGTATCGTATTACCCAGTAACTGGGTTGTGGAGGTCAGATAGACAGCCGCTCCATGTAAAATACTGGTATTCACCGGCATCCGATTTGACTGGAAGCCGACCCCAACATAGATGGGAAAAGGCTTGGTAGATCATGAAACAAAAATATACGTTCTTGCACCTACAGTAGAAAACCTACGACAAACGTAAAGGTTGTAAATTACAAAAAAATTCGCTACACTTATTTTCCTTTAAACCTTAGTTTTATTTCTCTTTTAATATGAGAGGGGTTGTCACGAGTTCGTCTTTGAAATTGTTTAGTTCCAAATGTGACCAAGTCTGCTATGGCGCTAAATGCAGGCCGTTGCTCCTCTGAAAAACGAACGTAGCGCCTTATCGTCACTTGATGATCAATAAACGTAAGTTCATGCAAATCGAAGAATTATCATTGTATTAATTATCTTAGCGTTTCAATAAGTGTGAGAATAAAATTGGAAGACCTGATTTGTTTGTTGGTACACCTAATTTATGTACCAACAATCTGTGTTCCTGATTGGATTTCCCATCGGCAAATTTAACTCCTTTAGGGGATGCATTTTCAAAAAATATTCCTTATTGCTCAACTCCATTCTAAAAGGAACTTTTGTACAAAATTTCATGCTTCTAGACCCAGCGTTTTAGGCGGTGCGTTGTCTGGTGGAGGGCGGGCGTTTTTGAGGTACTGTCTTATGTAATTTTGACGTTCAAAAAGTGCTGATTTTCAGCCTAGTTTGAATTTTGAATTTGAATTTTTTATTTTGAATTTTGAATTTTTCTGCCAGTGAATTAATAAATTTAAGACTTTTCTAAAGTCTTTATTTAGATGACTAAATAAGAGGATTAGACATTTATGTAGTTGTTATTCTATATACAATTTTCCTCAATTACGAGTATATTTACTTAGTTTAGATTTTAATGAACGTCGTCTATTTTAGAAATACAATCCCGTAAAGTTAAAGCTGAAATGAATAAAATTAATTTTATTAAAAAAGAGCATTTAACGTAAAGGAAGGAGATCGGATATTTATTTGTGCCACAAGATAAAATATCAGAAGTAGGACTTATGTAGAAACCGCGTGTCAAGCAATGTAAGGGTGCACGGGGGCGAAAAATCGATCTAGCTAGGCTGGGAAATTTCGATTAATAATTTAATTATATCTGGGAAAATTCGTTTTCTCCATTTTCATCCGAGCAGAGTTTGGTCGCCTAGATACTAATTTAATACTACTGAAGGATACCTACCGCAAGACTTTTCATTGGCATAATTATTTAAAACAAAGAGGAGCGCACAGTTTGTTGAAGAATCAGAAGATTAACACTTAAAATGAGTTTAAATAAATAACTACTAAATTATCTATTATGTTATCGACATGCTTTGGTTTATAAAAAAAACTTTGTATTAAGTAGTTGTATTTATATCTCTTTAGAAAATAATATATTCAATTGCTGAAATACTGGTTTAGTGTTTTCCAACACGGTATGATTATTGCGTAAGCGAAGAGTCTCGTAGCTCCCGTAGTCGTTACAATGAGACGCCGAAGCGGCTGGAAGGATTCAATTGTAAATCTTTATTTCAATGTCTATCAAAATTATTTAGAGAGTGCATGCTAAGAAGCTGTTAAATATTTCGCTGTTTTGATTAATTTATCAATATTAGTAAAATAAATTATGAAATATCGCTTTGAGCACTAAAATATGATTATAAATTGCGCGTTTATACGTGTGCATACACGTATAAACGACGTTGACGTGCATATTACGCGCTGCAAACGTAAATGCGCTGTCAACGTGCACTGTGTAAACGTATGTGCAATGTGCATATGCCTTGTTCAAAATCCTATCATTTTTCTTCGTTTTTTATTGATAAGCATCATAAATAACGAGTTATGCATAAAATAGTTTTTGTAAGAGATCTCATAATTTAGTGTGAATAATTTAGATTTTTTATGATTAATTCCCCGAATAACAAACTTTACATTTAACAATTAATGCCTTTTATTCCTAAATGTCGCTTAATGTTATGTAGTGATTACTGACTGATTAACCATAGTTTTTTGACGTTTAAATGTCAAAAATGCGTGATCTTAATTTATGCAGCATTTATAAATAAACAGGATTCCTGTCTATGCAACCATATTTTTGGTACCAACTACCAACTAACTTGATATTATATATTCGAATCAACTGCATAATGCATAGTATTTTATGTATCCCTGGTACAGTGAGAAACTATTGAGACTGCTAAAAATCTTGTTTAATATTTAAAATTAAAAAATCTTCTCGTTGGAGATTCGATACCCCGGGAAAATAATCAATCAATCAATCAATCATTTATTTTGTTAAACATAGGTATGGTTACTCTTATGTCAAGCTAAAAGTACATTTTAATATTCATGTCAGTAACATGAGAATGTTTTAAAACATATATACTGAATATACTTTTTATTGCTTACCACGGAGAGACATAATTATTAAATAATCAGATGCCACGTGGATATACTTGCTTCGAAAACATCATCATTCCCTTGCCTCTTCCCAATTTATTTCTCGTCGGTGCTTTGACACATAAATAAGTACAGAAACATTATTGTTATTCTGACGAAAACATCAATCACAAAAAGTATGTTGGATGTGCAAAAATAAAAAACTGAGCCAAGTGCGTGTCGCACCACGCACAATGAAGGGTTCCGTACCTTGCTTCCTGCAAAATTTTATGATTCTAGATCGACGGCAAGTATCCTGTAGGTTTTGATTTATTTGCGAGTATTAATGTACTATCGAAGAACTTCATATCTAAGCAGTTTGAAAACAAAATCCCATGAACACGATGACCACATCTGTTACCACCCCGGTTCTATAGCGGCCGAGCGCAGCAAGCAGAAATAGTCCTTACAGTGTATAGATATGAACTTCTCCGATGGTATGTATAATAAATGACCGTTTTTTTTTATTGCATTGGTTTATAAGCTGTGTGTTTAGATATCCAAGGGACCGTAGACGTGTTATTAACAAAATGATCCTATAAGGCTTCTGTTTTTTCTTTTAAGGTACGGTATTCTCACCGACCCAGATGACCCCATAACCGTCCTCCAGGAGAGCAGTAGGGCCACCAGTACAGTATTACACAAGCTTGCTCAACGATGCGCCAGGCCGCGTCGATGCTGAGCCTGTAGCTATAAATTCCCCGATTAATAATAATATATATTTGATCCAGCCTGTCCCATCTTACTG
Organism: Xanthia icteritia; assembly: GCA_949128155.2. Taxonomy (NCBI): domain Eukaryota; kingdom Metazoa; phylum Arthropoda; class Insecta; order Lepidoptera; family Noctuidae; genus Xanthia; species Xanthia icteritia. The sequence continues at coordinate 19,572,934 of OX421931.1, forward strand.
TCCTCCCCCCAGCGACGCCCTAAGCCGAGGTTAGTACCCCACAGGGGGTGCTCTTAGCCAGCGCTCGTCTAGTTTATAATTAGAATAGTTTTTGCCCCTGGAGGCTTTGAGTGTAGAAGCTTAAGGCAGCCACAGGAAAGTCCGGTTAAGCAGCTCTTCTGAGGTCAACTGTGAGAAGCCCTAGTGGAAAGGTACGGTACCCTATAAATACAAAAAAGTGCTACAGCCAGCGGTGGAGGATTTGAACTTTTGAACCTCCAACCACTTCATATTGGGCGTTCTGGCCACTGAAATAACGTGTGTTATCAGATCCTCTCTGTGCTCTGTGTTGCAACCACAGAGTATATTTCTGCGCTCCCCACCCATCCCCACCACCATCCATTCCATTCATTTCTATAACCCATCATCTATATTGAGCAACGAAAAGCGATCGAGTCAATAATACGTTTTTTGTTTGGCACCTCAACTGCAACAACGCTAAAAAACGCTGGAATAGGGCAAAGTTTATTTGAATGTATGGCGCGAACAAAATGTTCTTTAAAGTGATATTCCATGTTTTATGAAAGCCTAGTCCTGAAAATATGGTCTGAATGGAACTATACTAGCTTCGAAGCCCATGGCAGGCTACAGCGGTTTCCATGGCAACATTGCAGTTGCATTTCCCTTCCGTGAAAGGAAAACATCGTGGAACCTTTCCTATTATACGATCTAAATACTAGTGGTGGACGGTTAGGTTAGGATGGGTTAGTATATTACTTTAGACCACACTATGTCCTACCTAATGTTATAAATGCGAAAGTGAGTTTGTTTGTTACGCTTTCACGCTGAAACGGCTGAACGGATTTGGATGAAAATTGGCACATGGGTTGACCATGATCTGGAGAAGAGCAGGCTAATTTTTCATCCTGGATCGCAGATGAAGTCGCGGGCAACAGCTAGTAATATTATAAATGCGGATCCGAACCTCCTATTCCCTAAGGGTCTTGAAGAGAAGGAGGAGGAACAAAACACCGGGAAAACTCAAGTAGATTTTTTTATCAAAAACTGTCTGTCTGTTACCTTTTTACGCCATACCGGCTTAACGGATTTAGATAAAAAATGGCACACAGATAGACCTGATGTTAGGACATAATATACTATTTGTTCCGATAGTACGTTCTTGTAGGATAATTTATGACATCCACGCAAGCGAAGTCGCAAGCAAAAGTTAGTATTAATATAAGTGTGAAATTGCCAATACACCTTGAGAAAGCGTGGTGGCAAAACTCATGCCTCTCGCCCTGTAGTGGGATAATAATAGGCTGTAATTATTTTACTAGACTTAAACAATGTTGTGAGAGATGGGTATAGTACAGTGCTCTAACAGTACTTTACTTTTGAGAAAACAAATTTCCTGGCTCACGCTTGTGACGTTCGTGGGCTCCTAGTATTCTGGAACGTATTCGAGCTAGCTTCACACTTTCACGCAAGCGCATTGAGCACCAGACCACGTGTGTAGGGGCTCCACGTTGGCTGTGACTGTGAATACACAATATGGGTCAAGAATGTGAAGTTCAAAGGTATATCTGTAATTCATATGGCGTACATAATAAAGAATATTATTTTCTATTCAAATACTTCAAAGGTCCTGTCATTTTTGTTATTTCTGTAATTTCAAGTGCCCAGCCAAGATGCCACGGTGCGACGGGCGCGGAACCGTGGAATGGACGATGGTGCGGGGTTGTGCCGTTCTATAATACAAGACGCAACTGCCAGATGATGAATCTCCACCGCACAGCACCTGCACAGCTTTAGTTCTTGAAAGTTCTTTCCAAATGGATGACTGTCACAACTGAAAGCATCAGTATTATACTTTTTTCAATATACTTTGATAAACTTTCTATTTTCAAATTGAGCTAACATTTAAGAATAAAAAATCAAGCTGTCAAAAGTTAAACAGTTCTCCGTTAAGCACCAATCCAAACGAGAGCGTTGAATTCAAACACCAGAATATCAGAAATGCGAGGCTGCATTCCTTCTCTTATGCATCTTCGACAGATATGTATTTATTAATGTGTGGCTGAGACCCGCTGCTATTAGTAGAGAACACTGGGTAAACATACATGATGAAGATATTGAAGGTGAAATGCAACAGCTGTAGTAGCTTCACATTTGTTAAGAGTTTATAATAATAAAGGGCCAAACATCTTGATGATGGCGTGTCGAGAGAATAATGGAAGAAGGTAGGTTGATAAATCGTCACTTTGATTTTAATAGGTTTGAAAATAATCTTTAGTTTTCCAGATCCATCGTTTACAGTACCGCAACCTTTTTGATCAAAGCTAGATTTTATTATGTATTTTACTTTATTGCAAATGTACGTCAACAATGTATATGGCTTGGTTAAGGAAATAGAGCATACTGAATGATAGACATCAGACACCTTTTTGCATGAGAAATTTTGTTACTTACCTTTTCTAAGTACTTAATAATAAGATAGCAAATAATTCATGCATTTATCTAAATATTATTTCTAAACCATTCTTCCTGAACTATTTTCTCTCAACATCTTTATTATATATACATATTTTACTATTTATTTCGTCAGACCCATGAACAGGAAATAAATTAAATCCAGTTATTTATTTTTGTACCAAACGTTTCACCTCACATATAACTTGTGGCGGATTTCAAGGTGGATTGGTAGTGGTTCAAATTTTAAGGGAGTTCATCAAGGTGCCTCACAGGTCGACTGTCTGGTCGGTCCATGTTACGACGGTAACGATCGTTCGGATTTTTGCCCGTATGTCTGTTTGTCTGGATGTATATTCCGGATTGACGCAAAAACTTTGGACAAATATTCCTTAACCGTCTAGTCATCGAATAGGCTATAATATTAGTACGCTATTTGCTATGGGGGATTAGCATTATTGAATTTTTTCCGTACACCTCAACAGTTCACTGCGAGATTTTAAATTAAGCTTATTTTAAAATAAAACCCCTTTTTTCTCTCGGTACCCCGGAGTGATCATGAATTACAATTATTTTATTTCGTTCATATATCCAAACTAAAGATGTACCCCAACTACCAAGTTTAAGTTTAAATTAACAAAATCCACCGATGTTGTAGAGGATATGACTTCACGTTCCGATTAACTTGTCAATGCCAATAGAATACACAGTTACTAAATTATGATAAATATTATTCGGGCGAAACATGCTTAAAGGAAGAAATTCGTTCATTAAAGATGTCTCAACCGAAAAATAATAGTAAAAAGAAAGGAATAAAAACGAATCTACGTATCTTATCGTATTCAAAATATCTGTCTAGACGTATTTTAATGAAACAGGAGCTGACTTATTTAAATTCTGATCCCTACTTTTAAAAAAACGCAGCGTAATGATAAACCAGTATTTCGGTTGAACTACATGTTTTTCAAGGGGGTGAGGTTTTATTTTTATCTCCATTGATTGAAAACTTCTTCAGAAGTTTGATTTTCGCTATTGGTATGCTGTCCAATACAGAGCAGGGGTTATGAGTCATAATGATGTGTTTGATATATTATACAGTATGTTAATTAACGAAAGGGGTTTCCATTAACCCAAAAATTATAGCGCCCATGCATGTAAATAAAAAAAAACAATAAAATAGTAAATGTATTTTTTTTTATTTTTATTATTAAATTCATACATAAAAGAAACACTCTAATCTAACGGAAATAATACCTATAGATTATAAACTAACGGTTCTCACAATTTTACGGTGACATAATTGGTACCTGATTGCTGGAATAAAGTCTGATTGGTCCAACCTGTGTTTTATGATGGTCACTCTACGAAACAATCACTGTCGAAATTATAAGAATCGAACGAGTTGGCAATTGTCTTTGGCATATTTCATAACTGCGAGCGTTTGTAAAAGGATAGCGCCGTTTGTTTAATGACGAATCATACAATCTGCCTGTGACAGGTGGTATACTCCATTGGGTTATGTAAATAACTATAGGTAAACAAATTGTAAGAAAGGGATTTTGTAGATGGCACTTTCTTGTTTAAAAATATGTTATTAATAATAATAAAAAAAATATTTTTACGTTATTTTCCTCTTTTATTTGTGTATGTAAAACCTTATCATTTATTCTTAAACTACTGTCCGTTGATGCAACTGCTTGAGCACAATTTTTTTGTTAGATTAATTATAATATAATACTTTGTAATCTGTCTATTGCAAACAGCCCAAAAAGACAAGTTCTCTAAACCTCGACGAATTATAACGTTGCAAACTATCGAGGTTAAACGTTGTCAGGGAGTAGTTCAAATTGTAGTCACTGATCGTAGGGAATTTACGAGGAGTTTATAAGCCAGTAGAATGTCAGTATTTACTACTAACGCGGTCGTCATTTGGCAGGGAAACCTCAGAAATGCAGCCCGATACTGGCTTTCTGTCTATAAACGAACCCATGTTGGAACCTCTTAAATGAAGTACCTGTAAAATAGAAAGTCCTGCTCTAAAGTTCTAAACAAATTAAATTGATTATTAATAAGGCCGACCAATAACAGATAATAACTTTCGTTTTATGTTTGAAGTCTGGAACCATGAACAAAGCTACTAAATACGTTTTGCAAGACGTCTTATTTACTTTCTACGATTTAAAATTATCAGTTTGTTTCGTTTCCATTGCGTGCTGATTTTATCGGGAGCGACCACGTACCACGAGCCAACAATAATGCACGATGTTGCGACCTCGTTAGTACCAGGGACACAGGACATATGGAAGAAGGATACATCTTTTGGATAGAGTTGTGGCGGTCATTGAAGTTCTTATTACATAGCGCGTAGGATCAAAATTCCAATTATACTATGGATTCAAACTGCAACAGATGTCTGTTAAACGCCCGCCCTCGTACAATGAGTTTGCAAAAACGACACTAACTGCGATTTTGCACAATTTTGTCAGTTTTTTGCTGTATAAGCAGATAATTCAATGACTATAAAAATTAAGTAAATGGTAGGCACTAACGGGTTACGAATAAAACTAAATTAGGCAACAACGAAACCGTTCAACCGTTTCTTTTCAGTGACTCTCTGAAACTGAAAAGTACTAAACTATGACTTGTCTGACGTTATTGCTACGGCAGTTTTGCGGTCTGGCTGTTAACGAATAGCTACCATCACTTAAATGTCACTTAAACAGTTCTTCCTATAAAATTAAACTTATCTATGGAAGAAAAAGAGTACAAATAATTCAAAACATTTTGTTATGAGAAGAAGCAGAAACTTTTGTACGGAAACTACTTACATAAAAACACATGGCGGCGTAACTGTCAACGTCATGTCATAGGTACTTACTTAATAGTTAAAATATTCCGGAATCCCATCGGAATCCTGCTGGAAAGAAAGAAAAAACCGAATGAATGCGAAAATCATTCTAAGCCACATCAGTTTTGAGTAAATTTGCTTTTGCAAAAACTGACTCACTGAACGTGAACTGGCCTCGTGTCCGGAGCGCATTAATGATATTATACTGTTACATATTCGTTACTGGTGAGAATTATTATTTTGATACAAACCAACTGAGCAAATTAACAAACATAAAAATTATGTCGGGCTACCATACCGCATCCCCCTCACCTTTTCTGTACAGCGTCCGCCCAGCGAGAACGTTCGTTGCCATGGATACGCGTGCATATCACTAGCGCAACAGGAATCAGAAGGGGTTATCATCTAAGATTATCCACCTGTAGAATTTGACCGAGAATTTGTAAGCCGCGATAGCAAATGAGTTGAAAACGTTATCATTCTCCTGCTCTTATACCAATTTATTTGGGGTCGGCACAACATGTCCCTTTGTTCCATACTTCTCTGTTAGTCCTCATCTCGGTAGTCACCCCCTTTCTAGCCATATCATCTTTCTTTAATTCATCTATCGTCTCTTTGGTCTTCCCCTACTCTTATAGCCGTCGACATTAATACTCAAAACTTTCCTGACGACATTTACGTCATTCCTCCGCATCACATGCCCATACCTTGAGAACCGATTTCCGCACAATCTTTCAGACTTCCTCTTATGTACTCATTTCATTTATTATTCTATCTATTGGTGTAACACCACATTTACCTCTAAGCATTCTCATGCAAATGCCTTTCATTCATCCCTTTTGTGGCCTTTCTGATCCATACAAGACAGTAGGTGTAACCATTGTTTTATATACAATATGTAAATAATGCTGTCCGATCCAGAAGGGGGGAACTGCAATAAAATGACCTAAAAGTAATAAAAAGTCTAATTATTATAGAAAATAAAAAAAAATATTGCTATTTCAAAATTACATTTCAAGCATCAAAATAACCTCAAATTCATTAAAAATGAGCAAATTTTCAACAGGGGTCATAAGTTATGACTTGTAGACACCCACCCGCTAAACGACGGCTGCCCGCGCCTCATTTTATAACCTGGAAAATTTTTCCATTTAAATAGAATTAGACTCTCAGTACGATACCTTACAACATCCTCACGAATACTAAACGCGAAGGTTCTTTGTTAAATAAATGTACTCAAATACAACAAATATTACCAATTATTATTTTATAAAATGATAACTAAAATCTGTAAAAATATAACTAATTGGCAGCATTTCAAGATGCTGCCAATAATGTATGAGGGTTCGATTCCCAGTTCAAGCAAAGTTTCGTACTGAGAGTCTAATATAATACTTACAACACCCTCACGAAATATTTGATGCTATGGACTGGATTACAGGTTAATTTTCAAAATAAAAGCTATTAGGTACGATCAGTATTCTGTATTACTTTACCCCTATTACAAAGAAGAAAAGGGGTAGGGTTATGCAGGTCTAAGTTTGTAATCGCATCCGCGGTGCTGACACATCGGGAAGTACCTATGTTGGACATGGTACGCAATGGGGAGGATTCTCCCTCAGGATCCACCATATCATCGAGACACTGTCTTCTTTATCATCTCAGACCAAATAAAAGAACCAAGACAGAGCGCTGTCAACAGTGACGTGAGGCCGGTTTCGTAAACATGTGTGCACTTAGTGAAGTGTAGTTTGATTGTAAATGGTTGTAAATGTGTGCGTGTGAGCGTGTATGCACAGACCGGAGGTGTAGTTTTGTCATGCTTCACTGCATTACTCGCAGCGCTATGTCTTGGTTTTTTATTTGGTCCAAGATATACATAAGTTGAAATATTATGTCGAATTGCACGCTTTGTGGTTAAAATTATAATAATGTCAATCCGAGTTACTAAATTATCCTCGGTCACGTTTATTCATCAAATACTCATCTCCTTTCGTGAATTGCCGCTCCAAATAGCGTACAGTAGCCAGGTATATATCCTAGATTTACTCTTTATGTCTCATGTTATGCTGGTGCTCCTGGCACGCGTATCCTATCCATGGCAAGAAAAGCAAGGTCCTGTAAGGTTTATTTGCATAATAAAGCTTACCTCTCCTCCGAATCGAGCAATCTTAATTATAAGTAGGTGAAAAAAAAAAGTGTGTTTAAGCTTTTGAAGTGTAAGAATGCTTCCTGGCTAAGCCAGCTTCGCAATACTTAAACTGAGAGGAGTTTAATACAATTTGTGTACTTTAAGCACAGTATTGAAGCGCGATCTGTTTATAAAACCACCTACCTACTAAGGCTTTGGTCTCCTATTTTATGCTACACTATGCGACGTCTGATTTCAGCATCAACGTTCCGATCGACGTCTGAACGCTACGCACAGCGTCGGCAGTCAATACGTCCGCAGTGACCGACGATATTCAGTCGTTGCTCGCGAGTGGTCTTGTGACACTTGACACGACCTGACGTTGCAATGGTTCGAAATAACTAGAGAGAGACGTTTGAATGCCGCGTACGACGTCATAAGTTATTGACGTCGATTCGTGAAAGAGACCATAACAGTACATTTCTATAGTAATCGTGACGCGGCTCCGGCGGCGTGACGTTGTAAGCGGCCGACGGCGTTTATAGGAGACCAGAGCTTTAACCGATGTGCAGAAAATTATACCAAAAAAGGATTAACAAAATAATCCTTTATGTTCATAATAAAACTATTTATATGTAAATAGAAACGTGTAGTAACATACATACTGACCCAACTAATGTATGAATCTAGGTGTTGCAGTTCCCCTTCTATTGCTACTGCATTTCCTCGTCGCACAAGTGCATACAGAAGAATATTACTTATATACTTTTCTGTATTCAGGTGTGCATACAATTACATCCAGAGAAAGCAGGGGGACCCACATCCTGATAGTAATAGTATCCTGGTGCGACTTTATTTATAAATTTTACTTGCATGAGCCCGAACTTTCAAAAAACTTTTCTCAATAAGGTTTTCGCAACGCAGATTTTATTGAGTATGAAATACATGAACTTAAAGAAATTGAACAAGGTCATACACATAATGTGTGAATCAGTTTAGGATTTATGATAATGCATTGAATGCAAAGAAAAAAGGAAAAATCGTTTTATTTTTCAAATAAAATTTAACTAGATTTTTTATTAATTTTGAAGTCGTTTTTTTCTTTTTATTAATCTTAGAATAAAAAAAGCATTTATATGCCTGCATATGTACATGCGTGATACATACAACAAAAGTCGCCAGTTATGTTTAAGTCCCATGTAATAGGAGGCGAGCCTATTACCATCAACCAAGCCGATAAAACTAGACTCCCGGGCTGGTACTGAAAAATTCCTAATGGAATAACGCAATAAAACTTTGCTTGAACAGGGAATCGAACCCTCATGCATTATTGGCAGCATCTTGAAATGCTGCCAATTAATTATTTAATTACAGATTTTAGTTATCATTTTATTAAATAATAATTGGTAATATTTGTTTTATTTGTGTACATTTATTTTACAGAGAACCTTCGCGTTTAGCGTCATAATCAAATCTTGAGATAAATGGTGATTTTTCACATGTACGTCGACGATTTTTGGACACTTGCGCAAAAAAATATTTTTATTCTTTGTCCATATCTTTGTTTTATAGACATCATTATTAATAAACGCGGCGTAAAGTTATGCCAAACTTAAACATCAAAAAATTTATGGTAAGTCTGGTTATAACTTTACTACTCCGCTTTTATTACTAAGGGGATACGAGCTCAAGTGCCCGGACTAACATACAAGTGTAGTCTTCGAACTACGTTCCAAGTTCAATGCTAAAAGTTCAACAGCGTATTGATTTTCCGGTCGATTGCCGCGCCCGATGGAGGACGCTGCCGCCCTAGTAAGACAACGAATATAGTGACGTCAGATAAACTCAACCCCCAGTATTCGAATTACGTCATTAGCAACGATATCAGACAAGTTAGTAAAGGATGAAAGCTTACAGCATCATGCCATCCCTTTTTATATTCGTCAAAATATAATTTGCATAGTTTTATAGTTTTAAAATGTTTTAGTTGACTGGAACTTGTAACAGGCACAATCCTGACTAAAAAAACATTAATATTTGTTAATGTAACCATAACGAATACTCTTTTTCTGACTACTATCAAAATTTTACTACAATATTTCAACCTCGTTTTATTTACTTTAATTAAACAAAACGAGGCGGCTGCTGCAGGTGCAGAAAACCTCAAACGGCGCAAATATAACAACCTTATTGGTAGGTATATTTTTGAGCCGTTTGGGGTTGAAACACTAGGGCCGTAGAGTCCGAGTGCTCATCGAGTATTTCGGGATATCGCCAAGCGGTTGGTCTTCTCTTCATGTGACCAGAGGGCTGGCCAATTTTTAGGTCAAAGAATTTTAGGCACTTATCCCACTGACAGCGATGCGGACGAATTTTTTGATGCCCAATGAGCCTTTCTTTTATTTTTTATAATCTTTTTTCCTGAGTATACTTGTACATAATTTATATATTTTAGTTAATCGTAATTAAAGTAAAATATATTTATACATCTAATGTATAAATATATTTTACTTTAATTACGATTGAATAAATGTATATTTCACTTGTTGTTTAATCTGATTTCCTGGTACATGAAATGCGATCTAGTTTAAAAAACATTGTTAACCAGCGATTGGGATGTAGATAATAGATAATTATATTAATTAGTTGAATATTTTTGGTATCTTGTTTTCTGACTTCGGGCAGTAGTATCACATCTTCATTATTATCCGCAGTACATTTTGTGGTGAGATGGCAAGATGTAAGCTTTGGTTTCTTAACTGAGTTTGCACTGGCGAAACATTCACAACAAAACATGTTGAAATCTCTATTTTCTGCCAATGTTCCATAAAATTTTTGACAGGAACTAGTCATTTAACATGTTTTGTTGTGATGTTTCGGCAGTGCAAACGCACAGTAAGAAATCGGTGAGCGGTCACACAACAACGGCTGTCCAAATACAGAGCGTTATTTGACGGGCGTTATAATATGACGGTACTGCCTTCCTAGGAAACCAAGCTTTAGGAGCTTCGCTCTCTCTACATTAGATCTGTTAACTTTTTAACAGGGAAAGGGATATGTGAGTCTTGGCATCCTACTTTACATGGTTTGATAATTATATAACTGCACAAGGATCTTTCAGCGCGTGAGTCCTACATATTATGTAGGATAAGTTTAGTGCCAAGATTCCTTGGTAATAGCAATAGTCCGGTATGTAAATTATTGGCACCGGTTGGTTAAATAGCCAGATTTTTTAATGAAATTTTCAGTGTTGCTAGCAACATGTTGCTTCCACGAAATCGCCAGTTGTTGATTAGATGCTAATGCAGCTTTACATTATTTTGTTGTGGGATGAGGTGTTTCTGGCGTCCTCGCGGAAGCGATCGGCGGCGGGGATCTCTCGCGTCCGGCCCTAGTCCAGGCCATGGTACGGAGCGAGAGGGCATGGGAGGCCGTCACCTCCTTCTGCGAAGCAGTAATGCTCGCGAAGGAGGAGGCAGAACGCGTGAGGGAGAGGCAAATTTCGCGCCCTCACGCCCCTAGCCGCCGCAGAAGACGCCCTGGGCGTCGGGAATCGCAGGCCGATTCCCGGCCACCGTAGGCGCGGGCTTGCGGACGGTGAGGAATGGGTAGCTCGCCGTCCGATAAGGACCAGGCCCGGGTCGACGGCGACGGCGCGTTGTGTTCCGCGCGCGCCTCAGAGAGATGTCAGCAAGTGAAGGGGTCCGACAGGACCGATGCCTGCCGGGGTTGCGGGAAAGTCTGAAAGGGATACTGTGGCCTCTGGCAACGTACAGGCAACTGAAGGAACACGGGTGGGTTTTAGTCAGTAAGAGTCTGATACGCCCTCCCGCTCCACCCAGAGCGGGAGAAGTTATTTGATAATTTCCCACACAAAAAATATGGTGTTTCTGGCGGGAAAGCGAATACATGCGCTTTCCATCCCTCTTTAGCCCACTCTCGCTTTTCCGACGCATCAGCTCCTACGTCTTATTGTTTCCTGGTATAAAAGCGTTACAGCTTCAATACTCGTTGCGTATTCCACAACGCGTTTAAACGGTGTTACGAATACCGGAATTTAACTTGATTAAAACTTTACCCCAACTATTAATATTTTTATTGGATAACTGTTTAAGCAGGTACATTAGAAAAATATTCTGAAGGTATTTATTTAATTGTAATAGTAAATATTAATGAAGAATTAGCTCAGAAAAGTGAACGTTGTTATTACTGCAAAGATGTACCAGTTCAGCAAACTCTCGCAACGTATTGTACCCTAGTACCAAAGCTGCGTGTTCCACGATGTTACCGCGAGTACCGTGCGTATTTCCGTAATTACATTTGTAACAAAAAATGATTTTACAAATATTTATTATTTATTCATATGTATTTCTAATTTGAGAGACGGCTGTGTTGATCAAATAAGTACTTACAAGATGTATTCGCCACTTTTCACGAATTGAAGTTTTCTTACGTAGTGATACGGCTGCTGTATTTTTTGCATCATGGCTAATATTACTTTATCAACAACTAAGCGTGAATCCCGATTTCTGTCTTCTGCTAAAAGGATGAGAGCGGTGGTGGCCCACTGGTAACGGTTCCGAATTACATGTCACGTGGGTCGTGGGTTCGAACCCAGGCAAGCACTTTACTTTGTGCAATTTATTGCGTCACCACTGCTTTTAAAACGGTGTAGGAAAAGTTTCGTGAGGAAACCTGCATCCACCACCAACACGCACTGAGCCCGCGCGGTGGATTATCGCCCACTCCAATTGTCACTGAGAGGATGCCTGTGTCCGTGATCTAACGTTATAGGGTGATTATGATAACAGGATAACCTATTTCTGCCTTCGCTATCGCCTTTAAGAAGAATCATAATAAGACTATCTGCGCACTTTTTTATGCTATTCTATGAAATGGTGACAAAACGATTAAATTCATTATAATAAGTGTAAAAATGTGTTGTTAATTTTCTCCATGCATGTCCAACTTTACACATATTTTAAGCATTTTAACGCTTTCAAGGACAATTAACGAGACACAATAGAAGTTTTATTGTTTTGACGTTATGGGCGTTTAGTGTCCTTGAAAGCGTTAACCATGTAGTGATCATCACTTAAAAAGTAACACAATTCATAATGTTGAATTTTTAGTATATTGATTGATACTGTTTCAAACGAGTCAAAGGTTCCATCGTGTTTCTTCAGTAGAACTGTTAATTGACGCATGAAATATGTCAAAATTAATTATGTATCTCAGACCAACATTAAAACAAACTTCACAATAAACAAAAACCTTTTGGTACGTTATGCTGTCCTAGTGCACTGAGTTTGATGAAAGTATATACCTGTTTGTACATAAACACTAGCCGCATCTGTAGCAGCTACGCGGGTAGCGCGGCTGTAGCGGCTACGCGGGTAGCGCAGTTGTAGCGCCTACGCGGGTAGCGCAGCGCATATAATACTATAAAGTTAGGATTATTCTTTATTAGATTAAAAAATTGAATTATTTTATGTATTTTTTGTCATTTTAGTTTGGTAACACCGACGAACAGAGATGTAAATTATATCATCACCCTCTTGTACCTTCAGGAACTGTACAAAAATTAAAAAAAAAAAAAAATTGTCAAAGGTATTCTTACTACTAGTTTCCATGTGTAATTATTTGTTTTCAAATTATTTACGATTTGAAAATATATATTTTGACGGATGATGGATGACATAACAAAAATTACGTCCCCATGACAACGAACGAAATTAGCACAACTACGGTACTGAATACTAGGAGCCCATGAGGTATTAAAGGTAGTTAGTATTGAACTGTTTTGCTCCTTAAACTGTTTTCTGTACATACAGCTTACGGTATATTATTGCATCCAAAACGTTTGCCGTGAATGCAAGAATTCTAAGGGCGTTTGCCCACTTACTTATCCATATCCGGTTCGTGTTCGTTTCTGATCCGGTTTGGCCATCCTGGTAATTATACGGACATTTGTGCACTCATGCGTATACGGTTCGTACATTTACTAGGATGGCCAAACCTGATCAGACACGAACACGAATCGAATACGAACCGAATACAGATAAGTGGGCAAACGCCCTTAGTCTGAGTTTCTCTAAGTCTGAATGAAGAAGAAACCATTATTTTCTTCTTAATTGTAAATTTTTTTTTGCTACAATAAATTGTTTTGTTGTTCTAATATTAAAAAAATAACTTTATAATTATTGAATACCGACCAGAACTTAATAGATTCAATTGTTTGTAAAGGAGTATACATTTTAGCAAAAGAGATGGACCTAACAGAAACACGGTTTCTAAGAGCCACCACGTTGTTCACTAGCCACGTGGCGCCCGACGCACGTGGCCTGGTATTCAATGCGCTTGCGTGAAAGTGTGAAGTCAGCTCCATTACGTGATAGAATACTAGGATCCCATGAACATCACAATCGTGAGTCAGGGAGTTACTCACTACTAAAAAGGTTATACTGTACAATACTCATCTCTCATAACATTGCTTTTAAGTCTAGTATTATTTGCATTACGTAGGCACTTCTGCACGACTCTCACTGTTTTCATCGATAAAATGATTTTTAGGAATTTGATTGCTGATTTCTTAGGATTTATGACTAAAATATGACTAAATTGTATAAACAATCGAAGCGTAATACAAAACTGAACGAATATCACAAAGTATTATGTTGAGAAACCTTGCGATTTTTGCTATATTGGTATAGTTAATCGAAGGGGCATCTAAAAATGGCCATATTTAGAAGCGCTTATTTGGCAAATATTTTATACAAAATAACATAATCACATTTTAAAATTATGTATAACTAAACCGCAATTAAAGACTGAATAAGTTGCAAAGGCTTTCTGTAAGAGTACACTTTTATTTATGTTGTTACTAGCTTTTTCCAGCGGCTTCGCCCGCGTGTATTATGGAAATCTTATGTCCTATTCCAGGTCATGGTCTACCCGTATGCCAAATTTCATCCAAATCCGTTCAGCCGTGTTGGCGTGAACGACTAACAAACAAACTAACTTTCGCATTTATTAGCTATTTTATTTATTAGCTATTTTATTAGCTAGGATTTATATGTTTCTGGAGCCTACTACGATCACAAATGCGCCTTCTTCGTTCCAATAAAATGAAGATACTCCGTATTGTTCTACATTTCTAATTGTAGAACACACAATTCAATGTTATTTCTGGCTTGACATTTACTAACATCAAGCCGTGTTGCCCAACGGGGTTTCCCATCGTCAACTTCTAGGGGATGAGTTTCCAAAGAAAAAGGTTGAACCGACTAACTCGTGCACTCCCAGTACCAACATCCTCATTTCTAAAAAAATATAAACTTCCATTTGTTTGGAAGTTTATATTTTTTTAAGAAATGAAATGACTTATATCTAACCCCTTTAGGGGCTGAATTTTCGTTATTTAGTACTCATCTTCGTTATAAGAGGATCTCTTGTGCAAAACTTCATTTGTTTCACCTAGCAGTTTAGGCTGTGCGTTGTCTGTCAGTGAATGAATGAATATAACATATTTATTAAGGACATTATTGTTACATTGACACAAAATTACAGTAAGAATTTTACGTTTGTAAAGTTGCCAGTTGCATTATTTTATTTGGTTTGTGTCCCACCCTGAAGGCAATTCTCGTACTTAAAAACGTTCACATTCAAGTCGCCAAAAATTTGTCAAAAATGTTGGTAAATTGATTGTATTTTTGACAGATTGTGAATGAGATGCGAATGCGAACGTTCTTATATATTACGGGAATTGCCCCCTCTGGTATATTTACTTCGTGTTTTCAACGAACTTCACGTTAGCTGCATCGTTACCACGGACACCGCCGTGGCGTGCCATGTGCTCGAGAGACAGTATTGATCCATCCAGACTGTACAATATTCGAAGCACTAGGTTTTCATAAACCACTAAAAAGCTTTCAGGAATGTATATTTGAAGGTCGTAGCGTTCACTCTGGAAACGGCAGGAATGTTTGTAACACGACATAATATCATTGTTATGTTCTACCCTCAACCGCAATGATGGGTGTTATGAAAACAACGGCATCGATTTCGTAGGTAAATGATAAAAACATAACAAATGTTAATAGTAAAAGCGATTCAGGTCGTCAGAGTCTTAGATCTTAGAGCAGTACCCTAATTACGTAATGCACGATCAATCGGGATTTGAATCGTTTTAAAACAAACTGCTAATCCATTGCTTCATAAGTTCGAAAAAAAAATCTACTCAACAACGTAAATAACGCAATGAATGTTGTTGAACTGTCAAAATGACACAAATTTGTCGTAATCGCTTACGAAAATGTGTTGCGAAATTAGATAGCAGCTCAATATACGGAAAGTAAAATGTCATGCAATTTAGTAACATGTGTGCAACCACTGTAAACTGTTACCTTGCCATGCTTTACTTATCACCTGCTCTGCAAATTGCGATAAAAATCTAGATATAATTTGCATTCACGATAATCCTAAGTTTAATAATATCATAAAGGCGAAAGTGAGTTTGTTTGTTTTGTCTTTCACGCTATAACAGCTGAACGGATTTGAATAAAATTTGGCACGTGGGTAGACCATGACCTGGATTAGGACATAGGATACTTTATACCCCGATATTCTCACGGGATCAAGACTTATGTGGGTAAAACCGCGGAGCGCAGCTAGTAATATAGATAAAACAAGTATTAGTTCTTCTCCATTAATAATTGATCCAGATTAAGTGCAGATACAAAAAAAAAGTTTTGTATCTGCATTTAATCTGTATCAATCATCATCATCTGGATTTAACAACCAACCAATCACCAGGATAGAGTTAAATAAGAGTGCCTTATCTCTAAAACCAATCTCTTACTTAAAACCATCACACAAAATGGCATGATTAAAATCAAATAACCAGCAGTCTTCATCAATTTTGTTAGTAAAAAAGTTTAAACTGTAAAAGGGTGGCGGCACATGTGGGACTTGAACCCACGACCTTCGCGTTTCAACCGCGTACGCGAATGCTCTAGTCTATCCAGCTGAGCTAATGTGCCAAGGTACCAATTGCATCCAAATTCGTAACCTCGATCGTCCTTCAGTGCATGGAGCGACGACAGCGACCTGCGCCCTTGAAATTTTGAGTAGCGGCCAGACACGGAACTAAAGCACTCAAAACAAAACCCTTTTGAACCTTGGGGAATCAAGTCACTTGGGCCAGACAGATGGCATTAATTTCAGTCAAACTGAAGCAGCAATCTTAAATTTCTAACGTAGGTAATAATAATGAATAGGTAGCCAACAATAATGAAAAAGAAGAAGTATAAGAGAAGCAGATGACGAGAACGAATAAGAGGAATGTGGAAACGACCTTCATTAATCCTTTAGCAATCATTTTATTACACTTCATCTTTACAAAACAATGTATGCACAACAAATAAAACGTGGAAACGTGAATTATCTATGAAAGTAAGCAGATAAACGTAATTATTATTGTACATATTATTTACAAAACTGTTCTTTGTTAGTTTCTGTTAGCGTATTCATAAGAAATATTGGTCAAGTCTTCCCCCATATGTATAGCATAAAGGTACCATTCCGTACAAGACCGCAGGAGGCAACTGCAGGCGACGAGTCGCCGCGTCACGACTGATTTCTATGAATTTATACCTTTCGTAGCTAGCGACACGTCGTTGGCAGCTACGGGCGAGTGACAGGCGACACGTGCAGCCCGACCGCAGACCAGTAGTGCCGCCAACGCTCGAGCGACAACACGTTTTTCTATCTTCTATCTACCGACTGTAATACGGGAACTTGAAGATCGCCATTAGGGGCCTGCCGGCGGACACGGACCCCAAGGAGATCGAAGAGGAGCTCCGGGCGATGGGACACCAGCCGGAGTACGTGCGCCACATTAAGGGCGCACAAGGACGACCCGGCTGCGTGTTTCACGCGATTATTAAAAAGACACCGGACGTCAGGGAGATCTATGGCACCACGACATTTATGTACATGCGTGGTGTCAAGATAGAGGCTTGGCGTGGAAAACGTGGGCCCGCTCAATGTCACCGGTGCCAGCGATTTCGACACAGCTCGCACCAGTGCCATCGTCCGCTCGCTTGTGTGCGATGCGGCGACGAGCACGCGGCACGCGACTGCCCCCGCCCGCGGGAGGAGCCGGCCACCTGCGCAAACTGCGGCGGCCCGCACCCCGCGAGCTTTATCAAATGCCCCGTGTTCGTCAAGGAAACTAGGAACAAGCGAGCGGGCACCGTCGCCATTACGGCTACAAACACAAGAGCAGCAGCCGGGCCACAAACCGTGGCCACAGTAGAGGCTCATGGCCCGTCATTAATGGCGGCGGCTAACGAGCCCACTCCTAGAGGAACCCAAGCCTCCTCCTCTTCTCGGCGGAGGAAGAAGAAGCGTGGGGGGAAAGGCAAGAAGCCCCCCCCCCCCCCAGAAAACCAAGAAGCTATCCCTGAGGCCGGCCCTGCCACCATCGCGCAGGTTGTCAAATCAAAGGAAGAAACTCAACTAGTGGACGAACCTACTAGTGGCGCCAATTCGGCGCAGCGGCGGAGCGACGAAGCTAGTAGGTTCGCCCAAAAGCCGCAAGGCGCCGCCTCTGGCGCGACAAAAACCAAGATGGTGTCGCAGCCAATCGCCGCCCGGCAAAACTTCCCGGCGGCGACGCATGGCGGCGCCTCTACCGCGCCAAATAGCGCGAGAGATAAGAAAGAATTCACAACCTGCGCGATAAAGCTACTGATGGACTTAATCAGAGCTATAAGGCAGGGCCGAGACATCGAGGCGGTCATCCTCGACGGTTTGGCCACACTGTTGTCACTTTGCGATGGCTAGACCGTTGAGGATTCTACACTGGAATGCCCGCGGCCTTAGGGATAAGGTCGCCCCCCTCCGCCATCTCCTTCGGGAACAAAACATCGACGTGGCGCTAATTAGCGAGACACACCTGGGACCCGAAGATAGGGTTAGGTTCCCGGGTTACCATGTCTACCGCAAGGATGAAAGGTCGGCTCAACACATCCGGTACCGTGGTCTGGCGGTACTAGTGAAGCGTAGAGTCGTCCATCAGGAGCTCCCCGTGCCGACGACAACGAGCTTCTACGCCCTGGGTGTGCAGTTGCACGTCGCCGGCGAGGAAGTGAATATCTATGCGTGCTACAAGCCGCCCGCGACTCGCCTTATTCTGGCTGAGCTGCGGGCGCTAATTAGCACGCATACAAGCGCAGTCATCCTTGCCGGCGACCTTAACTGTAAGCACCCGGCGTGGAACTCGATGAACACCAACAGCGACGGCCGACGACTCTTCGCGGACGCGGAAGCCTTCGGGTTTACGGTGTCCGGCCCGGAGACGCCGACTCACTATCCGGACGCGGCTACCTACATGCCGGACGTGCTGGACATCGTAGTCCACAGAGGGCTACACCGCCAGATCACGCAGCAAGTCATAGACGACGAGTTACAGTCGGACCACCAACCTGTACTCGTCGTCTTAGCGGAACAGCCGACCCGACTGAAGCCCTTAGCGCCACGTCGATTAATGGACTGGACTAAGTTTACAGAAAGGATGGAGACCACCACGCCAACTCGACCTATAGTTACCTCCGCGGACGTAGAGCGAGTGGCGGACGATGTCACTGCTTGCATCCAGAGCGCCTTGGAAGCGGCGACGACGATACAGCCGGAGGGGAGAGTGCTTTTGCCGCCTCTACCGGCTCATATCAAAGCGATGGTAGCCGTGAAAAGGCGCCTTCGCAAGCAGTGGCAAGTAACAAGATGTCCGACCATGAAAAGAGAGCTAAACCGTCTCGCGGAGAAGGTAAAGGCCGAGTTGTCGGCACACGCCGCCGCGGGCTGGGAAGATAGAATAGACGCCGCTGTCGACAGTTGGCCGTCTGTACACCGTCTTTGCCGCCAGCTGTCGAACACCCCAGCTCCGGTGCGCCCTCTGCTTAACAGCGACGGGGCGCTCAAGTATGCAGCAGAGGACCGGGCGGAGGTCTTCGCCGAGCACCTGGAGCGTCAGTTCCGCCCAAACCCGACCGCCGACGTCGAGCATGTCGCAGCGGTAGAGCAGCACCTCGGAGACTACTTCGCACCGCCGATAGCTCCCGAGGAAACGCCGATCTTTTTCTCGCCGGGCGCAGTCAGACGCGCCATCCTAAAAACGAAGCCTAGAAAGGCCCCCGGTGCTGACGGTATCACCAACACAGCGCTGCGCCACTTGCCGTTCCGCACAGTAGCGGCACTGGCGCGCCTGTTTACGGGGATACTGCGCACGGGGGTCTTTCCCACATCCTGGAAGGAGGGGCGCGTCATCATGCTGCCCAAGGCGGGAAAGAGCCCGGTGAAGCCGGAGAGCTATCGGCCCATCACTCTGCTGCCGACAGTCTCCAAGGTGTTCGAAGTACTCCTGCTGCGACACCTAGTGCAACATATCGCCCCACGCCCGGAACAGTTCGGGTTCAGGGCGGACCATAGTACGACGCTCCAGTTGTCGAGGGTACTGCACCTTCTGACAACAGCGCTGAACAAGAAGGAGTACGCGGTGGCAGTATTCCTCGACATGGAGAAGGCCTTCGACCGTGTGTGGCACGACGGATTGATCTTCAAACTGGCCACCTCCGACGCGCCCCGTCGCGTTGTTAGAGTGGTCTCATCCTTTCTGTCAAACAGGACTTTCAGGGTGGTGGTCGACGGGGCGCTTTCCGGCGCCCGCCCGGTGCTGGCAGGTGTGCCGCAGGGCAGCTGTATGTCGCCGGCGTGTTACTCACGTTATACCGACGACATCCCCACCACTACAGAGGCGACGCTCGCGCTGTACGCTGACGACGCCGCGTACATAACAACTTCGCTCAATGCGAAGTACGCGGCGGTCAAGATGCAGCGCGCCCTCGACCTACTCCCCGACTGGCTGTCGAAGTGGCGGCTATCGGTAAACGTGAGTAAAACGCAGGCGATGATCACCGGGAACGCGCCTGTCCCACCACCCTTGAAACTACAAGGGACCGCCGTCGATTGGTCGCCCCGGGTCAAATACCTGGGTGTGACCATCGACCGCCGCCTCACGATGGGGCCCCACGTCCGCAAGGTCGCCGCGCAGGGTAGGGTCGCCCGCAACCTACTCAGACCTGTGCTCTCGTCCCGCATCCCGGCGCGCGTCAAGTTGGGCGTGTACAAAACGTACATTCGCCCAATCTTGACGTACGCCGCCCCCGCGTGGTTCGCCCTCACAAGGGAGTCGAGCCGCAAGACGCTCCGCGCGCAACAAAGTCTTGCGCTGCGGACCATTGTCGATGCTCCTCCCTTTGTGAGGAATGACGTACTCCACCGGGATCTCGGGATTGAGA
This sequence comes from Xanthia icteritia, assembly GCA_949128155.2. NCBI lineage: Eukaryota > Metazoa > Arthropoda > Insecta > Lepidoptera > Noctuidae > Xanthia > Xanthia icteritia. The sequence continues at coordinate 19,593,725 of OX421931.1, forward strand.
GCCTGGACGAGTTTGTAGGGCGACTCGCGAAGGCGATGTTCGCGCGTGCCGACGCCTCTGCCTGGCCCCATGTCAGGCAGATAGCGCCATTGCACGCGCGCCCGCCCGACGCGAGACCCCTGCCCCGCGACCTGGTAGCGGACGATTGACCCCATCGCACCGGATATGACGCCTCGAGTGAGCAGCACCCAGGTTACACGCAGCTCACTCGAAATAATAAGACTCTACAGATGTACACATACATCTGTTGCGTGGCGTGTTCTAAGTTAATATAGGCATGTCACGTAACTATATACAGACAACCATTACTAAACATGCATCTTACACAACACGTGCAGGCGCGACGTGGGCCGCGACGCACGTTGACACTGAGCGGCGATACACTACAGTACTAGCCGCTCATACATACACGACTGTTTATCCCTCAATCCGTAAACGGCTAGATCTGTGAGCGGGGCGAGGGAAAACTACATATCTACCTGTAGGAGCGTCGAGTCGGCATCTCCGTCGCTGGTCGTCTTCGTCGGGCCTCCCCCAGGTAACTGGGGGTCTCACCTGGCGGGGACTGACCGCCGAGATGTCGTGAAGAAAGCGACGCTATTGTTATTAGCGTCGTGGCGCGCCTACAGAAATACGCATAGCAACCAATAACATAGATGCAGCTTGCTGCATCACATGCTACAGGCCGATATTAGGCCGCATATAGTGAGGGGCCCGCAGTCGCGGGTCACGGTGTGCCTCCGCGGGCGAGGGGCGACGCCCCGAACCCGTCCGCCACGCCCCCTTGCGGGGGCGTCGCGACGTCTCGAACTGTAATACGGGCTGCTGCCGCCTGCTGTCGGATTCGGAATCACGACTGCAGCGTCATGACGCCGTGACGTGTCACCGTGACATGACGCTGCGACACATCGCGTGCAGTTGCTGCCTGCGGTCGGGTACGGAATGGTGGGAACCTTTAGGAATATGCTATACGATTGTAGCTACGCGGTTGTAGCAAAAATTTGTGGCCTCACATTTCCTTTGACTATACACACGCAGTCACGTGAGCAAAGTTAGTTTATTAATGAAAGCCTTGCCAAGAATTTCTCGGTCACTAATGTAAGGTTAACCGCGTGTCAATATGAACTCTTATAATAGGCCCGACATTAAAGACCAAAAATTGCACTGATTTTTGGGATATTGTTAGGATATTATAGATACCAGTAGGTAGTGTAAAACCTTCGAAAGACCTGTGCTAACTGCGTGGTGCTCGAAATGTTCGGACTTCTTTCAGTTTTTGGCTTATAACTTCTAAAAGGTGCATCCTTTGTATTTAATAAGTCACCCAGTACATGTTTAAGAAATACAATTATTTTTTTTCGCTCTCTAGGTCCAAAACCCGAGATACAGCCGGAATGGCTGTATCTCGGGTTTTATATTTCTTAATTCAAAAAGTAAAAAATCCTATAGTTTTACCTGCCTTCCGAGCGGAGTATCTAAAATACTCACCGTTCGAGGAGAGTCATGGAAGATGAAGGTGTAGAGCAGTTATTTAGGATCGTTGAAGGTGAAGTGATGGCGGGACCTCAGCAGACACCTGCGATAGAAACACAACACAATGTAAATTATTATTTATTATAATATGTAAATTACAACGAAAGGGTAGTAATATTCGGCTTATCTTTACGTACTTAGCGAGACAGTCGTGTTATGTTACGTTCGTCAGACGGTTCTTCTTGGGACTCCGAAGACACCTTTGTTGTCAAATCTTGTGGTCAAACGTCGTCGAAATCTTCTTCTTTATCTGTCTTTGCCATGGCTAAGGGAGGAGTATTCAGGCAGGTCTTCCCCTGACAAACTTTGCAGACAGCAGAGCATTTCAGCCCTACTCATTGGCAGGAGCATCTTCTTCCTCCGCATCCCTTCTGGCTACTGAATGACAGAATTTCAGGAGGGCTAGCGGCACTGGTTCCTTGGTTAAGGTCACTGGCGTCAGCCCTTGTTGGTCCACCTCCAGTTGCTGGGCTATTCCTTTACCCCCAACTACATTTGCACCTGGTGGTAGGTACTGTTTGGAAAAAAATGCCTACGTTTGAATTGCTGTATATTGGGTTTTATTGGACCTACACAGCGCTCAAATTGTAGAAAATTTGTATTCTTTAAAAATGTACTGGTTGACTTATCACGTAGGATGCACCACTTAGAAGTTTTAAGTCAAAAACTGAAAGAAGTCCAAACATTTCAAAGTTTTTCGAGCACCACACAGATAGCACAGGTTTTTCGAACCTGCAAACTTGGTGTTACACTATTGGTATCTATCCTAACAACATCCCAAAAAATAATAACAGTGCATTTTTTTTGCGACCTAACGCTATTTTTGTGTCTACAGTGCCTGGCCTATAACTACAAAAAAATCACCCTTGTTACATATTAAGTTAAACTTTTACGTGCGGGTTGTGAATGTTTTTGCCGTAACGAAACCCGCAAATCGCTCCAAATTTACAAGTTATGTTGCTGGGGTTGCAGTCTCGACAAAGATAGCGATCGCTTTACGAATGAATTCGGTTGCAAAGTTCTAAAGGGGTCCCGAGACGGTTAAAATTGCTTGAAAAGCACGAAAAATCACGTGCTAAAGTCTACCGTTTGCTTCGACTATAAACTTTTGTTTGATACAGCCTAAAATAGTAAAATATATCTGGACAAACAAGCTTCGTAGCTGCATCTACCCTCGAGATGGCTATACTTTCATTGAGGGATGGGGTGAATGGGGCAGGAAAGCGTATAAATGTGATTTCCATCCCTCTCTGGCCCGCTGATGTTTTTCTGTCTCTAGTTAATCTCTTGCGACTCATTGCACCCTGGTACAAAAACGTTACGTTTTAAGGTGATACGAGTATTGCAACGTATTTATCGGATGACGAATGACGATGATATCTCATGGTTGAGTTTTTTATTTGGTTTTGTAACTTTATGGTTTATTCATTACACGAATGGTTAAAAACAAAAAGTTTGTTTTCTTTGTGATCAATAAATACGATATTTAGTGAGTATTAAAACATCAGTTTGCGTCTGTCATCTTCAAACGATTGGTCACGGGGTATCAATAAAGATAAAACTAGAGCATCTTCCTACCCCCTGTTGGCATCAACGCATAAAACTGCTACATTCCGTGGAATCTTATAATTCGTTGCGTCTCGCTGCTGGAGCGGCTTGCTACGTAGCAAGCCGTTCCAGCAGTGAGACGCAACGAATTTGGCCTTTTCGGGCTATAATAATAGTTGAAACTTTTAGTTAAAAAAATATTTTAGTCTTACCAAGGAGTCGTATTACCCACTGCTGGGTTGTGGAGGTCAGATCCGCATTAAAACCACGTAAAATACTGGTCTGGTGGTGGCCTGTCATAAAAATGACCAGGCGAACAGACGGCAACGCGCATGTTAAAAAAAAGGATTATATTAGATGTACAGAACTCCGGCGCTCCGGAGTTAGAATTGCGGTGTCCCACGCAGTGCAGCAGGGGTGCTCCTGAGTCAGAGCCACGGCGTCCCCACGACGTGCAGCAGGAGTGCGTCCTACACCATGCAGCAGGGGTGCGTCCTACAGCGTACACCAGGGGTGCCCCGGCGTCAGAGGCACCTACGCCCAGAAACGGTCCGTCACCCGTGCAGTCAGGGCGACCCACGGACGCAGGTGGAAGGGCCGATAGCAGGAGGTAAGCTGCGGCGTCCCTCAACATGCAGCAGGGCGGCAGCAGACGCAGTTGTACAGCTCCGGAATGTGGCCATCCGGCGACTACCGGACGCTGCTTACGAAAATGGGCCGGAGTCCGGGGTCCTCAGATGCGGTCAGAGGGTAACGACTTCAGACTCACCAGAGGGAAGAGGGATGAGGAAGGAGGACTCTAAATGAAACTTCATGTTTTTCGCTTGATACTGGATTCGATTATTATCTATAATACTGACTTGATTAGCGCCCTACTTAAACATTCGACACGTCGAAAAAAAAAAAAACTTAAATTGTTTGCCTTCCAATTACAATATTATAAAGGTTAACACGGACCATGGCCCCTTTACTAAAACTTTATAAAGATTTTTGACTGGAGACAATTCAGAAGGATGACAATATTTACCATAGAGTGCGTTTCATCAAATAGTTCCTATGCCGAAATGTTGGCTCCACTGCCTATTAGGTAGCGCCTTAGCGTATTCCTGTTCGTCCTACAACAGTGGCGGAGCCAACATTACAGCATAGGAACTATTTGATATTTCACTCTAGATACCGTCAAAATATCAAAAAATTTTGACTATAGACAATAGTCTAAAGCCTAGACAAACGTTGTCGGACGCATTGAGGTTCAATGTAAACTAGAGAAGCTATTACGAGAAAATATGTGTCCCCGCGGATGTCGAATGTGACAACCGCGATGTATGATAATTCAGCATAGATAACGCTAGTTTAAAATAATACATATTATATGGTATTCAGATTGCCTGCTCTAGTTTACATTGGAACTCAATGGTTGGAAGTCGCGTCGGTCGATAGTATTTATTTTATTTTATTACTAGCTGCTCCCTGCGGCCGCGGTTTTACCCTCGTATGTAAGTTTCGATTTCGTGGGAATATCGGGATGGAAAGTATGTCCTAACCTAGGTCATGGTCTACCCATGTGCCAAATTTCATCCAAATGCGTTCTGCCGTTTTAACGTGAAAGCATAACAAACAAACAAACTCACTTTCGCATTTATAATATTAGTTGAAAGCATTATCTTGAAAGCATTACGGTTTTTCTTTAGAATTTTTGTTTTATCGTTTTTTATATTTTTTTTATTATTCCCCTGATGTGGGGTATTAATCTATGTCCGTAGGTGAGTCCCTATCAGAATACCAGCGTTGCGGTATTTATTTTTTAAATACGTAATCGCAGCATTATGCTGAGTTAGGAGCCTTTTTGACCTCGCACAGGATCTCTTTTCTTTACATAAAAACTACTTCGATAAAAGGAGGAGGTTATCAATTCGGATGATTATATATATTTTTTTATGAATGTTTGGGCATAACTCCGTTATATATAGACGGATTTGCAAATTTCTTTATTTGTTTGAAACGGTATGCTCTCGAGGTGGTCCCATATAAATTGTATTACCTTTGCTTGGGTACTTTTTGGGTTAGCTTCTTCTTAAGTATTTCACGGGTTGCGATTCGACTACTTTAATATGGTTGCCAAGCAGTTTATGCTCGTCACAATGCATATGGAGAAGTAGAGCTGGTGGTGAAGTACCAGGAGAACTCTTCAACGATTAACGTCCCTGCATCGGGAAAAGCAATATTTTGTAAAAGGTTATGAGTAGTTGACATTATTTAGGCTATTCTAACTTATAAATTACAAATAATAAAAACAAAAACTTTGTTCCTTTATCTCGTAATACGTTCACATGTTATGTTTTCCTAGTAATAAGGTGGTTTGTTGTTGGTCACCCACCCACCTATTTTATTGGCTGACCAGCTTTTTCCCGCAGCTTCGCTCGCGTGGAAGTTGGAAATTATCCCATGGAAACGTACTACCGGGATAAAAAGTGTCCTCCTGTGTTAATCCATCCAGTTATAAACCATCTGTCTGCCTCATCAAAATCCTATTTATTAGTAGCATAACATAATGATTGAATACTATCGTGAATTCATGCAAGCCTAGTACTTTTAATTAGGTTACTACTGCTCATAAATTGTGCACAACGTCTAAAGATTGAAATATACTATCTTGAATTTATGCAAGCCGAGTACATTTTGTACCAAGTTTAAAATTTATTTTATTAACTCCAGGAATAAGATTTTTCATAGAATAAGATTTTTCATACAAACGGATTCCCCCTTATTTTTCGAAAACCCCTTATAACTCCCCTTCTATATAAAAGGAAGCTGTTTCTAGTGCCAGTAGTTTCGGCTCTACGTTGATATGTCATTCAGTCAGTCAGTTTCTCCTTATTTTTATGTCGTGGCCAGATCTTTAAATTGATAATTTCATGAAATGAACATCGACTACTGGTCACATCATGATGATGTGGCCAGGCCAGATCATTGAATACTCAACGTTTAACGATATGAACAGATAATCGCAACGCAACGTGCAGTTCCAGTGCTTAGCTAATTGCTGCCAAGCGGTTGTTTGCGTAACAACCGCTTTAATCAACTTTACGCATTTTAGGACCCCCAGAAGTATTGACTAGCCATTACGTGTATCTTATGAAATGCAGAAGTTTATTGAAATTACAAAAAAGTTCACTCGAAAAGTTCTGAGCACATGAAGGACTTGAACCCCCGACCTCCGCGTCCTTACTTATAACTGAACGCGGCGCTCTATCCCACTGAGCTAATGTGCTGAATGTGCTGGTGGTACTAGGACCGAAACAGACGTTCCCTTGAATCCCTGAATGTACCTATTAACATTTCAGTCATTATTTTACTCCAAGATCAACTCGTAAAATTGGTTTTAGTTTGACCTTTCTATGGTTTTATATATTTTTTGAGAGAACAGGTGTTTCAGTACTTCGAACTGTTTTGTAACTTAATAACTGCTTGCAGGCAGACTTGAAATTGAAATCCTATAGGAGAAGTAACAGTTTGACCTAGTCGGTACTCCGGCCATATTATGTTTCTTGCAAAAGTATAGGAAAATATAAAGTGAAGGGTTGACTTGACTGAGTGAGCTTGACGTGAAGCGGTTGACAATATTGACAGCACCGTTTTCACGGCGTAGATCGCAAATCGCAATTCCCATGGAGCATCTAAGAAACTATGGTGTATCAATGCAGGCTTAATTATTGATTGTTAATGGATTATCGAAATTATTATAATTACTAAAACAACAATAAAGAGGAAAACACACCACACTGTACAAAACGTTTAAAGTAATTTAGAACTTATTTTATATTCTCATTGTATTATGTTCTTAGTTTATGTATTATTATTATTATTTCATAAAATGATGTTACGCACAAATACAGATATACCTATATTTTTATTTTATTACTTATATGTACCTGCAACAGTTTTTACTAGAAAAATTTTTTTTTGACTTTCACAATTATCTAGACTGACAGTGTCAGTTCCACGCTGAACGTGAGTAGAATCGATAGATTCATAGGGGACAGACAGCGCAGTGGGTTGCGCTTGGAAGTCAGCGCAGTTCTGTCGTCTGTTACTAGGAGCACATGAGGCATTAGGAGATTTTAAATATGAAAACCGATAGATTTGCAGGGCCCAGCCAGCGCACTGGTTGCGCTTGGTAGTGAGCGCAGATCTGTCCTTTGTTACTAGAGGAGCACATGAGGCAGCAGGTGATTTCAATTATGAAACAACGAAAACGAGGAGCCACATGATGCGTTGAGGCTGCTGTGCGGCATTATGATCCGTGCTACTGCATCATCCTACATCTGTATGTAAATCATAACATTAAAAAAAATGAAGCTTGTCGTGTCTGTCTGTGTGACCGCGTTGATATTCAAATTACGCAACGGATTTTGATGCGGTATTCACCATATTTTTGAGAATTTATTGCGGAATGTTTATTTTTATGTGTACAATACACCTTCTTTTTTTTGGGTTGGAAATTATCAAATGACTTCTTCCGCTCTGGGCGGAGCAGGAGGGCGTGTTAGACTCTTACTGACTAAAACTCACACGTGTTCCTTCAGTTGCCTGTACGTTGCCAGGGGCCACCGTATCCCTTTCGGACTTTCCCGCAACCCCGGCAGGCATCGGTCCTATCGGACCCCTTCCGTTTTGGTCACCCCGATCTCTTTGAGGCGCGCGTGAAACACAACGCGCCGTCGACCCGGGCCTGGTTCTTATCGGACGGCGAGCAACCCATTGCTCACCGTCCGCAAGCCCGCGCCTACGGTGACCGGGAATCGGCCTGCGAATCCCGACGCACAGGGCGTCTCCTGCGGCGGCTAGGGGCGTGAGGGCGAGAAATTTGCCTCTCCCTACGCGTTCTGCCTTCTCCTTCGCGAGCATTACTGCTTCGCAGAAGGAGGTGACGGCCTCTCATGCCCTTTCGCTCCGTACCATGGCCTGGACCAGGCCCGAACGCGAGAAATCCCCGCCACCGATCGCCTCCACGAGGACACGGCGATGCTCTGCCCAAGCCGGGCAGACCTCCACCGTATGCTTAACCGTGTTCTCCGGGCGATCCACGCAGTGATGACACCCGGGCGTTTCCTCCCGCCTGATACGAAACAGGAACCTCCCGAAACAACCATGTCCGGTGAGGACCTGCGTCAGGCGGAAGGTGAGGACGCCGTGTCGCCTCTCTAGCCACTCCTCAAAGAGGGGACTTATCGCCGCAATAGTGGCGTGCCCAGCACTGGGTTGCGATAATCGCACTCTCCATGACGCCATGAGATCACGCCGGATCTCTGTCCACTGTGCCGCGACTCGCGGCAGCGGAGTTACGCCCCGGTGTTTCGCCTCCTCGCGCCACTCCCAAATGTGCGCGAGGACTTTTGCCTCCAGATCCCATGGCGGTTATCCGGCAAGGAGGCTCGCCACCTCACCGGAGACCGTGTGGTATCCCCGGACCAGCCGGGTGGCCATGACCCTCTGGGACGCGTTCAACCGGCGGGCTGGCCGCCGCCTTAATGAACGCAATGTGTACTTACACCTTACATTATAATTAAATTTACATAATAATAAATAAATCTCCATGTTCTGACAAGTCAAACGAAACAGGGGCTGGTCGCACTTTATCATAAACTTTTTAAACTCAATTCTGTTTTACCGGTTGAATACGAGTTTATATCTTTTTGCTCTAAAATTACTTTCGCCCTGCTCGAATCATGAAAGGTATAATATTACTCTTTACGTTTACCCGTAAGCTATATAAATATTCATTATACTTTTTTATAAATAAGCAACATAACAGAACACTATGTTTTTATCATATAAGGACAAAAAAAAAAAACTGCTTATTTCATATTTTATTATGGGGATGCGTAGACGGTTTCTAATCTACTACGGCCTCATAGCTGCGTAGATGCCGTAGCCTTAACGTCAGACACTTCGTAGCAACCCCATAGCCTTACCTTGAAAACGAGGAAGTCGTAAAGCAATATAAAATGTCACATACTGTTATGACACACTAATGGCACTACTGTGACATGTTTCAATTTAAATTGCTTACTAATGAAAGTTTTCTGTTATATTCTGAGATAGGACGTGCTATTTTTCACAAAAACAAATATATTTATTATGCTTTTGTGAAAAGTAAATGTATACAAAAAGTCCACAGCGAGGCGGATAAATTTTTGGACGCCATATTTTAGTTTGTGAATAGTTTTAATTAAGTTACTATATAATTTAGTTATTTTATTTTTTTAATTATGTGTAAGTTGTTATTTATATACTATTATATTAATCCCTTATACAAAAATAGATATAACATTAAATAGCCAGTAAGTAGCAAAACTCCAAATTAAAATACATTGAGAGCTTAGTCTACAAATATGATGAATTCGGTTTCAATCACCCTAAACTAAAATTAAAAATTTATATAACTCCCGATCTCGATGCTTGTTGCCTCTCTATTATCGCTACCAGCCAGGACACAATGAAGCAGGTTGGTTATTTATTAGCTAGTAACTCTTCCTGACTCATGTTGTGCTAGTGCTCCTGGCAGGCGTACCGTTTCCATGGCAACAGATTCGCCGCGTTTCTCATTGCTTCACCTATTGTTATTTGTTTCACACGAACGCAAATTACTTATTTTGTAGCATGCAGCAGCTCGTCAATTATTTAGGAATTTACAACATAATTTGATTTATAGGAATAACCGATGAGTATACGATGATATTATATTGAAAATATGTTGTAGTGTTAGACTAGGTAGTACAAAAAATCATCACACATCTTCTATACATATAATAAAACTGTAGAATCCGGTGTCTGTCTGTCTGTCTGCCTGTTTGTTTGTTCGCGCACATCTCCAGAACTACTGAACAGATTTTCTATTTGCAACCCTTTACATTTTTTTAAAAAGTCTTTGAAAATTACCTCCTTGGTTGCCATGGTGTCGAAGTAAAAAGATCGTTCCATTTTTTAATTAAATGACAGATTTGAGTTTTCATAGTTATTTATTCGGTCACTAAACACGACAGGTGTGGATTTTGATTGTAACATTGCCGGCCGCCTACTCGAATATATTATCATCATACGTCGGCCATTTGCAATTTATCTCGAAGAAGGTTGTCTAAATAATGCTTCTAAAATACAAAATAAAATAAATATTTGAGAAAAATATGTTTGTTTGCGGTAAACAAAAGAACATACTCGTAAACACAAAAAAGGACAATATCTACGCATACCGGTCAGTACCGTACCGGCCCGTCTACAGCTATAGTTTTGGCGCGAGAGTATTTCGGAACTGTTTGCTGTTGCAACCTTCTCTCTATCCTTATCTCCTGGTTCATTGTGGAATATTACGTTCCGTTTCCATGGAACCATAACTGATATTGTATCTCAAGCAATTGAAAAATGTATTTCTATCACCACTAATTTACGTGAGTCAGAACATTCAGAAAATTGCCGCTTTCCCGCCTTTTCTATACATATTATAAATTAAAGCCGCTTTTCGTGTTTGTCTGTATGACCGCGTTGTTGTTCTAAGCCACGCAACAGATTTTGATGAGCTTTTCACCACCGTTTAGAGATTTTATTCCGGAAGGTTTATGTGTTTATTCTTAGTTTTATAACTAAGAAATCTCGATGTTTTGTCCAGTTGTAAAAACCGTGCGGAGCAGGAACGGGTCGCTAGTTTATACATTTCTTTTTCTGTGGAATTCTACCAGCCAGTATTTTTTATCACTGATGATGGTAAATATTTCGCTCAAATCTATGTAAATTAAATAATAATTTAGTGACAAGTAAATTATAAGTACTTAGTCATGTTACAAAAGTGTTGATAATATTTTTTAATTACAATTTTACGCCGCGATATAACAGAGTGGCTGAATAAAAAGTTGTCATGGACACGGCTTGCATAGTTTTTATTTTTTTTGACAACAGGGATAATCGTTTCCCCGGGACAAAAAGTACTATTTTCATCCCTCTGATCAGGTAACTTCAAGCGTACTTTCCAAGTATGAGAAGTGAAAACATTTTTCTCACGGTAGTTCTCAAGATAAGGGCTTTATATAAATAAACCCTTAAAACAAGTTTCAAATCAATGGGGTTTCCCGAAGAAAAAGATCTTCCAGTTTCATATATCAGGCGAAAAAAAAAATGTTTGCTTCAGTATTTTATTTTTTCTAACAATTATCTGAGATCAAACATCATAATTGGGAATTAGTAAAATCTAAAACATTATCACGCCTATTTTCTACGAAGGGTTAGGCATAGGTGTGTAGGTTAGATCATTTTATTGCAGGGTTTTTTTTAAAGTAAATAGTAACCTACTAACCTAACTAAAAAAAACGTGTGCGGGCGGGGGACCCACGTCAGGAACTTTATCGAACATATTAAAACAAAAAAAAATGGTTGCCTGTAAAGTCGGTATACGGGCGAAAGTTTTACGTGACAACGACTTTGCGTGCCTTTCACTTTTTATGTCTGTCTCTCTCGCTCTTAGGCGGGCTAACCATGCCCGAGTGGAAGGGACGCGTGCCTCTCACTCGCTCTCATTGTGAGCGCATAACGTGAGCGGAGCGTAACGCAGTTTCTTGAAGTGTCACCCGGCAAACCAATTTATAAGACGTTGTCACGTCAAAATAGCCATGGGTCCAGCTGTTCTCAAGTCACGTCAGTCAAATCAAGCGCTTACCAACGAACATCATTTTTAATTTTTATGATATAGAAAGGCCAATATTTTCGCGAAGATTGTAAATAAATATCCAGCTTCCACACGTCATGTGTCCCTAGTATTAAAGTGTCGGGGAGCGATATCATTGGCTCGTGGTACGGGGTTGGTTCCAACGTTTGAAACAAAACTAAAATCTGTCTTCTTACTAACTGATGGTAATATTTTAAATACCCAGATATACCCAACAGTAATATAAATATTAGCGGACCGCCCCTGCTTCGCACGGTTTTGACGACTTGACAAAACATCAGGATTTCATAAACACACAAAGACTTTAACTTTAAATGATAGAGACAACCGCATTAAAGTCCGTTGCGTAGTTTATAAGAACAGTCAAACAGACAGACACGAAAAGAGAGCTCATGGCTAAGTAATAACTGCACGGGTCGATCCGTTAGGTTAAGCTACCCTTGCCGGGGTTGGTCTGTGGATGGGTGACCATCTTTACATACCGAGACTCCTCCGTGCCTCGAAAGGAGTCCTCCGTGCCTCACGTTAAGCCGTTGGTCCCCGCTGTCATTCGTGGATCTTTGACAGTCGTTAACGCCTCGTTAACGTCCCGAAAGTCTGACAACCAGTCTTACCAAGTGGTATCGTATTGCCCAGTTAAAGGGTTGTGGAGGTCAGATAGGCAGTCGCTCTATGTAAAATACTGGTATTCAGTTGCATCCGGTTAGACTGAAGGCTGACCCCAATATAGTTGGGAAAAGGCTAGGCAGATTTTGACAGACAGACACGAAAAGCGACTTTAATTTTTGGGTTTTTTTATTAGTTTGTACTTTTATTTCCATTACAATATTTAATACAACTAACTATATTCACTAGGTACTAAATTAAATGACTAACTAACTATAAAAATAAATACAAAAAGACGCTAAGGCATCGAAGTATTCGTTCGCATCGATGTCATCCGGAAATTGTCAGGTTGAATGGTAATGCTAATATTTTTTGGCCAAAGATCGAGCCGGCCCTCTGGTCACGTAAAGTGTCGACCAGTCGTCGGCGAGAAATTTCCTTAAAATAATATGAATAGAATAGAAGACAGAGGATAATGAAAAATTCATCTGGCCTTTATGCTTGAAATGTAGATTATGGAATCACCTCCATTGCAAGACGTGTATCAGGTATATCATAATACCTGATACACGTCTTGCGTTATCCTGGAGGTGAAAATGGAAAAGGCGGAAGTTCTCAAACTTCAATAGATAAAACATGTAAAGAAAAACAGATAAACCAGTGTACTAAGTACAGAAAGGTGATTTTGGATACTCATATTTTCTCTCACACGTTAATGAACTATTTTTACATAATTTATGTTCTATACTGAACACAAGCATCGTCATGCGCCAACCCTGAGGAAACGCCAATAAGATAAAGAACTTAAAGCTACATTCATATATAAAGTATGTCTAAAAATTTCGATAAACGTCCGATACTTGCGATTTAAGTTAGAAAATTGCAAACGACACATCCCGACATACGACAACGAAACATCCTTCGTTAGTTTAATACGAGGCTGAACTAACTGAAAGTAAATAAAGTGCGAAGTTGACCACAAAAGTACGACTTACAATACTAGGAGCCCATAAAGCAGTACAGTATTGAAAGAAAAAAATCAAAACAGGTGTAACGGAATAAGTACTACTTCAGCTTTAAAGAAGACTAAGCTATAATAGAGCAGTTTTAAGGTCTACTTTGCTTCTCGTTTTATTGGTACTTTGGCTAGTATTCCTTCAGCAGGAACATGGTATCCTCGATATTATCAGGGTTTAAAAAAAAACGCAAAATTCTCATTGGATTTGACATAATAATTATTTGCATGTAAAAACAACGTTATCAATAAGTTAAAGTTAGGGAACTGTTTGTATTAGTTAAATATTTCCAACTTTAACCAAGACGGCCGCCACAAAGCTGTGTTTTGAGGTTATATAGTGCTAAGTTTCAAAACGATAAAAAAAACGATTGATTCTTAAGGCGAAAATACACAGGCTTCTGTAGGCATGTGTATTTTCGCTATTACAGTAGTCGCATACCTATGGTGTGCAACATCTGACATCTCACCTTGGTAATAATAAACAAACATTAACATAATATCCTGAAAAAAAATGATTCACTTATTATTAGTAATGATTAATTAGTATGAATAATATTTTTTTATTAAAAATTTTATTTTATTTAATTAACACTAGGAGTAATGCAATTTTTTATTGAATACAGTTATTTTTGTTCATTTTAGGGGAGAGCGGAGATAATAGACTTATGATAACTAAAATATGAGACATATAGGTATAATTGTAAGTTCATAGTATTTAAAAACCGTTGAAAAATGGGTGAAAATATCAAAACTTGTTTTTAGTGTAAACATGCTCGTTTTATTGTTAACTAAATTCTTATAAGTTTTATAAGAACCAATAGGAAATATTATACAGATTCCGAAACAGTTATTTTTTTATATGGCGTCCATAGTAAAATAGCGAGAAATCGGGGTTAAAACACAAGTGGTCCAAAAAGAGGCCTCATCAAGGCCGTTTCTGACGGCAACTCTAGAACCGCGCGCGCTTCCCCGGCTTCCTGTTCTGTCCCTTTTCACGAAATCACTCTCCCAAAGTTTGTAGAAAAGCGAGAGGAAAGATGTTATACATCAAAAACATGGCACAGGTTCGACTGGTAAGCTCTTATAATAAAAATTAAGACAAATGTCGGTCAGTTTCATGACAACATTAGGTTGCTGAATTAATAAAACATTAATTAGCAATAAAGAAAGAAAGAAAGAAAATAAATTTATTTGACTCAGATCAAGGCACACAATATTCACACAAAAAACAAACAAATAAAACATAGAAAGCTTAAAACAGTATTGTGTGCCTCACGGCTGCGCCAAATAGGCCCAGTTCAGCATAAATGCCAGACAACTAGTGTCTGACGCTGGTTTTCAATGAAATATTGTCATTCGTCGACGCAAGAAGTCGGCTGAATTTTCAAAACTATTTATTTCTACGGGAATCAAAGCGTATAAGTTTGTTATTTAAACTTTAAAGTCATGTACCTAAAACAATTGTATGTTGGTGTTTAGAAAACTAACAAGACTTGGACTTATATCTTGTCGACTAACGTTATCAATGAAATTGGTATTTATTTCTCAAACCAAACACAAATAAACACTATAAACAAACGTTATTTTATCAAAGTTGTATATTCAAAAATCGATTATTACTTTTTGAGCGTTGGGATAGCAATTTTTTTTTTAATGTTGTTCATAGTCCCTATCAGGTTTTTATGGAAAGAAAATTTGGTAAAGTTCAATTTTCTCTGTACCTAATATTTATTAAGAAATGTCATGGTTCAGAATTATGAATAGACAGAGGGCTGGTGTTGCCAAGTCATAGGTCTCGAGTTCGAACCCAAGGCACGCACCTCTGACTTTTCGGATTCATGTGCGTATTGTATAATTATCACTTGCTTTAAAAACGGTGAAGGAAAAAATCGCGAGGAAACCGGCATGCCTGAGGGATATTTTTCGACGGCATGTGAAGCCAAGTCAGAGGCCCATGGGTGGTTTTAAAACTAACCACACGAAAAGAAGAAGAAGGAGGAAGAAAGGTGTAGCCAATTATCTAAATAATTATTAAACAAAACCCAAAAATTAATTCACTAGTGACTACTACGTTGGCCTGTAAAAGGTAATGCATGGTGGTCAGATATTATCACCACACCTCACAAATTCTATTACGATAGAATTTATTTATTTATGTGTGATGATAATATTTAGTGTTTAAAAAAAAAAATGTCTCATTCAGCATTACTGCACAAAAATAGTATACATAATTATATACTTTTAAATATATGAGGATGATTGGCATGGTGGTTCGTTGTTTCTCTAATTTCACGTCAAGATATTGCCATGGCGCACGCGCGGTGCCGGACTAAGCCGCGCATGCCGCGCGTCGCGGCGACGTGCTGGCGACGCGTCTCGTCCGTCAGGGTAGGTTTATCACAAGCCTCGATCGGACGGCTTGGGATAAATCTATCCGAGTAATGAACAATATAATCACACTTAAATAAATACATGTATGTATTTGTTTGTTTGTAGCAGTTGGCTTATTTATTTTAGTTCTTTCTGGACCGATTGAAGAGGTCTTTTAAAATAAATTAAAGTTTTGGAATTAGTTTTCTTTGTTGTTGATTAATTGATTTTGTTATCGATCTTGATAGCTTTTCTTTCTCTGAATCCAATGAAAGTAGGATTTATTGCATGAAACTCAGTTACGGAATCATAACAATAAAATGTGGTTCGTTGGTAAATGAATCACTTGAGAACGGCTAGAGCGATTTAGCTATTTTTTTTGTGGTCCAACTATGGTTATTATTAAAAGAAAAATTGTGAATGATGCCCGGAACCTTGAACAATTCTGAAAAACTGAGTCTATTTTTTTTATGGGTATTTTTGTATGAAGTCAATAATATTTTGAATTTGAAATGAAAATTTTATTGACAATTTATTTTATTTTTTTAGTCATTAATAAAAGTTACATTAGAGTAATCTATGCACAGACTTAATTGAACTTTTACCTGTATTATCTTAAACAACCACGGCAGATGACTGATAAGACCAAGTTAATCCACCTGCTTCTTGATTGCCTCCTCCAAGTCATTGTAAGTTGTCTTCTCTATAAGCTGGTTCGGTAACGAGTCTGCTATCAACGATATTAAGAGAAGCTCATCTTCATGTATCAGCTTAAAAGGACTCATGTCTCGGAAGACTTGCATGATAATGGTACACTCATTGTCTTTACAGTTGACTCGCTTCACTGTGCGCATAACGAAGGCCGAGGTTACGGATACTGAAGTGGTAGTGAATCTGAAGTAGTGGGAAAAAAACATTCTAGAATGTGGGACTGGATATTACGGTCAAATTAGTTTTATAAGTACTTTCGAATAAGTAAGTAAGGTCGTTACCTGAAAAAGAACGGGTAGGTACGTTTAATTAATTAAGGTACTTAAACACATCAGTGACAACGCAGGATAGTCATAGGTTGGCCAGAAAAACCTGTTTCGATTCGATACTACATACATAATACAATATAGAAACCGTAGATATTTAGTTACTAGGATATCATAACCTCTACACACGTGGCGTGGTTTCGCAGTGTGTTCAATCATTATTATTTGTGTTGCATGTAAAACTGGGCCACTTATAGCCAAGCCGCTACTAAAAGAAGGTAACATTTTATTGCCATTATTTTACAATACTAGGTATTGTTTTTTGAAAATAGTTTAAAAACAAGCTATGCAAGACATTGGTTTAAACTTTGGATTCCAGTCCAGACAGGTGTACCTAAATAACTTACCTACCTTTCCTTTTGAATAAAATGATTTAACTTAAGATATAAACTAGATCCTTATATATCTTATTCCTACCAACCTGTTCCGTGAAATGATCCTCACACAGTTTGTCTTGTGTAGAACTTCCTGGCCAGGGTGATGTTCTCTAGAAAGCCACAAGATGCGAGTTTCACCCTGATGATGATATGTCTATCGGGCACCATCATAGCCACCGTACGGAACTGGATCTTCAATTTTTCTGGTAACTCTGTACGACCGGCATACCCGGGGTTCTGTAGTAAAAAAAGTGAGACAGGACTAGGGATTCAACTGTTAGCGCTTAGATGTCAGTAGGTGTATACAAAGATATTTTGGTCATGACTAAGTATTGGAAAGTAGATTGTTGTGCATAGCTGTGAAGCAACCTGAATTCGGTCTCCGAGAGAATGCGTCCCTGGTACCTGTGTCAGTTGCACAGGATTAGGAACTAAGAAATAAACTTTAAATTCGTAAAACACGTATTCTTATGAACTCGCAGTCCTTTCACAGCGATCTTTATTTTCATCGATATATAAGGTTGCTGTCAGATGTGAAAAAGGTGTATGAAAGGACTGTATGTATGTAAGTGACATGTATCATAGACCAGAGATTAAATACGAACTACTTATTTTCCGTTTTTTTTTATTATTTCTGTAAAACTTCCATACTTAAAATTCAAATACAATAATCTAACATTAAAATATTTATACGCACCTTCGCACTTTTAGTGATTTTACAGGAGAGCCATTCTAAGTTTTTTTTTTACAATCAATACATTGAAAAAAACTTAGAATGGCTCTCCATATACGAGGGTGAGAATGAAAGTTCTTAGAAAATCAAAAACTGAACAAACTAGCAAGTTATTTATTATATCTTTTCAAAATAGTGTCCATTTACATCAATACATCGCTGCATTCGATTGAACCACTGCGAAAAGCAGTTTGCCCACTCGTCCTTAGGGGTCTTTTCGACGGCATTTTGATACGCAGGCACTGCTTCCTTTTTCTATTATTTTCGGAAATAAATAAAAATCGCAAGGTGCGAGGTCGGGGCTATAGGGCGGGTGAACCAGTAATTCCACGTCTGACGTCGCCAAGTAGTCAATTGTTTGCTTGGCGGTGTGCAACGAGGCGTTGTCGTGGTGAAGGAGGATCCTACTGCGAGGTCGTAGTCGAAGTGGCAAACAACTGTTAGTGTACCACTCTGCAGTAACCGTTTTTCAATCCTCTAAAACAATTGTTGCGTAATGACCTGTCCTTCCGAAGAACGAGGCCACCATCTATTTTCCCACGCTTCGACCTCTCTTCACTTTAGTTGGCAACTCCTTGGAAAGAAACACCCAGACAGCAGACTGTCTCTTAGTTTCAGGATCATAACAATAAATCCAGCTTTCCTCACCCGTAAGTATGTTAAACACAGCATTTGAGTCACCTCCGTTAAATCTTTGAACCATTTCACGACTCCAATCAACACGACGGAGTTTTTGGGCCTCTGTCAAATTATGAGGTATCCACCGGGCCTCAAAGAGATGTCAGCACAACGGAAGGGGTCCGATAGGACCGATGCCTGCCGGGGTTGCGGGAAAGTCCGAAAGGGATACCGTGGCCCCTGGCAACGTAAAGGCAACGGAAGGAACACGGGTGGGTTTTAGTCAGTAAGAGTCTGACACGCCCTCCCGCTCCACCCAGAGCGGGAGAAGTTATTTGATAATTTCCCACCCAAAAAAAAAAAAAAAAAAAAAGGTATCCACCGGTCACAAAGCTTCCTGACCGCTAAATGTTCATGGAGGATTTTGTGCACTTAACTCATACCCCGATGCCTAAGCTTGTCCGTCTCTATCATAAGCCGGACAACACTGATGTTATCTTCAGTCGTCGCCGTAGAAGGCCGTCCCTCACACAGATCATCGGTGAGATTAGTGCGACCACGTTTATACTCATTAAACCAGTTGTAAACAGTGGCACGCGATGGGGCTTCATCGTGAAAGGTCAATCGAAGTCTATCATAACTTTCTTGTTGACTTAAATGACATCGAGTGTCATAAAAAATCATTGTACGCGTTAAATTCATGCTGACGTGACACAATAAATTTTATTTTGCCGCCAAATCGTTAAAAAATGACAAATTAAATAAATACGTACAGAATAACATTGGCAAAGCGTTCCATCTTCAAAATTTGAACTTATTTTTTTATTAAGTATATCGTTTACAAGTGGCCAGTTCTAAAAACTTTCAGTGTCGCCCTAGTATTAATTTGAAGTAAATATTCTATGCATAAAATCAGCCTTATACTTTTGTGAATAGAAGCATGATGTTTTTATTTTATTTTAATTGTTTTTTTTTAAAGAACGGAGTACATTTTATGCCCGTTTTCCACCAAATTTTAAACATATTGGACATACAAAACCAAAACAGTTTGAAAACCTTTGTTCCTCCTAATGTATATACCACCGCTTATATAACACCCCTCTTTTTGCGTCGGGGGATAAAAATAGTACTAAATGTAACTTTGTCCTTCCAGAAAACTCAAATGAAAAAGGGCATATTTACCTTAATGTCTGACGATCCAACTTACAAATACCTCGCACGGGGGCGGCACTGGCCAATGAGATATTGTCGCGCCAAGATAGTAAAAAATGCAACAATATGACAAAGGCACTATAGCCCTCTGGCGGCATTAAGCTGATATTGATACGGGTCTTTGTTCCTTATTTTTTTTTGTCAGTTATGCCCTTGTTCTACCGAAGGTGCGTTATGTATAAGTATATAAATAAAACTACATGTTTGATTTATTTAAGGCAAAAATCTCATTTTGTTCTTTTCTCAGAAACTTTGTGACTACTTTCACTTGATGGCTTACAATCTGTCTGCTAACATCTGTTTTATATCAAAATAGAAAAGATGTAGGTACCTACCATAGTAATGAATATTCCAAACTCAGGAATCATTTCAGAGATGTCGCCGTCAGTTTTTCTTCTCTTTCTTGGCAGCGAGCACCACGGCGACCTGCTGTGCCGCTACCAACAGCACCGGCAGCTCGATGCGGTTGAACTCGTCGAAGCACCGACCCTGACTGAGCCAGTCCTTTGTAGATGCGTCCCAAACCTCTGGAAATAGAATTTGGAAAGTTTTTAGATTTTAGTGTCCACTGCCTCTTAAGATGTGACCCCTAGTAGTTGTAACTCATGGATACATATGGCGGTAAGTAAACCTTCCCCCGATCCTATCGAGTCCGATTCCAATTGCATAGAATCAAATCATCATCGACGACTTTGCGCATATCATTTGTCGATACAGGTAGATTACATGACATTTTGTACATGTAAGTATCATGCAGTTTATATCTCACATTAAATATTTAAACATCTTTTATTGAATTTTTCAACCACGCTTTCTTAATAACTTAATTTACCAGCTACGTAGACGAAAAGCTTACCATAGTGCTTTAGTAAGAGCAACATTATGAAATTATGCTTTCCAAGCACCCAAAGCCTTATGTTCTCCTGGTACCGATGGCTTTTCCGCGGCCTCTTCGCTTGTACACGCAAGCGCATTGTGGAGAAGTTCACGTGGACTAGTCCACGTAAACTTCTCCACAATGCGCACAATGGTGTCTCCATTAGTATTTTCTTGCTGTCGGTATTTTTATTTTTAATCTGTGAATGTAGATCAAAAAGTTAACCATACAGTCTCCTAAGACCGTTTCCTTGTAGCTACAACAGTTAAGGTATCTATCTGCCCTTACCCACTCAAAAATCCACCGCGTATAGTCCTCTTTACCTACCTTTATATAAACCTCATATGACGTACCGTCGGGCATAGTATCGTAAGATAATTCAAATTTTACTGAACCGATACATATATTTTGCAATAAAAAAATCGTGCTGAATACTATACTAACTTTTAAATTCATTGTTTAGACAAGGTTTTTCCGTGCTAAAAACCTTGAACAACTGAATCATTGAACTTTTGGTGGAACTCTTTCTTAGTTATGTTTTGCTGGTATTATTCACGCTTTCCGTATCCATAGCAACGGATGCTCTGGATTCAAGGCATCCGAGCATAAGGGAACAACATAGTAAACCGAAAGTAACAGTTGGTACTCTAAATAATGCTTATCGTTCTGCCCAATGCCATTAGTAATAGTCTAGATAAAGATAGGGAGAGAGTAACAAGCATATTTTCGTCAGTTGCAACTCCAAATCCATTCAAGTACCACGTGCATCATCAGAATCAGTTGCGGTTTGCGGTACTTACACGTCTAACAGTCTACAGGATCCAGAAAAATAATGATATTGTTTAACATACCATATTCTGAAAAATGCAGGAAGATGTAAAAAAATATGTAAAATGTCAGTCCGAAAGATTAATAAAATTATAACAGTCTGAAACACACCTTCTTTCATATTTCCTTTGGAACGTTTTAGATCAGGGGGTCTTAAAAGGCCGCTTTGGCAGAATCGAAATAGGATAATACATTATTATACATATTAAAAACTAATTTGATTAATAAAAACTGTAAAGAATCATTGTAAAGAAACATTAACCGGTAAAATTACGGTCTTTATTTTTTTCATGCGGCAATCTTTACACCAAATATGATTCTGATATGAAATTAATTGAGTATGATTCAGCTATAAAGTGTCACAATTTTAAGAATATTAGAGGATTAGCTAATGATCTGCTGGGAATTTCGGGTAATAAATCGCTTATAGAGGAATTGCTGTCTGTTTTGCAGTCGGGCATTTGATTTTTTAAATTATTTATTTTTATTAGCCCCGAGGGTCACTACCGAAAGGGGGTGACTACCGAGATGACGTCTAAAAGAGGGAAGAAGAAGACATGCTCCTCCAACCCCAAACAAATTGAGATAAGCGCAAGAAAATTATGAGTCTTTAAAGAGTCATTACTAATGTGTTATCAATCCTAGCAACAACTCTTTGTCCATTCCAGTCAGAATATTTAAATGTCATGGTCACTTTTGATGTTTTTTTAAATACTGAGAGGAAAAGTACAAGATATTAAAATAGCAATGCAAAAACTAGAACCCCTTTTGGTTCTACTTTTCTACGGTCACGTCTAAATGTATTAAATTTAAATACTCAACACTTTTCAGAGATTTTTTGGTAAAATTACAGCAAAAAGGAAGGAGGTTTTATTCGACCTTGTTATGAAACCCAATTTTTTTAAAGGTTATCATTAAGCTATCTTCATAAAATTTTCCCAGTCTAACTATCAATAATTAAGGTACTTTTTAAAGCTATGTGCACTAACTTGGTAGTATTTGTTTTTTAAGTCTGGTCTTAGAAAGTTTCGCTAAAGTTTTATAAAAAGATTGACAAGACAAGTAAAAATTAAATCTGAAGCGTTGCAGAGCCACACTGAACGTAAATAGGAACTTAATCTTGTACCTACACTATCAAGGTAATTGTTAGCCAGATTTGAACTCGCTACGTCGAAAATTTTGTTCACAGGGTCGAAAAATCCAAGTGAAAATGTAAAATTTCTAGAAAATTTAAATTTGCGAAATTGTGTGAATTATTGAGAATATTCCAACATTTAAATTTTATTATGATAGGTGACTATCTCCGCTTTACCCATTTTGCCATTAGAGCACTACGTTTGAGACAGCCTGTATATGAAATTATTTTGCTATAATGTCAACTTCTTATGTATTTTTACCCCTATTATTTTACGAAATATTGAAGCTGTATCATAATTGCTGAACTTTTTTCACAAACTAACTCAATTATGTTCGGATTATTGTGACTTTGATATTTACAAAAAAAATGGACACATGTGGGACTCGAACCCACGACCTTCGCGATTCAAACGCGGTGCTCTATTCCATCCAGCTGAGCTAACGTGCCACTATACAGGGCGTCCCACGGATATGCCACATGGAGGGAAAGTACCTTGAATATTGTAGATGGAACATTTTTACTGAAAGAAGACATTAAGTATTTGAATTTAAAAAACAATTTAAACTGCATTCATAGATATTTAAATAGTTACATGGTTGAACCGGAACTCGAACCCGTTACACGAGAAAAATAATCAAAGGAAGAAAATAAGAAAGGCTTCATCATAAGGATTATGTTTTTGCTAAATAACATAGTGTCAAAAATAAAAGGAAGACCATGAATTTTAACATTTTTAATACAAAATTAATCAATTTATCAAATGCTTTAAATGAGTCCCTTCCTGTTGAATACAAAGTCGCACTCTTTTGATTATTTCGCTCCCTGTCGATTTTTTTATCTTGTTGTGGTGGATATTTAGAATAATACGTCTAAGTTCTGCTTGTAGCTCGTTGACACTTTCATACTGGATCTTGTAAACTAAATTTTTTACATAACCCCATAAAAATAATCTAACGGGGTTAGATCTGGGGATCTCGACGGCCATCTTATTTGTCCATTTGTCCCGATCTAGGGATGAAAGTGTTCATTGAGATAGTCCCTTGTTCTGTGACTGTTATGCTCCGCCCCATCTTGCTGAAAAGTAAGGTTTTGTCGTTCTGCAACCGGAAGATTATTTATCTCATTTCTCAAAATCTCAAGTATTTCTGTAAATACCTTTCCGTATTCAAATGCCCTTCGTAAAAATGTACTAAGAGGACCCGGTTTTTTACAATCCCACACCAACAGTTGAACGAAAAACGCACTTGATTATTAGTCTCGCGGATTCGTAAGGGATTCTCCCTGGACCAAATGCCAATAATCGCATTTATCGGTTGCGACATCGGCATCGACATCATGTCAGTTGTACATACCATTATTGCTGAAGTTTGTCTCGTCTGACCAGATAATATTATTTAGAAAATACTGATCCTCTAGGATGAGCATGATTCATGGCAGAAAATAAGTCGTCTTTCAGCAGTAATTTTTGTACTACTCGCCCTTCAATGTAACTTTTGAATTTGTATTTTTTAGTACACGGTGTATTTTGTTTTTCGTAATTCCGATTATTTCTTCACCTTACCTCTCTAAACTTTTAGGATTTGCCTCAAAGTATATCAAAATATTGAGTTCATCGTCAGTGTTTATCATTTGGTGCCGCGGTTGTGGTAAGCGATGATCGAAACGTCCCGAATTTTGCAGATTATCCACCAACCGTTTCATAATAAATCGAGATGGTGTATTTCTATCAGGATATCTTTCCCGGAGCCATTGTAAGGCTAATGTTATGTTTTTGTGGTTCAAAAAGTATGCTTCCATTAAATCTAAATTATTTTGATACGTCATGGTTATGTAAAAAATTCAAAATACAATGCAAAAATCCTACAATGAAAATCACATAAACAAAAGAATAAAATTTTGAAAATGGAACGCATTTTTGAATTCGTTCTTTATAATCAGCTAGCCGCATTGCGATGGACTAATAATGGATAAATTATCACGGTATTTGCTATGGGGGATGAGCAATATTGCTTTATGTTCCTATATTCTTCTATAGTTTACCGCAAATTGGAAAAATACGAGCCAAAAGGTTAGGATATTGCAGATAGTTACAGATTTTACCTTTTAAATGATTATCATCACGCTATACCTTCATGGAGCTTAGCAGTAAATCATGACATATACAGAGTGCATTTTTGAGATGGGGCAATAAGGCCAGGCACCTCAACCGTTGTCGCTACAAGAAAACGGTCTTAGGATACTATCCTTATATTTTTTAAATGTTTTGTTGCATTCACAGATTTTGGAAAAAATGTACAGGCGGCAAGAAATTAACCATTTTCACCTAAACTTTTTTTGGTGCCAATCGATCCTGTTTCTTATAAGGGTCAAAAAAACTCTACCGGACCAACTGAGGTTTGATTACTAGAAAAGTCAGAAATCGCAAAATATTTCGCTGGAATGGGCTGAATAGAGAACGGATATAGCGATAGTTACAGAAACTTTAAATGATTATCATACCTTTATGGAGCTAAGCAGCCAATCATGAAATAAATATAAGAACGGCTATTTTAGTGACCTTTCAACGTAACGTAACATTATGAAAATATTCCAACAGTTGATACATTTAGTGTTTCTCATTTTTTACATTTGATAATACTTCAGTACCGGCGGAAAATTGTGGACAACATTTTTTTTAATGCAATTTGATGCAATGACAAAGCGCCGTGTCTGTCGGACTTGAGTGGTACCGCGGACTCTAGAACGAACACAGAAAAATATTAAGTTTAGACAGGCCTCTTCTGTTATCTATGGTTATAATAAAAATAAAAAGCTATGGTTAGG
The DNA here is from genome assembly GCA_949128155.2 of Xanthia icteritia. Lineage (NCBI taxonomy): Eukaryota > Metazoa > Arthropoda > Insecta > Lepidoptera > Noctuidae > Xanthia > Xanthia icteritia. The sequence goes on from OX421931.1 coordinate 19,619,159, forward strand.
TTACTGTTAATGAGGAATCCCGTGTGCTTACAATTTACTGTTATATTATTTTAGTGACAGTTGTTCGTCAGGAATAATCTGTAAGAATGCAACAGTCAGTGTATCAGTGATGCGCCATATGAAGGGATGCTAATTCAAACTTCAAGCAATGGGAAATTGCTACTGAAGGCTGCGGGAGTCGAACTCAGGACGAGCTGCTTCTAACACGGACAACTGTATGTTACTTGCTCCCGCGTCTCCAGTCCTGACTGACTATCTTTATATTTTGGCTGCTGAGACCAAAACTGAAAAGGTAAAAAGGAAGTCTATTATAATGTGGCTGTTATTTTAGTATATTGTGGTGTCTTACGACTTACGCAAACAAAGTCGCGGGTAGAAGCTAGTTCATAATAATTTGTGAGGCACAAATTATGATTCAATTTTCAAAACAAGGATGGTATTGTTAGGTTGGTTGGTTGGTTGTTTGATTCTGTCACATAACTCACTTGTACCAGGGGAGAATGAACGCAGAGCAGTAACTCCGTCTCTGTAGTATTCGGATGTTTCATTCAAAAGCAGAATGACGTGGTTGTTTGGGTTGGGCCATTGCCACCCCTTACTTTATTTAGGGTGGGAAATGCCAGCAATGTGGTTGTTTCACTCTCACTATCCTTGTAAGCTATATTGAATTAGCAACAACATGCTGTTGGGCTGTTTTCTCGAACGCAACCTCGGTGGCGTCCGGCATGAGCGAAACGCAACGCGTGCAAAATAAGTACAAGGATAACATAAACGAGTAGGAGTTTGCGTTGTCAAATTATGAATACTTAGTTTTCTTTTTTTTAAGCCGCGTTTTGAGAGGGCTGTGTCCAGTAATGGATTGAAATAGAGTTGATTGATACTTCAGTAAACAACAACAGGTTTTCGCAAAAAAAAAAAAAAAAAAATATATTTACGTCAACAATAATTTGACGATCGTCCGATTTTCAAGCCTCGATTATTACACCAAATACCTACTGACCACAACTGGTTGTTTGAGAAACTCATGACTAATCTCGCGACAATCTAAGAAGCCCGATTTGACGTTTCTCATTATACATGCCGCGATAACTTTGTATGAACGTCTACGTAAGAAATCGATAATCGAATTAAATAAAAACCTTCTTATCTTCTCATTAATAAATTGTTGTATAAGTTTGGTTAGACGATATTTTTCTTTCCATCAGATTTCTGTTACAATTAAGATTGAATTACTCAATTTTTGTTAAAAAAAATAAAATAAAAATTAACAAAAATTGAGTAGTTTTATTTTTTAATTTCAAACAGTGTATTTCTATTTTTAAAAATATATAAGGTAAACACTTTTTCTTGATAAAGTTAAATTTAAATAATATATCAGCTTTTGCTAGTGATCACAGACTTTTTTCCATGTGTGTATGTAAGTATGTATGATTGACGCACATTCCTCCATTTTGCTTCGCCGTAGTCGGGTAATAAAATGATCATCTTCATAACGTTAATTCAAGATACCAAAAAAAAAACGAAAAGGAGGATATCACGTTCGAGTGCTACACAGAATCTAAAGGACCATTGTCCACTTTGTATGGGAATTTGGCTCGGTATGAACAGGCACTTTAAGTATAAATATAACAGAGATATCAAATATAGTTTAAAAAAAATTAAAAAAATTAATTATATATTTATAAATTCAGATAATCGGGTACTTTTGTTATGAAGCCACAATCAGACGTACGTTTTATCGCAATAATACCACTGATTTTGATTGAAATAGGTTCGCGTTTTGTACACCCTTTGTGTGCACTCGTGCGCACTTGTGTGAGACTGTGAAGCGTCTTTTTTATTTATATTTAAAACTAGCGAATGCTAATGCATTTTAATGCCTTTTTCGTTTTTTTTGTTGGGGACCTTCTCCGGTACGCACACATTACCAAAGTTCCAGGTCGAGCCATGTTCGAGTTTTTGCGAGACTAACGCACGGCAATTGATTTTTATTATAGACTAGCTTTACCCGGCCCGGCTTCGCGCAGGTAGCACTAAGTATTTATCTACGGCGCACCTACTTTCATAAATAGGTGCGCCTAAACGACGTAAAGACCTGGTTTGCCCTCCTGTTAGAATCAAATCTGCCCTGGCAAGTAGAAGCTATTTGAGTCTGAGTGGCCGCCTATATAATGCAATTAACAAAACATGTAACATTTATTCCCTTCCAAAATACAAGTGTAAGATCGTTGTAAGCGAATACCTTCGGGGTCTTACTTACGTTGACACTGAAAGACTGTTCGCCAGGCAATCATAAACAATAAGCGCTAAAACACACACACACATACACACACAAACACACCCACACACACCGATGTTCGTACCTACAGGCACCCTCAAACTCACACACTTATTCATATATTTTCTTGCATGCCTTAAAATAAAACTAAACTTTCAATTAATAATATTCAATTCAATTCAAATTTATTTATTTTAATTAAACTTAAAATGAGCGTAACTTATTCTGTATGAGAACTTTTGTATCATTATGTTATTACTATAGCAAATCATGTTTGTAAATAAATTATTTTCAATCTAATAATATTCAATTCAATTCAATTTCAATTCAATTTTATTTATTTTAATTAAACTTAAAATGAGCGGAACTTAATTTGTATGAGAACGTTTGTATCATTATGTTATTACTATAGGAAATCATGTTTGTAGGAGGAAGGCGCCGGTGTCTGTAACACAGTTAATACTAGCACAGACATCGTCGTTAACTCTATCTTTAAAATGCTCTAAACTCTGTATATTGTGTTTTTGTTTAGGATAGATGAGTTGTACCAACATTATTGTTAATAAAAACATTTTTTTTTTTTTTTACTTACCAACCCTACCTACATACCCTATCTACCTATCTACCTACCTACATAGATACCTACCTAGCTACATACCTACCTGCCTACCTACCTACATACCTACCTATCTATTGAAACATAGACTATCGTAGAATGCTTGCAAGCCTAGTATTTTTTGTAAATTAGGATTTAAGGCAACGACGGCTAAGAACAGTTTGTACGGGAAAATAAAAAAAAATGTTTTTACTATTTTCCTCCCATTTTTTCCATATTTTCTCACCATTTAAACTTACCCTGGACTTCCACACATATTTCAAAACCAAAATTAGCCAAATTGGTCCAGCCATTCTCGTGTTTTAACGAGACTAATGAACAACAATTCATTTTTATATACAGAGTGGTGATTAGGTTATCACATTAAATAGTACAGTGGTTATTACAAGTTGTTATCAGTCTGTTAAAATAATAAAAAAAAAAAAATACCTAAAATAGAACCAAGTTTGTAAGAAAACTGCATTTTTCATACAAACTAAATAGCGTAAATAGACCACTCTTGATATAATATTAGTTTATTGACCTGTAAAAGCGGCAATCCCGCGGGGCGCGCGGTTTGGCGCACACGCCAAGCGACAGTGGGACGTAGGTTCTTGCGCATGTAGGCACTAACACGCGCGAGGCGATGATATCAACAATTCAACACAAACTTTATAGTACCTATTGTTACGCCACCTGCGCCCGCCGCACGCACCCCCGTTACTACGTCCATTTCGCGCATAGAGATTTATCCCTTAAATCATTAGCAATAAGAAAAAAATTCTTAGATTTTTTTGTCATTCCCCCACTGAGGTCCCATAATCTTTTAATTTTTTGCATAGAGAACGCCTTAAACTTTCAGCCTCAAGGACTAGGATTGTTCGGTTGATTTAATACGTTTTTTGTAATTGTTAGTAATTCCAAGTAATTCGGAATGGCATCGTTTGAACTATCTTCGCCGGCCACGAGGCTTTGACCTACTAGTATTGGTCAGGTGATTTTCTTTATGCAATTCATGATGTTGTTAAATACTAAAACCGAAAAAAATGTCCCACGGTTTTAATTAATGTGATAACCTAATCGCCACACTGTATATGGTGATGATGATGATGATGATGACTAGCGACCCGCCCCTGCTTCGTACGGGTACAATGGCGACATGTCAAAACATAGAGATTTCTGTGCTAAATAAATATGAATGTTTTATACACATAAACCCGGAATACTTTCTCTAAATGATGTTAAAAACCTCATCCAAATCCGTTGCGTATTTTAGAAGAATTATGTGGAGATACAGACAAACGCGAAAAGCGACTTTGTTTTATAATATTTAGAGGTACTGATGAAACTCTAGTTGGGTTATGTCGTGCTAGTGATATGAAGGCACGTTGTGGTAACAATACCAACGAGGCTAAACACCATGTAGAGAGAGTTAACCGAATAGGTTTGTAACTACTTTTAATTTAAAATCTCACTCTCACGCAGGATAGTTGCATAAGATAGACAAGGATGGTAAGTGTGTAATAGGCAGATTACCGTTGATTGCTATCGACATCCCGCTACATTCACGGCATTCACCCCGTACCAACTGCAAGTTTTAAAACTGAACTACGTTTACGGTCCTAAGTATCGCTCGGTTACCAGGGTAATATTAATCACAGGAGCTAGATCGTATTTTAGCAAGTTTTTTTTTTCGATTATTCCTTAATTTATAATGTTCTATTGATAGGGTTGGTTTACAGGGTGGTACGTATGTCATGTTTTTCCATGAATTATTTTAAAAACCTGAGTTTTTTATCAAAATTACTTCTTGCGCTTTTATTATTTGTAGTTGACACACCAATTACCTACTTACATGAAAACATATTTCGTGATGGATTGGTTGGGTAATGGTAACCCATTACCCAACCAATCCATCACGAAATAAAATTATATCTGTTTGTCATAAAATTCACGAATATACATAGATTGTTTTAAATAATATTCGAGTAACTTGCAGAAGATAAGGATCCAGTAAATATCCAATCCAATACAAACAATAGAAGTACTTACATGGTAAAGTTAGACGCTGACTCATGGTCTGAGGCCCATGGGCGGCAACCTCTGACACCAGGATAGTCACTAACCACACGAAAATAAATAAAGAAAGAAGACGCTGGCAGGAATTTTATGTTTGGACGATTGATATTAGTAACTGGGCGACCGAGCTCTGCTTGTATGAAAATAGAGAAAACGTATTTTCCCAGCTATGAAACCTACGAGTAGCTAAATCGATATTCGCCCCTGATAACCCCTATATTGCAACTTTCATCGAAATCGTTAGAGCCGTTTTCGAGAACTTGAAAATATATAACACACAAATATTGCTCATTTAATAATGAACATGAACAACGTTACAAAACACTAAGTGTTAATTACTTTCTATAAACTCACTAGATATCCATTTGCGTTTGTCATGTTAGGCCTTCCACGGGATATATTCCTCTAAATAATTGATTGTATTTCAGAAAATAAGGTATTGATGTACACACGGCTACATATATCTAAACTATACATTTTCAGTATAAGCTGATCTCGCATTGTATAGGATTTCTGAACATAAGAGGTCAGCTCGTACTGGAAATCTATAGCTTGATATGTAGCCGTGTGTTCTTATTGTGAGGTAATCAGGAAAGTCTAAAAGTCAGTTAGATGATATGGTGAGAGTGATATTATGTTTGAGTTACATCTACCCAATGTATTAGTATTTTTCAACAAAACTACAAGAGGGGGGGGGGGGGAGCGGGGTTCAAAGTACTTGTATTCGTGACGTCGAGAACTTTCTGAGCTATATTTTTATGGGGGTATTAATGTTATTCTATGTTGAAGTTTTAACGTAATCAGTAAATAGCTATCGAGGATTTAGGCCGGCTCACGCCACTATACTTACGGTATATCTACGGACCGCACTGAGAACTCCTGAAATTTGCAAGCGAACAAAACTACGGTGATAGTTTTGCTTGCGAGATTTAGAAATCGATTTAGAATTTTCAATATTTTTTTATGGGTTTTTGGTAATTCACTCCGCATACCGACAAAATAAGATAACAATAAAGCATGTAGGGAAATAGATTAAAAATACCTGCCAAGTGCGTGTTGGGCCATGCACAATGTAGGGTTCCGTAAGTTTCGATTACTGTAGACGTATTTTCGCGTCCTCCTAAAATAGTTTTTTTGCCCATAAAAACTAATTATTATGCTATTAGTAGGTATACATCCAGCACCATTTTCTTTTGACGTGACAACGTCTTATAAATTGGTTTGCCGGGTGACACTTCAAGAAACTGCGTTACGCTCCGCTCACGTTATGCGCTCACAATGAGAGCGAGTGAGAGGCACGCGTCCCTTCCACTCGGGCATGGTTAGCCCGCCTAAGAGCGAGAGAGACAGACATAAAAAGTGAAAGGCACGCAAAGTCGTTGTCACGTAAAACTTTCGCCCGTATACCGACTTTACAGGCAACCAATTTTTTACTGAGTTTCTTTACCTCCGCTTCTATTTTTGCACTGGAATCCTTTTTTTCAGGCACTTTAGAACTGATACGTCAAACCAGATTTTACTCATTTGTCTCCCCGCTGGCGTTAAGGCTGTATTGTAGTATCGCAAAAGTTTGAAAAAAAACTATACCATTAATGTATCCATAGTATTGGCCAGTTAGATCCAGTTTACTTTAACTGATTTAACGGAGTACGTGATAGTCAGATGAAATATCAGTTCAAATGCAATAAAACTCTATTTATTATTATTATTGTAGTTTTTAGGATCAGAACAGTTTGTTCCTTTAAATTGTGAAATTGCCTTAATTAATTGCAACGCCACTGAGTTCCTCAATCTACATTTTAAAAAGCATTCAATATGAAGCAGTTTTGTAGGTCATACGTAGTCACGATTTGCTAGGCCGCGCGCCGTAGCTGCTACAGCGTAGCATGAAGCGACATAGCATGAAAGCAATATAGTTCATATCCGCAGGAAAACATAACTAGTAGGATGCTTCAACAAAACTTCTAAACAGTCGTTATGGGCGTGTTCTTCATATTCCCTCTACTAAGTGGTAGTGTGGAGTACAACGTAGGGAGTTCTAATTGTAGGCACTTAACCGTGGCAAAGTACTAGGAGATCAAAAGCGAGTATGATATCGATTCTAACTACGTAAGCGGTCACTCCATTTAGCGGGAAAACATTGGCACAAAACATTGAACATGAAGATTTAGTGGATTGGATAACTACGAGTATAATAACATTTTGCACGTGTATGGAAGACACTCTCCTACGGAAAATAGGAACAACAACGCTGCGGACAGAAAATCGCGTAATTTCTACAACGCCATGTATCTAGTAGTGGTTTAATATTTTCAAATAATCTTATTTTTTAATATTTCCCGGCCAGTTTTTTTTTGTCGTGTCTTTATAGTGTCTCGGAATGGAACGGTTTCTTGATGATACTTCTACATTTGAGATCGACCTTCACGCCCCTAGCCGCCACAGCAGACGCCCTGGGCGACGGGAATCGCAGGCCGATTCCCGGCCACCATAGGCGCGAGCTTGCGGACGGTGAGCACTGGGTAGCTCGCCGTCCGATAAGGACCAAGCTCGGGTCGACGGCACGTTGTTCCACGCACACCTCAAAAATATGTCAGCAGAACTGGCGGGGTCCGCTAGGACCGATCCGAAAGGGATACCGTAGCCCCTGGCAAGTACAGGCAACTGAAGGAACACGGGTGGGTTTTAGTCAGTAAGAGTCTGACACGCCCCCCGCTCCGCCCAGAGCGGGAGAAGTTATTTGATAACTACCCACCCAAAAAAAAAAAGGCATATTACGACCATTTTTAATCAATAGTTCCTGGCCACGATTATCTAATCGTGGTATCTGTTTTGAAGTTGTATGTTGCTTTTTCTTGGGCGGGACACATCCTACTCAATTTACGGCGGTCTAGTCGGCTATTGACATTTTTAGTTTGCATATATCCTTGTGTTTTGCACTACAGGAACACCTGGAAGTCGGAAATTATCCCATGGAAACGTACTACCAGAATAAAAAGTATCCAGGTTATAAACTATCTGTCTGCTTCATCCAAATCCATGACACAAATCTGTAGCATAATTTAATGACGATAAATACTACCGTGAATTCATGCAAGCCTAGTACTTTTTGTGCCAAGTTTCAAGTTTTTTAACTGAAGGAATAAGATTTTTCATACAAACCAAGTCCCCCCTCCCAATTTCACCCCCGTAAAGGTGGAATTTTCAAAAACTCCTTCTTAGTGCTCCCCTACATTATAAAAGGAAGCTGTATGCAAAATGTCACAAGTTCCAAGTCCCAGTAAAACTACTGGGACTTGGAACGTCCCAGTAGTTTTTTTACTGGGACTGACAAACCAGATTTTACTCATTTGAAGCCAGTTTCTCTTTATAGATAGACTAGCTTTTTTCCGCGGCTTAGCTCACGTAGAAGTTGGAAATTATCCCATGGAAACGTACTACTGGGATAAAAAGTATGTCTGCCTCATCCAAATCCTACTAGTGGCATAACATAATGATTGAAATACTATCTTGAATTCATGCAAACCTAGTACTTTTTGTGCCAAGTTTCAAGTAATAAGATATTATAATATTGAAATTTTAAAATTGAATAAAGGTTTGTTGATTGATTGCAGCGGCTTTTTCATTTCTTGGAGTGAGTATGCTGTGTTCACATAACCAAGAATGTTACTGATATGTATATTTGACAGATTTCCCACTTTCTTAGAAACTGTCAATTTCATCTGAAGACTCTGATGATACCCAAGAAGTAGTTACGGGGGCATGAAGACCTTCCTTGGGTAGATAAAGAAAAGAGTGCATTTACTTATACAAAAATGATTAACTACATTTGCTTCAATCGGGGGAATGATCGTAAAAAAGAAAAAACTATTCTGGTTACAGAAAAGTCATTGAACGTGTTATCCTAGCCAACTCAGTTTTTTTGAAGTAAATCAAGATCAAATTAACAAAACCTCAAAGCAAAATCGTAATTTTCCGTGTCCTCAGCAAATATTTTTAAACTTTCACAAATCCAAGTCAAATATGCCAAATTTCAAAGCAAAATCGAAATGCTGTGTATTCATAGCAAGTTTCAGAAGTCGCTATGGCTTCACCGGAGTAAAAGGCCAGCCGCAACGCAAACCACAAAATCTAAATTGGTAAAATAAAACGAAACCAAAACAATAATACCAATTCAAATTAAAACTATCAATTGATTTTTGTATGAGATGGCTTTTACATGGCATATTGACAGTGTCAGTTTGATGCGAGTTGTTTTTTTTTGATGTACTGAAAATAAAACTAACGTGAATTCATGCAAGCCTAGTACTATTTTTTAGAAAGTATCTGTGTTAGCTAGCGCTCATGATTGAAATATTTTGAATTCATGCTAGCTTAGTTATTTTTTTTAGTTTAATGCTCAGAAATTGTGCACAACGTGTCGTGACAGAACACCGTCTTGTATGCAAAACTTTTTCTTGAACCTCGATTAGGTGTTCGATGTAGGTGGCGCTGCCCACCTACCGGGCCCAATTGTGAATAGTAAATTCCAAAAATAAAGATGTTTTTTTTTGCATCATCCGACTTGAATGAAACAAAGCCTATTCTGCTCCAAATTAATCTCTGTCTACCTGTGAAAACTACATGAAATCCGTTCAGTAGTTCCCGAGATGTTCGTGAATAAACAAACAGACAGACAGAAAGAAAATAATTCTATAAATCGCTGGTTTATGTTTTATACTCTGTTTTAGTCACCCCCTTTCTATTTTTATTTTATTACTTCTCTTCAATGACACACCGGAGTCTGCTCTTTTATTATATGTATAGAAGATATTATGTCGCAATAATATGGTTATAGCCGTGATATAGGTATATCCCTAGGGATATAGGTACATATATACCGTAATACAGTTATATGAAAGCCGTTCATAACAGTCTTACTAGGAATATAACTATGATACGAGCACGATCTAGTAATACAACTATTAGGGTACTCCGATCAAATAGGTTAGGTTAGGTTAGAATTGTGACCAAATACGCGCGAGCCGAGCGAGCGAAGCGAGCAGTTCCGCGGCACTACGTCGAAATTGGTCGCAGTAACAAAATTAGGGTATTCCGACAGTCATGAACCACTTTCAGATAACTATATTACGGTATATAGCTATATCCCGAGGGATATAACTATATCACTGTGAAAAAATCCATGTGTCGCACACATTTTCTTTCGGAAATAAATTCTCTAAACGATGATTTTGTCTTCCGTATATACGAAAGGATATACGAAAAGGATTCCTTATAATTTCGTCTTGGCCGTCTGTCTGTGTGCCTGTCGGTCTGCCTCTCAGTCCGTATCTCACAACCCCGTAAAATTTAGATTTTAACCCATTTGCGCAGTCCAGCCTTCCTTACAGCGGGTCAACGCAAGCGTTTTCGCTGGGAATTCGTGAAGGGGTTGCAGGACGAAGTAGGCACTGCTAAAGTCCAAAATAATTTATCATTTATATGGTTATAGTATAGCTCCCGATCTTGATCCTTGGCCTCTCTCAACGACCTACAATCAGCCACCTTGTTAAGGTTACTACCCGCTTAGCCACAAGGAAGCAGGTTGGTTATTTATTAGTTACTAACTCTTCCTGATTCATGTTGTGCTAGTACTCCTGGCAGGCGTGCCGTTTCCGTGGCAACAAATGCGTCGCGCGTTTCCATGCCATGTGTTCTTATTTATTACACTCAATGGCTATTGAAGAGTATATTTTGTTATGTTAGTTATTAGTATGCATCAGTCAAATTTATTATTATTGTTATGAATTATTTTCTGGAGCCTTAAGGTGAGGTTTTCCGGGCCTGTAGGCATTTGAACCGCTACCTCCACCTCCCCCAAATGCAGAGCGACGTATTTATTAACGATGCACCCGCCAACCATTTCGCGGAAAATTCATGCCACAGTATGAAATATTTGCAGTTGATCAACTGAACAAGTTTTTCTTAGGTTCGATTTTTTTCCATAAGTTTACATTTTATGTGACCTACGACGTAGTGAACTAAAATGATTAAGTACTTAAAATGTTCTCTGTTCCTAATGGGCGTTTTCACATTCATAACAGATAACGACACCAACCCGATACCGATATGTCGGCAGGTATACCGACATTGATTCGATACCGTGTACTTTCGTGTTAATTACTAGCCAAGTTTAGGTTTTTTTACTTTATATTATCGCGGGTTCATCGCGTCGATTTTTTTTAAACCACGGGGTCTTCTCGAAACACTACACTACGTCGCTCGAGCTAAACTCCGAGGTAACTAACGTATGCCGATGGGCCTAGCGTACTTTGCCGAAAAAGATAACCACTAATTAATATTCATCTAATGTTTCGATAGTAGGCTTTCAAAACATAAGATATGTTAAGTTGAGATAAAATTATTTTGTTAAACATTACGCTGGCTGACGACAATTTTTTTATTTTTTTACTAACCAACCATTTTTCTCTTGTTTCTTTTTTAAAATTATAAATTATACGTTGTGTTCTTTACCTGGATTCTGCGTTTCATTATGGTATCTATGTTGTCTCGGGTTCGAGTCCCGGGTGACGTAAATTATTCGTAGCAATTAATCTAATTATTTTTTGTTACACTGCTTACTAAGTATCGACGTCTCGAAGTCGGCAGTGCAAAAAGTGTGTTCAAGTGAACGAATGCCGCTACTCTCACCACAGTGTGCCTTCGCCGGTAGATATCGTGCCGATATCGGTGTCGATCACGTCGGTATGTTTAAAATTGCAATGGTATTTGGGTAATGTAATACCAAAGTCGAAATTTCGGTTCGTTATAATAGGAACTCTTGTGCAAAATTGCAAGCTTCTAGACCCAGCGGGCAGCTACAATTTATTATTTAGCGGTTTAGGTTGTGCGTTGTCAGTCAGTGAATTTAAGACAAAAATTACGAATTTCCATTCAAACTTTCATCCCCTACTTAATTTTTGTGGCAAAATTTTCCCTCTTTTTTCCCCATGTACCTAGTGGCAGAATTTTCAAAAATCTTAAATTTAAGATTTTTATTAAGTAGAATGGGCTAAAAGTGGTCTGTTATACGGTGACCATATTCTTTTGTTTTGGATGTTTCCCACCGTTCATGAAGATCCGTAAATATTGACAGCTACATATGAAGTAACAATTGCCGTACTTTTTATATAAATGATTTATTATCAACAAAATAATATCTATTATACTTTATAACGATTTTAAATAATAAAATTATTACATTGCCGTTTTGTTTCTTTTTTTATTATTCCTAGATAAATGATAGAGAAAAAAAAATTGTGAGCGCAGTTCGAGTCCATGCCCATATTCATACTCATTTTCATTTCTTTGCTCAGAATTTATTGACAATAGGGTGGTTACAATATTGAAGCATCCTTGTAAATTCTACCATTTTGGCATGCAAACATTGATGCAGTTCATCATCAAACATTGAAACATTGATACACAACTAAAACTTATCAGCTAGAAAATCCGATACGGAGTAGTAACATTTATTTAATAGAAGGACAGAAAATTTATTTTTTAAATTTGTTACTGGTTCCTCTTTTATGGAATTAGGAATGTGGTTGAAAAAGCCGGTGCCATACCAAAAACACTTTTCCAAAAGTGTTTTTACCAAAACTTGTTACATCTCAGCATCTGCTTTCCGATAAAGCTAAAAATACATTTTGATTACATTTGACAAAAAGAGCAATTTCTAAAATGTAAAAGCACGGAAATGTCAACAAATTATGACTTAAAAATTAGAAAACAGTGCCGTTTGTTTTCGTGAAAACGTTTGGTCGCAACTGTAACCTGACCTGACCTAGTGACAGGAGTTCCCTAAATAATCTTAGTCAGTGCTACTTTGCCAGATACTAATACGCCAAGCTTGAAAAAAAATTGTATTTCTTATTATTTGTCATCGATGAAAGAGTGGCAAGTGATCTTTCGGCTGTGATCAACATGTCAGGTTGGCCGAGTGGTCTAAAGCGCCAGATTTAAGCTCTGGTTCTTGAAAGAGAGCCTGGGTTCAAACCCCACACCTGACAGCAAAAAGTGTTGTTATTTTTAATTTTGATTATAATAAACAACCAAGCTTGCCTTACACTAACTTTTTTTTTTGCTGGAAATTATCAAATAACTTCTCCCGCTCTGGGCGGAGCGGGAGAAGTCAGACTCTTACTGACTAAAATCCACCCGTGTTCCTTCAGTTGCTTGTATGTCGCCAGGGGTCACGGTATCCCTTTCGGACTTTCCCGCGACCCTGGCAGCAGGCATTGGCCGTAGCGGACTCCGTCAGTTGTGCTGATATCTCTTTGAGGCGCGCGTGGAATACAACGCGCCGTCGACCCGGGCCTGGTCCTTATCAGACGGTGAACTACCTATTGCTCACCATCTGCAGGCCCGCGCCTACGGTGGCCGGGAATCGGCCTGGGATTCCCGACGCCCAGGGCGTCTCCTGCGGCGGCTAGGGGCGTGAGGGCGCGAAATTTGCCTAGTTTGGTTTTAAGTGTCCGGTTAAGTATAAATAAATCAAAAAACGTTGTAGTCGGCCAAGAAAGTAGTTGGAATGAATAATTATATTATAAATATGAATTACTAGCTGACCCGGCAAACGTAGTTTTGCAAAAATGAAAAAAAAAAAAAAATAGGGTATGAAAAATAGATGTTGGCCGGTTCTCAGACCTACTCAATATGCTCACAAAATTTCATGAGAATCAGTCAAGCCGTTTCGGAGGAGTACGGGAACGAACATTGTGACACGAGGATTTTATATATAAGATTATTTATTTATTGACACCAAAAATATCAACACTATATAAAAACCATATTGCGTAAAAGAAATTTGTAGGCTATAGTGAAAATAATACAACATGGGAGCATCTGCAGCCGAACTAGGTGAAAAACCTGTATCTCGGCTCTGTGTATCTCGGCATACAGCGCCATTCCACTCTGATAATTTTTCCATAATGGAAAATTTTTGATCAAATTTTTACAATTTTGTTAAATCTTACAGAATATTTATTAATAAACAGTATTTTTGTTATTAAAATAGAGAAATGGATTGATTACACTTAAATAAGTTGTGGAGTATGGAGTGAGTAAGTTGGTTTGTATGCGGGTGAGTGTGTATGTGGGTGTGGGGATGAGTGTGTATGTGATAGTGTCGTTGTGAAGGCAGTAAAAAGCTGTTTAAGATATATGTTTTCTTAAAGGAAACCTGGTCACTCTGGTACGATTAAAATATATTAAATATTGTATTGAAAAATTATATTAAAAGATGGAAAAAAAACTAAGTGCATACAATTTTCTTTACCAAATGTCAAAAGTAGTAATTATGAGATAGTATTGAATCAAGAGAAACTAGAATTTGTCGATAAAACTGTTTTCCTGGGGATCACGCTCGACTCAAGGCTACAATGGGGCCCTCATTTAACATCTCTTGCAGAATGGCTAAGTTCAGCAGCATATGCTGTCAGACAAAATCGGTCAATTTACTGATGTAGATACCGCGAGGCTATTCTATTTCAGTTGTTTTCATAGTATCATGTCTTACGGTATTTTACTGGGCGACGGGCTGCAGATATCGAGTCTATTTTTATTCTGCAGAAAAGAGAGATCAGAGCCATATATGATCTCCGTAGGCGCGATTCTCTAAGGGAACTGTTTAAGAATATTAACATCATGACGGTACCTTGTCAATATATCTACGAAAAAAAGTACGTAAGAAAAAAATTACATATTTTTAGTAAAATAGGTGATAGGCAAGGTACAAGAAATAGGGACCTATTAGTTCAACCAGGTTTCAGACTGGCTAAAGTAGATTCATCTATCACGGGGTACTGTTTAAAATGTTACAATAAAATTCCTCCCCACATACTTCAACTGAATGAGACAAAATTCAAATCTTGTATAAAACGCGCACTATGCAGGCAGGCATATTACGAGTATAAGTTGGGGGATTACATCACTGATAAGAATACTTGGCTCATTGCTGGTCCTGCTCCACAACCACAACTAATTGATTAACATTTGAAAATACTGTTGGAGCTACTGAAGATTAGATTATCTTTGTATTGTATAAACTCAATCTCCTTTGTATTATATAATTGCATAGGACAGGTGAGAGTAGTACTATGTACTAAACAGCTACCATTTACCGGGTAATATGTCTTTCATTGACTTGAATGTGCCCTGGCGGCTGTGAGTATGTCATGCTCACTCAGATGTCTCGCTGACGGTGGCACGTGTGTTGGATCATTTAGCTCCCTTCTAAATGGTTGAGCTGAATGGTCCATGCGTCCATGCGTCATGTTCATGAATGGGCGCCGTCAGTCAGGGACTGGTCAAATCTTAGCTGCCATGGCTTATTTTAATATATTTAAATTTTTGATTGGTTCTTTTTTTTTATCTTTTTATTACGGACGTTTTTAACGTGCACGTCTTTCTACATTGTTCTCACATGTACCTATAATTTCAACATGAATTACCAATATTATGTAACAAATTTTTGATTTAAAAGAGGGTCCGTGGAGTTTCTTGCCCGATCTTCTCCTTAAGTACCTACTACGCTTTGGAATGGGCAAATAGCTTCATATTTCTGACTGACCGACTCCTTGACAATTCAAAAGTGCCTGATTTAATTGAAATAAATGCTTTGAGTTTGAGTTTGAGATAAATAATTTCTTAAATAGTTTGAGCAATCCAAATATAGTTTGACAGCACAAGTCGTTTATACTGGTCCGGAAGAACGACTACATTGTATTCGAAATTACTTCAGTTCAGGCTCAATATTAAATAATAACATTTTATTTAAAAAAGGGAATAGTTAAAATAATCCTCCCCGGCAGGGGATCGAACCCTGGTCGCCCGCGTGACAGGCGGGAATACTAACCACTATACTACCGAGGATTATGACTGAAAACCTGAAATGAAGTTTCTCTTACTTGTTGCCATGATACAAAACGTTGAATTTCAGCGAAACTATGCAATTTTGTTGTTCCTTGTTACACTTAAAAGAAGCGAAAAGTAAAAAGGTGGCCCAAATAAATTGATAACGTTATATTTAGCGTTATTTTAATAGGAATTGGCTTTTATTCAGTTTTCCACTCCACGGATGCGAAGCGAACTGCATAGACAGCTACATTACGAGCAAGTTCCGATACTGTTCGCTAGATAGTGCAGTTACATCTCTGACCGGGCCGGTTAGATGGCACCACCTGACTAAAATGCACGTAACATCGATCTGCTTCTTCAAAAACATTATGAATTGAGTTTTGATGGGTTACTATGAATTTAATTGAATAAGTTTAGTCGTCGCATCTAGTTCCCTTAATCATACGATTCAGTTAAATTTAATGCAGCAGATAATTAGTTCATTTTAGTTTTTTGTTAAATGCGGTTCCGTTTTGACGTTCTCATTCGAAGAACAACCTTTCAGTAAAGTTTTTTGTTTTATCATTAGTTGTATTCTGAGTTTGAGAAATTAATCAATAAATAAATTAAATCAAAGAACTCATGTATCGTCTACTATCTCAGTACCTGGCCAAAACTTACAATCTACGAGTATGTAGCAACTTTTGGCGGGAAATTGTTCTGAACATTTTGTTGCTGTTGCATTATCTCCTAGTAAAGGTGCGGAATAATATTATACAGTAGGCAGTCAAATACGTGTTTGGTAAATTTCGGCATATCGCTATCAGAGGTAACCTCTAATGTGCCTCTTACTATGGTTATTGTTTAAATAATATAAAATTTTGATGTAAATTAAAATAGTAACATGAGATTAATTAATAGTAGTGACGTGAGATGAATCAATATTAGATTGATTTGGAGCAGGCTTTGTTTCATCAAAATCGGATGTTGCAAAAAAAAGTTATCGTCATACAAACGTTGTGCACAATTTCTGAGAGTAACCTTCCAAAAAGTACTAGGCTTGCATGAATTCACGTTTAGTTTATTATGAGTACATAAAAAAAGCTATCTATAAATAAAAATCTATTGCCGCATGTATGAAAGATCATCACTAGAGAATGGCTTGACCGATTTGGCAGATTTTTTTTATTCTCTAGGCGTGACTGAAATAAATTTTTTAAAACTCCACTGGAAATGTTGGAAATACAACCGGGCACGAACAGCTAGTACTAAATAAAAATCTTATGTGGTTAATCTTACATTTTCATGACTTCTAACTTAGTTTTACTCCGGATCGACTGTACGTACTCATAATTTTGAAGAGACATCGGTCGAAGTTTATTGACATAAAATACGGAAATGTAATCATCGATATGACGAAGAATAAGAGACATCGTGGTACTTTTAAAAACCGTGTTCAAAAACCGTGTTGACGATTTTCATGCCATTACCAGGAAAAGAACAGCGTCAATAATGGGTAGGTTGCGCGGAAGCTCCAACAATATCCTAAAAACATTGTCAGATAAAGTGGATAGTCCCTTTATAAGGCACTGGGTACGGAGGCACGTGCCAACGTGTGTTGGGCCACGTCAGTTTTAGTTGTTTAGTTTGTAAAAGTTTGCTAACATAGTTTTTAAGTCATTGTTACTAACACTATATGGATTGTAAGTACTTGTATGTGTAGTCCGAAATAAAGAATATATATATATAAAAGAGAGGTCTATGTCAAAATAATACATTTTTGTATCTGAAGAAATAAGACGTTAGTATTCGTTATATCGGAAAAGATCCTTAATTCTTTAATGAATAAGCCTTACCGTTTTAATCTTTGGCAGTCCACCAGCGGTCACTTAGTGACGAGTCGTTGGAGAATGAGATGGCACGGCTGCTGGATTCACTACCTGAAAAAAAAAAACATTGGTTTATAAAGATTTTTTTTCGGAAGGCAAATCAAAATAATTATTTATAAACCTTTAGTTAGTGCACAATACAAATCTCACTCAAATTATGAGTAAAGTCTCTTTAGACCCCATTATGGTTTTAAACATCAAAAACATCTATTTCATCATGTTACCATTATTTTTGCAGTGGACATGATAATGATGATAATTTATGTCCACTATTGGACATAGGCCTCCCCAAGCGTCGTCGGTCAATGTGGGGACGAACGAATTCAGTACGCGACGGGTTGAATACTAATAACCAATATTGATTTACACCGTCATAGCCCGCTATAGTCCCACCGTGCCCATCTGGGCCCGCTATAGTCCCACGCCAAATGGGCACGGTGGGGCTATAGCGGGCTATCAATAGGATAGCGCTCGATCTTTGCCAAATAATAAACCTAGACGTAAACGAGCTCCTTACATAGGTGGTAGTACTGTAGTGGTGGTAGCCACCACAGGGTGTCTTCTATGTTGCATTCATGGTTACATCGACGTAGCAGATGCAGCTATTGATGCACTTCTATAATATTTTCACATGGACCACTCCATGTATCACAGTACATCATAATAACAGAAAAAAGCGTTTTCACGGAAGAAAAGCGTAAGTCGGTGTTATTTTATTTACGAATAAGCAAAATTTATCGTCGTTGATTCCACGACAATATCATAATAATTGCCATATTGACTTATGGGACAATTGGTGGTGTTACCTGTCAACTAAATTATATCGCATATTTATACGTTAATCGATATATGAATATTTTATATTCTGGTATTATATTTTATAATATTATATAATATTTTATTTTCTCTGCTCGTCTTGAGAGCTTGTCATCGAAATAAGCACGGTCTGCTCATTCGGTTCAAGTGTAGGTTCGCTTCGCTCCCTCTATCGTGAGAGCGCGTGCTTTGCTTGCTCGGCTCTTGATTAAGCGTGTTCTATTCGCCTGACTCTTAAAAAGAGTCAATAGATCAAATCTAGCTTGCAGGCTACTGAAAAACGATAATTATCGAGCTGTACTGTTCACGTATAGTGCACGATGACACAGTGCCACCTTTCATAACATGTTGATTTTAGAAGATTTTTTTACGGTTTCCGATATTGCTGTTGCTATTGTATTTGCTCGGCAGATCTTTTTTTAATGTAGAATTCCGTAGCCAACCGCATGCGGCAGCAGCAGGCGGCGTGTCGTGGCGACACAACTGGTTTCTATGTATTTCTATGAAACCACCGTGTCACCGTTCCATTCTCCCTGGTGACCGGGGTAGATGACGGCCCTGTACGTCAAATAGGCCTCAACCACACGACAGAGGTAGGTCGGCATCCGGTGATACCGGAGTGCCTCCCTGATGCAACTCCAGGGCAGGGTATTGAAGGCATTGGCGATGTCTAGAGACACCGCCAAGACGACCCCACCCCGGGCCACAGCGTCCCCCGTCGTGAGGGCTCGCACGCGCATGATGGCGTCCACCGTAGAGCACCCCCTGCGGAAACCAAACTGGCTCTCCGCCAAATCCGGCCCCACCCGCACCAGCCACCCGACGAGGCGGTCTGCAATGACTCTTTCAAAGAGCTTGCCCACCTCATCGAGCAGCACGATGGGCCGGTAAGCGGACGGAGTGTCCGCAGGGCGCCCCGGCTTCTTGATGAGGACCAGTTTCCCCGTCTTCCAGCGAAGTGGGAACTAGCCCCTCTCCAAGCATGCGCTTAGGAGCCCTCTTAGTTGAGGCCCGAGAGCCTCCAAGGCCAGGACCCAGACTTTCCCAGGTAAGCCGTCGGGTCCTGGGCCGGTATTTTTGGCATTCAGCCTACGTACCGCCACTCTCATCTCTACCTCGGTCACCTCCGGAGCATCGTCATCGTCTCGGCGGTGTGATCCGCATCGGGCACCGCAGTAGGCGGAGCCATGGGCGGGGAGGCATGTACCCCTCTCGAAGGGAACAGAGCGCTCACCACGTTCCCCAAGGCAAATATACCTGACGCTGATATTCTGCTGAATCCCTGTAGAGACATACGGACGTCGAGTAGATGAGATAAATATACGAGTTATTGCTGTTGTGTAAAAGTGCAATGTGCGGAGTGAAATGTAAGTATACCCGCAATTTAAATATTGTATTCTACAGTAACTTGGACCTTGTGGTCGCAGTGCTACCCCAAACGGCAAAAATGTTCCTATGATTATAGCTTATTCAGATTAGCCAACATGGAAAAAATTGATGGAACTAAGCTCCACTTCGTCCATTTTATCCTAGATGTGTAAACATGGATGAAGTGATTCCTTATGACAAACTTAGGTACTTGTAATAGATTCAGTTTTTTTTTCGGCTGTTAGGCATCGAATAGGAAAACTGGTAGCTTGGCACCTACAGTATACAGTACAGTATATCTCCTGATATAGCCTGGGTTCGATTCTACCCGCTGGCAAAAATTCACTTTATTATTTCCTAATTCTAAAATGACCTTATTTTGCTTACTATAGCGAGTTGTAAAATAAAATAAGTAAACTCAGCATAAGTTTGCTTCTTTTATTTTTTAATTCAGATAAAAAGGATAAAAATTATGATAAATAAAATAGAAGAGCTGCAGAAATAATTTTTCTTGCTTTCATAAGATCAACCTTCTGTGATTGTTGTTACCCTGGTAGCCGGGCGATACGGGTCACCCGTACCGTAAACGTGTACCTCTACCATGAGTTGTCATCGAAAACTTACTCGCTAGCGTTAAACTCGCTAGCGTATTAACGTGAATCAATTAGAATTCGATGATGTCAAAACTCGCTAGGGTCTCCGTATATGATTTATATGAAAAGTAATTGTACAAAAAATAAACTAAATTAAATCACCAAAATTTAGTTTATTCCTGTCAAACGATGATTTCCCATTCTGAAATAGACTAAAGTGACACAACTTAACTATATTTTAGTTTGACAGCACTAAGATGGCACTGAGATTTTAATTTAGTGAAAATGACAATTTTGCTATTCTGAATTTAACGTTTTTCACCTAAAATTTTAATAGTCTACCTAAATCTGACCATTTTTAATCGCGATAAAATATGGTGTGGAATACTATTAGTTGTCATGAACTAAAATTCACACGAACACCTCGACTTCAGATGCAAAAACAGTACTGTATATATTTTTTTTTCTTTTCTTTTGCTTATATCTCGAAAATGGTGTGTCCTATCTCAAAAATAATGAAAATTTTGACCCCCTTTATGTAACCCTTACGTAGGTAATAATTTTTCTTATTTTCCATGCAAAACGTGAAAAATTCCATATAAAATCCCCCCCCTGCGCACCTCCGGCTCTAAAATAATTCACGGGGTAGGGCAAACAAGTGTGTACCACGTGGAGTCGCGATTATCAAATTCGATTTAGTTGTGTCAAAATAATTTTTAAGTTTAAGAGACTTTTTATTGCAGAATACCGTTAAGATTCTCATAGTAAAAGAAAGGAATTTTAGTAATAGTTCAGTTAGTTCAGTTCGGTGTACAAGAGAATCGGCACCATTATTATAAAGAATAAAAATTCAACAACCCCTAAATACCATAAGTAGTATACTAACCGTCAACCTTTCTATTTAGACGGATTGTTTCATGATATTGACTGTCATAAATAACATTGTTTGTTACCATAGTGATACTACTACGTTTTGATCATATGAGCCGTTCTCTCAGTAATAAGAATCACTGAGAAAGAAAGAAACAACACATAAGAGTGAAGTTAGCTAGACGACACGATCTATCGAGGTTACCGTAACGCCTGCGTAAGACTCCGTCAAACTCATGGTGCGAGCATTATCGAAATCTATTTGATCCACGTTAACACTTCCGACTCCACCCACTTTTGATAGAGCTCATACGCCATGCCGCCATACATATTGGAAGTGAACCCTCCGGGATTACGTTTGCGCTAAAGTTAACCATCGCGGACGATCAGCGGCATTAGGTTTAAAACCGTATTATAAAACACTGTAAAACGAAGTAAAATACTGTTTTCAGGGGGTCTTGTCGCTACACGTAGTTTCCTACCTTTTATTTTTTTTGTTAATATTTGTGCCGTGAAACAAATGTTTTTTTGAAAATGAAAGTGCTTGGGTTTTTAAAACCAACGCATATACTAATAAATCTTGTTAAAATATACATCTAATTTTATTTTCATGGTTTATAATGCTGTTATAGTTCTGTTCGCTAAGAAAAACCTACATTTAAAATGAGCCCTCCGCGAGGGCTCCCGGCATCTCATATGCAACTAGGTGAACCCACCAGGAGGGCTCCCGGCACTGAACGTGTTAATACGCTAGCGCTAGCGAGTAAGTTTTCGATGGCAACTCATGGTAGAGGTACAGATTATACCGTGAATATGTAAGTCGATAGCAATCACCGATATTCCGCCTGTTACACTCATACCATCCCTGTCTAACTTATGCCATTAGCTTGCGTGAGAGTGAGAATATCAATTAAAAGTATTTAAAAACCTATTCGGTTATCTCTCTCTACTTGAAGCTACCAAGAGTTCGTTGCCATGGTAACGTAACGCGCGTTCATATCACCAGCATGACAGAAGTGAAGAAGAGTTGCATGCGTAAAATATTATTCATAGAGTAAAATTAAATGTAGAAGACATTAAAGTTCGTCTTTGTACAGTACAGCCTGTGCATAAAGTTTTAATAAATAAATAAATAAAACCCAGATATGTAAAGAATAGATCTAGATTCTATACTGTGACTTACATTTTTAGGGTTCCGTACCTCATAAGGAAAAAACGAAACCCTTATATACTATAAGAGTTCCGTTTTTCGTTTACTTCGTTGTCCGTCCGTCAATCTGTCAAGACCCATTTTCTCAGGACAGCGTGGAGGTAGCAAGTTGAAATTAAAATATCAAATACGTAGGTCTAATTTTTCCTTGGAGCTAAACAAATCAAGCTTCTAAGTCCACGCAATAAAAAAATACGGCCATTTATGTGACATATTTTGATACTAGCAAATAAATCAAAACCTACAGGATAAGTAATTCCCGTTGACCTAGAATCATGAAATTTTAAAGGAAGCGAAGTCTCACAGCACAAGTAAAGGAAAAAGACCGAAAATTAATAATTTGTAGTTTTATTACATTTAAAAAAAATGGGTTAACAAACTTACATTTATAGTTGGAGAATTGACCGTTACGTATATATAGATGTATGGGAGTATAACATGTTTCTCAACAACGAAGTTAAGTTTGTTCGAGGGATAAATTCATCCCAACTACGGAACCCTTCATTGTGCGTGGTCTGACACACACTTGGCTGGTTTCTGTGAATGTAAAGGCAGCACTGCATGAAATACAGAACAAAATAAAAACATAAATGTAAATACATACATGTAAATAGGGTAGGGGTGTGCAAGAATACGCAGAGCGATACACCAATCAGTCCTCTGCGGCTAACAGCTATTTTGGTTCTTTTTACTTTATTTAATTTGACAGTTTTAGTGATTTTGACTTTTGATTTTGTAAAATGTCGATTGTCGACTCATCGGAATATATGAGCGGAAAGAACTTAGAGTGCCATTGCGTTTGCGCACACGTCTTGTGCACTATAAAAACTCCTGAGTATTTTTTTTAATATTTTTTTTCGGCTAGTCACCGTTGAGACAGGCGCCGTGACAGAAATTCGGTCGGGAAAATATTAGTGTATCTTTAGTACTGGAAAAGATTAGTTTTCTGACTCAGTTTTCTAGAGAATTATGACTGGAACTTTAAACAAAATAATATGAAAATGAAGGGTTATAAAATACTCAAAAAGTATCAGTAAATTTTGTCTCAATAAACCGTGTCGTTCAGTCATTATTTGTATTATTCAAAAGTCATTTATTCAAACTAAGCTGAGAATCAGCACTTTTCGAACGTCAAAATTACATAAGACAGTCCCCCAAAACGCCCACCCTTCACCACTTCCTCCACCAGGAACTGGTTTTTAGACATTATAAAAAAAAGCGTCAAACTTGGACCTATTATTTGTCTCATGCATTTATAAAGCAAAACTATTACATAAACCACTTAAACGGGCACATGTGGGACTCGAACCCACGACCGTCACGTTTCAGTAAACGCGATGCTCTATTCCATCCAGCTGAGCTAATGTGCCACTATATAAGGCTTCCAAATTCACGTCCTGTATCGTCCCTCCAGCGACAACAGCGCCCGACGCCCTTCAAAATAAACGGTTGCAGCTGCGGACAGACGCGGAACTACTAGCACACACTGTCACACGCATAAACTCTTTTGAAGGTCAGGGACAAACCATGCGAGACAGATGGCATTGATTTTAGTTTAACTTTCGCGTTTTTGTTTTTCACATGATGACGCTTTTGTCTATCCTCTTAGTAATGGATAAGGTTTATCTGCACTAAAATCGCGATAATATGAACATAATCTTTTCAGTTTATGACTGCTGTGTTTCTATACCAAGCGCTTCCAAAATCAATGAAGAGTTAGCCGTTAAGTGAAGGCTTATCAGACTTCAGTTTATAGGTTCACAAATAAACATGATACCTATAAATATTAGTAATAGAAGCCTAGTATTGTTCCACTGCGGATCAAATATGACTTTTCTCATAGAGATAAGGTACACAGTGATCACAACACTCATGCCGAATATGGATTGACGATTTCAAAGTTACAGTTTCGTCGCGAACATCTGTTTTTATTTAAGTCACAATGGTAGTTGACTGGGTTTTGAACTTGCATCCTAGTGCTTGAAAAGGTGACCATGCTTGCCATGTCTGCCTGAATTCTGTACCGGAAAACCCGCTGCTTTATGCAAGCTGCCAAAAGGACGCAATTACAAACGGTTTCAAAATGCTCTAAGAGCAATATTTATACAAAATGGCGAAAGGTGCTTTTGTCATAATGCGGCTAAACGAAGACAGTCGATTGTAAATCATTACTACTCTACTACTATGCTTGTCACTAAGATTTAAAGAGTAGACCATCTGCACAGATTTTCACAAATAATTTCGGTCGGTTAGAAACTCAAAACTCAAAGCATTTATTTCAATTAAACCATTAACAGGCACTTTTGAATTGTCAAGGGGTCAGTCAGTCAGAAATATGAAGCTAGTTGCCCATTCCAAAGCGTAGGTTCCTATGGAGAAGAACGGGCAAGAAACTCCACGGACTCTCTTCTAACTATCTCTGCCAACGATATTTTAATAAAATTGTGTCTAATATTGTCAATTGTTATAATTGCAGGAAAATAACTAACAAAATGTGTATTATTACTGTACTCCGCTACAGTTACAGTTTACAGTTAGGTTCAAGGGCTATTATAGGCAGAGTGGGACCTATAAACGTACACCTCTACCCTTAGGGAAATATAGGCGTGATGTTATGTTAATAGCGAGAATATTATCATACGTACAAATAATGATTATACTTACTAGTAATAATTAGCCTGATTAGTGTCAGTTAATGAAGCTATTTTAAATTAAGCCTGCTCCACATTCTCTGCGAAACTATACGAGCCTTGCCGAATACGAGAGTGTAGACGGAATATTCGTCTATTGTCTCGTGTATATTCATATTATCTCCGTTCCGTGTCGGTACATCAAAGGAATCTCGAGAAACCATTCCTCCTCATTCTCGATCGCTCACGCTGTCGGTTGGCCGCCAGTCACTTAGCAAGCGCATCTCATCGTCCTCTGTTACGGTGTATGGCAGACATTCACCACCTTCGCTTATTCCAACATCTTTTCGTAACTGTTTTTTTCACGAATCAATAAATATTTGTATTACGCTGCAGCAGCAAGACGTCCATCTTGGTACGAGAGTCCAATACTACTGTGCCTGGGCAAAAATATAGAGCAACGCTCTCGTCTCGCCCTGTCTCGGCAAATGTTCTCGTCGAGACCTCCCGCCGAGAATTTGGAGCAGGCTTTATACCTATATAAGTACGTGCTTAGGCACTACCCTAAGCAAAGCGTATTTGAGGACTGTTCCGGGACCAAACATTCTAGCAACTTGGTTGGTCCACGACCAGTCACTGCCGCAAACTGCACGGACGGCTCCTTTTATGTTCAGGTCTCAACAAGTACGTCTGCAAGTGGGACAGGGATGCAACTAACTTTTATCTTTATCTTCCGAATATTGCCTGAAATCTATGACAGCCTGGTTGATGATGTTACATACATTTGGTTGAATACCTAAACCTATCCGTAAGCGTTTCCAAAAATAGATGATACGAGAAACTTTTACTCGTAAACAGAAGCCGATTTCCACATTTCTAACTTCAAAAACTTTCAACCCCTATTTAACCCTTTTAGGGTATAAATTTTCTTTAGTGCTCACCTTCATTATAAAACGAACACTTGTGCAAAATTTCATTTGTCTGACCCAGCGGTTTATATTAGGATGTGCGTTGTCAGTGAATGAATTAATGAATAAATATACGAATTTTATGAAGTACATTACTGTTACATTGACACAAAATTACAATATTTTACTTTTGTACAGTTTCCAGCTGCGTTATTTTATTTGGTTTATGTCGCAACCTGGTATGTTTACTTCGTGTTCTCAACGAACTTCACGTCAGATGCATCGTTACCACGGAAACCGCCGTGGCGTGCCATGTGTTCGGAGACAGTATTGATCCATCCAGACCGCACAATATTCGAAGCACTAGGTTTTCATAAACCACTAAGAAGCTTTCAGGAATGTGTATTTGAAGGCCGTTGCGTCCGCTCTTGAGACGGCGTCATTGCACTTCGGTTTCGGTTTAAAGAATTTATTTCTCATAAAAACTTACAGTTCACTTATAATGAGATACAAAGTAAAATTACAACAACACTTACCGACATAACATTGTTAAAATTAGATTTCCGTCGGCCGTAATGATGAGAATAACGGCACTAGCTTTTTAGGACTTCATAGCTAAATGGTAAAAACGTTACAAACGATAGTGGTAAACGAGAATTATTCTGGTCATTAACATCAGGTTCATAGAGCTTATAGCTGGTCAATATTATACGGAAAGTGCAGTATCATGCGATTTTGTAACATGTGCTACCACTATAAGCTTTTGGCGTAACATATCTACTCATCACCTGCCCCTGCATACATAAAGTAGTGACTAGTATAGTGCCGCGGCACACATGGAAGGTAAAACAACTACACCCAAGTCAGTCCCCATTCCAATTTTATTTACCTACCGAAATAAGGTCAATTTTATGTTTAACTTTTCTTTATGTTAATGGAGCATTCTCGTTTCCTCCAGGTGTTAATATACGTATACTTGTAGATTACAAATATAAACGAATTAATTAAATGCACCGACGCGATCCCAGCGTGGATTAACTAGACTTGATAAATCCAATGAATCCCAAGATTTACACTAGCCCATGATGCCTCATATTTCATGGAGGAGTAGCCCGGGTGGCGCGGTAATGGTAAGGAAGATGTGCCCTTAGGATAAGGAAAGATTTGCGAGCCGTACCAGACATGCATCCTGTGTACTTGTAGATTACAAATAAAACACAAATCACTTTTAGTAATACTGACATATCTTTACCTATAAAACAAAGTCTGATTAGTTACACCATTTATAACTCAAGAACGTCTGGACCGATTAGCCCTGGTTTTTATTAATTTCTCTTTCTACCCTTATTAATATTATTTTATATAAGGTTTGATTAGTTATTTTAATACTTTTATTAAAGCGTTCTCTCATTTTTTTGTTTTCTTATAAGTAAGCTCTTGTCATTTTTCTCGCATTACTACTATTTGGTCTACTGGATTATTATTGCAATATTCGTTATCTTAAATCGGAAAACTAACTCAGAGGGACATTTTTTTTGTAGTTTTATGTTTTGTGGTATTTATCCGTATTTATGTGATGGACTTGGATAAATATGTGCCAGATATACATCTGGCACATATTTATCCAAGTCCATCAAGTATATCTTTGCCATGAGTCTTAGAAGAAAGGGCGTCTAAAATCGTTCCGTTGAATCTCTAATGGTCACTGGAGTTGCAAAAGCATTCAGAATATGCTTAATACCAATCTCTTTAAACTTACTAAACATGTTACTTAAAAACATCAACCTCTTTCGGTTATAAATCGTATGGAAGCACCAAAATACTCTTAACTAATAAAAACTAATAAACTATAAACTTTGTTAACTATGTCATCCTTATAATTCGTATAGTTGTGGTTGCTTTAGTATTCCTTGGTCTCATATTTGTATTTTTCGTAAAGCCAATAACAAGTAAGTAGCAATTGCCATATTTATTACGTACAAACGGACGCATGATTGTATCGTATGAAAATGGATTTTCCACTTTTGGTATAGGATGGAGTTTACCTTCACGCAGACCACGGAGTACATTGTAATGCGCGCACTCAAAGCAACGGTTTTGTACATTTTCGTTCACAGTAATCGCTAAAAATGCATACGTTTGTGGACAGAAATCCAGTTTCTAGCTAAGGCTTTCCCGCCAGCCAAATAGCTACGAGCGACCGCTTACGTAGTGAGTATATCCTACTCGCTTTTGATGTCCTAGTACCTTACCACTGTTAAGTGCCTACAATTTGAACTCCCTGACTACGTTAATTATTAAATAAAGTGTTCTACTGCAGACTACCAGCGTAGTAGTGAGATACGCTCATAACGTTTCTGTGGCAAATACTCATCCTAGCAGTTATGCTTTTCTGTTGATAATAAAATTATAAAGTATTGCCTTCACGCTACTTCGTAGCATCATGCTACGCCGTAGCAACTACGGCGTAGCCAATGAGTACCTACGACGCACTGTGGATCGAAAAAAGGCTCTAGAAAATTTGTTTTTTTTAGACCAGGTACGGGTTTTTTTTTAAATGCAATAAGTCTCGGTATATGAAGTAATTAAGTAAAAAAATCATAAATAAATAGTTACATCACCATGTGCAAGGATATAACGGCTATTCTCTCCATTCCGCAGATTAAGCATTACCGCCATACATTTTTTTTGCAATAAAAAATATAAGTTGCCAATTTGCCTACCAGATTGTATCCTATGATATATTTATGCATAATATTGACTATTAGAAGCCATTTCAATAAAAAAACGACACTTTAAAATTTAAGCTCAAATGTCTTTGGGCCTTTTTTCGATCCACAGTGCGCCGTCCTAAACAGTATCAAAATTACGTGTATTTATTTTATACAGTATTATTTCTGATTCGTCAAGTGGTGCTGGGAACGTAAAAGAACGTCGTTGATCCAAGTGGATCAATGTGGCTCACTATCGGCTTTAGCACCCTCTAAAAGTTGTCAGTCGCGTAAATTAACATGATTGAAACGGTTGCCTGCTCATATTATTTCGCTCTATGCACCACATACCATGTGATCTCGATTGATACCATAAACCACCATTTGTCGCTCGAGTACTAGGCTAGCATTGATGACAGGAGCACGTCTCAGCAACCATTATAACAGTTATATCTTCCAGGTTCTACAAAATATTAGGTTTATACCATTCCCCCTCTAAAAAGCTTATTTTATTCACTGAAAACAGTGAATAAAAAGCACTTTTAATCACTATTTTGGTGGTTGAATTTAGAACACACCAATTTATTTTATTCGAACTCCATCTCAATGCTATGCAACCTCCTTGCGAAAAAATACTCGATACAAACTTCTTGTGCAAGAATACTCGACATACAAACTCCTTGTGCAAATAACTCCTCGAGATTTGATTGGTCAACATTTTCGAAAAGGAGTTTAGCATTAAAATAAAAACTGTTTTGTGTTATTTGCTGTCTTTAGTAAATTGGCTCAATTTTGAATCATGTGACTTGTACGAACACAAATTGTTCCAATTTAAATGTGCATTTAAATTAATTTAACCTTCCTTTTTTCTTCATTAAATGTCTAAATGTTTTCGCTTAAATCTTTCTATTTCTTATAGTCATGGTATAAAATATAGTACGCAACTCTTGAATAAAACGGATTTATATCGAGAGACATGAATCACTCGCGTCGCTCAGGGTTCTAACACTTCATCATTACGGTCGTGATTCAGTCGTTAGAATCCTTCACTTGCTCGTGATTCATCTATGGCCCTCGCTTTAAATCCGTCCTTTATTCACTAGTTGCATAATATACTATTGTATTGTACTGGAGCATACTTTTAAAAGCCAACATTAAAAATAAAGCCATTCACTCACAGGGTGACAGCAATTCAACCTTAACTGGTTGGCAACGGGGATTGACAAATTGTATCAATTTTAGTCATTTCATCATTTATTTAGACACCGTTCAAACGATAACGCGCCAATTTTCTTCGGCGTTGAAAACTGGTTTACTTTGGTCAGTTTGTGTGAGCATGGCCTTAGACAACCTTTTATATTAAGGTTCTACTAGCTGCTGGTAAACAGGAACAACGAAAACTACCTTCTTACATTTAATATCCCAATATTCGTGTATTGCTAGAACGACATTGAGTGTCTCCAAGAAAGACGTAGTAATGTTGAGGAGAAAGCATTCGAATTGTGAATCATAAAAAAAAATTAAAAACCTACTTTACTACTGAATACATGTCATTGTGTGTTGTAAACGGAATCTGAAGATGGTAAAAATTTAAATTGTACTCAGCTCTGCATGGTATTTTTACTGAATCTTATGATTAAATGTTAATCTATATTAATGTCGCAATAAGCTGGTAAAGTAGTAATATAGTTATATAGGTAGGTAGTTAAAGTAGGTAGGGTAGGTAGGTAGGAAGGTAGGTAGTTAGAAAGGTAGGTAGGTGCACCTCGTGATACCCATGCGAACCCGGACTGGGTTCTTTAATAAATAAGCCTAGCTTGTTTATAGTCGGTATCAGTATCAGAGTCTTTCCATGGAACGAAACGTGTAACTTCGCGCACCTACACTAGGAGATCATGAAATAAAGAAGGTTGCAACGACTAAATGTTCCGAACAATCTCGCGCCAAAAGCTTGTAAGGTGGTACCTGCACTGATACTGATAGATAGTTCGACCATGCCGCATGCGTATACTGTTCTTTTGATTTTAATGAAATCATATATAAACTTGCTATAGATACTGAATTTAAAAAAAGAAGAAGAATACCACTATTTTAAATTAAACCAATCATGAATTTTATTGAACTTTCTTCTAAAACTTCTGATTACAAATAGCCAGATGAGATTATTTGTAAGAACCGAATACATCATGTTTTTGATGAAAGACGAACCATCGTCTGTCTTCAAAAACGATGATATAACGTGCAGTTTAATCAGGTGGTGCCATCTAACCGGCCGGATGCGGGATGTAACTGCACTATCTAGCGAACAGTATCGGAACTTGCTCGTAATGTAGCTGTCTATGCAGTTCGCTTCGCATCCGTGGAGTGGAAAACTGAACAGAAGCCAATTTCCATCGAAGTAACGTTATTTTACCGATGTTTCACTGTTTTATCTATCTCTTTATTACTTTTTGCTACTTTTAAGTGTAAAAATGCACATTAAAATGACGTTAAAACGACGACGACGACGACATTAAAACGTTGAAACTATCAACGTTTTATATCGTGACAATAAGCAGAGAATCTTAATTTCCGGTTGTCAGCCACAATCCTCGGTAGTATAGTGGTTAGTATTCCCGCCTGTCACGCGGGCGACCAGGGTTCGATCCCCTGCCGGGGAGGTATTCTTTTCAATTTTTAGTTAGAAATATTATTACAAAATACTCTCTTTGACGTGGAGTCGCGGACACCAGTCTGTATTACGTATTATCTATTATTATTTTAGTCCTGCTATGTACTCCAATGGTTACGAGGGTAATAGAGAATAAAATGTTCGCTCGTCTGTCTAAACCAGTTGAACATGTTACGTTGTGATTCATACAGTTTTAAAACAATTATCTATGTCTATGTATGGACCATAATGATAAAAAGAAAACCACTCTTTTTTTTTTGCACTTTATAAGACAGTAGTCAGACATTCGTCAGTAAACGTATCCGAGTGGTGATTAACTGAGCAAGGAGTATCTATTAAGAAGCAAGGAGTATCTGCTTATTAATTCAAGTCGCAAAGCGGTTATGACTGTGTATTTCAAGAAAAAATTTGTTGCTGTATAATAAATTGAATTTAATATTCTTAACAAGTTTCTCCCAAATTGGGGATCACTTGATCCTCTGACTTTGATTGAATCCTTTCGAGTAGGAGCATTCTTAATAGACGCGTAAATGATGACTTGCTACGGCTCGTAGCGCTACGGCGTAGCTGCTTCAAAATAAAATAAAAAACTTTGCGTAAAGTAATGCGAATTTGCTGAAAAATTATGAAATTGCTGTGACTCGAAAAAGCCGTATATAATCTATACAGCTCTCTAAACTATATATGTTAAATCGTCTAACGATACTTACGTTAAATTGAATAACAGCAGTGTTTTTAAACTGTAATAGTAATTAACTAACATTAGTCAAGATTCTCCAAAATAACAAGTAAAATAATATAAAAACATTGCTAGATAGCCAGTCTAAATTAGGCTTTTGAGAGTTGTCAAAAGTAAAAATAAATAGCAGATGGCGAAAACTGCTAATAACTGTCAGGTGTGGGGTTCGAACCCACGCTCCCTTTCGAGAACCAGAGCTTAAATCTGGCGCCTTAGACCACTCGGCCAACCTGACATGTTGGTTTCAGCTGAAATATTTCTTCGTATTCGTTTATCGCTGATGAGTAGTTCAAGGAACTTACTACAAGCTTTTACCACCACATTCTTCATTTGAAGAACATAAGACCAGCGTGCAACTTGACAATGGACATAATACTGCTACTTACTTGTTGGTTTTCAACATGTCGAAAGACAAGTCATTTTATGGAAGTCTAATAATAAACGTCTTGCTGACTCTGCAAGTTAAATCGCTGGTCATTTTCCATCGGGTGGCGCATGCGCAAAGGTAGTCTAACACATATCGACGGCGAAGTGCCAATAACTCGTAACTGAAATTTTTCGAGAAATTCACTTTTTTATCGTATTGAATTTAAAGGTGTTATTCGCATGTTTTAGTGAAATCTAAATGAAAATGTTTTATTTTGTCAGTTAGGTGTTATTGGCACTTCGCCGTCGATATGACTAGCTGAGAGGTCAGCGAATTGCGCCACATATTCATAAACCGTGGCCCAGAATGGTCTCCGCGGTATTTAAATATGCGTTTAATCATATAATGCCAAACGTGCTTGCATAAAGACGCGGGTTCTCTGTGAAGACAAGTTGGTAAAGATCAATGCGGGTAAAATATCCCCCGAATGACGTATGTGCCTTCACATAAAGAAACAGGTAAAACATTGTAACTGTTTCTTTTCGTAGACCAGCTTGCAGTTATCTGTGACTGTAACCAGCTGCTTTATACAAGTCAACTCATAAGGACAAACCTACGCGTCATGACGCGGCGTTATGTCGCTGCAGTCATGATTCCGAACCTGACCGCAGGCGGCAGCAGCCCATATTCCAGTTGGTAGATAGAAGGTAGAAAAACGTGTTATCGCTCGAGCGTTGGCGGCACTACTGGTCTGTGGTCGGGCTGCACGTGTCGCCAGTCATTCACCCGTAGTTGCCAACGACGTGTCGCTAGCTACGGAAGGTATTTCATAAAAATTCAGAGAAACCAGTCGTAAAGCGGTGACACGTCGCCTGCAGTTGCCTCCTGCGGTCGGGTACGGAATGGTGCCTTAATAATAACCGTTAATAGTTTTAGTTAGGTTAGAATGTTATATTTTTATTCTATTAATTAATTAGTTATAAGTTGTTATTTAAAGTACATTTCAAGCCGTTTGTACTATAGGTACTTTTTCAGTCGAGATAAATTAAGAAAACTTCTGGATAGTTCGCACCGGATGGCGCTATGCATGGATCCTTGGATTCTTTCCATGACGGAGCTACAAGGCTTATACAGAAATTGACGTAGCATGGTATTAGGTATCGTGTTGTGATCCCACGGGATAACTGTGACATGTTTGTTTAGTTTATTTAAAGATATGGTAAGTTAGGTATGCTGCGCGTAGCACTTTGCTACGACGTCGTAGCGCGTACCTACTAGCTACGGCAGCATAGCGTGTAGAAGTCAATTAAATTGGTAGCACAGGACAGCTCTTACTACTTAAATACTATCTTGAGATTAAGACAATTATTGGTATTTAGTATTTTAGACGCCATATTTGATTGTTCTTTTGTGTTATAAAATTACTCTTATTTGAGAGTTCCGTTCATCGCACAAGATTTTGTTTTTTACAAACGAGATTCAGATTATTACAAGTCAGTTTTAAAATAGAACAAAAATTCTTCCAAGATGCGGTGCGTGGGTCCGACTCGCACTTGGCCGATTTTATTTTTATGAAACAGCACAGCGAGCTTGGCCGCGCGGCCGAGCCCGCTGAGCCGTCTAACATCCCAACTGTGTCCGCATTTGATCGTAGGTGCATACATCCGTAAAGCTATGCAACAAAACACAAGAGTAGTGGGGGAAGTAGGCTCTCGTACTATCCAATCCTCTCCAACACAATTTCATTAAAGTCAAAGTAAGGCACCAAAATTTACGAAACAATATATTGATTCTAGTCGCCCCTTCCAAAAGTTTTCGTATGGAGAAGAATGGGCAAGAAACTCCATCGTTACTCTTTTAAAATATTTTACAATATTTTGTATAAGTACATTAGTTATATAATTATATGTGAAGACGATGCACCTAGAATAAAATTACTATACCACAATAGGTAAAAATAATTAAAAATTAAGCAACGACAGATACATTAATTATTTACAAACATTGTAATGGTAGACGATTTTCTTAAAATTTTACAGTTAATAAGTCAGTGTGTGAGGATCGCAGAATGTAAAATTAATGCCATATAATAAAAAAATATACAATTTAATTAGCAACCAGTTTGATTTTGTCTATGTAGATTCTAGATTATCCTATGGAGCAGGACCAGCATTCTTATCTTGGATAATATATAATCTTCTAATTTGTAATATGCTTGTTAGAAAATTTAAAACTCATATTAAAAGTACACTTTGTAAGTGTACTTATAATATGAGTTTATCTAGTTTTAAATTTTCTTTCATTTTTATTGCAATATATCACAAGGTATTTTGTTTTAACATTTAACACAGTACCTACCCCATAAAAGATGTATGTACTTTAGATAATCTAAAAAATGGTTGATCTATTTTATCTTTTCTAGTATTACAATTATTTCTATCACTTATTTTTATTAAAAAAATGTACTTTTTTACATACATAAAGTTTTAATAAATGAATTGGCAAGGTACCGTCATAATATTAATCCTTTTAAATAGTTCCCTGAGAGATTCGCGGCGACCTAGGTTATAAATCTCTCTTTTGCAAAATAAAGATGGATTCTATGTCAGCAACCCGCCCGGTACCACAGTAAAATGCCATACGACATAATGCTGTGGAAGTAGCTAAACTGTATTATCTTTCTAATAGCATAAGTGGCCGAGCTTACCCGCCCTGCAAGAGATATTATATGAAGTCTCCATTGTAATTTCTCGTCTAGCGTGATTTCTTGTAAAACCACAATCGAACAACTTCGAGAGGTCGCAAAAGATTCCAATGACATCTTGTGCTTCAGGCATTAAAAATGTTCTTTATTAGGGTAAAACCGGCGTCAGTGGTACAACTCCCTTTAGTGAAACCGTACTGTTGTTCATGAAAGATGGATTTTTTATTAAAGTGACGTAACATTTGATTGAGCATCAACTTTTCAAACACCTTACTGAGAACTGGTAGAATTGATAAAGGCCTATAATTGTTGGGTTCTTTACCATCACCGGATTTGAACAATGGAACTACTTAGCATTAAAGTTATGGTGTACTAATAGGAGGATTTTAAAATTTGTTTTCGCCTTGATTTCTAAAGGATCGTCAGTGAGTACTCAGTGTATATATGTGTGTCGAATTTTTGTGTAAGGTAAGGTGCAGTAATTTACGTCAACTTGCTGAAAATATGGTAATGATTCGATTTATAATATAACGTAAATTAAGCGAATTAGAGTAGATCTCGAGAAACGATGTTATTGTATTAGGTAATCTGTCCGTGTGAATCCTGGAAATAACGTAACAATAGATAACTAATAATTGAGTTTCATTCGTTAAGTTTTGGCAGGTTACATATGTTAATTTTTAGTGAAACATTGATCTGAGGTGCGGCCGCGTAGCTTTTATAGCCGTTTCATTCACAGCCTGCGTGATTTGTACTAAATTCAGTTACAAATAGCTGTCTATAATTAATGACGCCCTGGTAGCCGAGTGACTGTCTGAGCACCGAAATGGGGTGCACTCTTAGTTCAGTGTTTGGAATTTCCATCTGTAGTTGGCATTTTTACATAAATAATCGTGACTTCGGCGAATTTTTTGAATAAAATATGAAAAAAAAAGAAAAAACATTCCAGTTGATTCTTAGATATGGTCTCATTCATATCCTAAGGTTATGGGATATAGAAACACCTTGTTTAAAAAATAGATGAAAAAAATAATAAAACTAAATACTTATTTAAACTAAATAACATGATTGCCCCTGTGACTGTCATTCACATTCTCTAATTTAACAACAAAATATTATATCATTTTAAAATCGGCACAAGGTCAGTCAGAAACACATTAAATCTCAATCAATAAATCTCTTAGAATCCCATTCCCCATTTATACTTTATGGGAAACATGCTGGTCCTGCAAATTCTAAGGACTTAAACCAAAACAGAGATCTTCAACATGCGGCTCTCAAAGCTAGTTCGATCAAGCGTGTTCTTACATGAATATAATGAAAGTAAGGTAACTAACAAATAGAAATCTAGATTCATACTTGAAATTTAAAACAACAACTTATAAGCCATTCAAAAGGCACGGAAAATCAATGCTCCCATTGATGTAACTATCTATTATCCTATAACTGTAGTTATACTATTTGATTAATTGTTTTATTATTTTAGCAGTTTATTAAAATACTTTGATAGGTTTTATACAAAAAAAATGTATGTTTTCATAATAAATTATATATAAATTGTAACTTTTGGCTTTTCCGTCGCAAAAGGTTGACATTCCCTGGATCCAAAGCAATGGCCATTATTACAGCCACATCTGGTTATAAGTCTAACGTAAGTGTTACTCACAGGTTTATATAATAATAAAATTTGCATATTTATTACTTGTTGCTATTATTTATTAGCTTTTTAAAACCACATCCAATGTGATTTCATAACTATGAATTTTTAAGTCTTATTTACAATCTCATTCAATGCTTACCTTGCCTTAATAATGGGACAAGGTATCGGACTTCTTATTTGGGAATTAATTTATTTAATTGGTGGGAGAATGTCCAGTCTGGAGACGAGCTCTACAGGGCCGTACGGAGTGAAGTGTCGCCCCCTTAGGGGGAACCGACTCAAACACAAATATTAACATAATAAGGAAAAACGAAAGTTTTATCAGCCTAGGGTAATTTAAGTTCTCGTACAGTCACACTACTACAACTGTAACAAACATGAAAAAAAAGAAAAACAATCAAATCTGATCTGATTATCATGTGCGCAAAAGAAGCCACTAATCTCGCGAAAATCTAAGAAGCCCGATTTGACGTTTCTCATTATACATGCCGCGATAACTTTGAACGTCTACGTATGAAATCGAAAAATCTAATTCATAATCCTAATTAATTACTATGTTATCCATACACTATAACAATGAGCATCATTCGTAAGCACAAAGTTTCACTTCATATTGAAAAAAATGCATTCAAAACATGAATTAATCAAATTAATTGATTAATTCATTGATTAATATTCCGACGGGACGTTATTACAATGTCATTATTCTTGCCACAATACTTACAAGTTGAAAAAAATCGTTATTATGTCATACATAGTATATTTTTGAAAAAACAAAAAGTACACACATCCATCAATAATATTATTTTCTTAAAACAGTAAGTACCTACAGCCAGGGAAATTAATTGTTAAGCAAATTTATACCCTAAGTCAGTTTGCGGTGTTATTCAGTCATTCCATTATATACCACAATTGTCAAACAATGACAATTGTGATTTGAATGTATGAACAATTCGAGTTGGTATTCAATTTGCTTAACAATTAATTTCCCTGACTTACAAGGAATTATCCTTTATAAAACCACATTGATGACAGATATAATAAAAGAGACAAGTGATAAAGTACTTCATTTCGATCGATTGAACTAAATCTTAAACAAAACAAAATCAACGAAATCGAATGTACCTACACTTTCCCACATGTAACATGAAGTGATACGAATTACGTTGATGAGCCGGATCTCTGCTCATATATTTAGCATACATGTAAGAATAATCCAAAAAACCCATTTTGCAATCTGACTGAACGGTATGACTTTATAACAATACAAATATTGTTATGCCACATAACAATACAGAAGGCGCACTCCGCATTTTAGGTATGAAGCTACAAGTACGCGGCGGGCTCGTCTTGTCGGGCCAATTCAGTGAGCGTAACGTAGTCAGAAGATAGTTACGCGATAGAAAGAGAGGCAACTTCTAGGTGAATATAACTGTAGGTAATTAGCGCTGTGCGACATGAATTGCACTTTATTGTGTCGTAGCAAGAGTCGCTTTTTATTTAAATGATTTTGCGGAGTGAACCATCTGTATTAATCTCTGGTTAAACAAATAAAGTTGAAATAAATCCCAGGCAATGACTACCATATAAACTCATGATTAGCCATAGTAGAATTGGATGTTACTGTTAAATAAAGAAGTTTAGTTAAATCGATACATTCATTAAAAAAAAAAAGGTTAACAGTTGATATTCATCTGATAAAGCATTAACGTTGTTTCAGTGGCCAAGAAATCGTCATCTATTTTAAGACTTTTTATTATTAAGGTATTAAAACTGAATGTGGTCTATCATTGTTTGTTATATTCGGTGGCAGGCTGGATGCCTCCTTATTTAGCCTTAGCTTATAACAAGTAAGTTGAACTATGTTGGCTTAAATCTGCACATGCGCAAACTAACAGATCGATCAATCCTTTAACAAACGCTAGGTGAGGCAGCGGACCACGATTGACATTGCACTCCTCCTAAAATAATATTTACGGCCGCAAGATTATCAAACCAGGTCAGTAGTAGTTAGTATAATACATAATAATACGCAACACAATGGTAGATGATAATAATCATAGGCACTATTTTCATGCAGTTAGTACAGAAAGCCATTTTGGTTGCAGCGTTCAGCTAACTACGCTGTTTCCCAACTCAGCAACTTCTTGTAAAAAACAGTTTGTGTGATTTGTAAAAGCAACTGTTATCTTATTATATTTTCTATACTTACTCGTATAATAAAACCGGAATCCGGAGTCTGTCTGTCTGTTTGTTCGCGCACATCTCCGGAACTACTTAACGGATTTTCATGTGGTTTTCACAGGTAGACAGAAATTAATTTGGAGCATAATATAGACTTTACTAAATCGAATGTTGCAAAAAAAACTTATCGCCATACAAGACGGTATTTTGTTCACGACACGTTGTGCACAATTTCTGACAGTAGCCTTACAAAAAGTACTAGGCTTGCATGAATTCAAGATAGAATTACAATCACAAGTATTATCCCACTAATAGGATGTTTGGCACACAAATAGTTTTAGCCTAAGATCTGAATGATCCAATGTATGACGACCGGCAACCATACGATTAATGGATGAAAAGTATTTTATATCAAATTTAGTATGTTAAAAAATATATCTAAAGTGGGTTAGCTAAAAAATTCCTGATCAGACTACAATTAATAAAAAAATCAAAAATCACTTTTTTTCTAAAATTGCACTCATTAGTTTACCGAATAAACTTAACACCAATCGAAAGTATGAAGCCTATAGAATATAAAAACGTTGGGTTGTCTGTTTTTTTCCTGGCATAACTATAGGTTGGCAGGTATAAACAGGTAAGTCGATACTAGTAATTTACACCCATCTGATTAATAAATAAGTCTTATATCAAAATAATCGCGATTTCATGGTGAATACGATGATATAGGGTTGTCTGCGAAATATCTGGTTTGAGTGAAGGTTGGCGAGCTTTGAAAAGTGAAATTTAAAAATATTTTTTCTATAAATCCTATACTATAAATGTTCTTCTAAATAAAAATATGATAGCGATATACAGGGTGACTAGTAATTTGACGTATTCCTTCCAGGAGGTGGTAGTCTGACCCTCTGTCTATTGACTAATGAGTTTGCCGACCACTGGTCTAGACAAGGTTTGCAAAAACTAGTTAATTTATAAATCAAATCGCCCTATTGGAGCCATTCACAACTTGATGCCTTGTTAACCACATGCATGACTGACGCCACAACATAGGGAGTAGCTATGTAAAGTCAAGAGCATCAAAATGTGTTTAGCACAATACCAAAGCGACTTTTCAAAGATTAAATGATTGCAAGTTTTTGGGCCGGTCAGTTGTTTTCCACTCTATGGCATAAAAAAGATAGGAATACGATACTCCTAACACCATACAATGTCAATCAATACTAGCGAAAATCGCTTTTGAACTTTGCTACAACGAGAAATGACTAGATGTTACC
Organism: Xanthia icteritia; assembly: GCA_949128155.2. Taxonomy (NCBI): domain Eukaryota; kingdom Metazoa; phylum Arthropoda; class Insecta; order Lepidoptera; family Noctuidae; genus Xanthia; species Xanthia icteritia. The sequence goes on from OX421931.1 coordinate 19,659,586, forward strand.
TACCTCAAGATATGGACTATGATTATATTTCCAATCTCTTAAAAAGAGGTCATTGAAATTTTCAATAATAAAAGTGAATTTTAAAATCATACCCTATTTTACCACTTTTAACCACTCTTTAGGGTATGATTTTTCAACGCTGAAACTCGTAACTCTTTATTACTTATCAAAAGCATAAATTTGAAATTTCATACACCCAACTTAAGAAAAGCTGGGTTTGACAACCAAACTTTTATCCCCTTTATCACCATATCAGATAATATACATTTTATCGTCAGTTTAATATAGTTCTAACATTACTCTTGTTCGCTTTTTACAGATACAATGAATGCTGAAGAAAAAAAGAAACGAGAGAAGAAGAAGAGAAACCTTAATAAGGAAAAGAGAATCGGCAAAAAGCGCGCTGATGACAATGAAAAGATGAGTAAAGCATTAAAAAAGCTCTCCCTCGAGAATAAAACTGAACTGAACACAAATCTAACTTCTAAGAAGAATCTATCTTCAAAGAAGACTCAACAATCAGAGCTGGAAGCTGCAGAGCTACCAGTCGTAGAAACACCGAAACCAAAGCAGCCATTGCGTTATAAACGTTGCAGTTGGAACCTGCAGTGTCGTCACCTTGTATAAATATGCTTGCTGATTATTTATTATATTAGTTGTAATAACCGTTGTTTCTCTTTACTATATTCCATTTACGTTTCTATAATCAATCAAGGATGTTGGATGCTTTTTTTATTTCGTATTTACAAAAATTGTTTTGAATAACGTCCAATTTACTCTTTATTTGCATAATAAAAAATAATTAGTTTTGAATTTAGTTAAGCCATAATACAGGATTTTTCGAAATGGCAAATATATTTTTAAACTGTTTCATATTGTACGAAATATAGGTTATACAAAAAAAATGTTTATTTTTCGATACCGAGCATCCTCGTGAAATTATTTAAGTTGAGAGTCCGTGAAAATATATTGTTTTAAATTTCGCGGGCTGCATGCAGGGATTGCCTTATACTTACACAACTACACATTATTCATGGAACTTTCCCCGAATGCTGGCGTCGTCGTCGCCAAAGTGACATTTGCTACGAGTTTATAGCTGCCGTAGCACTGTGCTATGCCGTAAAAGCTAATAGAAGTCTTACTTTTTTTACCCAACTACGGTAAAGCCAAATGATGTGCTTATGTATTTCAACAGGCTATGGACGTATGTATTTTAATCACTCTTGTTGGAAGGACATAATGAGTTAAATGTTAGAGAGCATCGCTCATTGACGAGTCAATTGTTGTCATTGCAAAGGGGCCTCACCCTTTATGACATGAAGACTTAATTAAACATTTTATATTTATAAAAAATTACCAAAACATCGTGAAGAAACCTGGACTTATGTTCAATATAAGTCTGAATCCGCCAACTGATCTTGAGCAAGCGTGGTGGTCAATATTCGTTATATATGAGAAGAGGCCTTTTAGTCCAGTCAAATTAGCTTTTCACCTCGAGATGAGAGATAATAAGCTGGAAACTCATATACACTTTCATTTTGGCCTTCTAAACGTTGTCTCAAAAGTCTCATATAATTTCGTATCTGCGTCGTAAATTATTCAAGGTCAAAGGTCACAAAAATCGGGTTTTCGCCATTATCTAGGTTTCTATAGCTCAAATGATGTTAACATCTATTACAGAATTCTAGAACATAAAATTTGCGACAACACTGTGCGGCCACTGCCACGAGTTTAAGACGCACGCTTAGGACCCTTTGACCCATTTTGAAATTAATCACTCGAATTTCGCTTTTGGGCAAGGAGAATTGAACCGAAACAAAGATTTCAGATTTGAAATGAAAAATGTTTTTTTATCACATCTAATCAAAAAGCCCTAATTTATTCTCAGTAAACAGGGACTAAAATAGCTTTTTAATCCCTACGGACTAAAAGTGATTTGAATTTGGAATGTGGATATTGTTAGTAAAAGTTCCAATCACCAAAGAGATCAATCACGAACATTGTATGAACAAATAACAGGTTGACAAGAAAGAGAAAGTGTGAATTTGGTCAAAATGAAAATACAAAATGGCGGCTGCGAAATTTTTAAAATTTTTCGACTTTGGTGTCATTTCAAAGTTTTCGAGGATTCTAAAGCCGATCGTGAGGTCAAAATGTAAATCCAAGATGGCGGCTACGAAAATTTTCAAATTTTTCGTCTTTGGTATCGTTTTCATAGTTTTTGAGGATTCTAAAGCCGATAGTGAGGTCAAAATGTAAATCCAAGATGGCGGCTACAAAAAACTTCAATATATTCGTCATGGTTTTATAGTTTTTGAGGGTGCTAAAGCCGATAGTGAGGTCAAAATATAAATCCGAGATGGCAGCTGCGAATATTCTCAACTTTTTTATCATGGGTATCGTTTTTATAGTTTTAAGGTGCTAAGTCGATAAAGAACAAAAAACGTAAATCCAAGAAGGCGGCTGCGAAAATTTTGTTTTCGTTTTAAATCATACGTGAGAGATGGGGGTCGAACTGCACACGTTTTTTTTTTCTCATAAAATTCACCCCCTGGAAGTCTGAATCAATAAAAGTGTGTTTAAAAGGCACGCGTTTCAAATTGAAATTTCGCACAAATACAACGGTTATTATTAACGTTAAAAAAAAAACAGAGTAAAATTAAAGCAAGTAAATTATACAAATATACATTACGTTTTGTAGGAGATACTAAGCACTAAACAGGCTACCTTAGTGGAGTGAAGTTCCTGCGTAGATTGCTGCTCCGCAACGCGAAGTCAGAGCACTACGATTTTAAATACCAGGAGCTCATAAGGCATTCAGTAGTTTAGTTTCATTTTCAGTAGACAATGAAAGCTGCACCCGGCCGGCCACACGTGCTTTGGTACTCAATGCGCTTGCGCGATCATGCAAAGTCAGCTTAAATACGTGGCATGATACTAGGAATCCATGAACATTGCAAGAGTCAATAAGCTTCTGTAAGTCTTATCGCGGCAGGTTCTGTTATAGAGTTTTACTAATATACTATTAATTACACACGTATGCAGGCTCTTTGCTACGTTCAATAATGATATTATCAATCACTAACTCAGTTCAATACTATCAATCACTAACTTTAATTGTCAAAGTCAAAGTCAAAGTCAAAGTCAAATCATTTATTTCAAGTAGGCCCGTATAAGGCACTTTTGAACGTCAAAAATTTACAAAAAAAATTAATTGATTCTAGTTGCCCCTTCCAAAAGGTAGTTTTCGTATTGTGACTATGTGTCATTTACTCTAAATGAATAACGAATTATTATATTTATTTTAAAATCGGCACATGATCGGGGCCACTAAGAAACACATGGTCAGCTCGACCATCCTAATAAATTACCCTAATGAATAACAATAGTTCCCATTTCTTTAAAATGGCCTCTTAGAATCCCATCCCATTTATACTTTATGACTTGCAGATTGTAAGTTAAGGGCCAAAGCAGGGATCGTCAACATGCATGCTCTTACATGAATATAATTAAAGTAAGGAAACTAAAAAAAATAGAAATCTAGAGTCATGCTTGAAACTTTGAACGACAATTACTTATGAGCCATTCAAAAGGGATGCAAAGCCAATGCTCCCATGGATGTAACTATTTATTATCTTATAACTGTAGTTATGCTATTGGATTGATTGATTGATTATTCTAACAGATAGCTAAAATACATGATTGGTTAATAGGAGAATGATAGGGTTTGTGGTAAAAACATAATTGTATGTTTTATAATAAAATATATACAAATCGTAGCTTTTGAATCTTCCGTCTCAAAGGTTGATATTCTCTGGAACCAAGGAATCGCACAGTATTGCAGCCACACATCTGGTTACCATAAATGTTAAGAGATGAACAAAAAATCGTTTAAGTCTTTGTTACAAAAACTTGGGAAGGGGCCGAAAATTCCATGAAATGAATCTGCATGGAATATTTTGGGGATTGAGGCGACGGATATTTTACGACGAGTGGGAGAGTTAGTTTGGAGAGGCTCCGAGAGGCAGTGGATTTGGAATCGCGAAAGACGAACGACGTGAGTGTCCAGGGAGTTAAGTTAGGGGGATTGGTTTAAGACCACGGTAGGGTGCGGACGTAATATACTAGGCGAGTTATATTAGGAGACTTGGTGAATACCAAAAAGGCCATGTCCAGTGGCCGTCGTAAGATAACTAGTATTATTTATTAAGTTAAATATAGTTGGGTTAAAGCCCGGATTAGACTAATGTAGTATAACGTAGTATGTGTGTGTGTTTGTTGGTGCGACTGGGTGAGTCTTTCATTATAATAATTATCCTCGGTTGGTAATGTAATTAGAGTTCTTATAACTAAACAGGCGGTTGATTTTGAATCGCGAAAGACGAGACGTAAGAACGGTGCCCGAGGCTATGCTGGTAATGTGTGCAGTATTTTGTAAGTGAGTTGTAATCTAATTCTCTCTAAGGAATTATTTGGTAAGTGTCAACTTTAATTAACTTTTATATTTAGATTTGCATTGTATTTATAGGTAACAGCTAGGTGATATCGCTGTCGAGTTATTATTGATCGTTCATACCAGAAAGGCGAAATAACTCTTATCTAGTATCTTGTTTTATAACTAATGTACATTCTCGTGTATTACGTGTCTATGTCCTAATCCGTACCTTGGCAGATTATTGTCATTTGCATTTAGTTATAGGGAAATGGCGAAAGCCTTCCGCCATACTTGACACTGAGCACTAACGCTCCAGACTTTTGACGATTGTTGACCTTAAGCTGACGCACCACATTTGGAAGGCAGAACCATAAATACTCACAGTTCATTTAAAATTGAACTAGGCTATAAAGCCAATCTGTAATTGGATTATACAACAACCAAATGTTAATGATGATTTCTGTATCCAAAAAGGCCTCGCCACAGAACTCTTTGCGTGAGGCTTGTTGACGTACATTTCCGGGAGAGGGGGTAGGCTTCACCAAGTACCCCAAACTGAATCGATAGTCCGTTCTAAGGAACGCTAGAAATCGTGTCTCGTTAAGCTACAACCGGCTTTCGGGCCTCTTACAAATTTATATTAGCGAGACACGTCATTTGGATGCCCAGATCGAAACGCCCCGTTGTCAGATAAGGACGATCCACACGGCTGCCGATTACATTGCAAGCATCCTCTAAATGGGGCAGATTAAGGAAATGGGAAGAGACGAAATTCCTCTTCGGCGTTCACCAAGTGCAATCGTAATGAGTTCTGCTAGAGACTGAGTCTACGGTGCGCTTGCGCTAGTTTTGTGTTAATTTAGTAAAAGGGCCAGGCCGCCGTAAGGGAGTCTTGTACATTTCTACGCGTTTAGAACTATTCAAAGCCAAACTTATCTTACTCAATAACAGTTGGACTTCGCAGTACTCTGTCTTAGGATTGGTTAAGATATTTATATTGTGATTAGGGAACGTGTTCCGTTAGAATCGTATAATTCCTCAGAGGTTCTATGCGTTAGGTCTAACGGATCATGTATAATGAGGCAAACGTTGTTAAACGGTTCCCGGTCTCGCTAAAGTGGGTACATTGTAATCAGACAAATTAACGTAGCTATAAATAATTATATAAAGCGCAAGCGTAACGATCCCTTTACTCCTTCACTTGATCAAGACTGTATTGCAGATATAGGTGCTCAACTGCGAGAGGAGGAGACGTTGGCGCTCCAACATTTATTATACTAAATTATATATATCATATATTTTGCATACCCTCTAAATCTTCTTAGCTTCATATTGTATTAGTATTATAATACTTATGTTTACTAACTGTGAATTCCCAATATTAACTTCACCTTGTATCCCTCCCTGTCCCCCTAGCTTTTCTAAGTCGGGACAGGGCAGTTTAGTTTATGGGAATTCTTCTCTTTCTTATATCGGTGGGAGAGTGTCCAGTCTGGAGACGAGCTCTACAGTGCTGCACGGGGAGGGGTGCGGCACTTCCCCCTAAGGGGGAACCGACTCAAACACTAATATTAATGTAATTAGGAAAAACGAAAATTTTATCAGCCTAGGGTAATTTAGGTACGGTCACAGTATGGAGAAGAATGGGCAAGAAACTCCACCGTTACTCTTTTAAAATTGATCAGCACAAACATATAAAAATATGTCATTTTCTTAGATGCAAGTTAATGATTGATTACTTTTATGTGACTTCTCTGAGTGTGTCAGTTAGTTAAACTCCGGTTTTTCAATTTCAATGAAAATATTTGCACTAAAAATATTAAGATAAACTTTAATTTTAATAGGTAGCTGCCACTAATTAGGTACAATCGCTCGTTGCTGTTGTTGGTTGCCAACCGGTGTCTGGATATCTACCAAGTTAATGTAAATTGGCTTACCCTCTATTACATGAGATATCATAATTCTCTTGCCCTTATCCCATTTTTTTCGAAATTAATTGGCTGTGATAGACGGACAGACCGACAGACAGACACTTTTTTCATTACAACATACGGAACCTTTAAAAGAAAGTAAAACCAATTTGTATTACTTATCCATTTAACCATGGTTCCTAAGGAAGCTTACCTCCATGCTCTTCGACATTCCACCAGTCTGACCGGGCAGCAGCGGCGGTTAATTTTTGTGGCTTTACTCAAGTCTTGGACGTTTGCTGTTTTGCACTTACCTGAAGGGAATAAAAGATTTTGATGTTCAGTTTGTATCATGGCGATGAAATCAATACTGCGCAAAAAACTGGAAATGCTTTCTCTTGACTACTGCAAGATTCACATATTATAATACTTTACTTAAAAAGGCCTTTTGTCCACCGCACCGTGATCGAGACGTCAATGAGATCGAGATGCCGATGCCGAAATAGTGACAGTACATTTATTTTGGCCGCGTAATCATGGTGCGGTGGACAACAGTGTAAGAATTATTCTACAAATCAATAAAAACGATTCATCTTTCTAGGAACAGAGTTATCACCATTATATGCAATGGTTACGACTACTACTTTTTATTTTTCTAGGGTCTGGGTAGGTATACCTGTGGTAGAGCTGAGCAAAACTTTCCAATTTAAACATTAATTATGATCTGATTCTGATTCAGATTGACGATAAACTGATCACAATGCGCACGTAAATTATAAAAGGTTGGTCTGAATGACTTTATAAACATGTTTTATTCATCTTGCTTAAGTTTTTCTTTCAAACAAAAATGATAATTGCCATGGCATCCTATTGTTATTAACAATGTATTTACATAATTATTATTATTAAAATCATCAATTTCTCTTGAGTTCAAATTACCCTATTGGATGTCAATTTCATGAAATTATGACGTTAAAGGCATATTCATACTTTCTGCTCTACCGGTTATCGGTCCTTCGACAATCATGGCTAGCCCACTGCCACTTTAGTTTGATTTATATTGAAAATTCTAATGATTATACGTAACAAACAAATAATTCGTTAAAATACACGTCTGTTACTGTCGAGTATCATATTTTGTTGAACATACATCCTGATACTGACCTGCAATTGAATAAATGTAAGAAAATTTGAATTTCACCCCTAGTCAACTGCTAGTTTGTTCAGTCAGACCACCCCGGGGTTCGCAACGTTCATAATATTTCAAGTACCAGGTTAACATATGCAAGCCGGAGGTGTCGTGTTTTCGGAGGCGCGCTAGTACAATGATGCAGTTGATAAACTCCACGACTTGTAGCGACACCTATACTGCAACATTTTGCACTACGTAGTCAGAGCTACGAAGTCACAACTTGTTATTTTGCTAACTGCCATCTGGCTCAGTACTGCCTGCTGAAATCTATAGATGGAGCCACTTCTCCTTATCCGGCTAGCTCGGCGCACGGTTCGTAATTCAACAATATTGCATGCGATGTTTTAGTGTCCAAGGCAAAACACTCTCTTATGAAATGGGAGCCTTATTTTTTTCTTATATCACACTTATAGACAGTTATAAGTGTGGATTTGGGCGCTCTTTATAAGTATATTCACACTTGCAATTGCCTTGTAATGGTTTCGCGAAGTGTATTTTCAAACTAACAAAACTCTTGCTGATACGTTTATAATGACAAACAAACTTACAAGTGACTTACAATGAATGCTTTAAGGCAAATTACCTTAAAGTCCTCTTACTAATGCTATTTTAAGTGTAATATCACTAGTGGTCCTCTTTGTGATCTCCTAATAAGAGAAACCACGAAGCGAAGCTGCGCAGTTTTTTGAAAATTTTGCGAAAATAATAAAAAGTCGCAAAAAACGTATTCACGTTATCGTATTCTGGAAACACATCCCCTAAGGCCGCCAATAGACTTGTAAGTTGTTTCCGCAAGCGACTTACGTGAGGATAACTTACAAGTGTATTGGCGATCTTAGACCAGCCAATCTATTCTGTAAATATCTCACCGTGAAAACTTAAGTAAAGAGGGCTGACATGGATTGACACTGTTGACAGCTCACTACACCTAAGTTTTCACGGGAAGATTATAACAGAATAGTATAGAATAGGTAAACATAGGTAAAGTTTAAGCTTGATGCTACAGACGTACGAATACAAAAAGTTATACTTTCAAAGAAGAAAATGTAAGAGCAGATTGTTGCTATTGTTGCAGTGAGCAGTGACGCATTACGACGTCATCTGATCCAATCTATTCATTCTTTTTGTCGAGATTTTCGAATATTAACTCGTGGGCTATTCGTTGAAGGTAATTTCTCGATCAGTCGTGATTCAAATAAAGTCGTCGATAATTTTATTATAAAACGACACCTACAAATTATATAGTAAATTTTGACGTCATGATTACATGATTTCACTTCTTTGAGTCGGTTAAAGGTCACAGCTCATTAGAGCCACCCGGCACCCACTCCGCACCGCCTCGCCTCGTGCGGTTAGTATTCTTGATATGGACTTGTATGGGTATGCGCTCACTACATCAACTCCGTAGCGTCACCGGATCGCCTCTATCGTAAGCCGTCCACGCGCGGACGGCGGGTGGACCACTCGGTGACAACTCGCTACCCTGCGTTGACTGCGCATCGCCAACGCGCGGGTCCGAAGCGGACCGCGCGCTGCCCGCGAGTGATTCACGCGAGGACTAATGCCAATTGTTAACAGACTACTCGAAAATTCGTGGACTAAGCGACGTCCACTCGTTGACCACGCGGTGTTCACTCGTTGACCGCGCGGGGTTCACTGGTTGATCGTGCAACGTTTTGGTGATAACGTGGCGTCCACCCGTGAACCACCTGTCGACAACGAGTGGACGCCGTACGACGAGGCGGTGCGGAGTGGGTGCCGGGTGGCTCTAATGAGCTGTGACCTTAAGTTTTCCAAAATAAGCTGAAAGCATTTATTTCAATTAATCCATTTACAGGCCCTTTTGTACGGTCAAGGAAAGTAACTGCCCATTTCAAAGCGTAGTCGGTCCCTATGGAAAAGGATGGGCAAGAGAAACTCCATATAATTAAACACGAGCGCAGAGCGGTGGATTTTCTATATGTACATATATGAACCAATGAATGAATTTTCTTCAAAAGTTCAATTGTGATTGAAAGTGTGTATAAGATACAGGTTAATCGTGAGCACAGCTTTACAGCCAGTTGCAGAAACGAACTTTACTTTTAAAGCTGTCATTAATACTAATCTTTCATTAACTTGTTGCAGAAAGCAACATTAGAATTAGACTCGATTTTAATGTTTTTTTATTAAATTAATGAAATCATTAGCGTTAATGATCCATTACGTAATGGGGCATTAATGTTTGTCTTTGTGCAACTGGGTGTAAGGGTACAAATTATGATACATATAAAAAAGAAAACCATGGCATTGCATTTTAGGTGTTTATTTTAAATATTTCAAAAACACAGTACAGTCATTAAATTTTAACAACAACAAAAAGGTGACGCTAGCTCTTTTTGTCGTTTTTATAGTCGACCGCAAATCAGTGGTATCAATTTAACCTCAAGCTGGCAAACAGACAGTGCCATCCACGAAGACGCGCCCAACTCCACTATTACTGTACTGTAAGCTGTATTTTAGTACGGAGCGTAGCGGACTGGGGCGCGTCTTCGTGTATGGCACTATCTATAAAACAGAATGAAAGGACAGCTTGACAGATTATTTTACCACAGCATTTGCGGTCGACTGTAAAACTGACAACTGTGAATAATGATAGGTTCTTTTGCAAACATTGCTTTCTGCTGTAGCTGTTGTAAATCCAAAGCACGCGTCATTTGACGTTTAAATTACATTGGATTGACGCACGCTCGTGAAATGCAACAACTTAAACATTGCGTTTTTAGTTGGTGCGCAAGCGGCGCGGGCGTTAATAGCTAATATATATATTTAAATAAATATTTATTTTATTTTTTAGCATTTTAAAAGTTGGCAACATCGCAAGCAATAGCTTTCAATTATTTTCCTGTTTTGATAAATCTTGGCAATATGTATGGAAATATGAAATATCGCTCTACTACTAAAATATTAATAATGAATTGCAATTATAGCACTGAATTTGATGTTGTAATGTGTAAAAACGGCATATAGAAAGTTATCCAAATACTTTGTTTTTCGGTGTTACTGGTCGTGTCAATATTTTAGTTCACTAGTTAGCGATATTTCGTATTTCCATACAGTAATATTGCCAAATCAACCGCGAAATATTTGCCAGCTATTTGCGACGGAGCCCACTTTAAGAATGCACTCTCTTAAGAAAGCAATGCCGCCACATACATGTTGATTACGACTGCTATGACAATGATGGCATCGCTATATGACGGCCGTATTTTTTTATACGTACTTATTAGTACTCTATAATTATTCCAGCAGTTCATATTTACTCTAAAACGAGCATAATTTCGGTCACACAACATGAGTCGTGTAATACACGTTAAAAAAACACAGCCGCTCACATAAAATCGACCAACTGTACGGGACAACAGATTTTAGTGCGCGATTTCAAGATTAGTCCAATAGTAGAAGTTGTTCATAAAGATAAGTACAATGACCACTTCAAAGTTTTACGGTAGATACACAAAAACTAAGGTTGTACCTATATTAAATCGACACGTGGCCGAGAAAAAGTGACTCACGAAATTACAATTGTTTTGTCTCACCCGTGCGAGACCGCTTTCATGGAAATCCAAAGCTTTAAAATTAATTAATTAGTTGCACCGTTCGCTTAAAGCTGATAATCATAAGTTACTAGTAATTTAACATTATTTATTTTATTTTATTTAGTTAGATAATAAACAACTACCAACCTACATACAACCCTTACATGTTCAAGCGTTCGGGCTGCCAGGCAGCGAATGTATGGAAAACCTGGTGAAATCTGTCGGTTCATGTCAAACCTATAATACTCTAAGGCCCGAACCTCACTCAAGACTCTGGCAATTCCTAAAACTACTTTGGCCCAATCAAATGGCTTTAAAACAAAACAATGGGTTGCACTCCGGGAGTGCCAGCAGAAGTGAAAACTTGAATATTAACGTTGTCCATTTTTGATATTTTGGTGCTACTCTCCCTCCGTCTTACGAATTTTTGATCAGGTCACATGTCCTGACGCGAGTTTAACATTTTTTACCCATCACAAAAAAAGTGCACAACGCCGCTAAAGAAGTTTTTACTTCAAAAGGTTTTAAGTTATGCTTGAGTTTTGAGCGAGGATCTGTAAAACGGGTCTTAAGGTAAAAACCTAAACGACTATGCTTTTACTGCAAATTGTGACTACAATATATTCGAGTTTGGCTAGGAGGTACCAACAATACTTTTATTGCAGACTAGCGACTCACGCCTGCTTCGCGCGCAATGCCGCGGGTACAATGGCGCGGGTGCAATGGCGATTTCTGTCCTATATCTAAATACATAACCTTTTCGGAATAAATTCTCGAATTGATACTGCATTAGAAGAAAAACTCGATCACACAGACAGACACGAAAAGTGTCTTTAATTTATATAATATGTATAGAAAATCTATGGGCTGGCAATATTTCCACAACAGTATGGCCGGTAGTATTTAGTAGCCGTTTACAGTACGCTGGCAACAATGGCTGACGAAATAGTTAAAAATTTACTGCAATACTTGCCGTAGGGGCCGTACTACCCTGCAAACATTGCTGACTATTGCAGCAATATTTTAGGTATTGCTTGACCAAACTTCTAACTTTGCCAGCAATGTGTTGCAGTTACGCATTGCCACAGAATAGTACAGAAAGCAAACTCTGCATTTTAGGTATGAAGCTACAAGTACGCGGCGGGCTCATATTGTCGGGCCAATTCAGTGAGCGTAACGTAGTCAGAAGACATATGACTTACGCGATAGAAAGAGAGGCAACTTCTAGGTGAATATAACATTGCCAGGAAAATATTGCCCGTTTAGGATCGCCACCATACTACCTACAGGTACTAGCACCACCATACTACCCCGTGCCGGTTTCCCGGTACGGTGGAATATTTACTAAGGCTGACAAACAAATATTTGACAAATATTTACATAGGTTAATCAATCGTGAGGATTATGTATAGTCAAGGAAATTCATTGTTAAGAACATTGACACCCTACATTACTTTGCTGTGTTATATTTTATACAACTGTCAAACAGTTGTGATTTGAATATACGGACGATTTATGTCGGTAGTGAATTTTCTAATCAATTAATTTCCCTGATTTTACAAAAAATATTTAAGGTTAATGTTACAGCTGTACTAAAAGTAACTTGCACGAAATTAACTTTAACGATAACCGGAGATTTGACGGCTGACAACTTGAAAAGGCTGTCAAAATCTCCGATTATCGTTAATATTACTTAGTGCAACCCAAGTTAAGTAAGGTTACTTTATTATTTACAAAATTCGCTTACAATGCAGTTTACCTTCACGTCAAGTTTGAGGAATGAACAAACATCAAACACGTAAAATTATAACAGAGAATGACTATGCACCACGCGAACATTCTGTCACTAACATTTATGTCTCATTCCGATCGATTTCACAAAATACAACGACACTTTCTTATGTACTACAAGCTAATGTCTCTTTTCTTCCATTTCCGTTGTCACACATAATTTAATTCCAAGCTAAAAACAATTTTATGAACTTATTTCAATCTCAAAATACGTGACGTGCGACTATTACAACAACTTTGCTATTACTGCTGCAGAGTGCTACGAAACGATTTGTGACGATTCGTGTATTTCCTTTCCTGCTCTAGCACTAGCTAGCCAGATATTGGTTTTTCAGTCTTGCGTACTAGGGGAGTAACGATAGCCAGCTAGGGTCATGGCTGCTTTCCTATAGTTTATTTTGCGATCTTTGAGACAACAAAATAGAGTGGTTCTTGTTTATAAAACTGTCCTATATTGATCCGTTTATACCACACTAGAAAGAACAGCAGCGATGTGAAGATTTATACTATTATGTAACGAATTTAAAAAGGTTGGGCATACTGTGTCATGTACTTACACGAGGATAACCCCTGACTAGCTCTCGGGAAAAATAAAATAAGGGTTAGGTCGTTATCACCGTAGTAATATTGACAGAACTTTCTATAGTGCTATTTGGAAATTGCGTAGGTATTCCTTACATACTTATATTAGGTTGGGGAAAAAGTCTTTTCGCATTATAGTATGTATGAACTTGTAATAAAATCTCTTTGGCTATACTATGTGTATCTGGCTGGTTTTGGTATCATTGAAAGTTTAAATTTTAAAGAACATAATTCCAAATTCAAATTAGGAAAATGTGTGATTTTTATTTGTTTTTCGTACTGTCAAGATGAGTGAATCTAATGAAGAAATTCGATACATTTTAAAATTTTACTACAAAAAAGGTAAAAATGCAACGCAAGCCGCGAAAAAAATTTGCGATGTTTATGGACCTAGTGCAGTGTCTGTGAGAGTAGCACAAATTTGGTTTAAGCGTTTTCAATCCGGAAATTTTGATGTCAAAGATGCACGTCGCTCTGGTCGCCCTATTACGGATAAAATGGATGCCATTTTTGAAAAAGTGGAGCAAGATCGGCATATTAGTAGTTACGACGTAGCTGAAGAACTGGGAATTGACCACAAAACAGTTTTGGCGCATTTGAAAAAAACTGGGTACACAAAAAAGCTCGATATTTGGGTACCTCACGAGCTCACTGAAAGAAACCTAATGAACCGTGTACTCATTTGTGATTCTTTATTACGACGTAATGAAACCGAACCATTTTTGAAGAAGCTGATAACTGGTGATGAAAAGTGGATCACGTACGACAAGAACGTGCGGAAAAGGTCGTGGTCAAAGGCCGGTCAGGCTTCACAGACTGTGGCAAAACCCGGGTTAACTCGCAACAAGGTGATGCTGTGTGTGTGGTGGGATTGGAAGGGCATTATTCATTATGAGCTGTTACCACCAGGCAGGACCATCGATTCTGAACTCTACTGCGAACAACTGATGAGATTAAAGCAAGAAGTTGAGAGAAAGCGGCCGGTATTAATCAACAGAAGGGGTGTGGTTTTTCATCATGATAACGCTAGACCTCACACATCTTTAGCCACTCAGCAAAAATTGAGAAAGTTTGGCTGGGAGGTGTTAATGCATCCGCCGTATAGTCCTGACCTTGCACCTTCAGATTTCCACCTGTTTCGGTCTCTTCAGAATTCTTTAGGCAGTGTCAGGTTAACATCACGGGAGGACTGCCAAAACCACTTGTCGCGGTATTTTGATCAGAAGTCCCAAAATTTCTATAGCAATGGGATCATGTCCCTACCTACAAGATGGCAAAAAGTTATCGAACAAAATGGTACCTACATACTTTAGTTAAATGTAAACATACTATGTTAAAAAATGTTTTGAATTTTCTTAAAAAATACGAAGAAACTTTTTCCCCAACCTATTATAATTATAATCGCGAAAGTGAAACTGAAATTTACAGTCTATGGTTTTTTTGGATATCCGAACGTGAGACAGCTTGCTGCTATTGGCCAGTTTATATTCATTCCTTTTTTCTTGAAAAATATTTTGTTCATTTTTTGACACATTACATCAAAAACAATAATCGAAAAAAAACCCTATCCAAAAGCCTAGCTTAAGCTGTAGCTAGAACACGCCGAAACAGGTTCTTTTTAGTTATGTTTCCTTGGTAGGTAGTTTTAGGTACCTATGTGGCTGTTCTTCAAAGTTGCCCGAATTAAAGAAGAATCATACCACTTGAGGACATTTCAGACACCAGATCTGAATGTCGTCGTGTGGGTAAACTTTGTTCTTTCTTTTTTTTCTCTTCTTCTTTAAACACCATAAGGTCATGGTTTCAGGAAAATGCAGTTTAGGCTATACCAATAGCGCTAAAATGGATGCGCAGGATTGAAAAATAGACCACCAATGCAATTATTGAATTCCACATCCCACTAGATTCAGTGCCCTTACTAGAATAAAGTTCAGATTATTCCAGTTGCGATCCAGCAGTGGATTAGAGCCCAGAAATGAGAAAAATGTAATACGGTCATAATTCAAACTACTTTCTTAAAATTATTATGGTACTCTGTCATCAAGGGCCACCCCAGCCTACCTATGTATAAGTACCTATAACACAACCTGCCTAAATCCGTACTTAAAAATTGCCCTACCTATGGAAGTTCGATTCACTATGACACTATACACGCGATGCGATGATCCACATTAACGTTTTATTGTTATCATAGCTGTAGACGTTTATTAAGTATTTAGTAATTATTAAAGGAGTAAAAAAACTAAATACGTATATCCCCAGGAAGAAAATATTTTTTTTTAAATTTCACTTTTTTGTCAGTCTTTCACAGGTTTTTCTCGAGATCCACGCAACGTAGGAATTTGAATTGTGGCATAAGGTTAGGTCTTGACGACGTGCACACAGACCGCCAGTTTGTAGTTTTTTAGGTTTATTTGTTGCTTATTTATGTTTTTTTTTCTGATTTAGAGGCCTTTTTCCTGCAGTGGGACAACACTTTTATTTGTGGATTTTGTTCGATCAGAGAAGAAAAAAAGTTTTTATTTACATTTATCTTGTTGGGCAGCGGTAGGTATCGTTTAAAAGATAACTATATTTCTTATCATATTTGGTTTAGTGGCCTTGAAGATGTAGCTTAAATCTGCAAAAAAATATCGTCCTCTCCCTTTATCTCCTACGTTTATGACACAAACAATTGATTTTAATAGAATTATTAGATATTGAACCATATATTACAGGAAAAGTATAGCGGTTTGCGACACTGTTAATAATTACTGAAAAAATTAACCGCAGATCAGTTTATGTTATTATAGTTAAGGAGCTAGCGCAGGTTTATTGATTCCGAAAATACAGTAATTACGGTTGGCGAGAGACCATTCCAAATACTGCTAAGTACAGTTTGGATCGGAACCTAATTAAGGCCAAGAGCGAGTAGGGCTCACACAATTACTGAGCCCTACTCGCTCTTGGCCTTCTTTCTTTATTCGCAAAGCTGTCTCATGTAGTCATAATAACTATGTCTTTATTTTGCGATGGAGCAAATCGATTAAATCTCAATGAATTTAAACGGAAGGCCAGCTAAATGTAGCACACTGCAGCTAGTAATAATAAATAGTAATAGTAATAAATGAATTCATTATTTTATAAAATAATTGCTTTCGGTGTCTTGAGAATCCCGGGGAATGTATGGCTTTTCTCGAAAGGCACCAGTGTACTAGGTTTACAGAGTTGCAAAGGAGATGTAGTGAACATTTCCCGCTAGCTATGCCACTCTGAAGGGTAGTTGGGTTGTTAGTTCTACCTTGCTCTCACCATTTCCAACTTCACTAAAGTAGATTTGGTGAGCAGGACGTAAGATTCTACCCCTGGTCGGAAAAACACTACACATTCATGTTACAAGCGTGCGAGCGCTGTGTACATGCGGGTGGCTGCTGAAAAAACAGGACAGGCATCTATCCCTTCGTTTATATTCAAATGCACAGAAAATACTACACACACACACACCCATTATTCCAAGTGAGCTTGCTGTGTACTACGTACAGTCTCACAAGTTACAAGCCAATGCCATTTCAAACTCAAAACTCAAACTGAAAGCATTTATTTCAATTAAACCATAGACTTATCAAGAAGTCGCTCAGTCAGAAATATGAAGCTAGTTGCCCATTTCAAGGCGTAGTAGGTACCTATGGAGAAGAACGGGCAAGAAACTCTACGGACACTCTTTTATATAAAAAAAATTGTTACAAAATATTGGTTACATCATTAATTTTGAAATTATGCATGTGAAAACAATGTAGAAAGACGTTCACGTTTGTAAAACCTTCCGTAATAAAAACAAAAAAAACAAAGACCCATTCAAAATTTTTAAATAAATTAAAATAAGCCATGGCAGCTAAGAGATGACCAGTCCCAACCGACGGCGCCAGTTCACGTACATGACGCATAGATCAGCACCATTCAGCTCAACCATTTTGAAGGGAGCTAAATGATCCAACACACGCGCCACCATTAGCGAGACATCTGAGTGAGCATGACATACTCAGCCGCCAGGGCACATTCAAGTCAATGAAATACATATTACCCGGTAAATGGTAGCTCTTTAGTACATAGTACTCACACCTGTACTATGCAATTATATAATACAACGGAGATTGAGTTTATACAATACAGAGATGGTCTTACAATCTTCAGCAGCTCCAACAGTATTTTCAAAATGTTAATCAATTAGTTGTGGTTGTGGAGCAGGACCAGCAATGAGCCAAGCATTTTTATCGGTGATGTAATCCCCCAACTTTGTTGAACCTATTGTTAACTCGTTCAAGCTATTATTTTATTTGGCTTTTTTAATCCAGGTTTACTTATTTTTTTTTATCTTTGCTTTACCTCACAGGTGAAGGGAAGGCTAGTTCATCACCGTCAAAGTTTGAAAAATTCAAGGTCTGGTAGTGATAGATTAAACTACTATGAGGATTTTTTTTTTAAATTGCCAGATTCCTTGTAGTTGATTAAAACCGCCCTTTATTGTAATATTTTCTCTTTTTATCTTTCGACCTGACCCGCTTTAGTTCTGCGTCTGTCCGCTGCTGCACACGAAATTGTTGAAGGCCTTAGCCGTGTAGGGCGCTGTTGTCGACGCACTGCAAGGGACGATAGAAATTGCAAATTTGGCCGATTTTAGTACTAGCACATTAGCTCAGCTGGATAGGTTAGAGCATTCGTGCACATGTGCTGCCAACCTTTCGGAACTGTTAACTTTTTAACTTTATCCTAAACTGGTCATGAATTAATGAGAGAATTAACCAGAAACGAGAGGTGCAATTCTTGTAATTGTAAGAACGTTCGCATTCGAATCTCAAAAATAATTTCCCTACATTTTCGACAATTTTTTTTACCGATTTCAAAAACGTTCTATGAACGTCTGTATGTATGTTCATCGATATTTTCGTCAATTGTGAACCGATTTTGTTTTTTTTTCATTTGGTAGCTTTGGAAGCTTGCACGGTGGTCCCATAAAATTGTATTAACTTTGATTGAGTAGTTTTTGAGTTAGTTTTTTTTTTTTTTTTTTTAAAACGTTGTCCCCACACTAGGAATTTCTCCTGTGTCGTGGGTGCGTTTACAAACATTTAAACTCACATACACAAACAGCCAGACCCGGAACAACTACTTGTAGGTCATACAAATATTTGTTCCGTGCGGGAATCGAACCCGCGACACGCAGCGCAGCAGTCAATCGCTTAACCACTGCGCCAATCGTGCCGCCAGCTTCAATAATACATACATGATATTATAATAACTTCCTGTCATTGTTATTTACATAGCAGGTAGTGGTATTTGAATCAGTGTGCATAGAGTAACTACCATAACTGAAAAGTAAAAAATTCTTCCAAAAAAAAACTTCCAAAAAAACACTACAAAGTGAAAATAACTTTAGTTTCGGAAGTCGGTGAGTAAAAACGAAACAAACAAAATTCAACAAATTTTGGGAAGTCGTAGTGTTCAGGTGTTTTTCAAGTTAAGGAAATGTAAGTGTAGGTTTCACAAATCAAATATTTTGATAACTTTACTATAAACAAGCTTAGTTTTTGTTTACCTTAAATGGGTTATTGTACTAATCATTACGAACTACCTCTACTACGGGGAAAGATCCTCAAAACGCAAAAAAATCTGCAGTTGTGTATGTGTTCACATAAATCTACAAAATGAATGGAACAACTGTCTTATTTGTAAAATTTTACTATTTTTCACGCCTCCCGCGTGAAAGTTGAGTAAGACCTAGGTCAAATAATTTTTGATATTCGCTCATGACCGAAACAGGTGCCGTACACTTAAATGTTTTTTTTTAAAGAAGGTAACAAACAAAGAATGAAACAACGATTTGTATTTAGTCTAAATACAAATATTTGACAACAAACAAAGACAAGTTCTTTTTTACTTTTTTTAAAAATTCATTTAAGTTTAGACATGTTTTTAATTGAACTAAAGAAAATACACATAACTAGTATTTCACTCTTCCTTCAGAAATATTTGTTGTGCCTACAATTTGCACGATTTTCGATGATCCTTATGCTCAGTATGCTGTTTTGACGATTAAAACCATTTGTAGGTATAGTGTCAGCCTCTTACAGATTTGCTTACAACAATAGGATTTAGAGCGTCTGTTGCACATTCAGGTCGCGTGTTGCACGTCTGTTGCACGTTACATTTACTCCATTTTGTTTGATCACACGTGTGTATCGTCAAAAATTGAGGAAATCTGTAGGTAACTTTAGTTCCATCGCCACCAGCGTGACGACGGTCAAGTCAGAACACTGTAATTGTTTTAATATCAGCCCGTAAAAAATGAGTTCTTCAAATGTACCATATAATTTTCCCTGTAAAAAACAGTGGGTGAGGCCAGTTTCATGCTAACATAGTAAGTACCTATACCAATCCAATACCAATACCAATCAGGTTGGCCGAGTGTTCTAGGGCGATAGATTTATGCCCATCACAGAAGTAGCTATAATATATATTTCCATTACGTCACCAAAATATGTGAATACATATAGCAAGGCATATTAATCTATATTATGGTATATTAAACCGCAGACCAAATGAGGGTTGCTATAATATAATATATAGCACAGTATATTAATATATATTATAGCAAGACATTTTACGATATATTTTCCATAGTAATCTTCGAGTGACCTCAGACGGAGATATAATATATATTTCTTGTACGCACCGAAAACTACGCAAAAAAAGCAATAGCAAAGTATATTAATATATATTATAGCTACGTCCGTAACGGGCTTTAAGCTCTGGTTCTCGAAAGGGAGCGTGGGTTCGAACTCCACACCTAACATGTCAAACTCAAACTCAAAGCATTTATTTCAAATAAACCAATTACAGGCACTTTTGAATTGTCAAGGGGTCGGTCAGTCAGAAATATGAAGCTAGTCGCCCATTCCAAAGCGTAGTAGGTACTTATGGAGAAGAACGGGCAAGAAACTCCACGGACACTCTTTTAAATAAAATAAAATGGTTACATAATATTGGTTACATCATTCAAGTTGAAGTGATACATGTGAGAACGATGCAAAACATTAAAAGCGTCCGTTAGAAATAAAAATTTAAATTAAATTAAAATCGCCGTGGCAGCTAAGAGATGACCAGTCCCTACTGACGGCGCCCGTTCACGAACATGACGCATGGATTAGCACCATTCAGCTCAACGATTTTGAAGGGAGCTAAATGATCCAACACAGGCGCCACCGCCAGCGAGACATTAGAGTGAGCATGACATACTCTCAGCCGCCAGGGCACATTCAAGTCAATGAAAGACATACCCAGTACCTAAATGGTAGCTTTATAGTCGGTACATAGTACCCACACATGTGCCATGCAATTATACAATGCTAAGACATTGAATTTATACAATGCAAAGATAGTTTTTAAAATCTTCAGTAGCTCCAACGGTATTTTCAAATGCTAATCAATTAGTTTATGCTTGTGGAACAGGACCAGCGTTGAGCCAAGCATTTTTATCAGCGATGTAATCCCCCAACTTATAACATGCTTGGCTGCATAGTGTGCGTTTAATATAAGATTTAAATTTCGTTTCATTCAGTTGAAGTATGTGGGGAGGTATTTTATTGTAACATTTTAAACAGTACCCCATGAAAGATGAGTCCACTTTAGCCAGCCTGAAACCCGGTTGAACTAATTGGTCCCTATTCCTAGTGAGATAAAATAATTGTGTTTTGCACCTCTTTTACTAAAAAGATGTAGATTTTTCCTTACGTACATGATGTTTTCATAAATATATTGACAAGGTACCGTCATGATGTTAATATCTTTAAACTGTTCCCTTAGAGAGTCGCGCCTGCGGAGGCCATAGATGGCTCTAATGGCTCTTTTCTGCAGAATAAAAATAGACTCGATGTCTGCAGCCCGTCCCCATAGTAGAATACCGTACGACATAATACTATGAAAGTAACTAAAATAGACTAGTCTCGCGGTATCTACAATCAGTAAATTGACGGATTTTTCTCACAGCAAATGCTGCTGAACTTAGCCGTCCTGAAAGGGATGTTAAATGAGGACCCCATTGAAGCCTTGAGTCGAGCGTGATCCCCAGGAAAACAGTTTTATCAACATGTAATAGCTTCCATAGCAGACTGCTATTTATTTTATTTAGTTTGTTAACATGCAGTTTATACTTCTCCATAAAACAAAATCCTAGTCTAGTACAAAAAACGGTCTGATATAATGTGAAAATCAAACATTGTAATTAAAAAGTAATCAGACTAATTAACTATGCTAAGCCACTAATGCTGCGACCGCATCTGCGTCTATCGTGACGAAGCTGTGCGTGCCGATGCTTCGTATGTTTTGCTTGCTAAAAAGTTATCGCGCTAATGCGGCGGTTACATTAGCGGCTTCATCATTTTAACGAATTATCGTGCAATAATCCAAGATGGGTCTCCATTATTTCGACAGAGCGTTTACGCAGTCCGGAAACAATAGTCGAAATCACTAACGCTAGTCCGACCACGCACCACACTTATTATGTATCGCCACCCGGGCGATAAGTACTACACAGCCCGAAATATCGCGACGATAACCGATAATGGTTGGTCACATCTGCGTGTATCGTATCACTGTGCGAAGCTTCTTCACGATAGACGTAGATGCGGCCGCAGCATAAAACTGCCTATTGTTAATTGAAAATGAAATTGTTGTCACCGACATAGTAACATATAATACATTTTATTAATGGAATTTGTTTATTTCACTACACTAGGAACCATCTTGTGTTGAAGCGTATATAGCCCAGTCAATAACAAAATCAAACATCACAAACGCGCATGTAACTACGATTTTTTAAATGTTGTTTGGGTCAGTTCACACTGAGAAGTGAACCACCTCTGAATGACCTACCAAACAAGAAAAGAACCATTAAAATCATTTCGTGATTGGCGGAGTAATCGCGTAACAAATATACAAAAAAAACATACTAATTGAGAACCTCCTACTTTTTGAAGACGGTTACAAATAGCGCGAAGATTATATCGTGCTTGCTGTTTTCAGCACTGTGCCCTAAATTTACCGTTTCAAACTTATTCATGCCTCATGGTGTCCTGGTATCTAGTATTCGTATTTGCGCTGACTTCACACTTTCACGCAAGCGCTTTGCGGAGCAGTCCACGTGGAAAGGTTTTCCATGTGACTGTAAGCTTCACTGCGTGCGAGGGGGCTGACCAATTTTCTTCTAAGCGGCTAGACGTGGGTGACCAGTGACTACAGCCGCGGGGCTATTTTTGGAGCGAGCTACGGACGCGTAAATAATGAATTTACGGTGCCCCGTATAATTATGAACTTCGTTTGTTTACGAGCAGCTTGGAAGTAGGTTGGTCACAGTTCTAAGCCACTCGTCGACCACCGACCGGACAGCCTCGATGGTGACGAAGCCAGCGGTAGGGCGCAGAAGCCTGTCCCGCCATTCCGCCGCTAGGACCTGACGGAGCTCGGACCGGTGCAGCGTGATCTGCCGCTGCACCAGTACTATGCCCCGCGCCCGCGCCTCCTCGGGCCACCAATGCAATAACGCGACGGCTCTCGCTTCCAGGTCCCACGGCGGGGATTCGATGAGTACGCAAACCGCCTCGTAGGAGATCGTGCGATACCCTCTGATGACTCTGAAGACCATCGCTCTGCGGTACTCGCAACACTGCGACACTGCGGGCCGTCAGGTCAGCTGCCCACACCGGAGGTCACAGTTCTAACCTTTTTTGTTTTTTTTTTATTACGGGGGGAAATCCTCATGGATGTCCTCCACCCTAGGGAGGGCGGAGGGGTCTGTCAGACTCTTACTGACTAAAACCACCCCGGTGTTCCGTCTCACACTTGCACCGGGGATCACGGGATCTAATGCGACTTTCGCGATCCCCGGCTAGTGCCGGCCCGCCTCTGCGGGCCACCTTGACTTAGGGGGGAGTGAGGTGTTAAACTCCCCGCTTACGTCATAGAGAGGCGCGCGTAGAACACTACGCGCCACCATCTCGGGTCCTCAGGAGTAGGGGGCGACGGATTTCCCCAGATCCGTCGCTCCTGGACCCATTTAGGGGGGCTGGAAGAGGGCGTTATCTGCCGATGCTCGATGCGTCTGCTGCGGATTGGGTTAGCGGAACCAATCTCCCGTTCCCTTTCCACAGCCTCTGATGCGAAATTACTGTTTCGCAGAAGGATACCACCGCGTCCCAGGACTCCTCGCTGCTGACCATCGAGTCGACAACGGCCGGCAGGGACAAGTTACTGCCGACACCTGAGATGAGGGCACGGCGCGGCTCCTCCCAAGCAGCACACTCAGCCAGTGTGTGCCGAGCCGTGTCCTCCCGACAGTCGACAAAGTGGTGACACCGAGCGTCCGGCTCCCTGTATATGCGATACAGGTACTTCCCGAAGCAGCCATGCCCCGAGAGCACCTGTGTCACTCGAAACGACGGAGTGCCGTGTCTCCTCCCTAGTCAGCGCTCGAGCACCGGCCGGACCGCCCCGATGGTGACGGGGCCGGCGGTAGGGCGGCCTCCATCTTATCCCTCAATAGCAAACGAGGAAGCTGTCGTACTGCTCGCTACGCCGCCGTCGCATGTCGTAGCCGTCTGCTTGAGGCTACAATTTAAAAGCACATATTTGAAAAATGAACTGAGATTTATTTAATTATTTTAACCGTAGAAGGTACAAACATGGATGGATAAGTTTAGTAAAGTGGCAAAAAAGGTGTGAATCAAGACGACCTCGGACTTGCTATTATTGCATATTGTAAAAATGGAAATATTTTTGAGTTACATATTTTATGTCATCCTGTATCCTAATTAAGTAATACACGATCAATCGGAATTTGAATCATTTTGAAACAAATTGCTAATCCATCGCTTCATAAGTTTGAAATAAAAATCTGCTCAACAACGTAAATAACGCAATGAATGTTGTTGAACTAACAAAAACTTTTTTACAAAAAAAAACAACCGACTTCCAAAAAAAACACTTAAAAGAGAAAAATAACTTGAATTTCGGAAGTCGGTGGCAAAAACGAAAATACAGATCCATATAGTTATATTTTAAGATGGTTCGCAGTTCGCATAGTTGAAGCCGTGATATAGTTATATCCCTAGGGAAATAGTTATGAATTGCTTTCATATATATTACGGTAGGTATATTTTACTATATATGTATCTAATAAAATACTATTGTTTTTGCCACCGACTTCCGAAATTCAAGTTATTTTTCTCTTTTAAGTGTTTTTTTTGGAAGTCGGTTGTTTTTTTTTGTAAAAAAGTTTTTATTTTTCACTTTTTAGTTGTGTTTATACCTACCCCGCACAAATTCGTATACCAGTCGAATAATGGAAACATAACAAAAGATTTCTCAAAAATTAACGAAACATTCCGAGCGCCCCGCTGGTGGGGCAAATAGGAATGCCAAAAAATTTTCAGTGGAATATGCCCCACTAGTTCGACTTGGTGGGGCAGATTCCACTAGTCTAAAATCTTTATGGATTCTGCCCCACTAGGGTTGGCACCTTAGAAATGTGTAGGTAGGTATTCTCGTATTTTATATTTGTTTGGAAAAGAAAGAAATGTATAGTTAAGTAAAATATATATTTTTTGGTAATATTATATGTTATGATGGCCCAGAGGTTAAGGCCTCGCCTCTCATGCATGAGGTTGTGGGTTCTAATGTGACTTTTTCAATTCATATGCACTTTCTGAGTTTATCTTGGACATTATTGACATCAGTGAAGGAAAACATCGTGAGGAAACATGGACTTATAGTTAATATTAGTCTGAAATCACCAACCCGTTTATAGCAAGCGTGTTGATCAGTGCTCGTTCCTTCTCTGTATTAGACGAGGCCTTTGCCCTGCAGTGGGACAGTAATAGGCTGGTATTATTATTTTATTATTAATTTTTATTTACTAGTTGTTTCTGGAAGGAATCGGGTTGTAAATCATACGTTAATTACACGATTTGTTACAAATAAAATAAAATCTAAATGAATACAAGTCCTAGTTACATTTTACTTACATATAAATTTCTTTCTTTTCCAATCAAATATTAAATACGAGCATACCTACTTACACAAATTCTAAGGTGCCAACCCTTGTGGGGAAGAATCCATGCCATGGGGCAGAATGCATTTGCCCCACCAGTGGCGACTTGATGGGGCAAAGTGGAATGATTGAAATTTCGAAGACTATAATTAGTTCACCACGGATGGATAGATAGAACCAGCAATTATTTTTGATCTTTAGTACAATATCCAAATCACATTACGTGTACTGTTTGTTTTTGAGGAGTTCCTTCGTTTATCTCCCAAAGTATACATCAAATCTTCACAAAATTAATATGGGACCACCTCAGGAGTATACCCTTACGAATAAAAAAAGAATTTTCAAAATCGGTTGACAATTGGCGGAGAAATTGGTGAACATACATAAAAAAAAAAAAAAAATACATACAGTCGAACATATAACCTCCTTTTTTTGAAGTCGGTTAAAAATGAAACAAATTTGTCGTTATCGTTTACGAAAATGTGTTGCGTAATTAGATAGCTGTTGATACAAACGCATGTTGTGTTACGATGATAACAAACGCATGAGCTTTAAATAGAGAGAGAGAGAGAGAGAGAGATAGTACCAAATATTTGATATATTACTAATTTTAATTGAAGTATCGTTCTCGCATGTGCTAGGTGCATCGGAACATCCCTCCAGAAACTAGTTTAGCGGTATCTATATCGCTTCATGCGAACACAAAAATCTGACGTCATACAAATCCTGCATCGCGCAATTAGAGTTTACCGCGCGAACAGCATATTATATATAACTTCCCCAACAATCAATCGTTGGGCAGTTGCCCGCCAGAAACAACACCCGTCTGGTCGGAGGATCCTTCCTTTTCTATAGAGGATGAGTGAAATTTACACCCTGTTGCTCATGACTCTAAACTAATAAGCGAACATGTACCGCGCACTTGATGAACTGTTTAAAACAAATTTTCTAAGCTTTATAATATTTTTATTTATGGGAAAAAAGAAAAACAATTTTGAAGATAATATACCCATACATATCTAATATTACTCGTACATTTACAAGCGGAGCAGTGGTGGCCCAGCAAGGAAATTATTTTTTTAGCCTACATCGACTGCCTGAATTTTATATTTTCTTGCACTAGAATGAAATCGAAGAATTAAGAAGCCTGTTTGATCGGGGGGGAAAGGCAGTGCCCCTGCCAAGTCGTGCAAAACAAACACAAAGGAACAGTCGTACCATCTTTTCTCGAAGCCATTCAGGACATTTTCGACCCCTGTAACTTCGTTGTGGATATAGCTAGAAGCCATCATCAAAGTTCTAAGGCATAATAACACAATTAGTGTTTATTAAAATAAACTGCAATTTCAGTCCCTTTTTGTAGATATATGAACTGCATAAGTAACTTTGTAAACACATATTATTTATAAAGAATTACAAAATAACTTATGCAGTTCATATATCGGGAAAGAAAGAAGAAAACGGGACTGAAATTGAGGTATATTTTAATTTGAGCCTAGTATACCTATCAAACGTTGCCAGTTTTGTTATATTTAAATGAAACAGGGATTACCAAGTCATTAAGAAATAAAAAAATATATTGTGAGCACAAAACAGGATTCTCGTTTAAGAAAGATAATTTATTAATGAAACTGTTAAATGGGCTGATGAGTGGTTTTATAACTATTCACTGTATAAAACAGATTCAACAACGTAAATGCAACAAACTAAAGCGTAACGCAAGTAGGTAAGTTCTTGCCGAAAAGTGGGACTAACCAGAGCCCCCGTCGTCTATTGGCCGGGGGCGAAAACTCAACAGGTGTGCTCAATTGTGCCAACAGTCGCCCCTTGCTACTAGGAGACCATAAGCAGCAAGAGATACTTTTTCGAGAACATAAAATTTCAAGAGATGGCGCTGCTACTGCTAAACCTAATAGATAAATGGATACCTAGTAGTATTATGTAGATGTAGACGAATTACCTCTGCTGAATGGATGATTACCATCCCTTACCTTGATGATTACCTGTTTAGTGAAAATTAGCTCACTACCCAATTTCGTTTTTGGAAAACCACAAAGTATTTTTATTATTTTCGAAAATATTTAATTCAAGTATAGCAACGTATAAATGTATTATACCTACATACGTCATTTATGTAGGGTTAAAAAATCTTGTACGCACAAGATTTCTTAATTTGCGTGGACGCTAATTGTGCCGATTCTCTTGTCACAAATGCCTCTAAACTAGACTAAAAGTCACCAAAATTTAGTTTATTCATGTGAAACGATGATTTCCCATTCTGAAATAGACTAAAGTGACACAACTTAACTATATTTTAGTTTGACAGCACTAAGATGGCACTGAGATTTTAATTTATTGAACATAGTTTAGTGAATATAGTTCATACCCCTAATAGTAAACACGTAGGTAATAATTTTTATTATTTTCCATACAAAACGTGAAAAATTCCAAATAAAACACGTCGAGACTGCCCCCCTGCGCGCCTCTGGCTCTAAAAAAAATCACGGGGTAGGGCAAACAAGTATGTACCACGTGGAGTCGCGATTGTCAAATTCGATATAGTTGTGTCAAAATAATTTTTAAATTTAGAGACTTTTTTTTGCAGAATAGCGTTAAGATTCTCATAGCCAAAAGGAAACAATTTTAGTGATAGTTTAGTTAGTTTAGTTCGGTGTACAAGAGAATCGGCACCATTGTCAGTCTTAAATCAAAATCCAAATCCAGCAGCTTTTCAGCAATATGTGACTGGCTTTCCTTATAGTTTATATTAATAATTTTTATAATTCTTGTATTTCAGTACTGGAAACTGCAATCGATGTATGGTGTCAACACATTTTAAACAAACGAAGCACAAACACAATCAGTACACTTTTCAGTACATTAAAAACCACCTGCACTCTTCACATTTACATCCTCACATGCTCGCACAGAACAAACACTTTTAACACTATTTATACATTCACACTAGTCCTACTAAACAAAACTAAATTTACTCGTTATTATATACGCTCCTATGTACTTCTGTTGCATGTGACCACTTCTCCACGGATTGAAACTCAGTATGAAACCCTCAAGATAAATGGCAAATAATATCAGAAACCTAAATAATTTAGATGACATCGTGGTAGCAAAATCAGTATCATGTGACATAGCGAATCTAAACAAACATATAATTCATACCAAAACTGATCTAACATTAATCCAACAAAATATAAGAAGTATTTATTGCAACTTTGACAACTTTGAAGCCACACTCTCGGATCTCATGTCAGAAATAGATGTCATAATATTTACCGAATGTCGCCTCAACATAAAAAAACCCATCCCTTCTATAAGAAACTATTCACATTTTGCTACCACGCACAATTGTAATCAAAATGATGGTGTGATCATATACGCTAAATCTAAACTGAATCCAGTTTTTAAGGAACATATCCTGGATAATGCCTCGTGCATTCAGTTAAACATATGTGGATGTACTATCCTGGGAATATACCGATCACCTTCACAACAGAATGCAACTAACTTTATTACCTCACTTAATACACTTTTAGACACTATTAAATGCAGTCAGAATATTATAATATCTGGTGATATAAATATTAACCTAATTGTGAAAGATAATGAATCAACTTATGAATGTAGCAATCGGGCCTCATACCTTAACATGCTATCTTCACACGGACTTCTCCCAGGACACATAATTCCCACACGTGAATATAGTTGTCTAGACCATTACATCTTAAAGATAGACAAAACCAAACTCTCAGCTAGTATTGCAGTCTTAAATACTACCATAACAGATCACGCATCGGTATTCATGAGCTTATCTAAAATAAAAAAATACTGTTCTCCATCTGTCAAAACCCTCATTGATTTTAAAGCAGCTGCTGAAAAGCTTATAAACAATAACCTGTCCACTTTATTATTAAGCGACGACCCTAACTTTGTGATCGAACATTTGATCAATAAACTTCAATCATCCCTGAACGAGAGTGTCAATGTAAAGAGGATCTCTAGCAAGCAACGCATTATTAAGCCCTGGATCACTAGTGGTCTTTTACGCTGTATTAGAAACAGAAACAAAATGCAACTACAATTAAGGTCCGATCCTTGTAACGAAACATTAAAAATTACATTTACTAGGTACCGTAATTATTGTAGCAAATTAATTAAAAAACTAAAACACAAATATGAATCTGAACTACTAAAAACTAATATTAAAAGCTCTAAAAATCTATGGAAGTCTATTAAGCAGATAACGCATCTTAACACTTCTAAAATAGGAAGTTATGAATTACTTAGTACTCGTAGTTCACCTATAGAGTCAGTTAACTGTGTGAATGGTTATTTCGCCAGTGTCGGTAAGCGCCTTGCAGAAAGCATCCACAATGGGCCCTCGCATTCGATTGACGGCCCAGTATCTGCTCCAAAAACACAACAGTCTTCATTTGTTCTTCTTGAGACTGACCCATGGGAGGTAGACTGTATTATATCAAACTTGAAAACTGACAGTGCTTCCGGTTGGGACGGTATCCCGACTGGGTTCGTGAAATTGGTCAAACCACTCGTTGCTCCCACTATCAGCCATCTTGCCAACCTCTGTTTCCGAAAAGGTATATTCCCGGTCTTGCTTAAAAAATCCATCGTGACACCGGTCTACAAGGGTGGTGATAAAAGAGATATTAATAATTATCGACCTATTTCAGTCCTGACCGTTATCTCAAAAATTATTGAAAGGCTTATCAACTCACGCCTAATGTCCTATCTCGAAAAATATAACATTCTATCTAAATCACAATTCGGGTTTAGAAAAGCAAAATCCACAGAAGACGCCATATCAGGACTGACCTCCTTGGTGACGCAGTATATAGACCATGGAGTAAAATGTCTCACAGTCTTCTTAGACTTGAAAAAAGCGTTCGATACTGTATCTGTCCCCACCCTTGTAAAAAAGATGGAGCATGTGGGCATTAGGGGTATGCCACTAAAACTACTAACTGACTACCTAAAAGACCGTACCCAAAGCGTTAAAATTGACAGTTTCACTAGTTCTGACACTAAAATTGAATACGGCGTGCCCCAGGGAAGCGTCTTGGGGCCCACGTTATTCCTAATATACTTAAACGAATTAACGAATCTCAAGATAGACAGAGGGCAAGTGTTCTCATATGCAGATGACACTGCCATTGTGTTTAAAGGTGCTTCCTGGAACTCCGTCTTTGAAGCAGCTGCGCATGGTCTCCATAAGGTCGCAAACTGGCTTAAATCAGCTCTTCTTACCCTAAATATCGCCAAAACTAACTACATTTGCTTTGCAATAAATAAGCGCACACTTCCCCCCCCAAACTTAAAATTAAGAATTCACACTTGTGACTTTACTAATACTAAGCAATGTGGTTGCGAAGAGATTAGCTGTGTCAAATCCACTAAATACCTTGGAGTAATACTGGACCACCGACTTTCTTGGCACCCTCAAATAGAAGCTGTAAATGATAGGATCCGTAAACTCGTATGGGTTTTTAAAAAGCTGAGACATGTCACCTCCCAAGACCTCCTAAAGCGTATCTACATTGCATTAGCACAATCTGTTATGTGTTACTGTATCTCTATCTGGGGCGGTGCTACCAAAATTAAATTCCTCGAAGCAGAAAGAGCCCAGAGATGCTTGATAAAGACTATGTTCTTTAAGCCCTTTAGATTTCCTACTGACGAATTATATCTAAGTCATAAAATACTGTCAATAAGAAAACTTTACATTGTCAATTCAGTACTTAAACTACATAAAACCTTACCTTACGTACATAAAGCCCAAACAGGTAGAAGAAAATGTAATGTGGCCACTGCTCCTCACTGTAAAACTCTATTCGCCAGGCGTCAATTTCTTGCACACTCTGCCTACCTTTACAATAAGCTTCACAATAAATATACGATATATAATCTGCAACTCCATAAATGTAAAAAAATAATTGTCCAAGAACTTGAGCCGCTTGGGTACAATGAAACAGAGAACTTATTATTTAAATTCGAACGTTAGAATAATATTCATAACTTCCAGTGTTACTTACCAATCTCAAGTTGTTATAACATCGCAGGGGTGGATAACACCGAATAAGAGCATAATTCATACAACTATATGACACACACATACAAACAAACAAACACACACACACACGCACACACACCCCCACACATACATACATACATACATCCATAAACACACATATTCACATTCACTCACATAAACAGATACAGTAAGCCATACCAGTATCTTTTAGTTATCTGTCAATAATTTTGTACTTCCTTTCTTTTATTTACTATAGTTATCTAAAATAGTTTAACTTCTTTTTAAGGAACTATCGTACCACCGCAATATATTAGTCTTAAGGAGGAGCGGGACGACCCAACACAAGCATTATTACATGCTTCCTGGGCAGTTCCGGCAACTAAATAGTATTGTATAAGCAAAGTTAAAGAAATAAACTATTTTTATTTTATTTATTTTTTTTTTATTAAATCAAACTTCATGAGTACATAAATGTTGTGTTATCAGTTTTTACTCGCAATTTTAGGTATGTTGACTAAAAATTTTTTTTTGTCCGTCAGAATAATTATAAAAAAAATATTGGACACGTATTTTTGTCTTTTTTTACGTAATCAAAAGATTATGGCAGTATAGTGAGGTAAAATGTGGCATAACGTCACTCTCCAGTAGATTTTATAATAAGTTGTGACGTAACGAGCCCACACTCCCCAACTTGAATGCGTTTTATCAGACTAAATAGTTTATTTTTCCCATTCAACATCACTATTCCCACGCGCTTCGCACGCTCAAGATCACTATCAACTTCAACATTGACCTATTATGTAAATGCAAAAAAGACCATGATTAACGATTATCACGAAGCATTTCGCCCTTTTACCATTAAGATTTGGAAAATCTTAGGATTGAAGGTAGTTCGGTCTTTCACAGTAACATACACAATAGGCAGACATACTACAGCATCCATTTCAGTTTCTTACAAATCCTTGACGCCATATTACTCCGACGCGACACTTGCAACGCTTGTTTAAAGTATACTTGCATCGCTGTATACACGGTACGAAAACCGTAAAATGTATGGTTCCTTAAGCTCTTATACGGTGTAAACCTCGGAATTAGATGGCTGTACTTGTGTAAATAGCAAAAAAAACCGACTTTGAAAGTTTTTTATTTTTCACTTTCACTACTTGATAAGTAAACAATAGTGACAGGAAGTGTTTTAATATCATCAACATACACAAAGTGGATTAAAAACGTATTATTGAGCAAACTTAATAAAATTCATAAATGGGACGACCGCACCGCACCAGCTTCATCATAAATTGAAAAAAAAACAAAATCTGTCAACAATTGATGAACATACATCAAAAGAATACCTACAGACGAACATATATAACCTACTTACTAAAATTTGTTCGTCGTCATTTAAACAGCACATTAGCTGATAACGGCAACGACACGCACCGTATCGGCAAATAGATAATCTGACGCAATTTTAGATGGTAGAATCTGAAAGGGTGATTATTATAATTAAGTACATATTATATTTTAATTTCATAATCCATGCTGTGATATAAATTAGTACATTTCAGTAGATTAAAAATGTTATTGACATGCTGGGCTAATTATTGTCATTGTCCTTTCAATTACTTTCATCACTATCGTTATTGATATTTATGAATAATTATTCGTCGTGCGAGACTTGTCTGATGTATGTCAATTGCAAGACGACCTGCATAGGTTTGAAATATATTGCATCCGTAACAAACTCCAATTAAATGTCTCTAAATGCTTTCTTCTAACATTCTCAATGTCAGAAGAAAGCATTTAGAGACATTTAATAGTTGTACTTCTTTGATTAATTTTACACCATGTTACACCATGAACGGTCAGCTCATTGGCAGGCTAAATAGCATAAGAGATTTAGGGGTAATCATAGACAGTAAGCTTCTGTTTGATCAACATGTAAATAGCATAGTTATTAAGGCATCCAAAGCTCTGGGATTTATACTGCGCACCACGGCCTGTTTCCCATCTCTTAAACCGGTTAAAATCTTGTATTGTTCTTTCGTGCGCAGCCATTTAGAATACGCGTCTCAGGTTTGGAACCCGCAGTATGAGACTAAGTCCCGTATTGAAGGCGTCCAAAGAAAATTTCTACGTTATCTAGATTATAGGGCTCAGCAATACTCAGTTGACTACAAGCACCGCTGCAAACGGTACCACTTCCTTCCTCTGGAGATGAGATGTTATATTGGAGACATGAGTTTTCTATTGGGTATCGCAAATGGCCACATTGACTGTCCTGAACTCGTTGCTAATCTGTCATTACGCACGAATCTGATGAGATTACGTCAACGTCCAATATTAAATGTACCTTTCGCAATGACTAATTACAGGCGGAATGTTTTCTCAATAAGAAGTGCATTAAGTTTCAATAGGCTTCCTAGGAACCTTAATGTCGACTTGTTCTGCACCAGTGTGGCGACCTAAAGACGGCTTTTGGCACAGTCTTTTTTCAAGGATAGTTAACTTATCTTAACTTTATGCTAATTATATTAACTTTATGTACTTTCTTTTTATCGATTTTTTCTTAAACTATATGTGGAGGCTTGTTATTAGCAATTTTTTTAATATTATATTCTTTATATCATTGGTTTGTTAGTCTGTAAGCCTTCTTTAAAATAAATAAATATGATAGTTATATGGCCCACATAGTTCTCACATTCACAATAATTAAATATATATATTATACTTCACTAATTCATATCATTGTGCATATGATTAAAAAAACAAAATTATGACGGTAAAAAATAAAATTTAAAAAAATGGGAGCAGCTCAATCACAAGCCTCTGTCCTTAACGTAATCTTTAATGGTATAAAACGCTTTCTGCCACAACTTACGTTTAATGAATGAATTGAATTTATTAAGGCTTAGATCTTGTACGTGGCTTGGAAGTTTATTATTCAATTCAATTCAATTTATTTATTCACGTAACCATGACTCATTTGTTAGTAAACTTATCCTATGTTAGTTATTAAGATAATTTTATCTACATCTTAAACAAATTCCTGTATAATATATGTGTACACAGCGGCAGCACTGTCCGACGTTTCACCGCGGGTGCACCATTCCATGGGAAATGGCGCAGCAGCGATTCACATACGGACAGTCCAGCCTGCTTGAAATTAGAGACGGGATACTGTTGTTGCCGCCACACACCCCGCGCAGCAGGGACGCACAGCGCTTACGCATTGTAGCAAAAAAACAATCCACATGTGCGTCCGCGAACATCCCTGATGCGCTGCAGTAGCGGAGCAGCCTCAACAGCACCCTGAACGCGTTGTTATATTGCACGCGAAGGGCATTGTACGATTTTTGAGTATATCTAGCCCACAGGCTGCTCGTGTAAAACGTAGTTCAGTACGCTCTGAAAAGAGTAATTTTAACGCTTACTGAACAACGAGCAATCCTGCGAGCCAGCATGTTGGCTCTAACCGACAAGGCCCTTCGTGTCCGCTCAATATCGTCATCGTCCAAGAGATCAGGGGTGGTGATGTGGCCAATATATTTAAATTTGTATGCCCTCTCTAATGGCATACCATTAAGGTAAACTGGTGGTACATAAACAGGATACCTACCCCCGGCACAAAAGACCATGAATTCACTTTTTTTATAATTGTAAATTAAGCCATGTGAGTCGGCATACTTCTCGCAAATGGCCAAAAGCTTTCTGAGGCCACAGACTGACGCACTCAGCAACAGCATGTCGTCTGCGTAGCTGATATTATTAACGTAGACTCCATCTATATGACAACCGATCTTGACGCTGCTGAGCCTGCCAATCAGCAATTGATGTATACGTTAAAGAGCGAATAATAACGTCCTTCACGTGTTGTTTTTTTTGTTGTTTTTTTTAAAGTTTCAATGTTTTTTTTTTCTGTTTTTGAATGAGTGTTATGAGGCGTGTACTTACTTTTGGATTTTCAAAACTATTGTTAATACTTTTTAAACTGGCTCTTTCATACACAGAGTATGTATGAAAGAGTACATAGTTTCAACCGTTTAGTTTAGTGAGGTTTCAATCTCGGATTTTTTGTCAAACGTGAAGAATATGTCGACTATATACATATAATACTCGTATCTTGTAACCGTATTATAATTATCTCCTCTTCTTAAACGAAAATATAAACTAGGAAAAAAGTGCCACATACCAGATTTTTTAGAGGTGAGTTTCATGTGCAGCTATTTGTTCCTCAGCAGATTTTCGGAAAAATGAGGTCAAGCCTTGCAGCAACTGTTGGTGAAAAAGAAACACTTAAGGTACCAAACTTTAATTTGCACCTATCTAGGTAATTACGAATAAAAATACACAAAAGTAAACGTACCTAGTACCTATATGACAATATGTAAGAAGCGAAGTGTTAACGAGACCCGATTTGTTAAATACGGTCTACCTACTAAGTATTATTTTACAAATAGCTGCATACGGGATTGGCATCGACATTATAAACCTACCTTATGTTATGGGTATTCTAGGAGTGTATGATCCACCGAAGCTGAGCGGAGATGCGTGCTGGGTAGAGCAGGGGCGAGCGGGGACGATCCGCCCCTGCGGGTCTACTACCTAAGTGAACTCCGTCGTTTTGGCCGAAGTTACGGACGCTTCCCTCTCCGTCTCATTCATGGTATGTCGGTAAGTGAGACTGAGAACAAAGCGCCTGTAACTTTGGACGAAACTACGGATGTCATATAGGGAGTAGACCCCCTGCTTCGCACGTAAAATGTAAGTACTGATTTGGCGACATGTCAGCCATCGAGATTTCTATGTATTAATTAAATATGACATAATATATTGATGTATGTTTTAGAGAAATACCTATGGAAGAAAAAGACATGTTGCGCCAATCCCAAATAAACTAAACAACACAAAGACAGGCACAATAAGCGACTTAGTTTTATAATAATTAAGTAATAAGTAGGTGGTAAAGATATAGAATCGATATCTTGTTTGGTGGATACCGGGCCTTTTTAGGGACCCCGGACATCATGGCCCCGGAAGCTCTGACCAAGATATAGACATATGAAATATGAAAAATACCTAATCAAATAAATCATGTTGTGTAAATAAACCCGTCTTAAGCAGCGCCCGCCCTTAACAATAATAAATACAAATCTATATATCATACTGAGATTTTTTTCCTATTATGGACTACAATCATACAATTAATACAATATGCATTGAATGCAATTTGATTTTTTTTTGCACTTTGCTTAGGACTTTGGTCCTAACCTAACCCATTATACAGTAGAAGAGTGAAATAAGTTGGAGGCGCGTGCGCCGCGGCATAGTGCGAATTCTTTGTATGCAGTTATATGCAACCTCGCGCACCCGTCCGCGCCGCAGTCACTGCAGGAACCTAGCGGCCGGAGTCCCTAGCTGTAGCTGATGACATCATCGTCCGCGTTCACCGGCCGCAAGCAATAAGACGCTGTGCGTGCGGCGTGGTTGGCCGTGAAAGGCTTTCAACAAAATAGATGACTGCGGAAATTGCGGCGCGTGCGGTGAGGACAAATGCGCGTACAGGATCGCGTAACGTGACACTGCCACAATAACCTAACAATGCTGTCAGTCCTTGGTGCCATTTAGAAAAGCGGATAAGAACTTTTTGGATGACATCCGTAATTCTAACTGACTTCACGCTGGCTAGTTTGTCTATGGCTGGCTTGTAATTCTCTGCCGTAACATTCAGAAACACAAATAAATATGTATCGGTAACTTACGGTATTATTTAAATCACGTATTTTTGATAAAAATAATAAATATATCTAAATATAGTTACTAAAAGTAGGTAAAAATATGAACGCAATGTATACATATTGTGCTAAATAATTAACTTTTATTCAATTTTTCCGTGTTTGTAAATTGTAACGCGAGATTGTCTTAACGATAACGTTTCCGAACGAATGCCACTTATAGTTCAACGGGGAATTTGACAACTTCATTCATGGACTGTGTATTGTTGCAACTAAAAAAAATAATACTATCGTATTGTTTGTATATTAATACTATCTGTAAAAAGTACTCCGAAAATTATGCTGAGTTTTCTTCGATTACCGCGATGTAGTGCACTACGAATTTCTTCCAGAGGGACAAACGGTGAATATCCGCTCAAAACGGCCCAGATTTGTGGAACGACAATTCATAGATTTTGCACCATGATGATGCACCATCGCACAAAGCCATCATTGTGCAAGAGTTCTTAGCCAAAAACTCAGCGAATGTCATCGACCAAGCGCCGTACTCACCTGATATTACATTACCTCTTCGAGGAAGACGTTTGACGTTGACGAATAAATTACTTTTTTGGTTTTATTGAACGATTCCCAGTACTTTTTACACAGAATGTATTCTGTTCCTTCTTAAGTAAGTACTAGTTTCAGGGTATAATCAAAAATATGGATAATGAATGGATATTAGTAGGAAGGATAAAAATGGTGGTATGGTGTTTTAACTAAATATCCAGTTTTCAACATGATAATAATATCATGGTGCACCATTTAATAGGCAGTTGTAATTATTATAGTTCAGTGGATGAGAGTTATCGCCCTCGGCGGTGCCTAGCTTATGTTTAGTTGGAAACATTGTGGGAGATTTTCAATTTTACCGATATTACGGTATTTTGATCAGAAGTGCCACTTTCCAGTTTCCAGAAACTCAAACGGTACATATTCGTCACACGTGACATTTTTTTATGTTAACTGGATAACGTTCCAATAATTTCGCCAAAAAAATCCAAAACAATTCAATTAAAGCTCCTCTGAAACGGCGTAAATTGAATGGATTGTGAGGTTACTTATTATCAGTTTTAATATGTAAAGAAATTTCAAACGAACGTTCATAATACGGCATTTCCAGCCAATAGTCGGGCAGAAGCCGGCCAGGGTGTCACGTGACCACTGCCTGGCTTGTTTGACGAGTTCATAATACGAAATTGCAATGCAGTTCTGTTTACGCCATAAACTGCCTGGAAATAACTCAATAGGGCCCAAGGTCACGCAAGCTTTTGGTAGTCAGATGCTTCTGAGCCATACGTTATCAAGAGCACAAGCTAATGCACGTACTTACCTAGGTAATGTCCGATTACTGTTCACTTAAAGCGCCCGTTGGGTTCGTCAGCAATTTTTCAAATGTTTGTCTGGTAATTTGGCCTTAACGCTTTGAGGGACACTAAACGCCCATAGGCATTATACTTAACAATAAAATGTATGTTGTATGTCGTTCAGTGTCCTTGAATGCGTTAAGCCTCGTGCAAACAGGCACGACGCGACTCTAACAAAACAATTTCTAAGAAAACTTCACGGTAGAACAATATACACAGTATAAATAAGTAACAGTATTACGTCTTCATAGAAAACGGCCGAAACGACGCGCTTAGAAATCTTAGTGTTTATCAGTACGTAATAGTCTCGAGTGCGCGGCAGTTACGCCCAGGCGCGGATAGTTTATCCAACGAGTGACCGTAGGTAATTATTTTAAAGTCACTGCCGAGACATAATACTGTTTATTTATTATACTGTGACCGAAGGTGAGGTAAAATAAACAGGGGATGAAAGCTTTTATGGAAGTTCGTCAGTTTTGCCGATGGGAAACATCGGGCACATGGCTTGTATCCTAGGTGACTATCCTAACTATATAAATGCGAAAGTGTGTTTGTTTGTTTGTTACGCTTTCGCGCTAAAACGGCTGAACGGATTTTGATGAAATTTGGCACATGAGTAGACCCGCTACCTTTTATCCCGATACTCCCTTGGGATCGAGACTTATGCGGGTGAAACCGCGGGGCGTAGCTAGTTTCGTATAAATCGTACCAGGTAGGAAATGTTTTAGATAACGTAGTTTGTATTGTGCCTTATATAATAAGTTAGAAGCGGTCGGCTCATACCTGGTGATAAGGCATTGCAGTGCGGTTTTCACTACCAAACAAATTGTTTCACAATGAAAAAGATGTTTTACCAGCGGGCGGGCGAAAATGACGCGGCGACTCGCCACGTTCCTAAGTGGGTACTTACTCGATTGAACAATTCGAAATAAAAATCTGCGAAAGAAAACCAGAATTCATACTCAAATTCAAAATGTTTTAGCTAGTCTGCAAAAACAGTTAGAACATATTTCGTGTAACTCGATCGTGTTACATTAGATAGTGGCAGCGCCGACGAGCCTGGTAACGTGACGTAACCTTGACTGTCTGATAGCCGACAGACAGTTCCATTGCGTTATACGCTCCTAGTAGAATACGCGCTTGGACGTGGAGTTGCGGCCACCAGCCCGCCAGATATTTAATACAATACGCTTTTAGTATAAACCCATTATATTGTTTCATGATGCTAGCTCCAGCAGTTTGTGGCTATTCCAATATCATAAGCTTAAATAAATCGGTGATTTTGTTTTAGACAGTTATTTTCTGACATAGGTAGGTACTGTTGCTGTTTTTGTACTTTTTAGAATGGTTAGGAAATGCGAAATTCAATTTGATTAATAATAACTATAGCCCAACCCCCAACATGAAATCCGTTCTGCATTGTCGTTTCTACTTTATTTGGACTAATACCTGTTGTGATATTGTGGAAAACAATTTTAACGAGAAATTAACTTCTATAAGCATTTTGAAATACTTTGGTTGAAATTAATAGATGTTTAAGAGTTTACAGTAATAATCGTAATCGAATATTTTTCATTTAATATAATATAAGCATAGTATTTTTACAGTGTATTCTAACACAGTCAAATCTAAAAATCGTTTAACCTCTGCCGAAAAGCGAAAGAGCCAATGCCTACATCGGGATCATTACCAGGATGTCATGGATTTAACAGAAGTGGACATTATACTCGCTGAATTTCAGGTTGTTACAGCGTGTTTCACCCTCTATCCTGTGTAAGGTATCGATTTTTACTATCTTCAATGTCACCAAGAGAGGGTCGCAGTATTATTGAAATAAATTTTTAAATAGATATATTACATGACTGTCTAGTGTTTTTAAATCACTTTTACGTCTTAAAATACTTTGTTTTTGTTGGGTTATGTGTTATGGATATTGATCAAGCTTGTTTATTTCCTTGTAAATTAAGTACACAAATATGAAAATAAATTATTCTGTGAAATGTGCAAAACGGTGTCATCGTCCGCAACGTGTAATCCCGCATATCTACTAGGATAGCATATACCTAGAAGTATACATTATTTTCCAAGAACTCACTTTTTAGGCGTTATGGTCAAAGAAGGGAGAAATAGAACAAACATATTGACTTATTCAGTACTTAGTGAATTCAAATAAAGTAACAGACCTTAAAAAAGTGGTGCTGATCATGTCACAAGAGATTATAAAGATATATTATCAATGCTAGAATTCTACAATAATTATAATCCTTCTACTAAGAACTTTATTAATGAGCTAATATCGGTCACAGGGTTTGGCATAGGCGCATGCCGAAATAAACCTGAGCTAAAAATTATTCTTAAGTGCAAAATTATAATATTTATGAATAATTTTTCGACACATACCCATATTATTTGATTCACGATCTGCTCCACCAAACAGGCACCATTGTTAAAATAAACAAAACAATATTAAATAAATGCACATTTATAATATTTAACTGAATTTTGGGTAGGTTTTTACAGTAATATGACTTTGCAACAAAAATCACGAAAAAAAATTACACTGCACTCTTACACAACACCGCAATAATTTGGTCTAATAAGTAATTGGCGTATTTTATTCCAACTGAAAACACGAGTAGTCACAACGCTGTCTGTAACTTTTCTGAAACCGACTATAGGTATCCAGCACCCCGCAGTGGATCGGCACGTAATTCAATGGGTTATAAGACTCATCACTTTTCCTTCATCGATCATTGCCGAAAGCGTTCGTTTCAGCAGTACACGCTAGGTCAAGTGGTTCCCGCTACTCAACAATCTATGACTCTTTTAAGATCACTAAAGTATGTCATAAATGTGCGTGCGTACGTGCGTATATTTACCTATAGAACTTTAAACCATTTGAATATTGACGTACTGTCCTACTAAATATTTTTGTGAGTAAAGTTGCATCAGATGAGGTCAATACCCTTTGAATTCACGTTCCTGCTGCAAAGATTTCGCTCATAACTTGCGAGGGAAGTCAAAGTATCTACGATGATTTAGAGGAATGGCGACTCTCGGGAGTACGTATCGTCTGCTCCATTTGCATGTATCGTCATTAAAAATTTATCAATTTTATAATTTTGTATTTTATTTTATTTTTATCAATTTTACCAATTTTCTCAACGTCAAAGAATAATCAGTTTTACCTTCACCAATATTATAATTTTAATCACAATTTCATCAATTTTAACTTCATTGAAATGTGTGTGTGTACTTTTATTATGAAATGTACAAATTTTTCAATATTAAGTAGCACCTATTTTTAATTAAGTTTGCTTATATTTCTGATTCATTGCTGTATGCATGTCATACAACCTTACTGTTAAAAACTTACTGTCGTTTACCTTTAAGTAACTGTGCAACAGTAACTTAAAACTTTACTATTATTTTACTTTAAAAAATGTTTTATGTGTTTGTGTCAGTGTAATCAATTGTTGGTAAACCTAATAAAATAACTAAATTATAATACTCATTTTAGGCTCATCAATGACGCCTCCAAGAAATCTTGCAGCGTAAAAAATATTGTATTTTTCGAGAAAACCTGGAAAAGCCGGCTTAAAAAAATGGGATGAAATACATACTCTAGTATGGCTCTCGATATGTAACTTTTCTCTGTATGAACTGCCGGCAGATCTTTCCGCGAAGCTAGGATTTTTAAAATAAATTACGCCTGATCTCTCTCCTGTCGAGTTGAATTGCCGTCCCATCGGACTATAAGAGTAAGGGAAGAGAGAGTGCGCCTGTGTCCACACACTTGTGCACTATAATAATCCCCAGCGCCGAAAGCTAGTCTCCGTTGAGATTGGCCGCCGTGGCCGGTCTGGAGGACTATATATATTTATCCACCGAAGCTATACGTAGATGCATAGGTACTGGAGCGGAGATGTGTGCTGGCGAAAGCGGAGATGTGTGCTGGCTAGAGCGGAACTGAGCTGCGTGCGGCGAACGTTGGATGTTGAGATGAACGCACATCTCTTCTCGTCTCCGCTGCGAGCCGTCGCCTGCTTGCGAAGCACAGCTCACATCACCGCTTCGATCGCGCCATACAAATATGATATATCTTCGCTCAGTGGTATCCACTGAAGCTGAGTGGAGACGAGATCTGTGAATAACGAAATTCTATTGGTTGTTTAAAATACATCTCTTCTCGTCTCGACTCCGCTTTGGTGGAGTCCGGGCCTAAGCACACTAGCGTTGCCACTCAGGTAGCACGAAGTATTACAGATGAAGATCTTGATTCCGTAATTCAAAAACGATGTATTAACTGCAATAATTTAGGTACTCGTATCTGAACTATTAACTCGAAACTTTGTACACATCTCGTCCACTGTGCAGAAAGTTCCTAACACTTTATTTCGTAAACCAACTTCTTCCTTCCATTTTAAATAAAATGTTCAACTTCAAATCTTGATAATATCTATTATTTTACTAGTGACTTTTGTCGAAGTCAGATCGAATAATCAATATAACTTTGACAAAGTGTAGGTAGGTAGGTACGATGATTATTTGATTATTGTTGAGCGAAAAGAAACACTAGAATGTTATGTACACGTAATAATCACCATGGAATTATTCGGCACTATATAACAAACACCAAACCATTCACCAAAAATAATATGTGTATAATATGTACTAACAAAGAGTACTCGTAGAATATGGGTACAAATCTTTTCGTAATCACATCTTAACGCAAATATTTTGATGTTTGATACCTGTCACGTCGCAAAAGATCATAGACACTGACCAGGTTACCTATTTTTTTCAAAATCTTGTCTATGGCCCCCATGCTTTGGGCGATATTTTTTCTTTTAATTTTTGTGTTATCTTGAAAAGCAGTGACATTATTGTTTTAAAACGAATATTCTGTCCACACGCTCAAACTTAAGTCTGCGCAGCACAGCGCACACATTTATGCAGACTTTAGTCTACGAACATCAACGAAAAACGAACTTCATACTCTACGTGTACGAGTTCTATCTGCGCGTTTTATTCATTTGTGCTACATTGGTTTGCGCAAATATACTACGCAAACATATTATACTGCCCGCATAGGCATATACATATTAGTCATTCCC
The DNA here is from genome assembly GCA_949128155.2 of Xanthia icteritia. Taxonomy (NCBI): domain Eukaryota; kingdom Metazoa; phylum Arthropoda; class Insecta; order Lepidoptera; family Noctuidae; genus Xanthia; species Xanthia icteritia. The sequence continues at coordinate 19,703,478 of OX421931.1, forward strand.
ACAAATTGCAAGATGCAAGTGAAAGCTGATTTAAATTTTATTGCAACAGGGGCTGAAGTGGGGCTTTGATATTATTTTTAAAGTGGAGTTATTAGGTCTTCATTTGCACATTATAATAAAGAAAGCTAAAACGTGACTACGAAAAAAATAGAACTGGAAAGCACGAAACAACATAATATACTTGGGATACCTGTGCTTCAATCTATTGACTCCTCACCGAAAACAGAAACCATCTAGAGAACGTACTCCAGATGGTATCGGTTGAAGTTGATGAAGATAACGATATTTATACATACATCAATGTTGCCGACATGAAGAGGGAGCGTTTCTTTGGCCGTCTTCGTTAGGAAGTCTGTCAAGGCAAAGAGCTTCACGGACGCTTTTTCCGGGCCCTCCATGGGCCTGATGTAGACTTTTTGGCGCCTGTATCCTGGCTGCGTTTCAGGGACTTCTTCGGAGAAACCGAAGGTTTTGTCTGTGCGATTGTGGATGAAGTTATCATGACGAATGATTATCGGTAATACATTGTAAAGGAATATACGGTAGATATCTGTCGGGCATGCCACCGTCCCGGTGAACCAATCCGACATATTGTTTCCGATTTTTTTCGTCTTGCTAATGGCGATTACTTGCACAGACACAATCTAATGGCATTAATTGCTTTTTTTTTAATTGGCACCGTGTCAATCAGTCAGTTCAGTTTCGACGCTGCAGACTAGCAAGACAATAGATCGCAAAAAGATAATAAAACATTGTACGTTAGCGTGCTGTGAGCGACGTGAGTGTGCCGAGTGGCGAGTAAGCACCGAGTGCATGTTTAAGTTTATACCTGCCGAGTGAGCAAGTGGGTTAGTTCGGAGAAGCGCGGGGGTGGGTCACTCGGTCTAGTAAATAGAACAGGGTCCGAGTGACTGCCTTGCCCTTTAACTTGGCCGAGCACTCGGTGATGTGCTTACACGTACCGAGCACTCGGCCGAGACCACTGTCCCATCCATCTATTCGGTACGTGTGACGCTGTTGGTGTGGCCACTCAAACAGCTGGTCTGACATAAAATATGTTTCACATCAAAAAACATATTTTTCACCGCACTGTATTCACTATTCTTGTATTCTATTCTCAGATTCTATTTTTTTATTTTATAAAGAAGCATTAATGCCTTCTTTTGTTCTTGATCTATGCATCGAGCTAATGCCATCGTCTTTGGTTGATTCATGCGATTCTAAATTCAAACGAAAAAATTACGCTTTGAATTTTCCAATGTAATAGTGTCTTTCTGCCAAAAGTCAGTGATAGGATTTTTTTCCTGAATTGACTATATTTTTATTATATTTTCATAAGATATGCATAAAAAATTTCCCACCTTTTCTCCATTCATTTAACTTATGGGGCATGCATTTAGCTAGTGAAAATGTAATTACGAAGCCGTTGAATATTGTGTGGGGTGGTACAAAATTTGTATTCGTACTTGTCTGTGAACCCGTCAAAGAGATTGAAACGAAAGTATTTTTCGAAGTTTAAGGAGTGAGCCTAGCTGAAAGAGATTCAAATGGGAGATAAAAGTAAAGACAAAGCAGGAGCAAAGAAAGCAGAGCGTCCTGGAGCGGGAGCGGGTTTCCTAAAGGATTTTCTTGCTGGTGGTATATCAGCTGCCGTGTCAAAGACCGCAGTAGCTCCCATCGAACGAGTGAAGATTCTGTTACAGGTGCAAGCTGTTAACAAACAAGTCAAAAAGGGTCAGCAATATAAAGGTAAGTTGCATACTATCTCTACACTAGTTTCTTTTATATTTCATTAAATTATTGAAGTGGATAAAAAAGTAGAAGCTTACTTTGCGGCACACGATTTGTTTGATAGGTGTATTCTAACAGTTCGTGTGGCAGAAGTAAGCTTCAACGTTTTTTCCATTATAATAGAAGAATGAAGTAGTATCTTACCTTTGGTATTATGCAAGGGAGTCCACTGTTCCATATTAGTTTTAATTGAATTATACACAACAAAATTGGCAATATTAATCTTTCTATATTTTTATGTCAATTAATGTAATTGGTGTTATACCGCTTTAATAAATTACTAAAATACTTAAATACATAAATTACTCACTCGCGTTTATAGGCGTAGAACTCTTCCCGACAACAAAGCCTTGATCTGCCACGTTAGTTATAAGGTACCATTCCGTAACCGACCACAGAAGGCAATTGCAGGATACGTATCACCGCGACACGACTGGTTTCTATGAATTTCTATGGAATAACCTTCCGTAGCTAGCGACACGTCGTTGGTAGCTACGGGTGAGTGACAGGCGACACGTGCAGCCCGACCGCAGACGACAGTAGTGCCGCCAACGCTCTACCGACTGGAATACGGGCTGCTGCCGCCTGCGGTCGGGTTCGGAATCATGACTGCAGCGACATGACGCCGCGACACGTTGCGTGCAGTTGCTGCCTGCGGTCGGATATGGAATGGTACAGATCTTGTTTGATACATAGCTAAATCCTTCAACAACACTATGGAGGTTGTAAGACTTATTTATAGACATCATAAATTAGCCGAAAGACGTCAACTACTGAACATGAGGCTCCAAGCATCGCCCAAATTCATAGTCACGTGAAACTAATTATTGTTTTTCTTACAAAATAGGTATCATGGATGTTTTAATCCGGGTACCAAAAGAGCAAGGATTCTTCTCATTATGGCGCGGTAACTTAGCGAACGTCATTCGATACTTCCCAACACAAGCCCTGAACTTTGCATTTAAGGACAAATACAAGCAGATTTTCATGGGCGGCATAAACAAAAATAAAGAGTTTTGGAAGTATTTTGCTGCCAATCTGGCGTCAGGTGGAGCCGCGGGTGCAACTTCTATGTGTTTTGTGTACCCTTTAGATTTTGCACGAACCAGGTAAATAATTTAAGTTATGTAGGTACCTTTTTGTATAAACGGTGAAGGAAAACATTTGCAAGCCCTAGAATCCAAAATATGATGACATTAGTCATCCGCACCAACACGCATTAGACCCGCGTAGTGTGGATTATAGCGCACTCCCTCTGACATAGAGGAGGACAGTGTCCCAGCAGTGGTAACATTAAAAACCGATTAACATGCTATTAAAGGTACAATTCAGTAGCCGACTGCAGGTAACAGCAGCAGGCGACGTGTCGTCGCGACACTACTGGTTTCTAAGTATTTCTATGAAATCGACGTATCGCAAGCTACGGAAGGCATTTCATAGAGATACATAGAAACCAGTAGTGTCGCGGGGATATGTTGCCTGCTGCTGTTACCTGCAGTCGGCTACTGACTTGTACATTAATTGGTAGAAATACAAAAAATGTGCACTTGACAGCATTTTTATTTACATGTTACTTTTTCCATGCAACATGTCGTCTGATCGAGAGAAGGGAAAGTGGCCAACAGTTTCCATATTGCGCTAGAACATCTCGTTTTTATCTTTCGCAACACTGGCAGTTAAAACATGTTACAAAAATTTAAAAAAATTGTACGATAGGTTGGCAGCTGACATCGGTAAAGGCAAAGCAAAGTTGTACAATGGACTCATTGACTGCCTTTCCAAGACTATAAAAACTGACGGACCTTTGGGCTGGTACCGCGGCTTCTTGGTGTCGGTGCAGGGTATCATCATCTATCGTGCGACTTACTTCGGGTTCTTCGATACAGCAAAAGGCCTTATGCCTGAAGGGGCTTCGCTGTTTCTCACTTGGATTGTCGCACAGGTTATTGAATTTATTGTTATATTACTGTATGCATAAAACGGTCCATGTTCTATTCTAGCGAAGCGACACCTTCACACGGCTTTTACGACTTGACAAAACATCGAGATTTTTTTATTATGTACAGTCGCCAGCAGGTCAACCTTCCCGAAACTGTCAAATTTTCCCAATCAACTTTAATGATAAAGTTGAAAATCTGTCAAAGAAATTTGACAGATTGTCGTAGGTTGATGTGCTGGCGTCTGTACATTTAATATAAATGTTTCATAAACCTGTAGCGGCATCTACATCGCCACATGCGAATTACGCATCAAAGACCTAACTACACACAAAATCCTGACGTCACACAAATCCTGCATCGCGCAATTAGAGTTTACCGCGCGATAGATATATATAACAAGTTCCCGACTTCAACCATTGAGCAGTTGCCTGCCAGATGCGACACCGTTCTGGTCGGAGGATCCTCCCTTTTCTAAAGAGGATGAGTGAACTTTACACCCTGTTCCTCATACCTCTAAATTTGTGACCCCGAGTATGAACATCAACATAGCCTTTGTGCAACTACTTCAGCGTGACGTCATCATCATCATCACTCTCGCAAGCTTTCATGAGGCGAGTCACACAGCCAGCCAGCACCCACGGCTTCAACAGGTATCCTGATCACCAGCAGCAGCGAACCCGCATTACTGGTCATCACCCTCAGCCTCATAACCCCGACTCACTATGGAATCACCGAAATCACCGCAATCACCGCAATCGCCACAATCACCGCAATCGACGCAATCACCGCAAACAGTTCCGAATCACCGTGAACTGTGCGGGGCACCCGGTTCCGACGCACTGGAACCTCAGCTGGCACTGTGCAGAATCGACCTCCGGTCTCCAGACGGGAGTGATGTGGCGGCATCTACATCGCCACATGTGAACTATGCATCAAAATCCTGACGTCACACAAATCCTGCATAGCGCAATTAGAGTTAAAGAATATATATAGATAGTTAACACGGTCCGTTTTATGTCCTATCGCTGATCCTACACATAGTTGTCCCTACACCTAGAGGCCCCCCAAGCCATAACAGAGTGCGGGTGGTTCCAGGGATCAGTTCTGGTTTGAACCGTCGGTACTCACTTAAAACTTTATCATTGTTGCGCGTTATTTGTTTCAGTAAATGCTTCTGAGGTCGACCTCTCGCCAGCGGCCGCAATAGTCCTTAGATTAGTCTCAAACTTTTGTGCTTCTCATGTTACTATTTCCACGCTCTTCCATGGCTTGGGAGGCGCTTTTTGCCTACATTAAACAGGGTTGGAATACCCAGCCCTTAATAACACGCGTCGCGATGCAACGCCATGCGATTCTCAGCCCTAACAGAAATAAACTGGATGACATTTTGATTTTTGAGATGGGGCAGCAAGGACAGCTAGCTCAATCCTTGTAGCTACAGGAAAACAATCTTAGGAGACTGTCCTTAAATTTTTGAGACATTTTGATCTGCATTGACAGATTTAAAAAAAAAATCCTGTTTCATATAAGGATAGTATATAGGTATAGTGATATATCGATGGTAAAAAATGTAAGTTAGAGTCTCATTGCCTACGAAATGCATGGGAAGAGTTTTTTTGTTATTTCTGACTTTTTTAGTTCTCTAACCCCAGTTGGTCCAATACAGGTTTTTGATCCTTATATGAAACAGGACCGATTGGCATCAAAAAAGTTTTTGTGAAAACTGCCCATTTTCTTGCTGACTGTACATTTTTTTCAAAATCTCTTAATGCATATCAAAATGACTCTAAAAGTTAAGGACAGTCTCCTAAGACCGTTTTACTGTAGCTACAACGGTTAAGGTAGCTATCCTTGCTGCCCCATCTCAAAAATCCACCCTGTATACATGGTTCTCCTCAACACCATGGAACTTTCGTTATGTTTATAATGTTGATTTGTTTGATACAGTCTGTGACTACATTTGCGGGTATCTGCTCCTACCCACTCGACACGGTGCGACGGCGATTGATGATGCAGTCCGGAATTCCAGAATCACAGCGCCAGTACAAGGGCACACTAGACTGCTGGGCGAAAATATTAAAAAATGAGGGGGCGGGTGCGTTCTTTAAAGGCGCCTTCTCCAACGTGCTCAGAGGCACTGGAGGGGCCTTTGTACTTGTGGGTTATGATGTAATAAAGAAACTCCTATGAGATCCACCGTATGTTTGATTCGATTTAAACTAAGATTCAAGCTTTAAATTTGATGAATTACCCATGCATTAATTGGGTGGATTCTTGCCTTATATCTATTTTTATTGTTATTTATAAAAGGGTGTTGCGGTGAGTCATTTATTTATTACAGTTTTTTCTATTAGCGTGTTCTTTTATTGGATTTGAAAGTATACATCTAGCAACGTTAATTTACAACGAAATTGTAACATTAACTCCTTGATTGTCGTATGTGCACCCACTGGCTCATAAGAAAAAAAATGGCCAAATGTCGTATGTGCACCCATGGGCTCATAACTACTCGGTCCTAATTGGCCAGCATTTTTTGACGTATAATTAATATAAACATATCACGTCAGTGTGAGGCCAGGTCAGTTTAAATTCCTTAAATATATATATCAACAAATAGGTAAACTCATAACGAATCCAGGAAGGTACAATTTATAATGTGTTAATATCTCTATATTGACGAAATCTTCATTTTTCCGAAGGTCTATCCAATATAGTTATAAACGTATTTATATATTTATATACCTACAAAATGCTTCGACATCCGTGCGATTTTGAAACGGATTGTCTGGCTTCGGGAAGGGAAGCACTGGCTGCACAAAAAATAAGTTCTCTCAATCAAGATGGTCATCAGCAACTATACCACTGGTCGAGCAGCCACCCGGGTTTGGAATCATGACTGCAGTGACACGTCACCTGCAGTTGCCGCCTACGGTCGGGTATGGAATGGTACCTTTATGCATTTTATTGTAAGAACGACCACGCTGTAAGGCTATTGCGGGAGGGTGTTGCGAGAAAAACGAAGCATAATATGAAATAATTTATTGAATTAACAATATTATTTGATATCACACAATAAGGCAACACCTCGTAGGGTCCAATGTCTCGGATTGCTATCAGTTTCGAAATCTATAGAGCCCACGTACTTAGCGTCGGTTCTCTGCGGCTTCCTGTAGATTGGGCATTCGTACAACCTGGGATCTTTGCCTGCAGTCGTGTTAATTGCGAAGATATAGATCACAGGCATTTGCTCGTACAGGACCTTGGGCTTTGATTCTATCAGTTTACCAGTCTTTCTGTCCAAAGAAGCTCCTGGAAAAAGAGAAAATATGAACTTTATAAGCCCTCACATAAATAATGAAGTGTGCGTTTCCCCAGCAAATGTCGAATATCGTCATTTTCCCCCAGAAAATGTCGAATATCGTCATTTGAGTGTAATAGATAATTAGTACATCAGCTTCTGTAAACAATTACAGAAGCTGATGTACTAAAAAAATAAAAATCTAAGCTACAAAGCTTAGATTTTTAATTTTTTAGCGCTAATAGTTATTTAGTTATTTGATAATAACAGTTCTGGCTGCGGTAACGTTACCCCAGCCAGAAGCTTTGTTTATTAATGTGCATATTGGAATACATTTTAGCTAAATAAATAGTACTTTAGACGAGGTAAATGTATCGACTTAATGTGTATTTGTATCTGCTATGGTTGTGAAGATATTCAAATTTCTGCTGGAGTAACGTTTACGTTTTTGCTGGATCTCTGAAACGGTTAAGCGCACTTTTGTAATTTTTTGCACACGACTTCGTATGAATTTGTTAGAATAAGTAGAGCAATAAAAAAACAAAAACACATAATACACTTAAAAATATGCTTTAATCGGTCCTAGGACTTCGAATAGGAGCTCTAAAAACTTACTTGCAACTTTATATTATAGCTTATAACTGCCTTCAAATGTATATGAAGTTTCATTAGTATCCTGTAAATAATTAATAAATTATGATGAAAAAACAATTTTAAGTTATTTTTATGTTTTCTGTTTTTGTGTGAACATTGTGCCTTAACCCGAGTCAAATAAATTTATTTTCTTAATTTCTTTTTTGTCTATTCATCATTATCGTCATCATCAACACTAGCACCGCGCGCGTTCATTGGTCAAATCAAAAAGCGCACGCTTCTCCAGATTCCTGTTACACACTTCCGTCCCTTTTCACGAAATCACTCCTACAGATTGTAGGAAAGCGAGAGGAAAGCAGGAATGCGAGAGGAAAGATGATACACATAAAAAAGTAAGCTAGGTACGTCTATTATGTAAGAAAATTGACACTTTCTGTTAAAAAATTATTGCCTACTGTATTTTGATACTCATTTTACAAATGATAAATAATAAGTGTCAATAAGTTCCTACTGTGAGAATTTGACTGCATTTTGATTTTACTTAATTTGTTAATTAGTTGATTTGAGAATAAATTACAAGTTAAATATAAATAATAATACTCAAATAAACACAAGTTTTTATTTAACACTTGTGTACGCATATGTGCCAAATCACACCACACTATTCTATACATTTAAGATGGTTAGCATTATATATTACGCGGCCGCTTTTCTGTAACCGTCTTAACTTGGATGTATTTTTCGATTCTCGTTAATTTTGAAAATTTACTTTTATAAAATTGAACTTATTTAAGTAATAATTAGTGATATAACATTCACTTAAGAAACCCACATGAAACTCGGTTAATCGGTGGTTAAGAAACTCCATTTCACATTATGGCCGTACCGAATTTAAATTTCATCATAATTTATTAGTTACTTTCAGGATACTAATGAAACTTCATATATATTTAAAAGCAGGTAAGTATTTAGAGCTTATTTTCGAAGTGCTAAGACGGATTAAAGCATATTTCTATTTACATAAATAACCTCTTAACGTGCATTTTTTTTGTTGATCTACAAATTCTAGGTAATTCATAAGAAGTCGTGTGCAAAACATTATAAAAGTGCGCTTAACCGTTTCAGAGATCCAGCTAACACGTAAACAATATCTTCGCAACCATAGCAGATACAAATACAAATTAAGTCGATACATTTACCTCGTCTAATGTACTAATTACGTAGCTAAAATTTATTTCAGTATATTAAAATGAATTTTAGCTACACACAAAACTTCTGGCTGTGGTAACATTACCTTTTGTTTTCTTTTTAGAGCGGCCCTTCGTTCTATTATGCGTATGCTATTTAAAAGTTACCCATTATTTAGGTACATGACACCCTGCAAATTGTTTTGCCATAATTAGATTCTCAAATTCCATAAACTTTTTTACAAGTCTACAAGTCTAGTTTTGTGGTAGCACAAGCCAATAAAAAATAATTACAAAAACAAGTATTCGGTCTATCACCCTCCATATAATTTTCAAAAATGCATTACATGCAATGCACTGACGTATGAGCTTCACTTACAGCTAATAGTGTTGTTTAAAAACGTTGAAACAAACGAAGTACTGGTTCTATTATTTAATTTTGTTTAAAAAAAAACTCTGGAATATTAGATAATGTGCATTACAGCACGGACGTATAGGGCCACCCACGTCTTTACATGTAATGCATGGACAGTAAAATAATACTAAAATTAAAATGATCTTACCTTCTAAAAACAGTCCGTAGACGTAGACACCCTCTGCGGGCCCTTCGTGCACATCCTCCCTGTTTAACTTAGTGATGTGGTTCTGCAGAACCACGGAATCGAGAGCCCAGCCCTTGTGGCTGCGCGTCACCTCCTGCAAATGGTTTAATCACTATTTTACTATGTACATATTTTAATAAAGAGGACAAAACATGTGTACGGGGTTACGTGTGTGTGTATGCAGAGGGAAAGGAACCCACCTCCCTCTATCCCATAAGTAAATAATCTAAGATGATGTTATACTCTCTCTACTAGGATAATCACTTTTTGACAGCTGCGTAAGAACATAATAGCTGTCAAATATTTATTTGGCAATAATACTTGAAAATATGAAATATCGCTAGCTTGTGAACTAGAACATAAATAATGAATTGCAATTATAATACTAAATTTGATGTTGTAACCGTTTTATGTGTAAAAAAGCTATTTCGTAATTTTTACTTTTTTTACATCTAAAACTAAATATTCGGTGTTACGATTTTAGTTATTGCATTTCAAAATCGTTTTTTTTTAAGCAAAACATTTGACATCTATTTGTGAAGTTGCCCAGCTTCAGAATGCACGTTCTTAAATGTAAACTGCCTTTTGTTGAATAATTATCTTATTTAAAACTTCTTACAGACATCATAACACCATAAATGTATCAGTTTTTACTATGTCGTATTATTATAATTTAATTCATATTATATTAGGATTGTCTAATTATCTAGTCGCAGGCAGATTGCATGATTCGTCATTTTGAACTGGGTGAAATAGGTTAGGTTAGGTTAGAACTGTACCAACCGCGGGCGAGCCGAGCGAGCGAAGCGACCGCTACTTCGAGTTGCTCGCAGAAATTAGGTTCATGTTTATTAAAGTGATAATATTAAAAAAATATAGATATATTATTATTTTAAAGTGCTGAAATAAAATTTTATTGCTGTTTTCATCAAATTTAAAGTGCTATTATATACATCCCATTTATAATTCACGTTGGTGAAGACAATAGCAGCAGTTCCAAGTGTCAGTAATAACAGTGGCGACGATGATTCGCATAAAGAGAATTAGAGATCCGGGAACCTCTTCGGGGAAACAGAAGATTTTGTACCGATATGATACGACGAATAACCGGCAATATATTGTGAAGATCGGTATGTTTGACATCTAAGGCATGCAGGCAATGCCCACTCGATCAGGGAAATCTATACGTCACATTAACTGCGCTTGTTATTTACTCACGACGAATAATTGCACAGATTCAACCTGGTAGGCAAAACATTGTATTTTGCTCAACATGTCCAAGGTACTTCTTCTATGAGCAGATAAATGAGCTACACCATCTGTAAGCTCGTCTTGTATTATTTGTCAGGTATTTGGTGAGCATAAGCAATTTGTCAGGTATTTGGTGAGCATAAGCAATTTGTCAGGTATTTGGTGAGGATAAGCAATTTGTCAGGTATTTGGTGAGCATAAGCAATTTATCTGTTATTTGGTGAGCAAAAGCAATTTTCCAGGTATTTGGTGAGCATAAACAATTTGTCAGGTATTTGGTGGGCATAAGCAATTTGTCAGGTATTTGGTGAGCATAAGCAATTTGTCAGGTATTTGGTGCGCATAAGCAATTTTTTTGTAATCGTTGACATACCTTAACGTAAGTAGGTACTTATGGTATGTGCGTGCTAATGTTTTTTAGTCTTCAATATTTATCAATGTATTTTGATTACAGTTTGTAACTACGCGTTTTGCAACCAGTGCAAAATGTGATTGTATTTATCTTGTTTGTTATCACGGTTTAACCTATTACTTCAATGGAATTGGAATAAAAATGACTTATGATTTGAAAGTTTGAAGGAAAAATCGTAACATCGATAGCACTAAAACTTAAAAGTTATACTACTACACTACTAAACCATTTAGACAATTTTGAGCGGTCACTGTTGTTTACATTTTTGGCAAATTTCGAAACACCGGAGTTTGGCCATATTAGAAGTAACATGGCTATAATTATATGTATTAACCTATTCTGCTGGTTTCAATTATCACTTTGCACTATACCTAGCAGTTGACGGCCTGCGCAGTCTACTTGCAAAGTCCTAGCCGTGTCCTATCGTGGAATCTTAGATTGTTATATTACAAGCGAAATTCAAACCAAAGATTAGTACAGATGGTTCACCCCGCAAAATCATTTAAATAAAAAGAGACTCTTGCAACGACACAATAAAGTGCAGTTTAGGTCGCACAGCGCTAATTACCTACAGTTATATTCACCTAGAAGTTGCCTCTCTTTCTATCGCGTAACTCATATCTACTGACTACGTTACGCTTACTGAATTGGCCAGACAATATGAGCCCGCCGCGTACTACCTTCATACCTAAAATGCGGAGTGCGCCTTCTGTAAGTAGGTACTATTCTATGTTCAAAGCATTTATTTCAAATAAACCAATTACAGGCACTTGAATTGTCAAGGCAGCTCTAATCTTTAAAGCTAGTTGCCCATTCCAAATTATAGTAGGTAAGAGAAGAACGGGCAAGAAACTCCACGGACACTATTTTAAATCAGAATATGGTTACATCATTCATGTTGAAATTATACATGTGAGCACCATGCAGAACGGTAAAAGCGTCCGTAATATAAAGATAAAAAAAAACTGTTCAATAATTAAATTAAATTAAAATAAGCCGTGGCAGCTAAGAGATGACCAGTTCCTACTGACTGCGCCCGTTCACGAACATGACGTATGGATTAACACCATTTAACTCAACCATTTTGAAGGGAGCTAAATGATCCAACACAGGCGCCACCATCAGCGAGACATTAGAGTGAGCGTGACGAATGCTCCCTCCCAGTGAGGGAGCGCCTTTGGGACACACTTTGAACTCAGTCTTTTGTAAAATATTCGTATGGTTCCTATTCCTATACATAACTTCTTCCTCGGTATAATTTTCAACTTATGGATAAAATTATTAAAGTATAATATAATGATAATGAAACCTGTCTCATGGCTGTGAGGAATCCTTGAGGGTTAAAGAAACCAGTCATCCAGAATGCAGTAGGCCTTCCATTCCGAAGCCAAATTCTGTACTGCTGTTCTCGTTCCAACAACTCGGTGTACCAGAAACCAAGTGTTGCCGACTCCCAAGACACCTTTGAAATTTAACATAAAAAATTATGAACATGAAGTAATTCGGTTAATAAATAGGTAGTATATTCAAAATTCAAAAAATTATAAATTCAAAAGTCATTTATTCAAACTAGGCTGAAAATCAGCACTTTTCGAACGTCAAAATTACATAAGACAGTCCCCCAAAACGCCCACCCTTCACCACTTCCTAGTGCTTTAGCTGGGAAGAAGAAGTGGCGCAACAAACTCCCCAGCAGCACAGCTGTCTGTTCAGTAAAAAAGATTCTATATAATAGTATGCAAAATGATATTTACATTACGCAACACAAAACATAATTTAAATTATAAAATTAATAGCCATATGACAGCTAGCACACGCCAATATACCAACCAAAAACATCGAGAACTATACTCAAGCAGAAATAAAAATAACTTAACGAAAACAATATCTAAATAAAAGCCTCCAGACATAAAGGGCGTGCCCGCTTACATATAGCTGTAACTAGAAGTTATAATTGATAAACTAGGACCATTGAGGTAAATTAAAAAATTATCGAGGTCGCTAGCTAACCACATATTGCAATACAACTCATAAAAAAAAACATTGTAATGAGTAGATTATGTCAACAATAAATAAAGTAAAATTAGTAAAATTATAAACAATTATATAAACTCATATAACCTGTCAGTAAGTAAGCTAATTCTGGAGAAAGAACATTTAAACATTGTCTTGAGTTAATCACAGCGACCAACTATTCTTATCATTTAAGTAGTCGTTGATAGAATAGTATGCCTTTGAACAGAGGTCGGATTTTACTTTAGTTTTGAACGCATTAAAAGGCAAATCTAGCAAAGAAGAAGGTAGCTTGTTATAAAAGGTTATACCAAGCCCAACAAATGAGTTATGAACCTTATGAAGCCGGTGAAAGGGAGTACGTAGTTTGTCCTTATTTCTAGTGTTAACATTGTGAATATCACTGTTTTTAGTATATAAGTGTATATTTTGCCTAATATATAGGTAATATGTTGGCGAAAATGAATTGTGATGCCACTGTGAGGATACCGATATCTTTGAAAAAATGTCTCAGAGAAACTCTGGCACCTAGCTGGTAAATTGCTCGAACAGCTCGTTTTTGAATAACTAAAAATAACTAAAAATATATAGACTGCCGCTAGCGACATAACATTATTTAGACATTCTATGCATATCGGATAAAGCGCCGCTAGCGACATAACAGCGGCGCTGCCTCGGCCTGGCTAAATTACCGTAAGCATTGCATTGTCATTGTCACTGTCACTTGTTATTTTATTTGATTGTTGAGATTAGATCGCTGTAAAACACCATATTCCCAAAACATTACATTCTCTTGTGCCTAAACGGACCCTGGCATTCACCGGCCGCTGCCGCAGCACGGCTCGCTTCGCTCGCTCGGCTCGTGCGTTGTGTGGTAACAGTTCTAACTTAACCTACTTTTCAGCTATTTTCATTTGCTACTTCATTTTTCGTAAATTACGTAATTGTAGTGACTTTTGATATAATTGTCTAAAACAAATACGATCAATCAATACAAAGGGCAGCGATCTAACCTCAACAATTAAACAAAATAACAAGTGGCACTTTGTCCGAACCGAGGCAGCGCCACTATTATGCCGCAAATAGTAGCACTTTATCCGATAGGGATTGAATGCCGCTAGCGGCACACTTCTATACACCTCCTAATAAATATTGAACATTATTGACAATTTAAATGTAATATGTTTTTTTTTGACAATTAGGGTTAGTTTTATAACCTCAATTCTCGTGGATGATTTTTCAATCGCATTTTATGAACAAAAATATAATATAGAAAATGTGGTGAAATGATGAAATTGAAACCTTCTAAATACGAATGTTTGCGTGATTGCGTAAGTTTATCAGATACTTTTGAAACAGATTGTCATCGCCACCAGCCGTAAGCGAGGCCAGGCCAGGCTGGGAGTAAATAAAATTTTGCGAAATGCTTTATCAATTTTACGATGACAATACAGAATAGTGGACAGCTCGCTATTCTGTATTGTCGATTGAGGAGCAGCCCGTTCCCTGGCGAAGAAACACCTGGAAGCGGTATGGATGCCGGCCGGCGGCGCCCGGAATTATGACGATTTTAAGATCTAGGTTTGAGCGTCTCGACGGCGTGCATGTGGTACTTTTGTGCTAATTTGAGTTCTATGCGCGAGGCGTAAGGTGTATGGGTGTTACCACAAAATTCCACCTCACCACATGTATATACGTATGTATATATACAGGTTGGAATTTTTGAACCTCACCTGGAGGGAAAGTACTCACCTGGAGAGATAGCAAATTTTATTCAAAGGACGAAACATTCCTTTATTTACTCGGGAATTTCGGATTTCAGCCGGTTCGATTCCCGAGTGTGGAAAATAGTGGAATTTTTCTCTGAGTAAAATTAGTTATCTCCAGTATTTAGAGTAGGAACTTTCTCTTCAGGTGAAGTTCAAAAATTCCATCCTGTATATATGACATAGGTATATATCTACGGTCTTATTCATAAAAAAAGCTTATCGAAGGTTTAAGATATTAATTAATTAAAGCGTTCGATAATCCTATATAATTTTGTATTGATAAACGTTTCTTAAACGTTCTTTATATTAGGTTGGGGAAAAAGTCTTTTCGCATTATAGTATGTATGAACTTGTAATAAAATCTCTTTGGCTATACTATGTGTATCTGGCTGGTTTTGGTATCATTGAAAGTTTAAATTTTAAAGAACATAATTCCAAATTCAAATTAGGAAAATGTGTGATTTTTATTTGTTTTTCGTACTGTCAAGATGAGTGAATCTAATGAAGAAATTCGATACATTTTAAAATTTTACTACAAAAAAGGTAAAAATGCAACGCAAGCCGCGAAAAAAATTTGCGATGTTTATGGACCTAGTGCAGTGTCTGTGAGAGTAGCACAAATTTGGTTTAAGCGTTTTCAATCCGGAAATTTTGATGTCAAAGATGCACGTCGCTCTGGTCGCCCTATTACGGATAAAATGGATGCCATTTTTGAAAAAGTGGAGCAAGATCGGCATATTAGTAGTTACGACGTAGCTGAAGAACTGGGAATTGACCACAAAACAGTTTTGGCGCATTTGAAAAAAACTGGGTACACAAAAAAGCTCGATATTTGGGTACCTCACGAGCTCACTGAAAGAAACCTAATGAACCGTGTACTCATTTGTGATTCTTTATTACGACGTAATGAAACCGAACCATTTTTGAAGAAGCTGATAACTGGTGATGAAAAGTGGATCACGTACGACAAGAACGTGCGAAAAAGGTCGTGGTCAAAGGCCGGTCAGGCTTCACAGACTGTGGCAAAACCCGGGTTAACTCGCAACAAGGTGATGCTGTGTGTGTGGTGGGATTGGAAGGGCATTATTCATTATGAGCTGTTACCACCAGGCAGGACCATCGATTGTGAACTCTACTGCGAACAACTGATGAGATTAAAGCAAGAAGTTGAGAGAAAGCGGCCGGAATTAATCAACAGAAGGGGTGTGGTTTTTCATCATGATAACGCTAGACCTCACACATCTTTAGCCACTCAGCAAAAATTAAGAGAGTTTGGCTGGGAGGTGTTAATGCATCCGCCGTATAGTCCTGACCTTGCACCTTCAGATTTCCACCTGTTTCGGTCTCTTCAGAATTCTTTAGGCAGTGTCAGGTTAACATCACGGGAGGACTGCCAAAACCACTTGTCGCGGTATTTTGATCAGAAGTCCCAAAATTTCTATAGCAATGGGATCATGTCCCTACCTACAAGATGGCAAAAAGTTATCGAACAAAATGGTACCTACATACTTTAGTTAAATGTAAACATACTACACTTGGGAGCAAATAAATCGAGCCACTACCTTTTTTCACGTAAAATGGTAAATATTTTTGGTAATATGGAACGTATCAATTCGAACTATATATCGCCTAAAAGTTTAGTTAATAACCTTTACAATGAGGGTAAATTATTGAATAATAACCTTATTGAATGATAAATTATTGGCTCTGCAAGAAAAATGGTAATTTTGATAGAAAATTTAGTAGGGCTAAAACAGTCCATAAAAACAATAAAAAACAA
Source organism: Xanthia icteritia (assembly GCA_949128155.2). Classification (NCBI taxonomy): domain Eukaryota; kingdom Metazoa; phylum Arthropoda; class Insecta; order Lepidoptera; family Noctuidae; genus Xanthia; species Xanthia icteritia. The sequence continues at coordinate 19,720,115 of OX421931.1, forward strand.
AATTATTGCAAAAAAAATATTCTTAATAACTGGTATTACCCCCCCGGGCCCTGATACATTCTTGTAGCCTATTAGTCATCGATCTGATCAGCGTTACGATGACATATTGTGGTATGTTCTCCCACTCTTCAAGCACAGCGACTTTAAGCTCGGGAATGGATGAAACAGCGGGAACCCTGGCTCGGACTCTCCGTTTTAGCTCGTCCCATAGGTGTTCGATCGGGTTCAAATCGGGACTTCGTGCTGGCCATACCATTTGTTGAATCCCGATCGCAGACAAGTATTCCGTAACGATCTGCGCGGTATGAGGTCTCGCATTGTCATGCATAAACAAGAAATTTTCTCCGACAAAACCAGCATACGGCATTACGTGGTTTTCAAGAATGTCAGTTATGTATCGGTCAGCTGTTAATCCACGTCTACCACTGCCATCGTTGGCGGGGTCGACGAAGACAAGTTCCGTTTTTCCGTCTAGAGAAATTCCTCCCCACACCATACAAGAACCACCACCAAAACTCACCGTTTCTCGAATGCAACATTGGGCAAATCTTTCACCAGGACGTCTATACACTCGGTTTCTCCCGTCATTGCTAAAAAGACAGATTCTTGACTCGTCAGAAAACAAAACTGACCTCCAGTCTTCTAACGTCCAATTAATGTGTTCTCGAGCAAACTCCAAGCGAGATCGGCGATGAGCTACAGTCAATTTTGGGCCAGTTGCTGGTTTGTGTGATGTTAAATTTCGTTCTTTTAGTCTTCGTCTCACTGTCCACCTACTGATTGCGACTCCTCGAACGTCACGTAACGCTTGCTGTAGCTGAACAGCATTAAGTCCACGGTCGCGCAACGAATTGGTTGCAATAAAGCGGTCGTCACGTTCTGTTGTTGCCCGTGGTCGGCCAGTTCCAGGTCGCCGAACAAAAGCACCAGTCTCCAGATACCTGCGGTATACCCGCTGTACCTTTGAACGACTCAAATGAAGTCTGCGTGCCACTTCACGTTGTCCGTGTCCAACCTCAAGTAAAGCTACAACTTGGGCAGCTTCCGTCGGTGTAGTATCCATTTTATCAGGTTATTTTGATTACACAGACACAGATAAAGACAACAATAACAAGTAATATGGGTATGATTAACAAAAACCTCAAATTTAATCTTTTCTTAACAGAGTACAATAAAAATGTCATAAGCAAATTAAATGCGATAATTTTATTCTACCCTTTAAACTTTAATAAAAATGAAATTTTGACAACTAACTACCCTCATTGTAAAGGTTATTAAATACCCTTTTAGGCGATATATGTTTCGAATCGATGCGTTCCTTAATACCAAAAATAATTACCATAATGCGTGAAAAAGGAAGTGGCTCGATTTATTTGCTCCCAAGTGTATGTTAAAAAATGTTTTGAATTTTCTTAAAAAATACGAAGAAACTTTTTCCCCAACCTATTATTATTCTTACGATTATCATGTCGTTTAGATCCATTTATAAATCAAAATGTTGCCATTATAATGAAGTCATCCAACAAATTGACTAATATATCGAATCGTCAAACGAGAATGTCTGTCTACGCACCGTATAATAGGTCTTTACCTATGAAATTGCCGTTTTGTATGAAAAAATTTAAACGAATTTTTTTCATGTATTTTTCATTTGTATTAATCGAAGTAATCACCCATGCAATCAATGCATCTTTGCCAACGCAGTGGCAGTTTATTGATGCACTTCTTAAAGAAATCAGCTGGACGGGAGGCAACAAATTCTTCAAAGGCATTTTGTACTGCCTCTCGGGTATTGAATTTTTTTCCCGCCAAGAAGTTATCCAAATTCTGGAAAAAGTAGTAGTCTGTATGCGCAAGGTCTAGTGAGTAGGGCGGATGACGGAGAGCTTCCAACCCCAGTTCTTGCAACTTGGAGACCGTCTGCTGTGCAGTATGAGGTCGCGCGTTGTCGTGCAGGAGCAGCGGAGACGAGCGATTGACCAATGCTGGTTGGAGATGTGCCAGCTTCTCCATCATTGTGTTCAGTTCTTCACAGTACACATCTGCAGTAATGCTCACGCCGTTTGGTAAGAAGCTGTGATGAATCACACCGGCACTAGACCACCAAACAGTGACCATCACTTTTCTAGAGGTAAGTTTTCGTTTAAGAAGCTGTGATGAATTGCGGTTATCAAACAGAATCCATTTTTCATCGCAGGTAACAATGCGGTTCAAAATTCCTTCATTTGTGTGTCTGTTGAGCAGTGCAAGGCACGTCTCGACGCGTACTTCGCGCTGGCGGTCATTGAGTTCGTGGGGCACCCATTTGTCAAGCTTTTTTACCTTGCCAATTTGACGCAAATGGACCAATATTGTTTTGACGCTAACGTCGAAAGCTGCTGCTAATTCAGCCGTAGATTGTGTATCATCAGCTTCCACAATCGCCTTTAATTCGTCATTGTCGACCAGAGTCTTCGGACGACCGCGAGGTTCATTTTTCAGGTCGAAATTTCCAGAACGGAAGCGAGCAAACCAATAACAGGTGGTGCGTTGGTTTGTAGTGTTAGCTCCGTAAACGTCGTTGATGTTGCGTGCCGCTTGTGCCGCGTTGCTGCCACGACGGTACTCATATTCCATAATTACTCGAATTTTTTACGTATCCATGATGACGAAAAAGATTGAAATGCGATAAAAATGTAACACTAATCAATAAACAAATGACTACTTTTGGAAAAAAAATCCATAATAAAATTAATTTGAAATTAGAATTCTTAGCCAAACTAAAATTATTTTGATTTGAAATTACTGAAACTGGCCAGTACTGCAGAACGGCAATTTCATAGGTAAAGACCAGTATCTCTATGTAGTCTGTGGTAAAGACCCAATATTTGTGACCATAGATATTATTACGTACTGGAAACTATTTCATTGTCTACAGTTTCGACACTTGACGCGGCGCGTCTTTCAGATTTGATAATGAATTTGTTAGTGAAGCGACGAAAACTTTTGAATAGTCATTTGTAATTTAAAAAATGGAATCCAGACCGGAGACTAGTTCCAATAAAATTGGTTGGAGGAGGATAAGGTTTGTACTGTTACAGCTAGAATGTATTCAAAGTAAGTTTTGTTTTGTAAACATTCTCAAACTCTCATATTTATGCTTGCTTTTGCTTCTTTTCCTTAGATTGTTTTGAAAGAATTGCTCAAGGAGAGGGTCTCCATAATAGTAAATAAAAACACTGACGCATAACACCAGCGCGAAAAAGGGGGCGACCTGGCATTATTTACGAATTAGGTACCTATCCAATTTACTTTTACGTTACAAAATTCCTAAGTCATGTCAAGAATTTTGTTTGCCTGTGCAAAACTCATGGTAACAATAAAAATACTGCATCTATAAGAATAACTAATAATGACTCGTAATATTACTTATTCTTAAGCCGCTACTGATTTAATTAATTTGGTACACCTACTTAATGATAATTTGCAAAAAAAATATTACATTAATTTTATATTTCAGGTTAGTAAAACTAGTAAGGATGGCGCTGCACTGCAAATAGCAGAAACTGAAATGTGCCTGCAAAAACGAATTACATGAGGCACACATGGTATACGAAAACAAAAAATAAAAATAAATTAAGCTGATATTTATGACACAAGCTTTTTATTATTGAACTACCTACTCACTAAAATGTCTCCATACAAAAGTTTGTAAAATGGCATTAAAATTTGCATTCCCTCAAAAGAGTGAAGAGATATTTAGTTTGGCTCTAATTTGTTGTTTATTAGGCTCTAATTTGTATACAGAGTCACCTAAAAGTCTTCCTCTAAATAATCCCACTCGATTTCTGGTGAGGTACCAGAACCTCTACGATAACATAAGATCCTCACGAACAAGTCGCAAGTCGCTGTAGATTTAAAGATGACTCTTTCGAAAGCCTTCGTCGTCCAAAGCAAATGATCCCTTCTATTTCTGTAAACCTTTCTTCGAAGCAGACGGTTTTTAAGACGTACAATTCTTTCAATAGTATCCAAGCTTTGTAAATCTTGCATTGTTTATAATAAACAAAATTGGTTAAACTGAAGTGCAAAATAAATTAAATACAACTGCAGCTCCTCGAAGTACGATTCAGTCAGTTTACATCACAGACATAATGTCTGTGGAATACATATTCATAGCTACGTATAGCTATACCTATATAATCTTATTTCCCGTTAATATAATTATATAGATGGCGTTTCAAATTTGCATGCTTCTAAATGGCACAAGAGGGCTCTCTTCTCCCATCAATAATAATAATATACGAGACAAAAACGTTATATTATATTTGTACGTCAAATAAAATTTTCTTATTAATTAACTGCTGTGAGAGTCAGCCATTTTTTCCTTAAAGTACTGTTAAGAGCGTTTATTCTGAAAGTGGGCAACATCGCAAATAGACGTCTAATATTTTGCTGTTTTGATTAATTTGACAATATTACAATAAGAAGTGTGGGTAACTAGTGAACTAGAATATAATAATGAATTGCAATTATAACACTGAATTTGATGTTGTAACCGTTTTAGGTGTAAACAAGGCATTTGGAAAGGTTCCAAATACTTTTTTTTACATCTTAAACTAAATATTAGGTGTGATATTAATTATTTAATTTCATATTCAATATTTTAGTTCACTAGTTAGCAACATTTCAAATTTCCATACAGTAATATTGCCAAAACAGTCAAAACAGGTAAATATTTGACAGCTATTTGCGACGTTGCCAACTTTTAGGATAAGTGATCTTAAAGTAAGGTTCTGGCTTTTATAACTTTATAGTAGGTTTATAGAAAGTTTAGGTGCTAAAATGCGTTTATGAGTAACACTTTTTCGACAAGCGGCCTTTAGCAAGTTTTTAGATGTGCGATAACTTTTTATGCTATTCTATATTATATACTTAACTATAATAAATATGTTTAAAAAAAATCAACATAAAAATAAATATACATTTTCGTACAACTAGGTTATAGTATTTAGGATGGAACTAGTATTGAAATCTCTGTATATTCTCTAATAAATTAAAATAAATGTTTAAAAAAACCTAAATAAATTTATACATGTTCGTACAACAAAGCTGTAGAACTAAGATGTACTACGTAGCTTGAATAAGTAGTATTGAAACGTCTGTATTTTCTATTACAATTAAAATAAATGGTTTTGAAAAAGTTAATTTCCAATGAAATCCTATTTGAAAGTCATTTGGTGCATGAGATTATGTGATTTTTCTTTCTTTCTCCAGCGAGGGCTGGAGCGGTGCGGTTACAATGAGTGATGATTTATTTAAGGATTACCAACGAGATACATTACAATTATCTTTTACATTAATAAAAACTTGTAAAATATACATTATCCTGTAATGCACACTCAATTACAGGTAAACACAGCTAACAACCCAATTAAAGTATTAATACGATTAAACACACTGGGACGCCATGGCTACGTCGCCGCTACGTAATATGAAATATATGATAGTTAACTCACTTGGCTATGGTCTGGCGAGGTCGCCAATTTGCAAGCGTAGCCACGACCGACCGGCTCCTATGTGGAGACTGGATACCCTGGCGACCTGGCGACGCGTAGCCAAGTCACCAGTATTTTGTATACAAGTAAGTTACGCCTTCCTCACTCAGTGGCCAACTGATCGCAAGGACGGACGCCCGCGTGTTACTGGCTACTTATTTGGCAACCTCATGGCTATGGTGGTAGGTAGCCAGCGACGTCACCATGGCGTCCCAGTGTATTTTACTTGAATTGGGTTGTTACGTTCCCGCACACTTTTGTTTTTTTATTCATTTGGTACTTTTTTCAACTGACTTGAGACTAAACTACCTCACTTAAGACTTGGATATTATACCTTGAGCCACTTTTGTGGTATACGGGCGTCATACATAGCATCCAATGACTCCCTGAGCCCTTGGCTCATGACGATGGTGCCGTCTATAGCTAACTTTAGGTCACACAATGTGGAGCTGACAGTCTTCACTACCTTCTGTATCCTATCGATTTCCTGCCTGCAAAGAAATATTTTAATTACAAAAAATAGATAAACCATCATTATCGACTTGAGACGTACTAAATTATGATTTTATCATCACAAGTCTCGATTCCGTGGGTATATCGGGAGAAAAAGTATCCTATGTCCTAATCCAGCTTGTGATCTATCAAGGAAAATGCCGCCGACATTCAGACTACCTTTGTTTTGCAGAAAAGAGTTGGCCTTCTCAGTATATTTTTGAAAACTCTTTTATATACCCATAAAAATATAAAATTGTTTGAAAAAACAGTATTCTACATAAGATCAAAGCCTTAATAAATCCAAATCATTCGGTACCTAAGCGTTCAGTGTGGTGGGACTTTAGCGGTTAAATGTAAAGGTACCGTTCCGTAGCCGACCGCAGGCGGCAACTACAGACGACGTGCCGCCACGACACGACTTGTTTTCTATGTATTTCTATGTAGGCGACGTGCCGCAAGCGACGGAAGGTATACGGACGGCTACGGAATTGCACCTAAAGTTGTGTCAGAAAGCTTTTAATACCGTTAAAGATTATATTGAGGACAAAAAGGCTTGAAATTGAGCTGCTGCCATTTTCTACATACTGAATGTTGTTTTGCCGCGCGCGACACCGCTCGATGGCTCACAGACAGCACAGTACGTCATCACGCTCATAGACGCAATAGTGAAATGCAACTGCTGTACTTTTTAAATAGCAAGCGCGCGCGCAGGCGACGCGACGGTGAGAGTGGGAGCGAGACAGAACACTGATTGAATCAATAATTTACACACTGGAATTTTTCTTATTTCATTAATATCTAGTTACTGACTTGATGTCCGTACGTATTTTTCGGGTGACCACTGAAAATCAGCGCTGTGCTGTGGGTCGCTCATAGCACAGAATTATGCTGAGTGGAAGCCTTTTTGTCACAGTCATGACGTGCAGCTGCCAAATATTTATGTTCTTTATATTTTTATTATTTGTATGCACGTGTCTCTGTGACAAATAAACCTTTTTTTCTTTCTTTCTTTCTATTTTTGCAAACATTTAATTTTTTTTATTTACACTGACTTTGATGATTTTTATATACTCAATGACATGAATATTTACTTTATGACTATGTGTTCAATTTTTTTTCAGTTAGTTTTAAACATGGTCTGGCAGTTTGAGTAATTTACGCGACCTAATCAATTAATGTCCATTCTTTGGTATTGTTGGTCGAATCGTTGAGCTCCTTATGTTCTGAGTTGAGCAATAATATCTGATTTCATGATTCATCCATTAATATATGTGAAGGTTTTTATGCTGTTAAAGTGATGTCAGATATTTTCGATCACAACGAATTCTTCTGAATTTAACTGAGTAGACAGATATTTATGACGCAAGACATGTTCGTTAATATTGCATTGACAAATATTTTTGAATCCGATGCAGCATCCTATATTTTGGCGTCGCTTGTCTCGCCAGATAGTTTTTTTTTGTTTTTTCGATGTAACATATTTTGTGCTGCCAACTGTCTTTCACAAATTATCACATATTATTGCCTTATATTAACGGACGAATCATGAAATCAGATATTATTTCCGAACTGTCCATACTAATATATTTATACTCGTGACTGTGCTTACGATGTTATCAGCTAATAACTAACCAACTTTTACCTCAAGAAAATGTTCATAGGTAGAAATGCACCCATCTTTTGTAGTGCTTCTCTGACCTCGAAACTGACGTATTGTTTCGGTAACTTCTCTAACATATCTTCAGCCAGACGATACACAACACTCTCTCTGGACTCTCCGCCCTGGCTGCCTCCTTCTTTAGGTTGCACATTCAAGATGGTATCCAAAATATCCTTTGCGCTGTTAATTTGATACGTTATGTCTGCATTTCCGTGCAAACCAAAGACTTCAGGAGTATCAGTAAGCGGCAGCTGATTGATGTAATCCACGTATCCTTGAATATTCCTCGTTGTTGGAACTTTGTAACCTTTATAAAACTCAAAGCCGGGTCGCAACAAAACATCACAAAACCACACGTTAGTAAAGGTAGTGAGTAGGCGTTTATCAAAGTCATCCGTAACCCGGCCACCATACATGACTTCTCCAAGCATGTAGCATATTGTTGGCCAAGATATTCCCTTTTTAGGATCGATTTCATCTAAATGATTTTGGACAAATTGAACACTGGAAGCGTAATCAGATTGATTGAACTCATATGGTATATTCCAACCTAGAGGGCCAAATTTTCGCCTTTCTTGTACAATCGTATGTAAAAAGGCTACAGCGTAAAGAAGTGGGGGCCACTGTGATAAAGAAGAATAATCAAGAGAGTCTTGCGTAATATTTTGGTATGTTCTCTTCATGCTGGCTCTGATACCTTGTGGAGGTTCATTGGTAAACTTAATTGCCATTTGTAGTAAGCCGATCGGAAACTCAGTGTGGACTTCAGTTGTGAGCCAAAGTCTAAATGACTCTTGAATGTGCTCTGTTTCAATGAGAGCATCCATAGCTTCCACACAGAATGGGAGAGATAGATGTATGTTTTGCAGCAGAACCCAACCACCTTCGTTCATTGAATCTGATATCATTTTTCTTGCCACTATTTCTTGACCTTGACCCATGGATACAGATTTCAAAACTGCAGCAAAAACATTTAATTGATAAATTTCGATCTTAAAAGACGAATAATTAAAATAAAATTTAATTTTTTATGTCTTACCTATTTCTTTAGCTTTTGCAAGAGATGCTATTTGTGCAGAAGGGTCAGAACCAATAGACAAAATACAGATGAGTGGAGTACGAGGTTCTGATTCTTCCCAGGTTGTTTCTAAGTTGAGGATGCACCCTTCTCCATATTCAGGACCAAGAGAATCTAAAAGTATTTGAAATTATATTATTTTTGATCATTTAATAATTTATAGAAAGCTCTAGCGATCGTGACATTTAATAAGTATTTATTGATCTCTAATAAAATATATATCAATTGTATCTCACCAACAATGTATTTTCTGGCTTGGGACAACGTTCTGTCAGGGCTCCAGGATCTAATAAGTAACAGTTTCCTAAACACATCAAGACTTTCTTGGTAACCGCTTGGAAAACTTTCTTCTTCTGGTTTAGCTTTTTCATACCACACACGCCACTCTTTTTCATTACTTGTTATCTGGAAAAGCACCTTATCTCTAAATTTCTAACATAAAATTAAATAATCGAAGGCTTTGTATTATTTTAATAGTGTTGAGCCTTTAACGTGATGATACACATTATCATCACGTAGTACTAATTTCATTTCGAGTCAAGAATTAGTATCGTTGTAAGTAATGTTCACATATTATGATTAAAAATGGGTTGAAAACTGTTACTACTTACCCTAGGGAGAACGTCGCTAAAAGTTTTTAATTTGCTAATTTCAACCAGATTCAACCAAGTGATATCAAGAATCCACCTGAAGGGTTTAGGAGTTACTGCATTTAAGTCTAACGATGCACCACCCTTTATAAACGCCATGAACTCGTCGTGTGATATTAACCCACGTTGGCAATCTATTTTCATCCCTAACATTAAAGTAAACAATGCCTTATGTCTTTCGTACAAACTGCGAAGTGTAAAGGCCCATACTTCATGCGTCAAGTACTTAAGTATGATATTTATTCGTTCTTCAGTTACATTGGTTTTTGTAGACTTAGTTATGGAGTTATCAAATATGGTCAAAAATTGTTTCAAGGAATTCTGGTACATGAGGTTCACATTGCTCATTTCTACGATCAAAAAGTAAAGTATAGAGCCTCTGGCAGCTACCGCTCTAAACTCTTCCCGAGCTTTTACTATCTTTTTCTCCGTAACTTCCGCTACTTTAAGTTTCTCATTTACTTCTTCAGCAGTTGTCTTTGTAATTTGTAGAACTTGAATTAAAGCCTCATCATCTACCAAGGAACCTACAGATGATGTTAAACGGCACAGTAAATTACTTTCTAATTCTTTCATACTCCTTTGGTTTTTCATAACAGATTCAAATAATGCAACTCTTTCTTCCTCTAGGTCAGACTTTTCCATTAATATTACTCTACCGAGTAGCTGATCCTCTAAGCCCCGCATAGTAACAGTAAAGTCTATAATTGATGTTTTAGCACTTATTTCGGGAGAATAAGCAGGATTAGGAAGTTTAGTTGTTATGTACAACATGAATCCAGGCATTACATCACATTCCTTGTCTCCTACAATTACCTTTTCTATAGAACCTGATTTAATGAAGTTCTTTTCAAGGACATTATCTATGACTGGATCTAATTCCACAGCAACGTCTTCTATTAGCAGAGGTCTACCCAAAGACAAGCTATCTTCCAAATGAGTTCTGAAATATTTGTGGTTCAGTGATGTAATCTGAAGTTCATTAGAGCTTTCTTTGTTTTTGATCCAATTTTTCCCTTGACTTTGAGGATCAACTAAAAGTGGATAGGAACTTGACTTAGTCACTATTAGAGCATTCTGAACCGACAATTCATCATTCGGAAGACCTTGCAATGTCCATTCTGAAATGGTTGCATTTTCCACTAACATATTGGTTATATTTAAGTCCTGAGTTACAGGTATTTGTTTACTTGTTAATATTCCCATCCATGTATCAAGTAAGTTATTTCTAAATTCTTGATTGTAAGGACCACAATAGGACAAAAATCCTGTAGCTAAAACTACATCCCCCACTAGTCTACCAAGTTGTTCTTTAAAATCTTTACTTTGTTGTGTCCATCGTATTTTTTCACCACCTAATCCATTAATAAGAGCTGTGGCAGCTGTCATTTTTCTTAAGCACACATTAGCTGCATCTGTTAATTGCTGTTTCTCAGAAACCGCTGACTCATATTGTTCTTTAACTTTTCTTAGAGACATTTCTCGTTCTTCCAATTGTCTTTCAGCCGACGATAAGTCATCCATGGCAACCTACGATACAAACAAACACTTGTTTATATACCTACTTATGCACACATGATGTTTTATGACTGTATAAAAATATACGTACCTTCAACCGTGCTTCTTGCAATAGCAGATTAGCTTTCAATGGCAGAACTTCCTTATTTACGCTATGGAAGAAAGCCATAGCTTTAGTCCAAGACAATAAGCCAGCTACGTCGCCACATACTCTTTTCGCTGTGTCCATATTATAATCTTCCATTTCAAAATATGGAGTCAAATGTTCAACCATCTCATTATTAATTATATCTTTCGGATAGTTTTGTAGTTGTAACAAAAATGTGGTACTGGCCATCATCTAAAAACAAAACTGAAAGATTAGTAATGGTAATCGCCGGCGTTTCCCGACAGTACGACTTGGTAAAAGAATTAACATTGGATTTTAGTAAGCATTCAATTTTAGGGAGTACTAAAGTAAATTGGCTGTGATAATGGCATCATGGCTGGGTGGTCATGATGAAAACCATAAGATATCCTTGTTTGTCTACGGAAGCCTTAAAAGAGCTGTTGACTACAGTTTCCAGTACACTTAACCTTTAACGATTCTGCCCACGATGGTTTAGGGCAAGGGGCAGCGGTATCCGCTATAGCGGGATGTAACCTTCTTTGGAAGAGAATTAACACACAGTCCATAATCCTCATAATGAGATGTGGTGGTCTGCCTAATTTTCTAACAGTAGCTATATGAGCTGGTTTGATAGTGTTCAGTGCCGCCTCTGCTTCTTCTAGGGCAGGTTTTGCAGCTTCTAATTTTATTTCGGCTTTCTCTTTTTCCTCGGCAATATAAGCGACTAACACCTCTGCTTTTTCTTTTACAATTTGTACTTGATTTTTGACAATTTCAGCTTGCATTGCCCTGTCGGTTACTTCAGTCAAGACTCGGCCTGCTTTTTCTGAAGCCAAAGCTAAGTCTTGTTCCATCACAGCTAAGTCTTTTTTCAAAACTTCTACTGATATGGATGCCTCTCGTAGTTTCTCTAGACCAGTGTCCATTCTTAAAGCACCGTCACCTAATTCCTTCTGCTTCATCTGATATATTGTTTTATAGCCTCCGATAAAATTTAAATATGACTTTGGCGTGACGTGGGATGAACGACGGAATCTTTGAAAATACTCTACCGATACTTGAGATACAACATCTTGTATTGTCCCTAAAACGGTGACTAGCTCTTTTTTAACTTCCTTAGTGCACTCAATTTCAAACTCTGCTAGAAAATGGTCGGCTACTGAAACTAAAGCATCCTTAGGCCAGGGTTGAAACCAATCTATTGTACATCCAGAAATGAGGGCAGGAAAACGCATAGCACGATACCTAAATGCTTCACTCACCTGAAAATTAGTAAGTTATAGTATTGTGAAAAAGAACACAATATGATCAGCGTTTTGATTTCCGTGTTGCCTTACATAGAATATTTTATTCAACAAATAGGTTAACAGTCTCTTACCGGTGAGAAGCACAATACTACATGCAAATTCTGACACGTTCTGTTCAAGAAATATTCCATCACCAACTCATTAGTCAAAGTCCGCTTCTGATTCTCGCGTTTCATAATGGGAGTCAATTCAGAAATGATTTCTTGTTGCTCGTCTTTAGTAAACAGATTTGATATGACACCAGACGAAAGGATATTATTTAAATATTCCAAGAAGCCTTCCTCTTTGATGTCAAGATCTGTGAATATAAAAGTAGTTCCCTTCCCTTGGACACCACAAGATCTGTAGAGCAACTTGAGATCTTCAAGAAAATTGCTTACGTTATAGGATCTGGTCAACGCGATTTGAAAGGAGCGGTAGCCTGCTATAAATGTAGATAGCTTGGTTAAAGATTGCTTCCCGGAGCCTCCCACGCCTACGAGCATGACGTTTCCTCTGGGATGTCTTATGACTCTGGAAATTTTTACTAAATGGAGCATAGCATCGGGGAAGAATACCAGGTCCATGCCGGAACCCCGCACCATTTCATTGAACTGTGCAAGGAACATGTCCAGGCGTTCGCGAAGCTCTGCGTAATCAAATACAGGCTCATACACTTTTGGTAGCTCCATGTCTGTATCTTCACCCTCTTCACCGGTTGGTTCTGGAGCGTCCCTGTCAAACAAGATTTTTTTAAACATAATCTCGAAATTATAATAGAGAATATGCAAATAATAAATAACTTGTTCATTATTTAAATATAATATACATTAAATAGGAGTCTAGAAACGTAAAGAGCTTTTTATTTATTAATGCATTACTTATTTTACAATTAATTATTTTATTTTGCGTTTTTTTGGAACAGAACGCAAACTCGAAACAAACGTTTGCGTAAATGCCCTGTGATTAAATATCGAAAAAAGTGAAAAGTCGTTAAGGTAATTAAGTAAGTGCGATTTTAGCTTTTAGAATAAAGCACATTTTTTTAAATATGTTTTGTCCTAAAAAGAGATGTTAACAATTAAAGCAGTATCGTGAAAAATTACGTCACATCATGGCCGTGACAATAACGGACGTTTGAACTATAGTAGAAAATGCATCAATCAATACCAACTTTAATTGGTCTGAATTTGCCTTTGCAAATTATATAAGTTCAACCATTTGTGATAAACTTAAAATCGATCCTCATTGTACGCAACGTAGAGAAACCGATTTACGAACTTGCACATGTCGAACTTGACGATGCATAAAAATAATAGCATAATTCGTGAAAAAAGTTAGGCTTAGAGAAAAGATGGTACACCTGTTGCCTTTGTGTTTGGGTTGCTAGACTCGTGCCCCCGACATGTTTTTCAAAATATATTGAAAAGTACGAACAGTATCATGAAATCATATCAAAATTTTTCAAATTCAAAATTCATTTATTCAAACTAGGCTGAGAATAAGCACTTTCCGAACGTCAAAATTCCATAAGACAGTCCCCCAAAACAAACGGCGCAACAAACTCCCCAGCGGCACAGCTGTCTGTTCAGTTAGATATTGGGACCTAGCCATGACCTAGCGTTGACTTATCATTTATTCAAATAAGTCATAATCTAACTTTACAAATTATTTAACAAATTGATAACTAGGATAGTATGTCAGACAAAATAATGCAGTTCACGTTGTTTACTTCCGATTCCCTCCGCAGCTATTTAATCAAGGTCACCGGGCAGTTCTGTCACTGAATGCACTGAAAGGCCTCTTAGTGCATTTACCGACAGAAGCGCCCGTGTCAGGTACTATTTGTGACCAAAAACGCTTTATGTATGGCGATGAGCAGGTCATCATTTTACCCTAAAGAAATTGACGAAACTTTCTTTTCGAAAACTTTCAGCGTTCATATTGCCATCTACAAAAACGAGCTCAGTTCGTTTGTTCTTCATAATACCCGCCCATAACATCACTGTGGAGCCACCGTAAGGGTGCACTTCCTGGACGTATCTCAGCCGGTTACATTTCCGGCACGACGATACACTCTTACCCTTCTCGTATCAGGCCTAAATCCAAACCGGGAGTCATCTCAAAATAAAATTTTATCCTATTGCTCCTGGGTCCATGTCAAGTGTTCCCTACACCATTCGTTTCGACGGGCGCGATTCCCATGGCGTATAGGTGGGCACTTCATTGGGCGTCGTGCTTGTAGGCCGTATTCATGAAACCTATCTTCCGGGCGGTTGACATCGGCTAACGTCTCGCAGTCAGTTTTATGTCCGATACATACAACTGACTGCTATCTGAGCTAAGATGTATCTCTCCTGTCGAGCAGTTGTACTCCTTCCGCGTCTTGGGTGATGCTCAGCAGGATCCCCTGTTACGTTACGCTGCCAAAGACGACAAACCATGCTTCTATTGACACAAAAATGCCGAGACACCTGGGACTGATCTCTTCCCGCATGTAGAATTCCTATAGCTCTCTGCATTTCGTCAGCAATCAAATGGCATCGCTTCATGACATAAAAAATGTTTTTTTTTTTCAAAAACTTTATATCTCCAAATGATAAAAGTGAGATAAATACCAAATTTATCAAGCAAGGAAAATACATGAAATCGGGACAAAAACATTAGTTTTTATTTTAATGAAAACAAAACACAATTGAAATCTTTCTATTTTTAAAATCAACCAACCATCTATTTATGTTTCCGAGAACAAAAAGATTGTACTCCTATACCAATCTACTTTGTTAAAAATACGAGAATTGCCCCTCAGATATTAATAATTTAGAAAATTTCTATAAAATGTAGATGTTAAGTTATTATTATCTTAAATAAAACATTATGCCTACACACTCATAGGTACTGTACAGCGCAGCTGGCCTAATACAATTTAACACGTATGTTTTCATTATTCGAAAACCCTCTATGATTTGTGTTTCGCTAGTAGCCCGAGAAAGTTTGTAGATGGATATTTTGAAGATTCGGCCAAAGATGTTAGTTTTATTTTCCGATACAGTCTGTTTCATCTTAGTCCTAGTATTTTGCAAAATTTTGCACGAACGTCTTCTACTTGTTTATAGAATTGCCAACTGGAAGGACGATGTTTTGAATATTACAACAGCCAGTAGAATTGCACGTTACATAGTGTAAAATAATAAACAATAAAAAAATAAAATCCATTTATTTCGGGTTCTCCCATATAACAATCACAACGAAACACGAGATAAATACAATCACCCAATAATGTCGACCCAAGCTACGGCCGATCTATTCTGTAAAAATCTGAAATCTTATGTGAAGTGAGCTGTCTCTCAATAGTGTCAATCCCTAGTATCAAGTGGACAAACATCCAGCTTCACCTAAGTTTCACGGTGAGATTTTTACAGAATAGACTGGCTGACCTTTTTCCTCGGCCACCCTACCTACTTACTATCGTCTGCTCTCCTCCGATATTGTCACTAAGGTCAAGGTCTTTTACTATCTAGATTTTAACGCCTGTGGTTCATGTTGTGCTGGTGCTTTCGGCACGCGTACCGTTTCCATGGCAACCAATATGCAGCGCATAATATAGATAGTATGTCATAACTTAACATACCTCTGAACGCAAGTGGGTGTAGCGGTCCCACTACTGTTGTCGCATTTGCTCTTTGTAGTTGCGTATATGGCTGTCGCAAGTGCATACAAACGATGCTTATTATCCCGTGTTTAGGTGTGCGTACAATCACGTTCAGCCTCAAGAGATAGCAGAGGAACTACTTCCTAGTATTCATGGTAACTTGGTGCATCGAATCTGTTCATAGATTCTACTTGCATGAGGCCAAACTAACAGCCACTACACCAGAAAAACCAACGGATAAATCACAAGTTCAGGGTTACTACTATCCAGATTCGAATTAATTGCACAAAACCTCGATCGATCGTGATCGATGTACGACACAGAGTGTTAGTTAGCTAAGACTTCATCCAAACAGAATAAGATATATCATTGATTATTCTACTACTATTAAATTGGAATGAGAATTTTAAAAGAACAGAAGAGAACGCTTAAAAAAAAACATAAATCTTGTGCATTATTCTTGGACTGCGATCAGTTCTAATCGACATCAAGGAACTGCGAATATTAAAATTAAAATGAGACGTCTCTTTGAACAAGCGTATGCGATAATACCTACTCGTATATAAGTAACTCATTCGAACCCCAGTCTCCTCAAAAACTTTTTCCCTGTTTCCGTTTGAAATTTGGCGAATTTATTAAATTCTGCATAAAATTACAAATATCTTTAAAGTGATTTGTATCTTGCGATATACATACATCTGTTTATTTTTATATTTCCAGAATCTTTTGCACAAATCGTCACAATTGAAAATCAAATCAACAATGATTTGATTAGCAGCGGACTTCTTTCAGTCAAAAACTGAAAGAAGTATTTCGGGGTTTGAGCATCACGCAGTTAGCAGAGGTCCTTCTAAGCTGCAAACTTGGTTTTACATCTGGCTTATAAATAATTCGAAAAACTATTGATTGTTATTTTCAACAATGGTACACAAAGGACATTCAGTCAAGAGCAAAATGTACCTCTATATGTGCTGCAATGGACGGAAACCAATTCGGTGCCTTTGCCATAAACACCAAGATAGCAGAGAGATGCAAGGGTGCATTGAGTGTGACGTATTAGATTTTTTATGGGGTGGACATATATAGCTGCATCCCGAACGTTATTTATAGAATCTGTCGCTAGGAAAGCATGGCCACGGAGGTGGTAAGATACCAATACGGGTCCCATAGGAGTATGTGTGTAGTGGTTTCACTTTCTAAGAATCACGCACGTTAGATATGGAAAGTATCATGTGTACATCATTCTACCGATACCGTATACAAGCTACTTTTAGTGGTACAATATTGATAGACCAGAGTTTGCTTTGTTCAGTTTATAAAAAAAAAGCTGCGCCGCAGACCAGATTATACCAGGATATCAGAGGACTCCCAGTCATACTTCAAGGTCGAATGGCGATGTCACTGATCAGGCATTTGCCAATTTGGTAAGCAGTTCTGTATTGCATAACTGTTATTTGCAATTTGATACTCAAGATCCAAAACGACTGATATTAACTTGTTAATCGAACCTGGGACACATGGTTCAGAAAGTAACACTGCCGCAGCTATCAACGAGCGGCGCCGTAGCAGCCTACCGTAAAGGTTGTGGTGCCAGGATTTCAACACAGGTTGTATCCCATATCAAAGGCTGAACATCCATAGTACTCCCATCGCAAATTGTCTATTACGTTATAAAAATAACAAAGGCAAACAACAGTCAATGGAGAGAAAACTGTGTCATTTTGGGCACACTTTCCTGTAATTTTGCTTCGCTACGGTGCGGTGTATGGAAACCTAATTGATTAATTTGGTAGGTTGCATTTAGTGTGACGTAGCTGATATTTTATAAAACTGTTACTATGAATGCTCTTTATAGAATCTCGATCGCTATTTACAGAATGTGTCGCAAGGAGAGCAAAGGATCGGAAGTACCTCAATATTTTGACTATCACTCGCATAAAGGGCGCAAGTAGTTGTGGTGTTTAGAAGGTAGTTTTACTTTTTATGAATTCCGCGTTTGAAACAGCTAGTATTCGTTTACCCCAAAACATACTCTATACATTTAAATGCAAATAGCCGCGTAAATGTTTTTAATTTTAATTTCGATTATTAATTTTTAAATTTGATTTTAATGTTGATTTTAATATTAATAATTATTTTAATTGTTATTTTGATTTTGTTTTTTTTTAAATTTATGTGTTTTTTATGGACCATGTGGTCTGCAATAAATTTTTTTATTTATTTATTTATTTAAATCGTCAATAGACTTCTCTATTAACAGTCAAATGTAATCTCTATTCTCCTTTCGACTTACCTCATAAAATCCACGAAGACAGGCTCCTTGTCCAGCATCATCTTCTTATACTCAGTACCGAGCACTTCTTCAGTAATGTCATACATGGCTTTGTTGAACCAGTCCTTATCCTTCTCATGTGTGAACCGGTCGGAGAACACTCTCGAAAATTCGTGTTTCCACAAAAGCATCAGACATTTCTCAGACTCAATCACAGTTGGCAGAGTCCCCACCATTCCTTGCCAGACTCTGGAAAGATCTCTCAAGGAGAAAACATAGTGGAATTTTGCTGGTGTAGGTAGTAAGTTAGCTCTGGTCCTTGCCCAAAGTTCTCTTGTTAGAGGTATCACTTTCTTTATAAGTGATCTAACTTCAGAAGCAAAACCTCTTTTGGCATTATAGTGCCCTTCTCCGATAACTTTGAAGATTTTGTCTATTGAATCGTTGTTAGGCAAAGGACAATTGAATATGGAGAATTGGCGTTTTAGACGAGCTGGAATGTCGTTTCTTCCGCCACCTGGTGAGGAAACATTTTTTATTCCAGATAACAAAAATAAACATTTCTATAAGCTTTTTTTTAATATTTTACTTACCTGGTTGACCCATAGCAGCAAGGAACAGTATATCAATGACAGTGGTAAAATCACCAGGTTTCTCAAGGCTGTAAAAACCATTCATACCCATGGTCTGTCTTACAATTTCATTTGTTATCTGATCACCCCACTCGTTTATCTGTGGTAAGTTTATATCATCTATAAATACTAACATTTTCTTTCCACCTGGAGGCCCAAATGTCATGCCACTGCGTTTCTCTACGTAGCTTTCAATTGTTTTTTGGAACTGAAAAGGGCTTGTGGCTGAAGAGAAATTAAATGAACGTCCAATAAATTGTTCTGGATTACAATTCTTCATATAGGCCTTCATCATTACAGTTTTCGCCGAACCTTGCTCGCCTAACAGCAGCACTGCTTTACCTTGTTTTGCAATACAGTGAATCAAATAATTAATTCTAACGTTATCGACGATTGGAACTAAAATGCTTGCATAGTCAGGTGTCGCTGTGTCAGGATATTGATAGTGCATCATCAAGTCGTCCCACAGCTCCCACTTGCCAGGATGTTTGACGAAAAAGTCAAAAACTATACACGGTTTGTTGTTCGGATGTTTCGGGAAGTCTAACATTTCACTGAACTTTTTTCTCAAATAGCCGTCGAAACGTTTTCTATCTTCAGTTTCAAGTAAAGACCCAAATCCCCAAACAAGACTAAAAACGTAGACCTTATGGAGGTGTTCAGGCGTAAACAGTATGATCTCCTCGGCTTTATCTTTTTCTTCTTCGTCCTCGTCACCATTGAGAGATTTGTTCCCTGATGGATCCTCCGATTCAACGACTTGTGGAGGCACTAACCCTTCTAGAAGGTTCAATATTTGTGCTATAATGTTACTTTGAAGTACGCGCATGCTAAACGTAAGATTTTGTGTGCACCAGGTAAATATTACTGGAAAAGTTTCTTCAAAGAGTGGAGTGTAAACTTCATTTTCACGCGCCGATCGAGTTTTAAGCCAAGCACGCAATACTGAAAGTAAATGAAAAAATAAATAAATATAGTATTTTTTTGACAAAATGAGTGGGACTAACTACGTAGTCTCAAACAAAGGCGTGCAGAATTACAAAAAAAAAATATCGCTACCTGGGTCCCAAGTCAAGCCTGACGAGCTCATGTACACCATACCATTTCTAGATACAGTAGCTGGCGATGCATTATCAATATTTTCTGGTTCAAATATGATTTTCGAAGTAGGAGACATCGTCAGACGATCTCCGTTTGCTAAAGTCAAAGTTTTATTGTCATCGAGTACGGAGTTCAAATTTTCGATCCATATGCTGTCAACCGGTCCATCCAGCACCAACCAAATATGTTCACCAGTCCGTATCTTGAGGGTCTTGCGCCAAAGAGCTGAGAATATGCCATCAGTCCAGTCATTAGTAGCTACGTCCAAACGTCCGAACATCTGGGCGGCGGTTATGGCTTTCGGATTCATTCGCATTTCTCTGAAAACAAATTAATAATACAAATGTTAAGGGGCCGTGCACGAAATCGATGATTGATTTTGATCAACTAAGTTCACTGTTTGCGAGAAAGGCAAAAGGAATTCGAATAAAGTTGTTTGCGATTTGAAAATTCTAGTTCCTAGTTTTGCAGGTGACTATTTTACAAATAACTTAAGTATAATGGAAAATCACTTATATGTATAAATCGCGAATATTTAATAATTATTTCATAACATTTGTGATGAAATTGAATTTCACAAAAGTGTGCCATCATATCCAACGCAAGACTATCGTCAAAGTAAATGCAAATTATCTTCAGATGACCTTAGATACAAAAGTGTGTGTTACGACATGTATGAGTAGATATTTCCTAGGCATTTTTAGATTTTATACGTTCCTGGTGTTTCAATTTGTGGAATGTAGGAATTTTCAGTACAATGCTTGCTCAAACATTTGTCGGGGTTTCCTTGAATTAATTTCTGTCCGTTCCATTAGTACCCACATAGCAATGGCATTTTTTTCATTCGGATAAGCCAAGCATTATGTTATAATATCGAAGTATTCATGTTATACATAGGTTCATATCCGATACAAAATACACTACAAAGTTAAAGCAAGCCATAAAGTTAGTAATGTTATATATAATATTCAACGTGTGGCACACCAACAATCGTTAGTTGGCTTAGTGAAGCTAGTATTCCATAATTTCTTATTTTAGATCAGTACTTAAGTGTAAACAAATCCTGTATGTAATAGGTCTAATAGGTATACCTGGGCCATCGCTACCTTGCCACAAACTCAATCACTAAGTATGCGCCCAACACTGCCATTCCATACCTGCATATTACTTATTTTATACGAGTAACTTGTCACGTAGTAGAGATAAATTATGCTGCCCGACATAAGAAACTGCACAAGGAGTCCAGAACCGCGGAAAGACCTGATGCAGCAACTGCACACATGTTTGAGGTCGGTTCTATTGCAATTGCCTTTCGATATAAACCTGCATAACATAATTTATATACGAGTGACTTGTGGCGCTGTAGGCAGAAACGAGGATGCGCGAAGAGGAAACTGCACAAGGTATTCAGAAGGGTCGAAGAGTTTGTTGGTATACTAGTGCTGTTGCAGTAGCTGTATACCATGCTCAATGTATGTTATAGTGTAACCAAAACCATAATTATTTGTAACTAACATTTTGTTTTAGGTATAGAGGAGAGAAATGCAGTTGATGGCAGTTATTTTAGTTCAATATAAGAGAAGATGCAACCATCAACTACATTAGACTGCTTGAAAAGTGATTTTTAAGTTTTAAACATTTCCGTTGTATTTTTGTGATCGGATTTTGAAAATGTTCAATATTTTTTATTTTCCAACTTTTGGAGATATTACTCCTCCGGACTCCTAAATCAAGCCACGTCGTACATTTTTATGTTTATACGCCTAAAATAATGATAAGTCAAAAAAAAGTTTTAATGCAGTTTTGAAGTTGAAATTTTGGCCATCATTTCGGTATAACCATTGTTCCAAATTTGAATTCAAGAATTTGAAAAAGAGAAGATAATCGGAGTTCGGTCGCTCTTAGGCTTCCTTTTTTATTAATTAATTTATCTTTATATAGATTCTTTTCAATTTTGTGAATGTGAGAACGCTGTAGGCCTAGTGGACTGCAGATTTGTTGACTATCATTATTCTGTTAAGTACCTGGTACTTGTTGAAAGACCTACACTGTCCTCCCATACCTAATAACACTGTTATTTGAAAATATTGTAAAAGCCCATTATTTTTAAAAGAGTAACCGTGGAGTTTCTCTCCGGCTCTTCTCCATAGGAAACAATCAATTGGAACCGTGCACCTAGCTTCTGACATTTCATACGTGCCCATGTAGGTTTATATGAAATAAAAATATTTTGAATTTTGAATTTTACATGACACCGGAGCCGCACCGGAGCCGCACCGGAGATATTACCGCATACCGCGTAGATATTAGTATTATTAACCGTTCTGAGATATTCTGATTTTTTCATCTTGCGGTCCGGCGCCGTTGTGGCGCATGGGTGATATTCATTCGTATAAACAAACATGCGTTCAGGCGCCGCCACCGCCGCGGCTCCGTCATCATGGACAAAAAGCGAGAAAGAAGCAAGACTCATCAGATCTTCACCAATTTTTTATGAGACCAACTTAAAGTTAAGTACTACCTTTCAAATAATAAAAAAATATATCGAAATCGGATCTCATAAGGCGGAGATATCGAGTAGCCTTTTTGCCCCTTTTTGGAGGAAGTACCCCTCCAATAAAAAATCCCCGGCGATAATAAAAAAACTATAAAGTTGTAAAACCTGTATACCAAGTTTTGTCCAGATCGGTTTTAAAATAAGACCTGTAGACGAGTACCAACAGACCGCCACACGAAAGCAAATTTTGCCTGACTTGAAGCAGAGACGCTTCGCTCGGTCGGCCAATTATGTAATATTATCTTACCGATTAAATAAAATTCATCAATTACAACAACCAAAATAAATCATAATATTTATATTATATTGCGAGTAAAGCGATGAGGTTTTACATAATATATTTACGTTATAGTTTCGATATACATAAATAATAAAAGTTAAAAGTATAAATTTAAACACGATTTAGTGGTAAGTTTTAACTTTGACGTCTAAAATATCCGTCCGTAAACCAACAAGCAACAGAGCGCTTTACCATTGTCCATTTGATTTTAGATTGAACTTTCATTTCTCGATCGTCGGGAAACATACAGACGTATGGACTATGGTGAAGTAGTAGAAAATGAATTCATACTCCGAAGAAGAATTTTTACTTTCTGCGGTTGCTATTTATTGCCATGTATTAACACGAAAAACAAAATGATCGAAGGAGTGGTTGAAGTGTCTCTTATTTTTATAATCTTTATTTGTTACTTGCCATAGACACTCTAATTCCTTGTGCTTTTCAATAAATGCAATGGTATATTCGCGCCTGGACATTTTTACATCTGTCTCACTGGCTTTGAACATACTGAACACAAAATGGATGTGGGTTTGCACACTCAGGGGCCGCGCGGCGTGATGCCACGGCCCACGCACAAACAGACAAATGGCGCGAAGCCAAACGGCGCGAGGCTGTGAATTACGGCGCGCACGGAAAATCCATGATTTGACTTCGTGCCAAATTGTAATTGGTGTAATAGGATTCGAATTTGGAGGGGCTCGCGGCTAAGTAATAACAACCGCACGGGTCGATCCATCAGGTTAAGCTACGCTTGCCGGGGTTGGTCCGTGGATGGGTGACCATCATTACATACCAAGACGACGACCTCGGACGGAGGACGGGACGGAACTCAAACTCAAACTCAAAGCATTTATTTCAATTAAACCATTTACAGGCACTTTTGAATTGTCAAAGAGTCGGTCTGTTAGTCAGAATTTCAGAAAGTTGAAGCTAGTTGCCCATTCCAAAACGTAGATCTCTATGGAGAAGAACGGGCAAGAAACTCCAAGGACACTCTTTTAAATATAGAAATTACAAAATCCTGGGTACATTACTTTTGTTGCTTCTATATGTGAGAACAATGTAAAATAAAATAATAATCAAAAACGATTAAAAATATAAGATTAAAAATAAGCAATGGCAGATAAGAGATGACCAGTCTCAACCGACGGCGCCCGTTCACGAACATGACGCGTGGATCAGCACCATCCAGCTCAACTATTTTGTAGGGAACCGAATGATCCAACACACTCGCCACCATCAGCGAGACATTTAAGTGAGCATGACATACTCTCAACTGCCATGCTCTTTCAAGTCAACATACAACAAAACAACATAGTAAACGGCTCCATGGTACTCACATTTACAAAAATTGAAAAAAAAATGCTTCTAAATTATACAAAACTATAGTTTGCAATGAATTTGTGAAGTTAAAAGAATTTTACTACCAAAAAGAAAAAAAAAACATTATTAACTTTTGGAGTATTCAACAATTAAACCTTGGTTAAGTAAAAATAAAAATAAAACATAAACGGAGGACCTCGGAAAGCACGTTAAGCCATTGGTCCCGTCTGTCATTCGTGGATCTTTGACAGTCGTTACGGGTCGTCAGAACCCCGAAAGTCTGACAACCTGTCTTACCAAGGGGTATCGTATTATTTGTGGAGTCAGATAGGCAATCGCTCCATGTAAAATACTGGTATTCAGCTGCATCCGGTTAGACTGGAAGCCAATCTCAACATAGTCGGGAAAAGGCTAGGCAGATCGATTGTTGTACTAGGATTCCATACAACGTGGAAGCAAACTATTTGACTATCTACATTGATAACGTCACCGAACAATCCCAATCGGTACGTGTGCCGCCGTGCCACATCCACATGCAAAGTAGTGGATTCATTAATTGACGTATAAGATTTATATACGATTTAGATATTAGTTAAAGATATATTTATTATTAGATATTAGATAAAGATTTATTACGAATTGACAAAACATCGAGATTTCTTAGGTAAACGGAACTTTAATACTAACGTATTATACACATAAACCTTTTGGAATAAATTCTCTAAACGATGGTGAACATCTTATCAAAGTCTGTCTGCATGGTTTAGAAGAACATTGCAGACATATAGATAAACGCGAAAAGTGACTTTGTTTTACAATATATTAGGTCTTTACCTATGAAATTGCCGTTCTGCAGTACTGGCCATTACAAATCAAAATAATTTTTGTTTGGCTAAGAATTCTAATTTCAAATTAATTTTATTTTAAAAACATGGATTTTTGTTTCCAAAAGTAGTCATTTGTTTATTGATTAGTGTTACATTTTCATCGCATTTCAATCTTTTTCGTCATCATGGATACGTTAAAAATTCGAGTAATTATGGAATATGAGTACCGTCGTGGCAGCAACGCGGCACAAGCGGCACGCAACATCAACGACGTTTACGGAGCTAACACTACAAAACAACGCCTAACCCAACACCCAACACCTGTTATTGGTTTGCTCGCCTCCGTTCTGGAAATTTCGACCTGAAAAATGAACCTCGCGGTCGTCCGAAGACTTTGGTCGACAATGACGAATCAAAGGCGATTGGGGAAGTGTAAATTTTTTCATACAAAACGGCAATTTCATAGGTAAAGACCTATTATATAGAAGATAACTGCCCCGTTGGTCTTGTGGTTGCAAGTGCGACTGCTAAGCGTGGGGTCCTGGGTTTGATTCCCGGTTGGGCAAAGTGTTATTGGGTTTTTCCATTAGTAATTTCTTAGTAACAGCCCGGAGTTTGAAAGTTGGCGGTGTGATACCCCGGTGCCTCGGAAAGCACTTTAAGCCGTTGGTCCTACGCCTGATCTCTCTCCTGTACTGTATATAGAAGATAAAAACCGAAACAGAGCGAAAAAAACATTGAAAAATAAAAGTAGGTACTTAAATCACATTCAATGTCATATTCCTTGTAGTCATACTACCATACTTCCATTGTAGTCTGAAACTGTCAACTGCTACTTATACCAGCTGTATACTCGTAATAGTTCGTTTCGTGAAACTTTTAAGTTATTATTATACTATGTTATTTAAAGTCGTTATTCGTGACTGTTTGCCCACAATTAACTAGTGTTTATGGTGGGTATAAGAAAATTAGTAAAAATATTTAACAAATTTATATTATCAACAAATAGACGGCGGTGTTACAGTTCTTTCACAGCTGTCGATGGTAAAATAGCTAGTTATTTCCATAATTTCAAAGGGGTGGGGGACAATGCCGCACGCGACGAGCGGACTGTCGACACGGCGCGCGGCTCTGACGACGCGTCGCGTCCGTCAGGGTAGGTTTATCCCTCGCCCCGATCGGACGGCGAGGGATAAATCTACCCGCATTAAAACATACTACGAGTACGTACATACACTCACGCCTTCTTCCATTCGCCTAAAAAAAATAACCGGGAAAGGGATGGCGGGGTCTAGGCCGCTAGCGGCACTCTATACACTTCCTATTTTAAATAAAAGTAAGTACACCCAATTACGTTTCTGTTTCTAGCAATTTAACGTAATTATAGAATACTAGCTGCGGCCCGCGGTTTCACCCACATAAGTCTCGATGCCGTGAGAATATCGGGATAAAAAGTATCTTATGTCCTAACCCAAACCAATGGTCATGGTCTACCCATGTGCCAAACATCCAAATGCGTTTAGCCGTTTTAGCGTGAAAGCGTAACCAACAAACAAACAAACTAACTTTCGCATTTATCATATTTGTTAGGTTAGGTGGCCTTATAGGGCGCCATATTATATGTGACGTCACATATCTTATAACCAGCGGACGATCAAGACGCTTCCAACGATACCTCATTTGTCAAATTATGATGAGGAGTTCAGAAGTTATGAGGTAACAGATGGACAAACATACATACCCGTCAAAATCATAACGCTCCTTTTTGCTTCGCCATAATCGGATAAAAACAGATAAACAGTATACTAAGTACAGAAAGGCAATTTTGGACACTCATAATCTCTCTCACACGTGATAAGTAATTAAATAATGTACGAATATGTCTGTACTGAACACGAACATCGTCTTGCGCTAGCCCTGAGGATACGCCAACAAGATAAAGGGCTTGAAGCTACATTTAAAAAAAAAACAACGGGTTGCACTCCGGGAGTGCCGGCAGAAGTAAAAACTTGAATATTAACGTTGCGGTCTACTCTCCCTCCGTCTTACGAATTTTCGATCAGGTCACGTGTCCTGACGCGAGTTTAAAATTGTATACCCATCACAAAAAAAATGCACAACGCCGCTAAATAAGTTTTTACTTCAAAAATCGATGAGCGTTCGAGACTTGCAATATAAGTTAGAAGATTGCAAACGAAATGACCTTCGTTAGTTTCAATAAGATACTGAAACTAAAACTAAGGAAATAAACCACGAGGATTGATTGCTGAGCAATGTATCAGCGTGAAGTGCGAAGTTGGCCACAAAAGTACGATTTACAATACTAGGAGCCCATAAAGCAGTACAGTATTTAGAAGGAAAATTCAAAAAGGTATAACGTATCAAGTGCAATTTCAGCTTTAAATTAGACTAAGCTGTATACAAGCAGTTTTAAAGTCTATTTTGCTTCTCGTTTTATTGTTACTTTGGCTAGGATCCCTTCAACAGAAATGTCCTTCGATTTTATCAGGGTTTCGTAACTTTTTTCGCAGAATTTTCATTGGATTTGACATAAATACTACTGACAAGTTGCATGTAAAAACAATGTTATTTAAAACTGAACAAATATCTGTAAATTAAAGTTAGGGAACTCGATATTTCCAAGTTTAACCGAGACCGGCCGCCGCAAAGCTGTGATTTGAGATTATATATTGCAACTACTTTTCATTTCTATAAAAAAATGATGGCACTCAGTTTTGACTGGTAAGCTCTTATCAAAATGAATTAAATAAAATAATAATTTTGATAAGAGCTTACTCTTATCAAAATTAAGGGTGAAGTAATACCTAAGTAAAAAGACAAATTTCGCTCAGTTTCATGCCAATATTTCGTTGCTGAAATCGCTGCTTCGTCGAACCGAGAAGTCGCTGCATTTTAAAACTAAGTATATATTTCTACGAGAATCAAAGCGCATAAGTTTGTTATTAAAACTTTAAAGTCATGTACACAATTGTATGTTGGTGTTTAGAATACTAACAAGACTTCGACTAACGTAATGGATGAAATTGGTATTTAGTTCTCAAACCAAGCACAAATAAACACTATAAACAGACGTTCTTTTATCAAAGTTGTATATTCAAAAACAAGGAATCCGTCATGTTCTTCGTCATTTTTGTTAATCGATTGTTACTTTTTGAGCGTTGGGATATATTGTTAAATTCTTAATTATATTACTTGTGAGGGTTTTCAATTTCCGTGAGTGCGCTCATGAGGGTTTGTATGCAGGTTGTCTTGCCAGCGCCCGGTGGTCCCAGCGTCATGATACCGTGACGAACTCGCTGAGTCTCGTATAACTGGAATACACATAATTATATCATCATCATTTCAGCCGAAAGACGCCCACTGCTGGACATAGGCCTCCCCAAGCACCGTCACTTCGAACGATTCTGTGCCTCCCGCATCCAGCGGATGATAATTATATAATAATATAGTATTTATTTTGAACCACACATACAAGTAGACACAATCCATATTGTAACAACTTAAAAAAATATATTAGTAAAATTTTACAAACTAACATAACTAATAATGTGGCCCAACACATGTTGACACGTGCCTCCGTGACTAATAAAAGGGGTTGGTCACTTTGTCAAATAACGTTTTTAGGATGCTGGTGGTGCTTCCGCGCAACCTACCCATTATTGACGCTGTTTTCCTTCCTCATAATGGCATGAAAATCGTCAACATGGGCTTCCGTGAACATCTGCGAAGCGTTCCATGATTGTGTTATAAAACTTTGTGAAAAAAGACGTTTTGTTAATTTTTTTTTACGAGTTAACTTTGGGTACCTATTCTAATGAGTTAGACTATTAATAAATTGTGGAATTTGTAAAACTACCAAGATCTGTTTATCAACGAATAAAAATGTCGTTGATAAACTGATCTTGGTAGTTTTCCTGTCTCCGAATGCAGTGAAAGAACGAAGTATGAAAGACATTTACGGAATCATGTCTGTTCGTTAGTAAGCGCATCCCTTGAGAATAGCTGGACTGATTTTACAATGTTTTTATGGAGATAATAATTGGAAACGATGCCCGGAACATTGGAAAATTCGGAAAAACTGAAAGTCCTTTTTTCTATAGGATTTTTAACTCAAGACCATATTGAAATTTTGTAAGGGCAACGTCCGTTGGGTCAGCTGGTCATTAATAAAACTTACATGGACTAAACTATGCGCAGACTTGATTGAACTTTTACCTGTATAATCTTCAATAACCAGGGCGGATGACTAATAAGGCCAAGTAGATCCACCTGCTTCTTGATTGCTTCCTCCAAGTCATTGTAAGTTGTCTTCTCTAGAGCCTGGTTCGGAAACAAGTCTGCTACCAACGATATGAACAGAGGCTCATCTTCATCTATGAGCTTGGAAAGATTCATGTCTCGGAGCACTCGCATGACAATGGTACTCTCATTGTCTTTACAGTTGACTCGCTTCACTGCGCCGAGGGTGCGCAGCACGGAGAGAATGTTACGGAGACCGAAGTCGTAGTGGACCTGAAGAAGTGGGAAGAAGACATTATAGAAAGTGGGACTGAATTTTACGGTCAAATTAGTTTTTCAAGTACTCTCGGCTAAATAAGTAAGGTCGTTACCTGAAAAAGAACATCTAGGGTGCGTTTAATTAATAAAGGTACTTAAAAACATCAGTCGAGCACCCGTAATCCGTTGGCCAGATCAATGCAAAACCTACGTTTCGGTACTACATAATACAATATAGAAACCGTAGATATTTAGTTACTAGGATGTCATAACCTCTACACACGTGGCGCTTATAGCCAATATACTACTAAACGGAGGTAAAATGGTATCGCACCTTGTCAATAGTTTACAATAAAATTGTTTTCTGGAAATAGTTTAAGAACAAGCCATGCAAGACATTAGTTTAAAGTTTTGATTACAGTCCAGACAGGTGTACCTAAACTAGATCCATAAATATCTTTAAATATTCCTACTAACCTGTTTCGTCAACTGTTCTTCACACAGTTTGTATAGTGTGTAGAACTTCCTGGCCAGGGTGATGTTCTCCAGAAAACCACAAGACGCAAGTTTCACCCTGATGATGATCTGTCTGTCGGGCACCATCATAGCCACCGTACGGAACTGGATCTTCAAGTTCTCTGGTAACTCTTTACGACCGGCATACCCGGGGTTCTATAGCAAAAAAAGGTAAACAGGAATAGGGATTTAACTGTTAGCTGTTAGATGCCAGTAGCTGCGCAACTGGTGTTTTTTAACCGACTTCCCAAAAAGGAGGAGGTTATCAATTCGGTTGTATTTTTTTTTTTTTTTTTTTTTTACCATAAATGTTGTGACCACTTTCACTAATTGATGGCTTACAATCTGTCTGCTTACACCTGTTTTATATCAAAATAGAAAAGATGTAGGTACCTACCATAGTAATGAATATTCCAAACTCAGGACACATTTCAGAGATGTCGCCGTCAGTGAAGACGAAGCTCTTCTTCTTTTCTTTCTTGGCAGCGAGCACCACGGCGACCTGCTGTGCCGCTACTGACAGTACCGGCAGCTCGATGCGGTTGAACTCGTCGAAGCACCCCCACGACCCTGACTGAGCCAGTCCTTTGTAGATGCGCCCCAGACCTCTGCAAACAATATTTGGATAGTTTTTAGATTCCACTGCCTTTAAGATGTGACTCCAGTAGTTGTGACTCATGGGTACGTATGGCGGTAAGTAAACCTTCCCCCGATCCTATCCAGTCCGATTCCAATTGCATAGAATCAAATAATCATCATCAAAGACTGTGGGTACATAATTATCATCTGTCGATACATGCAGTTTCTTATCTCAAATATTTAAACATATTTTATTGAATTTTTCAACCACGTTTTTTTAATTACTTAATTTACCAGCTACCTAGACGAAAAGCCTTCCATAATTACGAACATTATGAACTTCTGCTTTCCAAGCATCCAAAGCCTTATGCTCTCCTGGTACCTATGACATTTCCGCGGCCTCCCCGCTTGTACACGCAAGCGCATTGAGGAGAAGTTCACGTGGACCAGGTAGACACCATGTGCATCTTTAGGATTGTTTTGGTTCCTATAGCCACCGTAGCCACCAATTTTTTTAGCATTTTTAGGGTTCCGTACCTTCAAAAGAAAAAAACAGAACCTCCACGACCTGTCAAGACTCTTTTTCTCAAGAACGCGTGGAGGTATAACGAGTTGAAATAGGACCTACTGCCCATTCATTATTCCCGCTAGAGGTTGCCATTGCACTAGAAAACAAAAACCTTTTTGTGATAAATTATAATAAAAAGATTAAAGTTCCTAATCATTTAAAATTGTAAAATATTTTAATTGAGCAAATTGTAAGGGAGTTACTATCTTACATTAGGTAATGAAATGCTCTAAGGGAGATAAATAAATAACGTAAACAGAGAAATATGAACTTTAGGCCTTTTCTGTCATTTATTTATGGTTATAATAAAAATAAAATATTGAGAAATCCCGTGATGTTACAATCTTCTTTTATATTATTTTAGAGATATCCGTGCACCAGGAATAAACTGTAAGAGTGTATCAGTGTTGTGCTGATATGAACAATCAACTTTGCAACAATGGGAAATTGCACTTCAGTGTCAAAAAACATTCAGGGTTGTGTTCTGATCATTTTAGAGCTGAAGACTAAACCAATGAAAGATTATTATTTACGGAGAATAAACCTAAGGTAGGTGGAGGAGGTTTCATAAACACATTTTTTTTGTGCTATTTGCTATGAAAGTATACCAGTAAATGAACATAATTATGGTAAAGTAGTTGAATATGACAAAAATAAATCTGCTTGAAATACTTATGTGCATATTTTTAACCTTTTGGTATTATTTTAACCCACATTTATATTAACAGGGATGAAACTAAGCCGAAAAATATAGAAAAAAGCCGTAGTTTTTTGCTGACTTTATGTGGCGCCATCTCTTGCCTCAGCTTTGCGTAAGATAAAAAAGCTAAAAGCTTCAAAACAAGCTTTTAAGTAAACGCATTAAAAATTACGACCATTTATGCC
This sequence comes from Xanthia icteritia, assembly GCA_949128155.2. Taxonomy (NCBI): domain Eukaryota; kingdom Metazoa; phylum Arthropoda; class Insecta; order Lepidoptera; family Noctuidae; genus Xanthia; species Xanthia icteritia. The sequence goes on from OX421931.1 coordinate 19,752,158, forward strand.
GCAAATTTTAACACTCAAAAAATCAAAACCTATAGACAGGTTAAGGTAGGTACTTACCGGTGACCTAGAATCACGAAATTTGGCAAAAAGCAAGGATTCAGCGGACTTTGCGATTTCTGACTTTACTCAAACAAAGACCTCAGTTGGTTCGATGGTTTTTTTTTATCCTTATAAGAAACGAACAGGTGTTAATTGCCCTGTCGGCGACGGGACCCTATCTGTGCACTAGGGCACAAGTTGCAGGTGGCCCTGCTACGAACATTATCGCGATAGATTGTAAGTTTCAAGAAATTTTTAAAGTTTAACTTGATTTTAGTTAGAATTTGTCATAATGTTATTCTGAGCAATAGGGCCCTATCTGTGAAAAGCCGAAGTTTCTAAAATAATTCAAGTAAATTAGTGTTTCATTTCGCTGCCTCAAGATAGTCTGTCATCGTGGTCACTGTGGGTTTTGATACCCAACCTACTGGGTACGTATTCAGGGGTACATGGTGGTGTGTGTAGTCAGCGGAGCCACCCAGGCTCAGGTAGCAGGGAGCGCACATCAAACATCAGTGAGAGATCGTCCCAGGGCGTCAGCGGTACTTTAAGTACCTGTGCCGTCCGTCCGCAACAGCCCACTTTCTTGCTGACTGGCAATTTTTTCTAAAATTTATGGACGCACATAAAAATTTATGAAAACGTTCTGGATAGTCTCCTAAGACCGTTTTCCTGTAGCTACAACTGCCCTTACTACGTCTCAAAATTTCACCTTGTTTGTTTTGCCGATCCGACTGCCGATGAAATTGTGCGACCTGTGAGACCTTGTGACACCTGTTGTCTGAATATTGAATTATCTATGTGTGGGTTACCAAGATCAAATAAAAGTATCGTTCTACAAGTGCTTTCATTTGAATCACATGCAATTTTTTGAAGTGCGATGTATCTAGCGTTGTTTAAAAATACTAGAATGAGACTTAATAAATCGTCCAGTATCAATCTATGTAACTATTTGTGCCATTCAATTCAAACCCTAGTATGTACTTGCTTGATATTATGTTTACCTATAATCCATCTGATCGGAACAGTTGAAGACCACGACGTACTTGGCCAGAGTCTTGCCCATGTCCTTGACTGTCTCCGTCTTGCCCGTACCGGCAGGACCGCACGGGGCACCGCCCATGCTCATAGCTAACGCCTGAGCGAGTGTGATGTAGCACCTGAAAAATATAGGTGGACGGTGGAAAATCCTACTTTTTTAAATCACCTCCGACATGACCCTGCGCACGTGTGCGATCTACTGATGTGGCAAGATATTAAAACATGTCTGTGCTATAACTAAGTTAAATATTTTTGGATTACTTATACACACATAAACTTTCTGAAATAAACTATCTAAATAATGGTGAAAACCGCTTCAAAATCTATTGTTTGTTTATATAATGTCGTAGGAAGATTTGATGATTTGTTTTCGCAAAATCCCTAGGGTTTTCGCGAAAATTCGAATTATCATTATCTTTTCACCCGAAAGACGGCCTTTGTTAGATATAAGCTTCCGCAAGCGTCGCCACGTCGTTCGCCACTTTTATTAATCTAATAAATAGTATACTGAAAAAATATCATAAGTGAGGTTTCTCAAATTCTTCTATAATTAGTGATTACAACGTCTATATCTTAAACTATTTACCCAAAATCTAATTGCATATCAGCGTAGGGTTGCCCAGTTGGCAACCCTACGCTGATATGCAATTAGATTTGCCTGTTTTACCAGGACATAACTTGCTTTTTGGGATGTCCTGGATAGTTTTTAAGTAACGTCCTGGGTTTTTTAAAGCATCCTGGCAAAGTCTAGTATTTTAAATACGCGCCTTCAACCTTACGTATAACGGTCGGGCACGCGCCACGCCTTTGAATGTCATAGAAAAGTATTTTGACCTTCAAACATCTTTATTTTTAAAATACCCTGCGTATTTTAAAAATAAAGATGTAACGTAGAGTGCACTTACTACTACTTTTTGTCTCTTTCTTACTATTTTCGTGCACTAGAGCTCTCTCTAACCGAGCTAGCAGTGATTAGACACAGCTAGCTTGCTATTTAGTTTTTTTTTCTTTCTAGATTAAACTTTTATAAGAAATTGTTTAATTAAAGTTAATACAAAATTGAGTTTCATTGAACCTGTTATAATTACGTGTTGCTATTAACTACTGTTCATAATTACTGCGTCCTGTTTTTAATCTGAAATGTCTTGGTATTTTCACCTTCTAATCCTGGTTTTCAAAATTTGGTGATGTCAACCCTATAACAGCGTAATGTCGCAAAGACAATATGTTATATTTAGATAAAATATATAAATAAATACACATAATTGTTCTGCCAAAGGTTTCACATTCCTATATTTGTACCAATTTTTGTAAACTGTGTAAGTTGTAAAACACTATTTTGGGGGATAGCAAAAATGGGGCGGACCCCGGACGGTCGGATTGTTTTATGGGCGGAAGCAACTGAATTTTGTTGTCCCGAAGTACTAGCATGTCATAAATCTACAGGAGCACTATGAACGTTGACAAACTTACGTAATACATGTGGTGAAATGGAGAACTAGCATGAACGCACTGGATTTGCCATCTTTCCTTAACTGCCTGTTAAGGAAAGATGGCAAATCCAGCGCGTTGCGCCACCATTAAACGTACAACATGTTTGTCGGTCGATATTCTCGGCTGATCGGCTTGTTTTGACGGTTGGGAGGAACTGAAAGTGGTCGTCCCCAAGTACTAGCACGACATAAATGTCGAGGAGCACACTCGTAGATGACGCAAAATTATATTTTATCATTAATTTTATTGCTGTTTTAATAGTAGTGGTAGATAATATCAATATTTATTTACGAAAACTAATGAATTTACTTGAAAAAATATAGTTTTAAATTTTTTTGTACTGTTCAAGCACAAAATTTTAAAGCGTACAGAACTAAAACAACTTTTTTTCTTTTTTAGGTTAATGACTAAAACGGTTACGAGATTTCGCGATTGCGGAACCTAACGGGGGTAGCCAGTGAAATTCATATCGTCTTACGTAAATATAAACGCATACGCTTCTTGAAAATTGCAGCTCTGTAAATAGGTCGAATGCTGATATGTGGCAGTACTGAATCAATTTGACATATTCTTCTGAATTATTTGGAAATGTGACTAGTGCTTTTAATGACACATTTCGCACGATAGGCTCCGCTCACACGGAGGGAGTTAACAGAAATCAAATAACGAATCAGTTGATTATTTAAACAGCTACTGGGAACGAACAATTATTGGATAAACCGGTGCAAATCATGCATATAGTAGGTATTTATTTTTCATACTTATGCAATTATGCATAGATTTCGCTTTGCAAGTTTTTCTAGTTTCACTTATTAGAATTGTCTTACAAAACGAACAAATAAAAATTTAAAAAAAGCTTGATTATAACTCACCTGTCGGTCAAAGGTGTAATCACAAGCCTGTCTGTGCAGCCCAAGTATTCGTTCTGATAGGTGAATGTGACGTCAGTGACGGAGATCCAGGTCTTATCAGCGTCTTCCTTGAAGTAGAATCGGCACTGCTTCAACCATTCAAAGTCGTTTGCCGAGCGGACGTTCAGGCGACACTGAAAATATTTGATAATATTTAAGCTTGATACACTTTTAAATACATTATTTATACTTTTAGGTCAGGTACCCATAGTGTGCTAAGTTTCGGGACAGTGTTAGGGTACTTAAGGCGGTTTCAGACCCTGAAGTGTTTCAAACTCGTTTTAAAAAAACAAACGCATGTGTAATTGTGTATGCGTTTTTACTTTGCGCACGCATTGCGCACGAGCCAAGGAGCAGTCAGTAAATTCAGAGCGATGGTACAAGAACTTATAAGCGTGTTCACGCTCCTACGAGATTCATGTCAAGCGCGTTAATTTACGAGAGCCTACAGTTGAGTGCCTCTAACATGAAAAAAAAATCAACCGTACTTACCTACCTACAAGAAACCTAACAAATGTATTTTTTCGTAAGTTGTTGTGCTCTAATTTCTTTGAAATGAAATTGTTTATTCTATAAATAATATATTGGAATCACTTACACGTCATATTAAAGTATAATATTAAAAATAAGCTTGAGAAGTTCGGCGGTCAAATTCAAATTCAAAATATTTTATTTCACATAAACCTACAAGGGCACTTATGAAACGTCAGAAGCTAGGTGCACGGTTCCAATTGGTCGTTTCCTATGGAGAAGAGACGGCAAGAAACGCCACGGTTACTCTTTTAAAAGTAAATGGTATCTACAATGTTTTCAAATTACAGTGTTAATAGGTATGAGAGGACGTTTCCTATCGAACTACTAGGAAATACTGCTATTGTTCGAATGGCATTTGGCCAGTTCTTTTTATTTAATCTACTCAATGTGGATGAGGTACGCCTAGTGTGTTTACTTATTGTAAAAGCTCTGAAACCAGATCAACATCGAAAGCTTTTAACACCAGAAGGCCCATTCTCGTACTTGAAAAACGTTCACATTCAAGTCGCAATTTGTCAAACTTGTCAAAAATGTTGGTAAATACATTGTATTTTTGGCAGATTGCGATTGCGAATGTTCTTAAAAATGGCCCTCAGAACGGTAGACGCAACGTTGCATTCGCTTTGACGTACATAAATGCATAGGTTGGATGGACTAGCTTCCGATCGTTATTTATAGGGGCAGGGACTAGGACAATATGAACACGAAGGTCTGATAATAGTGTAGTAGCTTCACTTTCTATGAACCCGTTTTCATGAATGGACGTCTCGATATACTTAGATCGGTTCGTTTATTTCACTGTAACAAAATATTAATAGATGAAGTTAACCTACCAGCATATCGAAAATATCTCTTTGATGTACATGTATAGTAATAAGAGTCTCAAATTTAATTCTCTCTATCTTCAGTAGGTTCCTCGTGGTCTGGTCGATCAACGTGTTCAGTAACTCCAAGAACTTATTGTTGGTTTCCATCATTATCTTCTTGTCCTGGCGAGCTGACATTAGAGCTAATTCAGCATCCCTCGTCCATATTATTTGTATCCCCAAGAGACCAATCTGCGGAAAATAAAAATTGATCGACTTTAAACGTTCGTTTCCGCAATAATCTGAAAAAAAAAAATCTAATTGTATAAATTGATGTTAAGGACCAGTTCCACTGTGCTTTTATATGTAAATGCAAATCCGAAGCTAAATTCTTTGCTGCACATAATTTTGTTGTCATCTGTACCAAACCTTTACACAACTATTTTGGGGTTAGCTTCCAGTCCAGCGGATCCAGCTGAATACCTCCACAGCCTAGTTGTTACACTTTCGAGCTTCTGACTAATAATTCATTGAGTACATAATTACGACAGATGAATACAGATGGTTCACTCCGCATTTTAGGTATGAAGCTACAAGTACGCGGCGGGCCCGTCTTGTCGGGCCAATTCAGTGTGTAACGCAGTCAGATGATATATGAGTTACACGATATAATAAGAGACAACTTCTATGTGAATATAACTGTAGGTAATTAGCGCTGTGCGACCTGAACTGAACTTTATTGTGTCGTAGCAAGAGTCGCATTTCATTTAAATGATTTTGCGGAGTGAACCATCCGTATCAATCTGTGTCAAGTATAGACGTAAACGAAAGAAACTACTTTAGTAAACCTTAACAACTTAATAAAAACTTTAGTCCTAACCTGTGCAGGCATTTTATCCAAAAACAGCAGTAGATTGAAGGAAGGGTCATTTATCACTGTCACTGCGTTTCTGATGATGGAGTGTAAGCTGCCCTGTGCTGACTGCAACAGTGAGGTGAGCCACGTCTCCACAGAACCCTCGGCTCGCACCGGACGCTCCAGCTTGATCTCTTCACCTTCCGATGACACTATTGCTATCATCTTGTTGTATTCTGAGATCCGAAATAATTTTATTGTTAGTCGTGGAACTCAATAATAAAAAAATATAACCCTTTCTTGGTAGTCGGGTAAAAAGAATAATGTGTGTGTGGCGCCCACAAACAATAAACGTTCTTCAAAAGTGGGTCTTAAAGATTTTTGGGATAAATCGTATTGATCCATCTACGTGCTATTTACAATATAGTGCGATCACCGATCAAAAGAAGAGAATTTCAGTTTATTTACGAGTAACAATATATACGGTCTTACCAATATCATCGAAAAATAAACTCACCGATATCATGAAACTTAACGTATCTGATGTTATCAAATATCGAAAGCAAATGATTTTGTATAGTATGAGAGTCTGATGCCTGCCCCAGAATTTCCAATAACGCAGGGTCAGACACAAAGAAGAATCTCGGGAACATAGTTCTTTTTCTCTCTAGGTAGCCGCTAAGACTTTTCTGGCACAGTTCTAGCTGCTCCTGGAGATGTGGGAGCAACTGTCTCAGAAGGTCATCTCCCACACAGCAGGATACTACACCTGGTGTTTCATGGGCTCTTTGCATGATCTTCTGCCAAGATTTGTCGATTTTCGAAAATCTTTTGGCTTCCTTGGGCAGTTGTTTAGCGATGTCACCGCCGACGAATACGGCTTCAAGGTAGACCCACATGTTTTGCACTAGGAGCCATCTTTCAAGGATCTCGTTAGTGCTCTGGAGATCATACAGCCATTGCTGGATTTGTTTTCGGAAAGGGGCGTTGTAGCTGTGGACGTCAAAAGTTCAAAATTAGTACAACAAATTGTATCTATATGAGTATTATCTTGGCCAGGGAACAATATTAAGCACTGCAGAGAGCATAGAGAAAAACCAAATATTTTTTTTTAAACTTATAAGAAAGTCTTCGAGGAGAAAAAACATATTATGTATGCAAAAAAAAAATATGTTAGTATTTCCTAAGATTGCGGTGGCACCACATAGCATCCACAAATAACCGAATGACGTCACTAGAACGTTTTTTGACACCATAAAGTCAAAGATGACAGCGAGCTGTCATCATTTTCATGACGTCACTGCGGCTGTTATGTGGCGGCCATCGCTTTCGTAAGAAACCCAAGCTTTACATAGACGACAAGAATTAATGCAAGTAGTAGGTATCTAAGTATATAAACTTTTTATTGAAATTAAAAACAGAGTTCCACAAAAGTGCTGCTAATTAAAAAAAACTTTTAAGTAGTTCTTTACGAAAAATATGAATGATTTATTTATTACCGGTTGGATAGCAAAGAACCCAAGATCATAAGGCTGTCTTCAAGCTGTCCGATTGTCTCAGCAGTCGTATCACCCCTCAGTAGAAGTTCACCGCGATTGTTAAAAGTTTGGAAAGTTAGCTCATGAACCGACCACTCGTTTGTAACTCCTCGCAACTTGCCTTCTATATCTTTCTCTTTCATCGCCGATATGCAAATATCCTGTGGAAAAAAGATAGAAATATTTAAATAGGTTCAATTAAGTACAAGGGAAAGATACATCAAGTTAATTTGGATAAATTTGTGGAATACTATTTTCTGGAAGGAAACATGAGAACTTAAAAAAAAGAAAATGATTAAAAATATTTGTAAAATTTAAGTTCGCAGATTGTATGATTCGTCATTTTAAAAACGGTGCCGTCCGTTTACAAACACTCGCTGTTATGCAAAATGCCTAAGGTAAATTGACAACTCGTTCAATTGTGATTATTTTGACATTATTGCAGGGTGATCCAGCATAAAACACAGGTTGGACAAATCAGATCTTATTCCAGCAATCGGGTACCTACGAAGATTTAAATTAAGAGTACATTATAATACGAAGTCCTTTGCACACGTAGAATTTTCAGTTTTCAATATTTTTCTCGCCGTCATTTTTTATTGTTTTGATTAGCATCGACGCGCGTGGTAAGAAATAGAACTAAATTCTTCAATTTGCCGTGGCATTTTGTAAACGGCGTTTGAATTTTTGAAAATGTTGCGGCATATTAATGTGGTGACTAGGCAATTAAAATTTTTCCTTAAGCATTTTGTATAACCGAGAGCGTTTGTAAACGGACGGCACCGTTTGTAAATTGACGATTCATATGCAATCAATCTGCCTGCGACATATCCATAATAATATAACGCGCGGAGCTTTCATACCTAACAATATACCTCTTCGTAGAGACTGTTACCTTAGTAATAAAGGTGAGAGAAAATACCTATTCCACTGGCCTAGTTGGAAAGAAACGGTCCTCATTAAAAAGAGGTTCTCTTTCCAAAAATAATCGGTTTGGGATTTAACCCAATCGGTTCCTAGGTGCTAATATTTTGATCAAAGACTTCTGCTTTGCAATAAGCTTCTGCTAAGCAATTCCAATGTAGAGAAAAACATGGTTTCCATGTGCATTTTGAATATCTACCGTTTATTTTTGTTTTAGATATTTGCATAATAATAGTTGAAACTAAATCGATTATATGCCATGCTTTTGTAGACCTGTTACAAAATAGATTCCTACGTTCCAATTGATATTCCAACTGACGATAAATACTTATTATGATTGTGGATTGCTTGCCATGTTTTCATCGGTATGCCAGAAGTATTTTCAGGAATTCAAGCATGAACAACCTTAAGCAAAGTTTGATTCATATAATATTCTATATATATATTAATTAAATGCTGTTCGTTGGTAAGCGCATCACTTGAGAACGGTTGGACCAATTTGGCAATTTTTATTTGTTAAATGTTCGTAGTAGTTCGAATTAGGTTTTTAAGGAAAGAAAAATTGACAAACATCCCGAAATGTCTTTAAATTCGGGTCAACGTTTTTCTATGGGATTTGAATATGAATGATTTGAATTTGGACAAGACAACGTCTTTCGGGCGAGCTAATTATTAATATAAAAGTAAAGTACTGGTATTCAGCTGCATCCGATTAGAATAGAACCCGACCCTAATAAGGCTTCCTGTACACGACGCCGCAGCCGCACCGCCGCTGCGCTGGAACCGCGTGTACACCGCCTTGATGCCGAGGTAATATGCAATGCGGTGTCCACGCGGTACCGGCGTGGTGGCGGTGCGGCGGCGTTGCAGCGCATACGCGATTTTCTTTTGTATATACAAACCGTCGTGAACTGAAAGTCTAATATTGTTGGGAAAACGCTAAGCAGATGATGATCTATCTACCATCTATCTATACAAAAATCGCTTTTCGTGTCTGTCTGTGTGACCGCATTGTACTTCCAAACTACGCAACGGATTTTGATGCGGTTTTCACGTACATTACGAGTATTCTGGAAAGTTAATGTGTAGGGATATTACATTCATATTTAACTTCGATATAGCATCTTGATGCTTTGTTAGTATGTATAGCTAAATAGTTATCGTACATATTATAAATTAAAGTCGCTTTTCGTGTTTGTCTGTATGTTGTTCTTCTAAACCACGCAACAAATTTTGATTTAGGCGTAAGTACCTAGGGGACCTGCGTTTCCCGTATCCGCAACTAACTCCTTCCGCATGAATACTAGGATGGCAGGAACTGAAAACGGTTTATTGCGGGTAGAACTCGGCACTTGGGCGGGCGGTATCAAATTTAGTTCTGTTAGGTTTATTTGACGCCATAGATCGCGCCCTTACTATTCATACATAACTCCCCTTATTAATAAACGCGGAAACCAATAATAGTTCTGCTCAGAAAAAGTAAAGTGAAGTGAAAACTACTATTAAAAAATACGATAAAAAATACAAACTACTGTTTTAAAAACATCGACCTATTTTGTACAGAATTTATTATGGTATAAACATGTTGTCTAAACATAAATTGACGAAAAAATTTATATTTTATTTTACACACTTGTTATCGTAATGAACTTTTCACACAGTATTTCCCATGCCGAAATAAAGATAATCCCAGTGAAAATTCTTGACTACGACTTTTTTCGCAGAATATATCTTATTTTTCTGGTCTATTTTAGTATGTTACTTTGACAATATCAGTACAATGTATATAAACTGCTTGCTGATAAATTTCATTGCCGATTTACCCGATTCACTGCAAAATCACGCGGTGTTCCGTATATGCAGATTCCTGAATCCGCACGTGTAGTAGGAGATAATGAAAGAGTAAGAGGCTTATTAGATTGTAGAACGGTCATACTTTGAACTTCGTGTTATTTATTTTAGGTCGATAAATAAAAGGTATCCAACGGGGAAAAAATGTAAGGGTATGTTTTAATTAACGCATGTTGGAAAATAAAAAAATGCCAAAACGTATAAAGTAACATTCAACCATTATCCTCTTGCCCTTATCCCAATTTATTTAGGGTCGGAGCAGCATGGCTTCTACTTCCTATGGTTTCTGTTTGCTGCGCCCCGCGGTTTCACCCGCATAAGTCTCGATTCCGTGGGAATATCGGGATAAAAAGTATCTTATGTCCTAATCCAGATCATGGTCTACCCATGTTCCAAATTTCATTCCAATCTGTTCAGCCGTTTTAAAAATTCAAACCTGTCGATCGCGGAGTAATCCACCGTCTTCCAACGGATTGAATTGTACTGAAATTTAACGACTATATCCCAAATTATTCATTTATTATGCCCCAGTTTATAGAAAGTTGAATCTTCGTTGGAAACCAGGCAAAATCAGAGTGGTCCGAGATGAGAGTTATTATACCATTGTAGCCGAGGTTTCCTTCTGCACATGTGGCTTCCCTGGTACCCCATGCGGCGGCGCGTGCGATTCGAGTGGTACCTACAAGTTACCTGTTACTATTGATTCTCACGTTTTCGAGTTGATATTTTTAAATGATTTTAAAACATTAACATCTTTATTTTTTTACTGTTACTCTATGCTTCTTAATACGTTTGTGTAAATAAAAAGCATTAAATACTAATCATACTAATTCCATGCTGCCATGTCAATAATATAAGGTAGCGACCGAGCTCTGGTCGAGTGAAAATACGGAGAAAGAGATTTTTCCCAAATATGAGACCTAGCTAGATCGATTTTTCGCCCCCGTAAACCCTATATTGCAACTTTCATCGAAATCGTTAGAGCCGTTCTCAAGAACGTGATTAAAAATATTTCTCGTTTAATAGTATAGGATTTCCAAAACTGGCAACACAAATAGCTCCCGGTAATACGGGAGCTATTCTACTACCTGAATCAAAATAATAATCTTTTAAATGAAAATATTCCCTACACCGTTTTACGGAGTAGGTAACGAACTCTTTGTCTGTGCTGGTCCAAACTTTGCCCATGTCCTTCGAATGTTCTTTTATAGACGGTAAAATATTTTAGCTTATCTGAAACTGCATAATTCCGACACTGTGTTTATCTTTAAAAAAATATTCATCTTAATTTGGTTTTTCAACCAATTTGATCATTTTTTATGCACTATATTTATGAATTATACAAAAAACATACATAAATAAATCAAAATATAGGTACCGTTTTGATGACAGATTTGAGTGCCTAATACTTAATCAGCTTAAGGGGGAAGCGCTAAAGTAGCCCTCGAAATTCAAATTTTCTTACGTTTTTTTTTGCAATTTGAAGCTCAGTGTCAGGTTGTATCTTGATTAAAATTACTTAGATAGTTGTATTGGTGTTTTTTATGATTACAACTCTATAAATAATTAATACGGCCGTGAATCATATTTAGATCAACATAAAACCTGATACTGACCTGCAAATTGCAAAAAACGGAAGAAGATTAGAATTTCGCGGGCTACCCTGAAGCTTTCGCCTTAATACCTAGTACTATGTACATTTTCCATTGGAAGGTTTAAATTTGAATTTTATTTTGAACAAATCAATTACTCGTACGGCACTGTTAATTTAAAAGCGTATCGGTACACGATATACCTACCTCCCTTTCTTCCACTAACTTTCTCTTTTTCGCTAAGTCAGGTACCGCCCCCAGCCCACCCCTAATATTTCCCTTTCACTTAAATATTCCCTTTCAGCTATCTTCAATGACTTCCCTCACTACTCTCGATATCTTTTTCCTCCTGTTACCCTGGTAGGCTATGTGCAATAACAACTTGTTGTTAGGATAGGCGTAATTTAACATTAACATAAAAAGTTAATCTCATTACTTCTAACATATCCTGACTAAAGTGATTTATTAAGTTCAAAGCCGTTTATTGTGTTTGTTTATTTCGTAAAATAATATCATGCTTGATTAGTATGATGAAATGGAACTGGTATTAGTAATTAGGTCACCTACAAGAAGACGAAAAGGATGTAGGTCTGGATTTTATTGAAGTGAAAACTTCTTTAGCGGCGTTGTGCACTTTTTTTGTGATGGGAAAAATATGTTAAACTCGCGTCAGGACACGTGACCTGATGTGAAATTCGTAAGACGCAGGGAGAGTAGACCGCAACGTTAATATTCAAGTTTTCTCTTCTGCCGGCACTCCCGGAGTGCAACCCGTTTTTTTATTCTGCTGCGGAGAGCCGGTGTATGCAATTAATTGAGTAAAAAAAAATATTTTTAGGAATAGAAGACCACCTTCCATCACTTTCTCAGCACTGTTAGGTAAATCAGATTTTCGTATCGATATGATGAGAAATAATGTAAAGTCAGGGATTTAAAAAATATAATAGGTGCGGGCAATTATTATTTGCTTTTATTCTTTGACTGTGGTATGAAAAGGGCTATAATATGGTTAATTGACGTAGTATGTCAATTTGATGAATAATTAATTTCCCTAACTGTACATTTTATGTACTTTAATAAAATATAACTACAATGCCAATTGATAATGCCTTGAAATATTTCAAGCTACAGAACAATGACGTTAACGCACATGCAAAAACGTTAGTGATTTCAAAGTTAACTTTGACTTCTACTGCCTCGCAGTAAGGGATAAATTGAAAAAAGAAGTTGAATGACACATTCGTTTATTTTCACAAATCAAAACATCTACTGTAATACTTGCTGCCCTGGTACCGAAACGAACGATTGAAAAAAAATACATTATTCTAAAAAAATTAAAAACTAGATGTGGTGGACTAATGGGGTTCGGCGGTGATGAAACTTTAGATAGATGGCGCTAGCATAGCTTTCACCTGTCAAGTTTGTGTTCCTTGTTAACTGCGTTTTTTTAATAATATTGAAAGAATTGTTGTAAAAAAACAACATTTTCGACATGGCGGAAAAGCTGAATTGAAGAAACGACATCTTTACGAGGAAGGAAAGCAGACTTTGTCAAATCAAATGTAATGTCAAATCAAATGTTCTCTAGAAAATTCTTATAATTTGGTTTAAGCTATGCTAGCGGCACTTTGACAATTGCCAACCCCATCGTCAAAGTATCATGGAATAAACAATATTCCGCGTTATCGTTAAATTTGAACGATTTGGGCTCGTTTATCGATACGGTCATTGTCGATACGGTTGACGATGGTGTCACTTGCTACTTTTGTTTATGTACCGCTCCGACTACTTGAGAATAATTCCCATGTCAGTCATTCCCAAGTCTTACTTCATCAACAGTCAAAACATTAAACTTTAAAGCTTACTAGGAGCTGTTCCCAATATTTTAAGAAAGCGGCATAATGATTTGACAAGATTTGTTTTTCAGATGGTAGGTACTGATGGAAATAGTAGCTGTCAAAAGCTAGCTGAATTTTGATGAAATGAGTTCAATGTAGTATTAAGCTTTAAGCTTATATTTCCTGATGTAATTTTGTTTAAGTTAAAACGAATTTGCTGTTACAAACAGATACATTTATTAACAATAAAAAGTTAGAACACTTAATGATTTGCACCTACCTAGGCGAGATTCGGGGTCAGTATTACTACCCTGTACCTCCTAATGTCATAGTATTTTAACACTGAGCACACTCTATTATTAATTTGTCCTTTTAGCATATACAGCAGTAAAGGGCCGGAATTAATTTCTAAGGCATTTCTAACAGTAGATAAACCTTTGGGTTATGTGATGTAGAAAAAAACATTGCAAGATATGAAATGTTAGTTAATTTTGATAGTTTTTTTATTAATTTTCTCAGTAGAAATAAAAGGAGACTTTTAGTCTAGTTAACTTAAATTATTAAAACTTGTAAAACGTTTATGTGTTTAATGCAACACAGATCACGTTTAGTGCTAAATAGAATTGAATTCATCGTTCTGTTTCTGTTAATCGGCGCCGAAAATTAAAAAGAGCCGGACATTTTAGGAATCACATTAATAGAAAGTTAATGTATCATATTATTTATTTTCATTATTTTAACTATTATTATCACTACAAGATTATAATACCCTGGTGACATAACATTAAAAAAAAAGAAAAAACTTGATGAATAAAATTAATATTGCCCTTTACTACCTTATATCCTTGCAATCATGCTATCCTAGTATCTACAGCGCCACTTCTACGCCCTACGTGGGGTTGGCGATACCAAAGCTACGGCTAAATTATTAATCGGGAAACAAATGAATGAAATGGTGTTATGATATTTACAGTTTATAAGTGTTTTTTTCATTTCTCATACTTGGAAAGGACGCTTGAAGATACTGAGCAGAGGGATGAAAATAGTACCTTTCGTCCCAGGGAAACGATTTTACCTGCTATCAAAAAAATTAAAAACTTTTTATACAGCCACTCTGTTATATCACATCTATTTAATAGCTAGTTTATTCTTCGTAAACTGGGATTATAATAGCTTTTTAATACCTAGGGAAAAGTGATTTGAATTTAGAATGTGGATACTGTTAGTAAAAGTTCCAATCACCAAAGAAAAACCTTTGTCTTGTTCATGTTCATTTAAAGACCCACTCTCTCGGAGGCTCTACTGAGATCATCGAGCATTGAACTGAGGTCCTCCATGGTCTCAGCCATGATAACTGTCGTCAGCAAACCGAAGGTAAGTGATAGTATAGAAGGTAGTGATATACTCCACATTGATGTTGATGCCTAGTCTTTTCCAGTCTAGAACCTTGAAGACATCCTCCAGTGCAGCGGTGAACAGTTTAGGAGAGATAACGTCTCCCTGTCTCACACCTCGCTGCAGAAGGATAGGTTTCGAGGTCTGGTCATTGAGTCGGACTGACATAGTGGCGTTTTCGTACAGACACTTTAGCACCTCGATGTACCGATAGTCGATCTGGCACCGTTGAAGAGACAGCAGTACAGCCCATGTTTCGATCGAATCGAAGGCTTTCTCGTAGTCTACAAACGCTAAGCAGAGAGGCAAGTTACACTCTTCGGTCTTCTGTATAACCTGCCTACCCTGTCTACGGTGCTAAAGTCTTTACGGAATCCGGCTTGTTCGGGAGGCTGGAAGTGGTCAAACCTGCGTGCTAGACGGTTCGTCATGATTTTTGAAAACAGCTTATAGAGATGGCTCAGAAGTGTGATGGACCTATAAGTTCTTAAAACAGAAGAAACTGTGTGTGTGGTGACACTGCCCTTGCAGTGTCACCCTTTTTAAAGAAGATTACGACCACACCTCTGTTCCATGCCTATAGCGTTTGACCCTCGAGTATGACGGAATCGAACAGCTTCTAGAGGGCCTTGAGTACGGGATTTCCACCAACCTTGTTATTTTTAAGCTTCAGAGCCATCCTAATCTCGTAAAAGCTGACGTCCGGAATATCTTCGGTATAGTGTCGGGTCAATCTAGCTCTTTGGTCGTTTGCCAGATGCGTAACGAGGTTATTGGTTGACTTGTACTCCTTGTATTACTCTTGACAGTTTCTATGGAACTGTCCATAGAAACTGTCGATCTCTCTCAACAGCTCCGGTTTGGCGGATACGATTCTGCCATCATCGGTCTTCAGTTTCGCAAGCTGGCTCTGCCCAATAGATTTCTTGCAAAAATCTTGGAGCCCTTGTTCCGCTCTATCGCGTCCTTAATCGCTATTATAATACGAATATTATAATAGCGAAGGTCACTTTTCAAGGACTTAGAGATTTGTCTATTGAGCCAGGTATTTTAGCGCATTGTCTGAAGACTGCAGGATCATCTCGCGCCTCTCGTCCATCAGAGAGTTTTTTGTTTCAATTTGTACGACGGGTCTTGAGATCTTCGACCAGACCGTATGGACAGTTTCCACGAACCCTTCGTTATAATCGGCCATGGAGCTCCCTAGTCACTCGAAACGATTCTGAAATTCAATTATTTACGTATACCTACAGATATTTATATAAAATGAGTTCATCAGATTCAGATATGGATTTGACGCCTGATTTCATTTGCGAAGAGGCTAAAACAGTAATCGAAAACCTTTTACCGCCAAAATCAAAAGAAAGATACTTAAAATCTTACGTTATGCGCGCTGAAAAACGAGTCAAATCTTTTTAGGAAAACGTGTTACTAACACATTTCAATGAATTATCTAAGAATCATAGATCTTCAACTTTATGGAGTGTGTATCAATGTTAAACACGACTTTTAGCACAAAACACGATATACATTTGAAAAACTATCATCTTTTCTGAGAAGACAGTCGAATATACAAAGCGAAAAAAAAAAAAAGTTTTCGCAGCTCAAGAGGACCAAACCTTAAATCAAGCGCCAGACGAAATATACTTAAATTTATTTCTAAGTATATTTCGTCTGGCCCAGGTTATCTGATAAGGAAATCTTTATAGTATAAATTTGTTTTAACTTTTCAGGTCGTGTTGATACTGGCCGTAAGTGGCGCTTGCAGAAGCATTTAACTGGTGAATTATGAAGGTACATGACATAGTGATACAAGGTGAAATGAAATACTAGTAAAGTTAAGAGGTACTAAAACAAAATTTGACCGAATACGAATAAGAATATTGTGTGTTATTTAAGTACTTAATTCTAACTAATATTATAAATGCGAAAGTGAGTTTGTTTGTTTCTTACGCTGTCACGCTAAAACGGTTGAACGGATTTAGATGAAATTTGGCACATGGCTAGACCATGACCTGGAGAAGAACATAGGCTACTTTTGATCCTAGATCGTAGACGAAGTCACGGGCAACAGCTAGTTCTTAATAGTTACAACTGAATCATGGAGTCCACTTTTCTACATGTTCCCCTTGTCACAGGTCTGCTAGCCTACCTAAGAAATAATTAGAACCTTTTGTACTGAAATCTATTTTATTTTTAAGTTTCCTTTATAATTATATTGTGTGTACATAACATAACATATTGCTGGTTTCCCCCGAAGGGTTAAGCAGAGGTGTACGTACCGCCAGTTATGTTTAAGTCCTATGTAATAAAGGGCAAGTCTATTTCCATAACCTGACTCCAGGGTGCAACAAAAATCCAATAACACTTCATCCAACCAAGGTTACGATCAAAGCAAACTTACTTCGTAAGCTTGGTTGTGGTGCAGCACAAGTGCATTGGTAGCGTGATAGCGTCTGTATCAACAGCGCATCGGTTACTGAATGCAAAACACTACTATCAGGCTATCATGCACGACAATGGGTATCGTACATCTCCTAGAGATTCATAAAATCCTAATGTCTCCGCTTGTACTAGAATGTCTTTTGATTATCGAACATGCGCATTACGCGAATGGTCACCTGCATTTTTTTTTTTCTATATCTATTACCACGTGCTTTTGTAGTCTGTTGTCCTAGTTTATCGCTTTGCGATGGCGACCCTATCTGAGGTTATTTATTTATAGGTGGAAGTTGAGACTGGGTCTAGGTCGATAGGTCATTCATTTGTATGTCAGCGACGGAGTTCAACCGGCAGAGTAAAAAACATCATTGTATTCAAGCGTATGTTAAATGATAGGTAACATATTTAGTAAAGTTGATACTTACATCAAAGATAATTATAATTATGTAGGTCCTACATAATTATAATTACCTACATTGTAGGTACTGAGAGCCATCGTTATTTTTAAATGCACCTCTATGGCTACAAAAATTATTTCTATTATGTTTACTTCCTATTTCGAAGAGGTTTATTGCAATTTAAAAAACATGTCTTCTTTATTGACCGCATGGTCTCAATCCCAAACGTGACTGCTGAGCGTGAGGGTCGTCCTCACGCTCAGCAGTCAGGTTCGGTTCAATACCAAGGTCTGCACGATATTATTGTCACAGTTTGAAATTGTGTGTACCTACAATACAGCTCTCCCAGCCCTTTCAAGGAAAAAGGCGTGATAGTAGCTATGCACACATAGGCAACACAAACGTGAAAACCTTAACGAATCGGGATAGACGTCATGTTACCACCGGTACTGAATATTAAGATCCTCCCAGTGTGTGTGAAAGATAATCCTGCACGTGCAACTTTCAAACGTATGTATTGTGTTTTATCGATTTCTCATTAAAATAGTAGGCTCAAATAAATTACCAACAGTTCATGTCTGTCATCCGCGATACATGTCATCATAACAGAGTGAAACGGAACGAACCGTTTATGAACGACTTTATGCTAAAGAGGGACAGAAAATGAGCAATGATGGATTAATTAATTTCAACTTCTTTAAGTTCATGCATTCCCGGTGACTCATTAAATTTTTCGACGGTGTTGTTTTTCTTCTGAGTTTTTAATTGAGGATTAATATTTGAGTTAATGAAAAGTGATCTTCTTATTCAATCAATTACCAAACATAATCAGATTTTAACGTGAAAACGTCTTTTCGCTCGGAGTAGGTACTGGTAGTAAGTTTAATATTTCTGCAAGACTTTTAATGTTAGAGTAATGGTTGAGGACGCAAAAGATATATTATGTTCATATCTTACTCGTATAACAATTTCCGTCGGCACGGTTGGCGCAGTAGTTAAGCGATTGACTGCTGCGCTGCGTGTCGCGGGTTCGATTCCCGCACGGAACAAATATTTGTATGACCTACAAGTAGTTGTTCCGGGTCTGGCTGTTTGTGTATGTGAGATTAAATTTTTGTAAACGCACCCACGATACAGGAGAAATTCCTAGTGTGTGGCAAGGTTATAAAAAAAAAAAAAATTGAGGCAGGATATAATTTGCCTATTACGTCACATCGCGGGAGCATGCGCATGCGCGCGAACCTCTATTTTTGACTATAATTATGTAAAAATTGCCATTAGCAAACGTGTTTAGCTAGAATGGTCATTCTAGTGTCGTTCGCAAGAGATGATAAATGACGGAAGCGTTAACTTTGCGTTCAAAGCTGTTTAAATTTAAATAGGTCAGGTAGAAAGGCTGCGGAAATATCTAGTAGGTTAGTATACGAAACGGATTGCATTTTCAGGGGTTACTAAAACATGACTGCGTTTCAAATTGGTCGTTACAATCCTCGGTAGTAGGTACCTACAGAGCAGGAAAAGGAACCAGCAGCAGTTTTCTTTTATGGGAATCTGTCATACTGTCAGTCCTGTGATTCTGGCACCACCTTTAACAGTGAATAAGGGTTAGTCTATATAATATCTACATTTTATTGTTAAAAGTTTCATCTCCTTTGACATTTACTTTGATGTTACTTTTCCCCAGTGACCATCTGGCATTTTCCTTAGGCACATGGTGTCATAAAATAACACCTTGTGCCTAGGGAGGCTGATTTCCATTCATGATGTCCGTCCGCCGTGCACGATGCACACCGCAAAATGAGTCTGCTTATCTGCTATGCTAAGGAGGGAGGGCTTCGCTTCGTCCCGTTGATTTGATATGTTCACGCATGCGCATTGGTAAGCAGTCCACGTGATCGGATGTTCTTTGTTTAAATCTACTGCTGCTTCATGGGCTCCTAGTAACACTTCCACTACGCGTCGACTTTGTTCCAGCGCATACTGCTTCAAACGACGTGGGCTTCCAGCATGCGTTACCATACCCGCGATATTCAAAATTTCGTTCGGTTTTAGAGTCTGTTAAAGAGTTTGTTTGTTTGCAACGCGTTAATCTTTGGAACTACTAGCCTCTTAAGACACTCAAACGGAAAAATCTCAATCCTTGTCACTCTCTCTTTTGACCAAGTATAGCCAATAACATACCAGTATTTGGTATAAATAAAGTGTACATGATGATTAATTAATTTATGATTAAGCTTACTTTTACTACTTTTATAGAATATTTTATTTACAAATTTTCTAACATACACCCTTTCAAGCTTTTTTATAGTACGTTGTACAGGAAATCGCGTTAAGATATAACGTACGATGCGGTCATATTAATTTTAACTCTTCAAAGATATTGTGGTCCTGGTAGCCCATTAAAATTCGCGCGGGCGTTGGGAGGGCTCTCAGCACTTTGTGCTAGGGTTGCTTTCATTTGGGCGTAGTCGTGTTTTTGATTGGATATGAAGGTCAGCGGGGGTGTTTCATATATTTGACTCGTAAAGTTTAAAAATGAAATACCCTAATTTACGAAGGTGAAGCCTTCTTTTGCATAAGTGCAATTTTTCTTTACACTAAAATTGGCAACGCGTTTAGAACAAACTTCTTGCAGGCAAATAATCAGTCTTACCTCAATATCTTCCTTATTAGGCAGCAGCGGTGCTTCTAAAATATTCTTCAAGCAAAAATCTTCGTTATCCAACTCAAAGTTGTATTTGGTGACTTCCATAATCCGTTGCCAATGGCGCGGCTTCATCGCTTTGTTGGCCATCAGCTCCAAGAGTGGGCACATGTCATTGAAGTCATCTATGGTTTTCTTAAGGGCGAAGAATGCAGGCCATTCTTTGAGCCTGCGAAATAAGGTTGAAGATTTTAGCTGATATGAATTTTAAAATGTACTTTTCAATTTTCTACTATGGGGGAAACCCTATAAAAAAAAATCAAGTACAATATCCAGTGTGTCAATCAGTTTCTACTTACCCCTTTGGCAATTTCCTGCATCTATTCTGAAACTCCATAAGCTCATTGTTGATCTCTTCAATGTTCACCTCTCCCCAAGGAATATCATAATAACTGCTGACCCTGTCTATGACGTCATTGTATAGTTTGTACAGCTTCTGTAGAAGGTTCAGTTCTTTTCTAATCTGGGCAAGTTCCGGATACTCTGTGTGGGGTAGGCCGAAAAGCTCTTCACCATTTTGGTATGTTTGTAGCTTTCGCCACATACCATCGAATCGATTCTAAAGAAATAAAAAGATGTGTTACAGTTTCAATATTGTTTTGAGGTAATACAAGCCTTCAGTTTTCCCTAATTTTCCATTTTTTTAACATCTTTTCCTATTTTTCTTTCCATAAAATTTTAATACTAACACAAAAAAAAAAAATGCCGAGTCAGTCCAGCCGTTCTAAAGTGATGCACTTACCAACGAACAGCATTTCATTTTTATTTATAAAGATATAACAAATTGTTAAAATAAATAATAACATGACAAAACTGTAGGGTTCTTTACCTGGAATAATATCAGCCTATCGGAAGCCTCTCTAGGAGTCAACCCTGCCTGCATGGGCCCCGCATATCGATACTCATGGACATACTCCGAATTGTCTTCTCTAAACCTGTCCAGGTTACTGTTGAGGTCGGCTTCCAGCTGCGGCTGCATCTTAAGCAGTGTGAAGTGTGAAGCCAAGGCCCTGGCTTGCAGCTGCTGCCAAGTGTAGCGGAGATTGTCCACTTGTTCTATGTCTTCTTTGCTGACCGGTAACTCGTAACGGGTTATAATGTTGAATGCTTCCTGTAATTGTTTGTTTACATAATCTAAATGATTGGATGAGAAAACATAACTAACAAATGATTTAGTATCTCGAAAAAGTAAGATTAAAGAAAATAATGTACAGTTGAGAAAAAAACTAAGTATTTTTTGGAAAGGAAAAACGAATCTGTTGCGTCCGTATTTTACATTTTGAACTCTTATATCCAAATGTTTTTTTTTTTAATTTACCTCAACAGGATCAATTCTCAGTTCCATATCGACCTCTTGCTCTCTGATTTTCTTGAGGGTTTCCATGACAGTTCTGACGTCATCCAGGTCTCTGATAGGCCTCTCTAACTTGCGCTCCAGGTCATTCATGATGGCGTAAACGTAGTCCATCTCGCGCTTGTACTTCTTGCGCATAGCCTGGCTTATTCTGTGCGTACCATCTAATAAAAGGATTCAGTTAAAAAATTAAACTTTACAAGAAAACGTTATTATTGCGTTGTGTCTGTTAAAGTACTACTAAACTGATTCATTTGTAAACCGACACGCGTAATATTCTGTCCAATTAATCTGCAGGTGCCAGTGCCCCTGATTCGTAAAAATAATTATAATTGCAGGTCCCACTTAAAAGAAACTCAATTGACAAAAGTTTGATAATACGGGAGGGTTTTTATAAATCAAAGTACGGACCCCGATATACATTACATATTCTCACTTTTAAGTTCTGTAGTCAACCCCAGCTTCAATTTCTCAGTAGAAACAGCTAGACAGTTTCCAATGATCAGCACATCAGGTTCAAGTTCAAGCTTAGATTCGAGCTCGCTATGTCTCTTCAGAGACACTTCAAAGTCGTTGAGGTTCCAGGCAAGCAACTGTCGCAGAGTCTTCTCGCATTTCCATAAGTAATGGTATGGTCGCCAGCGTTTTACTAAGGTGTTTACTTCCTAGAAAATTGTGTGACTTTTTTGTTAAGGTAAAATAATACTTGTTTCTTTTTAATTACTTCCCGTTCAAGGCCGAGGCGCAAAAACGTATCAGATACACTATTTATACGAATATTTAGCAGTATTTTTTAAATGTATCACCATAGTATCTTATCAGCAACAAGGGCTACTTTTGGGCATGATCAAAGACAATAGATTACTAAATTAACTTACGGTTTTAACATTCGCGGAGCACATTGACAATAAAGTTAAAGTCTTAACAATCTCCTTATTCTCCATAATGGAGGGGTAAAAATTCTTCTGTTGAAATGGAAATTGTGGCTTCTCTTCCGACTCCAGTCTATAATGTTTCTTCCTTTTCATCTTGGCCATGTCAACCATCTTCGTAGACTTCTGAGTAGGGTTCAGGGGGGCCGTGACTGATTGGACCTGTTCGTCAAGCTTGGTAACAACGTCTAACAACGGGTTCGACGGAGGACGAGCGATTTTCTTCCAGCTTACCTATTCACATCAAAGCCAGGACGCGAAGCATATTCACAGCATAACATAAATAATGAAGCCACATCGAGTGCAGGCAAATCAACGTATAATGCAGAAGCACATAGTTTGCAGACAATAACACAGTCAAATCCACATTGTGCACAGTGAGACAAACGACACAAGACATTTAACATCACAAGTAGGAAGAGAGAGAAAAATCTCATTAGTTTATACGTTTGTACCTTAAAATAGAAAGTTGCAAGACTTATTACAAGGAAAATGTACAATTTAGATCATTTACCTACAATCAATTTAAAACTTTAAAAAGTTGATAATGAAGATAAAAAATTGCTTGTTATTATACATTTTGCAATCTTTCAAATTTACTACGTTAAAGAAAAAGTTAGAATAAATAATAATAATAAATATAATATGTCAATCACTTCAGCATTACCTACAACTTTAACTCATGAAAAATTCATAATTCATACCCTTGATGTTTTTCCTCCTGTCCACTGCGCGACGCCCTTTGACAGTCCGGATATGTGTTTACCTGCCAGCAACAGTACCTCTTGGATTTCGTCAAGAGTAGGAGTCACTGACACGTTAGGTATCATTAGTGACGCTTGAAGCAGGAAAATTGGTTTCTTTTGCGCGTCTGAAAAGTATCATATAGTCACTCAATATCATCACTCCCCTTCGTCGAGGGGCGATATATAATTAATATTCGTTCATCGCGCCTTTATTTGTGATCTTGCTGACTGGCTGATATAGGTATTTGGTTTCGTTCCAATACACTAGTAACTAGATTAAGATATTTCAACAGATAACATTAACAGATTTTGTCAATTTCTGTCTTACCTAACCTAAGCTGAACACACAGAGATAATGACTATTCATGATTTTAATGATTAAAAAAGAAAATAACTACCGTCGTGAATCATTGCAAAAAAACGTAAGAAAATTTTAATTTCGCGAGCTACCCTGGTGCTTTTCGCCTTAACGTCCCCGTGTGATCTTTTCCGTTTTCCCATTTTTGCTTCAAACAGACGAATATCTTAACGAAATACTAGAGCCGCATAAAAGTGAAGGTGGCGATGGGGGTTGAAGAGCGCAAAATTGTTGTGCCATGAACAGGTAAGTTACACTCCGAATCACTAGGAACATAGATAAAACGGAGCTCGTAAGTGAAATGTACCACTGGCAGCCGTTTTGCCGCCAAATACAATAATGCTGCGTTATCACTCTTTCATAGCAGTCCATCCTTTTAAAGCATTTGGGCGTGGATAGGGGGGCGTGTCCATAACTATCCCCGATCAGCGCAGTTTCTGATCCAAATCACTAGGAAACCATAAATATCGAAGAGCTACCGAGTAACCACATGTCAGGCGTCCATCACCCCAACGAAACGCGGGCCTTAATCAATTTACCTCGAACCCCGAACATTGTCCCTCGCCACAGCAACTTGCTCGACATTATGGCACAAAACTGACAGAGAATCTGAAGATGTGGACGTCTTGTTATTCATTTCCATTTAAATCTTCATCGTCATAGATGTTTTTTTGCCAATTTTTCCGATCTCTGTACTAGTAGGTAATAGATTCTCCGCATAAAGATAGATATCCACGTTTTCATGATAATTGACACCTAGTGAGTCACTATAAGTCATCATACTGACTCATTAGGTGTCAATTATCATGAACACGTGGATATCTATCTAACCACGTGACTCATGTATTTATATACATTGACATGTTTCAGGATAAATACATGAGTCACGTGGTTTGGTATCCAATTCAGGTGGGCTGTGGCTTAACCGCACTTGCGTGAAAACAAACTCAGCGCGAATGCCATGCCTGATACTAGGAATTTATAAAGTAACGTTACGAATTATCAACACCAACCGACAATGAAAAGGAGTTTTTTTTTGTACGGTATTACGAAATGATAATTAATTTACTCTTATATTTTACCATTTATCGCAGCTACAAATAAGTGGTTCATTGACCTTATTATGTTAACTGAGGGTGCGGGTGTTAGAGGAATGGTTTAGCTACTCATTTCTGTAAACCCTCACCCTCGGTCTGATATTTATTATGTAAATCTGCCATGTGGTGTTCGGTGCACAGGAGTGCTACTTATTGCGCTTGCGTGGAAAATACTCGTATTACGTTGCGAGGCAAATACGATGTTCAATACTAGGAGCCTATAAATCATGAGAGTACTGAATCCGTTGATCGACGCAACAAGCAACAGAGTGGAATTAAACATCTCTAGCTACCTACCTTTTTTTTTTTTTGGGTGGGAAATTATCAAATAACTTCTCCCGCTCTGGGCGGAGCGGGAGGGCGTGTCAGACTCTTACTGACTAAAACCCACCCGTGTTCCTTCCGTTGCCTGTACGTTGCCAGGGGCCACGGTATCCCTTTCGGACTTTCCCGCAACCCCGGCAGGCATCGGTCCTAACGGACCCCTTCACTTCTGCTGACATCTCTTTGAGGCGCGCGTGGAACACAACGCGCCGTCGACCCGGGCCTGGTCCTTATCGGACGGTGAGCTACCCATTGCTCACCGTCCGCAAGCCCGCGCCTACGGTGGCCGGGAATCGGCCTGCGATTCCCGACGCCCGGGGCGTCTCCTGCGGCATCTAGCTACCTACCTTGCGACGAAGTTCAACGCCTTTCTTCATTGACACTTTGATTTCAGTCGTTGATTTGAAATCTCGATTTGTTACAATATAATGTTATTCCCCTTATCCCAATTTATTTGGGGTTGCGCCGACCCCATGTAACTGTGTTCCTCTTCCATATTTTTCTACTAGCTTTCGCCTGCGGCTACGCCCGCGTGGAGATCGGATTTTATCCCACGGGAATGTACTACCGGGATAAAAAGTATTCTATATTCTAAGCCAGGTCATGGTCTATCTGTATGCCACATTTCATCGAAATACAATCAGCCGTTTTTGCGTGATTGAGTAACAAACATCCTAATATACAAACTTTCACATTTATAATACTAGCTGACCTCGATTTAAGCTCTATCTTCTGCCCGCAACCTCGTTCGCGTACGTAACACGCAAGTAGTGTCATTTCCCACGAAATGACACTACAACCTACATAAAAGTTTTTTTTGCGATTTCTGACTTTTCTAGTACTCAAACCTCAGTTGGTCCAGTAGAGTTTTTTGATCCTTATAAGAAACAAGATCGATTGGCATCAAAAACTTTGTGAAAACTGCCTAATTTCTTGCTGACTGTATATTTTCTTCGAAATCTGTGAATGCAAATCAAAATTTCTGAAAAAGTTAAGGACAGTCTCCTAAGACCGTTTTCCAGTAGCTACACTGTTAAGGTAGCTGTCCTTACTACCCCATCTCAAAAAACCACCTGTATATTTTTTCTAAATATATTATATTATATAATTAGACATTTGTCAACATATTATAAAATGACAAATGGCCAGATTCTGAATGAAATATGTGGAATCACCAAAACGGTGTCTCCGAAAGGGACTAAACAGCTCCCCTTAATTATAATCCAATCGAAACCAGAATGGTATCATTTTAAAGCATTTTATATTCTCCAGGACCATTTTTTTATTTTTTCGATATCTCTTAACGTTTTTGAGAAGTTTAGGATTTTTGAAAAAAGTCTGGGACTTTTTTCAAAAATCTTGCGCGACCGGGGCTAGCGTCCTCAATTATTAAGATAGAGAAATGAACATGGTTGGTATTTAAAGATGCATTACTAAAAGGGCTACAATATAGTTTTTTTTTTTTTGTAAAATGTTTCTATATTTTTAAAGTCCCCGGTCGCGCTCTTCTACAAAACGGGTACCCCTACTGAAGCGAAAAACCATTTTCAATGCTAGAAGCGATCGAAAAAGCATTTTCAATGCTAACAATCTCTGTATAGGTAAGTACTACCGAGATAAAAAGTAATCCTATGTCCTAACTCAGGTCATCGTCTGCCATGTGCCAAATTTAATCCAAATCCTTTCAGTCGTTTTAACGTGTCAAAGTCAAATAATTGATTTCAATTAGCCACATAAAAGGCACTTTTGAACGACAAAATTTAC
Source organism: Xanthia icteritia (assembly GCA_949128155.2). NCBI lineage: Eukaryota > Metazoa > Arthropoda > Insecta > Lepidoptera > Noctuidae > Xanthia > Xanthia icteritia. The sequence continues at coordinate 19,779,096 of OX421931.1, forward strand.
AAATCAGAATTGATTCCAATCGCCCTTTCCAAAAGATAGTTTTCCAATGAAGTAGTGGTAGTTTTTGTATATTATATTGTATATATATTACTTCCTTTCTTTCTTTCACCTAGATTAAAATTACTATGCCGCAATAGAACATATAAATTAATTATGTGTTAGATACCTACATGGTGCTCACGCTTGAAAGCGTAAAAAACAAAACAACTCCCTTTCTTATTTATACAAAAATGACAACTATTTTTTTGCCAAATCGTATGTTAACGGAAAAAACCCTTTATAGTGCTCTAAATTAATCTCTGTCTGTCTATGAAAAATGACAATCCGTTCAGCGGTTCCCGAGATATGATCGAACAAACAAACAGACAGATAGAAAGACAGATATAGACTAGTGGCGGCTGCTGATCTGTGGTGAGGTCAAGGCCATTGTCAGCCAATAACCCGACACCCAAGTAGTCATTACTGCGCATGTGCGATGGTAGGGATCCCCCTACTGAGTAACAGACAGATATCTGCCAGGACTTCATGACCGTGGAGAAAGTCTATTTAACTGACACACTGACCCGCATTTCACTTTGAGGTTGGTCGTGAAAGACGTGGTCGATATTTTTCCGTTTCGTTTCGGGTTAATTTTATAACGGCTGAATTAAAATGGGAATAACATATGAGACAGGTTCCTTATAATACTTTTACTTATACGTCCTTTCTATAATTAAAATTGTTCACAATTTTAACTCTCTCTCAAACTCAGAAAATTACCTATGTCAGAGTCTTTAAAGGCAAATTGGCTGGAACCGCAAGTCGATGCCATTTTTTTCTTAAATTATTTCAAATCATATGTATCTCTACTTCCTAGTGTTTCACCCATAACAGTCATAGTTTTCATATTTTTGACACGGGTTTTTTTACCTATTTTAGGGACAAATAAACTTAAAATAAAAATTGAACAAATTTATACAAAGCATATCTACAAAGTTCGACAAACGCATTTTTTTTTTAATTTAGGATGGTTTTCAAGATCACGAAACTAAACAAAAATGATTGCAGTGCATTTTACGAACGTTAGAATTTTTTAAATGGTCTAAACATTATGTTTATTTACTCAGACTCGTCTGTATTCGTAAAGTACGAGTCCGATAAAACGTAATAAAATACACACATCAAAAGTGTCTAGGGAACAAGTACATTTTTAATTATAAAAAAGATCTAATTAATATTTACCAAATCTAGTCTTCTAGGAATTAAAGTAAGAACTTATCCCATGTTTAAGTTAACAAGTTATCCCTATATTTTGGAAAAATTAAGAAATATTGAATTTTTTGCAAATTATGAAAATTAACCTAAGTAAATTTCGTTAATTAATTGGCAAAAAAGGCAAAAATGAGGATATTTTAAATTTTTATTGTAAAGATAAATAGAAAAATAATCTGTGTCTCTATCAATCACACAATCACAGAGATTTGGCATGCTTAATATCATCAAAATCACTTTGAGAAATGGCCGCCCACGTTCTTTCTAACCAGTCAAAAAGTTGTTGTGGGGTATGCACGGCATCCATACTCGGCAGAGCTCTCCTTTGGGGCATTTCCTATGCATGCTCAATTGGGTTAAGATCTGGCGGTTGAGCAGGACACGGCAGAACGTTGATGCGAGCATCGGCAAGAGTGCGTGTTACGACTCTAGCCGTGTGTGGACGTGCATTGTCGTGCATTAGTCGAAACGATTCATCAAACCTAACCCCAACGTCTTCGCAAAGGGATGATAACGTCTGAAACAATCATCTCCGATTAAATCTGAGTCTTGTATCCAGCCTCATACCGAAACGAGATTCATCGGAAAAGCAAGCACAATGCCAGTCTTCTTCCTCCCAATTTCTGTGTTCGCGAGCCCATTGTAAATAGGGATTGTGATCGTAGAGCCGCTGAGAGTTCCACCTACAGCACCCCGCAATCGTGGTGCTGTAGGTGAAACTCTCAGCGGCCTTCAGAAACGCAGACCCACTTCACGTAAACGATTTCGGATGGTTTGGTCGCTTATCAGCAAGCCTGAAGAGCTGTTGAGCCTCGTAGCCAACATCATAGCGGTTATGGTACGATTCCGTCGAGCAGTATTTTGAATGCCGGTCCTTTCTGCGAGTGGTGATGCGAGATCGTCCTCTATGTCGCTCAGCCACGCTGCCCGCGATACGATAGCGTGTCCAGAGGCGGCTTGTGACGCTATGTGTAGTGCCAAAAGTGATAGCATCAGTAGGTACGTTGCCTGAAACCAGCTTGCAACATTCGGACGGCTCTTATCATCTCTTCTCGTGTCAAATGAAGTCATCGCTCCATATCGATGCAATTTTTTTCAGTTCCGATGCAGAAATTGTGATGGTTTTGTAAAAACGCTATTACATACTTTTATAAGAATGCTGATTGACATTTTAAATAAAATTGATTTGTTGATTTACTATTTTAAATAAAAATATAAAGAAAATTCTTTCTTCAAAAGGTTCACTAAAAAGAATCAATAACGATCCAAAAAAGTTAAAATAATAATCCTCAATTGCGGCGATACTCTAAAACGAACTTTTGATGTGTGTAATAATAAACTTTATTTCCACGCGGGGTGGCCGCTTTCTGCCCCACGTGGCCTTCCCCTTAACGCGCTTGCGTCAAAACCCACAAAGCCGCGCGAAGTCAGCTCAAATACGATGCAAAATACTAGGAGCTCATAAACATTAGTAGCTTGAATCGAGAAATAGTAGTAGTCAAAACGTAACAACTACCGCGATAGCGAGCCTCTGAATTCATCATTTTAGGTTTGTAAATCGCATCAATGTTTTAGCATATTGATTTTTCAACGCGCAGTCTCAATCAGTTTCCCGTGATGAAATGAAAGTGTACGACGTTTTTTGCTGATTTCTTACAATTTATGACATAAATGTACGCAATATCATATGGGAAAACATGCGTTATTAAATACTGAAGAATACTAGTAAAAAAGATTGGAACCCCATTTTATTATGGCTATATATGGGCTATATTTGTAAGGTTTTCAAGAAGCGGCAATCTAAAATAGCGCTTTTCAGAGGCATTTTGTAATTTCCTTTCCAAATATCTTACAAAATATGACAGAAATGGTGTACAAGATAACACAGAGTTTAGGTGTAATTAAACACTAGGTGGATTGCAATAGTTTTCTTTGAGGATACATTTTTCCTTCCTTCATAATTATTTTGTCTCTGAATGGGAAGTACGTACAAAATGACATATACGGACAAAATGACACAGGCATGATATTTCAAATTCTGCCGCTTTTAGTCCGCCATAGACAACTACATCACGTGACTCCAGCCGGTAATACTAACCTGTCAAAACGTGAACTCGCGCCAGTCTTTCGTTTGGGTGTCATGGACGAAGATAAACTTTGGTAAGTTACGATTTTTTTTTTACTGCAGGGAGTTTTGTGTATTAATATTATGTTTTTCATAATATTATCTTGTGTTTACGTTTATTACATCCCTTAAGTATTTATTGTCGCGATCAAATAGTTTTTTCCGTAAATAATAATCATTTTGCATTTATTGTTGAATTTTGTTTTTTTATAACGCTTTATGGACAAAATGACATACATATGTAATGGACAAAATGACATAGGTATGTTGTTTTGTCCATAAGAACTCAATGAGTTCATTGTAGGTACCCAATACTAGTTTCTCGTTAATCAGCTGTTAATTTCTTTACAGATATAACAATGCCTGATCTTTATTCGCGATCAAAACCTGGAGAAGACTGGTTGCGGTGTTTAAAATGTTCGCATTGGGCCCACGCTTCTTGCGCGGACGTTTCTAAACGAACCAAGCGGTTTATTTGTGAGCTTTGCTTGTAATTTTATATCTTTTGCCGTGTATGTCATTTAGTCCGTATGTGGTATGCCATTTTGTCCATAGCATATGGACAAAATGGATTTCGTTGATCTCAGTTAAATTTAAAAATATTATTTTTTCTAGTTGGTTTATCTTTTAAGTGTCTATTATAATTCAAAGATATGAAACCTAAGATTACTGCTGTGCAATATGAATGCGCTGTGATTTACCATTAAAGAGTTATGACCCAAAACCAAAACTGCATGTCATTTTGTACGTACTTCCCCTAGTAGAAAGAAAATACACGAACGTGGTAGTAGATGCACGCGGCTAAGTTTGTGTCAACTCAATGGAGTCTAAAGCAAACTAAGTACCTGAAATAAATACACAAAAAAAACTAATTCCTTTACTAAAAAAAACTCTGTTAGATTACCTATTCATAAATATTTTTTTTGTTTTTTTACGTTATCATAAATTTACAGCACATTGAGTTAAAATGTGCCATGACGTCACGAGTATGCAGATTTCATACTTACTTGTGACGTAGCGACCTCCACTCCCCAACTTTAATGCGTTTTATCTAAGTAATTTTTTATTCTAATATTTTTTCGTTATCTGACTGACAGGCTAAAATTAGTTTTTTTTTAACTGGTCGTCGTCCCTATTGCGGTAAAAAAGGTTGGTAAGTTATTAATTAATTTGGAAATTGTTCGTGATATTAAAAAAAAACTTGTTTCATACCTACACAGGAGATGATTTAATTAAGTACCTAGTTATTTTGCTCCTTTAAAGTAATACTTGATACTTAGTATCCAGCAAATTTCACAATCTTCACTCGGCGAGCTTCCTTGATATACTGGCATTGTAAGTGGAATTCTTTATACTCAAATGATGTTGATGAAATGTATTATGATAATAAAACTAGCAGCACCCCGTGATTTCACCCGCATAAATCTCGTATCCGTGAGCATATCGGAATAAAAAGTATTCTATGTCCTAACCCAGGTCACCTATGCCCCAAATTTTTATTCAAATCCGATCAGCCGAAAGCGTAACAAAAAAATAAACAAACAAACAAACTCACGTTCGCATTTATAATATTAGTTAAGATGACAATTTGTAATCTTGTACCTTCTGCATTGATGTCTGAAGTAAATGGTTTGATAATGACGTCAAGAGTCCTTCTGGTGACCTTGATGAGTACGTCCACAACTTTTCTGCTGTAATAGCGGCGCATCTCACTCACTGCATTTTTCACCATTTCCTGTAAAGTGGAAATAATATTTTAGTAAAAATAATATTTACAGTATGCGGCAACACACCAAACATATAGTATCACGCCTATATTCCGCGAATGCTTGAACAAAAGCATATACAGTCGAACCTGGATAAGTGAGAGTTAAACGGACCGCTGTTTATTTTTCGCTTATGGAGGTTTCTCACTAATTCGAGTTTCTAGCTTATAGAGGTACAGGAGAGGCCTTTCTCACATACGAGTATAAAGGTTGACACCGGTTGGGAAAGGTTGAGAGGAACAAAAACGAATGAGTCATAAATAGCAGATGTTAAAAATTATGCTCGACTGTCGCTTATAGAGGCACAGGCAAGTAGCAGTCTCAGTTATAGAGGTTTGCGAGTGAAAAATTACTTTTGTTACGGTGTGGTTCCTGTTTCTCACTTATAGAGGTTTCAGAGCGTTAAAATGACAGGACCTGGCAATTACTCTAATTTATAGAGTTTTCTCGTTTACCCAGTCATCACTTACTCAGGTTTGACTGTATTGTACAGTTGTATAGTTAGGTGTACATCATTATAAAGTTCAACTGACTTTTGTTGCTAGGTATTGAGTATCCGGAGCTTCTTTTAAAAACTTTCTTACGTCGTAGGTTAGTGATAATACTTTAGATTTCGTATTTTTGATAATAATATTAATAATTAACCACACTAAAAAAACGATACCAAATATTTATGGAAAATGGCGCGCTGGTTTTATTTTTTCCGTTAGCGTTACGCGTGCAGGTGTAAATAAAGGCACTTACTAATTCCATACAGCCATGTCATTACTCCGACTAGTAAATCTGTGGCGCACATTACCGCACTAGTACGGTAATAAAAAGCACACGTGTTTAATATACTGCATTATGAACCTAAAAGCGGTTCAATAAGAGCAAGAATGTTGTAAAAAAAATATGTAAAGGAATGTTAAACATTTTTTTTTAAGTTTGACCGGCAATGCCATAAATATTTACGAACTATTAAAATGCTTATATTTATTAGGTAACTTTAATTATTTTCCGCGGTATTGTCAGAGTGACTGATTTAGCGAACTTCACGGAGATGCATCGTTGCCATGGAAACTGCATTGGCGTGCCATGTGCTTGGGGGAAAGTATTGATCCAGTCAGACCGTAAAATATTTCAACACTAGGTTCTCATAAATGAAGGAGAGGTTTCCAAGAATGTATTTTCGAGGTCGTAGAGTCGCGAACTTGCCATAAACTAAGTCTTTAGGTGTGTTTAACACTACCCTTATGACATCAGACTGCCGCAAATCTTGTTTGCTATATTATTTTAAACGAAGCCGTTGTTTGTTTGAGTAAAAATATATACTAAAAGAATTGTATTTTCATCTATGAGAATAAAACAACACTAAATCCCTAATAGAGGCTTTCTATTACATACTTATTTATAAACTACAAAAAGCGGATTTAATGTCTTAAGGTATTTATTGCTGATTTAGAACTAAAATTATTAAAATTGACCTGTATAAACCAGCTGCCTACATAAACTTATTCTAATTTAATATGAATGTACTTTTAATTGAATTGTGTTGATTATTAATTTAATAATGTAATGAAAAATAATCATTTCATTTGAATTCAGTAAATAGAATTAAATAGCTTACGATATTTGTCTTTATTTTTTTTTATCTTTTAACTTTTATGGCATTATTTAAATTCTACTACTTTATTTTATTTTATTCCATAGTCCATACTAGCTGACCTGCCAGACGTTCTCCTGTCCAAATAATACACACATCAACACGGTCTAGGGATATTTTTAAAAAAGCGAATTACTTTCAATGTGTTAATTATTTATATGACATGTATATATTTAAAAGATACGTTATTTAATATTCTACCATTTTTTAATAATGGTTAAGGTACTTCGATTAAAATTTCAGGATTTTATGGAAAAAAAATGAAGCATAGACGGAAACCGTATATGAATTAACTTTTAATTTATAAGTGAAAACTGAAAAAAATAGAAAAATCATTTAATTTGTGTTTATAAACTTGAAGTTAGTAGTCTGAGAAAAAGTTCATACAAAAGCCCCACTGAAAAAAGAACGTTCAGTTTTTACCGGATTTAAACACTTTCCGGGAAACTTTACCAATTTTTATTTCCATAAAACTTAATTAGGACTACTCGTATTACGAACATTTTAAAACAAATCGTAGCTTTATCGGTCCAGCCGTTCTCAACTGATGCGCTTATCAACGAACAGCATTTCATTTTTATTTATACTAGCTGCCCGCCCCGGTTTCGCACGGGTAGCACTAAGTACTTATCTACGGCGCACCTATCTACCTACCTACCCTAACTACACCTGCCTATTTATTATACAAACCCTGTCCTGAGAATAACGAACATAACAAAATAGTAGATTGTTTGCTTAGGGAGCAAACAACAATTTTTAAGGTGAGAGTGTTTCTTTGAATCCAGAGTGGTGCGAAGGATTCTAGAATATAATCCTGAACGCATCGACGGATTCAAAGTACGTCCCATGAGCTTAAAATAGTGTTGCTCCCGAAGTGAACACTCTACTTTTTATCACCCTCTATGAGAAAAAGAAAACATGTGCGGTCCGATCCCCGTCAGGAACGAAGTTCCTTCTCACGTATGATTTAAAAAAACTCCAAATTTTCACAGCGATTCCTATGTTGAAAAATTTGAAAATTATCGCTGCTGTCATCTTAGATTTACATTTTGACCTCACTATCGGCTTTAGAACCCTCGAAATTAAGAAAGCGACACCCATGATATGACGAGAGCGACCGACCTCGATGTACCTCGACCGACGACATAGAACGACCTCGATGACCGATAGACGACCTCATAATATGACGGGTCGAAAGAATTAGTTATTGGAATCATAATAAGAGTACGGTAGGTATTTGGCTATCGTAGCACGTGGCGGTCTTTAATTAGTACTTAAGCCCTTGGGGAAAAAGCGTTAAATACATAATAACCCGTCAAACGATCGCCTAACAGAAGCCGTTTGCATGTAAGCACTCCGATTATATTTGTTGTCGTTTCGATTGTTTTTTTTCTTATAAACAACCGCAGGTTCATAGGAAATTTGTCGGGTAAAGGGGTGGGATAGCATAGCTACCTGCATGCTCTTCGACAGTCCACCAGCGGGCATGGACAGCAGCCGATGAGGACTCTCGAAGCACTCCCAGACCGCAGACCAGTCCTGTTGACCGCTCGACGAAGATTCGTTGACAGTTGAGGTGGCCCCACTACCCGCTTGACTGTCATCTGTGGAAAATTACAGAATTAGCTAACCCTTTAGAGCAGGTGATGTTAATATAGTCACTTATCCATTCTTCGTATTGTAATTTATTTTAAAGGGATACAGACACAAATCTCAAATACACAAATTTTCAGACATTAATAACAACCTGTTTTAGAAATAAATCACTCAGGCTGCGTGCCGATCGTACCTTCAATGTTAAAATAAACAGTTTGAAGAAGAAAACTCGAAAAGTATCCTACTACTAAAACATAATAAGGAACAGAAAATTTATCTACCTACAAAATAATTATTGTACAAATTTCTAATTTTTGTAAAACACCCACCACACAGTATTGACTTATGTTTTTAGTTTTAATATTCTCATTTAAGTGAATTATTGTATTCATATAAGAATAAATTAATATGCTCTTGCATATTAATTTATTAATTAATTAAAATATTAATATAAAAAAAAACTGTTTTGAAATGAAACTATTGTAACTCGTGCTTGACTTATATTAACGGAGCGAATTTTTAACCCCCGACGACAACAGAGGGTTAAGTTTGACGCCTATTCGTTCTGTGTCAGTGACATAGTAGCTGTTAAACGGATGGTCCAATTTAATTCAGGATTGTTTTATTATTAGAAGACTCTTAGTAGTTTAGCAGTTTCATAAAATTCTGTTCAGTAATTTTGAAGACAATTAGCTCTTTGATTGGTGTAAGGATTTCTGTTATGAAATGGTCATTTTATTTCATTTTCAATCGTCGACTCCATGATCGACTTAGTATTTGGTACACTATATAAAGAAGATAATATATATATTTTTATTCTTTAAAAAGTACAAAAGCGTTACAGAAACAACATTTTTTAGTGAGGTGAATGTACAGAGGCATTTTAATTTAAGACTACGACTCCCAAACTGAGTCATGCTCGTATCTTGGGTAGTCGGTGGTCGGCTGTTTTAGATGTCGTATACATATCACCGCCTTATTTTATGCAAAAATATTACACATAACAATTTTACATCATAAGCTTGTTTACAAAGTAATGTGTATGTTTCGTTTTTAATTATTATTTAAAAATTAAAATTAAAAAAATCAAAGACTAGTTTTATTTTACTATTTTGATAAGTTTCTCAGACTCATCATAACTTAATAACTTTAACCAATTAGATGGAGCAATATTAAAATGAAGATCTGTTCAATCCTAACATTTTATTTAATCGCAGCATGACGCTACTCAATCAAATAAAAAGTTACAGCAGTTCAAACCAAATTGCTACAACACTAGGCCAGGGTCCATACAAATTGCCCCTTGTTCTTTGTTGCTACTGTAATTATGTGGAAACCTTGGCCTGATGGTCAAGGTTTCCGCACTGCACTTTCCATGCATCAATTCCATTCGAAAGTCTGCGGACTAACCAACCAATAGATAACAGCTTACAGCAGACATATCGTGATTGGGCTTATTCAATTGATCTTGAGGAGTAGTTGACTGACAAATTCTGGCGATGGAGTTCGAAAGTGGTTACAGGAACACGGCCCTACTAATAAACGACGTAGACGTTTAAAGGTATGTACCCACACTTTCACTCGTTCAAAGCTATAAACCTATTTTGAATATAATAATTTAAATAGCAAAATTGTTGTGTCTGATGGTAGAAATTTGGGCTTAGTCGATGAATGCCCAATTCGTATAACGCCTAGCGAAATGTTGATCGGAGGTTTTATTTATTTGTAATTTAAGAACTTGTTATCTCGATTGGTAACACCTACTGAAGGTATCCCTTGACCTTTTAATTGTATGCTATCCTGCACAAAGTAAGTGATTCCATAATTCTTTAGAAATATGGTTACTGTATAAGTAAATTGTACGGGTAATAACTATACAGCCGTGGCAACGCTCTGATAAACAATTTAAAATTTACAGTTATTAAATACAATAGTTTATACCAACAAGGTAACATAAAAGCTAGGATGTGCCTTTATAACAACTACATAGAAACGATATGGGCGTGTCTTCATGCACTACTACACTAGCTATTTGCAAAACCGAACGCTTGCATTATGATTGTAGCGTCCCGTTTCAATTGTAGTCACGAAGTTTAAATTGTAGTCACTGAGCAGAGGTACCAGGAGATCAAAGCGAGCAGAATGTATATTCTCTCTACCAATGCGGCCGTTATTTGGCGGGAAAGCTTGGGAAATGCAGCCTGAGACTAGCTCCCCGACTATAAACTTTTAAATTTCACGGGTCGTTGGCAGTTTGAAAGTTAGGTTTGAACCTCTGAACGGTATTTGAATACTGAAAAATGGGTTCACTATGATTAATAGATTATACAAACTCATCGCCAAGCCGAGAGTCACATTTTTCCCGCATTGCATTTTTTTTAGCGAAGAATAATATTCGCCGACACAATTAGAGCTGAGCGAAAATTCGACTGTCCCAGGCATTGGGAGAATTGGTACAAGTCGATAGTTTCTATTAGCAAAACAGTGACATCTACTGAAATTCTTGGTTCGTATGGAAAATGTTGACAATACCGTCTCCAGTAGCGGCCTCTGAGGCGTCGCTTTGTTCTGTGCATGCACTTTACTTTGAGCAATTTATTTTAGGTACTACAACTGCTCCCAAAACATCGTCTGGAATCCAGCATGACCTAGAAACAAAAATTAGAAGACACGACATGTCATCCACCAACCCGCACTGGGCCCGCTCCCGAGCCCAGTGCGGGTTGGTGGATGACATTTCGTCGAACGGCGCGGGTGGCGGGAGCGGATGCGGGGAGCGGCGCGGGTGGCGGGAGTGGATGCGAGAAGGGCGGTAACGCATATTCCTACTCATGCGTTTCAGCGTAAACGCGTAGTAGCATCATCATGTCTAAGTTTATAGAAACGATTTTATTTTCCAAATGCCATCGTCCAGACTTAAATAAAGATAGATTACAAAAAAAGGCGAATTTTATATTCTATATGCAAGTTTACAAAATTATGAGTTTGTACACTAAGCGTCACAAATGGATATGAAATAAAAGTGGCCTCAATAAGTGTAAGTATTTCTAGCAGCTTGCTGAATTGCATTTTTTATCACGGCATAAGCACATTTTAATTATGATACCGATAAAACATAAATCTTATAAAAGGAACTGCTGTGCCCGTTCAGTGAACAAACGCTGCCAAACGCTCGCCATCATTGCCAGCTGCGTACAGAACAAGGGTAAGTTCAAAATGTGGTATCTTTTTGAATCTGTAGTAAGTAAGTCCTTTTTAAAATTATGAATGAAATGAACAAGTCGTTCTAGCAACTAGGGGCAGCGAATTTTAAAGTACCACGGAATGCAGCAATTCTGTGCAATGAGGCTAACATGAGGTACGAAGATGCTTTGGTTTTAATCCTGTTAATATCGCGACAGTTTCTTATATAAATAATCTGGTTTCTTTGTGGGAACAGTGCCAAAGAGTAGGGTAGCCAGGTGCAGCTTTCTGCTTGCTGACATTCTCTTCAAATTACCCTTATTTAAAACACGCACAGTATTCTCACGCTTTTTAGGCGGTGCTAGATGGCGCCTGATAAGCAATAAATTATTGACATTAATACACAATCTGTAGTTATGTCAACAGTTGTCAAAGGTTGTAAATTGACACCTTTTGGAGGTACCGGTGGCACCAAAAAACTAACAAGTAAATTCAAAGTAATAAAGTTAGTAAAATTGAAAATTGTTTTTTGCGGATTTCACAATCAAACTGCGGTTAAGTTCTTTTGCAAATCATCACACACTTAAGGGACACTACAGTGGTAATGTAAACACGAATTTTACTCGGAATTTAATGGTTTTTTATTTTATAACAGTGCTGACACGAACAGCTGATGCGTGCCGTAATCCGTCCGTGACGTCACTCCTAATGGTAAAGGTACTCTAATCTCAGTAGGTTCAATACAGTCTCATAATCCCATAACAGTGGAACACACTTGTTCGGGTTGGCATTAATCGACACATCCCGGCGATAAAATCGAATAAATTATGTAGACATGTCCGAGAAAAGCCAGTCGGCTTAACTCGAGTTGTGCCATGCCGGACCAGAGCCAGATTCAGCGAGGGTTCATGCCGAAAACGGAGTTTATCAAATTTATACAAAGTGGGACAAAAGTAATGTCATGATTTGTATTGACTGCCACTTTGTTGGAAATAAAAAAGAATTGAGCCCTTTTTTCACGGAAACATTATTTAAAGGTATAATATTGAAGACATGAAGTCAAAAAAATAATATCGGCCAAATGACCACCTTCTCACTTCACTTTCTCTTGACTTGCAAGGTTTATGGTGGTAAACGCGAGATTTCAAAAAGTCCCAAAGAAAGAAGTCTGGTGCCGTCAGAACTGGCGATCTGGCCAGCCAGTTCAAATAGCAAAACGAGAAATTATATAGCCTCGAAATTGATGTTTCAAAATCTCCGTCATTCCTTGAGTTGTGAGTATGGCTCTATTGCATTGTCAACTAATTTTCAATCTGTCTACAACATAAGTGTCTAACCACAATGACAATATGACGCCAATCGCTAAAAATAATGGCATATTCACATTATGACATTACGTGCACATACCACCCTGTATGTGTCCTTCATGCCCGACTCAACCCGAGAGAAGAAAACTAAATAATTTTTAATAACTTCATCCACCCAATAAAAAATTACCGTCACTAATCAATTAATAAATAATGTTTTGCAATAATGTAGTTCTAATGTCAACAACATGTTGTCAAATACGTTGAGTTAAAAGGTATGTCATAGGCAGAAAGACAGGTTTTGTAGATCTTAAGTATTAATGTTGTCGACGTCCATTGCAGCTTTGCAGCCAAATACAAGCCACGTGAAGCTGCATCGAGGCTAAAGTGCATTGAAGGCATAAGACATACTAGGAAACAATAAGCACTAAGTAGTCTAGCCAGCAACTACAAGCACACCCCCACCATACTTACACGTTGCACACATTCGTAAAGAGTTGGGGGTAGGAAGTTTCAGTGCATTGTGGGAGGGGGGGTGGCCAGTGTTGCATGAAACTTCATGGAATGAGGTGAGGAGAGAACAAAAGCTCGACCGGTTGCGGTTAAAATAAGCGAATTGCCACCCAATTTCTCACTTCATAGATGTGTATGAGGAAGATGAAATAGTGTTATTTTCCATCATCAAAAAAATTACAGTATTATCATAACACAAAATAATGCAACCAATTTAATTTCAAATATTTACAATAACATAACACTAAACAGTAATTATTATGGTGACTGCGAAAAATATCCCCAAACCTCTATCGGCAGAACAGGCTATCTTTAAAAAAGCAGCGGCGTCGTGGATCGGGTGTTTAACGTACAGTTGCTCAATTGTTTCCCTCATTCTGCAAATCGCTTTATTTCACATGATAAAAATCATTGTTCTAAAATAATTGGGAAACTTTCAAGGAAACACGACTGGTGATCGATAGATCGAAAGTTGCTGCATTTCACAAATCCGTCTTCGGATACGATCATCAACTTAACTTTTTAGGGTTCCGTACCTCAAAAGGAAAAACCGGGACCTTTATAGGATCACTTCGTTGTCCGTCAGTCTGTCAAGACCCATTTTCTCAGGAACGCGCGGAGGTGTCAACTTGATATTAATATCAAATACGTATACCTATGTTCCCTTGGAGCTCTAAATAAATCAAGCTTCTAAGTCAACGCAATAAAAAATACAGCCATTTATGTGATATATTTTGATACTAGCAAATAAATCAAAACCTACAACTACGTGTTCCCGTTGACACAAGTAAAGGACAAAGTCATTAATCAAAATCAAAATCATTAATCAAATCAAAATTGATAATTTGTAGTTTTATCACATAAAAAAATATTTTTTTGCGATTACAAACTAATATTTGCAGTTGGAGAATTGACCGTAACTTATATCGATGTATAGAACATGGGAGAACATGTTTCTCTACTACTAAGTTAAGTTTGTTCTTGGGATAAATTCAACCCCAACTATTGTGCGTAGTCCGACATGCACTTGGTTGGTTTTTACCTTGTCAATTAAAAAACAAAAGAACAGTTTAGAGAACGAGGTTGACAAATATCCGCTGTACTCCGTTACTAGTTCCATTGCTGTCATTTCATCTTCGTACAACGACGAAGCCATTGTACGCACAGAAAATGCATTAGTTCTACCAGGAAACTATAAAAACTAGGACGTGTATCGAATCGCACAGTCTAGACATATTGAAGAAAACATACATTCTTTCCTACCAATATATGTGGTTTTCTGTATGTACACATAGGTATCCAAGTTGCAACAAGATAGGCAAAGAACCTAGAAACCTTATTTCGTGCATATTGCACCCCATTGTATAAATACGTCCAGTCTGTGGGTAGATTACACTCAGAAATCGCACAATACAATTTTACAATAGCACCCATCGCATCTCGTAATAATGCATTTCGGGTGTTGATGGGGCTGTTCCGCTTCCGTAACGCATCAAAGATGTTTGCTAAAGCTAGTGTCAACTGCTTCTACGCTACGATGCGAAAAAGAAGCGTCAACATTAAACTGCAGTGAATCGCGAGCAGACTGGACAATTTGTGTGTGAATTGCTGCTACAAGTCAACATCGGTGTTGTTACTTGTTGATTAAATATAAATTATAAGGTGTACAATATATTAATAAGCGATACATTGAGCATACTAACAACAACAACTAACAGGCTGTTGCTGGTCTGGTCAATGTATTGCTGCGGCGGACTCCGGTAGCTTGTCTCTAACATCAGAAATAAAACTACTACCGGAAGACGTAGGTGATCTTAAATATCACCTCAAAACGTTTACTGAACACTTTACACTGTGTAACAGTCGCCTTGAACTGTCTGAGGCTAGCTTGGCTTGTGCAGAAGCCAAAATTCAAGCTCTTGAAGACCAAGTATGTGAAATCCTGTACTTAAAGTCCACAATTCAACAATTCGGTGAATAAGTACTGTCACACGCCCAAGCTTACATGAAAAACCAAGTCGCAATATTATGCATAAACGAAACTGCCAACGAAAAACCCGTTCACATCATTCTCACAGCGGCTGTAAAAGTTGGCATAAATCTCGAAGACTCCGCTCTAGCATACATTACTAGAGCTGGGCCAAGCAACAGCGACAACACTGAGAACACTCATGGTGTTCTCAGTATTGTCGCTGTGGAAAAACAACCCCGTCTTCTGGTTGGCTGGTAGTTAAGTTTCTGCGTCGCAACAAATGGAATGAATTTCTACGCGCAGGGAAAACAAGATGTAACCTCGCTAGTGATGATCTTGACATACCTCGTACTTTCAGGACTATATACTTCAACGAGCGACTGATAAAAGAAAACCGGCAGTTATTTCGAGCAGCAAAGGCACACGCCAAGGCACTCCTTGGCACGTGGCTTTGCTACAAGTATTTCTGGATCAAAATTGGAACTGTCAATATTCGCAAGCTAGAAAGAAATCCTACCATCACTTTAAGGTAACCAGCATGATTTATCGCGCCACTGCCCCACCTCGACTGTACAAACAGAACTTTAGCAAGCTAGAGCTGTCCTTAGTAAGCTCCTGTTATGTTTCTCAAAATACTTTTATATTTTCATACGAATACATCCAAATAATGAATTCGTTAGAATGAATCTGAAGAATCGTCACAACGAATGCTACGCTAGTGAGTATGTACCGGATCATAGTCGAAGAGCTATGTATTTTTATGAATAGTCCTCCTAACCGAATTTCGGCCATGGCGGCCAATCTCAGCAGACACTAGCAATCGACGCGGGAAATAGACAGAAAAATATGTTTATTTTTCACAGAAACACGTGCATACAAAAGGACAAGAGTAATTATGCAGAAAACAAAATAGATCAATATATAAATATTAATATAAACAACAGAAATAGATGGCAGCTGCACGTCATCGAGTGCACAACTGTGTGGTGCAGACACGGGTGCACGAGGACGCACTCCCTCTTTCTCTTTCATGGACCGATGGGACGACAATCCAACATGTCCACAGACAGAGACGCAGGACCAAATGCTAAACGTGCTTTCCGACGCATGGGAGTATCACACCGCCAACTTCCAAACTAACCGGGCAGTTTCTGAGAAATTTCTAATGGAAAAACTCAATAGCACTTTGTCAGACATGGAAATCGAACTTAGGACCCCCACGCTCAGCTCGCGATCGCATAAACAACTATTTAATTATAATCCATCGAAGCGTAAGGCATAAGGTACTAGGATATAATGAACACTAGGATGTAGATCATACATGCATTCGACTCTTCCAAATGCATGTATGAGTTCGCTTGCCCTGAACTTGACAATAACTATAATAAAAATATGTATTATGCAAGAACGAGTGCAAATAGGACAATGACTGTCCGTCACTCTCATGTAGAATTTCAACAAGATAAAGTTTGTCATCGCGTAATGTTTTTCAATTCAATAGTAGATTGTTATACAGGGGATGAAAGGGAACTTACTCGAACTATTGGCACCCTTATGCATACCCATCTCGTGCCTAAATAGGTATTTCACCCGAGGTAAACACTCTGCTTTTCATTTCGAATCAAAACCTAATTAGTTAAACAAATCCATATCTGAATCTGATGAACTCATCTGTATACGTAAATAGTTAGCACTCGACAAAACAATAAAGATCGAATTGCCGCTTTCCCGACTTTTTTATGTTTCTTTTTCTTTGGCATTCTACCAGCCAGTATTTTTTATCATTGATAATGGTTAGCTCAAATCTATGTAAATTAAATAATAATTTAGTGAAAAGTAAATTATAAGTACTAAGTCTACTAAGTTACAGAAGTGTTGATAATATTTTTTTATTACAATTTTACGCCGTGATATAACAGAGTGGCTGTATAAAAAGTTGGCATGGACATGGCTTGCATATTTTTTAAATTTCATCACTCTGATCAGGAAACTTCAAGCAGACTTTCCAAGTATGAGAAATGAAAAGTTCATTTACCTAAAAAATCTACTTTTGAAATGCAAATTAGCTCTAGTCAGACTGACAGAGCTGACCTGTACCCTAATTACTTAATAAACGATCAATCGGAATTTCAGTCGTTTTGAAACAAATTTATCGTAATCGCTTACGAAAATGTGTTGCGTAATTAGATAGCTGCTCAATCTAGCAGTGTTTTTCTCCTTAGACCCTCCGACTGTAAAACAACTGGGCTCCCCATGCCCTAGGAGCACTGTATTGTTTATCCGGCTGGTATACGCAACTCCACGTCCAAGGCGCATGCTTGGCCTTAGGACTAGAAGGTATTTCGAAACCACTCTCTAAAAAAACACTACTGTAGTTTACATCGTAGTTCTATAACTACCGTCAAATTTTCTTGACTGTGAGTCTACTTCATTCGTTTTTTTAAGATTCCATAGTTTAACTTATAGTTTCGAAACTTTTTGGTTTTTGGTTCAGGTACTCTGTCTGTTCGTCTATCTGTCACAGTGCTGTATATTTTTAACCGTAACAGCCGGTCTATTCTGTAACATCTCACGGTGAAAACTTAGGTGAAGTGAGCGTGAAGTGAGCTGTCATTCCACCTCCTGCTAGTGACTGACAGCTCACTCCGAGCTCACTTCACCTAAGTTTTCACGGTGAGATGGTTACAGAATAGCACTGCAGGTACCCAGTGGATTTTTCTCTAGCAGTCGGAGGCATCTTTTTAAATCGCCGCCCGCAACTGTTGAACGTGCCTGTGACTAGAACCAATCTAATGGCGAAAGCACCCCTCACCCGAACAATCCGGGTGGTGAATGAAGTCCATGAGAGACTGGATATTTTTGCGTGCGCTTTGAATGAATTCGCAAGGGTTCTATTGAATGTAGTTAGTTATGTAAGGTAATTCTAGTAAAACATTATGTTTGTTGTTATTTGTTATTTGTTGTTAGGTATCTAAGGATAAATAAGTCATTGTTTTATTTTTAAGTTAAATAATATTGTTAGTATGTAAGTAAATAGTATATAGATTTTTTAACTGTTAGCTGAGTAAGTACTACACTGTCGCATTGGGTTTAGGCCTGCAATGATAGATGTAGGGAAATAAATAAATAAATAAATAATAAATAAATTTCACAATACAGAATTATCGCCTTCGACTGCATGAGATTGTTTACAGTAGTATTAAGTGGGATTGGAGACAGAAATAGGTCATTTTGTTTCCAACTTTTTAGAAGTTCACTTTTAACGCAGTCGGGATTTTGATTTGTTAAATTTACTTGATTTATTTCACACTTTATAGTTAGTATTATTTTTCTCTCACTGTATTAACGCTTTAGGTAATGGTCGTTAAAATTATCTTTTAAAGCAGTAAAATTCTGAAGTTGTCAATTTAAAGATCAGAAAGTCTCGATTTTAAGAATTGAATTCATCATCAGTCTCCTGCCAATAACTAATTATTTGGGGTCGGCACAACATGTCTGTTTCAAACAGACAAACCAAAAAAAAAATGTTTTATATTATATAATTATAATTAAAAAAATCATTGTTATATTATACTAATTATTATTCACGTTATTAAGACCGATATATTATATGAGTACATAAGAACTTTATCACAGCTTTTTTATAAGTTTAAGTAAGAATGGTTGCGAACCAACTTCGTAAATAGTTACTGAAAATAAAAAACGATTAGAAAAACCTATTAAAGATGATTTGCAAAGACCCATTCAAAGACATGAATCGCCCATTTTCCTTTTTTCTTTTTCTCAACATGGTCTCTGGTTGTTAATGAATTTTAATTACTGTCAGGTCTTTAGTGGCACTCACAAGATTAAGACAAATCGAATTGACGTAAGAATCATCAAAATCGGCCCACGCGTTTGGTCTCTAGAGAGCCACATTGGAAGAAACATACTTATATAATATAGGCTGATGAACACATTACCCTCCTTTGTTAAAAAGAAGCTTAACTATATAGTAGTTCTAGTGGTTCAGAATACATAGTGTCGCGCACTATGTATTCTAACTCGCGGACTCGCTCTATTAAAACGCGTGGGCCAATTTTGAAAATTTTTATGTCAACGGATTTGTCTTAATCTTGTGAGTGTCACTAAAGAAAACTCGGACTAAGTAAGTCGGTTTTTAAAATTTTCTACAATAATGTAGAAAATTTATATCTTCATCTATATACTCGTATTTATAAACTAAGTTGTTCTTGTAAACTAAGTCCCGAGTTTCCATGCGGTTTTCACCATCACTTAGATAATTTATTACGTAAGTTCTATGTGTATAATACATTAATATTAAAATGACTTAATAATAGTAATTGTTCTGCAAACAGTAGACCTCGCGAGCACAAAGTTTTTTGCAATAATTAATATACCACTAAAGTTATTTCAAACGGGATATTTACCATGTTTCATGGTTTTAATAATATGCTGAATATCCCGTTTTAAATAACTTCAGTAGTGAAAATAACCATGTCAGTTTAAAATCCTATAATGATATACCGATCCAGCTTAAAAAAAAACCCGTCTGCGGCAGTAGACTACTAAAAAGCATAATTATGGTGAAAAGACGATCATTAAACTAACCCACAACTAACCAACTACTATCTGTTAAACAGAAGACTTTTATTTTGAAGTTCCAGGTGCTCCATCAATAAAAAACCTAGTAGTTAAAGGGCCAATTCCACTGATATAAATCTAAAAGTGAGCAATTTTGCGGAGCTATTCTGCTGATCACGCTGACGACGATGCTCATCAAATCGTCAGAATTTTTTTATGAGACCAATTTAAAGTTACTACCTTTCAAACAAAAAAGAACCATCGAGATCGGATCTCATAAGGCGGAGATATCCAGTATCGCTGAGGAATCCCTTTTTGCCCCTTTTTGGAGAAAGTACCCTTCCAATCAAAAATCCCAATAAACAAAAAAAATATTACGTCATAAAACCTGTATACCAAGTTTCGTCCAGATTGTTTGTAAAATACGACCTGTAGAGGAGTACGAACAAACTAGCACACCAAAGCAAATTTTTGCCAGACTTCAAGCAGAGAAGGTTCGCTCGCTTCGCTCGCTCGGTCTAAAAAAACTCGATGTTTTTGTCAAGTCTTTAAAACCGTGTGAAGCAGGGGTGGGTAGTTAGTTATATTAATAAAGGTGTTCTCACCACAGAAGAAAACGAATTGATACTCTCAAATCAGAGTGGCTTATTAATAATGACCTGCTTTTAGCAGAGCCTTATAAACTGCCATGAAGTTTTTCAGCAAAGTTCGGTATTTGTGCATTAATGGTACTAGGAACACTTAAGTAAACAAGAGCCCAGATACATCCTATATGCACACGATGGAACCTTATTACTAGGTATTAGGTGTCAAAATCGAGAGGAGTCTTAACGAATAAAATGCAATATATTTGAATACGGAGAGTATGCATGTTGTGTGCTCCTAGAGGTATTTTATGTCGGGTACATTGAGTGGCCCTTTGTAAAATGACTAAAATGTCACGATGTATATCAATATTTTTTAAATTAATGTTTAGTAGTCATTGGATACATGAAGTGGTCTGCTTTTGTAAGACGAATAAAATGTCACGGTGCATAATCAACAAATATTAAAAACACCGTATCATAAGGTATTTTATTCAAATATGGGCGATTTTCTGCATCTGCAAAAAATAATTTTGTAATTCACAGTATCATTATGAAACACAAATTTATCTACGCGATTTTCAAAATTTGTGATGAATAAGTATTGCATTTAACTGAACTAAAAAACAGGCCAAGTGCGAGTCCACTCGCACATGAAGGATTCCGTACCACCGTAAAAGATATGTTACTTGTATGACCTAGGACCCTAGGTTGTAAGACCTAAAAGAAACGTATTTTTCGGATTTTTTTTGCTAAATATTGTACGGTTGTATGGAACCTTTCGTATGCCAGTTCGACTCGCACTTGGCCAGTTTTTATTTCAGAGCCTGTGAATTCGTTTATTTGTTGCCCTATAATACATTTTTTCAGCTTTACATGTGTTAATTTAAGCTGTAAAAGTTTTATAGCTGCACAACTTTGTTTGTCTCCGTGAATACCGTTGCCAAGTAAATAGGTACGCAGTAAAGAAACTGCGCTATACACGAAACATGAATGTGAATCGGCGTTTTTTTAAATTATTTTATAGAAAACTACCTCGTTTATCTAGTCGCAAGCGCTACTGCTGAACATGCGTCATGGGTTCGATTCCCAGGTCGGACTTTTTAAAGATCGCTTTAAGCGATAAGACCGCCCATTGTGTCATCCTATGTAAAATTTCTAAATTTATGTCTGTAATTTGTAAAGAGTATTCTATCTACTGGGTTTTTCTATCTGAAATGTCTACGTAGCAGACGTAGTCTGGATTTATGCCCGGTTGCTGGTAATAGGCTCGCCCTCTATTACATGAGACATAAACACAACTGGCGAAATGTGGGTGTCCTATAGGTACACCTCTGCTGAACCCTCCGGGGATTACAGGCGTGATGTTATTTTATGTTGATAGAAAACGAAACTGGTTGGGGTATATGTTGATCTATTTTTCTGCGGTACCTGAGACTGACTTAATCAACTAAAAACATTTTGCGTTAAAAGTCTTAGATCTGATGTTGAATCAGACTGCACTCCGCTATCTCTACTTAAGGTCAGGTTCGACACGTCTTCCCTACAAATCCCTCATTTGAAAAAAATTACACATTTTGCATATGCATAAGTTTTATTGTCCCAGTTCGATTATTATTGAATCAGCATATGCATTATATTGGGGGTTAACAGAACGCCATCGGCTACAATCCTTAAATACTACTTTTGCTTCGTTTACGTTCAATTAGAATTATAATAATTAAAATCGTCAATAAAACTCATTTCATTGAGTGACTATTTCATGAAATTATCACATTTGAGATCGATTCTTTAGGTATTGATTTTAATAGTGTACTACCTGACACTGACGTAATCAACTAAATACCTCAAACTATTCACATCACATTATAGCATACTTGGCAATGTACCTACTCCGTGAAGTACGTAGATTTTCGCGAAAACTGAAACATTTACATTAGTTTAGTCTTCTTAGATCATAATAAACTAGTTAATAAAATACAAGAAACAAATTCATTAAAGGGTGTGTATTTGCAGTACTATATAGTATTTTTTTCTACATTAAGTTTGTAGCTATATAAATTAACAAGCTGCTGAATGGCAACGTCGCATTCGCCACGTGCTCAAATATACCGGTAGAAATCTCCCTATAGGCTTTTTGGATGTTGGCGCACGAGGATAACAGAACTAACTAAGACATCTGTAATTATAACAAAACGTTGGCTATACACGGCAAAGTAACGAATGAATTCGTTACTTTGCCGTGTATTATCATCACTTCCCAGAATTTGATCCTTATTGACAACACCATCGGAAGGTATATAAGGTATATTTATACGGGCTGTTTCTTTTAAAAATCAAGGAGTTCGATTACTAAATAGAGAAATTGTTTTTATCGAAATCAGGCCCAAGACCTTTAAGTATTTTTCGCTAATCCCTATAGTCTCGGATTTGACCATCCATGCTGATTTGAAACATTTCATCTGTACACTCATCAAAAAAACTTTGCGATCAGTTTGAAAAATGGAAATCTTTTTTGTTACGGTAGACTATTTTATCATTTTTTCTTCTTTTTAGATTCTCTACTTAAAAATATGAACTAGAATATAAAATAAATAACAAACTCAATTGTTTTTCCATATAAAAATAAATTCAGTCCAAGCTTACGCTAATTTAGAAATCTGACTCAGTTAATTTTAACGGATTTATTATATTTTTCGAGGAAAGTTGTTATTGATAAAATGCCAATAGGATTATCAGAAGTTTTACGAGCAAGAATTGTAACTTTGAGGGAAGAAGGATATTCCAAGAGATAAATAGCACGCAGAGTTGCTGTATCCCAATCCTGTGTCGTAGCCACGTTACATAGGTACCACGGCATGGATAATTTAGCTGACCGACCCCGCTGTGGTCGCCCGACTGTTCTGACTGCTGCTCAGAAGCGCTATATCAGATTGCTGGCAGCCCGCAACCCAATAATGAACGCCACTACAATAAAAGCAGAAGTGCGGGGCGCCTCTGGACTTGAAGTTAGTATTCAGACCATTCGGAATTGTTTACACCAGGCTGGACTACGAGCATGAAGGTCTTAGCGAGCACCTCTGAATTCACGGCAACATCAGCGACGGAGATGCAGTGCTCCGACAAAATGAAGAAGATGAGGAGAAAATCATTAGGTAAAACTGTCTCTTCGTTGACGAATCGCGAATCAGTACTATATTGTTATAAAAAAACTTAAAAAGGTTTATTTTTTTAATTTCAAACAGTGTATTTCTATTTAAAAAAAGATATAATGTAAAGACTTTTTCTTGATAAAGTTAAATTTAAAAAATATATCAGGTTTTCTAGTGATCAAAAACTTTTTTTGATGTGTGTATATACAGACGGATTGATAACCTCCCCTTCTTTTAGAAGTCGGTCAAAAATAAATTTGTATCTCATAGTCTTTTATTTAATCTAGTTAACTTGTAGCTGACGGCCTAAGCAGAAGCGTTGAGGGTTATTTAACAAAACTTATAAAAACGAACTACCACTAAGAATTAGGGGCTTTATGCAGAGGCTCGTAGTTACAAAAAAACCTTGAATACAAAAGTATTACGACGTAAACAAGGCGTTTTAGTCCATTTTTTTAATTTTAGTTATTGTGGTTTTCCATCTTTGCCAGCTTTATCAAACAGTTGCCGGGCACCTCTGAATATTTTCTTAAATGTTGATAGCTCCTTGGATAGCCCATAAGATGAGGATGCTTTTCAAATAATGAGTTCGCTTAGTGACATAAAAAAATGTTGAAATAATCAACTCTGTTTATGATGTACTCTGACGATGTTCTAATTTTGCTACTTAACTTTTAATAATTACTTTCAAGTATTTGATATTTTCAAATATCTGAATACCGAAAAATCTTCACAAAACGATCAGTTTTAAATTCAAATAGCAATCAAAGCTATTCGATTCGTTGATTTAGAGATAAATGGAAAATCATGAACACTTTTGGGTACTTTCCTAGATCAATGTTTTACTGTACGTTTGCACTGGCGAAACATTCACATAAAAACATGTTGAAATCTCTATTTTCTGTCAATGTTTGACAAGAAATAGAAATTGCAATTGTCAAAACGCTCCATCAATTCGTCAGATATTTATTTATTCACTATCAGGATAGGCTATTATATTGTATGAAATAACTTTTATTCGCCCGGAATATCCTTTTAAAAATTGTCCAAATCTCAGTTTTCAAACTCGTCAGATTTAGGGAAAGCCCACAATTTCTCCATCAGATTTGATTTGGCCGCACACAATCATACCAAAATCAAAGGCTCTGACGATAACTTTATTTTTGGCCCAATTTGACACGGTTGGCGCAGTGGTTAAGCGATTGACTGCTGCGCTGCGTGTCGCGGGTTCGATTCCCGCACGGAACAAATATTTGTATGACCTACAAGTAGTTGTTCCGGGTCTGGCTGTTTGTGTATGTGAGTATAAATGTTTGTAAACGCACCCACGATACAGGAGAAATTCCTAGTGTGGGGCAACGTTTTTTAAAAAGAAAAAAAAAAAAAAAAAATCGAAACCTGAAAGTGGACCCCTGACCACGGGGCTTTCTCTAAAACTTTTCAAATATATTTTTGGTGTTCTCTCGTCATGCCACACACCTAGTCAGCTTCCAACTTTTCGCCCTACATATGCTTGCTCAAAAACCCTCCGGGCTCCCCTACCATCTGTGACATGACTTGAATGTATGGGTTAATCCGGCAGCAGAAGTGCTACGCAAATTAAAATGCAAATGGCACCATGCAAGCTACAATGTAGCTCTAACCCACCAGGATCTCATGAACACTAAGAAGTAAGTTATATCAGGTATATGATTTTCAATGAATCAGGAAATGTGGGACGTATACCTATCTCTTTCACTCTTGATAAAGTGCGCCCTTCAACTAGAGAAGAGCTGTAGTAACCATTTCTGCAGCTGGCAAAACCGAACCACTCGGCAACTCTAGTGAAAGAGCCGACATTAAATTATCCTTGGTCTTTATCCGATCGGAGACTATCAAGACTCATACGAGTCAATTTCTGAAGTTTTTGGACTAGGACATCATAATAATTAGAATACATACGTAGGCACTAGCTAAGACTACCTAATTTTATATTTCATTCAGCAGGAAAACCAACAAATATAGACCGAGTATGTGTCTCAAAGTCTTGAACAGAAAATACAAAATTGCTAATTGAGACTGGGATTGGGTTGGGTATATCAAGAACGTATACTATTATTATTATTATTTTTTACTGACAAGTATTTTTATTCTAATTTAGTTTATTATTCATGTCACTGTTAGTACGGTTAGTAAAAAGCAAGACCCCTGTTTAAAAAATATTTAATAATTATAATTTTTTGTACATTTGTAGTAAAATACCACCAATATTTACATGAATTATTCACTCCTTATCTGAGGTTTGAGATAAATTTATTCTCATAAGACTACAATAATTCACTTACATGAGAATATTAAAATCTAACAATCGCAAACGCATTAATGAATACAGAGTTTGAGTAAAAATTACTTAGAATTAGTCATCAGTAAAAATCGCTTGTGCATAGATTAGTTACATAGGCCAGCATTATGATCGAATAATTTTACCTTGAAATCAGAAGAATGAACACTAATACACTCTAAATATAGCAGATAGTTAAATCCTTATGACGCATAAAATGAACCCTCACTTATAATATATATTCGGAGTCCCTTGAATACCACAGGTACGTCCAATTTTTAAAAATTATTTTACGTATCTCGGAACACGCAAACATGCTTCTTCTATAAGGACTCTGCTATGACTAAAGTGAACAAAATGCTCTCATGCTCATGGTAACTCGTGGATGCTTTATCCTATTCTCTCTTCAGACAGTTATATATTGCTTATTCGGTTTGCATGTACTAGGGGTTTCCGTAGCTGGGTTGGGATCAGTTGGCTGGCATTTTCTCTACTTAATTCACGGCCGCGAATAACTTTTGCAATACAACTAGCTGCCAGGAGCCGGTTATTTACCTCTGTATATCAATGTGGACTAAATCATTTTTACCTTGTGGCAATTAATCATTTTTACCTTCGCGTGTGTTACAAATATTTTAACTCACCTTCAGCGATAAGAAACTCGAAGTCAGGGTTGATTTCAGTTGGCTTGATTTGCTGAGCCGCTTTCTTTACCAAGTCCAAAACTTCTTCAACGGCCTCCTCTACCATGAGACTCTTGCGGTTGAGCTCTACGCACGCATTGCTAAAAAGTAATATGGTGAGGTAAGTTTGTGAGTATAATTAACAAGCGTCTTCAAATGCGTTCTGATGAAATTAACTTTAAACCGCCTGTTGGATACTTATTAACATGACGCTTGACATCAAAATTATTGATGTAGAAATCACCCTCTAAAGCTACTGCTGATCGAAGAATAACCTCTAATTCCCAAATTGGTAGAAAATTTAACTTATCTGATGTCAAAACAAGTATTGATTTTAGTTCCGTATACGAGGGGTTCAATTCAGTTCAATATTTCTCCAACCAAAGTACTAGCATAACAGAATAAGCTGAAGATGTACGAAAAAGGTGTTTGTTAAAGTACTATTCCGTACCCAACCGCATGAGTAAACTGCAGGTGACGTGTCGCCACGACACGACTGGTTTCTATGAATTTCTATGAAATACCTTCCGTAGCTAGCGACACGTCGTTGGTAGCTACGGGCGAGTGACAGGCGACACGTGCAGTCCGACCGCAGACCAGTAGTGCCGCCAACGCTCGAGCGATAACATGTTTTTTTTATCTTCTATCGAAGAGAATTGTACCTTGAGACAAGCATCAGTATCAATTGTAAGTTACTGTAGCTCTTCCAGAAGTAAAGCAAAGACTGGAATACGGGCTGCTGCCGCCTGCGGTCAGGTTCGGAATCATGACTGCAGTCGCACGTGACGCCGCAACGTGTCGCCGCGACATGATGCCGCGACACGTCGCGTGCAGTTCCTGCCTGCTGTCGGATACGGAATGGTACCTTTATTTTAACAGAAAATTGATGAAAGTGTTCAATGAATCTGCCTGATTGAGGTGTATTGCACGTTTGTTTGCATTATTATTGAATATAATATATTATATTATACAATTATGGCTCGAGAGCCAGACAACCGCAGTGTTTAGTTATGGTTGCATTACTACCTATTTGTTTGCTTTCGCTACGGCTAGTTGAACTGTGATATTTACCTACACTTGCGAAAGTTTTATTTTGTTTTCGTGATTAGGTAAAAATTAAATTAACGAAGGAAGATAATTTCAAAGACAAATGGAAAAAATGGTTAACGTGATTATAAATTAGAATTACAGTTTTAACTATTCCAATAATCAAATCAAAGCACTCAATTTGTAAGTACATACTACAAATTGGAACGCACAGGTACGTTTTCTGACCCATTTGTTTATATTTTCATCAAATACGTTTGATAATACGTATAATAAAATAATTAATTGAATGTTTCTATCTTTATATTTATATACCTACTTACAAACAAAATTATAGTACACAAACGTAATTCACAAATAAAATTACGTTTTTTAATCTCCGTAAGATTGTAGGCACCGTTAGTTTCTTTCTATCTAGCGAGACTATAAAATATCTAAAACTTGTGAGCTGTTACAATAAAACGCATTCATTTTCGGTAGCTTATAATCTATCAATGTCAAATCGTCTAATTGTGAAAGAACCTGCACTTATCGACAGGTTTCATCATCAGTCCGATTTAATGACCTGTAAAGGACATCGCTCATTATAGCAACACCGCCCGGATACGGCAAATAACTTGCCATTCAAGTTAAGATTTTAAATAATACAGAATAGTGGACGGCTCGCGGGCAGTAGGTGACCAGTGAGCCGTAACACGTTGCGCCGACAGCACGTTTCAGCCCGCTCCCCGGCGAAGAAACGCCTGCAGGTGGAATGCGCGGCGTCTCGCCGTCCGCGCTGTGACGCCTCGCCGCCCATGAACAACAAGCTGA
This sequence comes from Xanthia icteritia, assembly GCA_949128155.2. Classification (NCBI taxonomy): domain Eukaryota; kingdom Metazoa; phylum Arthropoda; class Insecta; order Lepidoptera; family Noctuidae; genus Xanthia; species Xanthia icteritia. The sequence continues at coordinate 19,807,637 of OX421931.1, forward strand.
CACCTCACCGGTGGCGTGCCAACAGCAAGCGGTGGCCTTGCTAACGGCGCGTTGGTGACTAACGGTCGCCTTGCTTACGGTGCGTTGGCGACTAGCGGTCGCCTTTTGCTCACGGCGCGTTGGCGACTAGCGGTCGCCTTGCTAACGGCGCGTTGGTGACTAACGGTCGCCTTGCTTACGGTGCGTTGGCGACTAGCGGTCGCCTTTTGCTCACGGCGCGTTGGCGACTAGCGGTCGCCTTGCTAACGGCGCGTTGGTGACTAACGGTCGCCTTGCTTACGGTGCGTTGGCGACTAGCGGTCGCCTTTTGCTCACGGCGCGTTGGCGACTAGCGGTCGCCTTGCTAACGGCGCGTTGGTGACTAACGGTCGCCTTGCTTACGGTGCGTTGGCGACTAGCGGTCGCCTTTTGCTCACGGCGCGTTGGCGACTAGCGGTCGCCTTGCTCACGGCGCGTTGGTGACTAACGGTCGCCTTGCTTACGGTGCGTTGGCGACTAGCGGTCGCCTTTTGCTCACGGCGCGTTGGCGACTAGCGGTCGCCTTGCTAACGGCGCGTTGGTGACTAACGGTCGCCTTGCTTACGGTGCGTTGGCGACTAGCGGTCGCCTTTTGCTCACGGCGCGTTGGCGACTAGCGGTCGCCTTGCTAAATTTTTCGAGCTGGTGTACTTTACTGCGCTGGAGCGGTGCTGTTATAATGGGCGATATCCTTTAAATTGTGAACCGTCGCTGATTGGTAGATCTTGGCGGTAGCCGAATTAATCGCTAAGCCAGGCTACCCCGACCAAATGGGTTAGGTTAGGTTAGAACTGTGACCAAAAGCGCGCGAACCGAGCGAGTGCTTCTTACAAGTTGGCCGCAGTTACTTGGCTATTTAATATCAGCACAAGGTGCGTACGTCGCATGCAAGTTTGATACCAGTTCACAATTTGTCTGTTTGCCATGGACTGATTATAAACTATCGGAAAATAATGCGTTTAGTTGTAAATGGTTTTATGCAGTTCACAATTTTTCGATGGTATTTATAATTTCAAACTATCCAACACTAAAATAAATATAGATACAACGATAAATAAAACAGCTATATAAACATGTTCAGAGTTCATTCATTACAGATATTGTCTGATAAAACATTAATTACATTCTTGATATCGCGGGCAAATTATGTTGCGACTCAACGACACCAGCGATGGATATTGCGTAACAAATATTGTTCGTAAAAAAAATTTTTAATAGCACGCCACAATATGTGGCTCATACACAGGGATAGACTAAACGCGCCCCGACGCGATGCAGGATATAAAAACAATGGCGCCACTTCTGCATTCACGCTTCAATGACCCAATGGCCGTCAATATACGTGTGTGTAGTGTACTGTACTTAGTGTTGGGATACTAGTAGGATTTTTTGGTTGAAATTTCAATTATATTATCTACAATACCCTAATCCACAAGAGTAAAGAAACTGCATCCTTCTCTTGCTTTAGACGGTGATTAAACATGAGCTGGACAGTGCCTCATACTATTATTTTGTGCAATGTTCTTATTATTAAAATAAACTCTCACATGAACAAAATTAAATTAAATAACATTTTATTGAAAAAAATATGTTTTCTACGTTTTTTTTCCTTCTAAATTGTACCACCATACACTCCTAATAAAATTGTACCATTTGCTAAAGATTTCCAGCAACACGTGGAACAAAACCATAACAACAACAACACGTCTTGATGTAATCACTATGCACTGTAAGTTCAGTTTCTAAAATATTTTTATAAAATTTTCTACATTACTTACCGACATCCCGTTTCAACGTTTTCAATAAATTCTTCTACTGACCACGGCGTTTCTTCTGTAGATTAATAAAATAAAAATGATTTATCTCCTGATTAGAAACTCGTTCAGTATATAGAGCTTCAATATTATCCTAGGAAGTAACCGCCCACAAACCACCAATTTGTATCATTTAAAAACGCGACAATTTAAAGTCCAGCTATTATTCTGAATACTCCAGCAGATATACTATAAATTGCCTGCTAATCCAAGTATTAAACGTAATTTAGACTTAGGGTTCGTTTTTTTAGTGTCTTAACATTACAACAATTATTGAATTTAGAACAACTTATTAGTGTTAAACTGTCTAGTGAACTTACCAGGTAAAGTTATTAAAGTAACGTCTTGCATTCCACTCAGCATATATATTATACGATTAGTATATATATCGTGAACCCTAGTTACTAGGACATCAAAGCTCTTGATAGCTGCATTAGCGCGATCTATGAATTCCCGCCAGTCGTCACTGGTCCAACCCACAAACCGGAGGCCAGGGAGTAAAAGAGACGACAAGCGTACAACTTGAGGGAGAAAAAGTGGGCGAACCTCAAGTTTCACACGCCGTACTGTACGAAGGTAGTCCTCCAGTAGGAACTGAAAAAATAAAGGTATGCATACATACAGCAATATGACATCCATTCATTTTAGTTAGTAAAAAATAGGCCAAGGTTTTGTTTACTACAAGTTCACTTGAGTAAACCACTCAACTGGGCTGAACTATAATCATAAAAGTATTTCCAACTCACTTGTAAAGAATCATTGACGAGGGTAAAGTAATTTTTCTTAGCATACAGCGAGTGACACACAATGGGTAAATCGACACCCATCTTGACGAGGCAATCGGATTCTCTGATTAGGAGTCGTACTGTGTGGTCGAGGTTTACGACGACGCAGCCACTGTCATCAATCCTCAGTAGCGTGTTGTTCAGGCTATCATCCACATCCCACAACTGGAGAGAATAAAACTTAAAATAAGCAAAATTATCTAAAGTTGTCTAGTTAAACACAACAGATACGCCTATCTCTTTAAAATCCACATACGTAATTATTTCTACAAATAGTTACATTGAGAGAAATTTATTTAGCACAAAGCCCGATAATTACGCCTACAACGCAGCTACGGCGTAGCATTGTCACGGCTACGCTTACTACGTACTCGTAGCAGATGCCGCCTACGCATCTGAGTAGTAAATGTAGTTACTACTACTATGCGGACGACGCACGCGAACTGAAAGGAATAAAGTTCTAGTTACCGGAAAACATAATAATATGTATTTACTGTCAATAAAACTAATAAAGTGGCATACAAAAAACGAACTAGGATTTGACTCGGATTCAACTGTTTGTCAGGATTAACGGCACAATGACCGCTGTATCCACATTTACATGTCGACAACCTGGCGAGCCAGTTCAAGATACTTAATACTTTGCTTCATAAAATGAAAAGGTAAATCTGTTTTGGTTGCCCAAATGAATATCCTGCAGATTAGTTGAAATATTTTAGGTAAGAATCTCTCCAAGAATGCTTAAGAATCTGTTTGTAACAAGTGCTAAACCTTACCCCTTTTCAGCGAAATGAAATATTAAGGGATCGATTGATGAGTACTTATGTACTTAGTTTAATTACGTATAAAATATCTAAACTTATTTTATTACTTTAAAAGTAAATTATACTAACACCTGTTATTCTGTAGAAGTCTATTTTTCTTCTGCTTTTATAAATAGTACAGAGTTATTTGAATATTAGCACGCACCAATCATCTCCAAGTCTCCAACTAATACTGTTGCAACATCTCTTCTTTTTGATGCTACCCCTACACTGGCACGGATATAAATAGTGCGGATTCCACTACAAAACTACAATTCATATAATTTTGCGTCAGCATTGCTTCTGAATAGTTATGACGTACTAGTACTCCGGGACGACGTCGTTCAAGTTGTCCCGCCCGCTGAATCCCAGGACGTCCGTCTTATATTGAATGTTATTATTAACAATAGATATTACTTTAACTATGCGCACCGTGTTTGTTTTTTCATCACGATCTTACCTAGGAGGTCATTGTTAATAAAAATGGAAGTGTATAGAGTGCCGCAAGCGGCACTTATACCTGTCGGATAAAGTGCCGCTATTTGCGGCATATTAGTAGCGCTGCCTCAGCCCGGCTAAAGTGCCGTAAGTATTGCATTGTCATTGTCACTTGTTATTTTGTTTTTGAGGAAAGGCTAATGTTAATTTATTTCATCTATACCCGGCTAAACTTAAGTGTAGCCATAACCCCTTGACTTAGCAAATGAAAATGACTGAAACGTAGGTTAGGTTAGGTTAGAACTGTGCCCATACAACGCACGAACCGAGCGAGCGTAGCGAGCGGTGCCGCGGCAGCGGCCGGCAAGTGCCAGGGTCCGTTTAGGCACAAGAAAATGTAATGTTTTGGGTATTTGGTGCTTTACAGCGAACTAACTTCAACAATCAAACAAAATAACAAGTGATAGTGACAATGACAATACAATTCTTACGGTATTTTAGCCAAGCTGGGGCAGCGCCACTATTATGCCGCTAGCGGCACTATATACACTGCCAATAAAAAATGGTCCTCAAAGGCAACAACTAGTCTAATGACAAAAAGGTATAACAATATTTACTCGTTGGCAGGTATGTTTTCCTAGTAAGTCGCCTCGTAGTTGTCGACCACCTGATGGATTTTGCGTTTGAACATGCAGTTTTTGTGTTGGTTGTTTGTTTACAAACCAAATAAAACAAAACAAACATTTAATAACAGCCGCACGGGTCGATCGAAGGTTAAGCTACGCTTGCCGAGGTCGGCCCGTAGATGGGTAACATATCGAGACCCCTCCGTGCCTCAGAAAGCATGCCTGTTGGTCCCGGCTGTCATTCGTAGATCTTTGAGAGTCGTTACGTGTAGTCAGAAGCCCGAAAGTCTGACAACCAGTCTTAGTAAGGGGTATCATGGTACCCAGTAACTGGGTTGTAGAGGTCAGACAGGTAGTCGCTTCATGTAAAATTCTGGTATTCAGCTGCATTCGGTTAGACTGGAAGCCGGCCCTAACAGAGTTAGGAAAAGGCTTAGCAGATTCATTGATTGATTGTTTGTTTACAATACGTTTCTACCTTAATAAGGTTCTCACAACACAACTATTATTGATATATACTTAAACATTTTTAAATTAAAATATTTACATGTGTAGAGAATTAATGAGTTTTCATTTAGAAAGAAAAAGAAAGAAAGAAAATACGTTTATTTGCGGTAAATATGACGCAAAGAAAAAAACACGAGAATAACAAATTGGGGGAAAATATGCGTCACATCGACGCAAAACGGCCACCGCTCAGCATAATGCTGCGACCCTATGCGAAAAAACCCTGTTCAAATATTTTTTATACTCACGGAGTGAAAATGTGTGTTTAACTACTAATAATTGTAAACAGACGTGCCGATTACGCGCGCGTGCTCTAGATAAGAATATTTTGCAGACGCATCACAACACCGTCGCGTCGTCGCGGTGCACGTCGATCTATCGGGGCGATGACCAGTTACAAGTGCGGAAATCGTCATGAAGTGTTTATTATAATAGCTTAGGTGTCACGCTTGCCTTAAACCTAAATAATAGCTGCAATAAATAATCTCTGTCTTCCTGTGAAAACTTCATGAAAATCCGTTCAGTAGTTCCGGAGATGTGCGCGAACAAACAGACAGACAGAAAAGAATTCAAAAATTCGCAGTTTATGTCCTATTATTCTTCTTTTGTTACCCCCTTTCAATTTTTTTTAACATCACGCTAGGACACTTAGGAGCCGAGCAAAAAACAAAAAAACTTTGAAAGAACGCTAAGCAAAAATTTGAATAGCACGGACGGAAAATGTGGCTGTTTATAGTATACTACGACTTATAACTTCCACGCAAAGCTAGTAATTAATATAATCATGCATAGCACGGAACAAAAATATCCTTATAAAAATAGAAGCACACATAAAAAACAAAATCTTGTCAGAAAAATCAAAATATTTGCGGTCGAGATTCCGGCCACTTAATTTCACAATTTTGTGGGCCTTCCTTTCTTTTCGTGTGGTTATTGAATAACCTGGTGTCAGAGTTTTTATGCCACCCATGAGCCTCTGACTTGGTTTCACATGCCGTCGAGAAATATCTCTCAGGCCGGACCTTAATTGCGTACTCATGATACATCAATCAGAATCTGAATTGTTTTGAAACAGATTGCTAATCCATTGCTTCATAAGTTCGAAAAAAAAAATCTGCTCAACAACGTTAATAACGCAATGAATGTTGTTAAACTGTCAAAATGAAACAGATTAGTCGTAATCGTTTACAAAAATATGTTACGTAATTAAATAGCCGGTTTGAAGCAAGTGATAATTATACAATACACACAAGAATCCAAAAAGTCACAGGCGTGTTGTATGGCTCAGAGGTAGCCAGTTACTCACAGTTGAGTTGTTGGATGTGAGTTGACGAAAACCACAGACTTCACGATAATTTAGTTTATTCGTAAGAGTTACACGAATGTTCCGTTGGATGCTAATCCGCGGTTATAGCGCTACGGCAGCTATTGGTCAACTAAACTTATATAGTTATAAAAGTAAATAAAACGAGTAGCAAAAAGTAGGTCGCGGCGTTAGCAATTCGCCTGTACGTGAACCGTACACGTGTTTAATAAGCCGAATCATTACTTTAAAAGGTCCTTTTTTGTTTAGTGTCAGACGAATGATGTCTTTGAACTGGGAAAGGGCTAGACATAAGTCAGATCAAAGTCAGATAAAAGCACGTACCGACTGCAGAGCACATTGGCACATTCAGAAAATAAACGCACCTGAGATACAGACACATCGAAGCGTCAAACATTGTAGATACGACGTGAAATTGCAGTGTGTGCACAAGTGATTGTGTATGTGTTTGCATATGACCCCAACACATCCAGGCGTTCTTGAGACCCTGGTGAATTAGGCTATTTATGGACTAGAATATAAATTATAATCCACAAAAAGATATGACAATTTTCAAACAATCACTTCTTAACCGTCCGCAACTCGTGTAGGTTGATCTCTCGCCAATTAACCACCAAGGACAGTTAGCAGCAAATTACAAATGGATATTTTCCATTTTCATTTTTCTTTTATGTCCAATAACTGAAGTTATTTTCACAGATGGTGCACGTCATTTCCTGGTCAGTTTTAAAAAAACAAATACGTACAGTCGAGTTTTTTACTATCTGAGCATGTTCATGTATCAAAAATATATATAGGCAATAGTAAGTTTCATTGAACTGAGCCGTGGACAGACGGACGGACAGACAGACAGACAGACGAAAACAGCTTTGCCTTACAATAAACTGTCAAACAATCAAAAAACAATCTGTGACATCATAAATATGTGACTACAATAAATCAATAATTTGATTTATACTTTAACTAACTATTATATATATTATGTTACATACGTAAAGAAAAAATTTGAAAATAAAATAAAAGAGCTCACTGGGCATCAAAAAATTCGTCCACATCGCTGTCAGCGGGAAAAGTGCCCAAAAGGTTGGCAGCATTGCCACGTTGGATTGCAATGCAATGCAATGCTGATTCTTTGGTTTGAGAATTGGCCAGCCCTCTGGTCACGTGAAGAGTCGACCAACCGGTTGGCGATGTCCTGAAATATTCGATGAGCACTCGGACCCCACAGCCCAAAAATATAGCTACTAATAAGGTTGTTATATATGCGCCGTTTGAGGATTTCTGCACCTGCAGCAACCGCCCCGGCACAGCCCGCCGTGCTAGGAAGATGGGATGGCGCAAGGGTGTCGACACAGGTTGCATCCCACACCAAAGGCCTATCCAACTTCCAAGGCATAATGGTCATTCCGTCTGGCCTTTTCCCATCATCGCGTGCCAAGCTATTGAGTTTTCAAACAGCTGGCACCACGGCCCGCCACAAGAGCCTGACGGATGATGTCATTAATGCCTGCGTGCCGTGCCAACCAACCAGCGCTCTTGCTGCAGGAAAGGCTATGGTGTACAAGGCGGTCGACTGCTTCACCGCATTGACAGCAATGTGGCAAGGAGTGCCCAGAAGCAGATTTGTAGCGAGACGGAAAGTGGTATCACCCAGCATAGTGCCTAGTGCCTGTTGGGTGACGGTAGCGCCTGAAGCCAGAGGCCTTACTCCCATTCTCCTACAGCCAGCAGGCGGGCATGCTCAGCAGTATTGGTGGACGTATAAATGAGGTTATTCCGTACCAACCTGCAGAGCGGCTCATCCCACTGTCTACGGGAAGACGGGCTCGGGCTTCTCCGTATCCAAGCCACTTTCCAGGCGTTCATCGCATCAGTCAACAAATTCAATTTGAAGTTGTCAGCTAAAACATCCTTCATTCAAATACTTACTGGATACCATTCTCTCCGTGGATTGATTAATTAATCATATAATACTGCTCTCTCAACGTTGTCAGATTAATACAGTCCTATTACGAACGGCAACATTGCATTATTACTCGCACTTCTGCTCCGGCAAGCAAAAATAAATTTAATGCTAAAGGCCATTTAGTTGAATATTCAAAGCTATATAGATATTTACGAATCCTAGGTTGCACTAAATATATTGAAATCTAGCGTATTTAGATATTTATGTAGCGCAGTCAAAAATATCTGACAACTCTTAAAAAATTTTGACTGCGCTACCGTAACATACTTATGAACAGTTTATGTAACATTTTATTGATGTCTAAGTTTGTATAGAACTATATGATCATTTTAACGCTTGTAATATTTTGAAAGATTGTCACTGCCAATATCTTAGTGAACTCGACTGTACCTATCCTCGATTAATTTAACTATTAGCTTTGTAAAATAGTGGTGTAAAAACACTGGAAAATTGTAGGTATTGTTTATGTAAGGAATTACTTTTCTCAATATCAAATCGAGAGTTAAAGCTGAACAACTAATCTAATAAATTCTTATGAATTTTCACAAAATTTAATCAGATCAATCAAATACAAGAATCTAAAAGAGACAATGCAACATAGAATAGGCAAGGTATTGGAAAAATTATAATGGGTTGCTTACTTTGAGAACCTACGTCAGTTCTGTTCACATTTCCCTTCCTTGAATCTGTAGGAATGTCGCCGAGGCAACTAAACATTGCTAATTATTTAAACAAATGATCCAAATGATCCTTGCAATAGGATCACCTAAATATTATTTACTTCACGATGTGCACAAGCACATAACATCACTTTTGCAAGAGTTTGATCGTCTATTACGCAGACCCCGTCGGGTTGAGCAAGGCCAGCCGCACGGCTCAGGGCTAGTACACTCACGAGGTTCGGCCGCGCGGTCCTAGTGAGGACGTGCCTTTACCCGTTGACGGAGAATCCTGGCTGAAGAATATTAGTTGTCAAAAAGAATCCATCACTTTGACAGCCAATTTTTTTTAATGTAGTCAGTCAATGCTCAAATGCACAACCTCATAAAAACTTTTTAGTTCAATTATATTCCCCCAGATACAAATGTGTTTAGAATTCGGTGACTTCCACCCAATATTTTACTGTGATAAATAAAACTCTCAGGTCGGGCAGTTTTATTGGGTTTTTCTATTAGGAATTTCTTAGTACCAGCCAAGAGTTTGGAAGTTGGTAGTGCGACATCCTCATAGCTCGTAAAGCCATTTTATTAGTCCTGCGCCTGATTTCTCACCGGTCGTGTCAGATTGCCGTCCTATTGTACTAGAAGAGTGAGTGCACGGGAAGAGGAAGTGCACATGTGTTTGAGCACACACTTGTGCACTAAAATATTATATCCTACGTACTAGGCCGTTGAGATTTGCTGCGGCGACCGATATTAAGCTACGCTTTTCTAGAAGAGCGGTGGCCGCAATTAACGGCCGCTGTGACAGCTGTCATAAAAATGATGGCAGCGGCAAAGATTTAAATAATTAGATTCCTCTACCGCGTCAAAAGATAGTCGCGTTTCTGTTTCGTTTTGACACCTCTGATACACAATAACGCAGTGACTATACTTGTTTGTCATGGAACCGCTATTTAATAATGTGTGAGCTCACTCTTCTAAGTATGAACACTTTTTCTTGTGACTGAGAAGGGAGTGAGGGCAAATACAGCGATTTAAATCTTTGGGGGGCGGGGTTTGCTTTACGGCGTCAAAAACACTCTCTAGGGAAACACACCGACTTACATTCGTAATCAACGTTTCAGTGACGTCATTCGTTGGTAAAGTGCGGACGCTACGTGAGCGGTCATCGCTCTTCTAGGAAACCGTAGCTTTCGTGATAAAAAAAACAACCGACTTCCAAAAAAACACTACAAAGTGAAAAATTACTTCAATTTCGGAAGTCGGTGGCAAATAACGAAAATATAAAACCAAACACGCCGACTTCAACATCAGTTCCACTTCTCCATATATGCATTGTGACGAGGATAAATTGCTTGGCAACCATATTAAAGTAATCGAATCGCAACCCGTGAAATAGTTACTTATACTCGTATATACCTAGTAACCGTCACATCTGTGGTACATCTGTAGTCGTCCGTTCACGTTCTTCTGTTCCACTTCACCTAATGGTGCTTTCCGAGAGCAAATATACACTAGTAGTAGAGTTACTATGAAAAATACCCAAATCGCTATAGGTGTGCCTATAATATTTGAAGAATTTCTTCGATTTCTCCTGCATCCCATCATCAGATCCTGACCTGATGACAATGGGACCACCGCGGAAATATACCTTATCAAACAAAAAAAAAAGCATATCCGTCTATATATGTTGGAGTTATGCCCGAACGTACATAAAAAATATATATATAAACATCCGAATTAAAACCTCCTCCTTTTGGAAGTCGGTTAAAAATAAATTCTTAAAGATCTCACATTCTGGTTCATCCACACAGCTTTCATGGTCTCCTCGTAGTTGTGAATGAGGGAGCGGGTGTTAGAGTACTTCCTCATCATGTCAGCTGAAGCCGGCAGGGCCCGTAGCACCGGGTGAGCGCACACATTCTCGACTGTCTCCGTCATGTTGTACATCAGGCAACGGGACCATTTTATACGACCTGGAGAACATAAAGGCTTTATCATCATCATTATAGCAAGACGTCTAATTTAATCATCATCATAATATTAAAGGATAAAGACATCCACTACTGGTGAATAACGCCCTCGCTCATGAATCTCCATACGAAGGGAGGACATTGTAGGCTTTAAATCTTATAGAAATATCAGCATATCAATGTAGATAATTACAAGTATATCCAAAGGCCCGTTGGTGCACACACGTTTTTCTTGTCGTGAAAAACTACGGTTAATTCGTCGTGTGTAGGCACGATCGTCAGTATTGTATGGATCACTATGGAAGCTTGTTGACAGACACGGCGGCACTACGGCACAGCACCGCTGCCGTATGCGATTTAACCGCGCCGTACAATAATCGTGTGAGTACCGTAAAGAAATCGTGCCGTGTACAACGGGCCTAAGGATGGTCTGAAGATATTGCCATGATCACAACTTGGCTGATTCATAATATTTATAGTCATGATTGGTCTAAGGTCATCGCAGATGTATCAGATTCAGTAGAAAAGGACGCAGCGAATGATGTCTATTCCTCGTCGGGAACTACAGGATGGTTCTTTCTACTTTCTGGAGCTGACAATATAAAAGCGCTTGTTTAGATATAATCTTAATTTCCTACGCCTTATGACAAAAAAACTGGTCAAGTGCAAGCCCGTTCCCGGACTAAGGTTTCCGTAACACAAAAACGAATAAATTTATTTGCCTTTTATTATTTACCACGATAGAAGTAATTATTAATTTTAATAAGTTGTGGAAGAATATGTCTGCCGAGGGCAAGTCATGTAGCTCGGTCAACACAACTTTGATCCTATTGCGTTGGGCAGCCTTTGGAGAACTTCGTCAAGTCTTCTCGTCGTCTACCCCGCAGTTTGAAGACACGGTCTTCAACCAGTGCGTCCAGGCTGTTATGACATACGGTGTCGAAACATGGACACGACAGTCGGGCTGGTTCATAAATTTTAAGTTGCTCAGCGCACTATGGCTCTCCGTAGCCCGCGATTTAATGAGATAATTTTATTTCTAATTTTATGTCATGGGATCAGGATAGACAGATAACAGAAGTGGCAGTGAGTGGGCTGGCCATTTTTGTCGAAGGGACGATGGCTGGTGGAGCAGATGAGTCCTGGAGTGGAGGCCGCGTATCGGTAAGCGTAGTGTAGGACACCCCCAGCTAGATGGACTGACGACCTTTAGAAGATTTACTTACGTAGTTTCTGAATATTTCAAGTAGCTACCTATTTCGGTTAAAAAGATACAACCCTATGACTGACTGACTGGCGGGCGGACGGATAGACGGCTTAAGCTTAGTGGTCCCGTCCTTTAGGTGCGAAACCCAAAAAGTATATTCTTCGAACTACGCCCAAGTTTAATGCAAAAAGTTCAACAGATTGATTTTTCGATCAATGTCTGCACCTACGATGGACACTATCGCCCTTGAATTGATTACGAATATAGTGACATCAGACAAACTCAACCACCGCCCTCAGTATTATAATGACGTCATCCGGAGCGTTAACGAACTAGTAAGGGATAGAACTTGTTACAGCATGTCATCTCTTTATATGCTGGTTAAAATATGATAAAGGTGAGGTATTATGCTCATTAACTTTTAAAGTGCTACAATGTTTTACTTGATTGCTTGGATACTGCAGCGTGTCTTAGACATGTTCATACTAAAAAAAACATTTATTCCAAATTATATGTTTTGTACTGTTATTTTTAATAGAATCAAACCTATTTCTGGATACTGTCCAATATGATGTACGGAATCAACCCCGTTTTGATTGCGATACACCTGTTGTGAAATCTGCGTTTCTGGTACATGAAGAACGATATAGTTTAAAAAAATATTGTTTACCAGCTACTGGGGAGTAGTTGCGGGGCAGCGGCGGATCTTCTCGCTGCCTCTTGAACATTTTGGTTATCTTATCCACTTCCTTTTCGCAATATCTCAGCACTCTGTCGTACTTCTCACTAAGTTTCGTTATCATGATCTTTTGACTCACCTAAAAATGAAAAAATAGAAAATTTTAATCGTTGAAACACAACACACATCGATCTGCGCCGTAGTCGTCTTTGGCTACTTTCATTGTCCATCCTACAGATAAAGAACCACTTTATCTGTAGGATGGATTTACTGCTAATATTATTATGATACACATCCTGTAGCCGTAAGTCTACCCGTATACAGACAGCGTTGTACTAATTTGTAACCTAGGTACTTACAAAAAAATATTATTGACATATCACAAAATAATAATAAAATCATTAAGAATAACGCATATACGAGTAAGTCATATCGTAGGTTGCAAAATATTGCACTGCACTGATTTTTTGGGATAGACATCAGTAGTGTAAAACCAAGTTTGCAGGTTTGAAAGACCTGTGCTACTTAGCACAGGTCTTGGTGGCGTGGTGCTCGAAAAACCTCGAAATATTCGGACTTCTTTCAGTTTTTGGCTTATAACTTCTAAAAGCTGCATCCTATGTATAACTCATACGGTAGGTATAGGTCTGTAGGTCCAATAAAACCCGAGACGCAGCACTTCAAAAATAGGCAATTTTTACAAAAAGTTCAAAATTATAGTTTTAGCTATCTTCTGAGCAGAGTATCGAAAATACTCACCGTACGAGGAAAGTCATGGGAGCTGAAGGGCGCATTACAAGAATTGTTAATTATGGACTGTCACCCATGACATGGTAGAGATGGTCATAGTAAAATGTTATGCGTCCTTTTAAAACAGCCAGACCTCGTTTCTCAACCATGACTACACTCATGAGGGGATAGACTCTGCTGGCAACAAATTTCTTGTGGCTCTATATGGTGGGGAAAAAGACGACTTTCTCCATGCCCTGCGTTACGGGATAGTTGTCCAATCTGCTGCCAACACCAAAGTCCACCTCACTCGTCTGCCCCAACTGAAGAGGCTGCAGCCCAACATTCCTACAGAAGCTACCAGGTGTAGAAGTGGTTGAGGGTAGAGGAAGAGCCCACTAACTGGGAGTGTATAAGAAGCCAGCATGGGCTGACACCAGTGAAGGGTTCCGTAGTTGGGATGAATTTATCCCAAAAACAAACTTAACATTGTAGTTGAAAAACAAGTTCCAAAAAAAATGTTGCAATTTGTTTTTTTCCTTTCACACTTGGAAACTACGCTTAAAGTTACCTGATCAGAGGAAGGAAAACAGTACTTTCCGTCTCGGGGAAACGATTTTCACTGCTGTCTAAAGTTTAAAAACTATGCAAGCCATCTCCCAACTTTTTATACAGCCACTGTGTTAAATCACGGCGTAAAATTGTAATAAAAAAAATTAAAATATTAACAACAATTTGGAACATGGCTTTATACTTAAAATTTACTTTTAACTAAATTATTATTTAATTTACAATTATATTTATATAAAAAAGGCGGGAAACCGGCAATTCGTTCTTCAGTTGTTTTGTGGAGTGCTTATTATTTACGTATTTGTATAAAATGAGTTCATCAGATTCAGATATGGGTTTGTTTAACTAATTAGATTTTAACTTACTTTCCTCGTATTCGAAATGAAAAGCAGAGTGTTTACCTAGGGTGAAAGACTTATTTAGGCACGAGATGATTTGTGCCTATAGTAAATATATAAACGCACCTTCTCAAATCTAGTCAAAAACTTTATTCCTTGAGGTGTCTCCCAAACAGTAGAAAAATTCTCTTCTATAGTGTTTCCTATAGACTCCCTCAGAGCATTCATCTTGTCTTCAAAAATATTGTAATCTTTGTCAAATTCGTTATTTCTGTAATCCAAGTAGTCATATTGGCAGGTCGTCACTGCTTTCTTTGCTTCTTGAAACGTGTGCACAGCTTCTTCGAGGTCTAGAATAAATCATAATAATTTATTTTCTCCAAGTATTTTTACTAAAAATGAGGAAAATGTCTTGAGGAAAGTTTTGAGTATGAATGTCGATGGCTTTAAGAGTAGGGGACAACCAAACCAAAGAAACGATGGATGGACTGAGTGAAAGATGATATGGCTAGAAAGGGGGTGACTACCGAGATGACCACTAATAGAGAAATATGGAAGAAAGGGACATGTTGCGCCGACCTCAAATAAATTGGGATAAGGGCAGGAAAATGATGATGAATGATTATATTTATTAAAAAATAATGGCAGGAAAATAAAATCATATCTATCGAAATCCCTACATCTGCCTCAATAACTTTCTAATTAAGTAAATAACATGTTTTTTTTGTCAAACGATTTAATAGGATGACAGTACCAGACGATACCAAACATGTTTCAGTCGAGCCGATTTTCTTCTTAGCTTCTATGCCTTTAGCGTAAAGTTTAAAACAAATTTGAACAACCCTCTCAGAACTATGTTTCCCTGATACAGGTGCCGATTGTGGCCGATGCGGATATTTGTTGCGTCTGTTAGATTTCGTCTTGTACGATATAACAGTGTACATGTTGGGTTGTGACTCGCACCTTTTTCGCACAGTTTTTAGAAATTGACAAAACATCCAGTTTTCTTTATAATAATCATGTAGGTAAGATTTAATAGTATAATAAACCTTCCGGAATAAATTCTCCAACTGATGGTAAAAACCACATCAAAATCCGTTAACGAGACAGACACGAAAAGCGACTTTGTTGTACTTTATTTAGATAAGGATTTAAAGTTAAGCTACCTACATAAAATAATCAAAAGTAGCGTTCATTTTATGGGAAAACTAAACTACATGCAATCATTTAAAATCGAATAGTTTTTTCTGCATGCAAATAATACGAGTATTCCAGACTGAATGTTAGTAGTACCTACCTGCCTTTTCTCCATGTCTTTTCGATTTTAAAAAGCAAATTATTGAGTAAAACTTAAACATAAATTAGTGTGCACAGTCACACTAATTTATGTATAAGTTTTGCTTGATAATTTGGTACTATTTTAAGATTTTCCTATTTATGTAAGCGTTAACCAAATTAAAATTTTCAAGAGTGCGATTTGCCTACCCAGCCCCTCGTGCTCATTACCGGTGTCAGTTGGGGTGGGTCCAGTTCTGTGTGAATTAATAAGACTATGTTATGAGCTTCCGTAAAAAATCTGTAGGTCTTATTGCTTGTAGGGAAGGTTTAGAATCGCCATTTGATGCTGACAAACTAATAATGTATTTCTTGTGGCTATCTCTTCATATGTTATGTTTCCCTAGTACTGCGTCTTTACTTTGAACTCTTTGGTGGCCGGTCAGCCCCAGTTAGGACTTTGATAGCCTGTCAATTTTCAAAATAGGTAGATGCAATGGTGCAGGTATGCACGTAACTGTCAATAGAAGAGCATTTTCCGTGTACCTGATGCATGGAAATATTTATCACTCACACAAAAAAACACAGAAACTTTATTAGGAAAATTTCCGGAATTTTTTTTTCCATGCATCTACTGTTGCATATGATATGATATTTTACTAATAAAGTTTCTGTGTTTTTTTTACCGTAGTTCGTTATAAGCACCGTGTTATTTTATGGAATTTGAATAATATTTGGAGTTTTGAGCTGGAATCTGTTTAAATGTTTGGAAAAAATATTATTTTGCTGTTGATTTAATGGCATATAAATAAACTCGAGCCGCGTTTATTTCACTCGTTTATACTGTATTCCGATATATATTTTTATTTATACTATACTAATATAATAAACCTGAAGAATTTCTTTGACTCACTTATTTCTAGAACTACCAGTCGGCTTTGAAATATTCTTTTTGCATTTGATAGCCCAGTTTTTGAGCAATAGACTATTTAACATGCTACAATCCTTAGGAGCCGAGCACAAATTGGATCCGAAATTTCACGTAGACGAAATCGCGGGACATCGTCCACGTGAAATTTCGGATCCCGACCCAACGCTTTCTCGCTTGGGGTTATTCCTAATTTTGGACTAGAAGCTATCTAGTCGTTAAATTCTTACTCATATAATGTTACAAATGCGAAAGTAAGTTTGTTTGGTTGTTACGCTTTCACGATAAAACGGCTGAACGGCAATAAAATTAAGCACATAGGTAGACCGTAACCTGGGTTAGAATCCCGATCCCGATATTCCCACGGGATCGAGACTTATGCGGGTGAAACCGCGGGGCGCAGATAATAAAATTATAAAACAATCCACTTTCATTATTTTAATTCTTTTTTGTTTATTTTCTAAATGGGCATGTACTCGTAATGTAAAACTGTAAAAAATCTGATACAATGCGAGATGTAAACTCTAAGCTTTTCATGATAGGCCTCGCGCTGGTAACTGCATGTATTCACTGTCTAGATTTTAACCCAAGATGCTGCAACTTACCCTCTCCCAACAAGAGTCCCTCCATCCTCTTCTCAAACAGATTATTGTAGTCATCCATCAAATCGAACATAGCTATGATCTTATTCAACCTTTTGCAAAATGTGTCAAATTTCCCGAAGACGTAATTCTCTGAGAAACTGAACTGTTCCGTATTCGGAAGAAACGGTTGGTTTTTCACAAATAAGTAAGTTTCTCTGTACGTTCTATTCAGGTTGATGCAGTGGATTAACTTGTCCCGTACTTGGGCCCGCTCCTGTGACCATATCGTTTCCTTGAATCGACACGTTATGTACTGCTTGCAGGTTTCTATCATTTGATTGGTTATCTGTAACATAAGGTTGAAAGAGATGAAGCATGATAACGGTATTTACGCCTGGACACGGACATAGGTCAGTCTCTCGTAGTCCACATCTGTTACCCGGCCTGTCCCGCAAGTCTTTACTGCAACAAAAAGCACCCACCTTCACCATGAGCGAGGATATCCTCTCCGATGTATTATAGAACTGCGACACACTGTGTATCAGCCGGACCGTCTGCAGCAGACTCAGGATGGAATCCTTGATCTTCACAGGATCGTCCAGGTACAGTGAATGGCAGCACTTCTCCATCGCCTGAATGAACTTGGCATTGTCTTTAGCTTCATTGTAGCAGAAGGTAATCTTGTGGTCGGTATCTCGCCAAAGTTTTATCACTTTGGAATTTGCGATTTGTAGGCAGCTTAGTGTGAGTTGTACTTCATTGTCCTGAGGAATTAGAAATTAGGAACAACTGTATTTATAATTTGCATTGATATAAATAACTATACAAGCTTGCATATTGGCTTTTTTATACGTTTGCACGGAGTTCGCTAAAAACCTAAACTAAACCTCTATCTGTGAAATATTGGTCTCTCTGTATATAAGTATATATAAAAATCAATTGCCTTGCGTTAGTCTCACAAAAACTCGTCATAGCTAGATGTTTTTTTTTGTTTTGTTTGCCTCAATACTGGGATGGTTTAGGAAAAAAGAAAATTAGGACAATCCCAAAAAGTTAAATTTTGTATAGCGAATTGCCCACGCGAAACGAAGTTCACGGGGTCATCTAGTACGAAATAAAACTAAATGTAAGCGCACTAACAAACAGTAAGAAGGACTTTGCGTTTCATAATCTGTGGAATTTGAAAACATTTTAAAAGAGTAACGGTGGAGTTTCTTGCCCATTCTTCTCCATACGAAAACTACCTTTTGGAAGGGGCAACTAGAATCAATTATTATTTAAATGTTGACGTTCAAAAGTGCCTTTTTTGTGCCTAATTGAAATAAATTATTTGACTTTGACTTTGACTTTGTGGGGTTTACATACGTGTTACATAAGTATCAAACCTGTAAATACGAGACTAGTTGCGAGAACTGAGCGCCCCTCTTCTTCCAGTACTCCAGCTCATCTTGAGGGCCGCTGGAGTCCACCTCACGTCTTAGTTGTTCACTTTCACTTAGTATCTGAAAACATTATGGTAATAAATACATTATGTACGTAACCATTCGCTTATTATATTTTATGCTTAAGTAAACCAACGTTGTTAATGACACATTTTTTTTTGTTGCTATCTTTCACTGTTTTCCGCTAATAAAAGTTTTCGTGTAAGTGAGTTTTACGGAACTAAATCACGATACGCACGCGATTTGTTTGCAGATTATGTGGGTTTATTTGCACTCCTGTGCACGACAACTGTTAGCAGCGCCTAAACTTTTTTACGGCGATGTTTACGCGCGTCGTGTGTATACCTTCTGTTATAGAATGGTGGAAAACAGTTTGATTGCTGTGAAATTTAAATAATAACATATGACTAAATTTACTTCATTTTCTCCGCGATTCTAATATAATATAATCTTTATTTATCGAAAATAGTTTGGTTTAAAAATATATTGATTATGTTGCAAATTCTGTACAAGAATAATACTCTACCTCTTAAAATATGGTAGACCTGTATTTAAGAGGTAGTTTACGGTCAAGGTTTACAAGGATCAACAAAACTTATCTCAAGTGGACTCTGTCAATGTACTGTATGGTACACAAAGAGTAAATAGTTTCTAGGGCATGAATATCGGAATTTCCCATTCATACTTCCTCGCATCACTCACACATAATTGAGTAATTAATAATAAGAAAGAATGCTAATGTCCTTCCCCAGGGTCGAAGCTATCTCTACGTCATATTCCATCAAAATTGGTTCAGCTGTGTGGTCGTAAAAACATGCACACAGACAGGGCATTTTCGCATAGATACGTCATACGAAAGTATGAAAAAGAATTCAAGATTGTAATCATTCATGTTTCAAAACTTCAGATGGTCCAAACCCACTCAAATTCAAGAACACAATGTAACCCCCACTGACCTCCATAACTTTCTTGATCCACTCGTTGACGCGTTCCTCTAGCATGGTGATGGTGGTGGGATTCTTTGCCATGTCCTTCAGCTGGTTGTGGTCCTGGAGCTCCGCCATGTGGGCCTGACCATCATCGAATAGGTTCACTTGGTTGCACACATCTTCACATACTGGGGAAAGAAGTAATGGTTTGAATGTGGGTGCTAGAAAGTTACCTACCTGTATTGCCATTATTTGTATGCTCAAGCTGGTTTCCTGGGGATGTGGCCGATCTTTTGCCATCTTCAAGTCTTACTCAAGTCAAGGATTACTTAAAAATATTTATCTTGCAACATTTATGTTTAATCAAAATTGATTTCTTCTTCGATTTTTTTATAAATGGAATGAATATGAAAAGTGACTTAAACCTGCAACAAACCTTTCAGGGCACTGCAAAATGACCTTAACCCGGGCAGAAGTTGATTCTTCACGATGGGGAACCTCGTTTCGTCTTCCTCGCCGTCGCTGCTGGGATGTGCCAGGGCATTCATGTACACATGTTCCATCACTCGTTCTATTGCCGTCACCAGTCCAACTTGCTTAGCATTCAGGACACCACAGAATCTGCACAAGAACCATAAAATAAGAAATGTACACATATTTACACTGCACCCTACTGACATTTTCAACTGCGTAATTGACTGGTGTCACATAATTAATTCAATTTACTTATTTCTTGTGATTGCTGCACACACTTATTAATAAATGCGCAGTTAAATTACAACCAGTTAATACTACGTAATTTAGCTGGTTAATCTGAAGATAATGCTTCAGATTAACCACACATTTTTCGAGGTGTAAGTTTGACATAATTAACCATTCAGGAGATAAATCAAATGAATTCACCAAGAAAAATAAATGACACTCACAGATCCTTGTGGAATCCTTCCTCAGGTAGTTGCTTGCTGACATTAATTCTGAACATGTAAATGCAGACACCTGTAAATTTCACATCCCAGCCATCAGACAGGAACAGCTTCTTCTTCAAGGTTATAATAGGAGGTGGCGGTTTCCCTTGGCCTTTCTTAGTGCCTTCGGGCAGTGGACGGTGTTCAATCTCCTCCACATCCTGGTAGTACCAGAGGAGCTTGTTCCTCATGTGCGGTAAGAACAGCTGGTTGATGTCATCCAGCTGCAGGAAAATATGTATTGGTATAACATTAATATTTTTCTAAGAAATAATATAAAAACATTCTTCAATTCGTTTTAATTTTGAGCTGCGTTTCACAGCTTCACATAAATAGATGTTAATGGTCGGAAAATCCAGTTCTTCTTGTAGTTCAACAAAAACACGTCTTGGCGTTTCAAGAACACTACACCAATTACATTAGAAAAAGGTTTATTTAGAGGAAAAACATTTCAATATGCTTTTTTTGTACCATATTTCCTTCGAACACGTGGTCCATGATGGAGTGCCGCGGGAGGCCTGTGCCATCAATCAGGAGCTGGAAGGTGAACTCCAGCCGGGGGTCCATCTCCCCCCTCCTCGCCTTGCGCTCGCATTCTTCTCTTCTTTTCTGCAAAATTACAAGATCATCAGCTCCTTGTTCTCATCTGGTGCTCTGATACTATTGGTAAAGCACAGAGGCCTGTATAGAACAGACCATGAGAATATCCATAACATCTTCCTCCTCCTCTTCTTCACTAGACCCTGGTTTAATACCGTGGACAAACATTCTTACGAAGCAAGCAAACCGAGTGTCGAAAACTGTTTGTTGAAAATCCCTCAAAATCCAGATAGGTTTGAACTTTCCTATGACCTAAACTGAAACTGGAAACTATTCATTCGCGTGTTCAGTTCGTCTTAGACCTGGGTGTCGTTTTTTAGTTTGATTATTTCGTTACGGCCATGTCGGTGTCTCGTTGCGGTCTGTCTCCAACTAGCCTAGGGCACTATACTAAATTGTAATATGCAAATTAATGAACAGATAGATGGGTTTCATTAAGGCAGGGGGTCGTGAAGGGGGATGGCACGGCGCCGCACTTTCCTATAATGCTCCTCAAGACACGCAAATAGCTTCTGATTGTTTCATAACATTAACGAAAAGCGATTAAGTATAAGAAATACATTTTCTTAATTTACAGTTTTTGACAGTTTGTTAATGGCTTTTTTTTGCGGTAACGGTTCTGATCGCATGATAATAATAGAGTCAATTGGTGCAGCAATAAAATTAAAGTTTCTGAATATTCATTAAATTATTAATTGCTTTCAAATTTTCTTTGTAATATTGATTCAAGATAATTGCTCCTATTATGTGCTTGATAACATTCTAACAGACAACCTAATTTTAACTAAATAAAAAAAACAGCCAACACGTTTTTACCCCAAACGACATAACGCTAATCCTATAAATTAAAAAAACCGGCCAAGTGCGTGTTGGACCACGCATAATGAAGGGTTCCCACTACAATAGTGGGATAACTTCATCCCAACTTCAACAACAAAGTTTGTTCACTTAACATTATACCTACATAGTTTTCAAACTGTAAATTTAAGTTGGTCGATTATTACTTGTTAACCTGTAAAGCCTACTTAGCTGTGATAGTTTTCCTTTTAACTTCGTTACATATACTACTGTTGTGATTTTTTTCACAAATCCAAGTACAAATATTTAGCTGTTGCCAGGGACACACACATGACTCTAACAAAAAATAGCATCTTAAAGCTTAATCATTCGCAAACGGATCCCTGATTCGAAAAATGGTTTTCACACACCCACAATATTTTTGAACGACCTTTCCAACGACACAACCCCACATCATGAGATAGTCGAGAAAAAAAAAACATCCCCAGTTTATGTGTAGGGGGGTACCGTAAAGGACAGTTTACCGGTACTCAAAAAAATTTTTTTTCATCATTTTTTGTTACCACTTTGAAGGCGTGATTAATGTGTATACCCATGCCAAATTACAGTTTCTGGTACTAACAGTCTCTAAGTCGCGGACAGACAGACGGACGTGGTGAAACTATAAGGGTTCCTTGTTAACTACGGAACCCTACAAATTAAATAACGCGGATTAAAAGAATAAACTGCAACATTTGGTCAGTCTACAACAGATTAAAGTTGACTTACCTTCCAAAGAAGCACAGTGATAGGTCCAAGTGATTGCATTATGCCCTCTTTTATTTACACCAAACTGTATATATAGTTATAAGCACTTGCTCTATTCCAGGTCTAAACAGAGGCTAGGCTAGTTTATTTTAAGTACTTACAAAGTTGCTTATAAATTTTCTAAGCACTGACATATCCATTTTGCTAGCTTTCTTATTCAATTCGTAGCACAAATTAATATAAGCAATTGTTTACAACGTTTTATTACGTGGAATGCAAATGGAGGTGTACGTCGGTACTACGATACCATAAAGTATTACGTCATCATGTTTGCACAATAGATCTTTCCGAGCTATATCGATTTTTAAAAAGAAGATTAGAAAAAAGCCGTTGAATGCGTATGGATGAAACTAGAAGACTAAGCGCAAACCTACGCGATTATGTACCACATAATACGTCTATATGCTCGTATTTTTATGCCCGTATGTCGAACGATAAAAGCCGTCGTGTTACTAGACATAGTATATGGGACACGAAAGTCGTAATTCAAAAAGTTTGATGTCTGCTGTTACTTCGAAGACGATGGCGACACGAGAGGCCGTATTTCTTAGATATGTGTCATCTGCATGTGAATGTTTTGTTACGAAACAGTTTCAGTCTGGTCTGATAAAGATCTAGAAAACAAATAGATAAATATATTTTCTGTCAGCACTGACGTCACAGCAGTTTGTATCGCGGCCGAAAGAAAACTGTACCTTTGTATTTTCTGTGGCCTGAACTATGTAGGTTAGATCTGATTGTACGTTATTAATTGCTGTTCTGTGCTATAAGCCAAGGTACCTAAGCAGGCAGTATTTGCGGAATGGAAATTGACATCTGTTGGTGGTTAGCCAGATTTTTTCGCAACGAATTTAAATGAATGAAACCAAATCGTACTGGAATGGTAAAAATTTATCAGGTAATTAATGATGTTAATGTCTGTAAAAGGAAATAGGCCGCAATCCAGCCCGCGGGCCCTGTGTGGTATGGATGATGTCACATTATATATTTGGTTGTTTTTTCATCACCGCTTCCAGAGCAGTCATTATGAAATAAGTTGCACATAATAAAGTGCATGCCTAGCTGGGTTCAAACTCATGAACTACAACTCGTAGCTTTGTCTAACAACGCTGTTCGTTTATGCTGCGGCCGCATCTGTGTCTATCGTGACGAAGCTTCGCACAGTGATACGATACACGCAGATGTGACCAACCATTATCGGTTATCGTTGAGATAGTTCGGGCTGCGTAGCAATTATCACCCGGGTATCGTACATAATAAACGTAGCAAAGCCGCTAATGTGACCACCGCATTAGCGCGATAACTTTTTAGCGAGCAAAACATACGTAGCTTCGGGACGCATTGGTTTGTCACAATAGACGCAGGAGCGACCGCAGCATTAGCAGAAGCCTTAGCGCAAGCTTTAAGTACTTACGGTATGCTACGATTTGCAAGCATACACAAACAAATTTTTAACTTGCTTCGACTACTACTTTTGTTTGAAACAACCTAGTAGCGCCATCTATCTGAACAAATTGATAGCTTCGTAGCTGCATCCACCCGCAAGATGGTGTTACTTTCGTTGTGGAATGGGGTAATTGTGGTGGGAAAGCGTATACATTGTGCTTTGCATCACTTTCTGGCCCGCTGACGTTTTTCCAATTCTAACATCTCCTGTGTCTCATTACACCCTGGTACAAAAGCGTTACAGCGTCAGCAGCCATACGGGGCGTATACCGGAACAGGTTTTAATACGAGCATTGCAACGTGTTACTTATCGGATACTTATTTAAACGTTTTTAATAATTCACGTACTTTAGAGAGAAATAAATAACTTGGCGATCCTGATTATTTGGGTTCCGTACCTGAAAGGTGCCAAACGAAACCCTATTACTACTCCTCTGCTATACGTTTGTCTGTCCGTCCATCCGTCTGGCTGTATCTCATGAACCGTAATAGGTAGACAGTTGAAAATTTCACAGATTATGTATTTCTATTGCCGCAATAACAACAAATAATACAAATATAATATAATAATTAATTTTGAAAAAAAAAGCTGACCCTCGCATGTGTCATTGTCTAGAGCGCATAGACTTTTTATTTTTTTTGTCTTCAAAATGAAAAAATAGGGTGCTGTAAAAGTTGTCAGTTTAAGACCATTTTATACGAGCTCTATCTCAACAACTGAACAAGTTAGGAATTTGAAACTTCTGCATATACTTTATATAATCAACAATTATTAAAAAACACCGATTCCTAAGGTATTTTATTTAAATTTGGTGATTTTTAGTAACTTCAAAAAATAAGTTTGATATTCATAGTATCATTATAAAATACAAATTTAACTATGCGATTTTTATATTTTAGATGAAAAATTATAATATTCTTCGTTTAGTATTTTCATTTATTTGCTAAATATTTTACGGTGGTACGGAACCTTCATGTGCGAGCCCAGCTCGCACTAGGAGGGTTAAAAAAATGCCTATCTAAAATAAAATGCCTCCTATCTAAAATGGATGGGTGTGCGATCTTAATGTACTGATCAACAAAGGTATCCTTGAAAAAACAGCAGACAAAAAAAAACTGAAATCATTTAAATAGAAGTAAATAAATATGTTTTGATAAAGAACTTTGACAAACAAAGTAAGTTCTTTATCAATATCAATTGAACACGTATCTTATTATTATAGATTATTTTTAATATTATTACGAATTATTTGTAATTCGTACCTCCTCTAGCGCCTCCATTGTTGACTACTACGACAGCTAATACCGACATGTTAGAAAGGCTTTTTTATCAAATCTAAATATAAAGACTAAATATTACTCTAAGATACGGACTATGACTGTATCAATCTCTTAAATCCCATACATTTTAATTTTAAAATTATCTTCTTTACCCCTTTTTGGGGGAGGATTTTACAAAAACGCTGAAACACGTAATTCTTTATTACTTACCAAAAGCATAAATTTTATCATCCCTAACTTAAGAAATACTGGGTTTCCTGTACAAACTGTTATATACCCCCACCCTATATCACCCCCTTTAGGATTATTTTTGATACAAAAAGTAGCCATGTCCTTCCCTAGGATACCATCTATCTCCTTGAAAATTTTTATCGAAATCGGTTCAGTAGTTTAGGCGTGAAAGATAACATACAGAAAAAGTTACTTTAGGAACTACCTAATACAAGCAAATCTATGCTTAAAAGGTGACTCCAAACGTAACAATGTTATTTACATAAGTTGATGAAATAAACTCTTTCTTTTTTTAATTTATGATATTAGTAAGTATGGATAGTATACAGGGTGACTTGTAATTTAACGTATTCCTTCTAGGACGTGATAGAGTGACCTATTTGCAACAATTAAGCACCCATAAACCCTAGGTGACCTGATTAAATGATGATGTCTTCCCCGTAATTTATACGCTTAATGATATAGTAACATTTTGAGATAACTGGTGTCAAAGTTCAAGTACGTAGATGATTTTTGAAAATGGTTGATAAACTTCTTTCTTTATTTTTTATTTGTTTAAAATTACATCGAAAGATTTATTAAAGTATGAAGTACCCAATGGAATCCCAATAAAGGCCATTCAATTTGAGAGTTTAGAGAAAAGTGATAATTAGTGACGATATTTGGGAAATTTCCACAAATACATAAAAATTGGTTTATCTCGAATCCCATCAATTTTTGCCTAGGGTTTATGGGGTGCTTAATTGTTGCAAACGGGTCACACTATCACTTCTTAAAAGGAATACATCAAATTACAAGTCACCATGTATATAGTATATTATAGTATGGATGAATGGTAACATAATGTTTAATAGCCGTATTTAAAATTTTAATAACCTTCTTTACTTGGATATAAATACCTACATGTAACTAGGCGTACTTACTAGACTCAAATCTTAATCTACATTATGGCTATTATACGTATAGCTTAAATTATGGAAACCTAAATAACAATTTTTAACCTACCAATCTAAATTGTAGTGAGAAGTAAAGTGCCACCCTCATTATCAAAGTCAAAATGAATTTTCTACCGATTCGCAACAAACAAATCCTACGTTTTATCTTTAAGAGCGTTTATACTGAAAGTGGGCAACGTCGCAAATAGCTGTGAAATATTTCGCTGTTTTGATTAATTTGGCAATATTACTGTGAAAAAAATGAAAAAATGGCTAACTAGTGGACTAAAATATTGTATCATTAATATCGTAACACCGAATATAAGATCCATGGCACCGAAGTGCCTTTTTTACACCTAAAACAGTTACAACATGAAACTCAGTGTTATGATTGCAATTCATTATTAATAATCTAGTTCACAAGTTAGCCATATTTCTTATTTCCATACAGTAATATTGCCAAATTAATCAAAACAGCGAATGTTTTACAGCTATTTGCGACGTTGCCCACTTTCAGTATAAACGCACATAACGAGCTAACATTCTACGTCAGAACATAGCAGAACTAATGAACAAATCAGATACATTAACTGTAAAACTAGTAGAATCATTCAACAAAGGAACTATTATAGATGTTATTTGTGTTACAGAACATTTCATACAAACGGGTTATGAGGACTTATTACCTACACATCGCAAATTTTTGTCCAACTGCTTTCTTTTCTGGAAATACAAAGAGAAGTGGAACATGTATTTTCGTTAGAGTAGGACTCCAGTTTAGAGAAATATCGGACAAAGCAAAACAATCAGGTTCAGATATTGCATAGGCGGCTGGATAGCCAATTTGTATGGTCAACAACATGAACGGTAGGTAAGGTAATCTTCTACAGATTATAAAATACTTGTATTTACATAGGCATATAGTTATCAGATGTCGCCATATCTACAACATATATTTTAAAACTGTCGCTACACAAACAGGATGCTTGGTACCGGGGATGAAATCTACTGATTGCAAAACTACTCACAAATGCTAGAGCTTTTGAATCGTAGTGCTCATCGTTTTAAAGCTTATATTTGTGTGATTTGCTATGTAGACCCTTTCACCTCGATCCTTGATCAACCTCCTGCGAGCCCTGTGAATCTAGTATTACTACCGTTTGCGCATTGATCAGAATTACATATTCAGTTTCGTGGTACGGAGTTTCTGGCTAGGCTATAAGAACGAATAGCATATGATAACGTGTAATACCTTTATCTTATTTAATATTTAAAAAAAATGTGTTTTGATAATGCGAGTTATAGGTATATCTTCATAATTAAACAAACAACAAAACGATTGCTCAAAACCAAAAAGAAATTTTAGAAAAAAAAAAACTGGATTGATGCTATTTATCATGACCCACCATTTCAAGTTACTAAACGTAGAAGAATAATTAGCAAGTATTTATTCATTTTATGGGATCTTCT
Organism: Xanthia icteritia; assembly: GCA_949128155.2. Taxonomy (NCBI): domain Eukaryota; kingdom Metazoa; phylum Arthropoda; class Insecta; order Lepidoptera; family Noctuidae; genus Xanthia; species Xanthia icteritia. Next base: position 19,835,767 of record OX421931.1, read on the forward strand.
ATTATTATGATTCCATCTAAAAAGGTGCTCAACATTTATGACAGTTTTTACTACGTCCAAAAAATTTACCTATTGTTAAAAACACGTGGGAAAAATGATTATATTTTTTCACATATAATCTCTTTTCATCTAGGGCTGTTATTCCTGCTTGGCTAGTTCGTCAGCGAAAAGAATATCAAACAACTCCTTGTTATCAATTGACAAGGTAAACGATAAATCTATATTAATATTAATTAAAACCTTCATTCAACATCCTAAAGAAGTAAATTAAATTTTGGAGAAATAATGCAAAAGTTTAGTAAAACTTTATCATTTGGCGATACAGCAATTATGTATTTATGCAAACAGTTTGAGGTCTTCAATCATCTAAGTTACAAACTAATTCACTAAAACGCCAACTTCGTATTATTTGTGGACGCTTAACAACATTATAATTATTATAGTATATGATTTATTCGTCCCACAAACACAACACACTAATGCAAAACTATTTTTGTGAGCAATATAATAATAAACTATTCTGTTCAATCAGGTATGATTTTTTCTTGTATACAGAAAAAAATTGTTTAGTTTGGCTTACCTATTAAAGGGTTTATTGTGAACTTATTTTATTTATTTGCACTTTGAGGTCGACATGTTTATTTATTTATGTATTGATATGCATATACTTCAATTACTTACTCTATAAAACGGACATAAACACTTTTTTAACTTCTGTAAGTGACGACACTTATAGAAGTGCATAGCACCAGCAGAGAGCTTAAACATTAAATAACGTGTAAGATACTATTAGTTGAATTATATAAGTCACTAAATAAAATGGGCTATTTTCACAGTTACGATGGAAAATACAGAAATATTTATTTCCCATCGCATCTGTGACAATATGATTTTTATCTCAGTCATTCCGCCTAGTACCTACCTAGATGATTTGATTTTAATACTAGGCAAGTAGGCCTAAAGGTCATCTCATATGTGCTTCACCCTTGAAAAGGCCACAATGACAAAGTACACGTAAAAAGAAACGTAAGGAACACGGTACGTCACCTTCACTGGATCTTCATCCATTCTCACAACACTTCACTAAAGTTGTTGAACAACACTAACAACAGCAACAAAGCATAAGTTGCTGGTTTCCGCGTTCGTCTGGCTCCTTTTAGAGAAAACTTTATTGACTGTATTGTATGTTCATGTCACATGTCTGTAGCATTTCTCATATAAATGTGTGTGATTTGCATCAAAAGGCCGCGGTCGCGTGGGCGTAATCATAGTTTTTTTATTGCTTCGGTGTTTGACGTTACTCTTTCGATTTTCGATTCGATTTCGATATTCGATTTTCGTACATACATGCTAGGTCAGTGAGCAAATTTTATTGGGTGATTAGCACAAACCTATTTGTTTATTTTTCTGCAAATCGTTTTAGTTTCTATCTATTTCTTACTAAAGCCAATTTATATTTTCCTTTCATATTTTAATGAGATTAGTTAAATGATGCAGAGCTCGGTAGAATTCACGCACTGATTTCAGAATTCGTTTTCATTTAAAGTTGAGTTTCACAGTACACATTTCTTCTCCCCTCTGATATGTTAGGATCGCAACAAACAAGTAGGTCTCTGGTATTATCTAAGTGAACTGAACATTTCACATTATTCCAACATTTAAAAATGGTTTTTTTTTTCAAACCGAATTGATACTTAAATACAATGTTATACTTACTGTCTGGCTGTCATAATAATTTCTTCTTTACGATTGCAATTCTACTGAAATAGCAGTAACTTCCTATTTATTGATATCATGTGAATGTATTTTGATTTAGCAAATAAAAAACAAGTAAATAATTAAAATCGATCGAAGCAAAATGGATAGAACATCTTTATATCTATAGTAACTCGATTTTGATTGTACTTTTATGATTATTTAAATTACGTGTGGAATAAGTATTTCATAGTCTACAACTTTTTCGTAGACATCTACTACCTTGCGGCTACGATGATGATTTTCGTAGCAGCCTACAAAGAGACGCGTAGCACTTTCTTAGCCCGCATTCTAGGACAATACTCAAGCATGAATCTCGAATCTAATACAGAATGATAATGACAGATTTGATACTAATCTCTCCTCAGGTTAAAACGTTTTATAAGATACTACGTTTTGGCTTTTATAATAAAGACCTGAAAACTATTTTTCATAAAAAACGCGTGGCTTAATCGAACTATTCTAGTGAACTGCACCAAATTCCTGCGCTATTTGATTTTTATGTGTATAGATACATTATGCACATTTCTAAGTAAAACTACTAAAATAAATGTACTAGTTGTGCACATAACATTGTTTGTTTTTCAGCAACGGAGCCTTATTTTTCTTACGATAGCCTCAAGTAGCACTGATATAATATATTTACAGCCTAGACTAGCCAGCTAATTTAATAACGCAAACCTATCCTATTCTAGCATCGCTTGCAAAACAACATAAAGACAGCAGTAACAGTTAAGTTCAATATCAACAGACATAATCGAGTTTTAATGGCTAGGTTAGCATACAATTGTCATTAAATACCTCGGTATTTTCCTCATCGTCGTCAAAATGGTCATACTTCACGAAAGCATACCGCAGTTGGTTCTCAAAGTGCTCTCTGGCTTCAGCTTTTTCAGTAGCACTTACAGCTATTCTCTTCATAATTATCTACTAGTAGACACACTTTAGTAACTGCACTTGAATTCTAGCGTCTGTATAGGAACTTTATAATCATTTTTAGTTTCTGTTTATCACTCCTTTCTCTCCAAAATGTAACAGCAACTACGTTTTTCAACTGTCCATATGGGGGATACTAAAACAGTAAAGGTGTAAAACTATCGACAAAACATTCTATCTAGGTGTTTATAGGGGTGGAGCGGTAGGTAATTACTTTCCATCAAACTTGAATTGGGTATAAACATGCATGCATAGATTTGTTGTTATGTTTGTCGGTTTCGTTGTGTGAGTAGACTGCGATTGTTAGTTGAAAATTAAAGGTGTTTGGAAATATTAAGAAAATTTTGAATTTTGTGAGCAAAATGAGTGAAGAGTGTATATCAAATATCGGTCAATACCGTTTGCTGTGACAGGTGAAGGATTATTTTAATTGATTAATGACATCGAAGTCTTTTAGTGAAAGCTTCATCATATTCGTCATAACACTGTTGCAAACACGTTAATGCCAGCCTACATTATACGTATGCCCTGAGCATTAATATTAATTCGTGATAAAAAAAGCCCGAATTGCGAAACGCCTCAATCGTTTACAAAAACTAACACTTCTAAGGAAAGAGTAACTATTTGACTATCATTAATTCAAGGGTTCAGAGAAAAATATATCAATGGCACTAAGACCTGGCCAATTGCACACCTATACATTATTTTAATTATATTTAGATGTAATATTCTTTTAATCAAATCAAAACATATCAATACTTAATTCTTGTCAAAGCCCGCGAATGTTTGCACCAGCCAGTTAGAACCACGTAAAACGTGTTACGATGTACACACATTTCTCTATTTCCCTACATCACTTATCAACCAGAAATATTATCCGTATTATCACTGAGCCGAAATAGTGTTCACAGTATAACAGCAAGACACATATGAAACTAGGTAGTTGAGCATCCAGGCATCGTGCCCGAGAAGCTATTCGAAACATAGTTTATTCCTTGTCGAAAACAAGATAGCCAAAATACTATTCTTTGTCATTTTATTGTTCTGTTAAACCCTAAGCGGTCGTATTGACTGCCCTGAGCTCCACGGACTTTTCTGCTGCCTATTTGTGCCCGACAAATACCTTGGGCACCGTCAAAGCCGCCGTCATAACCTGTTCGCACTACCGCTATCTAGATCTGTTGCTAGAGCTGAATCCCCGGTATGTCGAACCCTAAGGATGCTAAACGCCCTCCTGACTGCCGACCCTGAATGTGATGTGTTTGCTGATGAATGGAAGAAAATAATGCGTGCCTGTCTGGTGTTTTGTGAGAGACAATATGCGAGGGTGTCCACTGTTACATGTTAGCTTATGATGTTTTTAATTTATTTAACCATTTACGCAAATAAGTACCAATAATTTTATCCACGAATTGTATATCTTAGAATTTGAATTTATTTTTTGTATTGTATGTTATTTGAATGCTTATTTTATTTTAATCTTTATAATTCTATGTTAATTAATGTAATTGGACCTGTGCCGTTTTAATTAACTATAAATAAATAAATAAATAAATAAATAAATAAATGTCCTAAGATTATGAGATAAGTTGTCGCATAAATTTGTAAAACATCTGCTCATGTTACCAAATCCAGGGCCGAAATAAATATTCTGCTTATGCGTAAGCTAGCATTGGCAATTTGCATATTGGTCTTCAGCAATACTTATTTCTGATTTACAAACCTACACCAATCCAAAAAAATTAAATGCCTTAAATAATTAAATGCCTTAATTTTAACGGGTGTAAAATTACGCTTAACGAAACCGAGAGTCTTGTTTTTCTCGTCATTGTGAATGTTTTTTCTATTAGAATATACTTTCTAATTACGGATATATTGAAGGTCAAAGATCCAACTTCATTGACGTGTTTTTAAGAAAAAAAAAATAGTTTTGACATTTCAAAACATGTTAAAACTTAATTTTAATTACTCCCACGACACCTGTACCGTGGTATGCACACATAAGCACAATATTTTGCGTGCGTACTTAATGTTTTGCGTGTGTACTTAATGATTTGCGTACGTACTTAATGTTTTGCGTGTGTACTTAATGTTTTGCGTGCGTACTTAATGTTTTGCGTACGTACTCACACTACCGTAATCAGCGAATTTTAACACCAATAAAAAAAATTGTTTAAAAAAATACTAAAACAATACGCTTTAACCACGCACTAAAAATTATAAAATAATGAAATTGACTTGTATTAGTTACGAAATAAGTTCTTACGCAGCTTGTCACACAACCGAAAACGGCTCCATGCTTTTATAATATTATAAATAATAATATTATTATACAATATACTATTTTATATTTTTTTAAGTTTTTTTTAAACGACTTCTTTATTTTATTACTTTTGGTCTAGTATATTCTTCATGTAGTTAAAAAGTATAAAGTCAGCGAAGTTATGACTTAACCGCTTTACTAGTAGCCACTGAAGAATCCCACTATCCACCTTTTGGCTCCATCACCAGACCCTCGTTAACAAGCACAATCTATTTAACTTGTGAAAACAAATCATAATATGTGAGCCAACTCGAGGGGTTCACTAATAGCCACTGAAGAGTTCCACTATCCACCTCCGGGCTCCAACATCAGATCAGCTCCTAGATACCTAACTATAGTATTGTTATCCAAACTACATATACATGCAAAGTTTCATTTCTATACCACAATTAGAAGTTGGTGAAAATTTTGTTGAAAGACTAGCTTTTGCTCGCGACTTCGTCCGCGTAGAAGTCAAAAATAGTTCTAATTGGATTTTTTATTAGTTTTTTACGTTATTAATTTTGTTATAACATATAAATTATTATGTTAAAATGTTTGAATACTTATAAAATATAACAATCTTTATTTTAGTGTAGGGATTTAAAGGTTAAATAAACACGAAAATAAAATGTTTTAAATTAAATTATCTTTTTACAACGAAATCGAAATAATATACTACACCTACCGCAGTATTTCTTTGTAAACAATATTTTTTGTTTTTCCTTCGGGTGCTAGAATCACCAGGCTACTCTGTGCGCTTACTCTGCAGCATACCACATACAACTGGCCGTGGGAAAAACAGCTTTCTCTCAAGTCTACTCCCGCTACCTTAAGAGTTTGACCTTGAGCTTTGTTTATGGTTATGGCGAAGCAGACTTTGATAGGAAACTACACTGTCTTGAATTCGAAGGGGTAATTTGATGGTGTTAGGAGAATACTAGGAATAAATACAGACTCTCCTCGAGAACAACCTGTCAGTATAGTTACCTCGATTACATTGCGGTGCAATGTTTTCACTTGGAATCTGGTGCCATTGCATAATTTTGATGGATTTATATTGCGCAGCAACATACTTGGCGCGCCAACTCTCAATTTTAATATGTGAGTTGGGAGACCGGGGAGGCTTCAGTGTATTCAAGAACTCAACCGGATAATGAATGTGTTCATCGGTGTTTATCACTGAGTCGAAGGATTTATATTGAGAATATTCAAATGATCTCATGACTGAGGCTTGTTCGTTTTTTTGTGTTAGGATGGCACGCTCGCATAACTATTCTGCAGGTTTATCGTGAATATTATTAATGTTTGGGTAAATTTTAGCTATAAGCTCTCCTAAAGTGGAAACAATTGTTATATTCTATGAAGATAATTGTACCCAACTCTTTAGGGAGAATTATATATTACTCGTATTATCCAGTTCCGGGAAATCACCCATTCCTATTTTAAGCAACAGGTCTGAGAACGCGGAGTGTGTAGTTTTACCTCCTTCCAGCAGAGTGGCGGCAATCCCGGACGATGCGACCGCTAAGGCGATATCACGATTGCTTCTCACTTTGGCCAACATTAAATTTAATAGAAAAGTTTTTCCTGTTCTACCAGGAGCATCCAAAAAAAAGATATCACCTACACCTGCGTCGATACTGGAAAGTATTTGAATAGATATGTCTTTGTTCATTGGTAAGAGAGCCTTCACTAGTTGACACCAGTTCTGCTACGGAATTGACATCGTAAATTATTTCCCGTTTATTGTGTAAGCCTTCAGACCTTTGAGGCTGAGGCAACTCGTACTGCTGCAGGCTTTGTCCTCCTAATGCTGATACAGCTTCTCCTATTGTGACCAGACATTTATTGTAGATTTCATCGTCTTGTCGTTTGTAGTATATCCCTATATTTTACCCAAAGACTTAGTGCGTCTGTAATCTGACAGAATGCCAGCATTATAGAAAAAAGTTCACGCATTTTAAATGGCGACTCGCATAAGGCTGTTTCCTCTAGGGCAGAATCCCAAGAAGTTTATCAACTTAGATGCAAATCACCCCCCAAAATAACTTTCTACCCCTTTTTAACCCATTTAGGCGATGATTTTCAATAAAATACGAAATATGTCTTCCATCAATTCTATTAAAGAATATTTATGCAGAATTTGAAGTAGATTGGAGCAAGGAATCCCGTTGTCCCATACAAACTTTGCCCCCGTTTTCATCCCCTTAGGGGTAGAATTTCGGAAAATCCTTTCTTATCGCATGTCTACGTCATACAAAGAAAATACCCTCCAAGTTTCAGGTCTCTACGATCAGCGGCTTAGGCTGTGCGTTGCTCCGTCAGTCAGTCATTCAGGACAAAGCATTTTATATGTATAGATTCCGCTACATAGAAAAAATAAAAGTGGTTTCCCAGAAAATATTTACTTAAAAGTTACTTAGTTTGATGTACAAAATGCGTAGAGGACGACTTCCTGAAGGGTGTTTTTATAAAGCTATAAGAAAATCAACGTAAATGACTCAATGTAAATGAAATGCGACGCAAGCAACGATATTATTTTTTGACTCTCGGTACCACAAATTGTACTACACACTGAGTTTTTTTTTATAAGCTCAGTCCTGACTCTCTCTCACGAGTAAGTACCCACACATTAAATGTCTCATCAAATGTTAGTTGAACCAAACAATTGTGTATGGTTCAACTAACATTTGCATTTCATTTGCTGTGCATTGGCACAGCATTGAATTTTGACGAGACTTACATTTTAACATCTGTTTTTGTGATCCTGGCTGCTATATAGGCCTGGTTGAGATTGATAAAAACGGCCTTAGAGACAGGGTTTTGCTAGACAGTATTTCTTTTCTTAGCTTCGTTAGTATCTCCACAAAATTACTTTGACCATAAACTTAGGTAATTTCTTGTTCTCTAGTAGTAGGATAAAGCAAGCCAGTCAGCAAGTGGATAGGTGAGGTGACTGCTCAGGGTGCACTGGACGTACATTTAACTATGGCCACTACAGGAGGCAATTTTAATGCACCCATTATAAGTAACGGGCGGCCCAGTTGCCACTGAGATGCCCATCGATGAGATAGAAAGCGTGTTTTGATGGCGATAGAAACAACATCCATTAATAAACCAGCAACCCAATTGCGAAAGGGAATTTCCAATCCATTGCTTTTTATGTTTGAAATATTCGTCTGCTCAGCAACTGTAACGCAATGAATGTTGTTGAATTGTCAAATTGAAGAGCATTGCCATTATGTGGTGCAATTACCCTATAGGCTGTTCTGTAAAAAATATCTTTATATATCACTTTTGTATCTGCTATGACAGTATTTTCATTATCAATGTCAATACTTTTGTTTCATAGGATACCTCTTAGTAGGTAGTATATAGATAGTCATCTACAGAAAATGCAATTATCGATGCATATGTATTTGATTTTAAATAAAAGATTGTTCGTTCTGTTTCTGCCACATCAGCCGGTCTATTTCTGTAATAATCTCACGGTGAAAATTTAGGTGAAGTGAACGTGAAGTGAGCTGTCATTCAATCTGCTGCTAGGGACTGACAGCTCACTCCGTGCTCACTTCACCTAAGTTCTCACGGTGAGATGGTAACAGAATAGCAATGCTGTAGTGCTATTCTGTAACCATCTCACCGTGAGAACTTAGGTGAAGTGAGCTCAGAGTGAGCTGTCAGTCCCTAGCAGTAGGTGGAATGACAGCTCACTTCACGTTCACTTCACCTAAGTTTTCACCGTGAGATTATTACAGAATAGGCTGGCTGATCCACGCGAGTGTTGCTAAATTCAGGTTTAAAGATTCCTAAATTCATAATTGACAATACTTATTTCACAGTTACAGTTTAACTAACATCCTCAGAACTCCTGTAAAAAAATTTGGACAGTCCAGAACATGCTTTTGACGGAATACCCTCTCAAATCAGTTTCTTCATTTATTAGAACCGTACCATTAGTACCCGCTGTTGTAAGCGCGATCTTGATTTTGTTGTTCCTAGCCTATAATCTTCATGTTACATTCTACTATCAATGGTTTAGGAATAATTTCACAAGAATGAAGAGTAGACTATTAAGAAGAGGGGACTATTAGAGGCCCGCGACAGAAAAGAAAAAATGACAAAATTAAAAAAAAAACATATCTTTTGCTATCAGCTTATAATTACTAATGATTGCTGACTCTTTCTGAATCTAAAAGTGATTTGTTCTGTTCATTAACATCAGTCAAACAATTTCTTGAATAGACTACTTGCTATAGTTATATTCCTTTATTTCTATAATAGTTTTGAATTCTTCTTCTTCTTCTTAGATGATAAAACGCAATAACCGTTTGAGTTCCGTCAAACATTGATGACGTCTCTATTAGGTTCCACCGATTCAATACGAATATGAGAGCGAATCAAGTTAAAATGTTTATGACTGCTTTCAAAATTTTCCTACTTTCTAAAGTATGTGTGGAAACAACGATCGTATGCCATAAATATCGGCTCGACCGCAGCACGAACGCTAGCGTGCGTTCCACATACAACGCGTTTAGTACGTACCCTGGCGATCTCCTCCTCTGCCAAAAGCATGGCCTGTGCTCTGTCCTTATCATCCATGTTGTCCATGTGTCAGTATTACTCTCACTAAACAATTAGTTACACAAAAAATCGCAACAGAAAAAAACCGCCCGACGTCAGGGCGACGTAAAAAACAACTGGTACACATTACCCGGGAGTTTTTCCAAGGGCTTATTAAAAGAAGGAGAAAGTAAAGTAAATTAGAGCAATATGGTTTATTAATGTTAAAAGTAATGAAGTTCGGATGCGGGGAGCAGCGGACGTGGCGTGTGGTCACGCGCGGCCGGGACGTCGCCGGCTTGCACAACCCGCCCAGAGTTTGTTTTAAATCCATATTATATGGCGAACCTGCGACAAATCATTCCAATTGCGAGACTATACAAGCGTACTACACAGACGAAACGTTGTAGTATTGACTCAAACAACAATACATCAGTTATATCAACTTGGAAGGTTGCGAACAATTTTATTGTGATTAACTAACCTATGATGCAGAAATTCCTGTTTTAAACTTGAACTAAGCTACTTTCCAAAATTTTGCTAAACCACATTTTCAAACAACATCAAATTTGATCTGCAATCATTCGAAAAACAATCAACCCTCTGTTCTTACTGTTAACTTGTACTTAGCCTTTGTCCAACATGGCTTCATCGTATCGATAATTCAAAATTTTATGAATTTTGACCAGAATTCAGCCACATCGACAGCGTCAGCGGTGGCCTCGGTGAGACAAGAGAGGTCAGGCACCGTTTGAGGTGTAGCTCCACAATCGCAGTGTGGCTCATTGGAGTACCATTTGACTAAGTTGTTTCTGCAGCAGCCCACCTGGCTTCCTACCGAACCGACCCACATATTCCTCATACCAAAATTTTATTCATATAACTACACCAGGTGGAAGCTGTCACAAAAAGCTTTACCACAGTGCCACCATCATTCAGCTTTCCTCGTGTTGGCACCAGCTGTACCTACGAGAGATCCCATCAAAAACATAACATGTAAAAAATACATGTCTCACAACGCAGTTTTTCTACCGTAAAGATATGTGAGATCTAATGTAAAACCAAATTTGTTAACTTATTCAGTAACTATTTGTCGTCTTTATTTCTTTAATAAATATAATGACTTGGTCATAGCACGGCAACATAATCACGTAAGAATAATCTACTATTTAAATAAAGCGCAGCGCTTGTATTAGGTAGATTTTGTTATACGTAGAATGTAGATTTTATTGCCGGGTGCGATTGTCAAGACATTCTATTTATTAAAGAAATACAGATGAAAAATAGATAGGTACTGAATAAATTAACAGACTTGGTTTTACATTAGATCTCAAATCTTTTTACGGTAGAATAACTGCGTTGCGAGGCTTGCATTTTATTACGTGTTATATTTTTAATGGGATCCCATTTCTTTTTGTAGGTAGATACCGCGATACTGACACTGAACCTACATCAGCTTAATAAAACGTGTGGATTTGTGTGTTTATCTGCGGCATCGTAGTTAGATCCCACAGGTTGTTAAACCTAATTATTATTGCTTTTTCATTCAATTTCAATGCAGTTTAATTAAATAAACTGATTTCATTTGTTGCCCATTTTACAAGTACCTAACCTTCGAAGAGACTGATTGTGCCTACCTTTATATTCCATTAGATAGGTACACTAAGCAGCTAGTCCCTATCTATGTAAAAAGGGGTAAAGGTGATGAATAATTTTACAAACTGTTTGTTTATGCGTGAAATTTTAATTTACCTACCTATCTATCTATTTAGATAGTGTAAGTGACGAATAATTGCATGAACTGCAAAAGTAAGTAAAAAGTAAGCAAGTAAGAATTAAAATAAACCGCAATGGTGCCGATTCTCTTGTACCTACACCGAACTAAACTATCACTAAAATTCTTTACTTTTGGCTATGAGAATCTTAAAGCTATTCTGCAACAAAAACTCTAAATTTAAAAATAATTTTGACGCTACTAAAATCGAGTTTGACAATCGCGATGACGTAGCCAGAATTGTTTATTTTAATTATTTTCATAGTCTTATGTCATATGGGATTCTTCTCTGGGGAACCTGTGCGGACATAAAGTGAAAAATAAAACTTACAAAAAATACTATATAAATAATATATAATAGTAAAGGCTTGCATCAATTCACGATATAATATTTCAATCATTAGATATTGATATCATTATGTTATGCTACTCATAGGATTTGGATGAGGCAGACAGATGTTTATAGCCTGATTTAACACCTAATATACTTTTTGTCCCGGTAGTGTGTTTTTATGGGATTTTTTATGTGACGTATAAAAGTGATTCCGACATCCTATTTACAGATTAAACAATTTCATTTCATTTCATTTCATTTCCTCAACTAAACTGAATAAACTATATTACATTAAAACTGCTTAGGTACTGGTTTAAACCAAGACTTAAAGGTCTAGGATTGTTACGGTAATAAAGCTAGTACCAATTACAAAACGAAGACTTTTCAAGGATCAGTTAGGTCCAAAGAAGGGTCATTGTTTAAATAATATCCATAGATAAGCAACAAAAATGGCATTCTTTCATTCGTTCACGCAGGCTTTATTTGAAGCAACGTTCTGTTTCACTAAATGATGATATTATAATAATACTTGAAATGCTTAAATAATTATTTATCAATACAAAAACATGTCATAAACTGTTCTTTGTTTAGGTTTTGCTTTGTATTTAATAAGCGCAACTTGTACTTTTGACGCGCTTTGTATAATCAAGTTGTCATATTTTTTTTAACCTCTACCAAGAAGTGGAGCGACTTACCTATGACGGCAGCGCGTGTAATTTGAGATGAATGTCTATGTTGCGTCCTTTAATAATAAATAAATACACTTCATAGTTGTATTAATTATTCTATACTGTTACTTGGTATGTTTGGGAGTTTTTGTTTTTGATCTACATTATAAAATGGAACAACAAAAGAAAAAAAGGGGTGAAAACTGGAGTTCTGAGGAAAAAGTTAGTAAAACATGGATTTTTTTATTTCGTTTATTTAACTTTTTAACACAAAAATACATTTTTAAATATATTTTTAAAAACGATATAAAAATATAAAAAATAGTGTTCCGCCGGTGTCGGGAGCAGGGTCCAAGCTATCGATGGTTAAGGCTGCAGAGACAGGAACCTCCTTACAATACGACCCGTATCTGCACTGCTTTCTGAATTAGGCCCTTGATCCAACCGCACCATCGACCAACATCTCTCGAGGCTCTCGTTGAGCCTCGAGAGATGTTGGTCGATGCTTTCGGTTATCAAGTCATTGGCCGTTACGACAACCGGCACAATGATAGCCGAGCACACATTCCACATGTCGACAACCTCGTATGCTAAGTCCAGATATTTTTTTTGTTTCTCTTTCTCAGATTTCACGAGGTTCTCGTCATGTGGAATGGTAACACCAATTATCATTGCGCGGCGCGCTAATCGGTCCATCACCACTATATCAGGCTTATTGACAACAATAGTCCAGTCAGTAATGATAGACCGATCCCAGTACAATGTGACATGTGTCATTTTCGAGAACTGGGTCGGGCACATACTTGTAGTACGGTACCTCAGAATCCACAAGTTTATACTTCAAAGCAAGTTGCTGGTGAATAATCCTGGCCGCTTGGTTATGCCTGTGCAAGAACTTGCCGTTAGCCAGACGAGAACAACCAGAGATAATATGTCTGATGGACTCACCCGGACGGTGGCATGCCTGACACACGTCAACCGTCCCTTCCCTCATAATATGTCTCCGGTAGTTATTCGTCAAGATACCTTCATCCATAATTGCACAGACGAAACCTTCAGTTTCTCCGAAAAGGTCACGTAGACAGGATACGGACGCTAGGAAATTACACCGCGCTCATAAAGAGCCCAATAGAAGCGCCCGTGAAGCTCCTTGTTTTGCCATACCTCCTTGCTGTCATCTGTAGTAAGTACCGTACCACAGGTTTGCGCCAGTTCTCTTTAGCCATGAAGAGCGGGGTGAGCCCCTTGTCCACTGCGACCACATCACGGTGCATACCCACTTCGGGTTAAAAAAAAATATTCCCTGAAGCTGCACACCTCGCGGTTATGGAGGGTCTTCGCATTTAAAAAACCTCAACCCCCGCATTTCCGCGGGATGTACAGTATCATCACCGATTAACGTGGGTGATGCATCCGGTTTGCGGTCAGGAGTGTAGGTACGCTATAACCTGCTGTCCAGGGCGTCGAGTTCGGTCTCAGTCCATTTGAGTATGCCGAAAGAGTACATCAAAACTGGCATGACCCAACCATTGAAGGTGCGCAACTTGTTTTCGCCCGAAAGAAGACTAATTAATACCTTCTTCAGGCTACCAAAGAAGGGCTCCTTCAACGATTGCATCATGTCAGCAACGTTGATGCCTAACGCTTCCGACGTACCCAAATACTTATAGCTTTCGGCTGAGGAGAGGGATCTAAGGTGTATGGAGTCCGTGAGTTGAGTTTCCTCGGACTCCATAATCTCCCCTCGCTTTACATGCATGACTGCACATTTATCCACACCAAATTCCATCCTGATGGCGCTACTGATTGTTTCAGTTACCTTCAGTAGCTCCATCAGTCGCAATTTGTTGGGGGCAAAGAGTTTCAACTCATCCATGTAGAGGAGGTAAGATATGAGCTGACTACCCCTTCTCAACCGATAGCCCAGTCCTGAATCCTTCAGCAGTGTGCTTAGAAGATTCATGGCTAAGCAGAATCAAAGTGGACTCAAACTATGGCCCTGGAATATTCCCCGTTTAATCCATACAGGTTCATCATTCCCCTGGATCTGTCGACATCCTGGGTAGCGATTTTTTTATTATTATTAGGTAAGTTAGCAATGCTTTGTATCATCTTATTTCGACTACCTAACGCGGATGTTGTTATTATTATAGGAAATATTACGTCACCTTATTGGTCAAGCAGCACATATCATTAAAGACAAGTCGACAAAAACGTCTGTAAACATGCAGAAAATAAAAAAGTGGAAGAATATACAGATTAAGTAAGTACTTATTGCTTTTGTAATGTGTACAAGTACGTTATTGTTTAAGTGGTATTAATTAGCATATTTATTATTTTTAGATTTAATGAGATAGCGGGTAAACGTCGATCCGATGGAGAGTTAAAGCTGGCTTGGAAAAAAATGAACTTGTCCGCTAAATCCAACCTGTATTCACATAGAAGGGAACAAACGAAGACAGGCGGTCGCAAAACACCACCATCACCTTCTCGGCAGGACTTGGAAATAATGGCGATTTCTCCTCACTGGATTGGTAAATAAAATTTCTTGTTTATGTGATAAAACATTTAATTAAAATTGATTTATTTTATTATTTTACATTATATATGTAGGAAGTGCTATGTCTGCTTTGAAAGCATGTAATTACCAGAATTAATTAAAAAAGAGCAAAAATTTCATACAATTTAAAATAAATTAAAACAATTTCTATTATCTAAATGCTATTATAATAAAAATGATTATATAAATGACACATTTTAACTTACAAGTTTTATAAAATAATTACAATAGGTATATAGAATGATAACAACTAAGTAGTGTTAGGTTTCAATTTATTAAAACATAATTATTGGATATTGTACTGGCAACACCAAAAGATTCGATATGTCAAAATAGCGGAACAACGGCATTCTGGCTCAGGCGCTCACAAGAGTAAGAAGTGCTAGGGGCTGTGTCGGTTTAAAATATAGATTGGCATAGAATGGTTGGAGATCTACTGTAAATTAAGGTAACCTATTAGTTTTATTGTTAATATTCGAATATTACATATATAGTTATATTATGTGGGGAATTAGGAGATGTGATGGTATGGTGTAGAATATTGAATTTGATGTTGGCAAAGAAATATAAATGAATGACAAAATATCTTGGTGTTTCATGTAATTTTCCTTATACCTGAAATATAGTAAATAGGTAGTTTTATTAGGCAGTTTTAAATTAAGCTATTGGGGTAGCGACTCTAAGATCCATTTGGGAATTAGCAACTATTTAGAGATTAAATAATTATATTCGGTATTAAATTTGTTATTTTAGAGCAAGGGTAAATGTTTATTACAGTAGCCAAAGCCCTCTTCTTCTCTCCTACTTTACTGTGCCCGACAGGGTCCACAATGATCATATTTTTGTAAAACCTACCACCTAAGTTCACATATGGAAGCAATAAATGTATTGAGTATTTTGTAATTTACAATTCAAAATGATGTCCTAAGGTTAAAAATGATAGGTAATACTTTCGATATAATAACAAAGTTATTTAAAATATAAATGTCATAAATTCAAACACTGAACTACTAGCATACCACATGTTGACTTAATAATAATAATAATAACAAACATATAGACACCAACTCCATCATGTCTGCCTCTCAAAATGGATGTAGGAACGGGGCCCGCGGTACTAAGGAGCTACTCCTCATTGATATGGCCATTAGCCAACAGGTTCGCCGTTCCCGAAAAGATCTGTCGACATGCTGGATAGATTATAAGAAGGCCTATGACTCGGTGCCACATACATGGCTCATGAGGGTGTTGGAGTTGTATAAAGTAGATGCAACTCTGCGCACCTTCCTGATGTCGTGTATGAGGCAATGGAGGACGGTCCTTCGCTATCCAGGATGTCGAAATATCCAGAGGAATAGCGAACCGATAAGGATCGAGCGAGGCATATTTCAGGGCGATAGTTTAAGTCCACTTTGGTTCTGCTTAGCCCTGAATCCTCTTAGCACACTGCTGGAGTATTCAGGCCTAGGCTATCGGCTGAGGAGAGGTGGTCAGGTAATATCTCACCTCCTCTACATGGATGACCTAAAACTCTTTGCCCCCAACAACTTGCAACTGATGGAGCTACTGAAAGTAACTGAAACTTTTAGTAGAGCCATCAGGATGGAATTTGGTGTGGACAAATGTGCGGTCATGCATGTAAAGCGAGGGGAGATTGTGGAATCCGTGGGAACTCAGCTCGCGGATTCCATAAACCTTAGAGCCCTCTCCGCATCCGAAACCTACAAGTATTTGGGTATGTCGGAAGCGTTGGGCATCAATGTTACTGACATGAAGCAATCGTTGAAGGAGCGCTTCTTTGGCCGCCTGAAGAAAGTATTTAATAGTCTTCTATCAGGCGGAAACAAGGTGCGCGCCTTCAACGGTTGGGTCATGCCGGTTTTGATGTACTCTTTCGGCATACTCAAATGGACTCAGACCGAACTCGACGCCCTGGATAGGAGGGTCCGTACGCTGCTAACTGCATATCGAATGCATCACCCACGGTCATCGGTAATGAGACTGTATATCCCGCGAAAATGTGGAGGTCGAGGCTTTTTAAACGCTAAGACCCTCCACAATCGCGAGGTATGCAGTCTCAGGGAATATTTCCTAGAAGCCGACGTGGGGATGCATCGAGATGTGGTCGCGGTGGACAAGGGCCTTACCCCGCTCTCCTTGGCTAAAGAGAACTGGCGCAAGCCTGTAGTGCTTGACATTAATGATCGCAAGGAGGTATGGCAGAGTAAGGAGCTTCACGGACGCTACTTCCGGGCCCTACATGGACCCGATGTAGATTCACTAGCGTCCGTAGCCTGGCTGCGTTTTGGTGACCTCTTTGGGGAAACCGAAGGTTTTGTCTGTGCAATTATGGACGAAGTTATGATGACGAACAATTACCGGAGATTCATTGTGAAGGACGGCACGGTTGACATCTGTCGGGCATGCCACCGTCCGGGAGAATCAATCCGACACATTATCTCCGGGTGTTCTCGTCTAGCTAACGAAGAGTACTTGCATAGACACAACCTTGTAGCCAGGATTATCCATCAGCAACTTGCTCTGAAATACAGCCTTGTGGAATCGGAAGTACCGTACTACAGGTATGTGCCCGACCCAGTTCTCGAAAATGGAAATATCACATTGTACTGGGATCGATCCATCATCACTGACAGGACTATTGTTGCCAATAAGCCTGATATAGTGGTGGTGGATCGAGGAGAGCGGCGCGCAATGATTATTGACATAACGGTCCCGCATGACGGGAACCTCGTGAAAGCCGAGAAAGATAAACAGATTAAGTATCTTGACTTGGCTCGCGAGGTTGTCGACATGTGGGATGTGGACTCAGCGATCATTGTGCCGATAGTCGTATCAGCCAATGGCTTAATTGCCAAGAGCCTCGACCAACACCTTAGGAGGCTCTCGTTGGGCAGCTGGATTAAGGGCTTGATTCAGAAAGCGGTACTCTTGGACACGGCTCGTATTGTTAGGAGGTTCCTCTCTTTGGGGCCCTGACCGCCGGTAGCTTGGACCCTGTTCCCGATACCGGTGGGCTACTATTTTTTATATTTTTAAATGTTTTTATATGTTTTTATTCTAATATTTAAAAATATAATTTATATGTAAATATTTAAATAAAGGAAATAATAATATTTATTCTTCAAAAAGTACAAAAGTGTTACAGAAATAATTTTTTTTTAGTGAGGTGAATGTACAGAGGCATTTTAATTTAAGACTACGACTCCCAAACTGAGTCATGCTCGTATCTTGGGTAGTCGGGGGTCGGCTGTTTTAGATGTCGTATACATATTACCGCCTTATTTTATGCAAAAATATTACACATAACAATTTTACATCATTAGCTTGTTTACAAAGTAATGTGTATGTTTCGTTTTTAATTATTATTTAAAAACTAAAATTTTAAAAAAATTCAAAGACTAGTTTTATTTTACTATTTCGATAAGTTTCTCAGACTCATTATAACTTAACAACCGTAATCTTTAAATATATTTAATGGCAAACCACGAACTCCAATGTGCTCCAGTTTTGATAAAAGTATTGGGACAGAGACCGTATCAAAAGCTTTTGATATATCCAGAAATATTAGGTCTTTACCTATGAAATTGCCGTTCTGCAGTACTGGCCATTTCAAATCAAAATAATTTTTGTTTGGCTAAGAATTCTAATTTCAAATTAATTTTATTGGATAAACATGGATTTTTTTTTCCAAAAGTAGTCATTTGTTTATTGATTAGTGTTACATTTTCATCGCATTTCAATCTTTTTCGTCATCATGGATACGTTAAAAATTCGAGTAATTATGGAATATGAGTACCGTCGTGACAGCAACGCGGCACAAGCGGCACGCAACATCAACGACGTTTACAGAGCTAACACTACAAACCAACGCACCACCTGTTATTGGTTTGCTCGCTTCCGTTCTGGAAATTTCGACCTGAAAAATGAACCTCGCGGTCGTTCGAAGACTTTGGTCGACAATGACGAATTAAAGGCGATTGTGGAAGCTGAAACTAAACAGCATGTTGTGGATCTTGTGGATTTGGAAGGTAAATAATAGTTATTGTAAGTACTGCTAATATTATCACGACCTTAAGGTGGATCAGCAGTTGTAGCCCGCGAAATTCTAATTTTCTTACGTTTTTTGCAATTAGCAGGTCAGTGTTAGGTTGTATCTTGATCAAAATATGATTCGCGACTATAACAGATTTATGTATTTACAGAATTATAATCATTAAAATAATGAATACATTTTTCTAAATTAGAATTGTTCCTTATGAACTTTTCCATAAAAGATGTGTTCTTACGGAACAAATCTATCTTAGGGAGATTCTAACGGTTAAAATTCTGTTAATACGTATCTGTTATAGTCCCGAATCATATTTTAATAAAGATACGACCTGACACAAGTTTGAAAGTTTGAATTTTAACGTTTTTTTGTATAATATAATTACCATCCAATATGTACACAAGTTTGTTTTAATCTTTGCCATATTTAATTTGCTTACACCAATGCAACTACAGATACAGAAAACACCAGAATGATGTCAATAAACAACATTGAGACTGTGAACGCAAGAAGCACAAAAAAAAGGAAAAAGAGCTTGCAAAATAGGTATATAGAAATACCTACTATACTACTTTTATTATTCTGATATGACTTTAATGCACAGACGCCAGCACTCAACCTACTACAATATGTCAAAGGTAATGGCCCATTTAGTGTGAAAAATATACCCACGGCGTACAGAAATAAAATATGGCGGGAATCAAAGACAAATGATTATACTTTTCAATGATAAGTGGCGCATTGCTGTGGCTCATGGGGATCATGAAGGAATAATAATAAAAAAATGTAATCTACCTAGTATGAAAACTTACTAATTATACTCCTTATTACTTACTATATCCCAACTACTTATTATATCCCAACTTATTATATTACCTGACCGAACGAGTTTGCTTTATGTGTGATGATATTTTTATTTAACAAAACAATGGCAATTTGTTTGTTTCATTTTCAAGTCTAAACCACTGAACCGATTTTGATTAAATTGCCGTGTATGATATATTTTTTGATTTGGAGTCGGACATAGTATACTTTTTACCCAAGTGACATGTTTCCATGGATAAAATAATTTACAGACAGGCGAAACCGCTAATTATTATCCAATATTTATTGGTCTGCTGCAAGATTTCTCCAACGAATTATTTTTTTCTTTTTACATATAATGAAAAATGGGTTATGCTTGCATTATTTACCACCATTTTCGTTTTTGTACAAAAACATTTTTGTACCGGGTCGGATTATGGGCCATGACCTTTCTTTAAAATATTTTCAACTTTGTCACTGAAGCATAAGGTTCAAAGTTGATTGGGAAAATTTTACAGTTTCGGGTAGGTTGACCTGCTGGCGTCTGTACATGTTAAAAATAAAATTCCATACATTATTCTATTTGATTTTACAGAAGTGAAAAAATGCGACAGTCAATCATAGAAAACAATACAGATTTTAAAAGAAAACATCTAGAAATGATGGAAGAAGAACACAAATACAAAATTAAAATTGCTAGAAATTATTGCTAGTTAGAAATAAAAAAACTAGAATTAGAAATAGTTTTATTGGAAAGTAAGAAACACACCACCAAAGAATAAAATGTAAATAGATTTTTATTAACATGTTAAACATGTTAATAAAAAAAATCTACTCTGATAAGTGAAATAATTATTTTCAGGTACCTACTTATTTGCTGCAAATTAAATGATTCTCTATTGTATCAAGCATTTTGGGATGGAACTAAAAAGTAATTTGTCAATAAAATTGAGACAATCACAACTTAAAATATTTGTTTAAAAATTACATTGACAAAAAAAAATCTTTCCAACAATTTGCAAAAGTTACGCGAAACTGTTCGACAGAATATTTCACAGTACAGGTACCGCATCGCTAGAAATTAAAAGCGTGATTACAAATTTTTGAAGTGAAAACTTCTTTAGAGGCGTTGTGCACTTTTTTTGTGATGGGTAAAAAATGTTAAACTCGCGTCTGGACACGTGACCTGATCAAAAATTCGTAAGACGGAGGGAGAGTAGTACCAAAATATCAAAAATGGACAACGTTAATATTCAAGTTTTCACTTCTGCCGGCACTCCCAGAGTGCAACCCGTTGTTATTTTTTCTGATTTTTGGATTATTGGATTTGTCTCCGCCCCGAATAACAGAATAACAATTAAAACATTGGAAACATTCACCAAAAAAAAAGTATGAAGAAAAATCATGGTTTTATAAATAACAAAAAGTATGCATGAATTTACGACAGTATTTATATTTTTGGAAAATCCACTGGAAAAGTATAGATGACAAATATATAGGTACTGAATAAATTAACAGACTTGGTTTTACATTCGATCTGTACATCTTTTACGGTAGAAGAACTGCGTTGCGAGACTTGGATTTTTTTACATGTTATGTTTTTGATGGGATCTCATTTCTTTTTGTAAAGGTAATTAAAACGTAAGCAAGTAAAAAATTGGAGTATATTTTAATTTTTCTTTGCTTTAAAGGCTAAACAAACACTAATTGTGTTCAAAATATGAAGCTTGTGTGTCTACTAGAAGTACCCTAGAATTTTGATGATCGGTGAGTGAGTGAGTATGTAGGTCACTGACAAAATTAAGGAACTTTGGCCTGCAATAGTTCTTAAACTACAGGTTCAAATTTAATGTAATTTGGGAATATACTAAACCCTCTTACGATTGTATTACCAAGACAAAACCATTTCGCTGCGGGAAAACAACCATTAAGATTTCACGGTGTATAGACGGATTAGCAATATTATTTTTTTGTTTGAAACGGAAGATGGTCAAGATGGTCCCATTGTCATCAGGTCAGGATCTGATGATGGGATCCTGGTGAAACCGAGGGAAACCTTCAAATATTATAGGCACACCGATAGCGATTTGAGTATTTTTTATAGTAACTCGTGCAGTTGCTTAAGGAAAGCACCATTTGGTGAAGTGGAACTGATGATGAAGACCACAGATGGCCACCGGAACTGCTCAATAATGAGTATTTCACGGGTTGCTATTTGATAACTTTAATATAGTTTCCAAGCAATTTATGCGTGTCACAATGCATATGGAGAAGTGGAGCTGATGGTGAAGTACCATGAGAACTCCTCAACGATTAACTTCCCTGCATCGGGAAAAGCAATATTTTGTAAAAGGTGATGAGTAGTTGACATTCGGCGGGTGTGTCAGTTTGTAATTTATCTAAGTTACAGTATAACTTAGATAAATTACAAACTGACCCACTAAATAGCGAGAAGTATTTTTCTTTATACAAAAATCTAAACATCCGGTTTCCAAAAAAACACTACAAAGTGAAAAATAACTTAAATTTCGGAAGTCGGTGGCAAATAACGAAAATACAAAACCAAAAACACCGACTTCCGAAATTTAAGTTATTTCAAATAACGAAAATACAAAACCAAAAACAACGACTTCCGAAATTTAAGTTATTTTCTTGTCTTAAAAGTACCTTAGAATTTTGATGATCGGCGAGTGAGTATGTATGTCAGTGACAAAATTAAGGAAATTTGACCTGCAATAGTTCTTAAACTACACGTTCAAATTGAATGTAATAAATAATGGAATAAACCTAGTTATAATAAGCCCTCTTGGTCACTGAAAATTCAGGCTTTTAGCTTTATTCACAACAAAGTTACAGGGGGTTGCAAATGTCCTGACTGGCTTCGAGAAAAGATGGTACGGCTGTGCCTTTGTGTTTAGGCACTGCCGTGGCCCCGATATTTCTGAGCAGTAACCTAACAAAAAGTACTAGGCTTGCATGAATTCACGATGGTATTCAATAATTACGTTATCCTACTATAAATAGGATTTGGATGAGGCAGACGAATAGTTTATAACCTGGATACTTTTTATCCCGGTAGTTGTTTCCATCCAACGTACTACCGGGATAAAAAGTATCCTAATTTCCGACTTCCACGCGAACAAAGCCGCTTGTCCGCGCCACATCTCCGAAACTACTGAACGGATTTTCATGTAGTTTGCACAGGTGGACAGAGATTAATTTGATTAGGCTCCATTAAAATCGGATGTTGCAAAAAAGTTATCGTCATACGGGACGGTATTTCTGTTGATGACACGCAATTTGTGAGATAACAAAAGTACTAGGCTTGCATGAAATCAAGGTAATATTACAATTGTTGGTATTATCCCACTAATTTGGACGAAAGGCGCACAAAACAAAAAGTACTAGGCTTGCATGAATTCACGTTTAGTTCATTTAGAGATGTTTTCTCAAGTCGTAAAAACCGTGCGAGCGGGCCGCTAGTAATATAATATTTAGAATAGGTACATTAAAAAAAACATGCTTTCTATAAATAAAAATCTATTGCCGCATGTATAAAAGATCATCACTAGAGAATGGCTTGACCGACTCGGCAGTTTTTTTTTTTGTTGTATTCGTAGTTGTCTAAAAAAGGTTTGAATGAAAGAATTTTTTTTGAAAATCCACCTGAAAAGTCGGAAATTCACCCGGGCGACGCCGGGCACGAACAGCTAGTAAATAATAATTTGTGTGGCACAAATTATAATTCAATATTCAAAAGTAGATGGCGTTGTTAGGTTGGGGTTTCTGCCAAATAACTCACTTGTACCAGGAGAGAATGAATCCAGAGTAGTAGTTCCGTCTCAGTAATGCTCGGATGTTTCATTCAAGCGCAGAATGAGGTGGTTGTTTGGGTTGGGCGCCACGCCTAACATTAGAGAGGAAAATGTGGTTGTTTCATTCTTGCTATCCTTGTCTAGACGAGTGTTATAAAACTATTAAATCAGCAACTATGTTATTATCGGTTTATTCTCTCGAACGCAACCCCGCCTCGGTGGCGTCCGGCATGAGCGGAACGCAACGCGTGCAAAATAAGTACAAGCATAACATAACCGAGAAGGAGTTCGCATCGTCGAAATATGAATTAATTATTTATTTTCTTATAAAAGCCGCGTGTTTTGGCGGAAACTGTGAGAGAGAGCCGTAGCAATGGACTGAGATAGAGTTGATTGATATTAGGTACGACCAATTTTTTTTTAAATTACATATATGTCAATAATAATAAAAACGGCCAAGTGCGAGTCGGGACTCGCACACGAAGGGTTACGTACTTTCGTCCATTATTTAGCAAATTAATTAAAATACTAAACGAAAAATATTATTATATTAAATCTAAATTTTTTAAAATCGCAAAGTTAAATTTGTATTTTATAATGATGCATGAATTACAAAGTTATTTTTGAAGTTGCAGATCACCCATATTTAAATAAAACACCTTATGAATCACCGTTTTTAGTATTTGTTGATTATACAGGGACAAAATGAATTTTGTCAGATATGATACAGATATTTTTTTAACGCAGTTTAATGTCGAACTTTCGGTATTTATTTTTTATTTGTTTGTTTGTAGTTTAAGGGCTCGTATTTAATTTTCTAGCAATCATCTGCGTCAAAAACGAATTTTATATTGATTGATTCTATTAAGTTATTCTAGACGAAAAGAAAATGTTAAAATAAATTATTGACGTTTAAAGTTTGAGCAGCGACGAATTACATTTTTTTTTTAAACAAATAAAGTCCTTGTGGCCTGGATCTTTTTATTGGGCCTCAACACGTAGGAGACGGCCCCACGTATCCGCCATTTCCGTATGTTCAACCATCTGCCGAACACCCTGTATACAGTATATGGTACCTACATGATATACAGAAGTTTCAAATTCGTAACTTGTTTAGTTGTTGATATAGAGCTCGTATAAAAATGGTCTAAAACTTTTACGGAAAAAATTGTATATGTTCTCTACTCGATGAGCTCTAGACAATGATACTCCACATGCCTGGGTTAAATTTATTTTTTTCGCCATCAAAAGTTTATTGTATAGAGCCCCCTTTAATTTTTAATTTATTCAATTTTTGACCAGAAACACTTAAACTACGTCACAACATGTCTTAAATCAGCCCTAAGTGAAGACCAAAATCTAGACATGGAGACATAATCGGTCTTTACCTATGAAATTGCCGTTTTGTATGAATCAATTTAAACGATTTTTTTTCATGTATTTTTTATTTGTATTAATCGAAGTAATCACCCATGCAATCAATGCATCTTTGCCAACGCAGTGGCAGTTTATTGATGCCCTTCTTAAAGAAATCAGCTGGACGGGAGGCAACAAATTCTTCAAAGGCATTTTGTACTGCCTCTCGGGTATTGAATTTTTTTCCCGCCAAGAAGTTATCCAAATTCTGGAAAACGTAGTAGTCTGTAGGCGCAAGGTCTGGTGAGTAGGGCGGATGACGGAGAGCTTCCAACCCCAGTTCTTGCAACTTGGAGACCGTCTGCTGTGCAGTATGAGGTCGCGGTTGTCGTGCAGGAGCAGCGGAGACGAGCGATTAACCAATGCTGGTTGGAGATGTGCCAGCTTCTCCATGTGTTCAGTTCTTCACAGTACACATCTGCAGTAATGCTCACCCCGTTTGGTAAGAAGCTGTGATGAATCACACCGTCGCTAGATCACCAAACAGTGACCATCACTTTTCTAGGGGTAAGTTTTCGTTTAGGGCATTGTTTAGGTGCTGAACCAGGATCTAACCAACTTGCTGAGCGCTTGCGGTTATCAAACAGAATCCATTTTTCATCGCAGGTAACAATGCGGTTCAAAATTCCTTCATTTGTGTGTCTGTTGAGCAGTGCAAGGCACGTCTCGACGCGTACTTCGCGCTGGCGATCATTGAGTTCGTGGGGCACCCATTTGTCAAACTTTTTTACCTTGCCAATTTGACGCAAATGGACCAATATTGTTTTGACGCTAACGTCGAAAGCTGCTGCTAATTCAGCCGTAGATTGTGTATCATCAGCTTCCACAATCGCCTTTTTTTAATTCGTCATTGTCGACCAGTCTTCGGACGACCGCGAGGTTCATTTTTCAGGTCAAAATTTCCAGAACGGAAGCGAGCAAACCAATAACAGGTGGTGCGTTGGTTTGTAGTGCTAGCTCCGTAAACGTCGTTGATGTTGCGTGCCTCTTGTGCCGCGTTGCTGCCACGACGGTACTCATATTCCATAATTACTCGAATTTTTAACGTATCCATGATGACGAAAAAAGATTGAAATGCGATGAAAATGTAACACTAATCAATAAACAAATGACTACTTTTGGAAAAAAAACCATGTTTTTAAAATAAAATTAATTTGAAATTAGAATTCTTAGCCAAACAAAAAATATTTTGATTTGAAATGGCCAGTACTGCAGAACGGCAATTTCATAGGTAAAGACCTAATACCAGAAATTTAGATGCAACGGTAAATTCGCATGATTCTCTCTGGCGAGCAAAATTGAAAAGGTACATACCATTGCCGAGCACCTAAGCAAGGTTTTCACTCCTAACCCTGTTCAAGGATCTCAAGAAATGCACAGTGACATAACATCATACATACCAACTCGACTTGCCTATTGCAAAAGTCTCGAAAAGTGAAGTAAGGATTGTTATGAAAAATCCGAAAGGGATACTGAGGCCCCTGGCAACGTACAGGCAACTGAAGGAACACGGGTGGGTTTTAGTCAGTGAAAGTCTGACACGCCCTCCCGCTTCGCCCAGAGCGGAAGAAGTTATTGGATAATTTCTCAAAAAAAAAAAAGTTTTGCTATGAATAAACTAAATCAAAATAAAGCATGCGCATATGCGCATGCTTTATTTTGATTGACTTCATTACAGCAAAAATACTGAGGCAGGAATTACTTCGCTGACAGCTATATACAACGCAATAATCTCGAAGGGTACATTCCTCTCCAATGGAAAGTAGCCCAAATAATCATGATAGCTAAACCTGGAAGCCCTAGGGACGTGAAGTCCTACCGACCCATTAGCTTGTTGCCCATTCCTTCGAAACTACTGGACACAATGTTCATCAATAGACTAAAACCATTAATACACCAAAACTCATTGCTACCTATATACTATATACCTATACCGCATATTTTCCCCCAATTTTTTATTCCCGTGTTTTTTTTTTTTCTCTTTGCGTCATATTTACCGCAAATAAACGTATTTTCTTTCTTTCTTTCTTTACCTGACCACCAATTTGAGTTTAGACAAAGTTATGGGACCATAGAACAAATACATCGGCTGGTCGAAAAAATTCATGCCACATATGAAGAAGAAGAAAAAAAGTATTGTTCAGCTGCCTTACTAGATATATCACAGATATACTTTACCTTCTCTACACAGCTGATCTCCCTGTGTCCGAAGGAATAGTCTTAGGTACATTTGCCGCTGACACTGCTACATTAGCTGTGCATGAAGATGCGGTTCAGGCATTTAAGATTCTACAAACGAGCTTAGATGAAATTACAAACTGGCTGAAAAAATTCACGATGCGTAAAGAAAGTCCAGGCTTTCGCTGGACAATAAACTTGGGATTTACAAATGCATCATAATGCCTATTTGGACATATCATTATGGAATACAGATGTGGGGAACGGCAGCTAATTCAAACATAGATATACCCCAAAGGTTCCAATAAAAAATGCTAAGAATTATAACGAATGCACCATGTTATATCACTAATGATAGCTTACATCGGGACTTAAAAATGCTAAAGGTTTAAGAACAAATCACACAAAGATTCAGTGACTATAAGAATAGGATTACTACCCATCCTAATAAACTAGGATCAAACCATATGAAAACTAAGACATTCAGGACGCTTAAAAGATTGGCCCCACAGGACTTAATATGAAGACCGACAAACTAATTATATACGAGGGTGGTCCGATAAGTACTTAGCCTACAAAAGAAAAACAAAATTTTTGGAAAAGTGGCGATTTATTTATCAATATAGTCTCCTTTTAGCTCGATACACTTGACCCAGCGATGCTCCAACTTCTTTAACCCGTTTGAAAAATACGATTTCTCGAGGCCTGCAAAATCAGCCTTTGAGGCGGCGATGACGTCCTCATTCGACTGAAATTTCTGCCCGGCAAGTGACTTTTTCAAGTTTGGAAACAAAACGAAGGCGCACGGGGCCAAATCCGTAGAATACGGTGGATGGGGCAGCAGTTCGCAGCCCAATTCGACCAATTTGGCCGTGGCGAGGGCGGAGGTGTGAGCTGGTGCGTTATCATGGTGGAAGAGCACTTTTTTCTTCGCCAAGTGGGGCCGTTTTTTCTTCAATTCGGTGTCGAATCGGCCCAATAATTCGGCATAGTACAGCCCTGTGACCGTTTTGACCTTCTGCAGGTAGTCGATGTGAATCACACCTTGTGAATCCCAGAAAACGGTGGCCATCACCTTACCGGCCGATGGGACAGTCTTTGCCTTCTTCGGAGCACGTTCTCCGGGTGAAGTCCACTGTTTCGACTGTTCCTTGGTCACTTGTGTGTACCAGTGGATCCATGTTTCGTCGACTTTCACAAAACGACGCAGAAACTTCTTCAGATTGCGCTTAAACAGCGTCAAACACTGCTCTGAAGTGGTCTCACGGTTGCGCTTGTTGTCCGGAGTGAGTAAACGCGGCACGCATCGCGCCGACAGCTTTCTCATGCCCAAAATTTCATGCAGGATATGACCCAATAAAAAAAATATATTTGTTGTTATAGCGGCAATAGAAATACACAATCTGTGACAATTTCAATTGTCTGCCTATTACGGGTCATGAGATACAGCCCGCTGACAGACAGACAGACAGACGGACAGCGAAGGCTTATTAATAGGGTTCCATTTGCCACCCTTTGGGTACTGAACCCTAAAAATGACCGTCCTATGTTTTCGCCTCAATCGTTACACCACATACTTACCTCAACTGTTTGTTTGGGAAACTCATGGCTAGTGGGTGATACTGATAAGCTACAAACCTCCTGGCAACATTCAATAAGTAATTAGTTATATACAGGTCGTCCCACAGATATGCCACATGAAGGAAAAGTACCTTGAATAAGAAGATTATTTATCTCATTTCTCAAAATCTCAAGTATTTCTAAATACCTTTCCGTATTCAAATGCCATTCGTAAAAATGTACTAAGGGGTCCCGGTTTTATACAATCCACCACCAACAGTTGAACGAAAAACGCACTTGATTATTAGTCTCGCGGATACGTAAGGGATTCTCCCTGGACCAAATGCGATTATTGTATGTCCTTACGGCAATGTCAGCTTTTCATTTTTCTGAACAAAATATCACATCAAATGTTAAAATTCATGGTCTTCCTTTTATTTTTGACACTGCTATTTAGCAAAAAATAATCCTTATGATAAAGCCTTATAATAAATATAAATAAATAAACATTTTATTTCTCTTCCACAAAGGCGCCTCAAAAATATGAAGATTATACATGTGATAAATCCTTTGTGGGAGACTGGTATCTGCACTAGGAAAAACCTGTCACACAGATTACCAGGCCCCCCCAGAAACAGTGTTTGAGTATTAAAAACCTTTGGTAGGAGAATACAGTAAAACAAAAATAAAGGAAGAAAAAGATAAAACTTAAGGTTATTATTGAATATTGTGGGTGCCAGAGAAGTGTGGTGTGGTGTGGTAGTGTAGTGTATTATAGTGTGATGTGGTGTAGTGCAGTGGTGTGGTGTGGTGTGGTGTGGTGTGGTGTGGTGTGGTGTGGTGTGGTGTGGTGTGGTGTGGTGTGGTGTGGTGTGGTGTGGTGTGGTGTGGTGTGGTGTGGTGTGGTGTGGTGTGGTGTGGTGTAGTATTGTGTGGTGTGGTGCGGTGTGATGGGCAAGCTGAAAACACACATTTAACCTAAAACAGTTAGGAGGCTTTCCGTGCTATCGTAATCAAGGTTTAGTAGATACGTGGTGAGAACTTGCTTGCACTTTGTTTTAGTAAGGGGGTATATTTTTAATGTAGAGTTTATTTTATTGTATAAGTAACTGCCAAGGAAACAAAAGTTACGGCGA
Source organism: Xanthia icteritia (assembly GCA_949128155.2). Lineage (NCBI taxonomy): Eukaryota > Metazoa > Arthropoda > Insecta > Lepidoptera > Noctuidae > Xanthia > Xanthia icteritia. Next base: position 19,865,640 of record OX421931.1, read on the forward strand.
GAAAGACTACTTTTAAACAGTCGAGTAGAGCATACATTTGTTTTAATACGTTTATGAGCGTGCAAGGATGAGTTGTATTTCAAAGAAGAATGTTTACGCAAGATTGTTTGAACGATAAACAGTTGTCGAACAGTAAGAACCTTGCACTTATCGTAGAGTTCAGAGGTAGGGTGAAAATACGGTAAAGCATGGGCCACCTTGAGCACTGCTCTTTGTGCTCGCTCGATTTTAATCATAAACGATTTAGGGGCACCACCCCAACAGTGATGCAGTAGTTTAGTACAGATTGACAAAGTGCAAAGTATACTGTTTTAAGAACTTTCGCATCTGCAACACGACGTAGGTTCTTAAAAATGAAAATGAGCTTCCTAATTCTCTTGGACAACAGATCGATGTGAGAATTAAAGTTTAGGTTTTTGTCTATAGTGACACCGAGGTACTTGAGAGAGTCCACTTTTTCGAGTTTTGGGCATGAGCATGAGTCGGAAGAGTTGTTGTTACATGTGTGGGCCGTGATATTTAATAAGGGGTTTTGAGTGAGGTGAGTGCTTGTTAGTGTAAATGTTATGTATTTAGTTTTGTCTGTATTAAGTGAGAGTAAGTTGTTGTTTAGCCAGGTAATAACTAGCGAAAAACCCATCTGAGCAAAGTGGTACACTTCCTCCCAAGTATCTCCATAGAAAAGAAGAGCCGTATCGTCCGCGAATGTAATAATATTGCCGTTAGTAATGTTTAACTGGCAGAGTTCATTGATGAAAATTAAAAAGAGGGTAGGCCCTAAAATACTCCCCTGAGGAATACCGATATTGACTTCACAGTCATCACTCAACCACTCATCGATCACAACACGTTGAATTCTGCCATTCAGGTAACTTTCAAACAATTTTAGCTGTTCGCCACGAATTCCGAAGTGTTCAAGCTTCTTCAGTAAGAGTGGTGCAGAGACGGTGTCAAAAGCCTTCGCCAAATCGAGGAAAATCGTAAGGACCTTTTTCCTCTCATCCAACCTAGAAACTATAGTATCAGTTAGTTGATGTACTGCATCGCTTGTTGATCTGCCTTTACGAAAACCATATTGATTATCAGATAAAAGTTTGTTTATTTCAAGATAATTGGTTAATTGCTTGTTAATAACTTTCTCAAGAATTTTAGATAATGTAGGCAAAATGGATATTGGACGATAGTTATTGACACAGTCTCTGCTACCAGACTTGTGAATTGGGTGAACTAGGGATTTCTTGAAATCCGAGGGAAATTCACAAGTGGAAAGGCAGATGTTGCAAATAAACGCAATAGGATTCGCTAATAGGTTAGAGTATCTTTTTATTAATTCACTGGGAACGTCGTCACACCTTAAGGCACAGGTGGTTTTAAGAGATGCTATGATGATTTTGATCTCATCTACATCAGTGGGCAGAAGGACAAAAGAAAAGAGACAAGGTGGCAGAGAAGAAGTCTGGTATGAGGCAGGGTCAAACCGTGTAATTGATCCCGCTAAAATCTAACCGATCCTTACAAAGAATTGATTAACCTCATTGACAGAGTTTTTGGGCTGATTTAGATCAATCAGATCCATGGGTGGACTTTTCTGTTTAGTGGTGTAAGTGATTGTTTTGATGGTGTTCCACAATTTCTTAGTGTTGCCTTGACATTTAGAGAGTTCAGTCATATCATACTCATGTTTAACTTTTTTTAGAATATCATTACAAAAATTACGGTAACGTGTATAGGTTATTTTTGTAACTTGGTCATTTGGATGCTTTTTTGACTTGAGATGAAGATTGTCTCGATTTCGCATACATCGTAGTAGTCCAGGAGTAATCCATGGCTTAATTATTCGCTTACGTCTCGGAACAGTGATCTTTTTAGTACAGGCTATCATCAAAGTGGTCAGGGTCCTAAGGAAGAAAGAAACAGCTTCATTAGCCCTATCGAATGAGCAAATACTGTCGAAATCAATAGACTTAACTTTTTCGTCAAGGGATGGATAATGAATACGTCTTATTGTTTTTGAAAGATTGTGTGAGGTGCTCATATGAGAAAGGCTTATAATGATGCTGTAGTGGTCGGTCAGGGTTGAATGGGCCACAAAACATTTCACCGAGAGTTTTGCTTTAACAATTACGTGGTCAAGGCATGTTTGAGAATGGGTGGGGATATAGTACGCAGGCAACATACCATGAGAAGCTAATAGATTAAGGTAGATTTCCGCTCTTGCATCTGAAGAGGAAGGCGTTATGTCTATATTAATGTCGCCAGTAAGGAAAATATTATTGTATGACGTTAAAGTTAGTAAAATATTGTTTAGTGATTCAAGGAATTTAGAGACATTTCTTTCCCCCGGGGGACGATAAATACAGAGAACCACAGTTTGAGAATTGATAATGATAATCAGACAATTGCCATCTACAAGCGATGGTTCTAATATCTTATAGGTAAGGGTAGATTTATAATAAACAATAACGCCTTCGTTTTGTGTTCTGTTTGTATGTGTGTTTGCGAACTGGTATCCACCTAAGAGTGGAATATACGGTGTCCTAGATATCCAACATTCCGTTAGAATGATCATATCCCAGTCAACTTTTGATCGTTTGATGAGGGTTTGCAATCCTGAAAAATTTCGGTTAACACTTCTTATATTTTGTACAATAATGTTCACAGGATTATCGGTATAAATTAACTTGGAGCAGTCATCAATATCACAAGTGCTGGAGTCAGCGACCGTTAATTCATCCAATTCACTATTTATTAATAATTGGGAATTATGATCGAATTTGACGTGAATGCATAAATGTTACTTTTAAAAATCTCTGGAGTAAGTATAAAGTTTTAATGTGTAAAGTTGCTAGGTGGGTATACAAGCCGTGTGAGAGTGCGTTAACATGAGCCTTGGATGTAGAATTGTGTATTCGAAAAGATAGATTAGTGTAGAGTTTTATGAGCTGTTTAGTGGAGTTTGTGTAGATACATACGAAAATCAATGCAAAATTAACATGCGTATAAGTTATAAAAGTGAACATAAAAAGTAAACAAAAAGATAAAAAAGTTATAACTAAAGTTGGTGACAAACATATTTTGATCAGTTTGGCAATTACAGTGGACAGTCATTGCTGCCCTCTTAGATTAGTGAGATCAGATTCACTATCAACTCGAATTTGTTTCTGCCCTTCGGCTTTACGTAGGAATATCCGTCCGTGTGTTACCCAGCAAAATGTGTATTTGTGTTCTTTAGCAAATTGTCTGCACAAATAAAAAAGCTTCTTCGCGTTTGCAGTTAGAGTTTCCGCTACGTATATCGGTGTCTGCGGTCCTTTTATTTGTAGGTGGGAAGTGTTTAGTTTGCTGTCCTTGTTGGCCTGATTGAACTTTTTTACGGCAGCTAACATACTGTCTTTTGTCAGTTTACTGGTAAACTCAACGATTATAGGTTTATAACCGTCTGTTTTGGTGTTCACTCGGAAAATATCACGAATACCCGTTTTTTCAACGTCAACACTGACGGTTTTTCCCATGTTTTTAATTACGTTGATCAGATCTTTTGTGGTCTCTTTCGTATCGTTTACTGGGATGTTTCGTATCTCAATAGTTGAATTCTTTAAACTTCTCTCCATAGATTCTAATTTATTTTCGAGTGATTGTATGTATTTTTGGTTATCGCGCCGTTCACTCTCTAATTTAGCTACGTTTGCAATTATGTCGTCGAACTTTTCTGAGTTAAACTCAACTGATTTGCGCAGCTCACGATTTTCCTCTCGGATCTCGTTCACGTTAGTTAGTATTTGGTCAAACTTGTTATTTTGAGAATCAGACCAAGTTTTCAATGTACTGATAATCTCTGTTTTGAAGGACTGCCACTCCTCTAAATATTCTTGGTCGTATTTCCGTTTAGGTACTCGCGTACTAACATTTGATGGGAACTCACTAAGACCTACTTCGTGTGTATGGTGATTATTTTTCTCATGTAACGGGTTCGATTCCCGGTTCAACCATGTAATTATTTAGATATCTATGAATGCAGTTTAAATTGTTTTTAAATTAAAATAATATCTTCTTTCAGTAAAATGTTCTATCTACAATATTCAAGGTACTTTCCCTCCATGTGGCATATCCGTAAGACGCTCTGTATGTCCTACAATATAAAAGGTTTTCTATAGATTTGACACTCCTTACAGGCAGATAGACTATTTCATAAGTTGCATATAGTATACATAGATACGTGGGTGATTTGGAAGCCTAACGCATGAGATTATTTATTTATTTATTTATTGGTATGGCACTTCAACGAATTAATCATACTAAAACATACACAAACTAAGATCACATACAGTTTTAGGTATTGTAAATTTGTCACTTACAGAAGTGCACAGTACTAGCATAAAACTTAATGATTAAAGGACGTGTACGAGTAAAATACCGTTAGTTGATTGAATTCATTTCACTGCCGAGACATAATACTGTTACTTATTTACACTGTAACTATAGCGCCGTTCGTCGGCCGATTTTCCCCTAAAGCCACTCGCGATAACAATGTATAGGTTTCCTAGATTTTATCTACAAGGCCTAGATCTCGAGATAACCTAATATGTTGAGATATCGGCATGGTAAAGAAATTTCCAAAAAACGCATTACTAGTCTGTACATTCACTAACGATTCCCTAAAGTAGTCAAAAAAATAAAGCAAATAGTGAACATACCTAATTACCAATGATCGGAGTAGGTAGATTGAATTGGGGTCATTGATCCGAAACGTATATATTAATATGGACATTCCTCCGGAAATGGTTGATTATTAAAAAAAACCTTAGGTAGGAATTGTATTAAAATGAGCAATATTATATTCTTCATATTTTTTTAACGGCAAACAGTCACGATTCCAAGCTTTGGTAAGTAATATTTTACTTGTTACAAGGAGTTTAAACCGATGTACTATAACAATATTTTTAGTATTGTGTTTGTTTGCTTAAGCTGTTGAACATACCATCACCAACTTTGAATTGAGTAGTAATAATATCACTACCAACATTAACAATATTTAATTGAATCCGGAAATACCGGAATTGCTTTCCAGAAAAATGGCTTATCCATGTTATTCTTTCTGTGTGCATTTATGATACAAGTACCAAAAATCAATCTACCTACTCCGATCATTGCTAATTACTAATAAATATAAATGTCGTAGAGTCGTTATGAATTAATGGCAAGTACAGCTAATAATAGATATCTACCCGCTCACACACACACACACACACGACTGCACACCGCGTCCCCCGGCCCCCGGCCCCCGCTCGTCTTCTTTTGTCAAACAGAGATAGCAATATTCCGAACGAATTTCGCACGCGTCTCGACTTGCAAATGGGAGCGTTGGTCGTTGGGCTCTTAAGGGGTCCATTTTTTCGACTCAGATGTCAAAACATTTACACCTGTAAATGAACTTTCCGTAAGAACAGGGCCCAACTTTATTTCAACAAAATCACAGCCAATTCACATTATGACAAAATTGCAAGTTCTAAAGAAAGAGATTTAAAAAAAAAAACATTTTATCTGGATTTTCTAATCTCATTGTTTACAACGTAAAACGTGAAATTTTGTCATGATCATCTATAATTTTGTGGATATTCAGTCGATCCAAGCGTGGTCTGGGATGGTTGCGTTCAGCCCAATAAGTGGTGAGGTACTGTGGTACGATTCTTTCTAAATAGATTTCGTTTGGTTCCCCAGACGACCTCTTTCATAATGAGGTGTCTCTTTTCCTATTCTCTCTTTACAAATGAAATCAAACAGAAACTTATTTTCAATCGCATTTATTTGAGCACATTATCATACAATAAACATACATACAAAATGTTACAATTTATTACTATTCATATCATCATTATAATTACAATCTTCTGATAAATTCATCTGAGAGAAGCATATTATTGAATACATTTCGAAACAGATTAATTATTTAATTTTTGCCTTGGTTGCTAAACTCGACCACTTTAGATAAATATATTCTTAAAATTTTATAAAAACGTAACTATCGTAATGTCAATAACAGCAAAATATATATTTGATTTACTATATATATATTAGCTTTATGTTGATACACAGGACTGTCATTATCTCATCTACAGGGAGATTTCAAAATCAGCACCCCAATTGAGTCAATCACAATCTGTTTCATTTTGACAGTTCAACAACATTCATTGTGTTATTTACCTTATTGAGCAGACAAATTTTTCGAACTTGTGAAGCAATGGAGTAGCTGTATGCTTCAAAATAATTCAGATTATGATTGATCGTGTGTCGCAATTAGGGTGCCGATTACGAATATTTGTTATCCGGTTGAAAAGGGAATTACGATTACAAAGCATTTTTTTCTGTTGCACAAATATATGCGGCTGTTTTTATATAACTAAAGTAAATAGTATATAAGATAAGTTATAGACTTGGCAGTATGCCTGTCGATTAGGTAACATATTCAGCTATTTGGCAAGTATGGTACTATTGAATTCAGGCACAAGAATTGCATGAGAGAGAGATACACAAAACTTAAAACGACTGTCGTGATTACTGTAGCTTTTGGAGTAGGTACCCTTGTACCTTTTTATTTTCTGCAAATATTAACACAGTAAAATGCTTGTGACTGACAAGTCATTTAAATTCATCGTTATATTTCATGTTATAGTTTAGCCACTCTGAAATGACGCGCCCCACTACCGCAGTTTACGTACACTCCGCGGTACGTCAAATGCGGTAGTGTTGGGCGTCATTTCAGAGTGGACAAGCAATACAATAATTACACTATTCCAGCAACAAACTGGCAATACCTACTACATAAAAACGAAAAATATAATCTTGTTTTGTTAAAATCTATAAAGCAGAGATTCAAGGCTAAATATAATATATACACAAAATGCTGTCTAAAATTGTACTATGTTATGGTTAACATATTTAATTAATATTTATATAATTCATTTATGTGCTTATATCTATGTATATACACTAGTTAATCCTATTTCTTTATTGAGTTTTATTGTAATACAGATTACAGGATGTAAAAGTCTTCGGAAACAATAATTATGTAAAAATAAGATTTTTCAATTTAGATTTGTTTTTATTCTTTTATCAATTCATTTTCATTTTATATTACACTAGCTTCCGCCAGTGGTTTCTCCAGCGTGATATCTTTGTAAATTATAGCCTTTGTTACTCAGTGATAAATGTGATAATATAGCATTATACTGGTAAAAGATTTTATAAATCGGTCCAGTAGTTTTGAGTTTATTCATTACAAACGAAGCAAAGTTCGTTTTTTAATCCCATAGACTAATTGACATTTCAAATGATTGTAGTTTGTTTTTTTTCAATTTGGAGTTTGACGTTTGCACCTGCCAAATTGGATTAAAAAACGAACATTAGCAGACCCGACAGACATTGTCCCGTCCAAATAATAATAAATACAAAAACCCTATAGAAAAAAGAACGTTAAATTTTTCCTGGATTTTAAGATTTTTCGGGAAACCTTTCAAATTTATAATTCCATAAAAACCTAATTACGAACATTTTAAAACAAAACAGCCAAATCGGACCAGCCGTTGCACTGCAAGTGATGCGCTTACCAACGAACAGCATTTCAGTTTTATATATTGATAATAGTTAGACATATATTATAGCCTCGCGGACATTATTGTGGGTAAATATTTAGTATATTATTTTATGTATCATCAATATTTTTCACAGGGCACGCCCATGCAATGACTTTTATAGGCAAATTTTGATACCCTGGGTAACATTATTGCAATACATATGCACGTAATTCAAAACTTATGTATTATTTACATATACATTATATAGGAGTCTAGAAACGAATTCATATTTTTATTACTTTTTTTAATGCATTTCTTATTTTACAATTCATTATTTTATGTTGCGTTTTTTTTTGTGGAACGAAACGCAAAATCAAGTCGCGTCGCCTTCAACGATGCCGGAAGTGACGTAAAAAACGATGTGAATATCTAATCTACTCTTTGCAGTGCTTGAAATGTCACTAAGGTAAGTCAGTGCGATTTCTGCTTGAATAAAGCAGAAAAATAATTTAATTTATATGATTTGGCGCTAAAAAACCTTAAAAAACCGATGTAAACTAAATGACGTCATATCGTGACCGAAATTCTTGGACTTTCATATTATTTTTCAGCAACAAGCACGAGTTGAATTTAACTACATACGAGTATAAATACTTTTCTTTGGTTTATATTACTGTCTTTTATTCAATTAGTAAAAAAAAATATTACATGCATATTCTCTATTCGTATCATAGGAATCTAATTGTTTTGAAAAATAAAATACAGCCCATGTTACTCGCTGATATTTTTATCTTTCTATCGGTGAAAGAACTTTTTAAAATGGTTACGTAATTTTTGAGTTTGTCCATTACAAACAAACATACAAAAACCAAATTCCTTTCTCTTAATAATATTAGTTTAGAAAAGCAAAAGTTGTTTCTCAAGAGACCGATGTTCCATACTTCCATAGGATATTCGATACTATGAAAACAGTGCACTACAAACCTACAGACCATTCGAAGTTTAGAAGGTTTCCGGTTTCTTTAGATTTAATAAAAATTGTACCTTTACCTAGTAAGTAACTTACTTTCGTTCAAGGCAACTTTATGTCATTTAACATTAAGGTTTAAAGAACATTGTGATTTTCTTAACAAAAAGTTTTTTTTTTTCAAAAACAATTTTGTTGCTTCTGTTATGGATAGTAAAGTTACTTTGCAAAATAGATCATACTTTGAGCTGTTTTTTTTTCCACGGCATTGAAGTTCAGCGTTCGACGTTCAGCCTGGTGCTGTAAAAACACACGAAAATCATAAATTTCATATCATCAAAAAAAAACCACTTACATAAAGGGCCTCTTCGAGCATCGTTACGATGACCTGTTTTGCACTTCCCGCATACAGCGGAATCTTGCGAAGTGGTTGGTCTACCGACATCAAAACACTGAGACATCTCAGCCCTTTTATCTCACTCATACTAGAAGAGGGCTAATTGAGATGTTGAGAAAGGAGATACACTGCACCGATCCCTAATTAAATAGTCCCAGCATTTTTTTGGGGGGTGGGGCAGAATTGAATGAACTCTATAATAAGTAGTAGGAATTTCTCTCGATAAAACTACTCATGCACGCTCGATTCATCGATACTGCATTTTCCAAATGAATAATTAATTTTGTTACATAATAGACCTATATTTTGTATAAGGATGGACCAATGTATAGAGACTGTCGATATACTAGCTTTAAATTTTTTGTGTTATCGGATAAAAACAAGCCGTCGCCCCAACTAATGCGTGATCACAGCTACCTATGGGCATCACAAGCGTAACCGAAACGGTTACGGAATACAGCAACGCCACTTGGCGGCAGGTACTACTTTTCGGAAGTGATCTTTCACAAAGAGATCTCTTCTACTGCAAAAGGTGCTAATGTATTGGCGAAGGGTAATTGGTAAAATCGTTTTTCTTTATTATTTTAAAAATGTCTGTGACATATATCGGGTCCCGGACCTTTGGAAGACGTACGAGGGTCCGGAGCCAACTCGCAAATGCCTCTAAGACAATTTTAAATTTCATATTATTATTGAGACTTGAAAGATTTTTGTAATCATATGAGCTAATATCAGGTTTCCCAAAAAAACATATATTTTTTTTTTATTATTATTATCTGCGACATATATAAAAGGTGCTTACCACACTATCACGGCTACGTGATGACGAGTCTGGGGGTGGGCAGTACTGTGGAGTGCTCTGCGAACATCAGCGCGGTCAGCCACTTGAGCTGGTCTTCAGTAACGGCGCCCGCTATCGTGCACCCGAACCACGGCTTGTCTTTACTCCTGAAATCGTGGTAAAAGAACTTTAGTATACAAGAAAATTTAATGAAACTGTAGAAACTATTTCATGAAGACAATAAAACGTTAAGTAAATCGTTCATTTCACTCGAGGCCACTATAGTTTGATCGAAACCGCTGAACCGCGCTTTAGGAATGCGCGACGAGGAGAGCAGCGGGACGCCGTGAGCGTTGACGAAAGAGCGGCCTGCAATACCCCCCGTCTCGCCGCGCACATACCTAACGTCGCGATATAGCGGTCTCAGTCAAACTATAGATCTATCTAGTGGTCCAAACCTAGACTGATGAACCTGGAGGTCCTGATTTCAGTTCATTACCCGCTTTCCACCCATACACCATGAACTTGTTCTCTACAAGTCTCACTCGTGTATCAAACATGTAGCATACATTTATTGACGTTGTTGAAGACATGTATTGTTAACTATTTTGGTCACCTTTGCCAATTGCCCTTGGACATTTTTGCCAATGATTCTACAAGTTTTGTATACAACTTGTTTTAGGTGTAAACGATAAGCAGTAGACACAACTTCATGTAGAATACATGTTTTATACCTTGGTGTAAACTTGGGGCTAAGATAGGTTTATAAAACGTTAACGTGTGAGGAAACCGAGAATCTTATTACAATTGTCTCTTAATAGAACTAATCAATACTGTACTTAAATTAAGGCATTGTTTGTTTAATCTAGAGATGCCGCGAATAGTTGTTATAGCGAATAGTCGAATACCGATCAATCGCCATTCCCTATGGCGAATAGTCGAATATTCACCATTATTACGGGACATAAAAAAAGGAATTTAAGCAAAGTTTATATTCTTAAATAATAATATAGTTTATTTATTTTCTGAGGCAGGTTTGATATATGAAAAAAAGCGCAATCGACTTGATCCCAATCGTGCAGGAAAACGAGTTTTTCTGCACGATTGGGATCAAGTGGATTGCGCTTGTTTGTGTCGCTTGGTTGTGATATGGATATTAAATTATTAATTAATAAGCCTAACTAATTAACTTCAACATGACTGATTTTTGGCAAACTTTTTATATATTGATGATAATAATACTAAGTGTGTTTTGTTTTTAAAGATTAATAAAAGTTTAATTATTTTAAGTCTGTAGATTTTCTGTTCATTAAAAGTTTATTTTTTGGACAATTCGCCGAATGTCGAATAATAGACATAGTGTCTATTATTCGGTTTTTGAGGAATAACAAAAAAAAAACGAGTAATACCGAATACTAGCGAGTATTCGCGACATCTCTAGTTTAATCTATGTTGTTTTCTATAAGTACTTGCATAACACTCAGTACCATTTGTATGCCATTAAACCTGAAGGAACTTGGTTCCTAAAACACAGGATTTTGGACCAGTTTAGAAGGCATCAGTTCGCCTACAATGTTACTCTATTGTACAATACTTCTTGGGTATTTATGTATGTTTCTCTTAGGGTACAAATAAACATTTTATTTATTTATTTTATTTTTATCTGTCATCAGGAATTTCTCATTATCACCTCGAAGTCAGGATTCGTGTGTGGCTGATGGCAATGGGCTCGTAGAACTTAAAACATAGCGGGCGAAATATGGGTGTACTAAACAACTCTGCCTATGGCTTTGGGTAACAGAAGCGTGATGTTACGTCTGTGTGAGTACCTTTTGTGTTTGTTCCTGGGTATGAAGGTGATAGCCCACCGCGACTGTGGGTTCCGCTTGGGCTCGTGCCCCACGTACCACAAGATGTCCTTTATATTCCACTCCTCGATCTTGTGAGAACCCTGGGAAATTACAATTTACTATATTAATTACAGAAATCTGAAAACTTGTAGTCACTAGGACCTTATAATAAGGCTGCCCTCTCTTTACATGGGACGTGGGTGTACCCGAGAACACCACGTACCCCTTTATGCATTTTTGGCGTGATATGATATGTTGAAGTCTACTAAATGTTCCTCTTTTTTATCTCTACACCCACATATACTACATTACTCTACATAACTTATCGAAAATCGAAATATAACCTGTCCGATAAAATCTTTATATGCTGGTACAGCTAGCGTCAGATACAGTTTCAAACATATGAACACTTTTGTGGTGACTCGGTAAGACAGGATAGCTATCTGCAAGTGTTACTTTACAAACGTGCTCTGCCTACTTTGAGCTATTTCTGGCACCGGGGAAACAACAAAGATAGTGGCAGTGAACTAACCTGTTTATCTTTAAAGTAACACAGCCTGGTGTTCTGCACTTCAAACATATGCAATTTAAAAGACTTCATAGCCTCAGTCGCAAGCCTGAGCTCGCCGCACACGGACGTCGTTTGCCTCAAAGCCTCCATGTCATGGAGGATTTTATTATGTTTGACGAGCAAATAGTTGTGTTTCCTGTCGTCTTCATCCCAGTAACTCCACCGCAGTACCACGTCCAACACGACCTCGTCTATGTGCACGGTGCGCCGCATGGAGTCGTTGCATATCACTTCCTCTAACATCAGGAGATGGGACTCTGATTGCGCCTTTTCGCATAGTTCTATGCAAACGTCGGCGCTGGTTTTATTTGGTGTTAGCTGTGAAAAGAAGTTTCTTTATAGTACGTACTTTAAAAAAAACGAATATAAGAGCGAACCTGCATTCATGCGACCACGTCGACAATCAAAAAGATGATTTGGTACAGTAGCTTTATTGAGTTCCAAAATAATTTCGAAAATAAAACCTAGATAGCTCCTGCAAAACACCTTACCTGCCTGTGGAAGTCTCGTCAAAATGAGTTCACCCGTTCTGAAGATAAGGCAGCAATAAAACAAACAGACAAATTATCATGAGTTTATAAAAATCTGTTATTTCAACATCATAGACTTTATTGTATATCTGCATTGAGCAAGCGTAGAGATCAATCCTTTTGCCTTCTCTGTGCGAAGAGATCCTTCCCCTGCAGCGGGACAGCAACCGGCTGATACATACACACACATAAACTTACGCCTTATTCCCATAGGGGTAGGCAGAAATTACAGAAAGCCACCTACGATCCTTACATATTCCCTTTACTTCGTTTAAGTTCATACATCCGCGGGGTAATTACGTAACCCACTTACTACGGCAATGCATTCGGTTTTGACAAGTTATTCAAGTTATTTACGTTGTTGAGCAGACGAATTTTTCTAACATATGAAGCAATGGATTAGCAATTTTCTTCACAATCTTTCGAATTGTGATTTAAGGTACACGCACGCCGGTCGCGAGTACTTCGCATCTGACGTTACTGAAGAACATCACCGATAAGGGCAGTATATGTCCTTCAAAAGCGTCCTCTCCCGGCGTTTACAACCGGCTATATTATTAAATATTGATAGTTACTTACAGTAATCTGATAGCACGTAGACTTATCATGCACATAGACCCAGGTCCGTAGGTCGCCGGCTGCCTTGGGTGCAGTGGGAGCCGAGTTGCTCAGGACTCGCATTATGACGCGCCTCACCGCCGCTTCGCGACGTTTCTCAGCCTCTGTCGGCTCCCAAATCTTCTCGAAGTTTCCTATTAGGTCTCGAACAACGAACACTTCTTTGGTCGACCAAGCCGTTTGAAGTGTGTTGCTTGTCTGGAATAGAGGAATTGCTTTTATTGGCGTGAATTGCTTTTATTTGGTTGGAATATGGGCGCTTGTTGTCATATGGCTGTTAATTTATAATTTAAATTATGTTTTGTTTTGCGTAATGCAAATTATTTTACATACAATTATATAGAATCAATTTTTTCTAACTGAACAGACAACTGTGCAGCTGGGGATTTTTTGCGCCACTTCTTCTTCCCAGCTAAAGCACTAGGAAGTGGGGGACTGTCTTATGTAATTTTGACGTTCGAAAAGTGCTGATTCTCAGCCTAGTTTGAATAAATGACTTTTATTTATTTATTTATTTAACAGTTTATGTACACACATATAAAGAGACAAGAAAAAGGAACAGAAAAATACGTACAAAGGTGATGCTTATTTCTAAAGAAATCTCTTCCAGCATACCTGCGATAGGAGAGTGGATAAAAAGAGATGTGGACAACGTGTGTAAGAGTAGAAGAGAAAATAAAATACATAAAATAAAAACATTTAACCATTCACTAATATAAAATATGACCTTCAATATGAGAATATACTTACATACATACTTCTAAAATAAATATCTCTTAAATATATATACTAATAATTATAATTTAGTAGGTATATAATATAAATGAATGTAAATATAATAATAAGTATAATATTGTAAGTATAATATAAATGTATGTGTATATTTTTTAATGTATTAATATTAATTATAGCAAAGATCGTCTTTAACTTTATTAACTTTTTCTTGTGAAAGGTAGTTTTAGGTTTTTTTGGATGTGACAAAGCAAAAGTAGAAATAGTAGTGCTTTTTCTTTCTCGAAGTTTATTTTATTAACCGGACAAACATCCACACCCCATTCTTCTCTGCAACACTGAGACCAAACCCAGTAACACTTACTTAACTGAACCTGGGAATCGAACCGAAGACAAACTTGATAGTATCAACGTGAGTGAACTCGTGACATTCTCTTTCTCTGACAGTTTCTGCGCTGCCTGTGCTCCTATTACAAAAGGCGTGAGTTTTGTTTTTTGTATAGCAGTAGGCTGCTATGCAGTGCTTTACCTCTGATTTTTAAACATTGTCGAAATCACAGTGATCTTTATTCTCGTTGACATAAGGTTGCTATTGGCTTACCGCCATTACAGATTAGTGCAGATGGTTCACTCCGCAATCTCATTTAAATAAAAAGCGAATCTTGCTACGACACAATAAAGTGCATTCATGTTACCAACAGTTATATTCACCTAGAAGTTACCTCTCTTTCTATCGCGTATTTCTTATATCTACGTTACGCTCATTTAATAGTTGACAGTTGACAGCGCCGTGTGTGTGTTGCTCTCGAGAATTATTTTATAGTAAAATTGTTAATACGGACTTTACAGTTATAAAGTATGTGTTTAAATGAACATTATGTGATATCACATCCTTAAAATATGGAGAACAGTGTTTAATTGATGGATTTTTAACGTTTTAAACAATATTTGGTGTGCGGATTAGTGCAGTGATAAAAACAAATTGCGGGTGGCGGGAATTCGAAGTGCCGCATCGCGCTCTTTCACTCTTGCGCGAAATAGCTATCTTGGTCTCTGTCGCTCCGATATCCGAGAAGTTATGATGGATTGTGATGTTTGTAACAGAGAAATGAATATAGGCGAGTCTATTGAATGTAATGGATGCAAGAAGAAATACCATTATAGATGTGTGAATATAACCCCGGCAGCGGCGGTTAAACAGAAGAGTACTTTTAAGTGTGCCCCCTGTTCCAACGTGACTCAGCGTATACGAGTATCAGATGACACACCGGTACGTAGCAGTCAGGCTGCTGGATTCATAGACCGAGTAAATGAGTCGTTTGAGGTAAATCTTACTCCGGAGAAGGCGCAGTTGATGACATCGGACGAGATTATTGAGCAAATTAATAGAGTAATCCTGGCTAAAATTAGTGTTTTTGAAACAAATATTATACAGGAGATTAAGTCCAGTGTGGCTGTACTAGCATTAGAAAATACTAAACTAAGACAGGAATTAATGGAAGCGAAAATGAAATGTAGTTCCTATGAGCGTCAAATACACAGCTTAAAAACCGAGGGACTATTAGCTCGAGAGAAAAAAGAAAATTACGGTACCAATAACCAGACCCAACAACCAATTCAGGTACAAGTACCTACAGTATCGAAGTGTACGACTGCTCCCATGACTGCATCGTCACTAACGAAAGTTCGCGACCGCGAGCATGGAGTGCAAGCAGCTATGCCTCCGCCGCCGCCACCGCCGCCGATGAATTACGCAGCGGTGGCCAGGAATGCAGCGATTATAAAAGTTGACGATACCAATAATAGTAATGGTTGGATCGAGGTGAGGAAAAATAACAGACGAAGTAATGCAATAGGGAAAGGTGGTAATAACTCGATTAGTTCTTTAAAGGCAGTTGAACGCCGGAAGTTTTTACATGTTTGGAGACTAAATAAGAGTACTACTGAGGAAGATCTAATGGAACACATTAAAGTGACACTTGGAAAGGACTCGGAAGTCACCATCGAAAAATTAAAACCTAAAACGGTACGAGACTATGCTTCATTCAGGATTGGGGCTACCATAAGCAATTATGAAAAACTTTGTGACCCGGAGATATGGCCAGTAAATGTGGAATATAGCGAATGGATTTGGTTTCGTCCCAACGCTAACACAAACCAACCGGAAGCCTAATAGTCATTATAACATTTTTTATCAAAACGTCCGAGGACTGAGAACTAAGACAACACAGTTTCTATCATTACTGGAATCATCAGGATCAGATTTTTTTGCCATTACCGAATCGGGCCTTAATGAAGCGATTAAGAATGCCGAGTTTGGACTTCCTGGCTATCAAGTACTGCGTTGCGATCGGGCGGATGGGCGTAAGCAGGGAGGCGTATGTTTAGTGGCCACACCGCGGTTCGAGTTGCGACGAGTGACTGTACCAGGTGACATTAATATAGATAGTCAAAAGTTTGAGTTAGTTTGTGCTGCTGTTTATAGACAAAATTGTTTCTTATTTACTTGTTGTATCGTGTATATACCCCCCGGGGCTGACGACAGTGAATATTTATTGATGTTTAGCATTTTAGAAAAACTAAGTGTCAAGTACAATAATAATTTAATTATACTAGGAGATTTTAATATGTACTCGTGCAATAATAATATTTCCAATTATTATGAATATTTAATGGCATTCTGTGAGCTTACTCAGTACAATACAGTACCTAACTGTAACGACAGACAGTTGGACTTAGTGTTGAGTGCGCGCGGTGGCGTTACGGTGAGCGCGGCGGACGAGGGCCTGCGGCCCGTGGACGCGTACCATCCCCCGCTGGCTGTGTGCGTCGAGCACGGCGCGCGCGCCCCCGCCGCCGCGCCCCCCGCGCCCCCGCCCGCGAGCGCGCCGCCTGCCTCACATACACCGCCGCGTACGCGATATTTTCAATCTCAATCTTTGACAACTCGCAGGCTATGGAATTATAATAAAGCTGACTTTATTAAAATGTATGATTTAATGACTGAAATGGACTGGAGGATATCTACGATTGTCATGATCCCGATGTAGTTTTAGATTTATTTTACAATAAAATATACGATGTTTTTGATAATTGTGTTCCCCTAAAAAACAGAAATAGTTCATTAAAATGCAATAGATATATTTACCCAGTTTGGTATACTGCTGAAATTATTAGAGATATAAAAATTAAGTACTTATTACATAAGAAATACAAACGCAGTAAATCACGCAACGATTATGAGGAGTTTGCGCGATATAGGGCGAGAATAAAAACCGAAACTGCTCGAGCGCATGATCAGTACAGTAACCGCGTGCAAGGCCACTTGGCAAAGGATCCGCGAGCGTTTTGGGAGTATATTAGGTCCAGGAAAGGTGATTCTAATCAGCGCAAGATAATTAAGGACGGTCGGGTATTGTCAGACTACGAATGTGCCGAGGAGTTCGCTCAGTTTTTCCAGTCGGTGTACAATCCGCAACCTCCTGAACTGAGTGTGGCGGCGGCGAGTGGTAGCGCAGCGGCGGGCGCGGCGCCGGCCGCCCGCGCGCACCTCGCGTGCGTGGCGGCCGCTGACGTGCGAAGCGCGCTCACACGCTTGCCGCCTAAACGCTCAGCAGGCCCGGACGGTATTCCTGCATACATTTTCAGTGATTGCCGTGCGGTATTGGTGGAGCCTTTGCTACACATATTCAATGTCTGCATAATGACCGCTACCTTTCCGGAGCGGTGGAAACTCACTCGGGTTGTACCCGTGCCGAAGGTTAGCAGAGGTTCAGCACCCAGCGATTATAGACCTGTAGCGATATTGTGCACTCCAGCTAAAGTGTTCGAGTTGATAATTCACAGTAGCTTGTATCCGCAAATCAACGCTCTGTTGTCCGACGCGCAGCACGGTTTCCGTCCTGGGCGAGGGACAACGGGGAACTTGTTGGATCTTATGTCACAAGTAGTGCCGTCGGTGGATGCTGGTCAGCAAATAGATGTTGCCTACTTCGATTTCCGGAAGGCATTTGACACAGTTGATAACGACGTTCTTTTAGCTAAATTAGCCGGTGTAGGATGTACACCTCACACATTGACGTTTTTCTCCTGTTATTTACGTTCGTTCGATCGATCGTTGCCAGTACGTCGACTGTAGTGGACAGCTCTCTGAGCCCTATTTTACGCGATCAGGTGTCAGCCAGGGCAGTAATTTAGGGCCTCTTCTTTTTATTTTGACAATTAACGACCTTCCGAAAGTAGTCAATAAATCTACACCGTTGTTGTTTGCTGACGACTTAAAATTAGTTTGTAAAATAAATCAGAAAACAGATCATGACATATTACAGCAGGACATTAATAATGTAGTAGAGTGGAGTATTAACAACAAATTATACTTCAATGTAGCCAAGTGCTCGGTGCTATCATTTACACGCGCGCGCGACCCGAGCCATTATCAATACTGTATGGATGGAACACAGTTGCAACGAGTCTCAGAGGTTAAGGATTTAGGCGTGCGCTTTACTTCTGATTTAAACTTTCGCTTACATATAACTGAGGTTTGTAAAAAAGCATACCGCAACTTAGGGTTGGTCTTACGGTTAGCGAACCAGTTCACGAACATCCGTGCTCTGAGATCACTGTATGAAGCGCTTGTAAAAAGCCATTTAGAATGTAATGCTGTGGTCTGGTCACCTCATGAAGTTAAATACAAATACATGCTAGAACGTATACAGAATAAATTTGTCAGATTTTTGTATTTGAAGCAATACGGCGTGTATCCAGGATATCCGTTGTTGTATCCAACTCTATTTGTGCTGGGCATGGTAGGGTATTATAGGCTGGAAGTCAGAAGGGAAGTCGCTCTGGCTACTTATTTATTTAAGATATTGCGCGGTAAGACGCATAACCCAGAGGTGCTGGCGACAGTTAGGTTGTGTGTACCGGACGGGCACGCTGTGTGTGCCGCCCGCACGCACCAACCTGCTGCAGCGCGCGCCGCTGACGCGGGCGCTGCGTGCGCTCAACACTTTGTCACAACAGATAGACTTATTTAACTGTACCCTGAATGAGTTCACACGGGCTGCATATTGTGTCAGTTGTATTGGTTTGAAATAAATTACTATTTTTAAATAAATGTTGACTGAATTAAAATAATTATGATAGTCTTGACTTGTTTTTGTTTATTAATTTTATTGTTGACATGTTTTGGTTCTTTTTTTATTAATATTACTGTTGACATGTGATAATTTACGTTAATTTAATTCAATCTAATCTAATATTGTATGACTTCATTTTATTTAATTGTGTTTTAATTTATGTATAATTTTATTCATTTTATTATTGAATTGTTGTAGCATAACATATAAGCGTTTTGGGTAACTGTTAGCTTGTACTGTTCTCGAGAAATAAATAAATAAATAAAAATTGGCCCGACAAGATGACCTCACCGCGTAGTTGTAGCTTCATTAGTAAAATGCGGAGTGCACCTTCTGCATTATTTTGGGCTGCCACTGACAACTTTATTCTCGCTGCTGCCAGAGGCAAAATAACTGAAAGGATCATATGTGTCAAGTTGGTGATCATATACTTATGTATTTATAGCCTCCTTGCTTACCATAGCAGCAGGCATGATGGTAGGCGCCCACACGGAGGCGAGATTATCTGCGCCCATCTTGTTAGCGTGGGCCATCGTGTGCAGGAAGTGCAGATGCGCGAACAGTTTGCGAGCAGAGTTCCGCGCGACCAGCGGCAAGGAGGACATGATGCGGTGGTACTCGTGGTGACGCTCTGCCTCGTCTGGTAGCTCTGAAAGTATAATAGGGCGAGGGTTTTAAAGGTGATATTCCTGTACATAAGTACTTTTTTGTTATAAAAACATGCACGACATTACAGACATAGACACAGAATAATACAAAAGGCGCACTCCGCATTTTAGGTATGAAGCTACAAGTACAGGGCGGGCTCCTCTTGTCGGGCCAGTTCAGTAAGCGTAACGTAGTCAGACGATATACGAGTTACGCGATAGAAAGAGAGGCAACCTCTAGATAAATATAGCTGTAGGTAGTTAGCGCTGTGCGACCTGAATTGCACTTTATTGTGTCGTAGCAAGATTCGGTTTTTATTTAAATGATTTTGCGGAGTCCATCTGTACTAATTTGTGCCATATATCCAAGTTATTGCACAGTATTTTTTTTATTAAAAACAGACATATTTATAATAAGTAAAAGAATATCAATAAGAAATAATACTAAATAGATAACAATAAAATAGACAGCAAAATTGTTACTAGCAATCAAATAATATTGGCACTACTAAATACTTCATGTGGTCTACCCAGACGTTCTTTCTGACTATACTGTTCGTTAGGTCCTTCCGTGGCTGATGATATAATCGTGACGTCCACGGCTCGGAAATGACAAAAGTTATGCACTTTTCCGATTTCCGAGCCGTGGTTAGTCCGAGCGGTGGCGCGAGTACGCGATCGTCGCGCTTGTTTATATGAATGTCATATTCAAATACTCGCGCGATCAATCATGTCGCGTTCATTCGTTAAAATTCATGTAGGTAAACGCTCGTGTATTCGCGCGACAGACTCTTTCGGTTAAGACAGTCAGACAGTAAGATTTCTTGAGAGCCAATACTTTCTGTGTCTCAATACACTTTTCTTAATCCTTAAAACTCCCATCTTCTTTTACTCCACAACGCTTCCTAAAATTAACTTGCTAAGAAGTAGGATTCCTTCTTCATCATCATTATATTTGATAATAATATTATGTAGGCTTCTATCTTACTTATTAACAAGTTAACCTTGGAAAACTTTGAAAGGTACAGTAAATGATTAATTTTCGATGTCCTGTTCATTTTTGTTGAATTTTGAATAAAACTTGATTTCTTGCCAGACTTCTATAGGCCGCCCAGCCGCGGTTTGCGTACCATTGGGTTAGGAGACATGGTCATGCTTGCTAACTGACAGAGGCACTTAAATCATACGGACAATCCTGCTAGTACGTAACCTTGAGTTTGACTTTGCATATACAAGTATTATGGATTTCATTAAACAAACTAACCTAACGCTGAGATCAGGTCCTTATGTTTTTCTTGCGGCACCAGAGGCTCTGGAAGGTCGCGGAAGAACCTGAAATTGATAACATTTTTATTACAATTATGACCGTCAATGTTAAGGCTTGAGGTGGAATAATGCTCCACACGCAGCTAGAAAGGTGAAGCAAAAGTTGTGAGATTGCGCGTTCGCATTATGGAATCATGTAGAAGCTACTTTGGGACTAGTATAAGAGTTTAAGAGGGTTCGGGTCTCGGTCCCACTATTTCTACCCTTAAACATAACGCTTTCGAATCATTATGTTTTTTTTTTGCTTTTAGTTTCAATAACTACCTTAAAGATGGCGGGACTAGCTGGACAAAACACATTATTTCTGGACCCAAATAACTGGAAGAAATAGTGCGAATTTGAAACCTCAAAATCCTTTAGTCAGCAGCGACTATTCCTCTTATATTTGCCGTTATTATGTGCCAATAAAAAAGAAAATTAAGTTCGAGTCATTGCTTTTGAACCAAGGTTATCCAATAGTTTATTTAAGAAAGCAGAGCTTTACGATCAAAGTAACGCGAATTAATTGAAAGTGAGGTACCACTTTCAATTAATTCGTTTGTTAGTTTGCAGTTCAGAGATAGTGGTGCCGATTCTCTTGTCACAAATGCCTCTAAACTAGACTAAAAATCACCAAAATTTAGTTTATTCCTGTCAAACGATAATTTCCCATTCTGAAATAGACTAAAGTGACACAACTTAACTATATTTTAGTTTGACAGCACTAAGATGGCACTGAGATTTTAATTTAGTGAAAATTACAGTTTTGCTATTCTGAATTTGACGTTTTTCACCTAAAATTTTAATTGTCTAACTAAATCTGACCATTTTTAATCGCGGTTAAAAATGATGTCGATTAAAAATGGTGTATTAAATGTGAAATACTATTAGTTGTCATGAATTAAAATTCACACGAACACCGACTTCGGGTGCAAAAACAGTACTGTACCTATATATTTTTTTTTCTTTTCTTTTGCTTACATTTCGAAAATGGTGTGTCCTATCGCAAAAATAATGAAAATTTCGACCCACTTTATGTAACCCTTATACCCCTAATAATCAACACGTAAGTAATAATTTTTCTTATTTTCCAAGAAAAACGTGAAAAATTCCGTATAAAACACGTCGAGGCTGCCTCACGTGCGCGCCTCCGGCTCTAAAAAAAATCACGGGGTAGGGCAAACACGTGGAGTCGCGATTGTGAAATTCGATTTAGTTGTGTCAAAATATTTCTTAAATTTAGAGACCATTTATTTCAGAATAGCGTTAAGATTCTCATACTCAAAAGTAAGGAATTTTAGTGATAGTTTAGTTAGTTTAGTTCGGTGTACAGTCAGCGTCAAATAGTTAGTGACACTCAGGGTATCCAAATAAATAGACGCAACCAAAAAGTCAATAATATCGGTACAAACAAAGTTTCCTTATTGTTGTCAACAATATATTCGCTCAAAAGGTCGAGACGTTTAAAATGTCATATAGATCGGTTCAGTCAAACCGCCATAAATATGGTTACAGTCATCCCGCCAATGGTATCCAAGCATTTTAGGTGTTCAAAAATATGGAACACATTAGAAAAATAAACTAGCATGTAAGGACGGCCGCACATGTCAGGTACCTGATTCGATTCTCCAATTGGAAACCCGATCGGAGGAGTCCCACATACAGGCGATTGATTGTATTCGGTTTCTACGCTCTCCAGTCGTATGCCAGAGCTTGTGGCGATTGTATCAAAGAACGCTTATAAAATAAAAAATAATTTAAAAATAATGGAGATGACGAATTTCTATTAGCAACTCTTTTGTCAAAAGAATGTAAGAATGAAAGAAAAGAAAGCGATGCTACTGGGTATACACAGAGATTGTACGAAGTCAATTCTATCGTTTAAGTCGTCATGACGTATGTTCCATAAACATACGGGATACTTTTCGACAGTTAATTAGCACCACGTACGTCCGCACCGCACGATGGCCAAGGCGACCTGGACATCTGGAGACAAACCCGTACGAGCGAACCGAATGTGTGCACCGCTACATAGAAATTGTACTGCGAGTGCGCCTTCAGGTACCCGATTCGGTTACTTGAACGGTCGTCGAGTCGATCCGACGCACTGCCCGTGCATCCTGGTCGGACGTTAGATTTTTTAATCATTCGGGCAGAATCGTGCGTGTGCGGCGTAAGAATATTTTCTATGGAATTGACGCCTTCGGGTACCTTGATTTGATAACCGCATCGGGAACCCGACGCAAAAATCTGACGTGTGCGGCCGCCCTTTTAGAAGTAAACGGTTTCCCAAACATGAAAACCTCTTTAGGCAATCTAGTATTGTTTGCATGTCATTATATTATCTATCAGTCATATCAATGTCAAGTGCACTACTAAAGCAAGCTAGAAATAATATCTATTGAAGCAATAATAGTTTTTCATGCTTAAATATGGCTACTTATCGCATTAGTGAGACCACAAAACATCGAATTATATATTTGAGGGAGGAAGGTGTTTCCGTAACAGATATTTCAAAAGAATTAGGAATATCCGTAAGTATCGCTTTAGATGAGTTACCTATCGAATCGAATTATTCGCATCTCTTCAGTTTTTTCTTCTTTCTTTTATTTAGAGAAACACCGTATACCGTTGGCTAGAGAGATGGCAAAGTGGTGATGGTGAATTGCAAAACCATGTTTCATTTGGTCGTCCACGTCAAACGAGTACAAATCAAGACAGAAATATAGTGCGGCGAGCTATTAGCAATCGTTTTATAAACTCCAGGAGTATGTCTGTGGAATTTGGTACATCACAGAGCACAATAAGACGTCGCCTGTGAGAACATGGGTTACGCCATCGTATTCCTGCTAAAAAGCCTATATTAACACCGAGGCTTAAAGCGCAGCGTTTACAATTCGCACGAAATTATTTAAATTTCAATTTTGATAATGTGATCTTTGTAGATGAAAAAGTTTTTTGTTCGTCTGCCCAGGGACGCTTATCTCTATACCGAACATCGAACACAAGGTATGATGAAAGAAATGTCCTCCCTAACAACCGCAGTGGCCGAATCACCTTAGGATTTTGGGGATGGATGACCCAAAGCTGACCAGGAGAGCTAGTCGAAGTGGGAGGAAGAATGAATGGCCCCCGATACAAAGACATCCTCGAAAACGTTTTGCTTCCAACAGCCAGGATTTTTTTTCCCCATGAAAGGATTAGGTTTGTCCAAGATAACAGTTCCGTGCACAACTCCAGAGTTGTTCAAAATTACTTGGATGGTAACATGGACCTGGAATTAATTTCGATGCTGCCTCATAGTCCCGACATAAACCCGATCGAAAATTTGTGGGGCAAAATGGTTCAGGTATGGGACAGTACTCGAGCACGAACCACCGCAAATTTAAGGACTCACGTCGAAGAAGTTTGGGAGTCCATGAGAGGAGACAATTTTTGCTATAATGCGGTACAATCCATGCGAAGACGTCTTTCTGACGTAATTCTAGCAGACGGTGGCTATACACGATTTTAGTAAAAAAAAAAAAAAAAAAGATAAAGCAAAAATGTTTTTGTTTATTTTTACACCCGATGAGAGTTTTCTGTGTTCTATACGTTCCAAAGCGACTTGATAAAAAGTGCTCATTTTGTCGTTAATACGGAATGTGGTCATTTTAATTAAGTACAAAAGTTAAATTAAATACGAAATAATTCCGTATTAAGTAATATACATTTGTGACATGAACATGTTATTGAATCATAGATAAGCACTCTTTCTCTATGAGATATATATACTCATACTCATTATCAATGAGGTTTACATCTATTTCCAGTCAGCTATTTATTGCATAAAATATAAGTACTTATCGTAAACGGCTATGCACGAAATTATTTACAAAACAAAAGACATGTCTATGACGTCATGCTTAAAATGAAAAGGACAGCAGAAGTTTCTATCCCTTTCATTTTGTGAAATGTTGACGTGAGAAATAATATTTAAAATATAAAGCAGTAAAGTTTATTTTTCTAATGTGTTCCATATTTTTGAACACTTATAATGCTTGGATACCATTGGCGGGATGACTGTAACCATATTTATGGCGGTTTGACTGAACCGATCTATATGACATTTTAAACGTCTCGACCTTTTGAGCGAATATATTGTTGACAACAATAAGGAAACTTTGTTTGTACCGATATTATTGACTTTTTGGTTGCGTCTATTTATTTGAATACCCTGAGTGTCACTAACTATTTGACGCTGACTGTACAAGAGAATCGGCACCAATAATAACTACCAATATTCTAATTAGTCTGTCAGATCTTGGGCCTATTTTTTATTATATTACACGTTATAGCGGTAAATACCGTTTGAGTACGCCAGTGACGTCATGTTCGGAGTGTTGAGTCGAGCTGAGCTGCACCGACCACGCGTCGCGACGGAACCGCGCGAGTAGTTCCGATAGCACCGAGCTACTGCCGGCGCGACGGTATATACCCTCGGACAGACTGCCTGGAACATACAAATAATTTGATACTTACAATAAGTTATTGTTCGAATCGAATACAATTTATTACACTTAGTACTATTCTAGCTGCGCCCCACCGCGCCGCGCCTTCGTGTGTTGTTTCACAGAATCCAAATAGTATCTATGTAAGTATCAATACATCGGTGTAACGATGTTCGCATAGGAATTTATCGAGTAACGTTAGATCGATCTACAGAGTGTCGATGTAACAAGCATCGCAATAAGATATAGTATCGGGCAACGTGCTCGTAGTACTGCAAATCAAACAAGCAAGTTTCGCACTAGAACAGGACACCCCTATAATTTGTAACCTTCACATTTTATGTGGGTTCGCAACCGGCGCAACGTCTTTTTGTTCCATACACATTTATTAGCCGTCATCTATACTTTCACTCCCTTCTTACACAATATAAATATGAAGAGTATGGAAACTAGGTCTATTTATTGAAATAATTACCTACCCTCCATTTTTTTAAAGATTGCGGCGTGCACTCGTCTCGACATGGCACCTTCAACTGACGGCACCGCGACAATCGCTTAGGGTTTCATCAATAGGCGCGTTAGGGTGAGTGTGCCGTTTCGAACGTTTAATACGTGGTTTCTGTACTCTCCATATTTAAACTGCTTCCCCTAGCCATAATACACCATCTTCCACAATTTCCATCCATTCCATTTATAGCTGTCCGCATTCATTACTAACACTTCACACGTCTATACCACTACAATCGAGACGGAGGGTCGGAGAAGACTTTTACATACCATGAGCATAAATAAAGCTAAGGCATTTATCGACGATGGCCGGCACATCTTCCTTCGTGAGCTGCTGGTGGTGGATGTGGGCGCCATTGTTGTGAGCCGCCAGCTTCGCCATGTAGCGCCAACCCTGGAGTACACAGAGCACATTTATGTTGAATATTTCTTGTTAAATCCAAGAAATACTAAGGTATTTGTTTTAGATTCAGAAACCCATAATGAAAGCTGGCAATCAATTAATACCCGCGCATTTCGAACTGTCCAGTTAAAGGAGGACCCGCAGTGGTAACCAGCGAAATTAAAATGTTCTTACGTTTTTTGCAATTTGCAAATCAATGTCCGGTTGTATCTTGATAAAATATTATCCGCGACCATAAAAAAATATGGGTTTACAGAATTATAATCACAAGAATCATGAATACTGATTACTATTTACTATTAATCTCTCTGCAAATTGCAAAAAACGTAAGAAAATTTCAATTTCGCGGGCTACCACTGCGGATCCACTTTAATTTCATTCCTGTTCATTATAGCTCGGTGCAGTCATCAGAGTTTGCTCTCACTTAGGATCTTGCACCAGTAACATAGCATGCCTATGCAAAATTATAATCAGCCTATGTTCCCCTGCTGTATGGGACACAGGCTTCGTCTCTATGACATGGAATGGGCCGCTATTTACCACGCGAGCCCAGTGCGGGCTGCTGCAATAATTTGATAATGTTTTTATTCGTTACATGTGAGCATAAATTATCATGTCATTTAAGAGATCCCTCGTTCAACTAGTAATACAGTATACTCAACATCATCACCTTCATCTACATTCCGACTTAACTCATTGCTAGGAATAAGCCTCTCCTTGGCTATACTGCTTCTATATTTTACTGCATCATTTTTGCTGAGCAGCGGCATGATAAGCTTCGATGTAAAATACTTACTTCGATTATATCTTGGAACGCAGCAGGAACATTTTTATATATATATGTAATAGTTTTGTAACTTTATAATGATCTGACTAAACCCTTTAATCGTGCATCAAATTTGGCAATCAAAGACGTTGATTGAGTCGCTTATATTAAATAAACATTTAATAGAGGCATTCGCTACGTAATCATTCGCTTTCGCTTAGCCTAACATTTATAGCACAAGCTCTTGGGGCGGCCGGGCTGTGTTCCGACGGCGTGCGACGCCGACGGGGAAGTTATTTATGCCTACTTGTTATTTTTGATGGAAGGTGTAATAATTGCTTATTTGCGAAGATTTATTTATAAAATACTTCGCATTTGCATGTAAAAAAAAGCCTATTCGATACCCTACTTGGTAAGTAAGCAATGAAAAACATGAAATAGATATAAGGTTTATTCGTAAATGCTCAAAATACTTTTATCCATCAAGTATAAGGTATACGTATAATAACTAAGTCTAAGGTACTTGTAAAAGACTATTAAATCTTACACAATACAATACATTTTACAAAATACAATCACATTTGTACGGTCAGCATTTCTGATAGGTGAATAGTAGTTCTTGCGACTCAACTTTGTTATTCTGACGATTTTTTTTCTCAATGCTGCCTATACAAGAGAAAATACAGTATACAAAGACTAGTCACACTTATCAAAATAACTTCATGCGGATAGAAAATACCCAGAATATACAATTTCATTTTTACCCTGAACACTCCGAAGGTTCCACTCCTTTTTGCACAAACCGGTATCCGAAAACATTAATCGAATTAATGGGAAAATTAACACAATTTGAAATGTACGTATAACACTTAGGTATTATGATTAGTATATTATAAAAGAGACACCAATATTATTGAAAAATTCTATCGCTGGGCTAAGCCACTATGGCTTACAGACTGGTTGCATGTTTGTGCATTTAGGTAATATGTCTAGCAGCACCACTGTTTACTTGGTAAGTTGGCACTTTGACTGCTTGCTGCTAATGGAACAACATAATTAATTCTTATTCATCATTCCGATATATATAATGGCAGCCAGTGCTTCAAAGTCTGGTTCTTCGTCGCTGTCGTCATGATGATGTTCACCTGGTTCTTCATTGACAGGGTTGCACATATCGGGCTCATTTGGCACATTTGCCTCCTCTTCTTCTTCGTCGTCAACAATATCAATCACGTCCAGAAGCTGCCGAATTTCATCTAAATTCATAGGCGGTTCATCGTGACGATTCATTAGTTCAGCTAGATTGTCCACGTCTACCAGATGATTCTCCAAGTCCAGTAGCTGTATTTGATTCGGGGCCAACAGGAACTGATGATCGTCTGCGGCATGCGGTAGTTGCAGAACGTGCCCGTTAACCGGCGGTTGTTGATCTTCGGCGTTCTCTAGTTGTGGTGGGTCCTCCACGTTCTGCGCTTGTTCTTGTTGCTCGTCCACGTTCGCCGGTTGTGGATGATCTTCCATGTCAACTGGTTGTGGTTACTCCTCGACGTTAACTGCCTGTTACTGATTCAACACGCGCACTATTTGTTGCTGACTCAACACGTTCACTATTTGTTATATTGAATTTGAAAAATTGCTGATAAACGTCCTGTTCACAAACGTTTGTAGCGTTCTGATCGATTCCAGAGCAGGTATGGCGCAGCGATTTAAGGGAGCTAGATTTCATATAAACATAACTCGGTTCGCTATATAACTAGCGGGCGTCTGAATCTATAAAATTAAGCGAACGTCTGTCCCTTGCTGTTGTATGACCAAAATGGTGAAAATGAAAGGGACCGATAATAAAGCGATGCTACCAATCTGTATGTGTACGGCGGCGCCATCTGTGCGAGGGATGTGAAAGGTCTATTCTTGAGCTCGGAAGGGATGAATCCTACCAGTTTTCCGACAAAGTTATTGCCCAAAGATGGCGCTGCTACAGCTACTATTTGTTTTACGCCACTAAGAACATTATTATACTGAAAGACATAAGCCATAAGTAAAATAAACTTACGAGTATTCATATACCCACCTACTTAATATGTCTTGGTGTTGTTAAGATTAAAACATATCGAGAAAAAAATGTTATTCCTTGAAATGCCTTGTTTATTTTCCATTAAACATAGGATTAAAATTATGTTGTGAACCGAAACTTTTTTGAAAACCTATTTAGCAATACTTAAGACATCCTCGAAACATCGCAGAATCTTTCTTTTATTTGGTTTGTTGAGAGATTTGTGCTCAGTTCGATTGATGAAAATTGGCGAGTTATATGTATAACTAGTTTCGCAAGACTTTTGACAGGTCATGAGTTATTCTTATATAACAATAGTTCGGGTAAATACGGGAGAATAAGATGTGACCTTACTTTGAGTTCTCTTTCGTGCGGGAATCGCAGGTACAAGGTAGCATGCGGACAGTCCATCAGTAGGTTGTCGCTGCCGTCTGTTGGGCACAAGGACTTGGTCTCCTCGTCAGCCTCCTGGGTCACTGTGCAGACAAAGAACAACACTCAAACATTACCTTAAGTCTACAACGCCTTTACATAACTCAAAAAATGCGTGAATGTAGCCAGTTCAAGAAAAGTTTTATTTTTGTTTGAAAACTGTTGATAATAATTATGGCTAATATGGCTATGTGATAATTTTTGGGTTTGTACATAAATTTAGGTACGGGTTGTAGGAAGGGCGGATCCAATAATTTATTTCTGGGAGGGCCACATAGCCAGACAGACAAGAAATGTCTCCCATGTCTTAAGTGCACTATGCTGCTTTTGGGATTAATTATTTTTCAATGAAGATATAGTAACCTACTTCTTCAGCGTTCATCATAGAAGCAATTTCTTGATAGATATGCATTGAGGGCAGTCCATTCAGACGATTCGATTTTATTTTACTTAAAAGTGTATCTGACCTTACAACCCATCAGTTACTGGGTAATACTATACCCCTTGGTAAGACTGGTTGTCAGACTATCGGGCTTCTGACGACCCGTAACGACTGTCAAAGACCTACGAATGGCAGCCGGGATCAACGGCTTAACACGCTTTCCGAGGCAAGGAGGAGTCTCGATATGTAAAGATGGTCACCCATCCACGGACCAACCCCGGCAAGCGTAGCTTAACCTAATGGATCGACGCGTGCGGCTGTTGTTACTTAGCCGCGATGAGACCCTCGATGAGACCGTACACCATATTTATTAGCATATACAAAGCAGCACGCGCAGACCAAAAGACACCCCTTAGTTTTGAAGGTGAAACAAAAATAGCTTTCTTACTAGGTTCAGAACCCCTCAATGTTAGATAATTGTATTTTTGGTTACAGAAACGAAGCGGTGCAGACATAACGAAGTTTAAACTAATATAATGTAGCTAATGATTGTAGGATTATCACATTGGATGGGTACACATTATTTGTGTCGATTTCTTCCCTGTCGCGATTGGTCCATTGCGTTCAAAGGTCAAGGGAAAATGAGGGAAAGCAGTTTAAGGGGCCGGCGGAGCATGCGTAGTTCATACAAAAGTAATACCAAAATAATTTGTAAATCAAACATATTCTTAAGGCAGTGTGTATTTATTCCGATTGGATTACAGAATATGAAAAAAACAAATTTTCTATAGAAATTTGAAATTCCTCATATCTCGTCTTTATACCAGTGTCCATTTAAAATATATATTTGGGAGCTTAGATATTCTGTAATCCAATCGGAATAAATACACACTACCTTAAGAATATGTTTGATTTACAAATTATTTTGGAACCCTCTTAAACAATAAACTCCTTTCCCTTGACCTCCATTCTAAACCAACCTTAACATCTCTTTGTTCAATAAACCTGTTAACGATAAAACAAGCGATTAACCTGTGCTTCCTTTCCGTTTTCCATCTATTTGGGTAATCGAGATTGTTGTCATGGTGGAATATAGTCTTTCAAGACAACGATCTGTCTACCCAAACAGAGTGAAAATTATTTGACCAACCAAATCAGTAAAATCTTTATATAAAGTCTATCTTACTAAGAAATAAAATTAAAATTATTGTTATGGCTCGAAGGTCATGTTAATTAAAAATATCTCAAATAAGGAGGTACTTACCTCGTCAAACTGATTTGGAAATGATTAAAATTCTCGGAAGTTAGTAGTAAAATATTAAAAGACATTTGTATTTCGTAACTTCACTGGGAATTTATAATAATAATTCCTTTATTGTCAGACATCTAAGGAACTTTGTTGTCAGACAACTATAAATAAAATACATACCTAAATAATTCTTACAAAATAATAAACTAATACCTACATATTAAAAACATTAAGCACCAGTAATCTATTAACTACGTAAGGAGGAGCTCGTGGCTAAGTAATAACTGCCGCACGGGTCGATCCGTCAGGTTAAGCTACGCTTGCCGGGGTTGGTCTGTGGATAGGTGACCATGTTTACACTCTGAGACTCCTCCGTGCCTCGGAAAGCACGTTAAGCCGTTGGTCCCGGCTATATAAAAGGTGTAACGTAAATAACGCAAGACCGCTTAAGGGGTCATTGTGCTCATCATTTTGAACAACTTTTACAATGGGACAAAGCCTGAAATCGCAATGAAAAAATCAGCTGTTCAGTACATTTTGACGAATTATACGAACACAAATGTACTGAACAGCAGATTTTTTTTACTTAGAGAAACTTCGACTTACAGAAATATACCTAATCATTTATCATTTAAATTATTACGCATTATTAAATGTACAATCGACGCCATTCAATTGCTAAACGATTTATTAACATTTTGGTACATTACGTCAAATTGCCAGATCATAGCGTAACATAAAACAGTGACCTTCAACTACTGTTAAACAGTTTTTATCTCACGGAAACAAACGAACGAAACTGTATAGTGTATGTCTGTGTGTTTAAACGTTAATAAAACGTAATTATGGCACATCCGGGACATCGTCACAATGTATTTATTGACGATTAACTTCGTTACTTACACAAATTGTGACGCCTACATAGGTACCAATCATTGCAGCACGGAATTTTGAACGCAGTCTATCTTTGGAACAACGATATAAATACGAGTATGTCTAGATAGACAGTCAAAGCTGTGATCTAGTCAAAAGAAATTGCGGCCAACTGTTGGCCGCTAAATCCCCGCACACTAGAAAAGCACAATGACGTGGCGAGACATAGCTGTCACGCACACCAGAATAAAAAGTTCGCTTGTTTCTTTTAGTTCTTTTGCAGTGTGTCACTCTATCTAGAGTGTAGATAGAGTATCGCACTGCAAAAGGCTTTGAATATTTATATGTCAAGATTCTAGACATATAAATAATGAAAGCTTTGAAATAAGATCATCATCTGTCTAGCCTTTTACCGACCATGTTAGGGTCAGTCAGTAGGTATATATTAATTGATAATGATCTTGTTTCAAAGTACTACTAATAAATAATTTCTTTGAAACAAGATCGTTGGTGGTTTAGAGACAAACCATGATGGACTAACCCTTTCTTTCCGTGAGGAATATCATAAGTCACGTCTTCTTTTTTTTTTTGGCTGAGAAATTATCAAATAACTTCGCACGCTCTGTGTCAGACTCTTACTGACTAAAACCCACTCGTGTTCCTTCAGTTGCCTGTACGTTGTCAACCGTGTCCGGTGTTGACCTGCGTCAGGCGGAAGGTGAGGACTCCTTGGCACCTCTCTAGCGGCGTCAAGTCCCCTCTTTGAGGAGTGCCTCAAAGAGGGGACTTGACGCCGCAATTGAGGCGTGCCCTTATGTAACGTCTTGCGATCTAAACCTAACTAATATTATAAATGCGAAAGTCAGTTTGTTTGTTTACTTAATTATTTGTTTGTTACGCTTCTACGCTAAAACGCCTTAACGGATTTAGATGAAATTTGGCACATGGGTAGACCATGACCGGGGTTAAGACATAGGACTACTTTTTATCCCGATATTCCCAAGGGATCAAGACTTATGCGGCTGAAACCGCGGGGCGCAGCTAGTCTTAAATAATAAGAGACCGACAGTTCAATATGCTGATTGTTTTCTAACTAGGTAAGTAAGTACCTAAACGGAAATAATAATGGTCCATGTCATAGTTATATAATTAAACTATTGCTGCATATTCATGGAAACCGTGGCTAAATAATAACAGCCGCACGGGTCGATCGAAGGTTAAGCTACGCTTGCCGCGATCGGTTTGTGGATGGGTGAGCATTCACTCGGTGAGCGAAACTCCAGACGAGATGGTTATCGTATACCTAAACATGAATAAATTAAAAAAAAAATGATTTAGTGTTTGTTTTGGGGGTCAACGACCGGTATTCTAGTAACTTGAAGTATGACTTTAGAAAATCTGTTTTTCTTTTTATTTAAGAGGTTGACAACAGCTAAAGCACGGTCATTGAAAAGGAATTTCTGCATAGAAAAGAAAGAGAAGCGCGATGCGGGTAATTTATTTCAAATTATGAAGTTATTTTCTATTTACATACAATCTATTGATTGGACTAAGAAATTAAAACACTATTACGGTAATATGTTGCTTGTAGAATAATATGACAAAAAATCTAAATGATTGCATGTACCTATATTAATAGTTAAAAGATTTTTTTTTGAGGTATCTTCGTGATACGCGTGAGACGCTATCCTACTAGCATATATCATGAAGAATATTACATATTTTTCTGATTTTGTTTACTGCAGTGGATCTTTTAGATTTTATACACATTTAGGTCCTGTAGTCCCTTAAGGCGACGATAACCGACTTTTAATAATTTTATACTGAAGATCACGTAAAAACGAGTAGGTACTGTTCATGATTTGGAAAAAATATAATAATATGTTAAATTATAGCATTTTCTTAATAACTTAATATATTAATATTTTAGATTATGTTTATATTACATAGTGATATTAATTTGTAAAGTTACCTATATCTAACGCAGATAAAAAACAGAATCAAGCTTATTTTTCTGAAACCTTCACCATTTTAAAGATAATTGATTTATTGATCTTATAGTATACGTGTTTCATTAAAATACCTTTTTTATGTATAATAAATTAATTATGCGTCTAATTTGGGACAGCGCTCCTGGATGGGTGAGTCCTTTTACTGGCTGGTAGTACAGAACGCAAGCTAACTAGTCAAGGTCACTGGCATATATCTGCGTCTTAATCATCGCGTACGTAATGGGTATCAATAGGTATCTAAAAACAAGAATAGGCAATCATGGGGACTGCCGACAGAAGTGAAAACTTAAAACAATTATATACAATAACAGAATAACAATTTTTTTTTTCAAATGATTTGTATTCGGCACTCCGAGCAACAACAAGCACTACAAGTCATACTCATAGCTACTTATACAACGTGTAACGTTAAATGCGCTTTACTTTAGACACCCCAACTGATTTTTAATTCAATTGACTTATTTAAGAGAGAAAAAATCATTAAAAAAAATTGTAATTACTAATTAGTTTTACTGGCAATTCTGATCGTTTCTTGCGTCTCCGAAGACGCTCATGTCTTATTCATGGTATTTTATGGAAGATTGGTTTAAGCATTGAAATAACGTTTTTAATGAAGATTTTTTGAAAAATGTGACCTATTTTAAAAAGTGGTTCAATTCATTCTGCTCGTTATTCTGATCAAACTATTTTCAGGTTTTGTTAACATTAGCATGTCGGTGACGCGAACCCACGAGATTTGCTCCTACCAAATATCGTTCAACGCGCCGTCGAAGTTTTCACTTCAAAATCTGATTTTTAAGACACTTAGGTACTTCAAGTAACTAATCTATCTGCAAACGTTGAGCCCACCAAAAAATCGCCAAATTATTTTTGCGGCGTTTCGCTAGGTAATTTGATTTGACCCTGTTTATGTATAGAAATTTAAAAAATTCACAATCCTCATGGATATATTATATTTGTGTCTTGTGTCATATGGTGAAGCAACGTGGTTGTTTTACCCGTACGTAGTCGGTTACCTGCATAACAATGGATTAACTGGGACCTACATTCGTTCTTTGTTTACAAGTGTGGGCGTTACCCTGTGGGAGGAGCCAACGGGGTTTAGCCTACTAGGCTCCTCCTTGAAGTATAATGTTGAAAAAAAAACCGATAGTTGCTATCGTTGTCTTTGTCTGCGAACGCCCTAATACTATTCACCCCTTCACCCCTTGGCACCAGTTCGCTCCCGGACTATAGGTAAATCTTAAGTGATCTCAGCCCGGGGTTGGTTCTTTGGGTTGACAGGGTAAGTGGGAAATTAAACCTTGTGAGAAGCGCGAAATGGCGTTGTACTGACGATGTGCAGAAGTTACTTCAGAATGCGATTTACCCACACACTAATAAAAAAACTTCATTTCAAGAAACAAATTATTTTTGTCACGTCTGAAGCAACAAAATGAATATAAAAATATATGAGCGTAGGACTCAGTTGTACTTAATTAGGTAGCTACATGGAAAGCTTCGGAATCAAACGCCCCGCACAAAGACTAGGCTACAGTCGGAAAAGATAATATTAAAATAAGCATTCCATTTAAATAAATTCCGCTGAAACGGATGACAGATGAGTACCTGCACTTTTTAGTATGCACGTCGAACAAAATTCTCGTTAATAATATAAATAGCGAACAAAAAAGTAACCCTCATATTTTCAAAGTGGGCGCATTGCTCCCGCTAAAGTTTATAGATATGTCGCAGGCAATTTGTATGGTTCGGATTTTTCCAAACAGCGAAAAAACGCTCGAAAAATGTAAATTGCTTTCTCACTTTATAATATGCCACAAAATTTGATGGACAATTCAAACACCGTTTACAAAATGTCGCGGCAAAATCCGCGACGTAAAAAACGGTAAGGTGTCCATGAGATCTGGTGCTCGGACGACTCCTGCGGAATATGATTGGTACAAAAATTGTGAACCAACACCGACAAATTGTGAACTGGTATCAAACTTGCTTGCGACACCCGCACCTTGCGCTCATACTAAATAGCAATACCTAGCTGCGAGCAATTTAGAAGTAGCGCTCGCCGGGCGCTACCGCGGAGCCGCTCGCTTTGCCCGCTCAGCTCGCGCGCGGATGGTCACAGTTCTAACTTAACCTAACCCATTTCACACAGTTCAAAAAAAATATAATCTAAAGGAAATAATACCTATAGATAATAAACTAACGGTTCTCACAATTTTACGGTGAGATAATAGATACTGATAGCTGGATTAAAGTCTGATTTGTCTGTGTTTTATGATGGTCATCCTACAATAACAATCAATGTCGAAATTATAGCAACTGCACGAGTTGCCAATTTGCCTTCGTCATATTTCATAACTACGAGCGTTTGTAAACTGATGGCGCCGTTTGTATACTGACGTACAATCAGCCTGCAACAGATATACCTGCTGTAGGTACTTACTATGCCACCCCCACGCTTCGCAGGGATTTTCTGGTATTAAATTTCATGAATGCAGGAAAATTCAAAAGTTACACGCGGCTTACACATTCTTCTGCGCAAAATGAAATCATCGAAGGGGTATGATGGACATACGCCCCTGTCGTTTATTTCGTTTTACGTCGCGTTTCGTCGCGACATAGGTACCTAGGTTATATTGGTCGTAAAATATGATTGGTTTCCTACTGACACGAAAAATATAAGTGTGTAAAAGTTAAGGCCATTGGAACAGACTTACCAACACATCTCGTCTTCCTGAGGTCCACCGCGCGCACGGTAGGGTCCTTGGTAGTGTAGTAGACCATCACTCGCCGGATCAGCATCACCCAAGCACCGCGCCACTCGCCTGTCACTCCCTCCTGGTACACAGATTAAAGATATACATCAGACCGCTTGGTAGACAGTCATACATGAAAAGATCGCTAATTTGTTAGTCGCTATTGTCACAAAATGTTACCCAAATAAAAAAACTGATTTTAGTCGCAAAAATAAGGAAAACTTTATATGTGAACAAAGCGAATACTTATATTGCGAGCAAGCACTTAAACCGTTTCTATATTTATAGTCTATAATAACGATTGCTTTGCGGCGCGGCGTTGCCATGGCTCTTAATAATTAGTGAAACATTGATGTAAACTCAAATTGTCTTTTAGGTGCCCTTTTGTCCACAGACAAAAGAAACATACGCACAAAACTTTAACCTAGGCCTCGGGTTGAAGTTTCGTTTTAAAATAATATGTATGCACACACATCACTTAAAAATAACAAATTTAACAATAACCATATTTAATTGCTCAGCTCTGCTTGAAATATCCACTAATACATTGGTATTAGTGCTTTGCATTGGCAAAGCAGCAGCAACAGCAATAATGCGAAAGCAGCTATCGTAAACATCGTCGCTTGCGTCGTATCAAATGAAAGGGCTTGACGAGCACATTACAAATATGTATAATGATATTGTCTAAGTAAATAAATCAAAAGTAAGACTGCGCTCGTACGGTGCTGCGGCTGTAAAATTAATACCTATTATGCAATAAAAAAATTATTGAAACAAAATTATATCATTATAATTTTTTAGGTGTTCCTGGCACCCACATGGTACACAGGCATGTGTCCACGGCCTTACCTTGACCAGTTTTGTACCTATGTCTTGATTTCTGTCTGAAATATTTTCTTGTTCCATACTTTTTAGAGCGTGATTATTCAGTAGTCGGGTTTTAGTTTTTAAACTTACCTAAATTGTATATTTTATTTGAAGGCAAAACAAATTCGCCATGGTTTTGCGAAGCAGAAAAT
Source organism: Xanthia icteritia (assembly GCA_949128155.2). Classification (NCBI taxonomy): domain Eukaryota; kingdom Metazoa; phylum Arthropoda; class Insecta; order Lepidoptera; family Noctuidae; genus Xanthia; species Xanthia icteritia. Next base: position 19,903,689 of record OX421931.1, read on the forward strand.
TAAGTAGTTTGATATTTTTATTTACCTACCTAGTATTTTTTTACTAAATATTTGCAAGGCAAGGCACAGCACAAATACACAGCGCAATAATAATAATAATTTGAGTAGGTAGGTACCTATTACAAAAAAAGAAAAATCCGTATTTGTAAAATATGAGAAAAAAAACTAGGTAAATAAAACGAAGCAGAAAATATTTATTTAAAGTAGTTTGATATTTATATTTACTTTGTTTTTTTTTTTACTAAATACTGGCAAGGCACAGCACACGCAAAAACAAAAGCAAAAGCTTCGATTTTCACAGCAGCAATAATAATAATAATATGAGTATTACAAGAAAAAGACAAAAAAGCCGTGTTTGTAAAGAATGTGAAAACACTTCTTAATAGTCGAATCTAAATTACAGTTGACTAGATTTTTCCGCGAAAGCATATAATGTGTGTCAATAATATGATAAAATTACCTACGCTCCATTCGAGTGTAAATGGGGTTGGGAACTGTCAAAGAGGCGCTAGGAAAGCTTTAACGAAATAAAAGAATATTTGATTTGACAAGGTATGTTTCCTTCCTCGTAAAGATACACCTCGTTTCTTCAATTCAGCTTTTAACTCAATTATCTGCCATGTCGAACACAATTTTTTTCTCATTAGTTCTTTCAATAGCTATTATAAAAACAACGCAGTCAACAAGGGAAGCCAAAACACAACACAAACTTGACAGGTGAAAGCTATGCTAGCGCCATCTATCTAAAGTATTCCCCGACCGACCCCATTACGTTCATATTATATTCCGATGTTGTTTTTCAGGTCTACCTATTAGGTACCTACTGAAGACTACCTAAATATGCTGCTGTAGGCATTTGAAGTCGTTGGGAATCCCAGTTTTCGTGTCTTTTTGACATTTGACAGAGAAAATAGCAAATTTAAAAAAAATATACAGTTGGTGAACAAATTTACAAGTTACAGCTAAGTAAGTGCCAGGTAGCGAAAAAGACAGCTGCAAGCCGTAGCCGCAAGTTATTCATATTTAATCGAAATTGATTTAGGTGGACTTTGTAAATGGAGGTGTCATGTCAACTTATGACGTTTATGTAGTCGATATTCATTCATTGTGAGAGCAAGTTTGTGAAGAAATAATAAGTTACTTGACAGTTTTTTTGTTAACCAGTTCATAGTCATAACGGGTCACCACACTGTAATGGCGGCTCGAGCGATTTCATCATTTTTAGTCGTCAAATCATCTGTAACAGATTGATGACAGAGAGATGTCTGCTGTCAAACAAGTAAAATCAAATTCAGTTCCCTCTGCTCTTGGATTTCCCTTATGATGTTTGATATCGATCCAAATAATCGATTATTTATTTGTAAGTTTTTTTTACCATCAATGTATCTAAAAAAAACGTTAAATAATCGATATCGTCAATTATTATTCGTCGAATCAAATCAATTAATAGCGATTTCATAATAAAGGAGCGATGACAGTGATCTAAACATTTAAAAGGAAAGTGGAACGGACACTCAATACGTAACTCGTTTTTCAAAACGCATCTGACGTTTTCGTTTTGATATTTCTTAAAACATGCATTTCTATCGTTTTTTCTGGCTATTCCATAAATAAAAATGCAAATACTATTAACTTTTTCTAAAAAAGAGGGGATAATATTCTGAGGTATAAACCCTGAAACAATGTTATTTTGTCAGTGACATAATGACTCGATGACTGAAGATTGTGACGTGAGACGCTCTGATTCGCGTTAAATGTCACGTGACCAATGGCTATAATTTTTATTTTACTTAGTTTTGCTCAAAAATATCAATAAATCTAAAATATTTTTTACAAAAGTAAGTAGAATTTTGAAACTTTTACACTTAGGAAACGTTTTTCCTACTTGTTGACATGTTTGTCAAACATTAGGTACCTACATAAAAGCGGAATTAAAACCAGAGCAGCTATCTAATTACGTAAAGGCTCGTACAGACCAGCGCGCGCGACGTCGCGACGCGACTCGAACAATACAATTTCTTAAAAAAATTCACGGTTAACAATAACCGGTGTCGCGTCGCGCTAGTCTGCACGAAGCTTTACACATTTTCGTAAACGATTACGACTAATCTGTTTCTTTTGACAGTCACTGCGTTATTTACTTTGTTGAGCAGAAATTTTTGTCGAACTTATGAAGCAATGGATTAGCAATCTGTTTCAAAACGATTTAGATTTTGATGGATGGAATATTTAAAAAAATCCGTGTGGCCTGGGTCTTGGTATTGGGCCTAAACACGTAGCAGACGGCCCCACGGATCCACCATTTTTGTATCATATCACACAGACATCTTTTTAGACATCTTTTTAATAAAATAAGTGATAGACATAATTTTAATACTAGAAATAAAGATAAAATAGATCAACCATTTTTCAGATTATCTAAAGTACATACATCTTTTATGGGGTACTGTGTTAAATGTTACAACAAAATACCTTGTGATATTTTGCAATTAAATGAAAGAAAATTTAAAACTCATATTAAAAGTACACTTTGTAGACAAGCATATTACAAATTAGAGGATTATATCCAAGATAAGAATGCTTGGAAACATGCTGGTCCTGCTCCATAGGATAATTTAGAATCAAGACAAAATCAAACTGGTTGCAAATTTAAGTGTATATTTTATTATTATTTTTTATTATATGACATTGATTTTACTTTCTATGACCAATTCCTCGCACACTGACTTATTAATTGTGGAATCTTAGGAGGATCGTCTACTTTTACAATGTTTGTAAATATGTGAGCACCATGTATCTATCACATAATTAGTTTATCTGTTGTTGCTTCATTTTTAATTCTTAATTCTTTTTACCTATTGTGGTATAATAATTTTATTCTAGGTGCATCGTCCTCACATATAATTATATAACTAATGTACTTATACAAAATATTGTAAAACATTTTAAAAGAGTAACGGTGGAGTTTCTTACCCATTCTTCTCCATACGAAAACTATCTTTTGGAAGGGGCAACTAGAATCAATTAATTTTTTTTGTTAATTTTTGACGTTCAAAAGTGCCTTATACGGGCCTACTTGAAATAAATGATTTGACTTTGACTTTGACTTTATGTTCAACCTTCTGCCTAACACCCTGTATACACCGTGAAATCTTAATGGTTGTTTTCCCGCGGCAGAACAACTTGCCGTAAGGAGTACTTTCAAAGCATAGAGTAAAAGTAAAAAATAAAGATGTGATCGTTTTAAAATAATTTAAAAAATATTCATCAACTCCAAAACGTGAGAATCAATAGTAACAGGTAACTTGTAGGTACTACTCGAATCGCGCGCGCCGCCGACAAAGGGAACAGCGATGAATAATATTCAAAGCAAAATAAACTCTTGCACCTAGCGATACGGCATAAACTAGTTTGCACGCAACAACACAAAATTTGTTTTCAAAATTGTTTCTAATATTTTATTTGTTTATATAACGATTGTATTACCAAGACAAAACCATTTCGCTGCGGGAAAACAACCATTAAGATTTCACGGTGTAGGTATAGACGGATTAGAATTTTTTTTTTTGTTTGAAACGGTATACTTCCAAGATGGTCCCATTGTCATCAGGTCAGGATCTGATGATGGGATCCTGGAGAAACCGAGGGAAACCTTCAAATATTATAGGCACACCGATAGCGATTTGAGTATTTTTTATAGTAACTCGTGCAGTTGCTTAAGGAAAGCACCATTTGGTGAAGTGGAACTGATGATGAAGACCACAGATGGCCACCGGAACTGCTCAATAATGAGTATTTCACGGGTTGCGATTTGATAACTTTAATATGGTTTCCAAGCAATTTATGCGTGTCACAATGCATATGGAGAAGTGGAGCTGATGGTGAAGTACCATGAGAACTCCTCAACGATTAACTACCCTGCATTGGGAAAAGCAATATTTTGTAAAAGGTGATGAGTAGTTGACATTCGGCGGGTGTGTCTTTATCTAAGTTACAATATAACTTAGATAAATTACAAACTGACCCACTAAATAGCGAGAAGTATTTTTCTTTATACAAAAATCTAAACATCCGGTTTCCAAAAAAACACTACAAAGTGAAAAATAACTTAAATTTCGGAAGTCGGTGGCTAATAACGAAAATACAAAACCAAAAACACCGACTTCCGAAATTTAAGTTATTTTCTTATCTTAAAAATACCTTAGAATTTTGATGATCGGCGAGTGAGTATGTATGTCAGTGACAAAATTAAGGAAATTTGACCTGCAATAGTTCTTAAACTACACGTTCAAATTGAATGTAATTATGGAATAAACCTAGTTATACTAAGCCCTCTTGGTCACTGAAAATTCAAGCTTCTAGCTTTATCCACAACGAAGTTGCAGGGGGTTGATAATGTCCTGAATGGCTTCGAGAAAAGATGGTACGGCTGTGCCTTTATTTGTTTGTTTCGCTCGACTTGGCGTGCCCCAAGATAAGGAAACATCCCCCAAATTGGAACCAATCTGTTAACAAGTGCTTCCACCAACCTAACTTGAGCGAGCAATCAGAAATCAATACTATTTTTATTTTATCAAATATTGCAAGGTGGCTAGTAAAAGTAACAGTTCACTACATCTATATTTAAATGAAGATCCCTATTTCCGCCTAGAACTGCAACATCTACGTTTTAGTACCCACACAAATAATGCGAGGGGAAAACATTTTAACGGAAGTGTCCTACTGCGTATGGTATGTATAATTATAAAACACGTGCAGTCATGTCAAAAGCAATATGCAACAATGGAATGAAATTTCATTTGTGCTCCCTCCCGATGCAGGGGACAGGTAAGCCTTATTTTAATAGATATTGAGGGGTCAATCCGACACGTGACCCGACAAATCTAACAAATTGATACGTACATTACACTAGTGAACGCCGTATACGAGTGGGGTAGGTACTCATTGTTTAGGTGCGTTTTCCATGCCTGAATAAATTTAAAAAGATGAGTCATCTGAAATTTCCTCCCTTGGTTTGGTTGCTGGACTTCGCGATACATTGAGTACCTGTTTAACATGAATGTTTCTTGAACTTTTCACGGTCCACTCTCAAGATTCTTGCTTGCACTGCCATCGGCAAGGTCGTCGGTAGTTTAGATTAGCAACAATACTTGAGTTAGACTTCCGCAAACCATTCTTACTTAGAAAACTTGCGGAACAGCGCTTGCCGCGATTGTTTACATGGTAAGAATTGCTTGCGGAAACCAACTTCTGCAAGTTTTGTTGCTAACCGAAACTTTGTTAATAGACCGACGACCTTGCCGACGGCAGTGCAAGCAAAAATATTGGAAGTGAACAGTAAAAAATTCAAGAAATATTAATTTTAAACAGGAATTCAATGTATCGCTTTACAATCTCTGTACTGTCATTTACACTACATGCGTACGTTGTAACATACCGTCAGTACAATCGAACGCATCACCATGTTTTTGACGACAATTTTCTTACAAATAAGTGTGACCATACATACGTTCATCGCATACTCGGCTGTCGACCAAGCTACTAACCTTGCTGTCTGGTTAATAATTTTACCACCTTTACAGGGGACAAATAAAACAAAATTAGCGCAATCAGTATGCACCTTTAGCTCTTGTGAAACATCCCCACAGCGCAAGCTGCTGTCAGAATTGTAATGTGTGTAACAACAACAAAGCAGCGCCCGGCCAGACGCTTTGTGAAGGACTTGCTTTACAAACACATGGACACACCAATTTCACAATACTTTATTAATACCTCACCTGCCTATTCAATAAAAACGGGCATGGAATCAAAGCTTAAGTAAATCCTGTAAACCAGTTGGGGCTGGGCAGATATTTGCGAGTATCAAAAATAATCTGTTTCGAGCCCTTCCTTCACGACTTCCAATGTTAATGCTGGAAAGATGTCATACTCAAGCGCAACTCCCCAGCAAAACGTTACCTTTTGTCTCAAACTGAAATCTGACCTTTCCTTAGATCTTAGTTTAGCTGTCATATTCTTAGATAGCTGTTTTCATGCGTCGAGACTCATTATGTATGTTCACTTATTGGCAGTTTGGCACGTACCCTACAATTGTAGGTACAAGTATCTGCTCTAGAAGTGTTTACGATGCTGACGTCATCGCAAGAGAAATTCCTTAAACATGAGTGCAATAAAAAGTAACTGATATACACAATAAATAACATTATGTCACGAGACAATTATAAACAATGGCTGTTTTGTTTTATAAATAACAATACCGTTAACTTTCAGCGCCAACGCATTATAGTCAGCAGATAAAATTAAATGATGAATGAGTAAGCGAAATGGAGAAATAATTTCACTAAATTAATTTATTGGACTCGTCATGACATCTCATTAATGCAGATTAATTATACTTTTGATAAATACCTACCTTCGCAACGTTTCATTTGAACTATTATATTTGTAGAAACCAGAATCACTGACACATATAACATGACATGGAGATCCCCTTTTGAGCTGAGTACAAAGCTGTATTTTATAACAACATTGGAACACTAGAAACCCTTCGAAATGCGACCCTTCATTGGGGCCCCTTTTTTTTTTTTTTTGATTGGGATATTATCAAATAACTTCTCCCGCTCTGGGCGGAGCAGGAGGGCGTGTGACTCTTACTGACTAAAACCCACCCGTGTTCCTTCCGTTGCCTGTACGTTGCCAGGGGCCACGGTATCCCTTTCGGACTTTCCCGCAACCCCGGCAAACATTGGTCCCCTTCTATCGGACCCCTTCACTTGCTGACATCTCTTTGAGGCGCGCGTGGGACACAACGTGCCGTCGACCCGGGCCTGGTCCTTATCGGACGGCGAGCTACCCACTGCTCACCGTCCGCAAGCCCGCGCCTACGGTGGCCAGGAATCGGCCTGCGATTCCCGACGCCCAGGGCGTCTCCTGCGGCGGCTAGGGGCGTGAGGGCGCGAAATTTGCCTCTCCCTCACGCGTTCTGCCTCCTCTTTCGCGAGCATTACTGCTTCGCAGAAGGAGGTGACGGCCTCCCATGCCCTCTCGCTCCGTACCATGGCCTGGACCAGGGCCGGACGCGAGAGATCCCCGCCGCCGATCGCCTCCACGAGGACACGGCGATGCTCTGCCCAAGCCGGACAAACCTCCACCGTATGCTCAACCGTGTCCTCCGGGCGATCCACGCAGTGATGACACCCGGGCGTTTCCTCCCGCCTGATACGAAAGAGGAACCTCCCGAAACATCCGTGTCTGGTGAGGACCTGCGTCAGGCGGAAGGTGAGGACGCCGTGGCGCCTCTCTAGCCACTCCTCAAAGAGGGGACTTATCGCCGCAATAGTGTCGTGCCCAGCACTGGGTTGCGACAATAGCACTCTCCATGACGCCATGAGATCCCGCCGGAGCTCTGTCCACTGTGCCGCGATTTCTCGTGGAAACGGAGTTACGCCCCGGCGTTTCGACTCCTCGCGCCACTCCCAGATGTGCGCGAGGACTTTTGCCTCCAGATCCCATGGCGGTAAACCGCCGCCTCACCGGAGACCCTGCGGTATCCCCGGACCAGCCGGGTGGCCATGACCCTCTGGGACGCGTTCAACCGGCGGGCTGGCCGCCGCCTCAATGAACGCGCCCAAACCGGTGCCCCGTAAAGGGCGATGGACCGCACGACCCCCGCGTATGCTTTGACATCAGCGCAAAACCGATGTTCCAGTTTCAATTAATTCCGCTGATTGGTTCTTCTGTAGGAACAGACTTTTACACGTCAAAGGGTAAAGTTTGTCCACTCTGAAATGACGCGCCCCACTACCGCATTTACGCACAAGATAATGCGGTAGTGGGGCGCATCAAAATAAAATAAAATAATAATAAAAGCAAGTGGACTCTTTCCACAATGTGGTCTGAACGGCGCTCGATGTAGAATCACCTGACCTTGGCAAGCTCAAAATAAACAAATAAATCCGCATGTCTGGGAATTTTAATTCTCTTCGAATTATTATCGCTCCATGTAGGCATGGTAATTTCGATATTATTTAGTGAGTATAGCAAAATGGAAAAAGGATGAAAATTCTCTAATTAGGGGATTAAAAACGTTAGATTGGTTTAGAAGCGTTCAAACATGCGGGCGTTCAATGATAATGAGAACGTTTTGATTGACGCATATAGAACTACACACATCAACACGGTCTAGGGATATTTCATACTCAATTAAATAACTCGAAAAGTACTGGCCGCATTGTAATCTTTCATACACCGATTTGTTTGTAATTTATCTCAGACTAATTCCAAATTCAAATTTTTGAAAATTCTTTTGTTTCGGTGGCATAAAAATGTCTTGATGTGTAGGAGAGGGAATTTTCATTTGTGCGAAATTTAGAAAACAATACGAATTACGTTTAGTTACAGTTTTTTTTCATTTTTAAACGAAAGATAAAGTTAAAATTGAGGTATTGTAGCCATGCAACGCCAACATTTGACGAGGGCGGAGATGTTACGAGCTGTGGGAATGCTGGAAGCTGGGTCTGTTCAGCGTAATGTTCCTGAGGCCATAGGGACCCACCAAAATGTAATTTCAAGATTGTGGACACGCTATCGTGCCACAGGTGAAGTAGCGGAGAGGCACCGGGGGCCAAATCGCATCACTACCCCCAGACAAGATCGATTTTTGCAAATTACTGCGCGAGCTCAACCAAATGCAACGGCGACTCAATTGGTCCAAAGGCTGCGAGTGGAACACCAAGTGCTTGTGAGTGACCAAACTGTAAGAAAGCGACTGCATGAAAGCAATCTACGCTCTCGTAGACCACTCCGGGTCCCACCTTTACGGAGAGGCAATCGTGGACGACGATTAGAATGGGTTCGGAACCACGTGGACTGGGGCCGTGAGCAATGGTCCAATGTGCTGTTCACGGATGAATCCAGGTTCGGCTTCCATCCAGATTCACGAAGGACGCGTGTTTGGCGAGTTCCTGGACGATGGAGCCGTCTTCAGAACCCTCAGGAAGTTCACCCATACCAAGGAGGAACAATTATGGTTTGGGCAGGAATTCGTCTTGGAGGACGGACGGATCTCGTTTGGGTGCGGGGCAATATGACGGCAGAACGATACGTCCAACAGGTGCTGGGGCCCGTAATCTTGCCCCATAGAACACAAATGGGGCAAGATTTCCTGCTCATGCACGACAATGCCCGGGCACACACGGCGAGAACGGTAGCAGCTTGGTTAAATACACACAATGTTAGGGCCTTAGACTGGCCTGCTCAATCGCCAGATCTAAATCCCATTGAGCATGCGTGGGATATGCTGCAAAGAAGAGCTCTGAAGGAAGTTCCTGAAAATCTGGCTACAGAAGATCAACTTTTTGCGCACCTCAGAAGGACATGGGACAATATTCCGCAGCAAGACATTGACAACCTTGTTCTGAGCATGCCGAATCGTTGCCGATGTGTTATGAACATCATGGGCGCTTTCTCAGACTACTAACTTCAAGTTTATAAACACAAATTAAATGATTTTTCTATTTTTTTCAGTTTTTACTCATAAATTAAAAGTTAATTCATATACGGTTTCCGTCTATGCTTCATTTTTTTTCCATAAAATCCTGAAATTTTAATCGAAGTACCTTAACCATTATTAAAAAATGGTAGAATATTAAATAACGTATCTTTTAAATATATACATGTCATATAAATAATTAACACATTGATAGTAATTCGCTTTTTTAAAAATATCCCTAGACCGTGTTGATGTGTGTACTTTAGAAAGTTAATCGGGTAAGTATACATACTAGTAGTTCTGCGAACAATAGACCTCCTCGCAACAGTTAATATACCACTAAAGTTATTTAAAACGGGATATTTGCCAAGATTTTTGTTTTTAAATACATGGGAAATATCCCGTTTTAAATAACGAAAATAACCATGTCAGTTTAAAATCCTATCCAACTTGAAAAATACCCGACTGCGGCTGTAGGTTACTAAAAAGCATGTGGTGGCAAGACGATAATTAAACAGAAATAAACTAACAACTAATAGGAAATAAACTAATTAGGCACTGTATAATGCAGTGCCTAATTGACACATTGATTGTAAAAGCAATTAGCCTCAAGTTGATAATAATACACTTAAGTATATTAGGCCTACATGGGAGTGAAGTTGGCAAAGGAAGAACCAACAAGTTTAGCTCGTCACTCGTCCTCTGGATACTCGAAAAAATAACAAAATAACTGAGCGTTTCTTGAAAAGAGATTTTAGGGGCAAAAATTAAAACCTCAGAAAGAGGCAAGGTGGTGGTCCATTGTAGCCTTAAGTACACGCAAGACAGTTTCGTAATTTTAGAAAAACTAAACGCTTTTTGAACCAAAAAATCATTACAAACATTAGGTACCGAAAAGATTTTTTTTTATATTTGTTGGGTCAGTTTTACAATAAAGTACCAATTTGTTGTTTGTTTGGGCTAGAAATTCATTGTGTAGTTGGGTGTGCAACAAGGGTGTTCCGAAAACAAGTATAATTCAGAAATCTTGATCAAGGTGACCCCAAAATAAGACGAGGGTTGTCCTAATCGCCTTCCCTTCGACATTCCATTTTAAATCTCTGTTACCATGAAGGTCAAGGTTATTTGCACGAGGGTTGCTTGCTAGGGGAGATTACACAGGTGTAATCCCGCCTTCATTGTCTACAGCACTCTCTTGAGAGTGCTGCAACAATGCCAAAAAAAGTATATGTACCTATATACCTACTATTTTTTTTTTTTTGTCATTCTCTTCATTCATAATTTACTTTACTTTCAATATTGTTTTAAATTCAGAACAAAAAGGCAGGTGATCAGAATCGGTTCTTGATCTAACGATAAGAACAATCGAGATAGCCAAAACAGTTCAGAATATTCTATTAAAAAACGACTTCTACACAAGAAAAATAATTTCCGCTGGAGGTAGGCTTCCGAAGCAATCTATTTGTGGTCCCTTTATTAATAATTTGCGCAAACAAAGACCGTCTATCGGATATCGATCCAGATACGAGGGGGCCGTGCATGATAAATGGTAACTATATTTACCTCGTCAAACCATGAATTAAGTGCCATTTAGTGCCCTGTAACTAATGAATGAAATATTATTAAACTGTCTCGCGTTGATAGGGTATCGCAGAAATAATAATGAAGTGTTGCACACAGTAGACTTAAAAAATCTTTTTACAAAAAAAAAACAACCAACTTCCAAAAAAAACACTACAAAGTGAAAAATAACTATTTCAAAAGTCGGTGTCTATGATTTTGAATTTTCGTTTTTATGCCACCGACTTCCTAAATAAAGTATTTTTTCACTTTGAGGTGTTTGTCTTTTGGAAGCCAGTTGTTTTTCTTTTTGTAAAAAAGTCTTTGTTTTTTAATTTTTACATTTCGTACCTACCCTACACAAATCCGAATACCACTACCTGCTATGTAAATAACAATGACAGACTGAATGTTATTATAACATCATTCTTAAAGACTAGGTGGAAAAAATACGTATTATTGAAGCTAACTCAAAAAGTACTCAAGCAAAGATAACTCAAACTCAAAGCATTTATTTCAATTAAACCATTTACAGGCACTTTTGAATTGTCAAGAAGTCGGTCAGTCAGAAATATGAAACTAGTTGCCCATTCCAAAGCGTAGTAGGTACCTATGGAGAAGAACGGGCAAGAAACTCCAAGGACACTCTTTTAAATCAATTTTTTTTTACAGAATATTGTTTACATCATTAACGTTGAAATTATACATGTGAGAACAATGTAGAAAGACGTGCACGTTAAAAGCGTCCGTAATAAAAATATAAAAAACAAAGAACAATTCAAAAATTAAAATAAGCCATGGCAGCTAAGAGATGACCAGTCTCTACTGACGGCGCCCGTTCACGAACATGGCGCATGGATTAGCACCATTCAGCTCAACCATTTCGAAGGGAGCTAAATGATCCAACACACGCACCACCACCAGCGAGACATTAGAGTGAGCATGACATAATCTCAGCCGCCAGGGCACATTCAAGTCAATGAAAGACATACCCAGTACCTAAATGGTAGCTTTACAGTCGGTACATAGTACTCACACATGTGCTATGCAATTATACAATGCTAAGACATTGAATTTAGATACAAATTGAGAACCTCCTCCTTTTTTTGAAGTTGGTTAAATAACACCCTTTCTTTCAAAGAATATTGCTAGTTACTTAATTTAATTAATCTTAATTAATTACTTCTTATAATTACTGAGTTGTAAATTATTACTTTTCACGCTGCTACTTAGAGAAAAACTAGCGATTGCAATTGTATTTGAAGAGTTCAGGGAAAAAAATATCGTATCGGGAATAAGTCATCCCAAAACATATTTTGAGTAAATACTGCCTTCTTGTTCATTAGACGCTAAGCTTACCTAGCCTGAATCAGAAAAAGACTAATAACGTTCCAAGTCCCGAAAAATTAACTTTTATGTTTTGGCATATAAGTTAAAAACGATCAGTCTTTGATTTTTATTAAGTAAATCACATTGAGACTGAAAACTACTGAAAGTTAGGCGGTTCCCAATAACTAATGTGTGTTCTAAAAAACTTTCGGGACCAAGATAATAGTGAAGTTATGTTTAGCCGTAATTAATTAGGGATTTATTTATCAGAGATTCCTAGAATGAAGCTAGTTTATACTATCCTGAGTGATCACTCCAAATTTCGTACAAAGAGTTCGTCTGAAGCGAAGCTTTGAAGTTCTCAATATTAATGGTATTTGTAAAGCTGCTTCCAGAAGATCGGCTTTACCAAAACTAACCTGTCAATGGAGTTTTGCCTTTTGCGACTCACTCAACCATTAATGAGAGGAGACGGGACCCAACACTTTTTTTAAATTTTATTAACAGACACATCGAGCACTCATTGAATAAAAGCCAAATTTATTTTTGGTAATACTCTATTACCGTTTCAGGTAATTAACACGAATTAACTTGAATTTGAATTTATCTGGGGGCACGGTAGTGCCCCTGCCAAGTCTCCGTCAATATAATTTTCGTTGTGAGTTCCACGTCCCTTTAACCACAGTATAAATATGGACACTACAGAAACTACGTACTAAAAGTTCGAAACAGCACACTCACATAGACGCGCTATTGACAACTTGACGAGACCCCAAAGCTATCGTCACGGTGCTGTCAGTTGCCGCCTGCGGGTGCCGTGTCGAGGCGAGAGGTCGCCGCGATCTTTTTAAAAATGGAGCGTAGGTAATTATTTCAACAAATAAGCCTAGTTTCCATACTTTCTATAATTATATTGTGGTTTAACTGTGCTTAAAGATCTCTAATTGACATTTATTTTATCTGTATTCCATACCCATTACAAATGTGAAGGTAACTGTCTGTCTGTCGCCTTTACACGTCACTGAACCGATTTTTATAAAAAATGAGAGCTGGGACCTGGAGACAAAGGCTACTTTTCATCCTGGATATTTGTATAAAAAAAGATGAACAGCTAGTAATCAATATGATGATAAAACTAGATGCGTTAAAAGGCGTGCGTGCCGTTCCACATAAGGTCCCTAATCTCTGAACATAATCAGCACATAAGATATAGATATATTATGTCAAAGATAAAACACGTTACATTGATAATGTATGTCCTTATAATTACATGAATTGTATGTTGCAGTAAATGTAATACATGAATTGTATGTAAGTACCTTTATTACTTTAAAAACAGTGAAGGCTGTTGCAGAGGGATAATAAATGTGTTTCTATGCGTAAGATATGGGCAGGAATCTTTTATTAATAAGAGAATGCCTCATGTCAATAATGATTTTATTAATACCCCTAATAGGCTTTATTGACGAGTTCCACACGCCTTACGGATGTCGCGCACTAGATGGCCACCAGCAGCTACCAGCTATCTAATTACGCAACACATTTTCTTACGACTAACCATTACGACTAATCTGTTTCATTTTGACAGTTTAACAACATTCATTGCGTTATTTACGTGTTTGAGCAGATTTTTTTTTCGAACTTCTGAAGTAATGGATTAGCAATCTGTTTCAAAATGATTCAGGTTCTGATTGATCGTGTATTACGCAATTAGGGTACAGGTAAACTACGAAACCGATACGAATCGTGCACTTGGTCGCAACACCAAACTAGCCGCAAACCCTATAATACTGGCCGTTTAGTAGTATAGGGTAATGCACGAGATACCTTAATCAGGCACTTAGGGGGTTTATTTTTACACGTCCGATACAAAAACACACATATAACTGTTTCAATATCAGCGACAAAGGATATTGATTCTTCTCATAAACAAACCTTTAGGTACATCCGACACATTAATAAAATATACAAATTAATAAATTACACAATATTAAAACAGACTCTACTCTCACGGTCTAACCATTCAACATCATAATGTACAATAATGATTATCTGTTACAAGAATGCTGAAGTGGAAAATCTTTCAAGTCTTATGGGGTGGGTATTACATACAGTTGAATCAACACCATGTCACAAAACTGATACACATTAATTACATAAATTCTAATTTCCGAATAACTTATTCTGTGGTTAAATAAATTAATGTAATAAAGATCTCCTATTCAAAGAATATTCAATTTCAATCTCTGTAATCACATCACATTATCACACATCTTAGACTGTTTTGTGACGTAGGTAGCGATTATATAGGGTTGACAATATCGGGTGGACGAGCTGCCAATGATATTAATGGTACAGCAAGACGACTAATGCATCACAGGCGGATCAAATTGCTCGTCGTCTTCAATGCATGCAATATGGCATGTACCTATCTCCGAACAGTGCAATGTCAGTACGAATTGCCACTGACGCATAGATATATTTAGCTTTATATGTAGTTCTCCACATTCAAAGCAAGTTAATTTAAAGGATAAATAAATATATCCTACATAGATAGCTAGTACCTGGTCGTCCGAGCTCTGCTCGGGTGAAAATAGTGAAAAGGAATTTTCCCAGATATGAGACCTAGATAGATCGACTTTTTGCCCCCGTAAACCCCTATAATGCATATTTACAAGTTGGTTATGATTACTACATAAATAAAACAAAGTTCTATTCGAAAATGTTAACTGAATCTTGGAGAAAGACATTTTTTTTTTTGGGTGGTAAATTATCAAATAACTTCTCCCGCTCTGTGTGGAGCAGGAGGGCATGTCAGACTCTTACTGACTAAAACCCACCCGTGTTCCTTCATCACTCTAGCGCCGAGAGTTGAAAATCCAACAGTATGTTTTTTCAACGCGCCAGGACGAAAGTGCGTCCCAACGCGTTGGATCCTCAACGCTCGACTCTGCACCGAGAGTTAAAAATACAGTGCACGAAAAAAAATCGCGGCGATTTTATTACGTCCGTGCGAACGTGTGCTTGTATTGCATCTGTGAATGATAATGATGTGATCTGTGATAATCGATTCCTTTGAGATAGAACGCCATCTATTGCCCAGTTTGTGAACTCACAGTTAATATACTGTGAGTTCGACTGGAAGAGAAACTATTAAACTTATTTCGATGTTGGAGCTAAAACTAAAGCTAAAATTTAAAAAAAACATTTTTTTAATGATTTTTGGGATTTTAGTGATATTAACAAGTGGTCATTTGACATAGGTAGTAAATTTGTTTATGATAAAGCGCATCGAAGATGGCACGAAATGCAAATATTATGATCAATAACTGAATGTAATAATTTTATACGAAAACTAAATAAGTTTCAACACTTAATAGAAAACAAACTATAAAGTAGGTAATAAGATTATTTTACACTGAAATTTACTAAAGCCTGTTGTTTGATTAAATTCAAATAATTTAATCAAACAACAGGTATTGTTGTTTGATTAAATTATTTGAATCACAGAAAGTGTTGTCAAAATAGTAATAGTGAAATCATAGAAAATAATAAAGCTTCTAATTTAACTTTAATTCTAAATAACCTTTGTATTTGTAAATATTATCATTGTTTAATTAAAAAAGAATTAACTGATAAGCA
The DNA here is from genome assembly GCA_949128155.2 of Xanthia icteritia. Classification (NCBI taxonomy): domain Eukaryota; kingdom Metazoa; phylum Arthropoda; class Insecta; order Lepidoptera; family Noctuidae; genus Xanthia; species Xanthia icteritia. The sequence goes on from OX421931.1 coordinate 19,919,710, forward strand.
TTTTAGCATTGTTTGTAAGTTTTATTGAACAAACTAAGTAATAAGATTTTGTATTGGGATAAAGGACTAATGCCCGTTTTCACCGACATCCCCTAAACTGTCACCTAAGTATGGGACCTTTAGCTTAAAAGTGCCCCCAAACAAGCCCCTAAATTAAATTTCGTTTCACCATCATTTTTGTCACCTAACTAGGGGACACATATCTATGTGACGTTTTGTATTCTATAATAGTGACTGTTTCGTCTTTAAACTTATCGATACTTTAAAACAAAGCAGTTTTATTATGAAATCTACAAGTAAGTATACACTTATATGGATACAGTTTTTAATAAATTATGTTTTGAGAGCAATAATAAATATTATTTTAGTCATATTTTTAATGAATTTCACATTTTCTTGCTTATTTACTCTGTGTGTATCCCTAACGAAACCTCGTGTGTTATCTGTGGTCTTATTTATATTTTTTTCTTCTTTCTTTCGTGACGTACCGACGTGAGATTTGAATGTTTGTTTGTTGTGAACTTGTGAGGATGCGTTGCGTGTTATTTTACCAATTTCTTCGTGATTTTTTTTTTCGACTGTAAGTAGCCACACTGATCTGACCACCATGTCTGCCACAGTCAACAAATGATTACCCGTTGCATTAAACCTAAATGATATTAATGATTTATTGGAGATATAGAATTAGTTCTGAAATAATCATTAATATGAGAAATACATGGACAGAAGTAACAAGTGTATGGTTTACATTGATAGTTAGGTATCAACGTAGGTAAGTATCGTGGTATATAAGAAAAAGTACCACGTTCATCGAGTATTATTTTTGAAAGATTTTTTATGGGCTACTTATAAAACTACTACTACTTATATCTATTATCAGGAAATTTTAAAACTAATTCAATCTTTTCCAATAAATACAACACTGAAGATTTACATAGCCTATATCTCCGAAAAAAGTCAGTTTCTTGATATAGGTATTATATATTATTGGTCTACGACTTAATTACGTTAAATACTCTAAAAACAGTCTCAACATTTTCAACACATTCATATAAATCACTATCCATCTTCGTTGCTTGAGAGATCACTTACGTATGTGCCGGTTTATGGGCCCACATTTCGACCACCTAAATTTAGGGGACCTTTTAACGTTTAACTGACCCCTTACTGTCGGTGAAACAGAAACCACCTTCTAACAGCCCCCTAACCATTCTTAGGGGATCCCATAAACTTAGGGGACGTCGGTGAAAACGGGCATAAGATTGTAATTGTTGAAGAAATAACCTCTGTATAATAATGTTTTGATTTCAAAAAGTGTCCATGGAGTCTCATGCCCGTTCTTCTCTATCAGGAATCTACTTCGTTTAGAATGGGCAAATAGCTTCACCAAATCACTCAAACTGAATGACTCCTTGATAAGTGATAAAGGCTCGTGCAGACCAGCGCGACGCGACGGCGCGACGCGACTCGAACAATACAATTTCTAAGAAAACTTCACGGTATAACAATAACCGGTGTCGCGTCGCGCTGTCGCGTCACGCTAGTCTGCACGAAGCTTAACTCAAACTCAAAGCATTTATTTCAATAATAACATTTACAGGCATGTACATGTTATAATTGAAATAAATGTTTTTTTTTGGTTTTTGTGATTTGCCCATTCTAAACGAAGTAGATTATGTTTGTTATGTGTGATTGAAAACCAACTACCTATATCTACCATCAACGAAGAATTACACCGGAGACTGGTCAGAAACGGCACAGGGTAGATACTCCGTCGTATCATATACTACTTAAATAAATTAACAAAGGGCAAGGGCAAGGAGGTCACGGCCCAAGGAGAGCCGGCGAGACATTTTTCTGTTTTTCTTAGGCATCCCGAGACAATGTCAACGACCGGAAAGTTTAATAGGAGGTCGGCAGAGCTTAGGATAATAGGAATTGACTATGCCTAGTGAGTTTATATACGATATCCTACACTATTAAATAAGCAATATTTGTATATATATATATTAATCCAGAAATGAAAATGACAAAAAGACTGATCGCGAATAAAGTTACGATGCATTTGCCATGAGTAGTAAACAGTACAAGTCAATCTGCCTAGCCTTTTCCCAACTAGGTTGAGGTCGGCTTCCAGTCCAGCCGGATGCAGCTGAATCCAACTACCCGCACACCATACAATACCAATAGACAGCCACGACTTGCCCGAGTCGTGGCCGTCTCGTGCGCGAGATCCCATTATAGTCATTCAGGATAACAGGAATTCGAGCAACGCCAACGCTAGCAAAACCCGGATCGCGTGAAGGTTATTTAGTTCTTTACTGAACGAAGCCTGATACTGTCGAATGAATGCCTTTGTCTGTTAGCGCAATATGACCGTCGTCAGACAACAAATTATACTGTTTGGTAGATATTAACTGTAAATTGTAATATTAAATATTTACTCTCTGCCAGATCAGTCAATCAAATATGTTTTTATACTTCGCAACATTTTCTAGTATGCGGACACAGTCATGTGCCTTTAGCAAATATCACACAAATACGACATGAACAAGTAGCATAAATCACAATATTAATCTGCAGATACCCATAAGTAGGTAGGTACCTCACAAAAGTCATTTGCATATCCAATAGGCAGGTATAGAACATGCACCTCAAAGGCCGACATGATTAAGTTTACGGATTATAGTTTGACGACAGTCAACTTATCTACACAGATACAGAATACTAAACCAATAATAATTATTAATTGACACCAATAAAAAAACTTCTGTGGCTGTAGGTTACTAATAAGCATGTGGTGGCAAGAAGACAATTAAACAAAAATAAACTAACCCACAGCTGTTGGTTAGTTGTGGGTTAGTTTAAGTAGCTTCAAAACTCAAGTCACAACAAAAGTTGAGAAGATAGTCCCAGGTGCTCCATCAATCCATCAGTAGCCGATTCCACTGGTAGAAATCTAAAAGGGAGCAATTTACTGCATTTTGAGGAGCTATTCTGCTCATCACGCCGAAAATCATCATGAGATCTTCACCACCAAATATTTATGAGACCAACTTAAAGTTAAAAAAAGAACCATCGAAATCGATAAGGCGGAGATATTCAGTAGCCCCCTTTTTGGAGGAATTACCCCTCAAATTCAAAAACCCGACGACAAAAAAGTTCTATAAAGTCGTAAAACCTGTACCTATACAAAGTTTCGTCCAGATCGATTGTAAAGTACGAACTGTAGAGGAGTACCAACAAACTGACACGAAAGCAAATTATGCCAGACATGAAGCAGAGACGCTTCGCTCGCTCGGTCAATAAGAGTTGTAGAGTGTGGACGGGAGAGAGTAAGTCATTATGTGTCTGTGTGTGTGTGTGTGTGAGAGAGAGAGTGCGTGTGTGTGGTACTGATAATATAAGTTGAGAAGGTAGTAAAAAGATTTATGTTTAAGACGTAAAATTACGCTGGTACGATTTAAAAAATCTGACTCAAGAGATTGTGTCAAAAATAAACAATACTAGCAAAATGTTTCAACCAAGTGCATAAAAAGGTGAGATTTGATGAATCATCGTGTACTCAGCGGAACCAATATGAAAATTTAATAATCAAAACAAACAAATCCCAGCAGATCAAACTCCCTGGGATTGATAAAGCGACCAGAATTGATTGATATTGCAACTACATAAGGTTCTTTCGTCCTCAATAAGATACATAACTCTGGATTTTTGTTTTTAAAAAAAATGGTCTTGAAAAATAATAAAATAGTGGAATATAATACCTACCTATGTATTTCGGTAAAGGGAGCTTATAGAGGTGATAGGTGAAGGGTGTCAGAGGTGGGCCAGGACGGACGTGCCACCGTCACGCCCTGGAACCAGAAAAAGATTATGTGCTGATTTATTTGTGGATCGTTTTGACGTGTTTGTTCATCGAATTTATCAACTGTAGGTGTTTTGATTGACGAAACACATCAAATCTTCAATGAACCTATTTCCTTTGAAGCATGTTATTAACACTTTGAAGGACACTATACGCTCATAGGCGTCATAACAATAAAACTTCTATTGTGTCTCGTACAGTGTCCTTGAATGCGTTAAATCTCATGGAATTGATTGAGAATAATAAAATTTCCATTCGAGTATTGGTTCCAGGGAATATGAACTTAAACTTACTACCAAAGCCATACTTTCTTCATATTTTTTGGAAATGTATTGAAATTCACTGGAATCACTAACACAGAAAAGAAAAAAAAAACAGTTTTTTGCCCGTCAGATAGGTTAATAGGTAAATAATGTGCCATAACGTCACGAGTATTATATTGTGCATGAGATTTTACCACAGACCACATTTATCTTACACACATGCCCACTACATCCCGACACCCACACAAACACACACACACACACACGCACACAAACGAACCCACACACAAACTCACAAACATATTCTACACCCAGTGCCCTTAATGTTAATTAGTTTTAAATGAATCTTTTGGCTTATTTCTCACGCATTTGTAGAATTATTGTAAATTGGAGGAGCGGAACCACCTAATACAAGCAAATCTATGCTTAAAAGGTGACTCCAAACCTAACATAGTTATTTACTTAAGTGAAGAAATAAACATTTTTTTTTTTTTTTTATACTTGTGACGTAGCAACCCCCACTCCCCAAATTTAATGCGTTGTATCTAAGTCATTTTTTATTAATATGATAAAGCAAAAAAGTGTCTAATATTTTTTTATTATCTGGCCGACGGCTTTAATAGTTCTTTGACCCAGGCATCATCCCTATTAAACTGTAAATGGTTTAGCAAAATGCAGGTACAAAGGCTCTCCACAATGGCCAAGCGGGCAGTTAGTGAAGAAGACAGAGCAAATCCGAATTATTCCGAATACATCCCATTTGGATTAGGTCTGCTACCGGGAAGGTATATTTATCAAAAATGCATTCCCAGCTTCGTGCGCAATTATTGATTTTACGCAGTGGCGAAGGGCTCGAATGCCCTAGTCTCAGCGTGTGAAAACACAAGACATATTTATCACTTCATCACGCATTACCTAAGTGTAATTGTTTGTTAACTCCAAAAGATACAACCAAAATAAATTAATAATATCACAGTATCGCAAATCATGAGTACATACCATACAAATCGATTAATTACGACTAAAAATAGCCATGAGGGTGACATTAAGGAAAACATCGATACCTCCCGCGGCGTACTGCTATGAAACGTACTGACAGCCACCTACACGCCAGCCATACGAACGAAGGTGACAGTCACAACGACAGCATTATGAAGTATACCCACTAGATTCAAAATGTACCTAATTATTCTCACACATGCATATCCAGTCGCAGTAACGAATTAAACTTCAGGTTCATTTGTGATGTTGTATGTTTATGTTTTTACAAGCTATAAATTGCTATTTCAAGGTTAAGATGGAAGTTTGCTAATTAACTTTTACACTACTTTCTCTTGACCAATCAAGTAGAAATGTTTGTATATATTTAGTTGGCTGCGATGATCAGATTCTGCAATCAGTTGTTTCCACACGAGGAAACTCATTAACTGCTACGGAGATTGTTAAAAGTTGCTTATTATACCTATTGGTAATGCACGACTGCTGAGCGAGAGGGCATGGGCATGGATTCTCAGGTCGGGCAAAATTTTATTGTGTTTTTCCATAAGGAATTTCTCAGTAGCTGGTAGCAGCCCGGAGTCTGGCTTTGTGATAATCCCTCATTACATGGGAGTTAAATCTAACTGGCGTAGTGTGGGTGGATTATACACCTCTGCCCAACTCTACGGGGAATACAGGCATGATGTTATGTTGTGTTTTTATATCAATGTAAATATCGCCATTCAGTCCGTATCTGGCGATTTTACTTTCAAAATTAATTCAACTGAATTTTTGCGACAGTACCTTATGAATGGCACTTTTCTAAGTATTTTCTTATGGATGGGAGACGTTGTTTGTTTAACCTTCAAAGAAGGTTCGAGGTCAATGTCAATCTTCGCAGGTATTCATCGTCAGTCTTAAGAGGGCTTCGTACTGTGGAGGGCTCGCTATTTGTATTGTTCATCAATGCTTTTAGCAGGATTTGTGACAACCCCGTTAGTGCAGTGGCGAGGGTGTGTTCCACTTAATTTTTGAATAGAAGCTTTATATTCATATCTGTTTGTGGATCATTGAGGTGAGTTCCATTACCAAAGAAAATTCGTTTTTTGACTGAAGCATAACATTGTAATTTATTATAGGTACTTGTTTTCGAGCACGAAGAATCATTAACCATTTTCCAGACGATTTTACCGTATGATATTGAAAAACATTATTTTAAGCACGAAGAAACATAAAGTTCATGCGAATAATAATATTGATTGTTGAACTGCCAAAACAATGTGATAAGTACCATCCGGGCAGATGCGGTGGCTGCATGCTACAAATCCCTTCTAATTGATATAATAAGGTAATCCTAGACTGTTGAAACGGCTCAATATCATCTGACTTCATTCCCGTGATGGCTTCGGGCGCCTAATTAGTGCACCCTATAATAACAAAGATCATTGCCCCTGTGTCTACAACCATGTGCTGCAGTATTAACGGACAATAAGAAGGTTACAGAGCATCACACGCCTGTTATGTCACGTGAAGAAGGAAAAAGAAAATAAAAGGAGTAGCTCTTGTAAATAGGGTGCCGTAAAATTATAATATAGCGATGTAATTTGGAAAAAAATATAGGTATTATAATGTAAACTACCTATAGTTATATTAAGATCGCAGATACAATGTCGATGAAAGGAGATCTACAAGTTATTGAATGAAACTATATTTTTTTACGAGGCGCGATTCATGACTACATTTAGAAAAGATCGACTCAGGCATTATTACTAATAATGTTTCAAATAATTTAGTTATTATTGTTACACGGGACTTAAACATAACTGGCGAAATGTGGGTGTACCTACTATAAGTCACTTCTACGCAAACCTTCGGGGATCATAGACGTCATCCACTACGCCACCACACATGGACTTTACGGTCTAACCTAATCTAAGGACATTCTTCATAGATTCCTTTGATGCCGTGATGGATGTAATAAACCCATAATAATCCGGATATACACCGGCAAGAATGGAGAGGGTGGGTGACAAAGGGCGGGGAGGGTCTGCTCACAGTGCAAGGGGTTAACATCTGACCCCACCGTGCTCCGCGTTGACTGCTCTTTATTAAGGCACACGTCCAGAGTGATTGGCGAACATAGATTTGTGATGGGGACAGACATAACAGGGCTTTCAAAAATATTAAACAGAACTCTTCGAAACATGAAACCATAGAGCGGTTACCTTAAATAACCTTTTCGCCTCATCATCTGCCTACCCTAGCCTTTTCCCAACTATATTGGAGTCGGCATCCAGTCTAACTTTACATGGAGCGACAGCCTCTCTGACCTCCACAACCCAGTTACTGGGTAATACGATACCCCTTGGTAAGACTGGTTCTCGGACTTTCGAGCTTCTGCTGACGACCCATAACGACTGTCAAAGATCCACAAATTACAGCCGGGACCGTCGACTTAACGTGCTTTTCGAGGCACGGAGGAGTCTCGGTATGTAAAGATGGTCACCCACGGAAGTGTCTTGATGTGTAAAGATGGTCAGATGGTCACCCGTGTCTTGGTGTGTAAAGATGGTCAGATGGTCACCCGTGTCTTGGTGTGTAAAGATAAGATAAGATAAGATAATCTTTATTATGAAACACACAAGATTCATGATTCACAAGAGCAGATGTACAAAAAAAAAACAAGGTATATCTACATCAATCTACACAGATCATGTAACCCTGTCTCCTAAACTAGGTAGTCCTGTATCTTAGGAGACAGTGTTAGGCCATACAGGGCGGTTATTCATGTAGGTATAACAGCAGCCAGAGTGTTAAGCGCGAGGGTGGTTTAGTAATACATTTGTGTTACATTTGTGTGCCGGTGTGTAAATATGTAAGTACAGGGTGTACAAGTATGTGTAAGTGAATGAGTGGTGAGTATGGGAGTGTGTGCGTGTCACTAAGGGTGCGCATGAGATAGAATGAGTGAGTGTATGCAGTGTGAATGAGTGATAGTGTATTGAGTATGAGTCGGGTAGTGTAATGACTTTTTTGGTATTATTCTATGGGATTATTCCATGAATGTTAGTAAAGACTCCGTGAATGAGAGTCTTTTTGCAGTAGCCATTCAGTCAGTTTGTTTTTCAAGTTGTGGGAGTTAAGATCCATTATTTTTATTTTACTATTGATTTTATTGAACAAATAGGGACCAAGAATGTAAAATTGGTGCCGAGCGAAAGAGGTTCTGTGCTGGGTACTGGGTATGACTTGAGTGCGTTTGTTCCGGTCCGGAGGTGGGAGGTACTTATGTATCCTTAGTACTGCCTTGAACACAAAGAGTTGCCGCACTGTTAGCACTTTACAGTCGGCATAGAGGTCATATGTTGGATATCTAAAAGCTTTTTTAGTCATTACTTTTAGTATTGCTCTCTGTGCTCTTTCTATTCTAAGAAAAAAGGTGTCTTGGTGTGAAAAGATGCTCAAAGAAGTGGGCACTGTGTAATTTAAATGTAGCATAACAATAATTGATATTATTCTCGTTACTATTGTATCGAAATTGCAAAGACTGCGACAAAATTGTGGTTTTAAATAAAAACAAGGAAGGAAATTAAATTATATCAAAGTTACTATAAAAGACATATTAAAATGTGTTGGTAATCAAGTGTCATGTGTGACAATCAACGCAAGCAAATGATGGACGTCAAGTTTATACCCAACTGTGCGACAGCAAAGATCAAATCTAAGATTTAACTAAAATAACTCCCACAGACAGCTTTGAAAAGTGAGCACTTTTTAGCTACAGCTAAAAAGTTCAAAAGCACGTGATGTTTTCGTGCTCGTCAAACAATTTTGACCGTCTAGGGACGCCATTAGGACTTTGCGACCGAATTCGGTCGTATAGCGATCGCCATCAATGTCGAGACTGCAGCTGCAGGGCCTGGTTTATAGCGTAGTACAATTCTTTGGTTACCATTCGATTAGATGAGGCGTAAGTTTCAATAAAAATAAGTTTGTCAACCACTTTAGCATGCTACAGCGATGACCATCTTCATTCTCTTGCTCCTACCCAAATTTATTTGGGTCCGCGGAACTTTTCTTCCCTGGTCACCCCCTTTCTGGTCTGTTCAAACAGACCATGCATTTTTTCTATGGTCTTCCAGTACTCGTATAGCCATCCACATTCATACTGCGATGAAAGTTACCCAATAACTGGATGAAGGTATCCATTTAGGAACGAGATGCACTAACACAAAGTGGTAGCGCGAACAGTAATGTTTGCATTCACTCAATTCGTTTCAATGCGCGGTCATTTACATAGGTAGGTACACGTCGTTCATGAATCAATTATAGAATCAACACACCTCTTTGTTGTATTAAATTACCCGTTGTACATTCCACGACAAGAATTTTATCGAAACATTTCAATAAATATTATTCGCCAAGTGGACGGAAGCGCGGCGACTGCAAAATCTCAGACTTGGGATCAAAGGACCAGTCAAGGTTGGAGACTGTTCATCGACTCCAAGGAAGTTCTCAGCTTTTCATTGAAGAATTGTAAGAAAACGGTTAAAATTTTAGGCATTAAATTGAGCGTTCAATTTAAAATTAAAAACTAAACTATTTTTTAAAGCCTCGTGCAGACTAGCGCGACGGGACTCTAACAAAACAATTTCTAAGGAAACTTCACGGTAGAACAATTACCAGTGTCGCGTCGCGCTAGTCTACACGAGTCTCAATAGTCCTTTTGTACGAGGATATATTTCAGATTGGTCCTGACTGGGAATTCTTAAGCGGGTTAAGGTGCATCGAGGCAATGCACATAAGGTGAACGACACCGGACACCGCGCGCTGACGCCCCGCCAAATATAAAATTGACAAATTGTTTGAGGATATGGATCATAATCCGAAAATTGCATTGAGTGACATGTGTTGTCACCGACACCCCAGTTAGTAGACGTTCCGGTTGACTGATATAGGAACAGATAACAAGTATGAATTTATTTAGGTCAATTTATTCACCTTACTGATAACGGAACTATTTTATGAAGGCGTACATGTAGATTGCATGATCATTCAATTATAGGTCAGGACTGCCTCCTTGGTCTAGTAGTCGCAAGTGCTACTGCAGCTGCTGAACATGGAGGTTCTAGGTTCAATTTCCATGGTGTAATTGGGTTTTCCCATCAGGAATTTCTCAGTAGCAGCCCGGAGTCTGGATTTGTGCCCGGTTGATGGGAATAGGCTCGCCCCCACACATTGGGACTTAAAATGAAAAATATGGGTTTAAGTACCTAAATACTATAAGTACAAACACCTCTGTCCAACCGTTTGGGGATTACGGGCGTTATGTTATGTTTTGTGTTAAGGACCAGTGTATCTCACAATTTACTTCAAGATTTTTATAAGAAACGATAAGAAAAATAAAAGAAAAAAGTCGATTAGATAACGATAAGTAATGAGTAACCGACATCACACGGCTGTAAAAGATAGAACACGAAAAACAAACGCGAGTGCAATTAACAGATAATATTCCAATACAATCAAAACATAATGAAAGCATCAGCTCTGAGGCGAATCACGCACGGGACGCGGGTCGCGACTGCGCGCATTAGAAGCCACGCGACTATTCGCGCCAGTTAGAACACCTCCACACAAGTTAGTTGACACAACTACCGCGAGAGGATTTCGTCAATCATCCCGCGCGGGTTCGCGAATAAAAATCAGCTGTTCCCGACATTTTGACGAGTTATGCGAACATAAATGTAGCGAACAGCTGATTTTTTTTTCGCGATTTCATTTTTTGTCCCATAGTAAAAGTTATTTATAATGATGAGTAAAGTCACGTGTTTAATTATCGGTCACTAATTATTATCAGTCTATACAGGGTGTGACGTAAATAACGCAAGACCTCTTATGGGGTCATTGTACCTACTAATCATTATGAACAACTTTTACTATGGGACCAACCCTGAAATCGCGAAAAAACAATCTTCTGTTCAGTACATTTTGACGAATTATACGAACACAAATGTACTGAACAGCTGATTTTTTTTTTGAAATTTTTACAATGACCCCTTAAGAAGTCTTGCGTTATTTACGTTACACCTTATATAATATTATATCCGTTCAGCAGTTATAGTGTGGCAGCGTAACAAATAAACAAACAAATTCACTTTGTTATATATAATATTAGTTAGAATTAGGAAGACTAACTACACTAAAGATCTTAAAGATATTTTCATGAAAGTTTATCTAATTGAAAGTGGGTAATATAACAGATAAAAACATGAAAATGAAATGGACGTAATGTAATTATTTATTTTTAAGTAGGTACTGAATATAATAGTTCCACTCAAGTTATGCAGTAGATCTAATGCAACACTACTCTGCGAACATCTTATCGATGAATGTTCAAATGATGTTCTGAAACGTAAATATAGTTACTAGGCCGTAGATTATTAGGTCTAAGCCGGTGTCGAATGTGTCCTAGATACGCTAGCTTCGGTACGACACTACAATATTCAGTGATAAAGCCACAACAAATGGCGCAAGTCGGCCGTTCCTACCGATCAATAGATCTAACCTAATAATTATCCACTAGAATATTTACTAGTACCCAGTTGCATTTAGGACGTTGCCCGTGTAGTTGATGCGTTGTTTTATATATTAACATAATAAAGAGTACAGCTATATGTAAGCGGGCACGCCCTTTATGCCTGCAGGCCTAACATGCCGCACGCGACAATTACTCGCTCTCGCGTGAGTAATTTTAATCTATTTTGTCAATTTTCTCGTTTTCTGACAGCGCTTCCATACAAAATAGTCGACTCCTTCTGTCAAACTTTATGTTTTGTCGACAAACCCTAACATGGCACCTTAGTTATCTCGATTTTTGACAATTCAACATGAGATAATCTCCGATTCTTATGTCATTTAGTCGTATTTACTCGTCCTCGATTTTGGCGACGAGAACGACGAGAAGAGTAGACAAAATTATGATACAAAAAAAAACTCCAAAATAACATGGCAGTTTCATAATTGTAATTATTTTAGTCATCATTTTATTTTACAATATATTAATAATGAAAATACTTAGTTTTAAACTACTATTTATATTGGAACGACGTGTTTTATATGGATTTTTTCGTTTTTTGTATGGAAAATATAAAAAATATTACCCACATTTTGGGCATTAGGGGTTTATGGGTTTCCTAAAGGGGGTTTTCATTATTTTTGCGATAGGACACACCATTTTCGAGATATAAGCAAAAGAAAAGAATAAAAGTCGAGGTGTTGGTGTGAATTTTAGTTCAATTCCACAACCGAAAATTAATTTCCACACCTTTTTAATCACGATTAAATACTTATACAATCAGAATTTTAGATGAAAAACGTAAAATTCAGAATAGCACAATTGCCATTTTCATTAAATTAATAACTCAGTGCCGTCAAACTAAAATATAGTTAAGTTGTGTCACTTTAGTCTATTTCAGAATGGGAAATCGTCGGTTGACAGGAATAATCTAAATTTTGGTACTTTTTAGTCTAGTTTAGAGGTATTTGTGACATGGCAATCGGCACCATTGAATGAATGAAACGAAATCTCAAGCCGATGATAATGATATCATAAAAATCATTTGTTTTTAATAACTTACAACATCGTTTCTCGTCGCGAGATATAGAAGTGTCAAAATGCCTTTTTCGGGTTTACTCGTCGCTTACGGTCATGTTAGGGATTAGAATGACGTCAGAATCGTAGACAAATTTCGACAAAACGAGAAAAAGAGCGTTCTCGCGCTTGTCATGTTAGCCCTGCTGGAGGCTTTTATTTAAATATTTAAGTAGATATTGTTTTCGTTAAGTTATTTTTATTTCTGCTTGAGTATAGTTCTCGATGTTTTTGGTTGGTATATTGGCGTGTGCTAGCTGTCATAATTATGGCTATTAATTTTAATTATGTTTTGGTGTTGCGTAATGTAAATATCATTTTGCATACTATTATATAGAATCATTTTTTTCTAACTGAACAGACAGCTGTGCTGCTGGGGAGTTTGTTGCGCCACTTCTTCTTCCCAGCTAAAGCACTAGGAAGTGGTGAAGGGTGGGCGTTTTGTGGGACTGTCTTATGTCATTTTGACGTTCGAAAAGTGCTGACTCTCAGCCTAGTTTGAATAAATGAATTTTGAATTACTCTATTCTATTCTATAACTGTCTGATAGGTTGGTACTCTGTACACTAATCACGCTCTCGGATAAATAAACTTTCATCCGAGAGCGAGCTTCTTAAAAGTGTAATTGTAATTGTTCTTAAAATTGTGGTTGCACAAATATGTAACCGAGGAAAATGTTCTCTCTGCCTATACGCTCGTAGGTGGATTGGTTAGCTGTCGGCCACATAAACCACGAGATAATTGAAATACGCAGTTTATAAAACTTACCCAGATAAAAAAAAATTGGAAATATAATGTGCAATAGAACGAAATTGTGTCACTGTAGTTTCTACTGAAAATATAATAAAATCACCAATGCCTATGGCATTAAGTCCGCCTCTGTGTGCTTGAAGTATTAAATAAATAAATAAATACCGGGATCCAGGTATTGGAAGCTCTAAATACATTGTTTTCATTTCATTTCATTTATTTCTTTGCAAACATGGGTATAGTACATAGGTGTTTTTATAATAGAGTTCTCCATATTTTACCGTCACGTGGGCATGCAAAGGTTTACAATTCAAAATGTAAAATAAGCGGCAAATCATTGGAAATTACAAAAAGTCAGTAATTGTCAGATGGGACCCAGTTAAGGTGTATTCTGTGTACCGCTAAACAATGGTGTAGATGAACATTATTAGGGATGGCACTCCCCAGACATGTAACAGAGTGATAAAAAAAAAACTACACACATTACTTAGAGCCGGAGTCACCAAATGGTGGACCGCGGTCCGAATCCTGACCGACGACCTATTTCGTGCGGGCCTTATGTAAACAGTAAAATTATAACTAAAACTTAATCTAAATACCTATTACAATAATAAAAATAAATTTGAAAAACTTGTAATCCGACTACGGAATAATAAAAGTAATCTTAAGTTTTAAAATTTTATTTAAACTTATTTTTTTGTTTAATACTTTTTCGTTTTATCGCTTGATGTACCTACGTTACGACAAAGTTAATGAGAGTAATACAATAGGTCAGTAATTAATCGAATGAGGAAAATATGTAGCCCAGTATTATGTATCTAAAACGAAATAAATATATTCATATTGTTTTCAATAGATTTAATAATATGACAGTGACAAACAGTATGACATGTCATGATGAAAAGAGAAATAAATGTAAGTCGAAAAGAAACAGGCCACACAAATAGTACCTCTGTCCTAAATCCTCTAGTTGTCAAGTTCCGAAGGGTGTTTCGGTTTTACTGTTCCTCTGGCGGAGCATGCGTAGTTCATACAAACGTAAAACCAAAACAATTTGTAAATCAAACATATTCTTAAGGTAGTGTGTCTTTATTCCGATTGTATTACAGAATATCTAGGCTCTCAAATATATATTTTGAATGGACACTCATTAAAAATAAGTTTTCCATAAAAATTTGAAATTCCTCATTTCTCGTCTTTATATCTAAACTATTTGTAACGAAAATATCCCAAGGTACATATTCACTAAACATTCGTGGAATAACTACTACTGTCGCTTGACGCAAACAAACCAACAAATATTTTTACAATGAAGTAGGTAAGTGAATAATTAGGCAGTTGCCACTTAGTTTATAAGGATTGCTCATCACATATTTACCACAAAAACTCAGGAATTTTGAAGGAAAAAAGGATACAATAGTTAATGAGCGCTATGTACACGCGGTTATGGTTACGTCTGTCGTTTGCCATATTTTACAACGAAATTTCTATTTGATGTTTTGTAGATAGCTGGAAAATATCTAAAGTCAAAACGATGGTCTCCATACTGCAGTTAAAAATTAGCAGTACCTACTACATTTCAAACTTGACAGACAGTTACATTAAAGGTGCTTTGAAGTACGCCGTCACGTACATACCGGCTACACATCAACCTATATATTTCCAGTTTATGCTGATCTCACATTGTATAGGATTTCCGTACAATGCGAGGTCAGCTTATCCTACTACTACAATCTGTCAAATTTCTTTAATTTTCAACTTTTTCACTATAGCATAAGGTTCACAGTTAATTGGGAAAATTTGAAAGTTTCGGGTAGGTTAACCTGATGGCGTATTTACCTAACATGGCAAGGTTTTGGCGTAGTGGGAATAAGTTTACCCTTATACTTTAAACACTTAGTGCAACAAAAACATTTTCACTTTTATTATTTGTCGTTGTCTATTATAATGTCTATGGTTATTGCCATAATATATTGTTAAACATGTCTGTTTAAAAAACAAACCGGCAAAGTGCGTCGGACCACGCAAAATGAAGGGTTCCGTAGATGGGATGAATTTATCCCAAGAACAAACTTAACAACTGATACGGAATGTATGGGAGAACATGTTTTTTCAACTGCAAATGTAAGTTGGTCGATTATTACTCGTTAACTTGTAGAGCCTACTCAGCTGTGATAGATTTCCTTTTATTAATTTCGTATATACTACTGCTGTGAATTTTTCCACATATCCAGAACAAACGATTTAGCTGACAGGGGGGGACACTTGACTCTAACAAAAACTAGCATTTTAACGCTTACTATTTCGCAAACGGAACCCTGAATCCAAAAATTCACATACAGTATTTTCACATCCCCACTTTACCACGGAATCTGTTTTTTCTATTCCGTGCACTTTACGTGTAAGGAAAGACCCTAAGATTAACTAAGATTTTTTTTCATGATTTTATTTGACCACTTTGTATGTATACCTTGTTGTCCACGGAAGCCTAAAAACGAAAACGGTTTCTGCGTATTTACGAGTCTTGCCAAGTTACGTGCCGGCCGGTCTGCATATACTTGGCAGAAGAACTTCATAACAAAAAAACTGAATTTAAAGCTACCATACACTTCTTATCTTTTAAACAACCTTAGGATGATCGCTTCGAACCCAATTCATGATCGATCCATCAATTATTCAATCAAGCTCGGACTTTGCTACCATTAAGATATTTCATACATAGGTACCTAGGATATACTCACTCTTTTTTCATATGGGGGTAGGCAGATATTGCAAAATTCAAAAGTCATTTATTCAAACTAGGCTGAGAATCAGCAATTTTCGAATGTCAAAATTACATAAGACAGTCCCCCAAAACGCCCACCCTTTACCACTTCCTAGTGCTTTAGCTGGGAAGAAGAAGTGGCGCAACAAACTCCCCAGCAGCACAGCTGTCTGTTCAGTTAGAATAAATTGATTCTATAATTATAATAGTATGCAAAATGATATAAATTACATTACGCAACACAAAACATATCTTAAATTATAAAATGAATAGCCATATGACAGCTAGCACAAGCCACTATACCAACCAAAAACATCGAGAACTATACTCAAGCAGAAATAAAAGTCACTAAACGAAAACAATATCTAAATAAAAGCCTCCAGGCATAAAGCGCGTGCCCGCTTACAGATAGCTGTAACTAGAAGTTATAATTGATAAACTAGGACCATCGAGGTAAAATAAAAAAATATCGAGGTCGCTAGCTAACCACATATTGCAATACAACTCATAAAAAAAACATTGTAATGAGTAGATTATGTCAACAATAAATTAAAATAAAATAAATTAACTTATAAAGTAAAATTATAAACAATTATATAAACTCATATAACCTGTCAGTAAGTAAGTTAATTCTGGAGAAAGAACATTTAAACATTGTCTTGAGTTAATCACAGCGACCAACTATTCTTATCATTTAAGTAGTCGTTGATAGAATAGTAGATATGCCTTTGAACAGAGGTTGGATTTTACTTTAGTTTTGAACGCATTAAAAGGCAAATCTAGCAAAGAAGAAGGTACCTTGTTATAAAAGGTTATAGGTACCAAGCCCAACAAAAGAGTTATGAACCTTATGTTTGTCCTTATTTCTAGTGTTAACATTGTGAATATCACTGTTTTTAGTATATAAGTGTATATTTTGCCTAATATATAATATGTTGGCGAAAATGAATTGTGATGCCACTGTGAGGATACCAATATCTTTGAAAAAATCTCTCAGAGAAACTCTGGCACCTAGCTGGTAAATTGCTCGAACAGCTCGTTTTAGAAGGACAAATATATTTTGAATATCAGCAGCTTTGCCCCACAGCAGAATACCGTAGGACATGACGCTGTGAAAATAACTAAAATAGACTAACCGAGCTGTATCAACGTCTGTGTATTGTTTTACTTTCCTGACGGCGTAGGCGGCCGAACTGAGCCTTCCCGCTAGGCTCGATATATGTTGGCCCCACTGAAGTTTGGCATCTACTGTTATGCCCAGAAAAACTGCAGAGTTTACAGTTTCAAGCAACTCTTTATCTAAGACGATGTTGGGTCCTAGATTTCTAACATTTGACGATGATTTAGACGATGTTGGGTCCTAGATTTCTAACATTTGACGATGATTTAGACGATTTTGGGTCCTAGATTTCCAACAGAACGCCACCTGCTGCAATCCTTATATACCTACTACTTTTACTTCGTTTACTACTATCGCGGACCTTTCGACCTTATTGTCTAAGCTATAAGGTCGAAAAGTGGTCAGGGCCCAGTGTCCGCGATGGTACATATAGGTACATACAATAGTGAAATGCAACTGCTGTACTTTTTAAATAGCAAGCGCGCGCGCAGGTGACGCGACGGTGAGGGTGGGAGCGAGACAGAACACTGATTGAATCAGTATTTACACACTGGAATTTTTCTTATTTCGTTAATATCTAGTTACTGACTTGATGTCCGTACGTATTTTTCGGGTGACCACTGAAAATCAGCGCTGTGCTGTGAGTCGCTCATAGCACAGAATTATGCTGAGTGGAAGCCTTCTTGTCACAGTCATGACGTGCAGCTGCCAAATATTTATGTTCTTTATATTTTTGTTATTTGTATGCACGTGTCTCTGTGACAAATAAACCTTTTTTTTCTTTCTTTCTTTCTTTCATACATCTGGTCATACACGCACGCCGGTTGCGAGTAATACGCAACTGACCTTTCTGAAGAACATCACCAATAAGGTCACTATATGTCCTCCTAGGGCGTCCCCTCCCAGCGTTTCCACTCACATCTACCTTGTAAATACCGTTTGTTAGTAGTACCATCGAAGCATACTCTTAAATTTTTGTCACTACATCGTCTTTTAAACAGCAACATTACCTTATAACATCATTCCTCAGCCTACCATTCAGAGTTACACCACACATGCTTCGCAATTCCACAGCATTTATTCGTCTTCATACATTCACTGCAATACTTATACGTTATTTTAATTATTATATTTTTTTTAATTTTGAATTGTTTTTTGTTTTAAGGTTTTATAACGGACGCTTTGAACGTGCACGTCTTTCTGTATTGTTCTCACATGTATAATTACAACATGAATGATGTAACCAATATTTTGAAAATAGTGTCGGTGGAGTTTCTTGCCCGTTCCTCTCCATAGGAACCTAAAAGATAAAGCTAGTCGCCCATTCCAAAGCGTAGGGTTTAGAATGGGTAACTAGCTTCATCTTTCTGACTGACCGACCCCTTGACAATTCAAAAGTGCCTGTAATTGGTTTATTTGAAATAAATGCTTTGAGTTTGGCCAAACTTTATGGAACAGCCCATTTTTATTTTATATCCTACCAAAAATTTCGACGCTGTTGCTGGTGAGTATAAAATCATGTACGGATTTCATGGCAACAGTTTGCAGGTCAATGCCACATTCTGTAAGTATGTTATCTAAAATTTTCAGACCCCGTGTCTAGTGGTATTTGTTCTAAGGCTGGTTTCACAGCTGTCCGGGAGACCCACTCGTACGGGCCGTCTCCGTACACGGAAGACCCGTATATACGGGTAGCGCCCGCAGTGCTCTGAAACGAGGGAGTATAGTACGATACGTTGTACGGGCTCTACCCGGAGCGGGTCACGTACCGAACCAACCCGCGTCGCTGTAAAACAATGTTCTATCGCCTCACGTGTATCTATCTCCGTTCCGGGAGCCCGTACAGGTCTGCCGGACAGCTGTGAAACCAGCCTAATAAATTATCATCTGTAATTTACCTACCTATCTATTAAACTGACGTACCTACAGTGAGTCTGTGATGAATCATTCAGTGGAATACGATACCATTTAGCAATTTAACCTTGAAGAAGCGGAACAAGTCATAAAACCATTGGAAAACGAGACGATATTATTATAAACACATAATGTACTGGTATGTTTGAATGCGTTCGGCGAGTGCAAAGCATCCGCACTCTAATTGCGTATTCAATCACAATCTGAAACATTTTGAAGGATATTGCTAAACCATTGCTTCGTGAAAAATAAATTTAATTACGGAAGCCTGTTTATGGTTTTGTATTTTCGTTTTTTGCCACCTGTTTTGGAAATCCGTTTTTTTTCTGTTAACACGTTTTTATTTTTCACTTTTTACTGAGGTACCTACACTATACAAATTCGTATACCTACCACTAATTGCTATGTAAACAACAGTAACAGGAAGTATTATAACATCATCAACATACAATAAGTAGAAAAAATACGTATTATTAAGGCGACGATAACCGACTTTTAATAATTTTATACTGAAGATCACATCTAAATGAGTACCTAGTGTTAATGATTTGTAAAAAAAAATATGTTAAATTAGAGCATTTTTTTTAAATAAAAAAGTCAAAGTCAAATTATTTATTTCAAATAGGCCCTTATAAGGCACTTCTGAACGTCAAAATTTACAAAAAAAAAATTATCGCTCTTCCCAAAAGGTAGCTTTCGCATGGAAAAGAATGGGCAAGAAACTCCACAGTTACTCTTTTAAAATGGTTTACAATATTTTGTATAGGTACATTAGTTATATAATTATATGTGAAGACGATGCACCTAGAATAAAATTACTAAGTATATCACAATAGGTAAAAATAATTAAAAATGAAGCAACAACTGATAAATTAATTATGTGATAAATACAAACAAATGATAACTTTATATAGGAATATTTTACATTATGTTTATATTAAATAGTGAAATTAATTTGTAAAGTTATGTCTAACGTTCTAACGTATCTAATGTTCCACGCGCGCCTCAAAGAGATGTCAGCAAGTGAAGGGGTCCGATAGGACCGATGCCTGCCGGGGTTGCGGGAAAGTCCGAAAGGGATACCGTGGCCCCTGGCAACGTACAGGCAACGGAAGGAACACGGGTGGGTTTTAGTCAGTAAGAGTCTGACACGCCCTCCTGCTCCGCCCAGAGCGGGAGAAGTTATTTGATAATTTCCCACCCAAAAAAAAAAAAAAAAAAAAAAAAAAAAAAAAAAAAAAAAAAAAAAAAAAGTTATGTCTAACGCGGATAAAAAATTGAGAATCACGCCAAATCTACCAAGCGTATTTTTCTGAAACCTTCTCTATTTTAAAGATAATTAAATTATTGATCTTTTAGTATACGTGTTTTATGAGAATACCTTTTGTTTGATGTATAATAAATTAATAATGCGTCTAAATTGGGACAGCGTTCCGTGATGGGCGAGTCCTATTACTGGCTGAACGTAAGACGTAAACTCAGTACCTATAGAACACGCAAGCTAACCACTCAATGTCACTGGCATATATCTGCGTGTTAAAGCTAACTCAAAAACTACCCAAGCTTTTCCGACGAACTGAGAACCTCCCCCTTTTATTGAAGTCTGTTAAAAATGCGCGGAGACTTTTGTAAACCCTAGGAGAGACATTCTCATATAATAAACAGTAGCCGTTCATGCAGATAAGAATACATGCATTAGAGTTGACTATAGTCTAGACTAGACTAGACTAGTGACTAAGTCTCTTACACACTCATTGGACTAATGTCTCCTAGTGCATAAATAAGTAGGTGAGCTTGACAGTCTTTTATGATTTTTGGTATGTTTACCCCGCAACTGTTAACCTATGACAATTAAAATAATAGGTCTTTACCTATGAAATTGCCGTTTTGTATGAAAAAATTTAAACGAATTTTTTTCATGTATTTTTTATTTGTATTAATCGAAGTAATCACCCATGCAATCAATGCATCTTTGCCAACGCAGAGGCAGTTTATTGATGCCCTTCTTAAAGAAATCAGCTGGACGGGAGGCAACAAATTCTTCAAAGGCGTTTTGTACTGCCTCTCGGGTATTGAATGTTTTTTCCCGCCAAGAAGTTATCCAAATTCTGGAAAAAGTAGTAGTCTGTAGGCGCAAGGTCTGGTGAGTAGGGCGGATGACGGAGAGCTTCCAACCCCAGTTCTTGCAACTTGGAGACCGTCTGCTGTGCAGTATGAGGTCGCGCGTTGTCGTTCAGGAGCAGCGGAGACGAGCGATTGACCAATGCTGGTTGGAGATGTGCAAGCTTCTCCATCATTGTGTTCAGATCTTCACAGTACACATCTGCAGTAATGCTCACCCCGTTTGGTAAGAAGCTGTGATTAATCACACCGGCGCTAGACCACCAAACAGTGACCATCACTTTTCTAGGGGTAAGTTTTCGTTTAGGGCATTGTTTAGGTGCTAAACCAGGATCCAACCAACTTGCTGAGCGCTTGCGGTTATCAAACAGAATCCATTTTTCATCGCAGGTAACAATGCGGTTCAAAATTCCTTCATTTGTGTGTCTGTTGAGCAGTGCAAGGCACGTCTCGACGCGTACTTCGCGCTGGCGATCATTGAGTTCGTGGGGCACCCATTTGTCAAACTTTTTTACCTTGCCAATTTGACGCAAATGGACCAATATTGTTTTGACGCTAACGTCGAAAGCTGCTGCTAATTCAGCCGTAGATTGTGTATCATCAGCTTCCACAATCGCCTTTAATTCGTCATTGTCGACCAAAGTCTTCGGACGACCGCGAAGTTCATTTTTCAGGTCGAAATTTCCAGAACGGAAGCGAGCAAACCAATAACAGGTGGTGCGTTGGTATGTAGTGTTAGCTTCGTAAACGTCGTTGATGTTGCGTGCCGCTTGTGCCGCGTTGCTGCCACGACGGTTATACTCATATTTCATAATTAATCGAATTTTTAACGTATCCATGATCACGAAAAAGATTGAAATGCGATGAAAATGTAACACTAATCAATAAACAAATGACTACTTTTGGAAAAAAAAAACATGTTTTTAAAATAAAATTAATTTGAAATTAGAATTCTTAGCCAAACAAAAATTATTTTGATTTGAAATGGCCAATACTGTAGAACGGCAATTTCATAGGTAAAGACCTAATAGTAAAATAATAGTGTTATCGGCTTCTGTTTCTAAAGATGGCAATAATAAAACAGTGATTGGAAAAAAAACATAACTACATCATCAAGTCTATTTAAACTAGTGGTCAGAAAAAATAACATACTTACTTGAAATATTCATACAAGTGAAATTATATAAAAAATTTAAACTAATAACCCCCGACACAATCATTTGCTCATTTCTCTTTCCTACTCCATCTCCAGACCATGTTCATCATCTATCTATAACCTATAAAAAACCTGCTTTCAAATAAAAACACCGCATTCAAATAGGTCCACCCGTTTAAGAGCTACGGTGCCACAGACAGATACACACATAGCGGTCGAACGTTCTTTTTGCGCCCGGGGTTAAAAATACAGCACACGAGTGCACCACTGTACTGACTACAAAAGCCAGCATATCCCTGTGGCAGTGCAAACGACTGCTTGGCCGGAATTGGGGAATCAGCCCCAAGGTCACCCACTGGTTATACACCACAGTCATCCGACCGATTATCACATACGGCTCACTGGTCTGGTGGCCCAGGACAGACCGGTGCACAGCCCAAAAAGATCTCGAAAAACTACAGCGGTTTGCTTGCGTCGCAATCACTGGTAGTATGAGAACTGCACCCACCGCCGCCCTACAGGCAATGCTGGGACTGCCACCTCTGCACCTCATCGTGCGGGAGGAGGCGGCCCTGGCCACCTTTAGGCTCCATTTAACAGGAACCCTATGCAACGACTCCAGAGTTAAGCACATACGCATTAAGGAGGATGCGATCAAACGTGAGCCAATGATGGCATCACCCTGCGACAAAGCCCCGAAAACACACCACTTTCAAAGGCACTACAATATATCACTTACAGAAGAACAGTGTGACTACTCAGGCCCAAAAGAGATGAGAGTTTACACCGACGGATCAAAGACCGACTCAGGTACCGGAGTCGGAGTTTTCTCACATGACCTCAACATAAATATATCCAGACCGCTGGGAATGTTCAACACCGTCTATCAGGCGGAGTGTGTGGGCATCATACAAGCGGTCCACGCCCTAGAAGCCAGGAGGGTTACGGACACCCACATACGCATACTCTCCGACAGCGCCTCAGTTCTCCAATCCTTACGGAAGAAATATACTACCTCGAAGCTAACACTAGAATGTCACGATGCACTAGAACATATAACGGTATCTAGCCGCAACACGGTGACACTGCAATGGATAAAAGGACACAGCGGATCGCTAGGTAACGACGCGGCTGACGAACTTGCTAGACGTGGATCCAGCACGGCAGTCTGCGGACCCGAGCCTATCGTACCCATCCCCTTCAACCAAATACGCAGGTGGCTGCAGAAGTTCACCCACACACAAGCGGAACGCTGGTGGACCTCGACACCAGGTTGCAGGCAGTCAAAGGAGGCTATGCCATCTTTGGACAGCAGGCTGACCAGGCGTTTGCTACGCTTGGACAGGAACGGCCTGCGCCTGGTGACGGGGACCATCACGGGACACTGTTCGCTAAACAAGCACTTCCACACAATAGGCATAACGGACAGTCCTCTGTGCAGGGCGTGCATGGAGGCTGAGGAGACCGTTGCGCACGTGCTCTTCGAATGTACGGGCGTCACCCAGATTAGAACAGAAACCCTCGGGTCACCCAGATCATACACAGACGTTCTAAACAGACCAGGAGACCTAATCAGCTTCTGGAGGGAGGTGGGCTGGTTGGAATAACTACCAAACGGCCGCTATGGCCCACGCACAATGGTCCACTTGACGGACTAAGTGCGGAAACCAAACCCCCTAACATACAACATACACTGTACTGATCCACACATACGTGTCAAAGGTACAACAGCATTCATTTCCTTTTGGATGCCGCGAACAGAATGGCACGAATCCCGATTGAATTGAAGTCCATTGGAGCGCACAAAGTGGAGCAACATTTGGACTCGCGATGAATTAATTAATTAGGATCGGTGGCGTTCGCTCTTCCATGCATGGAAGCGATGTGGGGTATTTAGTACCTACTACAACAATCGCCCTGATTCGTGCGGCATTACTAAATGACACGTGGCAACAGGCATTGTTTGCAAGCATGCATATTTCTTCACATTAAATATTAACAGAACAGTTTATCGTTTATTTAATTACTAGCTGTTCCCCGCGACTTCGCCTGCTATCCTGGAAAAAAGTAGCCTATATCCTTCTGCAGGTCAAGGTCTACTCCTGCGCCAAATTTCATCCAAATTCGTTCAGCCGTTTTAGAGTGAAAGCGTAACAAACAAACTCACTTTCACATTTATAATATTAGTTAGGATGCTCTATAAGTAGTAAGTACTTACCCAAAATAGTTTTTAATGTCTGGTACCTATATTAACCAAGCAAGAATAGAATACATATTACTACAGAAAAAAATATTAAAATTCAGAAATCTTTACATGAAACTTAAAACAATGGAGTTTCATTTGCGTGGACTTGCTGTAGTTGATGGATGTCAATTAATGTCATCTATTCATTGATATTATAAGTAAACTGAGTGAGGCATCTATTATGACCAGTTCTTTGATCCCAGACCGCACAATAGTGTTTAGTGGAATAATAATGTCCAGTTTGAGATCAAGTAAATTATTTACAATAATGTATTACTTATTGTAAATAATTTACTTGATCTCAAACTAGAATAAGGCGTGTTCGGTTTTTTTGTCTAAATTATTGTATTTGCAGTTTAAATATATTATTATGTAATATAAAATATTCAGTAGGTACCTCCCTATTAGTGACAAAAATACAGTTTTATACTTGTAGCCGTAAACCCAGGTTCGCAATATTTTTATCGCGGCGATTTTATTCGTAACCTGCATTTTCAACTCTCGGTATTGAGCCGAGCATTGAGAATCCAACAGAGCGCATCCAGCGCGTCCAGAAAACACACTGTTGAATATTCAACTCTCGGCGCTAAGCAGAGCGACGAAAATCGATAAAAAAAAACACGCCCGTGCGAACCTGGGCTTAGTCACGAAACTCCAGCAGAAAAAATCTAAAGCAAAAGCGATACAATCGACTTCGTTGAATGTGTGAAATTTCGCGAAGTACTTCAAATACCTACTCGTATTGTTGTTGTATGAGTATTTATTGTAGTCTATGATGAGGATAATGCGCGACAATGTCGATAACTTTTGTATTTGTATATTATGTTATTGACTCCGCTTTCGCTTCTTTCGCTGCTTCTTCTTTATAATGTATCCTAAAAATCAACTGACATTGGAATTGATAGCCTCAGGGCCGAGCTAATATAATCAATTATCAATCAATTTAACCAATTGCTGTGACGACACATATTGACCTAGGCCTCTTTCAAATTGCAAGATAAATACCGATAAGCTCGAACCACATGTGGTACCCACTGTACCCAGATGTACAGCCAAAGTACAGATGTAAAGATGCACAACTTCTGTTGTGTTAGCTCACCACAATACCTGAGTTCCACCAGCCAAAATCAATCTTGTTCTATGATTAGACTTTTACGTAATCCAAAAATTTGTTAAAGTTAATACGCAATTAATTTTTCACCAGAATCGCAAACAACAATAAAGCAATCTTAGTTTTATTAAGATGAAAGGAATGTTACGATGCTATAAAATGCTCTGTGTGGAGGGTTATGATTTTGACCGGTATGTATGCATGTTCATCTGTTACCTCATAACTTCTAAACTACTGATCACAATTTGACAAATGAGGTATCGTTGGATGTATCGTGATCGTCCGCTGGTTAAAGGCTATGTGACGTCACATTAAATTCAATATGGCGCCATCTAGAGGACATATGGTATGTTGGGTATAAAAAGAAAGGGCCACGCATTTTTTAAATTTTGAAGGTGTACAGGCATACGGCTTTACCTTGACCAATTTTGTACCTATGTCTTGATTTCTGTCAGATTTTTTTTTTTGTTTCATCCTTTTTAGAGCGTGATTTTTCAGTAGTCGGGTTTTAGTTTTTGAACTTACTTTTTTACATCATATAAATTACAGCAAACAAAATGTTTGTATTAAGTTAAAATTACTATGAATTTAGCGAAACACGTCGAGAGTCTACTATAAACCATAAGGATTTGAAAACGATAAATAACACCGCCACGTAAAAATATATGTTAAATTAGAGCATTTTCTTAATAACTTAAAAATCTAAAATATTCATGTATGAATATTTTAGATTATGTTTAAATTACATAGTGAAATTAATTTGTAAAGTTATTTCTAACGCGGACAAAAAAACTGAGTCACGCAAAATCTATCAAGCGTATTTTTCAGAAGCCTTCACCATTTTAATGATTGAGTTTATAGTACAGGTGTTTTATTAAAATACCTTTTGTTTTATGTATAATAAATTAATAATGCGTCTAATTTGGGACAGCGATCCTTGATGGGCGAGTGCTATTACTGGCTGGACGTACGACGCGTTGCGTGAGCTCAGTACGGAACACGCAAGCTAATCACTCAAGGTCACTGGCATATATCTGCGTCTTAATATTCTGTGCAATGCCTAAGGATTATTTCCTATTTAATCGTATAATGCAGCGACAGTGATTACTCATTATAAACGTGATATCAGCGACAGCGGTATTTGCGTCACCAATTCTTGTTAGTAACTACAAGCGAGCTTGACGCGGCTGTGCTAGGAGTGGGCTCAGCACAATACTCCAACTAGGTCATTACTTAAACCGTTGTTGGCCTATTGTCGCATATTTGCGCCGCGTATTTGTGCAGAACGTACTGTAAAGGCGTCAGTTATCTATCAAAAATAACCGTAACCTGAATACCGTAGCCCTCTCGAGGTGCTCACTCACCAGACAAAGACTCATACTTTTAAATAACACAAAATTGATTTAGTTTGACGGATTTATAAAATAAAGTAACTAATCTGTGACAAAGTGAATAAGGACACAAATGAATGCAGATGGGACACTCCGCATTTTAGGTATCCAGCTACAAGTAGGTACGCGGCGGGCTCGACTTGTCGAATTCAGTGGGCGTAACGTAGTTAGAAGATATAAGGGTTACGCGATAGAGAAAGAGGCAACTTCTAGATGAATATAACTGTCGGTAATTAGCGCTGTGCAACCGGAATTGCACTTTATTGCGTCGAGGCAAGAGTCGCTTTTTATTTAAATGATTTTGCGGAGTGTCCCACCTGTACTAATCTGTGATAAGGATAATAAAATTATCACAATTGCAAGTGTTGCGGGTACATAAGCTGAAATAAGCTCTCTGATTAGCCTAGCCCTAGAACAACGGATGAGTCAAGTCATATAAAAGGGTACATATCAAGCTATACATTTCCAGTATAATCTGACCTCTCATTGTACGGAAATCCTATACCATGCGAGATCATCTTATACTGGAAATGTATATATGTAGTCGTGTATACAGAAAGAAGTTAGGTACCTACCTACAGTTACTGTTCGCTGTTTTACTACATTTGATAAGCAGGATAAACTTTTAAAACGTTTGTATTATTATTTCGCCGTTAATGTTTTACAGCGATAATGAGCTATACTTACGTATGTACCTAATATATATATATATATACTTAACTATGTTGGCTCAATTGGGGTCGGCTCCCAGTCTAACTGGATGCAGCTGAATACCAGTATTTTACATGGAGCGACAGCTCTGACCTCCACAACCCAGTAACTGGGTACCTAATACGATACCCCTTGGTAAAACTGGTGTCAGACTCGGGCTTCTGACAACTCGTAACAACTGTCAAAGATCCACGAATGACAGCCGGACCATCGGCTTAACGTGCTTTCCGAGGCAAGGAGGAGTCTCGGTATGTAAAGATGGTCACCCATCCACGGACTAACCCTGGCAAGAGTGGCTTAACCTGACAGATCGACGCATGCGGCTGTTATTACTTAGCAACGAGCTCCTTGAGCTATACTGAATAAAGCTTGTGTGCGTCATGACAAAGCGTTTCTTTTTTGTTTTTATGGTTCCACGCTCACTATAGCCATCTAATGTATCATGGATGATGTTTACAGAATTACAGTTGCTTAGCTATACTCCGTCCATCGCCTGCGTGACACATGTGTGGGCCACAGTGACGTTTTTCTCTTTTTAAGTTTTGAGTAAGTTTAAACGTTCAAACGTTGATTGTTGTTTAAACGTTGATTTAAAATTACGTTTCCTAACTTTGACCTAAAAAAACCAGCACCATAAATCTAATGACGCTGTTTCAAAGAGCTGATACACCCGATACAATTGTACGCAATTACCCCGCTTGCACACATAAAATGAAAATTGGTCGCACGAATTTTTTGAACCTATGAAGCAATGGATTATCCCTTCAAAACTCTCAGATTGTGATTGAATGTATGTAACGCAATTAAGATGCGGTCGTTCCGGAATCTAACCGGGAAAATATAATCATTATGATGACTGAGTGACTGACGTACAACATAATTTATGGTTTTGGTATGCATTATGGCTTATTATGACGAACGAAATGAATATTTTCGCATTGTCATACCATTAAGCGTCGTGGAGATCGGCGCGACGCGACTGTAATTTTTAAGAAAACTTCACGGTAGTACAATTACCGGTGTCGCATCACGCGAAAAGTCGCGCTAGTCTCTACGAGCCTTTATATTTGGTTAAATTGTGAGAAAACGAGTCATAATGGCGTGAAGAGTTCCATGTTTAGATTTTGCTTTATATGGAAGAAGTATGACTGTATGACTAGACTACTTAGTGTAACTATATATGTAATAGTAATGATATCATAATGGCTCTGTAAATACGAGTGTACCCTGACTCAATAGATTCTTGGACCTTGACACACAGATTACTAACTACTACAGTCTACAGTACAGTCAACTTTGAAAAATGCATATTATGTACTTAGTTTGAAATACTTGTGTTAACGTTAACAGGTTAAAATTTGCAGTTATTTATACCTATGAGGCATTCGCGCAGCTATACACAAGACAATGCGAAAACCTAAGATTTTCGAAACAAAACAAGACTCCCAAATTCGGGAAGTCAACCGTTTTGATTGGTTTTTGTTTTTCTATCAACCAATCACACACACAGTTATTTTTACTCCGATTTTACGTCACTTTATAAATCACAGTGTTCTTATATTTGTTACAATAAGATTCCTGTCGGGTTGCTGCTGACAGAGATAAAATAACTGTGAAAGGACCGTAAACACAGAGCAGTCTCAAAAAGCCTTTCTGAAACAGGTTTTTGTGTGACTTACCTTCAGATAGCACCAGCCGCATCTAGTGAACTCCGAGGTATACTTGGTCGCGAAGCCGCATGTCAAATGTTCAGCGATTTTCTGCGCCCAGTTGCGACGTTCAGATGCGCTGGCGCAGCTGAACAGGATCTTGCGAGGAGAACTCCTCATGCCCCCAGAGGAAACCGTCACCTCGAAGCAGTACGAGTTGCTTGTTGTGCTATGACCAAATGAAAGTAAAAATAAGACAAATAAAATTATGGTTTATTATAATAGAATTAAATATTAATTTTCTTGCACTTTTAACAATTACTATAGTGGCTGAAATTAACAATAATTTCTTAATCATCTATTTGAAAAGGTATTATTATTTTGAACACTTTTAAATAATCTTTGTATACAAATACAAAATAAGTGTTAAATAGTTATTATAACTTATTTAATTTTATTCTTGGCATGTGCCTCCTCCATGTGTATACATGGTAAATGTTTACCTCTGATAGTAACATAAAGATAACATTGATACATTGATAGTATGCAGCCATATAATATTATTGCTCTGAAATAAATATACAAAGGGCTGAACTGTTTCAAACAGGAAACTATATTAATTATCCTCTATCACACTGGCCTTTCAAAAAGACTTTTACTAATTTAGATTAATAACAATAAAATTAAGTTTTCTAAACATTTTGATGCTTACCTAGAAGACAGAGGCAGTACAATCTGTACTGAGTAAATATTATCCAATGTATAAGCTTCTTTTAATATGGAGTTTGTAGGGTCCGAATAACACATCAACTTTTGGTCCGAAAGCACACAATACCGGGTCTGTGAGTTCTTGAACAAATCCTCCACTACTCCTGATACAATCCTTGTCAACAGACCACTGAAGTATGGCACTGGTAACGAGTTAACTGGGGGACGCTCCACGCAATCAACTTTTGGTGTCACTATCTTTGATGTCCTATTTAGTTTCTCAAATTTAAGCATATGAGAGAACTTTTGCATCACTGAATTAGTTGATTTATTGTCATCTTCTGTAACTGAACTAACTGGTTTTGTCTCTGTGTCAGTTGTGACAAACCAGTTAGAGTTTCTATCTTTATCTACAACATTTAATTTTGTTGTTGGTTTAGTTTCATTAAACAGACTGTCGGATCGTTCTGGTGGGGTTGGGGGATTAAAATATTCACTTTCATAAAACTCAAAGCTGTCATCTGTGTTGTCCGAAGCTACTATTGTGCCGTAAGTGTCACCAATTAAAAAGGATTCCAGTAATAGCAATTCATTGCTCACTCCATCATATTTCTTTGGTGATGTACTTGATTGCAATGGGTCAAACTCATATATGGTACTTTTGCTGGGCCTTGGTAGATCTACATGAACGGGTGCTGTTTCTTTGGAAGGAGTCGACCTTGCAGGGTTGTTGCTTGCTGACTGAAATGGTAGTGTCCAGTTTTCATACATGGAATTTTGCCTCATAACCTCCATGGATGCAACACTTTCTCTCTTCTTTCTCCTCTCCGGGATGTCTGGGCTTGATCCAACTGATGTGGAGCTCATGGAGCTAACTATGCTGTTGGTCCTTGATGGTTTTGGTATGTCATATGTCATCTGTTCACTTTCTAAATTTAAACTAGAAGTATTTTGTTCCAATTCCCTACTCATGTCATAGGAAAAACTGCTAACAGAATCAGTATTATCTGAATTACTGGAAAATAGTGACAAATCATCAAAATTTGATGTATTCAGATGCAAGTTGGGATGATCTTGATTTATCTGTGCACCTACTACATCATTGTGATACCTCTTTTGTTCCAAAAGTGGTGAATTGAACTGTATATTGTCAAACAAACCTACATCAACAGCTGGCATTGAAACACATCTTTGTGGGTCAGTATCATCAAAACCATCTGGTTTCTTTGTCCTTCTTAGCCTAAGGCCAGCTGTCCTGGTTCCTTCTATGACAGACTTTGTCACTGAGTGTCGCACAGCTCGAGATGTTGTCAGAGTTTTCTCTAATGTATCTTTAGCAAACTTTGAACCGTCCTGGATGGTCCTTTCTAACTTTTCGTTGGCGGTTTTAGCAGAATTACTCACTTTCAACGCTACATCCTCTGATAGCTGCTTTGAAACTGTACTTATTGACTTAAATAATTCGGAGGCCGAGACTCGTTCAGTCGGCTGCGGCAGCTTGGTGCGCGGGACGGGCACGGGACGGGTCACCAACTCACTAGGAGGCAGGAACGCACTCCTGGGCTTCGGCACCGGCGGCGAATCCATCACTTTTATTGAACACGAAGCCACAATCACTAAATATCTATTTAAAAGCAAGAGATAACATTGTTGAAGTACTCTATACGCAACACAAACAAAAACTAGAATGACTCACAGAGAATTACACACATCACTGTGACCCGATTAAATAATTTGAGCGATAAACACGCCTAGAACATCCACAAACACAATGAGAGGAGCCGTCAGGAACTGTTTTAATCGACGTCGAATGAATACATACTAAATGAAGACTACGAATTTGTTTTGAAAATCATTTGCGCTCACACACAGCGCGACTGATTGTGAGTTAGTGTTGTCAGCTGTAAAATGTTATCTCCCTGTGCAGCGATAATGCATGACTTTCAGCCAGCTGTTGATAAATTATATTTAATTAATTAACTCTTGACCATACAAAAGAATAAATCAGAGTCCATTTTTTAGAGAATTTTTAAAGCTTTTGAAATGCCATACACCAATACAAACATACATCGAAAAGGAAATTAGTACCTAATTATTCTTCCGGTATCTATTATCTTGAATTATTATGTTATTGTTCTAAAAGGCTGTGTTTTTGTTCGTTAACAAATCGAAATATTTATAATGCTCAATAATTATGTAGCTATATTTAAATATGTTATTTTTATAGGTAGGTAATGGAGTAGCATAATTTTTTCAATGCCATCGAATGAAAAAAGTTTTATATTTCGTCATTTAATTCCCCCATACGGGGTTAAGAGCGTTCATTCTCTAAAAGTTGTCAACGTCGCAAATATCTGTCTTCAAATATTTACTTGTTTTGATTAATTTGGGAATAATACTTTACAAGGAACTATGAAATATCGTTAGATAATTAATTAGAATATTAATAATTAATTGCCATTAAAACACTAAATTTGATGTTGTAACCGTTTTGGGTGAATAAAAGGCATTTGGAAAGTTTCCAAATATTTTTTTCACATCTAAAACTAAATATTCAGTGTTACGATATTAATTATTGCATTTCATAATCAATATTTTAGTTTACTAGTTAGCCATATTTCATATGTCCATATAGTAATATCATTTCCATATGATAATAATGTCAAATTAATCAAAACAGCGAAATATTATTTGACAGCTTTGCGATGCTGCCCACTAACAGAATAAACACCCGCGGAATTCAAATTTTCTTACTTTGTTTGCAATTTGCAGGACAGTGTCAGGTTTTATCTTAAGAGCGGTTCTTACCAGTCGGATTGGAAAAATTATTTTTAACACACTTGCTCGTAAAGTGGCGCTTATTGAACCACTTTTAGGTTCATAATGCAGTGTATTAAACACAGGTGCTTTTTATATTATATTATCGCACTAGTGCGGTAATCTACGCCACAGATAACTAATCTGGATATGGTCGCGACCCGCCAAAACCAATAACTTTGAACTTACCTGAGAATTGAACACGTGTCACTGATTAAATACGCAATAAATAGTATACACGTAATATCACAGCCACTTTTAAATCCTATGCGTGTTTCTTATTTATTTAAACTATGATATTTAACAATAAAAAATTGCGAAAATTGGGATGGATTTGAATTTTTACAAACGTCAAACGACCGACCAGTATCTCTATGTAGTCTGTGGACCGACCCTATGCGACCGACATCATTTTTTATTTTGTCTTAATTTATATTGTCATTGAAATGCCAGTGATTGACATAATAAATATCGAATATTAATTCAAGGAGTATTCCTTTATTGAAAAATAAACCAATTTATTGTATTAATAATTATTACACTGAAAACAATCGTCTATTTCGGCTAGGATTTTCAAGACTCTATTGGAGCCAGTCCGCACTAAAAGATGCGGTCTTTTTTTCCTTATTGAATAATGTCATAGGTCTATAGGTAAAATGGGGACCCCTCAAGTTTTAGAATATTATATTGCTTTAACACTAAATTTGTTACGACTCATAACGAATACCTTCAAAAACAGCACGGGTTGGCGTGAATTCGAAACGTATTGCCCAACGTCGTTATTCAATACAGAATGTTAAAAGGAAGACAGTTTCTGGGAATTGAAACTCCAATCATATCCACTTCAAGTAATCTTAAATCCTCCGAGCTAACTAGACGAATACTCACACCGAGAAACTGTACATGGCACTATCAACACAGATGTAGAAATAGCTCAGGAATCTGAAAACTTTTTTGCTAATATTCCCCTTAAAACGACTGAAGCTTTAAATTCCTCACCAGCGCTTTCTGCTACCTTAGTTAGACAGAATGTGAAGGCATGCTCTTTGGAGTTTAGGTTTTAGCATACAAACTCCCAGGCTGTTATAAAAGCTTTTAAAGATCTTAAAATTAAATCAACAGAAGATCTCTGGGGAATGTCTGTAAAAGTCTGTAGATCTATTAACGAAACCATTGCGCCCTATTTAGCTTTCATATTTAACACCAGTGTAGACCAAGGAGTCTTTCCGGATCTCATGAAACACAGTAAAGTAGTTCCATTGTTCAAATCCGGTGATAGTAAAGAACCCAACAATTATAGGCCTGTATCAATTCTACCAGTTCTCTGTAAGGTGTTTGAAAGGTTGATGGTCAATCAAATGTTACGTCACTTTAATAAAAATTCCATCTTTCATGAACAACAGTATGGTTTCACCAAAGGGCGTTGTACCACTGACGCCGGTGTCACCCTAATAAAGAAAATTTTTAATGCCTGGGAAGAAGCATAATATGCCATTGGAATCTTTTGCGACCTCTCGATGGCGTTCGATTGCGTAGACCATGAGACACTTCTGCTGAAAATGGAGCACTATGGGATTAGGAATACAGCTCTTGATTTACTAAGATCATACCTGAAAGATAGAAAGGTTAAAGTTCAAGTAAACGGCGTAAACTCATTGGGGTCTGAAATGGCAATGGGCGTTCCTCAAGGATCGATATTGGGTTCATTCCTCTTTTTAGTTTACATTCATGATTTACCTCAATTACTTCAAAAACAACTTCAACCGAAGATGGTGTTAATTGCAGATCATAGATCTTTAAAATCAATCGACGGTCACAAAATCTTGACGACGTGAATAGCTCTATTCTTCAGGTCCAAAATTGGTTTACGGTAAATAACTTGGTACTAAATAAAAAAAAGAAACAAATGCATTAGATTTAAATTACCTAATGTTAGAAGTAGCGAATGTGACATCATATTGAACGGAGAAAAACTGGAATTTATTAATCAAACTGTTTTCCTGGGAATCACGTTAAACGAGAAATTACAATGGGGACCTCACATAACATCTATTTCGGGGCGGCTAAGCTCGGCCGCTTCTACTGTTAGAAAGATAAGACAATTAACAGACGTAGAAACCGCACGATTGGTCTATTTTAGCTACTTCCACAGCATTATATCGTACGACATTTTACTGTGGGGTCGGGCTGCTGACATTGAATATACATATATATTTATTTTGCAAAAGAGAGCTGTCAGAGCCATTTATAATCTACGTCACCGCAAATCTCTCAGGGAACTATTTAAAAGGATTAAAATTATGACGGTACCTTGCCAATTCATTTATGAAAATATTATGTAAGTATGTAAGAAAAAATCGACATCTTTTTAATAAAATAAGCGATAGACATCATTTTAATACTAGAAATAAAGATAAAATAGATCAACCATTTTTTAGATTATCTAAAGTACAGACGCCAGCACATCAACCTACTACAATCTGTCAAATTTCTTTAATAGATTTTCAACTTTATCACTAAAGCATAAGGTTCAAAGTTGATTGGGAAAATTTGACAGTTTCGGGTAGGTTGACCCGCTAGCGTCTGTATATACATCTTTTATGGGGTACTGTATTAAATGTTACAACAAAATACCTTGTGATATATTGCAATTAAATTGACCCACGACTATGTATAGCGTGGCACCGCGCTCGGAGAGGCTACGCACGTGCCACTGCAATCCACGGACACGGGCTTCACTGCGGGAGGTGTGGGGACGTGGGACGCGCAGGAAAGCGAGCGACGCCTGCGCCATTTTGTCAATTGCTAGGTTTCGTGGCGCACGCGTGCATTTGATGACCACGACAGGCGGCTTTATTTTTAATTAGTCAATAATAATTGGTTTAATTATGGAGTTGTTTATTGAAAAAGTCAAGCTACATCCCTGTTTATGTAAAATGAGCGATATATCGTACAGAGACATCGGTAAAAAGGAATTGGCTTGGGACAGGATTGCGAGGGAATGTGAAATGGCGAACGGTGAGTAAATACTTGTTATTTTTGTTGCTAATTTAATGTTATAAAAATATTACTTTTATACTTAATATTTATTTATTACACACCTACTGGTAGGTACTGGTTAAATTGTGACATTGCCAACATATGATTAAAAAATTCTTCCCTGATAAAAAAACTGTCATTAGAACTTCTAAATCCCGCATGAAGTTGGTTTTCAAATGGAGTTGCTGCTATATCTTCATTTGTCACAGAATTGTAGGTGAGACTATGTTCCATTAAATAATTATGTGCACACAAGTTGCCTTCACTATTTTTATGGCTGTATCTACTTTGCACTCTAAAGGTCGTTCGTAAACTCTCCAACGGACACGCAGAATTCCAAACGTGTTTTCGACCACTCGTCTTGCTCGACAAAGACGATAATTACTCTCAAGCTTCGTTCTCGATATTAGCATTAACACACATGTAGTTTCACTCACAGACTCACCATTTCGCATTGAATTTAGGAGAAAATAAATTATTTCATCCAATGTAAGGTAGATTAAAACTTTTGTTCGTGACTTTGACATTCGCGCCTAGCCAGCTCATTCACGCATCAGTGCTTCGCTGTTTCGCATCTATTCCTTTGTTTTACAAATTATTCAAGTGCGTTTTTATAATTAAGCCTTATAATGCCGAAAAGAAAGAGTGATAAGCGCGATAATTATAGTTATTTGTGTAAAAAACTTAAAAAGTTAGAACGTGAAATAAAACGTGAGCGACGTCCTCGCTATGAAAGTACATCCTCATCGGATGGTGATTTTCCTACGCCTTATAACCTACAGGGTGAGTCATTGACCTACTTATTTCATGTTTAGATTTTAATAGCTTACTTTTAGCATAGCAACTAGGTGGATTAGAGGGCTCGGTTCCTTACACTTTTATTTTTAAAATACCGTTAAAGTGGTATGTTTGTGTGTTTGAATTCATAACGGATTCATAACAATAATTAAATTGGAAAATCGGATTGTCCTTTGGGGGCCTTCCACTTCCAAAACTAAGTACTTGCTGCTCGGATCTACCTGTGGAGTTTTTTCCATAGCTAGTACCTACCTATATTATTCCTCGAGGAATAAATATTATATCGCCTATTGGGATTGCGTGTTTCTCACAAGGAGTCTC
Organism: Xanthia icteritia; assembly: GCA_949128155.2. Classification (NCBI taxonomy): domain Eukaryota; kingdom Metazoa; phylum Arthropoda; class Insecta; order Lepidoptera; family Noctuidae; genus Xanthia; species Xanthia icteritia. The sequence goes on from OX421931.1 coordinate 19,957,085, forward strand.
ACTTCCCACCCATAAATAGGTTTATCTAAGCAAAATACTCATTTTGCTTGCTGAGTGCGAATCAATCCCAATCGATGACGATTGTGCTACTAATCGCGACGACACGGATCCACAACCTGGATGCTCGTACTGGCAACAAGCCCCAGCGGAATGTAGTGACGAGGAGGAGGTTCCGGCCCCGATCGTCACACAGTCCCCTACTGCCGACAACATCTCGGCACACGTGAACGTACTGCCGCCGAGCTCCGTGACCGCCGCACTGCCACCTGCGCAAGTACTCGCTGCGCCTGCCGCGGAATCAACTACCGAGGCCGTACCTCTAGAGAAGGCGAGTGAACCTGAGCCCCCTGTTCTTCAACATGATGTTCCTGAATTAGATCCAGACTTAATGGAAATATTAGGTGAGGACCCCACCTCGACCAAAGAATACGGCAGTGAAATTCAAAAAGATTTGGCGATTAGACTCAACCACATTGCTACCTCCGGTCTCTCTAAAGAGAACCGCAAGGAGCTAAAAGATAGATATTTGGTACCGATTAACTGCAAGTTTATAAAAGCGCCTACCCTTAATCCAGAGATTCGAGCATCTCTTATAGAAACTCAAGCAAAGCGAGATAAGGGTATCGAAAGTAAACAGGTATTAACATCTTGTGCCTTGTCCTCCATCAGCGAGGCCATTACCGCGCTGCTCTCATCAGGTCATAAACATCCTGAGCTTCTCAAGCTGTTGATGGATACAGCTCGAATCCTGGGTGATATGCAATACACGGACTCGATGTCAAGACGTGCATTCATTCTTTCTACTGTCAAAAAGGAACTAAAAGATCAGTTAGACAAAACGAAAATAGAAGAAATGCTTTTTGGCAGTAGCCTATCGGAAACCTTAAAATCAGCCAAAACGATTATAAAATCTGGAGCTGATCTAAGGTCATCTTCGACAATAAAGTCTATGGCTCATAAACCGGCCAAAGCAGTCAACAGACCTTTAAACTACCGAGCCCCCCCGGCGGGACGCCGTCAGTTCCCACCACCGCCGCCGGGGGGCGCGAGATATGCGCGGGTGGCACCATCAACTCTGACTCAGAGGCAGCAGATGAGGACAACGCACAACAACGCTTCCAAGACATCATCACGTCAGCCGCAAGCAGGTCACCGGCGTTAGACACGGTTAGCCCCACGGGCCGTCTTTCGTGTTTCTATGAACAGTGGTGTTTATTAACTAATAACCCTATTATACTCTCTTGGATTACTGGTTATAAAATATCTTTTTCTGACCCAGCTATTCAGACAACCGTTCCATCAGAGCCTATTTATTCACAATCTGAATACGAGGCCTTTAAAGTGTCAATACAGGACCTTATTAGTACTGGGGCAGTATCCTTATGTCAACCATGCGCGGGTCAATATATATCCAGTATATTTCTTGTTCCTAAGCCGAACGGCAAACAACGTTTTATTTTAAATCTAAAACAATTAAATAAATTTATACCAACCCAACATTTTAAACTTGAAGATTTAAGAACAGCTTTGAAACTTATAACAACCGACTGTTTTATGTCAACAATAGATTTAAAAGATGCCTATTTTTTAATAGGCATACATCCAAACTCAAAAAAATATTTACGTTTTCAATTTAATGGCAATCTGTACGAGTTTAACGTGTTACCGTTCGGCTTAAACACTGCTCCTTATATATTTACAAAAATTCTCAAACCAGTCGCAAAATTATTGAGGTCTTTGGGATATTTATCTACATTTTATTTAGATGATTTGTTTTTGATCGGTCAATCATATACTGACTGTTTACAAAATATGAATGACACAAAACAATTATTAAAATCGTTAGGGTTCATCATCAACACAGAAAAAAGTTCTGTTATGCCGACAAATTGTTGCAAGTTTTTAGGAAATATTATAGATTCAAAAAGATTTGAAGTTAGATTACCTGATGATAAAAGACACAAAATTAAAACAGAATTACTTAGAATTAAGAAGCTCAAACGATGTAAAATAAGAGATTTTGCTCGCTTCACCGGTCTTTTAACATCCGCATGTCAAGCCGTGGATTACGGCTGGCTTTATACTAAAGACTTTGAGAGGTGTAAATACCTAAACCTCAAACATGATGACAACTATGACAAGTTTATGAATTTACCAATTGAATTGTCCCCCATCTTTGACCGGTGGCTTAATGCTGTAAATGAATCAGTATGCAAAATAAAAGTTGATACATATTCCTTAGAGATATTTAGTGATGCCTCAACAACTGGGTGGGGCGCGGCTTGTGGTAACGAGACTGCCAGTGGACCTTGGAGTGAACATGAGCTAACTCGACACATTAATTATTTGGAAATACTTGCAGCTTTTCTTGGGCTTAAAGCTTTTGCACAAGATTTTAAAGATTGTCAGATTTTGTTACGTATTGACAATACAACGGCAATATCGTACATAAATAGAATGAGTGGCGTCCAATTTCCTCATTTGACTGATATTACGAAACAATTGTGGAAGTGGTGCGAAGCGCGTAAAATTATGGTTCATGCCGATTATATACGTTCTTCTGATAATGTAGTTGCGGACGCTGAATCAAGACGATTACACCCCGACATAGAGTGGGAAATTTCTCAGAATGCTTATAATAACATAACACAACACTTCGGTGTCCCTTGTATTGACTTATTTGCGAGCAGACTAAATCATAAATGTGATATCTATGTTTCTTGGCATAGGGACCCTGATGCTTATGTAATTAACGCGTTCACTATATCATGGACGAATTATTACTTTTACGCGTTTCCACCAATTTCGGTTATTTTAAAAACCTTGCGTAAAATTATTAACGATAGAGCCACTGGTATTGTTGTCGTACCAAAATGGCCAACACAGCCATGGTACCCTCTTTTTAAAAGACTCCTCACCTCAAAACCACTCGTTTTAAAATCGGAGGGTGATCTAATTATTTCTCGTTGTAGCGAACGTGCAATTCACCGACAAATTACACTGGTTGTCGGGAGGTTGTCCGGACGTCATTTCTCCGAAGAGGAATTCCACAGTCGTCCATACCCATAATACTAGCATCCTTGTCAGATAACACTGTCAAGCAGTATGATATATGCCTTAAGAAGTGGTTTACGTTCTGTCACGAAAACAGCATAGAACCTTACAATGCTTCAACATCAAGTATTCTCTGTTATCTAACGCAATTGTTTAATACCGGAGCTCGGTATGGTACCTTAAATAGCTCCCGATCCGCTTTATCGTTGTTACTTGGACGCGATATTGCAAACAATGAATATGTACAAAGATTCTTCAAGGGAATCTTTCGGTTGCGGCCCACACTTCCTAAATACAATTTAACGTGGAACACTGATCAAGTTTTAAATTATTTGGCGGAATTATACCCCAATGAAAATTTAAGTCTTGAAAAAATTAGTAAAAAGTTAGTGACCCTCTTAGCCTTGGTAACAGCCCATAGAATGCAGACTTTATCAAAAATACACGTCAATAACATTACCAAATCTGATTCCGGGTTTATTATTAAAATAACGGATTTAATCAAAACTTCACGAGTGGGTTCCTTACAACCAGTGTTTTCTTTACCGTATTTTTTACAAAGACCGCAAATATGCCCTGCTAGTACTCTTCAAGTATATCTTGATAAGACCAATCCGATACGTCATGACAATCAATCATTTTTTATTTCATTTAGGAAACCATACCGAGCTGTAACATCGCAGACTTTGAGCAAATGGGTAAAGAGCATCTTACAAAACAGTGGCATTGATATCTCACTGTTTAGTGCACACAGCACCAGACACGCAGCCACTTCTAAAGCGTATAGCGTAGGTGTTAGTCTGGATGTCATACGTAAAACTGCCGGGTGGAGTTCAACTTCTACTGTATTTGCTAAATATTACAATAGAATAATATCAAACGATATGTGTGCCGAAGGTGATTTTGTAACAAGTGTGTTAAATGGATAATTATCTAATTTCCGTAATAACCTTGTAATAATTGAAAAGCTATTCCTATGTGATTGATTTTAATATAGCTATGAAACATAATAGATATTTATTTATTTTCTTCATTCAAATTCCCAAACCAAAGATACAATACGTACCTTTATAATTGATTATATTTCACGACTGCGATCTCTAAACATCTACATGTGTGTTAATGCTAATATCGAGAACGAAGCTTGAGAGTAATTGATGATTAAACGAACTTACCTGTACGTGAAGTTCAATCACAATTACTCGAAGAGCTTCGTTCGAAGATATTAGCATCCCTCCCTCCCAGTCATCCTGAACCCCTAGTCGTGAAATAAAAAACAGCTCAGCACACCTCCAAACTAAATGAGCTGGCTAGGCGCGAATGTCAAAGTCACGAACAAAAGTTTTAATCTACCTTACATTGGATGAAATAATTTATTTTCTCCTAAATTCAATGCGAAATGGTGAGTGTGAGTTAAACTACATGTGTGTTAATGCTAATATCTTCGAACGAAGCTCTTCGAGTAATTGTGATTGAACTTCACGTACAGGTAAGTTCGTTTAATCATCAATTATAAATTCTTTTATTTTGTGTAATGTTGTTTTCTCTGGGAAATGGTCTCATTAAATTACATAATAAAGGGAATACTTCATCCCCGATAAAGACATATGGAACCTCAATGCCACCTTTTCTACAAGTGCTTCATCAGGCGGAAAATTTAGATTACCAGCAAATAACTTTTGTCCAAAGTTGCTTTCTCGTAATATTCCCCCATCAGTAAATTTGCCTTTTGATCCAATATCTATCATTATAATTATTTTTTTACTATCAGTAACCGCTAAAAGCACTATTGAGTGATCTATAAGATAGTTGAAATAATCTGATCCACAGTTTGGAGGTGCTTTTATTGTGACATGCTTGCCGTCAATAGCTCCAACGCAATCAGGGAAGTCACATGAAGTTTATCGCGCCCTCACGCCCCTAGCCGCCGCAGGAGACGCCCTGGGCGTCGGGAATCACAGGCCGATTCCCGGCCACCGTAGGCGCGGGCTTGCGCACGGTGAGCAATGGGTAGCTCGCCGTCCGATAAGGACCAGGCCCGGGTCGACGGCGCGTTGTGTTCCACGCGCGCCTCAAAGAGATGTCAGCAAGTGAAGGGGTCCGATAGGACCGATGCCTGCCGGGGTTGCGGGAAAGTCCGAAAGGGATACCGTGGCCCCTGGCAACGTACAGGCAACGGAAGGAACACGGGTGGGTTTTAGTCAGTAAGAGTCTGACACGCCCTCCTGCTCCGCCCAGAGCGGGAGAAGTTATTTGATAATTTCCCACCCAAAAAAAAAAAAAGGCATGAAGTGGTATGAATCTCCTGTTGCCATATATCTGTAACATACAATTATTATTGTTTTTTTTTGTTCTAGGTAAGGGAAAGAAATCTCATTGGAAGAAATTAAGAGATAGTCATAGAGAAGCTCTTCGAAGACGTAAGACAGGACAGGTAGCACAAAATATGAAACCGTGGAAATATGAGAATTTAATGGAATTATAACGAGACTTTTTTTAAATTTTTCGAATCCTATACAAGGACACGACACTGAAAACACTTCTGATACAATAATTACGGATATTGATATTGTTGAATCACCTCCCCCACCGGCTGAATGTTCACTCTCAACAACATCTACAATTCAATCTGGGAAGAATAACAGCAAGCAATTGGAAATTACTGAGATTATTCAGTGCCGAGAGAAAAATCGAGAGCAAAGACGAACTGAAAGAGATGAAATAAGAAAGCATAGTACTAATCGACCACAAGATGCATTATCTCATTTATTTGAAAGTCAGATTTTTTTGAAACAATTACTCGTTCTGAAGAAGAAGCATTGTCCTATGACTCAATGAATACTCACTACTCCTCCACGCCTTCCAGTTCGTCTTCTGATTGCAGCCCCCTGCCTGATGTGAGCCCCGTGTCTGACGCCAACCCCTTGCCTCAACCTCAAGATATTTTTCCAGCTGTTCGAATCTCGAACCATTCAAAAATAATTTAAAAAAAAAACATACCTAATGACGATGGCGAGTCTTTCAGCAGAACTTATAGATTCCCGATAATTAGTATTCCTTTTTTACTTTTAATCATTTCATGAATAATCTGGAAGTCTTGTCGTGATAGCCGATAGTAATTTTCAAACTTTTCAAACTCAAACTCAAACTCAAAGCATTTATTTCAATTAAACCATTTACAGGCACTTTTGAATTGTCAAGAAGTCGGTTTCATCACTTAATGCCATAAATTAAATAATGTTTTGTATTCTCCATGTTTATTTCTGAATTTAATATGATTTTCAATCCAGAGCCGGTGTTTTCTTTTCTTTTGCCATTCACCCAAGATTAGATCATCAATCTCACTTTCGGATTCATCGTCAGAAGAACTGTCTAGCAAAGTCAGTGCCAATGCCATTCTATCAGTACCTCGATACGATATATACGAGAAACATGAAACGCTTCCGTTCCACAAGGTGTATGATACATAGTCGTGGGTCATATTCGTGTACTCCAGTAGAAACGTAGACCTGCGTCGACAGCGTTGATCTATGTAACCGCCTATTCGAGCAAGCCACGCATGTATCAATGACGTCAATTCATGCGTAGCCTCTCCGTGGGTTGCAGTGGACACAACCACATACATTTTCTTACAAAGTGAATCTTAATACACGTGCGTCGCCTCTCCGTGCACCGCGGTGGGCCCGCGCCTTTATAGTTGTATTCTAGGTGCATCGTCCTCACATATAATTATATAACTAATGTCCTTATACAAAATATTCTAAAACATTTTAAAAGACTAACCGTGGAGTTTTTTGCCCATTCTTCTCCATGCGAAAACAAGGTACCTTTTGGAAGCGGCGGCGGCGACTAGATCCAATTCAATTTTTTTGTAAATTTTGACGTTCGAAAGTGCCTTATAAGGGTCTATTTGAAATAAATGATTTGGTTTTGACTGACTTTGAATACAATATATCGTTACCTACTTGTCGAAATACTCATTATAAAATGTTTTGTCCTTGACATTCAACATATCCGAGGGAAGAAGTACGAGCAGAGAATATGAGCTACACCAGGGATCACCAATAAGATTTATTAAGGGCAATTTTAGCGTGTCACACCTGTCGCTAACTTTAACTAACCAATGTTCATGGTTTTTTAAGACACACCTTCAGCGTTTTTGTGAGGTTTTAAAGAATAATAATATAGATTTTTTTTTAATTTTTATTGTAACATTAATTTTATAAACAAATCTTATTGTATTGCAATAAAATTCTTAAAATAATGAGAATCCACGCTTTTTGCAACGAGTGCAAATTTTGATTGTATTCATTGATATATAAAAAAGCCAAGATACACACTCCGCGTCTCAAAAACGTCCGCAAAAAAAGAACGCACATCTAAAATTGTGCGCACCTTTCAAATACACACATCAACACGGTCTAGGGATATTTTAAAAAAAGCGAATTACTATCAATGTGTTAATTACTTATGTGACATTTATATTATATTTAAAAGATACGTTATTTAATATTCTACCATTTTTTTATAATGGTTAAGGTACTTCGATTAAAATTTCAGGATTTTATGGAAAAAAAATGAAGCATAGACGGAAACCGTATATGAATTAACTTTTAATTTATGAGTAAAAACTGAAAAAAATAGAAAAATCATTTAATTTGTGTTTATAAACTTGAAGTTAGTAATCTGAGAAAGCGCCCATGATTTTCATAACACATCGGCAACGATTCGGCATGCTCAGAACAAGGTTGTCAATGTCTTGCTGCGGAATATTGTCCCATGTCCTTCTGAGGTGCGCAAAAAGTTGATCTTCTGTAGCCAGATTTTCAGGAACTTCCTTCAGAGCTCTTCTTTGCAGCATATCCCACGCATGCTCAATGGGATTTAGATCTGGCGATTGAGCAGGCCAGTCTAAGGCCCTAACATTGTGTGTATGTAACCAAGCTGCTACCGTTCTCGCCGTGTGTGCCCGGGCATTGTCGTGCATGAGCAGGAAATCTTGCCCCATTTGTGTTCTGTGGGGCAAGATTACGGGCCCCAGCACCTGTTGGACGTATCGTTCTGCCGTCATATTGCCCCGCACCCAAACGAGATCCGTCCGTCCTCCAAGACGAATTCCTGCCCAAACCATAATTGTTCCTCCTTGGTATGGGTGAACTTCCTGAGGGTTCTGAAGACGGCTCCATCGTCCAGGAACTCGCCAAACACGCGTCCTTCGTGAATCTGGATGGAAGCCGAACCTGGATTCATCCGTGAACAGCACATTGGACCATTGCTCACGGCCCCAGTCCACGAGGTTCCGAACCCATTCTAATCGTCGTCCACGATTGCCTCTCCGTAAAGGTGGGACCCGGAGTGGTCTACGAGAGCGTAGATTGCTTTCATGCAGTCGCCTTCTTACAGTTTGGTCACTCACAAGCACTTGGTGTTCCACTCGCAGCCTTTGGACCAATTGAGTCGCCGTTGCATTTGGTTGAGCTCGCGCAGTAATTTGCAAAAATCGATCTTGTCTGGGGGTAGTGATGCGACTTGGCCCCCGGTGCCTCTCCGCTACTTCACCTGTGGCACGATAGCGTGTCCACAATCTTGAAATTACATTTTGGTGGGTCCCTATGGCCTCAGCAACATTACGCTGAACAGACCCAGAATGCTGGAGCATTCCCACAGGTCGTAACATCTCCGCCCTCGTCAAATGTTGGCGTTGCATGGCTACAATACCTCAATTTTAACTTTATCTTTCGATTAAAAATGAAAAAAAAACTGTAACTAAACGTAATTCGTATTGTTTTCTAAATTTCGCACAAATGAAAATTCCCTCTCCTACACATCAAGACATTTTTATGCCACCGAAACAAAAGAATTTTCAAAAATTTGAATTTGGAATTAGTCTGAGATAAATTACAAACAAATCGGTGTATGAAAGATTACAATGCGGCCAGTACTTTTCGAGTTATTTAATTGAGTATGAAATATCCCTAGACCGTGTTGATGTGTGTAGTATCGCGTCGCACGGTGGATCGAAAATCGGCTGTAGAAGACATAGGATCTCGATTTCTTAAATGTTATTTTTTTTGCTGGAAATAACTTCTGCTGATCATTACTGTTCTATAAAATGTCATATGAAGTAATTGTGTGCACAAATGGAAGAGTTATAATTTTTATAAGAAAAAAATGTATGGAGCTGACATGAAAAATGAGGATATCTCTGGAATCGAAAGGTTGGCCATTATATCCTTGCACACTGTTATAGTACTATTTATTTGTGAATTTTTGACATACTTAATATTGCGAAATCACTTGCGATTTTTTTTTTTAAAATCCTCAAAATTAAAAAATTAAAAATGTTTATGATATGTACATTTTAATGCTTAAATATGGCTATGCCAAGTGTAACTTACAATATTTTTTATGCTTAGACCAAAACATTCTAAGAAATCACAAAGTCGTATTACCTACTTTGTGATTTTCATTTGAAATAACATGGTAATTATGAATTACGTAATACGTAATCTTATCTAATGCCTCAAGTCCGCATTAGCTAATGATTAATAAAACTTAATACCTATATACCTGTTAAAAGGATACGTACCATAATGAGGGTAATTAGATAAACGTGATCATTAGTCAATAACAATAAATGGTAAACTATTGTATGATTAAAAATAAAAGCAAATTATTAAATAAAAAAATAACTTAACCTAACCTAACATAAACAATAAAAGTTAACTTATTTTATACTTCGTCACCATCAGAATCCACTTGAGAATCAGGCTCTACAATAGATATAACTTCTAAGACTTCTGTCGGAGCTTCCTGATCCTGAAGTTTCAGTAGTTCTACTGTTTCCTTAAAGTATGTCTGCCTCTTGTGGGCATTTAATTTTGGTCTTGTGGACGAAATTAGAGGATCAGAAGAGACGATAAGCATATTGAGGATATCCTCGTTGGATGCTTGTCTATTCTTTTTCCTCGAATGGTGTTCTCTGAACCTCCTAAAGTCTTTGTTTCGGGCCTCTGAAGCTTCTTCCGAAAGACTTCCAATTGGTACAATAGCATTTTCTGCAATTATGTCCCCTCCGTGAATCAACAATTTGTGGACGGTTGATGACATGTAGTACCAATCGTACAGTTCCACGTATTTTTCAGCGGTTGTTCTAGCGTATTCTTTAAATTTCGGCACGTCTACAATCTCTCCAGATGTGATAGCTTGCAGAATCACAGCAAATCTGCGTATTAGTTCTTCATCTAATCCAGTGATCGCTGCAGTTTTATCAGGAAATTCAAAAAACCGCCTTGCTGTGTTCCCGTCGTTAGTTGTGCCTGATCCTTGCTTAACGATGTCAATCAAAAGGTTGAGATCATCTTTGAATCGATCTTGAATGAGTTTTTTTCGTGAATGCAATAACTCTTGATGACCTTCTCCTCTTGCAGACCACTTTTTGAAGTCGAGACGATACGCTATGTGTAGAAGACATTCCATCACATTAATGCGGGCATGAAGTGATGATAATCCGAACTCATACACACCAGAAGAAATGGTTTTTGACGCAATGACATCTAACTTATTCATTTCTGTAGGCTTAGCCAAACACAGGTAGCAGGCCGCATTTGACTTAGCTTCAGACAGATATGTACAAATTTTGCCGTCAATCATCGTCATCATTAATTTGTGACTAATTTCATGTCCTTGACATTTTGAGGGAACGAGAGCTTCAATTTCGTTATCCATTGCAGTTTTTTCATTTATGACAACGTCTTTGGTTTCTTTCACAAAACTAAACTGGACTGGACGGCAATACCTAGGTGAGCAGGGTTTTGGATTCACCCATACGGTATCACCGTCAGCTGTCAACTTTAATGGAACCAAAGAGGTCATAAATATGCTGGAATCATCTTGACCACTATGTTTTGCTTATATCTATCTACTTCTATCTACTTTGGTTAGATGCACCGTCAAATCCCCACTTTGATATTAATATCAATTGTTTATCTTGTATCGCATCAGGACTACGAATAGTTTCAAAAATTCTGTTCACTGTTAAATCTAGTAACGCTTGTAGTGCAATCTTAGCAAATGAATCCGTTACAGTCACAAATGTCTTCGGAGGGTAGCACTGTAGCTTAGCTTTTTGCACTTTATAGTAAGACGGATATATCTCCTTTGAACCTTCTCGAATAGTCGTTTCCCTTAATGTGATATATTGCCATTTCGATAGTTTTAATGAAAGTAGCAAACCCAGTGCTTTTTCTGGTGAAACTATTATTGAAGGAGCTGGTTTGTTCAACATTTCCTTGATTTTTCCTGCTGCTTCTGGATTTTGGAGCATATGTACAATAACAGATGCAATATCCTCATGACCATCTCCTTTCAAAAGTGCTGCAGCTGAATAAGCTACTTCATTAGGGTCATTGCCTATAATTATGTTCATCAGATCGTCTCTTCTTCTGCTTGTTACTTAGATCTTCAAACGGCTTTCGAGATCTTTTTGTCATCGTTGAAGTTGATTTCATTCTTGAAGTTGATGGTACAGGTTCAGGTACAGGTTCTGTAGAAATATGTTCACTTGTTGATTCTTGAATGAGCAAATTGGTTTGCACGCAGTTTGGCCAATATTTGCCTCAAGCCAATTACTGTAATCACCTCTAAAAACTTCACTTTTCCTGTGAGATCGTAACCATCTCTTTTGAAATGCCCGTGTAAATCTTCGACAAATTTCTTTCACGGTAACACTGTCTTCATCTGAAAGGCTAGACCCCAGTCGAATAACAAGTGTGTTGAACAATATTTCATGATCGAAAGACGAAGCATCCTGATTGCTCAGAATAACAAACAAATAAAAATTTGTAACGATGCTTTCCATTATTCACGATCACTGAGTAAAAAGACACGGTAGGATTAGGATAGATGTTAGTATTAGAAATGCTCTAAATGAACTGAAGTTGTGAATCCAATGTTTGACTATTTATTGTTATTGACTAATGATGGTATCACATTTATCTAATTACTTTCATTAAGTTAATCCTGCACTAATTGCTAAATTAGCGAGTACCCCAAATTATTTTGGTACTTATCCTTTTAACTAGGTATATAGGTATTAAGTTTTATTAATCATTAGCTAATGTGGACTTGAGGCATTAGACAAGATTACGTATTACGTAATTCATAATTACCATGTCATTTCAAATGAAAATCACAAAGTAGGTAATACGACTTTGTGATTTCTTAGAATGTTTTGGTCTAAGCATAAAAAATATTGTAAGTTACACTTGGCATAGCCATATTTAAGCATTCAAATGTACATATCATAAACATTAATTTTTTTTTAAATTTGAGGATTTTTAAAAAAAAAATCGCAAGTGATTTCGCAATATTAAGTAGGTATGTCAAAAATTCACAAATAAATAGTACTATAACAGTGTGCAAGGATATAATGGCCAACCTTTCGATTCCAGAGATATCCTCATTTTTCATGTCAGCTCCATACATTTTTTTCTTATAAAAATTATAACTCTTCCATTTGTGCACACAATTACTTCATATGACATTTTATAGAACAGTAATGATCAGCAGAAGTCATTTCCAGCAAAAAAAATAACATTTAAGAAATCGAGATCCTATGTCTTCTACAGCCGATTTTCGATCCACTGTGCGTCGCACGCGTCATTTACCGTACGTTAGAAATGCCGAAATGTTGCTTCAAAAATTGTAAAAATATTACGTCAAGAACGTTAAAAAAGGATGGGATATCGTACTTTCGGTAATTTAAATAGTTTATTCATTTGTTTTTGTTATTTTTATGACTAAATATAGAGAGCAATAGGTGGTTTTGATTTAATTTGTCTTAAAATTTCACTCAACAGTCCAAGTATAATACGGCAAATTTCAATATCCGCTTTTTCTGTGTAAGAACAATGCATTACAACCTCCTTTTAATTTAGTCGAATAATACAAATTGACCCTGTTCTTTTCAATGGAGTCGATTTTTTATTATTGTTTTTTTTTTTTAATTATGTTCGTCTTTTATATGTTTTTGTATTTAGAATTAAATTAATATTTATACATAGTTTTTAACCGACTTCCAAAAGGAGAAGAGGTCATCAATTCGAAGATGGTTTAAATGTTTGTATATCGCTTACTTATTCTAAGGGCCAAATTTAGTAATTATTTTTATTTTCTATGTAAGAATAGTCCTCGGTTGTGCCTATATGAACATTATCATGACCTGATGATAAACTTGAGAGATACTTATCGGAACTCTTCTTAGAACGATTGCAAATCTTTGGTAACAACGAATTTTGTTCAGTATACATAGTGTTGTTGATAACCGCATTCCTAAGTGGGGCGAAGGGGTTAAGGTATTAATTCGAGTTTTTTTAATGATTCCATTTATACATTTTTATAATAATGTTGTTTTCGATTTTAGGTAGATATTTTACCTCGTATAAATTACTTGGGTGACTATAGAAACCACATTCCCAATATTCACAGAAATAAAATAAATACCAGAATCTGCATGCTGTCTATCCTTTTGAACCTTTTGTACACTGCTTGCAAATAGTCAATTTCCGTGGCTACACTTTGCCAAGCTACGAGAGCGCTACGAGAACGCTACACCTGGCTACGACCTACGGCCCGGATGCGTAGCTGAAGTAGGAATAAAAGGATTTCAGGGAGACGCAAAGACTAGAGATGTACCTACAGAGTTTGCGCTACATATACGTACATCGTATTCCAAGAAGTAGTAGTCGTATTAGGTAGGTGTAGTCGACCTCGTAATTGTTTTACCACCCTAAGGTTGAATGTCATAAAACGACAAGGTATATTTGCCTATGTTACAGTTAGGCCATTTGTACACTCACGTTTTTCTTGCCGTGAAAAACTACGGTTTATTCGTCATGCACGTCAGGCACGGTTATCACGCGTCAGTGTTGTATGGATCGCTATGTAACCTTGTTGACAGACACGGCGGCACTACGGCACGGCGCCGCCGTCGCCATATGTGCCGTGTCTGTGCACGGCGTGATTCACATCAGTGTTGCATGGCAGTCTAGGGGAGTCTGTCGACGGGACCGGATATTTTCACTGAGGTAATTATTTTTGTGACGGCTTACGTACGCTGATTTTGTAAAATAGAGATGAATCAGGAATTATTAATTACATTCGTTATTGAAAGGCCTGTAATAGGGGTCTTTTTCTTATATGGATTCACGACGCACGTCTGCAGATTGGCACAGATAAAACACAACTTAGCCTTACCTAGCCGTTGTCTCGTCCGGTTGTTTGCTGCGGCACATACAAGATCACCTGTTTTTTCTACGGCACGGTTTATACGTCGTACAGTAAAGAAACCGTGCCGTGTACAAAGGGCAAAGACACTAGACAGTTTTAAACTTAATGAGGTTTTAGTTAACCGGGAATTGATGTCGAAAGCAGTAAAGCAATTACGAGGTCAATTACACTGAGGAAATAACTCATTTTATATTCTGAGGGAGGACTTATTACTACAGAGTACTAAGTGGATGGTGTGGGAAATGCAATTTACCATACTCGACAGTAAGTGCTGCGAAATATTCTTAGAAATTATATTCAAACCTCTTACCAACCAATTCTTTGCAGCGCTTGCTGCTTTTAAGTACATATAAGTATCTACGTTAGGAATACTAAACTTCTTCCTTGGTAAAAGTTTATTTTTCAACCGAAAGTCAGCGAGTAAATTCTTCTCCGGTTTATTCGTCATCCACGTCAGGCACGGTTATCACGCGTCAGTGTTGTATGGATCGCTATGTAACCTTGTTGACAGACACGGCGGCACTACGGCACGGCGCCGCTGAAAACCAGCGCTGGGGCTCTGTCTCGCATAGGGTCGCAGCATTATGCCGAGCGATGGCCGTTTTGCGTAGATGTGACGCATATTTTCCCCCAATTTGTTATTCTCGTGTTTTTTTTTTTTCTTTTTCTTTGCGTCATATTTACCGCAAATAAACGTATTTTCTTTCTTTTTCTTTTTCTTTCTAAAGTAGTTGTAGTTACCTAAATTGTCTTATTTCAGTCTCTGGTATACCTATATTGAATTGAAGAAAATCTAGAACCCCACAACTGCTAAGTTGGAGACCATAATTACAGTAAAGTAGAAAATAATGTTGGATCTGCTTGATATTTCAATCAGTCGGTGAATTATTGATATGATTCAATAATTTTATTAGAAAACTGGCTGGCCCAATATAAGTATGTTGTCCTGTACAAATACCGGGCAACGTATTCGGACGAGGTTTAACGAACAAATTAAATGAAGAAAACACGGAATCAAAGGCTAAAATAGAAAAGTGTATTCCATTGTAAGTAGGTAGGTACTAAGTACAGATTCCCGTCTGCTCGTAACCCAACTTATCTTGTTACTGATATATTTAAAAAAATATTGTATTTGTCAGCATTATTCACAAAAACTATATTTTATATACTTTTAAATAAATTTTGATGATTGGTTATTTTGTATGGTGGTTTGTTGTTTCCCTATTTTCACGTCTGGGAATTGCCATGGCGCATGCGCGATGCCGGGTGAAGCCGCGCCTGTATAATCTACCCGAATAAAGAACAATATACTTAAACTAGCGACCCGCCCCGGCTTCGCACGGGTGCAATGCTGATACTAAATACACTACAGAAAAACTGTGAACGTTGTATATAAAAACATAGCGGCCCGCTCCGGCTTCGCACGGGTATAAAATAATTATATAGCCTATGTGATTAAAATCGAACCAGTAGTTTTGATTTATTCATTACTGCCCATGGCCCGCACGCGTTAAATTTGGAGTAAAACAATCCCCCTTTCCCTATACCATGAAGATTTCCTGCTATCTTTGGAATATCTAAATTCATACACTACATTTTTACTTATTTACTTTTTACATTTTTAACTATTTATTTTATTTTTACAACTTATTACAGAATGTCTTTATAAACAACGTTCACAGCTTTCTTGTCATTAGACAATACAAACATGTTTTCTCTGGAGGTCACTCTTGAAAGAGCGACATACAGTTGTCCATGTGAAAAACAGTCAACGCTCAAATCTAAGCCTGCAACGTTGAAGGTTTGACCCTGCGATTTATTAATGGTCATTGCAAAAGATGTCTTTACCGGAAACTGTAAACGTTTAAATTGGAAGGGTAAATCCGATGGTATCAGAGGGATTCGGGGAATCAATACATCTTCTCCGGTACCACATCCTGTGAGTATTGTGCACTCTATTATGAAAGTTTTCAATGATTTTACCAGCAAACGCGTGCCATTGCAAAGTTTAGGTGGATTCAGGTTTCTTAATAAAATAACAGGACAACCTACTTTCAACACCATTTTGTGAGGCCCTGAGTCCAGACGGGTTCATAGAATTATTTAGAAATTCGGTAGGAAAATGAACAGCTTCTTCCAAATCGAGAACAGTATCGACCGAGTAG
Organism: Xanthia icteritia; assembly: GCA_949128155.2. Lineage (NCBI taxonomy): Eukaryota > Metazoa > Arthropoda > Insecta > Lepidoptera > Noctuidae > Xanthia > Xanthia icteritia. Next base: position 19,973,593 of record OX421931.1, read on the forward strand.
TAAATTTTCGTCGGCGCATCAATCTTTGAAAGAATCAAGTTATTTACTTTATCTACTTGTTCGTTAGTTGGTGACAGAATCGCTCTTTCTTTAAACCAAGATATTGTCTTATAACTTATGTTATCAATGTCAGGATAGATATTGTTGACTAACTCTTGGATGTTGTCTATCAAAACGCAAAGGTTTTCTAGGTCAATCCTTCCCTCACTTTGTGTTAACTCTCCATTGCCAACTTTTAGCAGCATTTCTGGAAATAGCCTGTTCTCACGTGAAGATGACGAAACCCTCATATTAGTTTTAAGCTCTAATTTATTGACATGTGGCCAAAGGTTGGATCTTTTTAGGCAAGCATTTATTTCGTCAGCACGTGTTCCTCGAGTCACAACTGGTAGGATTTGACGGAAATCTCCTGAGAACAGAATTGTACATCCACCCATAGGTGAATTTTTGTTGCGCAAATCGCGCATTGTCCTATCCAGTGCTTCCACAGACGTCTTGTTTGACATGGTAGCTTCGTCCCAGACTATTAATGAGCAGTCACGCATAAATTTTCCTGTATTGCTCTGTTTAGAAACACTACAGACGCTGTTATTATCATCGGTGGCGATTTTCAGCGGGAGCTTGAATGTGGAGTGTGCGGTTCGGCCTCCTTCCAAAAGCGTAGCGGCAATGCCGGATGACGCAACAGCTAACGCAATTTTTCCGATAGATCTCACTTTTTTTAAAAGCAGATTGATTAAAAATGTTTTTCCTGTACCTCCTGGGGCATCAAGGAAATCATACGCTGTAAAGGGCCATATAGATCTATATTAAATGAACAATGTATTCAAGGTATTTAATTGTTTAAGGATTAATGCTGTATTGGTTACAATCGCTTCGAAAATTTGCCATTATTTGTCGTAAAAAGTAAATGACAAAAAAAAGTTATTGTGGGTTATCCATAAGAGATAGACATATACCATCAGGGACTTTTCTGTAGACCTTTTCAATGTATACAATACTTAGTACATTATTTTGATAAAACTCGTAGGGTTCAGCCTGCGTTTGCAATGTAAGCGGAAAAAATGTAATTATTTACGACATCACATTAGAAACCTCAAAAATAACAGTACTTCTCCACTATTTAATGGATGTTATTATACATATAAACCTTCCTCTTGAATCACTCTATCTATTAAAAAAAACCGCATCAAAATCCGTTGCGAAGTTTCAAAGATTTAAGCATACAAAGGGACATAGGGACAGAGAAAGCGACTTTGTTTTATACTATGTAGTGATAAAAACATGTATATATTTGTTTGTTAACTTATTTATTTTAGTTTTTTCTTGACAGATTGAAGAGGTTTAAAATAAAGTAAAATTTTGAAATTAGTTTTATCCTTGATAAATTGATTTTATTATTGATCTTGGGTGTCCGTATGGATTGAGGAGCCATGTTTTATATTTAAAAGCGGGACTACCAATATTTAGTACTAGATTACCCAAATTTGTAGGCCTCGTCTTGGAATTTGTAATAAAACCCTTAAAAATCTGTTTTGATTAATTTGGTAATAATATTATATGGAAATATGAAATGTAGCTAACTAGTGAACTAAAATATTGATTAAGAAATGCAATAATTAATGTCGTAACACTGAATATTTAGTTTTAAATGTAAAAAAAATATATGGAATCCTTCTAAATAGCTTTTTAACACCTAATACGGTTACAAAATCAAATTCAGTGTTATAATTGCAATTCATTATTAATATTCTAGTTTGCTAGTTAGCTACATTTCCTATTTCCATACAGTAATACTGCCAAATTAATCAAAACAGCTAAATATTTGACATCTATTTGCAACGTTGCCCACTTTCAGAGTAAACGCTCTATATTAGACGTCTGAATTGAAGACCCGCATATAATGTGTTGTGTTACCGAAACTATGTGGTTTTCCCATTTTATTTGTATACTAGAAATTAGAATAGATTATGCTAAATGATACAAAAATGTATATTAATTAGCTGTCAGTCTGTCACAGACAATTTGCTATAAATTGAATGGATCGATTAAGTTTAAATTTGGTACACATATTCATTTCCGTGACCCAAACACGGACGTATAACGTAAATAAATGAATTTTGAATATGGGTGTTACTCTTGGGGGGCAAAAAAGAAAAAAAAAACGAATTGCAAAATGTACTGTGTGACATATCAAATGAAAGAGCTTATTGTGAGGGTCTCAAAACGATTATTTTTATAATTTTAAAATAAATAGTTTTATATAGAAAATTGACCATTCTCCCTCCCATATCTTCGAAACTATTGAACATAGTTTTTTTTAAATAAATGCAGAAAATAGTTCTAAAGTTATAGATAACAGGAAAACCTATAAGAAGTCTATGGTTTTAAAATAACACGGCAAATCTCTCAATATTGTGCGTACAAACTTACATTTGCAGTTGGAATGTATGGCAGAGTCGGAGATCATGTTTTTCAACTATGATGTTAATTTTGTTCTTAGGATAAATTCATCCCAACTACGGAACCCTTCATTGTGCGTGGTCTGACACGCACATGGCTGGTTTTTTTTAGGGTAACTCTCTTATTCGTAAAGTGGGGATGTTTTTTTCTCGTCTATCCCATGGTGTGGGGTGTCGTTTGAAAGTAGAGTAAAGTGTGTGTGTGTTTCCCGCCAGCTAAATGGTTGTTATTAGATTTGTGAAAAAAATCACGGCAGTGGTATATATAACGAAGTTAAAAGAAAAGCTATCACTAGAAGAATTAAATTCTGTTCGTTGGTAAGCGCATCACTTGATAACGGCTGAACCGATTTGGTTATTTTAATAGTCCGAATTAGGTTTTCATGCATTAGGAAGAAAAATTGGAAAACATGCAAAAAATTGGAAAATTCGGGAAAAACTGAAAGTCTCGTTTTCTATGGGATTTCTGTATGAACTCAAGACCATATTGGAATTTTGACAGGACGACGTCTGTTGGGTTAGCTAGTATTATTATAAAATAGTTATTCGTGCAACAAGAGAGCAAAGTTGGTTTTTGCTGCGAGTGTTGATTTTGGATCTAGAGTAAGCGAAGGATTCTATAATTGAATCACGAGCGTAGCGAGTAATTCTAGGTTATAATCCTAAGCGCAGCGAGGGATTCAAAGACACGAGATGCAAATAACTTTGGTCTCGTGTAACACATACAAATTTTCAACTCAGCAGCGAGAACATTATTACCTAAAGGTAAAAATACAACATGACAAAAATTTTACCACATGTATATTTGTAAGACAGATATAATCCGAATAATTAGACAAAAATAGAATAATTACATTTAAAACTTCAACAGATGATTTGCAATTTTAAAAAGATCAGTTTGTCTTTGACGTTTGATACAATATTTTTTCCATTCTACGAAAACAAACTTAATCCGTTTTCCATAGAGCATTTTCTCGGAAATTGTGAATGGCAAAGCTTTGATTTTAAAATTGTAGCGTGTATGTCACTCCGGAAGTTTACCGACGACCGACGGCGTCCCTTGGTGTGGAGAGCTCTCTTCATATTTTATTTTGTTACTGGTTTTAATTAATTAACTCCTAAAGGCACAGTCACTGCAATAATTCAAAAGGCTTGCACGGTCGCATGATATACGAGTACATACCATGGCACAAGAATAAAACCTTACAAAGAGCGTAGCAGACATTACAGATCCGTTTAAAATTGCCACTGTATATTTTTTATCAAGCGAACAGGCAGTAAATACTTAGGTGCCTTTACTTACTGTTGAGATTACATACACTGACATGACACACACACACTTCCAGTTACTCCTAGTAGGTACCTACTTAGTAAATATTACAACAAAACGTCGTGCGCAAACGCAGCTTGCTTTCCTTAACTGACGTACATTATAACAGTTTACACAGTTATCAATGCTGCACTGCACTCAAAAGGGTTAAGGCTCCCGAACACAGGACAGACACCGCGATGCCACTCTCTAGTAGAACATTGGTGCCGATTCTCTTGTACACCGAACTAAACTAACTAAACGATCACTAAAATTCCTTACTTTTTACTATGAGAATCTTAACGCTATTCTGCAATAAAATGTCTCTAAACTTAAAAAATATTTTGACACAACTAAATCGAATTTGACAATCGCGACTCCACGTGGCACACACTTGTTTGTGCCCTACCCCGTGAATTTTTTAGCCGGAGGTGCGCAGGGGGGGCAGCCTGGCGTGTTTTATATGGAATTTTTCACGTTTTGCATGGAAAATAAAAAAAAATATTACCTACGTGTTGATAATTAGGGGTATAATGGTTTCATAAAGGGGGTCGAAATTTTCATTATTTTTGCGATAGGACACACCATTTTTGAGTTATAAGCAAAAGAAAAGAAAAAAATATATATACAGTACTGTTTTTGCATCTGAAGTCGAGGTGTTCGTGTGAATTTTAGTTCATGACAACTAATAGTACTCCACACCATATTTTATCGCGATTAAAAATGGTCAGATTTAGGCAGACAATTAAAATTTTAGGTGAAAAACGTCAAATTCAGAATAGCAAAATTGTCATTTTCACTAAATTAAAATCTCAGTGCCATCTTAGTGCTGTCAAACTAAAATATAGTTAAGTTGTGTCACTTTAGTCTATTTCAGAATGAGAAATCATCGTTTGACAGGAATAAAATAAATTTTAGTGATTTTTAATCTAGTTTAGAGGCATTTGTGACAAGAGAATCGGCACCAATTTCTATGAAAACTTCATGAGCTGAATTGTGTCTTGCCTGTCCGGGTAAGCCCACTTTGAAATGTGTTAAGAGATAGTGTAGATAGTGCCTACACTATTAGAGCTTCTAAAAACCTGATGCTATTTTTATCAAAGGGTCTATCTAACGCCGTTTGTCCACCGGTGCGTAAACGAGACGTCAACGAGAACGAGATGACGACGCCGAAGTAGCGACAGTACATTTACTATGTCCTCGTAATCTCTTTTCTCGTTGACGGTCCGTTTACAGTACGGTGGACACACAGTATATCTAAAGGTATTGAATCAAAGTACGTAATGCTACCAAATCTTTCGCTCTATTGAGACGTCTGCGGGGTAATTGCATAACACATACAATGGCAGCGCCTTCCATTTTGACATTTCAGCCATTGATTGAAAGGGTACGCAATTAGGGTGCTGATCTAAAAGCATAGTTTTATTTACCCTAAATCTCTGAAGGGGTCATTTTCGGTACTTATCTATATAAATACTAACACGATGCCAGTGCATCGTGTTAGTATTTGTCCCTTAATAGCAATTGTTCATGAGTCATCATTATGAAGTTTGTTTTATGGGACCATGTACGGTGTAAATAAAACTAAGGTTGTACAAATGACCTATAATAGGTACCTGCCACAAATATTATTTGCCTAGCAAATAACCCTGAAACCGATATTTTACAAATACACACGCAAACACCTATGCAGCTCATATTTTCTGTTGGGGTGGTTTGCCCCTCCACCGCCCAGCGTAAACGGTGTTTTATGTCTGAAACCCCATCAATTATTATAGATTCGTTCGGGTTGGCAAGTTGCTGGCAATTCAAGCTGTTATCTAAACTTCTAAATTAATATTATAAAGAGAAAAGATATGATTTTTGTATGTTTGTTTGTAATGGATAAATACAAAAAATACTTAACCAATTTATTTATTTATTTTATTATTTATGTACACACAGAAAAATAGATACAGATAAGACATAATCATAATTGTGAGATTGTGTGTTTGTAATTGTCATTTAAATTCTTGCACCTATAGAAAGTTACATTATCAGGAAGTAACATGGGCTGTGTTTTACTTAGGGATCCGCTACGAAAATTGCAATAATGTAACCCAAACCTCAAGATATCAAAAATTTGCCTATAAAAGTAAAAAGGATAAGTAGTTAGGTAAGTTTGTTTGTTGTTGGTAAGTTTTGTAACCCAGAATAAAGGGTCCGCGACTCGTAAAACAATTTCTATGAATACTTCCTGGAGATTATTCTACCAGAATCGCGTCGCATTGTCGCGTCGCGCCTGTCTGCGGGAGCCTTAAAGTTAGACATTATAACATTAATGGAAACTACTGCGTTCCACGGCCCAACGAACCCTTGAAAATTATCGCCCCCACTTTTAAAATTTATAGAGAAGTTTGATATCGATAATCCGTGATTTTAAACACTTTTGAACTGAAATCCCATAGCGCACTTCCCGTAGTCGAAGATCTTGGGGACAGTGATAGATAATTGTGGATTATATGGGGGAAAAATACGAAAATTGCAATATATGAATATTTCCATTATCATCCAAGTCATTACTGGGACTTATTACTGATAAAAACATCATTACATCGTCGAGAAAATTGTATCCGCCCCTGGCGACGCCCCTAGTACCTGATTGCAATCAGTTCCTCAGGACGCCTACGTCGAATACTACGCTAGTAAGGTCGAAGCGCCGTACGCTAAGCTGAACCGTAAGAAGTCAAATTAAGAAAAGAGAATACAGGTAGAATTTAGTAGGTTATAATCGAAAGTTATCTGGAAAAGATCCTCCAATCGGCGTGGTGGCCGCGGTCCATCGCGAGTTCAGAGATCTCCGTGAATGGCTCACGGAGTATAACGCTAGCCCGGGGGGTGGACCGAAATCCGACAAGAGAGTCACGTCCCGCACCTAAGAGAAATAACAGTAGACAAGGGTCGTGAGTACAAATACAAATAATAGAGAAGAAAAACGATAGATTGAAGACATGAAATTTACATACCGTTTCGTCGAAGATAAACTCTTCACGGATACATGGAAGTCGGAGATTAATAAATGCTGGGCGTTCCAAATAATATCGACAGAAAGAACGGACAATGGGGAACTTGCGATAATTCGAAAGGGAAAGAAGGAATACGTACTAAACCAGTACTCATAGGCAATCTACAATCTAGCAAAAATAGTAAATGAATTCGTTGTTCTAATTTCTTACAAGGCCTATGTCACATCTACATTACGTTTTGGAATAATATATTGGGGAAATTCCACCGACAAAGAATTGCGTTTAAGGCCCAAAAAAAATGTGTGCGTGCTGTGTTCAAACTGACACCAACTGAAACCTGTATTCCATATTTCAAAAAACTTTAACTCTTAACATTGCCCTGTATGTACATTTTTGAAACAGCAGTATTTGTCAAATCCAACTTCCATCTGTTTGAAACATTGAGATCTAAGCGACGCAATATAGAGATATGCGCTAAGCCACATAGCACTGCTCTTTATACAAAAACTTTTTTAGGAATGGCACCTAGGATCTATAATAAGATCCCTAGATGAATTAAAGAAATAAACAACATAAACGATTTAAAAATGGCTTTACTGAAAATATCATATGATCAAACATTATACGGAGAACGAATACCTAACTGACACATTATAATTATTTTTTTATTATTATTGTTTATTATTTATTGATTTGACAATTTGTACTTGAATTTATTAATATTATATTTTATTAGAATGTTTTTATTGCGTCGAAAATTTTAATTAAAATTATTTAATAATGTGTGTAAATTGTTGTGTGCAAATTTGCAAAATAATATTTGTACGCCGATGACGGCTAGACATAGCGTTCTGTAATAATTACAACATCTGTACCCAACCTACCTATGTTCAACAAATAATTTGTATTTGTATTTGTACCCAGTTTAAAATACGACAACTTTTAAGCACACAGGGTTCACAATCACCGAATCACAGTGGGCACAATTATTATATTATGTATCGATGAATGAAAAGGTTTTTTATTTGGTCTGAGGAAAAGGAAAGAAAAATTTCGGTGTTTATTGTTCTAAAAAATGAATCGTCTTTTTTATCGATTTTTCTGTAATGACATGACTAGTCAGAAAAGAATTTGCACATCGACCCAACAGTTCTAAATTCCAAAAAAATCGATTATAATTAATTGCCGGTCATTAAATACGGCTGTAAACGGGTTCAAAGAAATGGTTTAAAAAAAATACGCAGGGTGAAACGCTACAGTAGGTCAGTCAATTCAAGAATATTAGTTTTTGAAATCTTAATTATTTAGCAGAACAGTAGATATAAATTATGAAAACAATTAAAAACAATTTATAATACAACTTATTAGAACTCCATATTATTATGTCTTGTCCAGTGTCCATTTTTAATCAAAACTGCAGAGCGCAAAACACGCGTGCCTCCCTATAAAACAATTAGATAGAGGATTCCTGCAGCCCCCCGGCGCGCCGGGGGGCTGCAGGCTGCTCTTCTATCTAATTGTGCGGCGGCGTGGATCACACCGCACACGCGTTCTAGCCTGCAGTACTTAGGACATCAGAAGCAAACGTATTGTTATCCGACCTGAGTCTGAATCAGGCGAAACGCGAACCTTTATTGACGTCAGAAGTTATAAAAATGTAAACAGAAGTTTTAATACGATGTCGGACAAGCATTCAAAATGAAGCTTAAGGTCAGTCACGTCTACGTCAAGTCGCCGATCAGTCACGTCAATTTGAGGGACGAGTGTGAACAGATAGTCAATCAGTCGTCATAGCAAGGCCTCGGTTACAAATTGTCTTTGTCACAATGACACGTATCGTTCGTAGCAATACAAGTTTTGACTTACCGGTGAAGCGACGTCGACAGACGCGCCGGAGTCACGTGACTGACTGATGTGTTTAGCCAACGTCCTATAACTTAGGGTGCATTCCGAGATACGCTGTAATCGATTTGAGCGCGCTAACCTCTGTACCGAATTAACGTGGGCGCGATAACAGTGTGTCTTCAATTGTCATAGATGACGTCATGACATGCGCCATCTTGCGATAACGCCGACCATGCCTTTTACTAATATCATCGTGAGCACTGTCAAAAATGACAGTTGTGCTGTTTTGTTTTGACTCGCATCCTATCTTTATAATAACGTGGCATTTTCGAAATTTTGCTTCTGGCTACCGTTCGCCACCTAACCAAAGAAGAAGAAGAAAATTGTGGTATAAACACCAAGAAATATGATATGCAAGTTTTGACGTTGGGCGGGTACTGTGAGTGCGTTCACGAGCGTTCCGAATTGTTGACAGCCCTCAGCTGTCATAATCGTGATATCTTAATCGGAACGCTAATTATCGATGTCAGCGCTGTGAGCGATTATGTTCTAATTCGGAAAGCGGTCTTATTCGTAACTATATTTTGTGACGTGACTGATCGGCGACGACTTTGACGTGACTGACTGAACCTTTAATTAATATTTATTGTTTGTTCACATGAGAATCCTTTGTGAGCATATTACGCACTGCATATTAATGCTTAAACCAAACAGTTTTAAAATTACATATTTTTTCCAATAGGTACTACAAATCATGGAGTTACATTATTGTAGCTTTACATGAAAGGTAATAGGAGATATCTATCTATGTTACTTCCTACTCAAATGCAGTAAGTTTTTTTGTTAAACGGATCAGGATGATCCGCATTATTACCGACGGTGACGATTGACATAACAAAGTCAAAGCATTTATTTCAAATAAGCCCTTATATGGCACTTTTGAACGTCAAAGTTACAATAAAAATAGAATTGATTCTAGTCACCCCTTCCAAAAGGCAGTTTTCGTATGGCGTAGAATGGGCAAGAAACTCCACCGTTACTCTTTTAAAATGTTTTACAATATTTTATATAGGTAGTGTTAGCTGCATCTCCGACCTACACCCCTCCGGCCAGCCCGGAACATGTGATCGAGTCCATATAAGACCGCGCGCAGCCTGACCACCGATTCATTCCCAAACCCGGCGGCGCGCACTTTACTATTCCCTTCGGTTCACTTAATTAGTACTTCTCAAACGTTGTAACTTAATTATTGTTTTATTAAAAAGACTTTCTTTGTTAATTTTAGATTAGTGTTTAATTAAATTCCTAAAATCAGAAGCGGGATACGACTCTCGTTTTCCCACATAATAATAATAAAAAAAAAATATGTCGGGTAATACCGTTCCTAGAAAAAGACGTAAACGTGAGTGCACGCCACCGCCGCCTGACCTAACTCATCTTAATTTACTTTAGACGCAATACTTAATAGGGTCTCTGCCTTGGAGCGGTGTTCAATTTCAGAACCACGATCGACCGTGGAGCAGCAGCCGAGCCCTGCCATCACCGGCATGGCCAGCCCTCCCGCTGTCACGCGACCCGTCCCGACGCCACTGGCGCCGGCGCTGTCGCTGCCGCCTTCGCCTTCAACGTCGGCTGCAGGGGACGTTGCAGAGCGTCTTATCGATGCGCTAAGGAGCTTAAACCCGGTGAGATCAAACCATTATTACGTCTCTGACTTCGACCCTAATGTTCATGACGTCATTGCATGGTGTGAAGAAGTTGACCGCGCTAAATTTATAAATAGATGGGACGACAAAGAATGTCTGGCCCGTATCGGTTTGTGTCTGAAGGGTGAATCTCACTCGTGGTTACGCGATTGGACCGAAACGGATCGTACTTGGTCAACCTTCAAATTACAATTAAAATCACTCTGTCCACGACGTGTCGATGTAGCTAATGTCATGTATGACGTCATGTGCACTGAGTCAGATAAATATTCCACATACGCGGAATACGCACGCCAATCCTTATTGCGATTGCGTATCATTAAAGGACTAAGTAATGACCTTTTGTGTGCAATAATTGTGCGCGGTATTAAGGATCCGCAGATTCGTGCTGCAGCAATGAATGCAAAATTAACTACCGAAACTATTGTGGAATTTTTATCAATTTATGTAAGTAATGCCAAGTAAAACCAATTCAAATATGAACAAAAACTATGTTGATGCTCATTCAAATCGAACTAGTAGCGGGCGCGATAACGGCGGTAATAGGAGCCGTAGTACTACAGTGATTGATAAAAGAACTGTGAAGTGTTTTTCGTGCGGCGCTTACGGTCATAAGAGCAACGCATGTTCTAAACGACCCAAAATTAATAATAGTTCGAGTTCTAAAGTCGAAACCGATAGTCAAGGTACCTACTAATGCTAATTCCCCGTACGTGAAAAACTCTAGGTACAACTTTTGTAAAAAAAATGGGGCATACGGAAGTAAAATGTTTTGCTAAACAGCGATCAGAGTCGCGCAATAAATCCAATGTGAATTTTTGTCGTGAAATTAAGGGTGATACGGCAAGCCGTGACGTGACACCCGCAGTACTGTGTGGTGTACCTACGGATGTCTTAATTGACAGCGGCTCGTCTGTATCCCTCATATCTAACCAAATGGTTGATACGAGCTTCAGTTGGTGGCGGGCTCATATTATGGCAAAACCACACAGACTGCTGCCGAATATATGCTGCCATGGCATGGTGAATGGACACCCAAGTGCTGTGCTGCATTCTTCGAATGTAAGTTTTAGTTTTAGTTTGATGAGGAGAATGAAGTGGATCCACAGCCGAGCAACTCGTCGGCAACGCCCAGAAATGACGAGTCGGACGTAGCTCTCGCTGAAGAGGGTCCAGTGGTTCCCGAGGCCTGCGAGGACGCTGGCACGTTAGGAGAGGCCGTGTTAGCTGCATCTCCGACCTACACCCCTCCGGCCAGCCCGGAACATGTGATCGAGTCCATATAAGACCGCGCGCAGCCTGACCACCGATTCATTCCCAAACCCGGCGGCGCGGCGCGCACTTTACTATTCCCTTCGGTTCACTTAATTAGTACTTCTCAGAAGTTGTAACTTAATTATTGTTTTATTAAAAAGACTTTCTTTGTTAATTTTAGATTAGTGTTTAATTAAATTCCTAAAAGTAGTTTATAGGTGAAGTAGGTAAGGTAAGGTAAGTTATAATTATATGTCAAGACAATGCACCTAGAATAAAATCACTATATCACAATAGGTAAAAATAATTAAAAATAAAGCAACGACAGATAAATTAACTACTTATGTGATAGATACATGGTGCTCACATATTTACAAACATTGTAAAAGTAGACGATTCTCCTAAAATTTATAATTAATAAGTCAGTGTGTGAGGAAATAATCACAGAATGTAAAATCAGTAGTAAAATCATTGTTATATAATTAACACAATATAAATTATACGATTATGTAAATTAGCAACCAGTTTGATTTTGTCTAGATTCTAAATTATCCTATGGAGCAAGACCAGCATATTTCCAAGCATTCTTGGATACAATCCTCTAATTTGTAATATGCTTGATTACAAAGTGTACTTTTAATATGAGTTTATAATTTTCTTTCATTTAATTTCAATATATCACAATATATGTTGTAACATTTAACACAGTACACCATAAAAGATGTATGTACTTTAGATAATCTGAAAAATGTTTGATCTATTTTATCTTTATCTAGTTATAAAGATAAAATAGATCAAACATTTTATAACATTTTATTCAAATTATGTCTATTTTATTAATAAGATGTGGATTTTTTCTTACATACTTGATATTTTCATTAATGAATTGGCAAAGTACCGTCATAATACTAAACCTTTTAAATAGTTCCCTGAGAGATTCGCGACGACGTAGATTATAAATGGCTCTGACAGCTCTTTTTTGCAAAATAAAGATGGATGCAATGTCAGCAGCCCAACTCCACAGTAAAATGCCATACGACATAGTGCAGTGGAAGTAACTGAAATAGACCAAACGCGCGGCTTCTACATCTGATAACTGCCTTATCTTTCTAACAGCATAAGCGGCCGAGCTTAGCCGCCCCGCAAGAGAGATCCCTAGGAAAACCGTTTCAACCTTTTGAACGCCAGAGCGTAAATATATCGGCGCCCCTTCCACGCCAAGCCACAAATTCAGCGCAAATACCTACAAAAAACATAGGGATTCCAACATCTTATCGATAAGTTATCGATAACCAATTAATCATTGGTTTTCGTTCCATATTTTTTAAATAAAATATTACTCGTTGCATTATTCTTTTATTTAATTTGACCGTATTTGGTATCATACTATCATTAAACACCAGTTACAAAGTTCTAAACAACCTAAAAGGACTAAAAGCAGACATTAAAACTGCAAACGAATAAATCAAATAATAATAAGGTACATCACTAATCTTGTTCGTGACGTCATCCGCTGTCGGGAAGACCCGACTCTGGCGTGGCTGGCACGACTTTTGACAACTTCCTCGCATGCGAGTGGGGATGTGATATTGTGGGGCATAATAAATAATAATCATATAGTATTTAAAACAATTTAATCAATTTACTTATAATTATAACTGATTCTTCGTTACTTGGCAAACTTATGTCATCCAAGTCCTTTAGCTGTCGTACTTTTCTAATAAGGTTCAGTATATTGACACTCGCACAATAATAATGCCGTTTCAAATATTACCACCGATCATAATAATAAATGTAGGAAATCACTAGCAGTCGCCCGTAGCGCTAATGACGTCGCCGCTTTTGCGTAGGGATGCGCGAGAGTGAGACAGTAAACTATCGATCTATGGATATCAATTATGATTTTTTTCCACAATTTTATAAATATTATGCTTTAGGAATATTCAGATACGAATAGTTGTCATTAAAAAATAATTGTCGAAGTAATAGTAAGCTACTTTTAATAAAATATTTCACAAATTTGAAAGATAAGTTACCTTACTTACCCATCACTAGCCGTCGTGTCTTGACGACTGTGGCGTGAGGAAGAACACTTTTGTACGGATTTCGATTAGCAATTTTTGATGATTGTTTTTTCTAGTGAAATTTAAGTAATGATATAATCTTTGTGCCATTTTACAATATTTCATTAATGTAGTTTTAAATAATAGGAAAAAGAAACACAGAAAACTTAATTTAGTATATTTGTGCGTGTTACTAACTTACCATTGCTCCAAGGATATAACTCACATAAAACTAATGATTACTACAATCAAAACGACGGCATAGTCGTATACACCAATAATAATTTAAAATGCACTGTGGAAGAACCTTTCCTATCAGAAGCAAACTGTTTGTTGATAAAAATAAAAAATGATACAATAATAATCGCAATCTATAGGCCCCCTAGTTTTAAATCACTCGATACCTTCCTTGATTCATTGCATAACTTGCTAACGACCGTGTCGTCGTTTAAAAATATAATCGTAGTCGGTGATTTAAATATTGATCTCTTGGGAAAAGGTTCCGCGACCATATCGTATCTAGAAACTGTTGCCTTCCATGGACTTCTCCCTGCAATCAATACTGCCACCAGAGATAAGACATGCTTGGACCATGTGATACTAAAAACCAAGTTAAAAGCGTTTACATTTTCCTTAGGTACTAGTATCACAGATCATGAAGCGGTTTTATTCTGTTTAAAAACCCAGGTGGTTAAGCCTAAATCCACGAAGATGAAAATAAATTTCAAAATTGACATAGATAAATTAAAATCCGAATGTAACAATTTAATTTTTGACAAAGTGTATCAGGAAACAAATGTAAATACCGCTATGAACAATTTCATTAACATTATTCAATTATTAATTGCAAATAACTCTATAAAACGATTAATCCCTAGAAATAAAATTATAATTAAACCTTGGATAACTACTGGTATGTTACGTTGTATTCGGACCAGAGACAGAATGCATAAGAAGTTAAAAACGAATAATGATGTCATTTTGAAAATATCCTACTTGCGATATCGGAACTATTGCAATAACCTACTAAAAAAACTTAAAAAACAATATGAGCGAGATCAACTAATAATGTCTAAAAATAATTCTAAAAAGCTTTGGTCTACCATTAGAACAATCACCAACAATAATAATAAAAATCAGCTACCACTACAACTGTTAACTACACATAAAACCCCTAAAGAATCAATAAATAATACTAACGAATACTTCTCAAATATTGGGAAACGACTATCAAACATGATTCCTCCCCATAACCCTTGCATTAAGAAAGTCTCTAAGCCCCCAATAAACTCTTTCGTTCTCCTACCCACGGACATCGAAGAAGTTGAAAGAACGCTTCAACTATTAAAAAGTGACTGCTCGCCTGGCTGGGATCAGATTAGTGCTGATGTACTAAAGAAAATATCCGCTTCTATAACACCCGTTCTAACCGACTTAATAAATCGCTGTTTTGTTTTGGGAGTATTTCCCCTCGCATTAAAAAGAGCTGTGGTACATCCGATACATAAGGCGGGAGACAGAGGCAGCGTCAACAATTATAGGCCAATTGCGATCCTAACAACATTATCAAAGATATTTGAACGCATAATTAACAATAGGCTTACAAAATACCTAGAAGAATACAACTTGTTTTCTGATACACAATACGGTTTCAGAGCCGGCCGCTCAACTGACAACGCAGTACTTGATCTTGTTAACTTTTTAGTAAATAAATTAGATGGTAAAAATAAATGTTTGACTATATTTCTTGACCTGGCAAAAGCCTTTGACACTGTTTCTGTACCCCGCCTTGTGCAAAAACTGGAAGATCACGGTATTCGAGGTGTTCCACTGGACTTACTTTCGGACTATTTAAAAAATAGAACCCAATCGGTTAAAATTGGGGAGCACATTAGTGACGAACTGCCAGTTGAATTTGGGGTGCCACAGGGCAGCATATTAGGCCCCACTCTTTTTCTCTGCTATATAAATGAGCTCTGTTCCCTTAAAATTAAAAATTGCCGCATCTCCGCATATGCAGACGACACTGCCCTAACCTTTTTCGCCGACTCGTGGAATGAGCTTTTTGATCTCGCGCAAAATGGTTTTAACACTGTGTGTAACTGGCTATCCTGTAATTACCTCACTTTAAATGAAGATAAAACCAAATACATTTTATACTGTATTCGCAATCAAATAGGACTTGCCAACCGCTCTACTTACAATATTCTGGCACATAAATGTAATTTCCCTCCAACTCCAAACTGTAATTGCCCCAATATAAATCCTACAAAAAGTTTTAAATACCTTGGAGTTGAAATTGATGCAAATTTAAATTTTGAAAACCACTTTGGCTTTCTATGTAAAAGAATACGGAAGCTCACCTACATTTTTAAAGGACTCCGTGACGTAGCAGACAAAAAAACGATAAAGATGGTATATGAGGCTCTAGTGCAATCTATCATTGGCTATTGCATTACCACATGGGGAGGGGCATGTAAAACAAAACTGATAACAGTAGAAAGAGCCCAAAGGATGATACTAAAGGTTAGTTTATCCAAGCCTCGTCTTTTCAGTACCATAACTCTCTACGAGGAAGCACAGGTGCTAACTGTTCGCCAGATGTACATATTGCGTACTGCACTTCTCCAACACTCAAACCTATCCGAAGAAAGGAGGAAACGCATAGGTCTCTCCAGGAGAAACTTCGCAGTATGTGGGACGACTGCTGTTGGTACGTCCTTCGCGCAAAGATTCTTCCCTTTCCGTGGAGGTGAATTGTACAACAAACTAAATAAAATTATAAATATAGCAAATTGTAGTAAGGTTGATTGTAAATCTAAAATTATCAAATGGTTGTTAAAGTTAAACTATACGGAAACAGAAAAATTACTTGTGGTAGCCAAGTAGGCAGGCTAGGTGGTATATATTTGCGTACATATTTGTTAGGTAAGATTATATATTCATAAAATACTTATTATGCAATAAATATATACATACTTATATTTTATACACACGACACACACACACACACACACACACACACACACACACATACACATACACACCATCATCAGGTTCGCACTATTTTCCACGTTGACAACCATTATTTATGATGTGATGGGGGGCTTGGAGTTCTGAAATACAGGCCTAGGCTTAGTTTAGACTCCAGATCTCCCACAAATTACAAGTTTTTGCCAAACTACCTGTCAACCTATACATAATTATTTATCGATGTAATTTGTGGAGATGAATAAACGATTTTTTATTTATTATTATTTTATTTATTTTGTACTTAAAAAATGTCGTTTTCTTGTCGGCTGTAGATGACGGTGGCGTGTTTGGCACGTTTTCGTTTGTCGGCTATATCCGACCGTGGCGTTCAAAAGGTAAATTGCAGTTTTTCTCCCTTCAATATGATGTCACATTCGCTACTTCTAACATTTGGTCATTTAAATCTAATGCATTTGTTTTTTATTTATTTAGGACCAAATTATTTACCGTATACCGTGCCTGAACCTGGACCTGAAGAATAGAGCTATTCACGTCGTCAAGATTTTGTGACCGTCGTCGGTTGAAAGATCAATGATGTTTCAACTGAAATAACACAAAAATCAAGAGCTGTATTCCTAATCGCATAGTGCTCTAGTTTCAGCAGAAGTGTCTCATGGTCTACGCAATCGAACGCCTGCGAGAGGTCGCAAAAGATTCCAATGATGCCATTTGTGTTTCTTCTCAGGCATTAAAAATGTTCTTTATTAGGTGACACTGGTGTCAGTGGTACAACGCCATTTGGTTAAACCGTACTGTTGTTCATAAAAAATGTTTTTTTTATTAAAGTGACGTAACATTTGATTGAGCATAAACTTTTCAGACACATTACTGAGAACTGGCAGAATTGACACAAGCCTATAATTGTTGGGTTCTTTACTATCACCAGATTTGAACAATGACACTACTTTACTGTGTTTCATGAGATCCGGAAAGACTACTTGGTCTACACTGGTGTTAAATATGATAGCTAAATAGGGTGATGGTTTCGATAATAGATCTACAGACATTCCCCAGAGATCTTCTGTTGATTTAATTATAAGATCTTTAAAAGCTTTTATAACAGCCTGGGGATTTGTTTGCTGAAACCTAAACTCCAAAGGGCATGCAAACTCAAACTCAAAGCATTTATTTCAATTAAACAATTTACAGGCACTTTTGAATAGTCAAGAAGTCGGTCAGTCAGAAATATGAAGCTAGTTGCCCATTCCAAAGCGTAGTAGGTACCTATGGAGAAGAACGGGCAAGAAACTCCACGGACACTCTTTTAAATCAAAAAATTGTTACAAAATATTGGTTACATCATTAACGTTGAAATTATACATGTGAGAACAATGTAGAAAGACGTGCACGTTAAAAGCGTCCGTAATAAAAATATAAAAAAACAAAGAACAATTCAAAAATTAAAATAAGCCATGGCAGCTAAGAGATGACCAGTCTCTACTGACGGCGCCCGTTCACGAACATGACACATGGATTAGCACCATTCAGCTCAACCATTTTGAAGGGAGCTAAATGATCCAACACGCAACATGCCTTCACGTTCTGTCTAAGTAAGGCAGCAGAAAGCGTGGGTAAGGAATTTAAAACTTCAGTAGTTTTAAGGTGAATAGTAGCAAAAAAGTTTTCGAATTCCTGAGCTATTTCTACATCTGAGTTGTTGGGGCCATCAGTGCAGTCTCTAACTAAATTAAACTCAGTATTTTGCTGTTTTTTTCTACCTGTTTAATTATTTATTATTTGCCAGTAGTTTTTATTTTATCATCAGCTGATTTAATTTTATCGCTAATATAAAGAGCTTTTATTTTGCAGACATTTTTAAAAGATTTTCAATATTTTGCAACATACTTATGAAAGCTTGTCCATTTATGTTGCTTTAGGCTATAAAGTTCAAATAGTTTTTCCCTGCTTCTACGAATATCTGGAGTCACCCAATCAATAAATAAGAACTTTGTGTAAATACTTTTAGTTTTTAGTGGAAAAATGTCATTAAATTGCGTCTTTAATAGTGAAAAGAACTCGGCGTAGAACTCATTCTGGTCACCTATATTATTAAAACTCTGAACACATAATTTACTGGCCATTATAATAATTAACTGTAGAATTATTTAATTTCTTTAAACTTTTACATGCCATTGGCCTAAACCTTATTTGATTTTTTTGTAAAGGTATGTAGGCGCCAAATTTTTTTGTTTGCCTTCAGTGCAGACTGAAGGCAGTGCGGAATTAATATTTCGTAATTGTTTTGTTTTGTTTTGTTTTTAAATAAAACGTTGCCCCACACTAGGAATTTCTCCTGTGTCGTGGGTGCGTTTACAAACATTTAAACACACATTCACAAACAGCCACACAATACACAATTACACATGGCGAAATATTAATTTCGAACTGCTATCAGTGTCATTTTTAGCAGTGTCATTATTATGCTATATCAACAACTATGCAAGTGCGGCTGTCATCTAATGATTTTAACATTTGTCTAGAAAAGATGAGGAGCAATGCAGGTAAAGCGAGTGTCTGCTTAGTTAATTTAACACTTTACAATAATTGGTTTCTTTACTATGTTCTCCGTTACATTAATGCCCGTTTTCACCGACAACTAAGTGACACTTTAATGAATCTCTAAATAAAAGTGCACTGTTGGATTTTCAACTCTCAGCGGTGAGCCTAGCGTTAATTTATACTCTTTCCTGTATTTGCGTCCAAACCACAAAGCATAAATTCTATTTGCGCTAACAAGAATAAAAAATCTTAATTACAACGCAAAGCATACTCTATTCTTCCGACGTTTGGCTCCCAGACTGGAGCGGGCCGGGGCTGCTTTGAAGCGGCTCCTGCCCAATCTAGGGGGTCCAAACGCCTCCTGCCGGAGGCTATACGCGGGGGTCGTGCGGTCCATGGCCCTTTACGGGGCACCGGTTTGGGCGCGTTCATTGAGGCGGCGGCCAGCCCGCCGGTTGAACGCGTCCCAGAGGGTCATGGCCACCCGGCTGGTCCGGGGATACCGCACGGTCTCCGGTGAGGCGGCGAGCCTCCTTGCCGGATTACCGCCATGGGATCTGGAGGCAAAAGTCCTCGCGCACATTTGGGAGTGGCGCGAGGAGGCGAAACGCCGGGGCGTAACTCCGCTGCCGCGAGAAATCGCGGCACAGCGGACAGAGCTCCGGCGAGATCTCATGGCGTCATGGAGAGTGCGATTGTCGCAACCCAGTGCTGGGCACGCCACTATTGCGGCGATAAGTCCCCTCTTTGAGGAGTGGCTAGAGAGGCGCCACGGCGTCCTCACCTTCCGCCTAACGCAGGTCCTCACCGGACACGGTTGTTTCGGGAGGTTCCTGTTCCGTATCAGGCGGGAGGAAACGCCCGGGTGTCATCACTGCGTGGATCGCCCGGAGGACACGGTTGAGCAGTCCAGGCCATGGTACGGAGCGAGAGGGCATGGGAGGCCGTCACCTCCTTCTGCGAAGCAGTAATGCTCGCGAAGGAGGAGGCAGAACGCGTGAGGGAGAGGCAAATTTCGCGCCCTCACGCCCCTAGCCGCCGCAGGAGACGCCCTGGGCGTCGGGAATCGCAGGCCGATTCCCGGCCACCGTAGGCGCGGGCTTGCGGACGGTGAGCAATGGGTAGCTCGCCGTCCGATAAGGACCAGGCCCGGGTCGACGGCGCGTTGTGTTCCACGCGCGCCTCAAAGAGATGTCAGCAAGTGAAGGGGTCCGATAGGACCAATGCCTGCCGGGGTTGCGGGAAAGTCCGAAAGGGATACCGTGGCCCCTGGCAATGTTCAGGCAACGGAAGGAACACGGGTGGGTTTTAGTCAGTAAGAGTCTGACACGCCCTCCCGCTCCACCCAGAGCGGGAGAAGTTATTTGATAATTTCCCACCCAAAAAAAAAAAAAAAAAAAAAAAAAAAAAAAAAAAAAAAAAAAAAAAAAAACATACTCTATTTCAGAGACTGTGAAGAGCACAAGGTGAAGAAAAGTTTCAAATGTCTAGTCCGGTCCTTTGAGCATTTAATTGAGGTATCAAACAATAAGACAGTTACAAAAGTCCTTTGCATTCGTATGTATTTGCGATGGAAAACAAGGGCTATTTTTATTTTAATGAGTTTATTTTTTTCGCTTTGTATTTAAAATGAAATAAAGTATAATAACCCCACCGACGTATCTCTACGTTAACGTCGTGGTGGGGCCTGCACGCTCCTGAACTCTAGGTCTGTGCCGGTAGAGTTTACTTTGCCGAAACAGGTCTAGGGTAAGGAGCCAGACCAAGACAGATACCTGAACCCGCACGGCAGCATGTGGCGAGCTGTTGGGCAGTAGCGACTCCACGGACCCTATCTCCCGGGAGAAGTCTTGTTCCTCTGACTTGACTTTATTGGCCGGCCTGAGTGAACACTGACGAGGAACAGAGCTCCCTCCCATGAGAAGGGTGCGCACCCTTCTGATGTCGTGTATGGGTCAGTGGAGGACAAATGTGCCGTCACGCATGTAAAGCGAAAGGGGATTGTGGAATCTGTGGGAACCTAACTCTCGGATTCCATACACCTTAGATCCCTCTACTTAATCGAAACTTACAAGTATTTTATTTAGGTATGTCGGCAGCGTTAGGCATCAACACTGCTGACGTGAAAAAATCGTTACCCTACTTTGGCCGCCTGAATAAAGTATTAAATAGTGTTTTATCAAGCGGAAACAAGCTGCATGCCTTCAACGGTCATGCCGTTTTTTATGTAGGTACTCTTTCGGCATACTCAAATGGACTAGGTAACATTAAATCTTCTACCGGGGAGCGTAACGATAAGCTCTAAACTTATGGCCATTTTAGAAATACTTTTAAGAAAGATGGTTTTTGAAATAGAACTAAGATATTGCACATGAAATTGAGTACCTGTTGGCGACGGGACCCTATCTATGCACCAGGGCACAAGTAGCAGGTAGTCTACTAACGAATACTAGCGCGATAGATTGCAAATTTTAAAGTTTTAACTTGTTTTTATTAGAATTTGTATATTATAATGTTATTTTGAGCAATAGGACCATATCCGTGCACTAGGGTACAAGTAGCGGGTAGATTGCGACGGAAATCTTGTAATATTTTTATGCTAAATAGTAGATTAGGAACATTTATTGTATGTCAAATTAGATTCCAACTAGAATTGATTATTGTGCTATTGTTTAGGTATATTCATGTTAGATTCATATTAGATTTGTGTTAGAATTCTTATCTTGAGCCATTAAGAGCATTAAAACTAAATTTGAAAGGAAATTTTTGTAAGGAAAAATTGTCATAGATAATTACGTAACTTGAAAACATACTTTTTTGTTTATGGAGATATTTTGCTAATTTTGGTCTCAAATGAAAGGTGTAGGCTTAAAACTAATTTGTATGTTTAGTTTGTAAAAATCGGTCTGTGCAATAAAAAGATATAGTCACTTTTATGTAAGAAAATTTTACTTGACTAGAAATGTATAATTGTTTGTTCTAAAATGTTTAAATTACCTAAGTAAATGACTTGTAATTGTGTTTTATATAGATATTAGTTATGTAAGGATATAATGTACTAAGTTTTATAAGGTTTTTTGAAAAAAGGCAAAATAAATGCAAAATTCTGAGAATACGGCTTGCACCCAAAAATCCTTAAGGATTTTAGTATAAAAGGCGTGCAATTTTTTTATAAAATGTAGTCGTAAATCAACCATCAACAAGGAATCAACTAAGCAAGCTGGAGTCTCAGAATTAAGTCAAAAACAAGGTGTCTTATTTCTTAAGTCAAAAACAAGGTGTCTTATTTCTTTAACAGACAGTCTGTGTCGTGGTCTCTGGGTAGTGATACCCAAAACCAGGTACGTATTCAGGGGTACGTGGTGGTGTGTGTAGCCAGCAGAGCCGTCTAGGCTCAGGTAAGTACGGAGCACACATCAAAATCAGTGGGAAATTGTCCCAGGGCGACTGCGGTGCTGTAAGTACCTAGGCCGTCCGCAACAGTTGGTCCTTCGAGTTCCGGATTCCCTGCAAGAAGATAGAAGAGTTCAGAACATAAGAAGACTTCAAGATGCCGGTTACCAGATCGCAGAAGGATGCCCCCTCACGCTCTGCGTCCCGTCCAACGGAAAAGGACGCGACAGAAGAAACGGCAGGGTCAGAAGGGGTCACGTCCGCGTCAGGGTCATCGGAGACTGAAGCCACATCGAACACTTCTTCGGGTACCACGACTACGGAAGAAACCACGACATCAGAAGCTACGATTACGACTGCGAACACGGCGGCGTTCGAGAAGAACGGACAGAAGAAGCAAGGTGCCGCCCAGAAGAAGACGAACGAGAAGATCCCAGAAGATACTCCGGAACAGGGAGGCCATGGCTCCGCCACGACCCTGAAGCCGAAGGGGGTCGTTCGTCGAGCCAGGTCCACGAAGACCACGAGTTCTACAGCCAGAAGACGCGAGTTAGAAGCCAGAGAAGAAGTAGCACGCCTGGAATTGAAGCAAGCACAGGCTGCGGCAAAGCTAGCCCGTGTCAGATTGGAGCTGGCACAGTGTGAAGATGGGGACTCTGTGGATGAAGACCTGGCAGAACAAGAAGACAGAACAGCACAGGTGCAGAACTGGATCCAGTCATCAGTATTAGAAGATGGCAACATGGAGCAACCAGAGCAACGAAACCAGACGTCAGAAGAGCCTCAGAAGGTCAAGCCTGAAGTGAATACTGCAACGAAAGGAGCTTCGATCGAGATTCAAGCATTGACGACAGCGTTAAGAGAAGCTTTCACTTCAAGAGGCGGACCAGCAGCGCAGCCGAAGTACATACACGAGTTACCCTACTTCGACGGCAGCAGCAGCGAGTGGTTGGCGTTCAAGGTCGTCTACGAAGATACAGCACCGATGTTCAACGAAGTTCAAAACATGGCGCGACTCAGAAGAGCGCTGAAAGGCAACGCAAGAGAAGCAATCAAGAGTCTGCTGTACTCCGAAGCTTCTCCGTTGGAAGTAATGCAAGCCCTCAGGAGAAGATATGGAAGACCTGATGCGCTGGTGCTGGCTGAACTGGACAAGGTCAAGGCACTACCGAAGATTTCAGAAAACCCAAGAGACATCTGCATCTTCGCAAGCCAGATCAACAACAGCGTAGCAGCAATCAAGGGACTGAAGAAACCACAGTACCTACATTCACCTGAGATGGTGAAACAAATAGTGGAGAAGATACCTACAGTTCTCAAGTTCCGTTGGTACGACTTCACTGCAGCATCAGAAGAAGGCGAGTTCTCCGACCTGACGTTGATATCCAGATTCTTGAACGCAGAAGCAGACAAGTGTGGAGCCTTCGCGACTTCAGAAGAGAAGAGCGGCTTCAAGAGAATCCAGCGGCAAGCGGCACATTCGACCAAAGAAAAGGACTTCAAAGAAAAGGATTCAAGAAAATCAGAGAAGACTTGCCCTGTATGTGAGGGTGAACACTTCCTGGTTGATTGTCAGAAGTTCCAGAAGGCATCGGTGCAAGATCGCTGGGCAGCTGTAAAGAAGAGTCACGTCTGTTTCAAATGTCTTCAAGGGAGACACAGGAAGGAGAGCTGCAAGAAACCACCGTGCAAGGAATGCAAAAGGTGGCATCATCATTTCCTGCACGTCCAGTCAGAAGATAACACTTCTGAAGACAAGAAGAAGGAGACACCGCAGGAGGTGGCAAGCGTCACTGCATCAGTGAATGCAGTCAACAACGCAAGAGCATACCTGAAGATAGTTCCGGTGGAAGTCTTCGGGTCACAAGGATCACAGAAGATATTAGCCCTTATGGATGAAGGGTCAACAGTATCACTTCTGAACAAGAAGGTGGCAGAAGAAATCGGCGCTCAAGGAAACAATGAAGAACTTGTCATCGAAACAGTGGACGGCAAGCTGATAAGGAAGAAGGATTCTCAAGTGCTGGACCTGACAGTGAAGGGGGTTCATCAAGAAGCCAAGAAGACACTGAAGAGAGTCCGGACCGTTGACGAGTTGAAGCTTACGCCGCAGTTCCTGGACAAGAAGAGGATTGAAGACTGTCAACACTTGAAGAAGATTGCCGATTCTCTGTACTACGAAGGAGAGTCACCACAGCTGCTCATCGGGCAAGACAACTGGGAGCTGATTGTGACTCAAGAGATAAGAAGAGGGAAGCCAGGGGAACCAGTGGCTTCGCGAACGGGACTTGGATGGGTGCTCCACGGGTCAGACATCGGAGGTGCAAGACCGGTACACTTCATGAACACATGTCTGCATGTCAACACGCCAGAAGAAGAAATGCATCAAGCAATCAAGGATCACTTCGCCATCGAAGCACTCGGCGTGCAACCGAGAAGACCCACTACGGACTCAGAAGGAAGAGCACTCACCATCCTGGAGAAGATCTGCAGGAGACTTGAAGATGGTCGATTCGAAGCTGGACTTCTGTGGAAGAACGAAGAGGAACGGATGCCAGAGAGCTACATTTCTGCCAAGAACCGACTGACCAACATCGAAAAGAAGATGGATAAGGATTCCCAGTTGAAGGCAGAGTACTGCAAGCAGATACAGCATCTAATCGACAGCAAGTATGCAGAAGAAGCACCCGCTGGACAAGAAGACTCCAAGAAAACATGGTACCTCCCTCACTTTTCCGTGGTTCATCCGTTGAAGAAGAAGATTAGGATCGTCTTCGACGCTGCAGCCAAGTCAAAAGGAAGAAGCCTCAACGATGCTCTGCTACCGGGACCAGATCTACTGCAGTCGCTGTTTGGAGTATTGCTGAGATTCAGACAAGGACCCCTAGCAGTGGCGGCTGACATCAAAGAAATGTTCCTGCAAGTTCGCATCAGACCAGAAGATCGAGACAGCCTGAGGTTTCTGTGGCGTGGAGATCGACGCGACGTGTCACCGAAGAAGTATAGGATGACATCAGTTATCTTCGGTGCAACATCATCTCCGAGCACAGCAATCTACGTCAAGAACCGAAACGCGGCGGACTACAAGGAACAATATCCAGAGGCAGTCAAGGCAATCGAGCTGAATCACTACATGGACGACTATCTGCACAGCTTCCATTCAGAAGAAGATTTCAGAAGAGTGACAGAGCAAGTAAACTTCATACATAAGAAGGCGGGCTTCGAGCTCAGGGGATGGGCATCAAATCAACCTGAGCTGCTGGGAAACGTGAAGACTGAAACCACCGAGAAGACGGAAGTCGACCTTGGCGAGAAGGAAGAGAAGACATTAGGGCTACGCTGGTTCACAGAAAAGGACTCTATCGGCTTCAGGGCGAACCTCAGGAATACGCCAGAAGAAATTGCAAAGGGACTTCAGGTGCCGACGAAGAGAGAAGTCACCAGCGCAGTAATGTCGACCTTCGATCCGTTGGGATTAGCATCACCGGTTCTCGTCCAAGGCAAGAAGCTGCTTCAAAACACATGGCGAAGCGGCGTCGGTTGGGATGAAGAAATAGAAGAAAAGGAGTACGAAACATGGAGAACATATCTGGAGAAGATGAAGCTACTCCAAGACCTGCAGATTCCAAGATGCCTGGCGCCACGTCGCACCGAGGGGGAGCTGCACACGTTCACGGATGCCAGCGAGACGGCGTATGCAGCGACGGTCTACTGGAGAACAGAAGATCAAGATGGAACTTACCACGTCAGCTTGGTGGCAGCAAAGGTGCGAGTCACTCCGTTGAAACCGGTATCGATTCCAAGACTCGAGCTGCAAGCGGCCCTCCTAGGAAGCAGATTGGCACACTCTGTTGAGGAAGAAATGGATCTGAAGGTGGAAAAGAAGACATATTGGACAGACTCCAGCATCGTACTTTCTTGGATCAAGACGGACCCGAGAACATTCAAGACGTTTGTGGCTCATCGCTTGGCTGAGATAGAAGATCTCACCAAACCTCAAGAATGGAGATGGGTACCCACAGCACAGAACCCTGCAGATGATGCAACACGCGACGTGCCAGATAACTTCAACTGCGATCACCGATGGTACACCGGACCAGACTTCTTAAAAAGAAAAGAAGTTCACTGGCCTGCGGCAAGAACCTTCAAAAAAGAAACCACCGGCGAAGAGAAAACAACAGACATCGCAGCGGCAGTAAGCATCACCCACCCATCACCAGATCCTGAAAGGTTTTCATCATGGAAGAGACTATGGCGAGCCACAGCAAGAGTACTGCAGTTCATACAACTCTGCAGACGCAAGGAAAAGGTCAACGTCATCAAGAAAGATCCCGCCTGGAAAGCAACACAAGGAAAAAAGAAGACAGTTGAGAAGCAACGACAGTCTTCAAAAGTAACAGAAAGGAACTACAAGCCGCTGGACGCCGAACTACTGGAGCAAGCTGAAACTCTACTGCTGAAACGAAGTCAAGAAAGAAGCTTCAAAGAAGACATCAGGTGTCTACAGCAAGGAAAGCAAGTAGAGGGCAGCAGCAAATTGAAGAAGCTCGACGTAGTGTCGGAAGACGGTCTCCTGCGGCTGAAAGGAAGAATCGACGCAATACAGGGCGTAACCAGAGACTACAAGCGACCCGTCGTGCTCGACAGCAAGGAAAGGACAACACGACTCATCTTAGAAGAGTTCCACTGCCGTTTCAATCATGGGAATCACGCAACGGTCATGAACGAGATAAGACAACGCTTCTGGGTGCTGGGACTACGATCGGCAATCAAGACAGTTCAGCATCAATGTCAGTGGTGCAAGACGAAGAAGGCGAAACCTCAAGAACTACCGACGGGTAACTTACCTGTCGAACGGCTGATGCACAGTAACCCTCCTTTTACGTGCACCGGCATAGATTACTTCGGCCCGATGACAATCACCGTAGCAAGACGTCATGAAAAGAGATGGGGAGCTCTGTTCACATGCTTAACCACAAGGGCTGTGCATATTGAGCTTACGCCGTCACTATCTACCGACAGCATGGTCATGGCGCTACGAAGATTCGCCGCAAGAAGAGGGATGCCGAAGACAATCTACACAGACAACGGGACCAACTTCGTCGGCGCAAACAAAGAACTGAAAGAAGCAATGGAAGCCATGAAACAAGAAGACTTCACTTCTGAAGCAGAGAAGATCGGCGTGCAGTGGAAATTCATCCCTCCAGGTGCACCCAACATGGGCGGTGCATGGGAGCGTCTGGTGCGATCCATTAAAACCGTACTGGACGCCACACTCAACGAGAAGCATCCACGAGAAGAGGTACTCCACACCCTCCTGCTAGAGGCCGAGCACATAGTCAACTCTCGGCCTCTCACCCATCTCTCCGAGAGCCTTGAGGAGGAAGCACTCACTCCAAATCACTTCCTCCTCGGGCGGTCATGCGGCGCTACGAGAGTCGGCCACTTCGGAGACAACGAGCTCGTGGGCAGGCACACTTGGAAGGCTACGCAGCGACTTGCCGACCACTTTTGGCAACGTTGGCTGCGAGAATACCTGCCCACCCTGCTGCCGAGGAAGACTCCAGGAAGAACCAGCGCCACAGACCTACACGTCGGGGACATCGTGATGATCGTCGACCACAGCCTGCCGAGATGCACTTGGCCACGCGGCAGAATCCAGCAAGTGTATCCAGGACCAGATGGGCGAATCCGCATCGTCGACGTCGAGACAAGTGGAGGTGGAGTGCTGCGAAGACCCAGTTCGAGAGTGGTGCTGTTGGTGCCGGGAGTGTCGCCGAGTCTGGAGAATGGTGCGACGCACGAGGGGGAGAATGTTGGCGACGGGACCCTATCTATGCACCAGGGCACAAGTAGCAGGTAGTCTACTAACGAATACTAGCGCGATAGATTGCAAATTTTAAAGTTTTAACTTGTTTTTATTAGAATTTGTATATTATAATGTTATTTTGAGCAATAGGACCATATCCGTGCACTAGGGTACAAGTAGCGGGTAGATTGCGACGGAAATCTTGTAATATTTTTATGCTAAATAGTAGATTAGGAACATTTATTGTATGTCAAATTAGATTCCAACTAGAATTGATTATTGTGCTATTGTTTAGGTATATTCATGTTAGATTCATATTAGATTTGTGTTAGAATTCTTATCTTGAGCCATTAAGAGCATTAAAACTAAATTTGAAAGGAAATTTTTGTAAGGAAAAATTGTCATAGATAATTACGTAACTTGAAAACATACTTTTTTGTTTATGGAGATATTTTGCTAATTTTGGTCTCAAATGAAAGGTGTAGGCTTAAAACTAATTTGTATGTTTAGTTTGTAAAAATCGGTCTGTGCAATAAAAAGATATAGTCACTTTTATGTAAGAAAATTTTACTTGACTAGAAATGTATAATTGTTTGTTCTAAAATGTTTAAATTACCTAAGTAAATGACTTGTAATTGTGTTTTATATAGATATTAGTTATGTAAGGATATAATGTACTAAGTTTTATAAGGTTTTTTGAAAAAAGGCAAAATAAATGCAAAATTCTGAGAATACGGCTTGCACCCAAAAATCCTTAAGGATTTTAGTATAAAAGGCGTGCAATTTTTTTATAAAATGTAGTCGTAAATCAACCATCAACAAGGAATCAACTAAGCAAGCTGGAGTCTCAGAATTAAGTCAAAAACAAGGTGTCTTATTTCTTAAGTCAAAAACAAGGTGTCTTATTTCTTTAACAGACAGTCTGTGTCGTGGTCTCTGGGTAGTGATACCCAAATCCAGGTACGTATTCAGGGGTACGTGGTGGTGTGTGTAGCCAGCAGAGCCGTCTAGGCTCAGGTAAGTACGGAGCACACATCAAAATCAGTGGGAGATTGTCCCAGGGCGACTGCGGTACTGTAGGTACCTAGGCCGTCCGCAACAGTACCTACGAGTGTTATTACACTATATTACCCTCACATTTCCTTGTATTTCATCATGATACTCAAACACCAGATATCGCAGTTTAATCTAGTTTCCGACATCACAAAGTTTCCCCAAGTAAACCGCATAGGGTACTCGTATAGCTTATTGACTTGCCTGTTAATGTTTCAGTTAACTTTCATGCTTGGGACTTATTGTTTTAAGTCTTCGATAAAATATCGTGACTGCGTATACACAGAAATAGTCTAGTAGTGTCTTGCATATAACTTGTCATTGTTGTCATCCGTAGATCTTTGACAGTCGTTACGGGCAGTCAGAAGCCCAACAGTCTGACAACCAGTCTTACCAAGGGGTATCGTGTTACCGAGTAACTGGGTTGTGGAGGTCAGATAGGCAGTCACTCCATGTAAAATATTGGTATCAGAAAGAAAAATATTTTATTTGGGTCACGCGCACGCAGGAAATACAAACAGTAAAAAATAAGTAAACTGAATTCAGCTGCATCCGGTTGAATTCGGAGTCGACCCCAACATAGTTGGGAAAAGGCAGGCAATATTGGTTCATAATTATGACGTCATGTTGGGACAAGTGACTTAGTGTACTTAATCGATTTGAAAATCACGTTATACCTACCATAGTAATATAAATAATAATCAATGTAATAGACTTCATCAGAAATAATAGGTACTTACGTATATGCGTTTAAGTTCAAAATAATAAGCCAAATTGGCAAAAGAATTAGCATTGCCATTCAACGTGGCAATGCTGCCAGTCTTCTGGGCACGTTTCTGGATGACAGCGATGCGGACGAGAACTTCGTGGCTTTATAAGTGTCTTTTCGGTTTTGTATTTATTTGTACAGTTAGTTTAGTTAGTCATTGAATTTAGTGTTAGATTGTATATTGTATATAAGATTTATATGTAAAGTATTTAATTGGTTTGTTAATTTATTGATTTAAATCCAAGTGTGAATTTATGTGCTGACTGGAATGTTATGAAGTGCAGGTACTTACAGTTAGCATCAAAGTATAATATGTGGGCGAACAGATTGTTCGAAGATCGACTAAGGAGTTAAGAAAGACTAAGAAGTTTAACTAAGAAAATCAAACTTTTTATAACTAGACAATTTCTTGTAAAAAATATAGTTTACTTGTAACACTGTTCATTTTGAACCAAGATGTACCAAGTTTAATTTATTGTTCAGATCCTTTTGAACAGACTGCTCATCTCTATGACTATTGACTATCTCATTCTTGACGCTGATTGAGTACATACAATACATACACACACACATACGCATATTTTGTATGTTTGTAATGTACTCAAATATGGTTATATACTTACTTGTTTATTTGTGTGCGTGCGTACGTACTGCCGTTCTATCTCAAAATAGCATTATGTACTCTTAGGTGCATATTTTAAAGTTCGCTTTGTAACTTCAGGAATTAAATAATTTATATAATACAGGTACAGGCCACCCACACAGTGACAAAGTGGGTAGTGATACGCCCCTCGCCTGGACTTTCGCGCATGCGCCAGAAATTCACCCGGGCTCTGAGCCTCCCACCGGCTCCTCAGTCACCTTCGACCCTGCATACTGAACGGTTCTTAGCTAACAGCAATGCAGGCAACAAGTACTAACTCCCTGAATTCGCGAGACTAACTCTATACTCAGTGATTTGAAGATCCCGAGTTACCAAAGAAAGCTCCTAAGAAAATGTCGGACCAAGAACCTATTAGTTAGTATTTTTGAGAATTCCCCAGAATTAATGGAAATTAAGTCTATCAATATCTCTAGACTAGAATCTTGTACATAACTTCATTTCGAGGTTGATAAAAACAAAACAATTCACAAATACTGTTATTTGAATAAATTAGGGTTTGTATTGTAGAATTGTGTAAACATTCACTGGTTCATTCGCACTTAGGGCAGGGATTCCCAAACTTTTTCAGTTCGCGGCGCACTTATAGGTTTAGTATTTTGTCTCGGCGCCCTAGCTAATCGAAATAGCGTACAATGATAGGCAGATTGATGATGCTACTCATCAAATTCCTGAGTTTAGTTTCTGGAGGCGCGTTGAGACTGCGGCACTGCAAGAGTTTGCTGATAAGGAGGATCTGCAACAGCGAGTTTTTAAGTCAAGGGTTCCCAAAGTGTGCGCCGAGGCGACTGGTTGCGCCGTAGAAAGTAAAAAAAGGCGCCGAGAATGGTAAAGAGGAGCGTGTTATGGCGCCTCCAGAAAATAAACTCAGGTATTTGCGGGTACAAAACAAAAAATTCATTCAAAGTCGCCGATACGTACTTACTTACTTACGCTAAATTAAACAATAAATAAAAACTCAGCTTCATATTGTGTATGTTTTAATTTGTGTGTTTATCTACCCATCATCAATATCCCATAAAATACCCATATCTTTGTACCCTATTTCAATTAGCTAGGGCACCGAGACAAACTACTAAACCTGTAAGTGCGCCGCGAACTGAAAAATTTGGGAATCCCTAGTTTAAGTGTTTTTAAAGACAATGCGGCAATGATTTAGGCTCGTACTAAACATCAATTTCTTTTAAAAGTTCCAGTTTACTCGTTAGATTTGTGTGTTCCAAATGTACAAATTGAACATAATTTTACGGTTTAAACGTTTAAAATGATTAACACTTTAAAAGTTTTCAATGTGAATTTTGTAATGAATTTGAATGTGATTTTGCGGTCTTTTGATTCGAGCCTTAGTTATTATAATAGCAGGAAGACCAAATGGACGATAAAGACCGGCAAAGACTACTTAGGTACCTACTTATTACCTATTTTGTTAATTTGAATGTGTCTTTACATACGGAATGAATATTCACGAGTTCCTTGGTTTCTTCTTGCTTGGTTCGGGTGTTCCAAATAAGATACAGTCAATGAAAGTGGATTAACACTTCAGTTTTTATTATATTATCATAATAAAGACTAGAAAGTAATAGAAATACGATACAGTATTTTGTTAAGTACCTACTGATGTTTTGTTATAACTATGCTAGAATATTAAAATCCATCTTTAGCTTTAAATATCTAAAAAATAAAGATTATACTAAAGAAAATATTCAAAATCCATTTTCTCGTATTATGGATAAAATGGCATGAGGCATTCATCATCATCATCGGTAGCCTTGCTCCATCCACCACTGAGTACTTTTAGGCCTCCTCCCTGAAAAAATGACTGAACGGATTGACTGATTGATTCACTGTTCTGATCTATGGTTCTCATAGATTTCTCACAAACACTTGAAATAGATTCTGTGTCATATTGGCCATCATTGCCATTTTGTACGTACTTATTTCAAATATTTTTTTTTTATTGGAACTGGTGTATAATTAAAATAACAATATCTGTTAATTATTATAATGAATGATGAAAAGCAGTGTATCGATTTTTTTTTTTTTTTTTTTTACTCTACGGGGAAGCTCTTGGCCTGGATTTCACCCGATTGTAAATGATGATCAGGCCGAAGGTTGAAGCGAGTTTCACCCGGAATCCTCAACCACAGAGGAACTGGCTATATTACCTCTAACTGCCGAAATACAAAAATGCTGTTAACATTGATGTTATGGCGACAGACTTAGATAAGATTGTGGTAACTAGCCAGGCGAACCCACTGAGAATGGAACCCGGACCTCTGGGTCTGACACAGGTGGTCTAATCACTGGACCAAGGAGGCGGTTTTAGAAGAATTGTAATTTTTTGAATGTTAGTCGAATTTCATTGCTGACCGTATACTTAGACAACTTTGTAATTAAATGAAGTTCTTACGTCTGTCCTTTATTAGATTTAAATATTTTTAATTTACCTATGTAAATAGGATAAAAACGTGGTGCAATCAGCGTGGCTATGAAAAAACAATAATTTTCGAATGTTCGCGTAAATTAAATAAAAGCTCCCTCCGTATGATAATAATTGCCGTTTCAAAAACACTTGAAAATCAATGAATAGGAATTGATAAAGGTACTTAAGTTTTCTGATGTGGACTAGCGCGTAGTTTTTAAAAACTAAGGGCTGATTTCACCAATAAAACTCGTTCAAGAGCTGTCAGTGTACAATATTCCATAACAATTTTGACACTGACAGCTCTTGAACGCGTTTTAGAAATACTGATCGCGTTCAATTTCATTGGTGAAATCCGACTTCGACCGACGATTCTGTAACTTATCTAGCTTGGAAACATGAGATTTTGCTCTACAATCATACATAAAACACCCATAGTCAATTCGAGTTCGAATTAGTGAAATGTATAAACTCGTATAGGCTTTGTGTGTATTCCCCATGAGCTACTTAGTAGAACTTTTAATAGATTTAGAATTTTTTAACATTTATTGTTTCAATTATATGTTTGCCCCAACGTAGACTTCTGTTTATTTGATGTATTCTGAGAAAAACCAAGGTTTGCTCATTTACCTTTAGGGTAGGAAGTATTCTACGCCTGCCCCTAACTATACACACAAAAGATAGATTTACTAAAGTGTTGAGACGGGGCTTGGGAGTTCAACCTGTTGCTGAAACAGTACCTACATAGCTCGGCGACATTCCTTTCATTTCTAACTTTACCAAGGTTTCCTTTTTGATTTATTTAATTTACTTAGCGCTTGCCTCGTTGGACTAGTGGTCGCAAGCACTACTGGTGAGCATGAGGTCCTGGGCTCGATTCCCAGGTTGGGCAAGGTGTTATTAGGTTTTCCATCTGGAATTTCTCAGTAGTAGCCCGGAGTTTGAATTTGTGCGGTGGATGGCTACAGGCTCGCCCCCTTGGGACTTAACTGGCGAAATGTGAGTGTACTTTAGATATACCTCTGCTGCTAACTCTTCGGGGAATAGGTATGTACAAGCGTGATGGTATGTTATGTTAGCTTTAGTCCTCTGTCTTTCGGCTTGTCTGCTTGAAATAGGTAGGCCCATTTAAAGAACGTAACTTATGTAGGTAAATGTAACAGCTTTAAAGAAAATATTATGTCGTTGTAGCAGCAACAAGCATCCTAAATGCTATAATTTAAGGTAGGTACAATTTTGTTACTAACATACTAACATTTTATGTTTTTTTTTGTAATATTATGCTTATGTAACTTAGAATATTCTCTGAAATAAATAGGTAAATAATAATAATAATAACCCCACCGCCATATCTCTACGTTGACGTTGTGGTGGGACTTGCAGGCTCCTGAACTCCAGAGCCAGACCAAGAGAGATACATAAACCCGCAGGCCAGCATGTGGCGAGCTGTTAGGCAGTAGCGACCCCACGGGCCCTATCTCCCGGGAGAAGTCTTGTTCCTCACCTCTGGCTTGCCTTTATTGAACAATGACGAGGAACAGAGCTCCCACCTTTATCTTGCCTCTATTGGCGGGCTTGAGTGGAGATTCGTAAGAGCAAACGTGCTCGGAGAAAGGAAGTATTCCAGTAAGATGCTGGTAAGAATCTTGACCATCTTTCGGGCCCTGGGATTGGTCTGATATCCGTGGAATAGCTCTCGAAGCAGCTCAGGACATGTTTGCCCCCTTGTCGCTATGTCACTATGTGCTAGCGAAAGTTTCCGGGGGCCTATTATTGAGTGGGACACGGATAAAATGGCAAGGGGGACTCCCTTGCCATTTTATCCGTGTATACATATAATATAACATCGGTCAGGCAGGGGCCATTGTCTTTCCATAGTTGAGATAACCAGTTCACTTCCAAACCCATAATTCAATATATTTGTGTCCACATCATGCAACAGTCCTACACCAACCGGCGGTTGTTTCCTTGGGTACACTTGCATAGTGCATAAAGGGGTGATCGTCGGTTGGTGCCTCATTTAATTCAAAACGGTTAACGGGCCTCTGCCAGTTGGCTTCGGCCCCTTGTACGCCTTACAAAGGCCTGAGACCCCAGCCAGGGTCCTGAGATAAGTCATTGTTTTTTTTTAATTACAATAATATTATGCTAAATACTGAACGGAAAATATATTTGGAAAAAAATACTTATTAGTTTAAGTCGAACAATTTGTGTAGGTATCTGTCATAGTATTATAATAATTATAATCGAAGAAATGTGATTTAGTGCAAATCCTGGGACTATTGCAAAGTACCGGATTTTTTAAACTACGGAAGATGTTCGTGGTTGTACCTACGAGCTGTTATCAAGTTCATTGCAAAAACCTCGTTTTGCTGAAGGCTACATTTTCAAATCAAATCATTTTTATTTCCATTAAAACATGGTATTACAGATGATACATTAACATTAGTGCTTACCTACATGTTTTGCTACATATACACACACACAGCATGCACACTTGTCGGGCTTGCGTTACATCACATAGTATTTGCATAACTTGAACTCAGATTTACTGATCTGAGAGTCAATTTAGCTTTCATCTTTTTCTGGTTGGTCAAAACAGTGCTCGAATGTAGAATTTCATGCTTCGGCTGTGCGTTGCGCGTTGCAGCGGTTTAGGCTGTGCGTTGTAGATTATTTGTATTTAATTAGTAAATGAATGAATGAATACTTATATGATTTTTATTAAGTAGTTTATTTGCGACATAGGCATGTCGCAAATAAACTACTTATTGAGCTTGAGAAAATAAAAACATCATAAACTTCTTCTGTGTTTAAAACTTTACATACCTAATATTTTACTTCAATTACGCCATTTTGTCTAATAATAATTACTATAATAGATCAAAATACCAAAAAAATTTGGCATGTTTTCATAAATTAAGTATTTAGTCACATAATTATTTCCCATCAAATATAACTTGAAGATATATTCGACAAAAACAAAGATAAGAAGTGAAATTCAATAAATTTGTAATCGCATAGGTATTATTCATTTAGGATTACAAAGTTACTTATCGACGGCGAAGTGCCAATAACACCTAACTGACAAAATAAAACATTTCATTTAGATTTCACTAAAACATGCGAATAACACCTTTAAATTCAATACGATAAAAAAGTGACTTTCTCGAAAAATTTCAGTTACGAGTTATTGGCACTTCGCCGTCGTTATGCAGTTCGTATATCTAGTAAACGGGACTGAAATTGCGGTATATTAAAATTTTTACTTGTTTACTTACGTTTGCTGTTCTTGCAATGTTTCGTCACTTACCTATAGGTACTTAGGTAGTGTAGGTAAGTGACGAAAAATTGCAAGATAGGTAGATAGGTACTGAATAAATTAACATAGGTACCTACTTGGTTTTACATTAGTTTTAAATCTCACATCTTTTTGCGGTAGAAAAACTGCGACTTGCATTTATTTACGTTATGTTTTTGATGGGATTTATATTGTGTTATCACCATTCTCTTTTTGTGTTACCACAAATAGAGAAAGCAGTACTTTCTATTCCGTGGTGTTAACGGTTTATTACACCATTACCATAAGGGGTCGCATAATTGTGGAAGCCGTCAAGATAATCGCGTATGTTGAAAAAGTATGTATTCGCGTCGACGAATCGGTGGCGGCGTTCAGTGAGTGGGGCGAGTTTGTCCCCGCGCACCTCCCACCCTTCATCGTAGACTTGCGCCCGCGCTAGCTAGCATCGCCGTAGCACAGCGCGCCACAGCGTAGCTTGAATGTGCTACGATGGCAAAATGGCCCCTTTTTACCTGCATATTTTTAATAATATGAGATTCAATGGTCAGATAGTGTAATTTTAAAAGTTATTTTTAAATTATTTTCAGAAAGGAAAAATAAAACAGACAATCTTTAAAAAAAATATTATAATAGATAAATATTTCATTATCGATCAACTGTTTCGGAGCTATAGCGACATAGGTATATCGCCATGAACTGCGCTTACAAAGCGAAGACATTTGCGCGTCTTCTGTTTTCTTTGATAATAAATTGCACGAAGCCTGTCTGGCTTTTATTTTATACTTAAAAACTAAGAGTGCAATCCATTACTGCACACGGGCACACTCGCCCGTGTCCTCAGCATCATTTTGTATAAAAGTGTCGACGAAACCATCAGCGACCCACGACCTACGGATGCGTGGCTAGGTAAATAATTTTAATTAACAGTGTTGCCCGGGTCAATATATTCTGCCAGTCTATTCTGTAATAATCTCACGGTGAAAACTTAGGTGGAGTGAGCTTGAAGTGAGCTGCCATTCCGCTTACTGCAAGGGACTGACAGCTCACTCCGAGCTCACTTCACCTGAGTTCTCACGGTGAGATGGTTACAGAATAGCACTGCTGTTCTCGTTTCTATTGTGTAACTGCATGCGAGTCCATATACTCGGGAGGTGACTTGTCGCATCCAGTCTGTGGGCGTATTGACACGCGCGTATTGCGCATGAAACAACAAAACAACACAAAGAAAGCTGTAGTTTCCGACCTTGACTAACTCAAGTCCGGAAACTACAGCTTTCTTTGTGTCGTTTTTCTCTTTCTTACTTTTATATTTTTCTTATTTAGGCTCTTCGAGTGATGAACCAATGGTAATAGTTACCGAGGCTGAAAATGAGCAGCAGGAAATACTAGAAACACCCGTTGGTCAGAAAGACACTGGCGCAGAGGGACAGGACCCTGGCGCTGTAGAGATGAACTCTAGTTCGGAAGATAGAACTAGCACAGACAGGGTAGATGCAAGCGGTGAGGGGGAGAATAATAGCGAGGAACAGAACACAATATTCACTACATGTGGTATGCAAAAGGCTACCAATAAACAAGAGGATAAAGGACAGCATGATCAGAGCGACGACAGCACTGCATGCGTAATTTCTGATGCGTCGTTTTTTTACCATCCAGAACTTATAAGTACAATAAGTGACGAACTGGCAAACACGCGCAGAACACCGTCTCCAGCAAATGTACTAATGGATCCGGCCTTAATGGAAATAATTGAGCACGAATTGTGCCAGAATATCGACGCCCACTACGCTGGGCCATCTGTAGACGAACCATCAGAAAACCAACCGCCCCCGCGCGCACCTCACGACATTATCGTGCGGGCCGACGCCTCGTTGGACGCGGCATGCGATGATCCAGATTTTATAGCGTATACCCGCGCTCTTCAAGGTCAGTACAACATTTTTATTAGGTAGTATCTTATGAGATTTTAGTCAGGGTTAAAGAACAGTATCTATATAATTGTTAACTAAAAGCTTAGGTCTGCTCTCTATGTCCTCGCGCACATCTGGGAGTGGCGCGAGGAGTCGAAACGCCGGGGCGTAACTCCGTTCCCGCGAGAAATCGCGGCACAGCGGACAGAGCTCCGGCGGGATCTCATGGCGTCATGGAGAGTGCGATTGTCGCAACCCAGTGCTGGGCACGCCACTATTGCGGCGATAAGTCCCCTCTTTGAGGAGTGGCTAGAGAGGCGCCACGGCGTCCTCACCTTCCGCCTAACGCAGGTCCTCACCGGACACGGTTGTTTCGGGAGGTTCCTGTTCCGTATCAGGCGGGAGGAAACGCCCGGGTGTCATCACTGCGTGGATCGCCCGGAGGACACGGTTGAGCATACGGTGGAGGTCTGTCCGGCTTGGGCAGAGCATCGCCGTGTCCTCGTGGAGGCGATCGGCGGCGGGGATCTCTCGCGTCCGGCCCTAGTCCAGGCCATGGTACGGAGCGAGAGGGCATGGGAGGCCGTCACCTCCTTCTGCGAAGCAGTAATGCTCGCGAAGGAGGAGGCAGAACGCGTGAGGGAGAGGCAAATTTCGCGCCCTCACGCCCCTAGCCGCCGCAGGAGACGCCCTGGGCGTCGGGAATCGCAGGCCGATTCCCGGCCACCGTAGCCGCGGGCTTGCGGACGGTGAGCAATGGGTAGCTCGCCGTCCGATAAGGACCAGGCCCGGGTCGACGGCGCGTTGTGTTCCACGCGCGCCTCAAAGAGATGTCAGCACAACGGAAGGGGTCCGATAGGACCGATGCCTGCCGGGGCTGCGGGAAAGTCCGAAAGGGATACCGTGGCCCCTGGCAACGTAAAGGCAACGGAAGGAACACGGGTGGGTTTTAGTCAGTAAGAGTCTGACACGCCCTCCCGCTCCACCCAGAGCGGGAGAAGTTATTTGATAATTTCCCACCCAAAAAAAAAAAAAAAAAAGGTCTGCTCTCTATTATTTTTACATGTAAAAGTAGGCTATTTTAACCTATTGTAGGTTCACCCTACTATAAGATAAAGAGCGACATTCTAAAAAAAATGGGTGGGACGCGGGAGCTTGTGTGTCTATGCGCTAGCGCATCAATGCTTGTCATTGGTTAGATTCCAGATACTGGCTGTCTTTATTTCTCTTTCATGATCTTTGCCGGTTTTAATCCAGTATGCTTCCTTTATTTGTGATCCGGTCTGACTATACCTGTTTTAAGTGTAGATAGATACTTGCACGTTTGTATGCAATCAAGTTAGAAATCACTGAGATGATTAATGTACTAAGTACGCAACATTTTGATATCTATGACACTAAGTCCATCTGTTCCTGGGGCACAAAGTACATATCAACATTTATGGGGCTCCCAGGACGGGGGCGCCAAATATAACTATTATATAACTTACTTATAAAACCTATAATATAACTTAAAAGTTCAATCGATATACTTACTCAAATCAAATAATAAATATTTTTCGTATGTCGTTCCACTCGTGAACAAGCTCTGTCAATTTCTGTTGATTCGATTAATAACATAAAAATCGAGGAACAAGTTGAAAAGTTATATAGCAATAAGGGTTGTTGTATGGGTTTCGTAGTTCACGTTGGAGACGTTACCTACCTTGTTACGAACTTAGTTGAGCTTTGGTTAGCATTATTTTGCTTTTAATAATGCAATGCTATGTTTGTTCAGCGCGGCAACCCGGCCGGCATCACCTCGGGGACGTCTCAATAGCCAGCGAACTGTCGCGCCAAACCACGTGCCGCGGCTTTCGACATGCAAGCAGTGAGAATATTCATTATTGGCTTTTAATTTATCCTCTAAATCAGTGATTCCCAAAGTGGTCTATATCGACCCCCAGGGGTCGACGACGACCTGCAAGGGGTCCATGACAGCAAGAAAATGGGGCTCCATGAGATGTAAATGGGGGTCTATGATAGTTGATCTCGTCGTGACTTTAATTTTGGCTTTCCATGAATGGAAT
Source organism: Xanthia icteritia (assembly GCA_949128155.2). Classification (NCBI taxonomy): domain Eukaryota; kingdom Metazoa; phylum Arthropoda; class Insecta; order Lepidoptera; family Noctuidae; genus Xanthia; species Xanthia icteritia. The sequence continues at coordinate 20,014,156 of OX421931.1, forward strand.
AATCCATATATATTCACAGTTAATATATTATTATTATATTTATCCATATTATTATTTACTTCCATAATACTTTCATAAAAATATATAAATAAACACATATCTATCGAATATAAATTACGTTTTTATTTTCTCTGCGTGTAAGTTTTTGTTTGGTAAAAAATATTTTTCCGCGGTAAATTGTAGCCTCTGTCAACTTTTAAGTTGGCTAGACCTCCAACTTTATCCGTAGGACAAAAGATCACGGACATTCGTTGCTTAGTTTTTATATGAAAACGTATCATACAGACCTACCTTACTACTGCGGTTTTGTATAGAAACTGTTTTCTCAATTATAATATTAGTACCTAGCGAAGTAGGGATATTATAGTGCACAGAAAAAAATAAAATCGTAGGTGAAGTATAAATTTTCTTGATTCAAGAAAAATCTTATAAAGCCTGAAATTATCTTGAACGAAGTAGAACACTCGTATTTCGTAAATTTTCTTGGCTCAAGAAATTTTTTACTTCGACGAAGATAATTTTGGGCTTCCTAACTTTTTTCTTGAATATTTTTTTTGTTTTTCACACTTCACTTTATTACTGTAGTGTTTTTTCAAATTTTTAATCCTAGTTAGAAATTTTAATCTTTCAAGGTGAGTAGCACTATACCAGCTGTCAAAAACACATTTGAAGTTGATGAATTTGCAAAAAGTAAATATTAGGTAAGCAGGGTTATTGAGTCTACCCAAAACCGAAAAACATGCCTAGTGGTCGACAACATAAAAAAGTTTCGGGACTTCTGCTCTAAATCATTGAGATATTCATAGTCTAAACACCACAATTTTTACCTACTAAATATCGAACACATACAAACAGTACTAATACTATTTTTAAACAAAAACTTTATCCCACAGGACGCGATAATCATTTCTCAGCGAGACACATTCGAGTAAGTAATTTTAAATATTAACTACTGGTCATTTTATTCGTTATTTTTGTATTTGCATCCAGATTTAATACTATTTTCCAAGAGCTTACTCTTAAACTATTTTGTTCAGAATCCACTTTGTCAATTTCAACATGTCGTGTTTTGTCTTATTTTAAGGTATTTTATTTGTATTTAGTATAGTAGTATTTTAATGAATGTAAGTTAGATGGGACCAAAATATCGTAAGAAATATACGAGATATTTGAGATTCATTTTAAATACCACCAAAATGATAAAGCGGTCCACCGAAATTATATATCTTACCACCGAAATTAGATTTACGCCATCGAAATGAAAATATCATTTACGTACCTCCCTCACAAATCAAAAGGGACCACATTGTGAATAGGATATTGTGCGAATAGGACCACTTGCGAATGGGACCGTCTACGAATTATACCAGTTGCGAAAAAGGGACTGCTTGAGAATGTGACCATCTGCTACTCATCATCATCATCATCTGGGCTGCTAGACGTACACTGCTGAACAAAGGCTTCATGGGTTCCCAGAGTAACCGGTTGCATCCAGCTAATTCCTGCGACCTTTCTTAGGTCGTCTGTCCACCTTGTGGGCGTCCACCCACGTCCTACGCTGCGCTTGTCGGTACGTGGTCTCCATTCGAGAACTCTTCTGCCATATCGGTCATCAGTTCTACGCGCTATTTGCCCTGCCCACTGCCACTTAAACTTGCTAATACGTTGGTCTCTGTCGGCAACCTTCGGTAAACAAGTAAAAATCGTCACCGAAACGATATTTTTTTAGAAACACTCGGTAAACAAGTTAAAAGCGGCACCGAAACGATATTGTTTTTGTCTTCATTCACCGAAATGAATTACTTACGTTTTTAACGGGAAGACGCAGCGAGGTAGCGACCGCTGCTCCATGCCGAGCGCTTAGCGTTGACCGACTACAGCAAGGTGAGCGCGGGGGTGCAGGCCCTACATGCCGTATGCAAAGTATATCTGTGTCTCTTTTGCTCACCGGGATGAGTGTATTTCGCGGGACAAAATGTTTTCACTTATCAGTAACTTCACTGGGTAGGTGTCAATACTATAACTACTGCCCTATTAAATAAAAGTAAACGTAAAATTAAATTACTAATAGTTTTTCTTGTATGAAACAAATTACCATCAGAATAGTATTTGGGACACCCACCGCTATGGCAATTTTTTTTTTAAATATAATTGGCTAAAATCTAAGCTAACAAATATTTTGGCCTCAAGTGGGCAGCAACATTTTCTATTTAGAAATAGTTATTTATGCTACCAGTGCAGAAAGTGGGTAAAAACCTTACAGTATTCGCTTATGATGTGTAACATCTGACATATTGGCTGACGTACCTATATTGATATAAACAACATTCATGACTTTGACTTTTTGACTTTGACTGATTTTAACTTTGACTTTGATTTTGACTGAATTTGACTTCTGACTTCGACATTTTGGCTTTGACTAACTTTGACTTTGACCATCGTCATCGCCATTGCCATCGTCATCAACATCATCAAGTTGTAAAACTTTTCTCAAATAATAAAATCTCTTTGCTGGCTGACAACGGTGTAAAAATTAAAAAACAAACAGAAAAGTAAAAAGCACTAGTGAAAAAAAGTGACACTTTCCGCACAAATTGGCTGCTTGGAAAACGCTATATTCGAGCAAATGCATTCAAAAAAAATATTTCGACTGTATTTTAACTTTCTGCAGTGGCATTTACATCTACGCCACGAATTTTCTGTTTGGGAAATTCACCCCACTACTGAATCGATTTAGGTTTTTATATTGATTTAGTCCGCAATAAATGATGGCGCTACTTTTTTGAAACCAAAGCTTTACACATTTTGGACAAAAATCGATTACATTGAATCTTACCCCGTTGAACAAGTCACCCGGTAGAGTGTAGATATTATGAGAAACCGTAACAAAGTAGAAAACTGGACAAGAACCGATGAAAATGAATCATTCCTCGTTGAACAAGTCACCGGGTAGAATGTCGACATTATGATAAACCCTAAAAAAGTAGAACTAGAAAGCTGGACAAGAATCGATCTTCTTCTTTGAGCAGTGATAGCCTAGTGGTGTGACCGTCGGACTGCCAAGTCATAGGTCTCGTGTTCGAAACCAAGACACGCACCTCTGACTTTTCGGATTCGTGTGCGTATTGTATAATAATCACTTTTTTTTTAAACGGTGAAGGATAATATCGTGATAATAAATATTTATCGACGGCATGTGAAGCTAAGTCAGAGGCCCATGGGCGGCTTTAAAACTCTGTCACCAGGTTAGCCGCTAACCACACGAAAAAAAGAAAACTAGAAAGCTGGACAAAAATCGATTACAATTAATCTTACCTCGTTGAACAAGTCACCCGGTAGAGTGTAAATATTATGATAAACTGAAACAAAGTGGAAAGGACTTATTGAATGTTTTCTGTATTTGTAGGTATGTTAACACTCGTGCGCTTTTATCATCAACTTGCTTCTTTATGCGAGACATGCATGTATAGTTACATACGTATGACGCCATGAAAAGCCTCAAAACTGATTGTACTAAGTTCGTCGATTCGGTTATTAAAAGCGAATGTTTCAAATGGCCTCATGCGCTTGACTCAAGATGAAGTCAAAGTTGAAGATGAAAGAGCACGACTGTTGTAAACCTTATTAGGTATAAGTAGCTGTAGGTTAGTATAAATGAATGTTTATGAAATTTATCATGAAATACTTATTAATTCATCAGCACAATCGTGACAATACTGGAACGACGGCACTGCGGAGGAGCCGCTGTGCACGGGTCCAAAGGAGAGGCACCAGTGTCGAAACTGAGCCTACACCCACCAACCCTAATCATACCTACTCTACCCTGGTCATCCCTCCCCTAGCTGTGCCTTCCCTTTACCCTATTCATCAAAATCCTGGACCGCCTCAACTTTTACATTACCAGCCCAGTCGTCAAATGCTTAACCCCAATTATACGCACAGCACCCCACCTAAAATAACACCTAGAAGCCCTTGTCAACTGTTCTACCCCCGCACCTCATCCCAACTCACCCCCCGAAGCCCACCTATAGTGGTTATCCCTAGTAGCACACCACCTCAACTGATCCCCATAACTGCACCTTGTACACAAAGCTCCACCTCGGCGGCTCCTTCAGATTTGTTTGACTTACCCTTCCTCAATGATATGCCATTGGACCTCACAGTGCCTCAAAGGCAGCTTCCTACTTTAATTCCAATATCGCCGGCTTTGCCTGTCAGTGTCCGAGAGGCCGAACCTCTCCCTTCTATCCGCTCCACGTCCCGCACCCACACCGTCACTTCGACCTCATCCACCGTTGTTTACATCCAGCCCAACTTTTTATCTCATTTCAATACTGAGGAATCCAACCAGACCGTTCCAAGCATAGAAATGTACACGAGTTGCTTAGAACACTTATTGAATCAGCCGTCACGTCATCGGCCACGTACGCCCACTGAATCACTACTGGAGCACCAGCAATGTCAGCTGTGGCCCGTGGATACTTTCATAGCCACGGATCTCACTGACGAAGTAGATACCTCTGAATGCGATTTGTGGTTTAGCATACAGTCGACTGATTCAACAGCAGTCGGCGGGTCATTGCCCTCAACTCCCGTCACCCGTCCGCCACCCACAAACGTTATCGTACCTCCTTCTCCTTTAACACCAACTACAACCACAACTACAACTACGACAACAACAACAACTATGCCTCCACGCACCGCTTCATCACCAGAGGTATGAACTGTTCTTATTAAGAAGTTAAAACAACAAAGTTCAGTAAGTCATTATCACTAGCAATATTTTGGTAGTATACCTAATATACAATTCTTCTCGTGAATCCAGACAGGAGCGAGTCCTCAAATTCCTACCTACGCTTATGTTCGCTAACCAGAACCTAGTGTGAAATAATTAAGCCCTGCGTATTCAACTTCAGAGTTGAAGACAAAGGGCTTAATAAGGCTAATTATTTTGTCCCTAGGAGTCACAATTTAAAGGACGGAACACATGAGAAGTAATTAGACGGCAGCCGAATGAAATGCCACAACTCGTAACACTAATCTACGGGTCGAATGTTACCATCGAGTTTGCGCCGCGATCAGAAGTAGTGGCTACGCGAAAGGGCGCTAAACCACGCAACACACTTCTGAGTGTGTTGCGTGGTTTAGCGCCCTTTCGCGTGATTCAATATCAGCTGTGGGCGCGTCTCTTCCTCTAACACAATCGTTCTCATGCCTCCACGCGCCGCTCCGTCAACCAAGGTGAGAAATTAAGCAATATAGTGTTTGTTACCAAACCCAAGCATATGCATATTGATTAATTTGTCCATCCAATCTGGAAATTGTACTTGATACTTGACTATATGGACTCATATTGAACCCCCTCTCCTAGAAGACCTCGACCTGGAATATTGATTTGGCATCCACGGATCACCCTGAGGAAATGGAAACATTTGAGAACCTCCTTATGCATGGTTTATGCCACTTCATTTCATCAACTGCTTCAACAGCAGCTGTCAGCGCTTTAGGCCTTCGCTCTTCCTTCTCACTCACATCACTTCTCCGTCACCATCTTCACCACTGCTCCATCACCTAGGTAAGTAACAAAACAATACAGCTCAGGAACACAAAACAATTTTAACAAGTCAATTAGTGAAACGAAAAGGATTCAATCCACATTGAGCTAGATTTGAGATATTTAATTTTAAAGTTTACACCGTCACCATCTTCAATAATGCAGTGCTGTAAATATGATAGTTTTATTAGAATTTAAGGGAAAAAGTTTTTTTATTTTATTTAAAATGTGTCGTTAGGTTTAGTTTCACATTTAAAATAATATAAAAAAAACTGTTTATTAGAGGATTATGAACAAAGACTTCTTGTAGTTCTATAGGAAGTTTTGAATGTTTAAATAAGTAAATGAATCCCCAGAGATGTTTTATAAGAACTGCCTCCCATCAGAAACATTGACAGAAAATGAACCATAAACACAGACCAAAAGCGTTAACATCCGCCCAAGAACAAGGAGAAACTGTTCAACCCGTATTATTCTTCTTCATAATTATTTGCTTGTGGCTAAGTAATAACAGCCGCACAGGTCGATCGATCAGGTTAAGATATGCTTGTCGCGGTTGGTCCGTAGATGGGTGACCATCTTTGCATACTAAGACCCCTGCGTGCCCACGGAAAGCACGTTAAGCTGTTGGTCCCAGCTGTCATTAGTAGATCTTTGACAGTCGCTACGGGTCGTCAGAAGCCCAAAAGTCTGTCAACCAATCTTACCTAGGCGTATCGGATTACCCAGTTACTGGGTTGTGGAGGTCAGATAGGCGGTCGCTCCATGTAAAATACTGGTATTCAGTTGCATCCGGTTAGACTGGAAGCCGGCCCCAATATAATTGGGAAAAGGCTAGGCAGATTGATACACATAAACCGTCCGGAATAAATTCTCTAAATGATTGTGAAAACTGCATACAAACCGTAGCGTAGTAAGAAGAACAACGCGGTCACACAGACACTGCCCGAAAAGCGACTTTATTTTATAAAATGTATAAGATACTGGTTTTGATGAACACAATACCTAGAAATTAAGAATGTGACCCCAGAAGAATTCTCGACACAAATTCAAAAAAACATCAACGGTTTACAATTCCGACCGAGTTATGACCTCCTGGCAAGGGAAATACTCTAAACAATCACCTCCGACAAATATACAGGCTGTCTCAAACGTAGTGCTTCAAAGGTAAATGGGGTAAAGTGGAGGTGGCCACCTATCATTAGAAAATCTAAAAGTTGGGATATTCTCCACAGTTCAGAAAACTTCGCAAATTTAATAATTTTCAAGAAATTTTACACTTTCACTTAGATTTTACGACCCTGTGAACAAAATTTTCGACGTAGCGAGTTCAAGTCTGGCTGGAAGATGTCTTGATAGTGTAAGTACAAGATTATGTTCTTATTTACGTTCAGTCTGGCTCTGCATGCTTCAGATTTTAACTTTACTTATCTTTTCTAACTTTTTATAAAACTTTAGCGAAAAATAAGCCCAGATTAAAAAAAAATACTTCCGAGTTTCAATTACTCCCAACTTTTAATTTTTTTTAATTATAGGTTGGCCACCTCCACTTTATCACATTTGCCTTTGGACCACTACATTTGAGACTCCTATAGTATATAAATATTCGTTAAATAGATTTAAACATGCAACTCCGCTGAATATATTAGTATGTAGTTATAGCACTTTCAGCGTTAATTAACTTTTTATTTTAGATTATCTAGCTATTGTTACTTTAATTTGTATCATTTAAGATTTAAGACGCTTACTAAGCAGTGTTTTTTTTTTTCATTAATACCTACTTTTATGATTATAGTCGTTTATTTATTTAGAGGGGGACATTTACAATAAACACTTTAACAATTGAAATAGACCACAGTTGCTTATTTGCCTGAACTAGGTTGAACCTGGGTTCCAAGCTAGAAAGAGCATAAATATTTTTTGTAATAAATTAACAATTAAATAAATCAAAAGCAAAAGCTAAATTAAAACTTCAGCAAATAATAGTATATTAGGTCTTTACCTATGAAATTGCCGTTCTGCAGTACTGGCCATTTCAAATCAAAATAATTTTTGTTTGGCAAAAATTTGAATTCTAATTTCAAATTAATTTTATTTTAAAAACATGGATTTTTTTTTCCAAAAGTAGTCTATTGTTTATTGATTAGTGTTACATTTTCATCGTATTTCAATATTTTTCGTCATCATGGATACGATAAAAATTCGAGTAATTATGGAATATGAGTACCTTCGTGGCAGCAACGCGGCACAAGCGGCACGCAACATCAACGACGTTTACGGAGCTAACACTACAAACCAACGCATCACCTGTTATTGGTTTGCTCGCTTCCGATCTGGAAATTTCGACCTGAAAAATGAACCTCGCGGTCGTCCGAAGACTTTGGTCGACAATGACGAATTAAAGGCGATTGTGGAAGCTGATGATACACAATCTACGGCTGAATTAGCAGCAGCTTTCGACGTTAGCGTCAAAACAATATTGGTCCATTTGAGTCAAATTGGCAAGGTAAAAAAGCTTGACAAATAGGTGCCCCACGAACTCAATGATCGCCAGCGCGAAGTACGCGTCGAGACGTGCCTTGCACTGCTCAACAGACACACAAATGAAGGAATTTTGAACCGCATTGTTACCTGCGATGAAAAATGGATTCTGTTTGATAACCGCAAGTGCTCAGCAAGTTGGTTGGATCCTGGTTCAGCGCCTAAACAATGCCCTAAACGAAAACTTACCCCTAGAAAAGTGATGGTCACTGTTTGGTGGTCTAGCGCCGGTGTGATTCATCACAGCTTCTTACCAAACGGGGTGAGCATTACTGCAGATGTGTACTGTGAAGAACTGAACACAATGATGGAGAAGAAGCACATCTCCAACCAGCATTGGTCAATCGCTCGTCTCCGCTGCTCCTGCACGACAACGCGCGACCTCATACTGCACAGCAGACGGTCTCCAAGTTGCAAGAACTGGGGTTGGAAGCTCTCCGTCATCCGCCCTACTCACCAGACCTTGCGCCTACAGACTACTACTTTTTCCAGAATTTGGATAACTTCTTGGCGGGAAAAAAATTCAATACCCGAGAGGCAGTACAAAATGCCTTTGAAGAATTTGTTGCCTCCCGTCCAGCTGATTTCTTTAAGAAGGGCATCAATAAACTGCCACTGCGTTGGCAAAGATGCATTGATTGCATGGGTGATTACTTCGATTAATACAAATAAAAAATACATGAAAAAAATTCGTTTAAATTTTTTCATACAAAACGGCAATTTCATAGGTAAACACCTATTATTATGCAACTACTGAATAAAGGACGGATTTAAAGCGAGGGCCATAGATGAATCACGAGCAAGTGAAGGATTCTAACGACTGAATCACGACCGTGGGGAGTGATTCATGATGAATGAATCACGAGTGTAGCGAGTGATTCAAGTGTTAGAAACCTGAGTGACGCGAGTGATTCATGGCCCTCGATATAAATCCGTTTTATTCAAAAGTTGCATACTATAATGTATACCATTTCTACGAGAAAAAGAACGATTTAAGCGAAAATAGACATTTAATAAAGAAAAAATGAAGGTTAAATTAATTAAAATGCACATTAAAATTGGAACAATTGTGTTCGTACAACTTACTAGTATTCAAAATAGCAAAGAACACAAAAATGTTTTTATTCTAATGCTAAACTCCTTGTCGAAAATGTCAACCAATCACTCGAGGAGTTATTTGCACAAGGACTTTGTATGTCGAGTATTCTTTGCACGAGGAGTTTGTATCGAGTATTTTTTCGCAAGGAGGTTGTGAGCATTGAGATGGAGGTCGAATATATTGGTGTGTTCTAAATTCAAACACCAAAATAGTGATTAAATGTGCTTTTTATTCACTGTTTTCAGTGAATAAAATAAGCTTTTTAGAGGGGGAATGGTATGAAAGTAAAATAGCATGTTAGCAATAGATATATTACTAGTTTTAAATAATACATCTCGGTACGATGTTAGTGGTTCTATTTGCAGACAACAAGTAGATCAGCGGTCTGTGCATAATTTATGGTTAGTAAATATTCAAGTAATTTTTTTTTACAGCTAAAGTAATTTAATTTGTAGATACTAAGTTTTTACAGAAATGGGCCTAAAATGTAAAAAAAATCTTCGTAACAACTGTTACTGTGTAGACAATATTTTTATGCCTTACAAGGCAGCATAATATATATTGTACGATAATATAAAATAAAAATTAAATAAGAAAATAAAATATTGATACGATAGTTTATTTCATAATTAACATTTTTTACTACTTATTTCATAATCATAACACGACGTCCCATAACTTAGAATAGCTAACTTAGAATTTGTACTGTGTTTGATGTAATATTAATCCCACCAAACCATTGTTAATAAAACATTTGTCACGTACTTTTGTCTTTTTATTAAAAGCTTTTATACAACTTGCAATGTTTGTTAGTTTGTATAGGGCAAAACTTGCAACCTGGATTAAAACCAATTCCTCTTATTCTACGGAGTTGACATTTTACATGTTCGTTCGGTTTCAAAGACGATGCATTTTTATGATAAGCGTGACCTGATTGGCCATCCAGAATTGACTCCAGACGAGGAAACTCCTCAATGGTCAACAGTACAGACACGAAATTTTATATACGCTTTACTTATGATAGTCCGTTCTAAAGCCCACCATGATCTGATTGCTACACCCAGGATTGGCATCGGACGAGGGAACTCCTCAACAGTACAAACACGACATTTTAAATGCGCTTTAATTATGATAGTACTTCTAAATTCCACCATGATTGGGCTGCTGCGCCCAAAATTGGCTTCAGACTAAGGAACTCCTCAACCGTCAACAGTACAAACACGAAATTTTATATACGCTTTAATTATGATAGCCCGTTCTAAATGCCACCATATTCTAGCTGCTGCACCCAAGATTAGCTTCAGACGAGGGAACTCCTAAGCGGTCAACAGTACAGACACAACATTTTATATAGGTACGCTTTAATTATGATAGTCCATTCTAAATTTAATTAACACCATGTTAAATAAAAAACACTAGCATTCATCCATTGTCCATACCATACTACCTATAGTCACATCCAAAATAATTACCTATGTTCGTCACCGCCCATAGCACGATAGTATCTGCTCTACCGACTCAGCTCATAATGTGTCGTAATATCAATAATGCAGCATGACATTTAGCTATCTTCTTTACATGTCATACCGAATCAAACATGTGACACTGACACAACTGCATAAAATGGCCTGGGGCCTTATTATGAAGTATTAATGTCATCATTATTCCACTGCGAAACAAGGATGGTGCTAGCGGCCTTGTATAGCTCAGTCTCTCACTCACACTGGAATAATGGTGGCATTAATACGTCATAATACGGCCGCAGGCCATTTAGATTGATGTAAACTCGACACTGGTCGAAGGTGTACAATATGCGATTTTGATATTTGTTATCAAGTAAGTAAACAGACGAGGGTTTAAAACACTTGATTGTACATAGTGTAAACACACTAACTAACTAATTAACTCACACCAACTAAACACATCGATCCCATCACCACATTTACTTCCGACATAGAACCTATATAGCGCAAAGAACAAAGCGAACTGTAGTTGTCGACATAGCTTGCACAGATATCTAGCTGAACTGGCAGTTAGGCCGTCTGTCGAAGCACCGATAGCCAGCACATGGCCAGAAGACGAGTCCACGAGTGGTGATGGCGAGTCAACAGCTAAATGAACCGACGTTCTTAAAAGGTAACTGAGAAAAACTTGATGCAGCCGGTAGAGGACCAGGTTTTGTGGCGCAACTTATGAGAGGCCTATGTGTAGTAGTGGACTGCGATTGGCAGCGTTGGCTGAGCTTGCTTCCAATGAAACTAAGATATCACTGTAACACAGTGCTTTAAGTTATTTACCTACATTTTATTATAACAAAAAATAACTTCATCTGAAAAACACAGGATGATAGAACAGAATATAACAGTTGCAAGGCAACAACTAAGGAAGACTACTCTACTACTAAAAAGTATCTCTATATAGTCTGTGGACTACTCCTAAAAACATAGTACATTATAAACTTTATGGTACAACACCCCCACTTAATCCACTATGCTGTGTGTTAACACATGTTTCTATTTACCAACTCCCTTTGTCATAATCAGCAGGCATAAGGACAGTCTCACAACATTGAACACGAATTACCCTTTGCTCTGTTAACTCTCTAAAAAATTATATCTTATATATATATATGTTTGGAACGTTCCAATGGCAGGAGTATAAACAACCTTACTGGCACTTTGACTATCACAAAAAATTGTAACAGCAGTGTTAGTTAGCCAGTCAGTTCAGAATATAAGCCATTTACTGATATCACTTCCTTAGCGACCTCACAGATTGCGATGTACTCACCTTCAGCAGTACTTAACGCAACAAATTCGAAGGAGTACCCTTCGAATTTGTCGAATATCCAGCCATTATCATTTGAAACGTCTTCGGATCAAACTTCTTGCGACTATGATCCTTTACCAGAACCGGAGCTCTAAATCCGAATATTTTCAGATACAATAGATCGACTCTCTGTCCTATAAAAACCTCCTCTCGAACTTTATCTTTGAGGGCCATTGTTGGAGATCGGTTTCTTCAGGTACACGGCACAACCAACAGCTTCTTCCCAGAATCTCTTGTCCAACCTGCCTTACATCTAGCCCATACATCTAGCCTTTTCAGTTATTGTGCGTATTGTTCGTTCCGTCACTCCATTCTGTTGAGGAGTGTAAGGTACCTACTGATCTCTAGTGTTGGATCCCATTTTTCTTCAGGAAACCTTGAAATTCTCCATTGGTATACTCAGTGCCATAATCGCTACGAAATTTCTTTATCTTCTTTCCCGTCTGATTTTCAACTAGTGCCCTGAATTCCATGAATTTAGCGAAAACTTCGGTCTTGGATTTTAACAAACAGCCAAATGTTTTTCGGCTGAAGTCACCAACAAAAATCAGGTACTATCTATTACCGCCCCAGGATTCCACTTCCATAGGGCCCGCTAAATCAGAATTCACGAGTTCAAGAAAGTCTTTTGCTTTTACCTTTTGGAAACATTTTGATGCACTCCTTCCCTTTACATGGTTCCGTGCCCATCTCTCTAAAAGTTAGACCATCTGCCAAACTTTTCAGCTTCACCATCCGAGCTCCACTCAGGTGACCTAGTCTTCTGTGCCACAAATCAAAACAGGCTCGAGGAATCTTCTGGACGACACGTCAGAACCATCGCTACTTCTTTATCTAAAACATATAACCCCTGTTTCTTTGGTGCTGTCAATTCTGACTTTCCAATTACTTTTACTTTGTAATCCTTTTGGTAAACCTTACAAGAAGTCTCATCGAAAACAACAGTGCAACCCTTTTACTTACCGACAACAAGTTTATCGTCAAACCTGGAAGCATAAGTAGGTACATCCTAAAACCTCACATAGCGCCCCATGACATGCACATTCCCTTGTTCACTAGACACAATTTTATATACAGTCGTCACTAGCTTAGAACGAATGTAGGTACTGCCTATCTTCAAGAATGTGCACGTCAGACGTCATGTGTAATGTAGCTCCAGATCCTACGTCCCAATGGCCCTCACCAACTATCATACATAGAGCGGCCATTAGACTCGAGGTCTCCTTACTGTATTTCTTCTTATTTAAATGTGTATTTTTTGTCTTCAGACTTGTCTCCTGTCTTACGACGTTGGCACTGCCATTTATAATGCCCTTTCTTTTTACATAAATAGCATATAACACCCTTCTTGGACTTTGACATCAGTGCCGTTGCCGTATCATCTTGACTTGTGTTCGTTGTGCTGCTTTTCCTCAAGCTTTCTTTGAGCAACGCTGCCTGCAAAGACTCGGTCGTAATCTTCATACCTGAATGCTCCAATGTCATCACTAGAAGAGGATTGTCAACATAATCCCAACAAATTCATCATCTAGACCTGCCTTTATGCTAAGTAATAACTGGCTGTTTGACTGGATGTCATGAAGATATCCTCCATTGATGAAAGCATTCTCGTTTCGACAAAATAAATATGTGCTCTGAATTCTGAGTAAATCTAAAATGTAGCTTAATAACTGTAATAAGGGTAATAACTCTATTACGAATAAAACATTTTGGAATATTCAAGTAGGTTAACAGGCAATGTTTGGACTCATTTTTTCTCAATCTCCACACATTGACAAATTATCACATAAAAAATCAAGAAAAAAATAGCAAGAAAATATCAAATAATAGCGTAATAAGGTCACGAGTCCATCATTAAAAATTAAAACGAGTGTGTCGACCCTAGCCGCGGGAATGTTTATTTTAATATTCCTTATTTGTTCGAAAATTATGCCAAACTTTGCCTAAACCACTTTTGCTCAATAAATATCAGTTTAGTTTCATTACACTGGCCTACACTCATTTTGGTGCCTAAGATTTTATACCTGATTTTGAGTATATTTTGTGAGCTGATACGAGAAAACTAATCACATTTTTCATATCAGCTCTTGTTTATAAGAAAGAAGAAAAAAACAACTTTTAAAAAACATTTTAATTTATTTGGAAATTATACATCAAGAAAATTTTTTATGAGTGATTTTCTTGAATGAGATTGTCCTGGACAATCACGCATAATTCCCCAGCAATAATCAGCCATCATATGAATATCCCATCTGCCTTGGTACCTGTGTTCCATTGTTTTTATATCCTGGTGGAAGCGTTCGCCTTGTTCTTCACTAAAATCTCCTAAATTATGTTCAAAATGATCGATGTGACTATGCAGGTAGTGCACCTTCAAACTCATATTACAGCCTAAATTTTTGAAGTTCAGCAGCATTTCTTCGACTAATTGTTTGTAGTTCTCTGCTTTAAAATTACCAAGAAAGTTTCGTGTAACAACGACAAAAGATTTCCACGCAAGTTTTACTATTTTAGTCATAGAAGCTTCAAAATCTGGAGAACTTTTAATCAGTTGACGTATCTGAGGCCCTTCAAAAATTCCAGCCTTCGATTTTTCAGTACTCAATCCAGGAATTTTTTGAGAAAGGAACTTGAAGCATTGACCATTTTGGTCAAGAGCTTAAAAAAATAAAATGAGAACTGTAGATAAACTAGAGCTGTCAGCTGACATCTAGTAGCAATGTGGTTCATACTACCTACTATACCGACTACTGATGCAAACAGAGCTGCACCAAACCAATTTTTTTTTTGTAGGCCAGTTATTAACAACAAAATATGATAAAAACTAACAATATTGTATTCAAATAACAGAAAGGATGTTCGTTGGTAGGTAAGTATAACTTGAGAACGACTGGCCCGATTCGGCTATGTAATGCTTTAAAATGTTCGTAATAGTCCGAATCAGGTTCTTACGGAAAGAAAATTTTGAAAAGTTTCCCGGATTATCTTCAAATTCGGGAAAAACTGAACTTCCTTTTCGTATGAATTATTGACATTTTTACAGGCAATGTCAATCGGGTTAGCTATGTAGTCTTGAATAGAGACGTGTACTTCATTTTAGATTTATGGACGAGATAAAACTATACCCTAATTACGTAATACACGATCAATCGGAATTTGAATCGTTTTGAAACAAATTGCTAATCCAATTAGCAATGTCCAATCCAAGCTGATATTAAACGCAATTAGTGTTGTTGAACTGTCAAAATGAAACAAATTTGTCGTAATCGTTTACGAAAATGTGTTGCGTAATTAGATAGCTGATCCTGCAACTGTTTTTCAATGCTAAAGTGTCTATTAAGGAAATTCGGTACGTAAAGTAAAAATGTACTAATTAGGCGTTAACATATTATTAAATATGACTTCCATTAATAAACTCTCGTCTCGTCTCGGGGCCCTGGGATCTTGGACCATCTGGTCTTCAGGACCTAGCACCATTTCGCTTACCTGCTAACGGTACTAGTAGTCGACCAACCATACTCATTAAGTGCGTTTCATCAAATAGTTCCTATGCCGTAATGTTGGCTCTCCAATTTTTCTGGTACTCCTCTAATCACGGCGGTAAATGTTAAAAACTTTCTCCCCATTTTTCTGGTACTCCTCTAATCACGGCGGTAAAAAAACGACATTTTTGTAATTTTCGGAGGGTCATATTTTCTTTACCGATAAGTTGCTGAAAAAATGGAAATAACAGGGACCTGTCTACAGCAGAACTTAATTTTATGAAAAAAGAAATGATTACTCTAGAGGGGGTCATATTTTCTTTACCGATAAGTTGCTGAAAAAAAGGAAATAACAAGGACCTGTCTACAGCAGAACTTAATTTTATGAAAAAAGAAATGATTACTCTAGAGGCATTAGTCAGGAAGAAAAAAGGGGAATACAATTGTATGGAGAATTCCCTCTTAAATTTAACAGAGGAGCCAACATTACGGTAAGGATGTCCATGGATGAAACATACCACAGACTACATAGAGTCTCTATGTAGTCTGTGGTATGTTCAATCCGTACGTTTCATATCTCTATGATAGAGATATGAAACGTACGGATTGATGACATTGACAGTTAACTGTAGTTGCCAGCATGAAAAAATATGTTCCACATTCATGAATGTCAAAACAGTAATTTTTCATTGAAGTGAAATTATAACTACAAATCACTCAATGCGTTTAGCGCTAAAGAAGCCTTATTTTGAGGATTGACAGAAAGATGTTTTAAGTACGTTTACCGCTAAACGCATTATTTTTTAGTAATTCGTAGTGCAAGAATATGTAGTAAACCGGCGTCAATAGCGATACCTATTATATTTACAAATTATAACGTGGTAACATTGACAGCATTTAGTTATCCCAGGAGATGACAGGTGGCGCTTTTCACAACAAACGGCAGCATGGAAGCTACTTTTTATCTTCTGGGTATTCATCCCGTAGTATACTCTACCCTGGTACTGTAGTAGTCTGAACCAGTTGGTGCTGTTATAAGCAACTTATAAAGAACTCATGAATGTTGATACTGATAAGCTTTTTGGGGATGAGTTACCGTTATTGTTATTAGTATTACACATTGCAGCAGTTTATAATGGTACGACCAGAGCTGGGTAACATAGCATTCGCATAGGTAATCAAAATTGTTTGCAGTTTTCTATAAATACGTAGGTAATGTGAGTTTGATATACATCCATCTGGCAGTTTATAAATAAAATGACATTTATAGTGAATTTGTTTTATACAATGCAAGAATCTACCGACAGATTATTTAAGGGTGCACAGCCGCTTAGCCCACATCAATTGTAGAGTGGTAGCTTAAAATTATTTACTGATCAGTATAAAGCTAAAGGTATGGGCTTTCTTCAATAAACATTTCCAACCAGAATGCACGTTTATTTATTCATTTCCAGAAAAAAATAACAATCACAAATTGTAAAAGCTGTTACAAAGTTCCAAATAATGTCTTTGGCGACAGTGGTACAAACATTCGAAGGGACAATAGAACACAACGGGTTATAAAGTTGTCAAAAATTTGTTGCGAGTTTTTGTGCGAAATTAAAGGTTTACAAAAATGTTTAATGGTCAGTATACAATGGGGAACAATTCAAGTGCGGTTACTGTGGCGCCGTCAGGCGGTGAGTGCTTACGAAATACTACGAGGCCGTGTGCGGGCACCGGTCTCCCAGATATGCTTATACAATCAAGAATTACAAATAACAAACGTTTGTTCATAAAACTGAGTTTAATCTACTTGTATACTTATTTATTTAATGACTACACTTTTTAAATTGTAAAATTATATCTTCATAAATGTAATTAAAGGAATATTCTGAACTATTTTCTATACGTACATGAAATCATTGATCGAAACAATTTTTGATTCCTAATCAATTAATTATGAATGACACCATCCACGTCGCATAAAATAACATTTAAGAGCTAAATAAGGAAATCATTTAACGTAAAATTAAATAACAAAAATATATGTACAATTTAGCAATAAATAATTACGAAATAATAATAGTAAATAATGGAATCTAATAAAGACGAACATACTTTTTTATAATTATTATTTTATGTAATAATCGTTCTGAACGTATACTGGAATGAAACATAATAGAAAATAATATTTTTTATGAAATCTGTTGAAGGTTTGATAATACCACGCCATTGAGAATTACACATACAATGTATTAATTATTACTATTTCTTATTCATTGAGATCTAACATTGAATAGACACAAAACAGATGTGTTGAGTAAGCAACTTGCTTCACACTGCGAATATACGAAGAATGACCAACGAAATGACTGTCCTATGTGACAAGCTTGCTAGACATCCATATTGATTGAAATTTCAGAAAAATACCAATAGACAACAAGATTTTAAAAACTCCCGTATCGCCCCGACAACGGTGAGAAGGTCACTGATACTAGCAAAAAACACGGCTATCACTATGATTAATCGTATAATTGAATACAGGAAACTATTACGAATAACTCAAATGCCCTCATCTTCTAGGAGCTCTTGAACAAAAAAATAGAAATAGAAATTTTTACGTTTTAGAAAATGCAATTAAACCACTTCAACAGATCAAAATCGTCAGCGAGAACATTTAGCGCCAAAATATAGTCAACGATCAAAAGAACTGAATATCTAACGTTAACTCTTTAAATGCAATACATTTTACTTGCAATAATCGCTAATACTAAGTATATTATAGTAATACATAATTTAACATACACACTAGCATTAGAAATCATTTGATTCACAATAATCACAACAATATAATTGTGTTACGGAAAAATTACTAACGTATCGTCTGTCCTTTAATAATTCCTATAATAACAAGTCTACATTTCAACTGTTCGGACTTGTGCCGTACTTTGATTCCACACTTCTCACCCGTCGTCATCACAATATCAACTAATTATTGCAGCTTCCTCGTTACATTACTTGCTGAAGCAGTAAGCATACGAAGCAATCCTCTTAACCTAAGCTCAGTTCATGACGGTGCCTTTGTTAATGTGATCTCTCAGTTTTCAGCGTTTATACAATCAGGCATTTTCGCATGGGTATTTTGGCCATCGTCGTATGCTTACTACGTACGCGTCTGCGGCTATCAGAAAATCTTTTAGATTCCTTACCAAATATGGCAAATCAGAATGCTACACATTTAACTTTTTCGAAGACCTGGCATAACACAAGAAATATGGCCTCTTGCAGACCATTAGAACATAGTTCAAAAGAAGCTTTAAATTTTTACAGAAATAATAAAAATTAAGTCAATTTACAAGGGGTCAACTAACTATAATAAAATAATAGTATATTCATACCGATAGTCAAATAAGTTTCATCAAGAGTCATCACGCGGTGAACTAGGGAAGCTCAACGTGTGCATTACGAGTTGCAGTCTACGTAGATCGTGTAGGTGGCGCTATTGTGCAACGTTGTCGTTCAGACTAGTAACGCCCGGTATCACCGGTAGATTGTGCAACGTGTACGTCACAAAC
Source organism: Xanthia icteritia (assembly GCA_949128155.2). Taxonomy (NCBI): domain Eukaryota; kingdom Metazoa; phylum Arthropoda; class Insecta; order Lepidoptera; family Noctuidae; genus Xanthia; species Xanthia icteritia. The sequence continues at coordinate 20,033,218 of OX421931.1, forward strand.
AAAATAAAAGTTTGTAAACTAAGTTTAAAACTTTCGCGAACTCGTAATTTGTCATAAATATAATGTCCACTTACAAAATAATACACCAGGCCTTACGATAACTATTCTACACCCCCGTAAGACTACCGTCTTGTAGAATCAAAGCACTTGCACTTGCCCGCAACCGACGGCGTCGCGCGTCGGCGGTACGGTCTACACGACCTCTGGCAGCAATCATATGGTATCGTATCAAATTAGAGTCAGTTACGTGTGAGGATAAGGGATAAAGGTAAAACAATCTAAGTTCAGACTTACATCAGTCTAGTTGCGACTTTAGATCGTCATATCAAGTCGCAACAACTTACAAATAATTCGCGTTTGCAGTCTTTAGATCTTCCATTCCGTTATTAGATAAACACGAAGGGAGATAAACGAAAAGTCGAAGTTGGGTTCACTGACTCGATCGTGTTGGTTTAGCGATGGGACCGAGCGGAGGCGGCGGTCACCTTGGGGCGTGCTCCGGTGGGCTTGCGATAGCACGAGGAGGTCGGCGGCGCGTGTCTCGCCGGCCGCCTGGCTCTCGCGGCCTACATGTTGTAGGCTATGTAGATGGCGTCAATCTGGTCGGACAGGAAGCCGTCCCGCAGGTGCATGCGCTGCTTCTCTCCGCGCGAGTTGATCGGCACGACACCGGGGTCCACCACCACTACCACGCCCACGATGAGGTGGTGCTCCTCCAGCACGGTGTTAGTCACCAGCGGCACGAGGTTCAACGCCTCGCTGTCATTGCCGTCCAGCTCCACCACCACCACCAGTAGGTTGGTCCACGTGAACACGGCGCTGGGAACAAGCGATACAATATGTTAGTATAGAACAGGATCGAATTAAAATGGGACCTTAAAATCAAGATTAGCTGATATCCCACTTTTGGAATGCAAAAATATCAGCGAGTTGTTTAGTAAATAAACAAAAAACTTACCATTCAGCAATCTTCTTGTGGCACCTCATCACTGAGTTTTCAATGTCGATAGGGTGGTAACGCATGCCGCGTAGCATGATGGTCTCATCGAGCGCGCCCACCACGAACACAGCATCGTGCGTGTCGTGCGTGTCCGCACTCAGGTTGAGGCTGCCGCACGCCGACGCCAGCGACTCTGTGTCGCTGTCGCGCGTGATCATCGACGTGTCATCTGACACGTGACTCGTCGTACTAATCTCAGTTCGCCGTAAGAATCCCAAGTATCCAGTGCGAGCGTACACTTCCCCAGTATTTCCAGTCACCAGCTGAGCGCTGAAGTGATCAGCGTAGTCACTCTCATCACCATATATGGTGAAGTATCCGCTTGCATTGTGGGGCGACTGCACCCATATCTCGCCCAAATGGGAGTCACCACATTGTCCTTTAGTTTCGGGATTAGCCGTGATCACTTTCACTCCGGGCAACAATTTGCCGGACTCCATGAGGCAGAGTGAGTGGGGACTACCTCGCTCCACGAGGGACACGCGGTCGTTCCTCAGAGCGCGCAGGTCCACGTACACGGTGGACGGCTCCGGACTGGACGCACCCTGCAGGCAGATAGCAATGTTCACGCGGCAGCCGAACGATGTAGACACGGCGCGCGGACTGAGCCCGAGCGCCGAGAATAGTTTGGAGAATGAGTTAGTCAAGTTGATACGCGGACGCTCTTCGGCGACGACCACGCACGTCCTTACGCATGCTAGGCTAATGCCCTTAGCTTTGAGCTGATTGACTGAGCTGCCCAATCCTTTGGTGCATAGCTCCATGACTCCGTAAGAGCAGAATGTGTCTCGCACTTTGTATTGGGAGACGGCACTGAGCCACAGACCAGGGTTGATCTCAACCTCGGAAGGTGGAATAAGGATGGAATGATGTCCCGAGTAGATACTGCTGAGGCACCAGAGCGCAAAGCCAAGGCCGCAGTAGGGGTCGAGGCAGAGCGCGATGTGACGCGAGGGGTACAGCTCGCACGCGATCTTCATGGAGCGGCACAGCGACGTGACAGCCGCGTGCGACATCTTGATGCCGGCCAGCATGCCGGTCGTGGACACGCTGAAGTCCAGGTACGCGAGCATCTCGGCGGTGGGCGCGCGGTACAGGATGGGCAGTTTCTTCTTGGGCATGTCGTCAGTGTCGAGCGTCAGCGGCCACGCCTTGCTGTCGAGGACGTTGCTGGCTTCCTTGGAGCGCAATAGTTTTATCACAGATTGGTTGGAGAGCACCAGCGTAGCCTTGCTGACGTCGACGATCATGCGCACGGTTGGAAGCGTAGTGTGCAGGTTCTGCGGGTGCGGCGGACGGATGGTAACGGGGACCGCGCCGACGTACAGACATCCGTAGAAAGCGCAAATGAGATCAAGTCCCGGCGGGAATATGAGAGCGACGTGATCGCCCGTGTTGACGCGACCCTTCTCCAGCAGTAGGTTGCCGATCCTCTCGGCCTTCTTATGCAGTTCAGCGCAGGTCAAAACCTTGGACACAGCGCCCTTCGAGTTGAGCAACGTGAATATCACATGGTCCGAGGTACTCATTGCGCGCCAGCGCAATATTTGAGATATGAACTGGTACTGGAATGTGAGAGAAAGCACGATTTAACAAACAATGTTATTATATAATGGGATGCAATGAAAACAAGAATGTGCATTATGTACCTTCCTTGCGGCATCCGAATCGTCGGTGTATCCCATGTCACGGCCCTGAGCGGACGCGAGCCGGTTGCCCTGCACTAGGTTGCCCACTATCACAGAAGCAGGGCCCACATCTAAACACATCACAACACAGTTAATTAAATACAAGCTCAAAGTTTTAATGTCGAAACACACAAAAAAAATATCGCTCTGAAACAATAAATACACAATAAAATTGTATAAAATATTTTAAAGCAAATAAAATAGCACAAATATATGCTGAGGCAGCACACGCTGAAAACATTTCTGTTTCTCTCTTAATAAAAGGAATCGCTTACGGCAGATAATCGATTCATAAACTAAACAGTTAATATTTTACTATGCTTCGGATTTGAACTAGTTTGTCAATTCTTGGAAATAGGTAGTACGTAAATAGTTAACATAATAATTTCACAAATAGATGTTTAAAGTATCATTCTTAGAACAGAACGGATAAACAGTGAAAGTCTACAGCACAGCATCTATCGCTTCTGCAACGTCGTCTGCAGCCTTCGACGACAGAACTGAGACCAGCGCACAGCCACATTATCATACAAAAATGTCATTAGCAACTGCATCATTCCTGAAGTCTATTTGTAAATCTTTCGAATAACACTTTATTTCTTTCTTCAAAGGGGTTCACAAATTACTGTAAATAGACAAAAAAAAACCGCAAAAGCACTAAATAATAGAATGCTAGTCTTAACATCTAAAGCCAGCTTACCTGAATGAATTTCCCTTGGCTTGGGCAGATTGGTGACACAAGTATGGGGGCACATGAGCACGTTGGCTGGGTGCAGGGTTCCTTCGAGGAAGCGACGCTTGCATTCGCTCAAGTGGATGCCACCCAGCGGAGTCTTGGGCAGATAGTTCGGCTGGACAAGAGCCAGGCAATAGATGCCGACCTGGTGGATTGAGTCCACCGCTTGAAGCACGCGGGACATCCATTGGAATGACTGGAAGACGTAAGATGGATGTTAGATTTTTCTGTCGTTAAAAGATGATAAATCATATTTATTTCTGTATATTGGTTCAAAAACGTGTCTGTGTTTTAAAACTAGATGAGTTCGGTGTTTCCTCTGCGACTACTTTGAGAAGAAAGACCGAAACAAACTCAGAGATAACATTTGTAATCAGTATGAAGAATCTATATGTAAAATATTCAAATATTAATGATTCAGCATATTTAAATATCATCATCAGCAATATTCAAATATCATTTTGGCGGATCCAGGATTTTCGTTGGGGGCTTGACCCAGCTGAGGGTAGGTTTTAGCAAAGTGAACACAAAAAAGCACTAAAAACGACACATGCGGTATCACGTCGGCGCAATGGCGGCGACGCGCGGGCGCTAAGCTGGCGGTGGAGGCAGCGTGGCAGAATGAGTAGCGCGCGGATTCAAAATTCGTCACGTAAACAAAACACCTTATAGAAATTTTAAACTTGAAAACATAATACATACTTTAAAAGGCAAGTTATGGATAATTAACGACAATTGTACCTTAAGTAGTGTATGCTTGCTAAAAAGTACAAACAGAATAATATCAAGTTCACTATAAGATTATCTTAAAATGAACTTTATACTCAGATGCTTTGCTTTGCTTTTTGCTTTTTTTGGGGGGGCTTGAGCCCCTTAGCACCCTGGATCCGCTGTCTTGTAACGAAGCATCAACTTATATTATTTTTATTTTCTCACGGCAATTTTTATATTTATTTGTCAATTTTCAGTGTCCAAGTGTTTATTAACTTGTCCTACAAAACTCTTAATATATTAAAAGGAAAATACAGACTACATTGTGGTTAGACTGAACTAAACCATTATAAAGCTAGTATGAGCATTCAAACTTAGAACGGCAACATTCGTTCACATCCAGAAGTTACTATTGCCGTCTCTATCCACCCTGTTATGAAAAATGAGACAACTATTCAGAGAGTCTGCGACTGGGTCAGTCGTAATCTAGACTTGGAGCAGACTACACGCACCCCTCCACCAAAGCTTATGGAATTGTTACAATTACGTCACTTAGGTACATCGTAATATTAGAAAATCAAGTAAATGATGCAACACCCAGTACGAGTGCAGTGCTCCTGACCATGACAGACCAGCTGGCAGGTGGAGTGTCCTAAGTGCCCGTTCTTCTGCACTTCGGCTGACCTAAAGAATGCCACTGATGCCGCTATCAACGTGGTTACCTACTGGGCTCAAACAATAAAGAATAGTACCATCGACACGAAAAGAAGAAGTAAAAGATATTTGTTTTTTTCAAGTTAATAATACTTTCAAGTTAAATAAGATTTGTTTTAGAGTTACCAATCATTAAATGCTCTTATTTGACCTACAATTTATTTAAAAAAAAAAGTAAAGCCGAGCAACTTGGCAAAGAGATCTGAGAAAATAAAAGATTTTTATTGTTCGATTTGCTTTAGTCAGGCGACACAGCATCCTAATCCGGATTAGCCCATTCGTTAATACGAGTGTAGGGCGTCTAGACATTCAGCGCTGTATTATTTTTATTGTATCTATCTAGGAAATCAGAAGTAAATTTATTTGTTTGTAATAAACTAGAATACCCGCGAAATTTCGCGTTGTTGCATAACTTTTTAATTAGTAAAGATTTTTGATTCATATTCCTTATGCACCTCTTTAGGTCATGAGCTATTCGTTATCCAAAAAATATTTGGCCTAGGTCTTAAGGGAAAATTGATTCGCTGTTACAATGTTTATATAGTAGACGTTTCAGTATGTTAAAACATATATTTTGTATTGCGCGTAGCTCAAACTGCGAAGACATATCGCGTTGCATGTTTGTAAAATGCTAATCAATATTTCACTTGCAGAGTTTCTGATTCGTCGAGCTTCTTGAAAAAAGGAAGGTTCATAAAGATGTCAGAAAGCAAAAGGATGTCTTATTCAGAGGTTGGATTAGCCCACACTTTGCCCTGCCGGTTGTAGCAGCGACAGACGTTATGTAGACTTTTATCCAAAAAGGGACGTTATCATTAACTGCGATGTTTCTAAAATACCAACGACTGATACTGAACAGAATACTTATCGCCACTCGTCGCGTTTATGAGCACCCCGATAGTGCCCGCCGAGTTATATTGATTTAGCCTCATTTCTGTGATGCTACTAGATCAACGGCACTGTCGATATCGACCCCAAGAACAGCCACGAAGATCATTTGATTAAGTGATTAACCACAATATGATTATGTTTGTGTCTGTAATATTTGCCTCCCTTTTGCTACTCTAAATAAAATTCTGTCATCAGTTTATTGAACCAAGTTTGCCTTCTAAATCTTGAATTTATTGAGTGCTGCGAAGTTATTCCACTTGATTCAAAATTGAGGGATGAGGAGAATGCAGATTCATTTTCCCGAAGGTCGAGCGCAATAATTTATGAACTAATAATTAAACCTTTTATTTTAAATTTTCCACGCAAAATTTCCAATGAGTGTGAAAAAGTAAACGAACAGTTTTAACATAAGCGGATTTTTTAATTTTATTGCAGTTTCGTTATACTGAAGGAATGTGGAAATACGACAAAGAGATGTGGTGAAATGTTTGTGTACGTGCGAGTTAGTACCTAGTGCAGTTGATATTTACGTTCAACAAATATTAGTCGTGTGCGTGCTTTGTAAACGTAGTCTGTGATTAGATCTCCGTCCGGAGCCAAACATCGGCTTGGCCTGAGGCTATTTGTCCGAGCTCAAATGTTTGTGAATATTGGCCCTAGTGCTAGGACTTGATATCGAGTTACTGGTATTACAGATGTCGGGCGAACGCATCTCAACTTCAATTAATCGGATTTGTACCTATGTTCCTGATATTACTACGAATATATTCTGAACCAATATTTTAGATTGATTTTATTTAAGTGAAAGTATAAATTTAACCCACCAAAATAAAACGAATTCGTTGACCAATAGGATAGCTGACAATAAGAAAAATACCTTATGAGTTTTAAATTGAATAGCTGTGCTAAAAAAAAATTAAGTAAAAATTAATCCATTGGCTAAGTGACATTGAACGCGCTTCATAATAAAAAAGGTCATGTTTAGAGAGATAGTTTATATCTCTCTAAGCTATTAGGCTATTTTCAAATTAAATTTCTCTTTCAAACGCGGAGCACATCTAAGCTGTATGACGCCAGTTTCTTGCACACAAAAATTTACCTCTATACGAACCTGTGAAAAAAAATCTAATAAGAATAGAACATACACGTACCTCCTCTTCGCCACAGTCCGGGCGCTGCTCAGCCACGATGCAGATCCTCTCATCCCGCAGGACCCTCACTGAGAAGACAGCGATACGGCCGCGGTAGATGAACTTCATCGGCTCAACGGCCAGCACCGTAGCTATGATGTCATCCATGTTGTGCTTGCGGCCGGTCACCGTCATCAAACCGTCGCGGGAGCCACACACAAATACTAGACCTGGATGGGAAAACCGGAGCTTATAATTACCATGTAGTGTGTAAAGGTGTTAAATAAATAATAAATAAACAAGACATAACATCACGCCTGTATTCCCCGAGGGGTTAGGCAGAGGTGTCCCTATAGTACGTACCTATACCTACATTTCACCGTTTATGTTTAAGTTCCATGTGATAGGAAGCAAGCCTATTGCCATCAACAGGGCTTAAATATAGACCCCGGGCTGCTACTGAGAAATTCTTGATGAAAAAACCCCAATATCACTTTGCGCGACCTGGAAATCGAACCCAGAACCTCATGCTCAACAGTAGCGCTTGCGACCACTAGACCAACGAGGCAGTCAATCAGAGCTTATTATTGATGCTCGTTAATGTCTTGTATTGACTTCTGTTTAGACACCATCGAACACTAAATCAAGCTTTAAAACTTGCGCGTTGGATTAGTTTTTAACTTCGGTAGTCAGCTTCTCTTAAGTTTTCAGCTTTCAGAAAGTTATTATCTTATTCATAAATACACTTCTCATCAAAATGCCGAAGCACTTCTCAAGTTTATGTTTCAATGGATTAAGTATTAGAAAAATATTGTATTATTATACGCAAAAAATTTAAATATCATATGATAGGTAGTACCTACAAGGTTTCGAACTCCTTATGTTAATGTTCCAAATTCAAATGACACACAAGTCACTTCTAGCCTGTATCGAGATTTTATGAAATGCAATAATTTAAACAATACTTACATGTAAATAAAACTGGCCACTTGACTAACAAAAACTAGCAGTTCAAACTTTAAGGCTTAATATTAAGCTTTAAATTTGGAATTGAAAAATGGTTTTCACACACCCACAATATTTTTGAACGAGATCCCACACCATGGAATAGACGAGAAAAAAAGACATCCCCTGGGGGGAGGGAAGCTAGACTCAAAAAAAAAAATTTTTCTTGATTTTATTTTACCACTTTGTCGACGTGATTAATATGTATACGCATGCTAAATTACATCTTTCTAGTACTAACCGTCTCTGAGCTAAACCGCGGACAGACGGACAGACCGACAGACAAACGGACATGGTGAAACTATAAGGTTCCTTGTTCACTACGGAACCCAAAAAAAAGTTCAAGTACAGACGCCAGCAGGTCAACCTACCCGAAACTGACAAATTTTCTCAATCAACTTTGAACTTTATGCTTTAGTGATAAAGTTGATAATCTATTAAAGAAATTGGACATATTGTAGTTGATAGATGTGCTGGCGTCTGTACAATTTACGGTTAGCGTGTCGAACAATTTCATTTCATTTCATTTCAATTAACAACGAAGAAGTTGTAGGTATTTGTCTAACAACACCTAATGCCTCCGACATCACCAGATCAGTTCGTTAGCTTGACGAACAATCGAGAGTTAATTAAAAGTAAAAGTTACGGAGGTAATTAGCGATCAAGAACTCGCATTAGGTATAATCAGGCGCAGATTCCGTCAAGATGACCTGTGAGGCCAGGTTAGGTGAGGTGAGTGTTAGGCATTTGTTATCTAGTCGATTGTGTAACTGTAACTTTTCCGGGTCGTTTGGTGGCCTGGAGATCTACAACCCTACCCGTGTTACAGATGTATTTCTGTACTGTACCTACGAACTAGATTTACATAATGTTTTGGAGAAAATAAACGTTATTAATATTATTGGCGCCTCGCAAAGTAAGCAGGATAAATAATTTATGTTTGGTATTGGAAGATGTAACGTATTCTCGCGGTTCTGTATTACGCATTAGGTACGGGCGTGGTGGTAATCGACGTGTATGAGTCCGCAAAGGACTCGCTTTACCGCATTATTCAGCCGAATGATAAAGCGCCAACCACGACAGTTTATAAAACTGAGCGTAAAGTAAATTACGCAACTCATTTTGCTCGACACACATACCGCTATTACGCTCATTTGACTTCAGTCTAACTGAGGTGGAGACTGTTAGCTGCAGATCCATTTATTTAGTTTTTTAAAGTATGTGTATAAAACACCATCCAAATCTAAATGAAAGGGGATAATTACAACACGCATTTGTGGTGAAAGACAGTTAAATATGAAACTGAATGGCGCTTAAAATAAAATTGTTTGATGTTGACGCGCAGCTGTAAAGATAAATTTGTATACATCGTCTTGTTTCTCCCAAATGCAATTTCAAGCGGCCCACCCTATAGACTTTGGACTTGGATGCAGTGTATCGTACTACGATACACTGCATCCAAGTTAGATACCAGATAAGTAATTTATTTTAATCCACTGTATATTGACAAAACAGCCCTGAGGGACTCCCAACACTACAAAAAAGGAGAATTCTCGTGTGTAAAACAGAATGCCAGCATGATTACGAATGGTATCTTCATTTAGCAGCTGACAAATTGAAGCTCAAACCTAATGTTATATGTCAACTTACCGCCAGGTCCCAAGAAGCCAAGGAGTCCGCTCCTCACATAATGTTCTTCTCCTATTGGTTCGCCGTCAGCATCGAGGGGCCGGACGCGGAAGACTGTGTTGGTAAGACCCGGCAGACCCCAGTATCCAGACCCCGTCGCACCCGACAGCACGCAAATCTCACCCACTTCATCTGTCTTGCACAGGTACGCGGGACCCTCCATTTTCACGACTACTATTACACCTGTGTGGAAAAATGGATAGATATATGGAAATATAGCCTGCATATATCTATTCATTAAAATAAAAACACGGCAAAATCTCATGATTATAGGTAATTACACTAATTACATAATTATATTACTATCATAGAAACAGATAACGAGAACCACAGTATAATAATATTGCGGTTTAATTGTTCAAATTCTCTGTAAACTAATAAATTGCGTTTAAACATGAAATTAACCGCACCGCGAAATTAAATTAATGGAAATTAATTGACTCAAGCTGCATTCCGGAGTTATTAAAATGATGAATTGATGCTACGATGTTAAAGTACAAAAAGTAAAGTAGTAAAGACATTTACGATCGAAGTAAAACCAATAGTAAATCTTATCTCCTTGTAATAAAGTATAAATTAGAATGATTGCCATGAACTTGAATGTCCTACCTAACTTTTAGTATAACTTACATGACGGCATGACTTGTCCGCAGTCTTGCAGCGTGAGCGACGTCAGCGAGTTCTCGGCGTCCACGCGCACGACGCCGTAGGATAGGCCGGACATGGACAGCACGCCGCGGCCGGCCGAGGCGCCTCCGCGGCCCGCGCGCCGCACGCACACCGTCAGCGACTCGCTGCTGCACGCACACGGACAGATTGCGTCGCCACGGACCCCTAACGCGAAGAGGAAAACATGATTGAAATTCTAGAACTGTCGGTCTATTCTGTAAAAATGTCACCGTCAAAACTTAGGTGAAATGACCTGTCAATAGTGTCAATCCCTTGCAGCACGTGGAATGACAACTCACTTCAAACAGTAGCAAGTAGGTAGTCTATTATTTTTATATTTTTCTTTACATACTTGTTCAGTATATATATAATAGTTAGTTGTAATACATAGTTAATGTATAATCAAATATTTTTGAAATAAATAAACCACTTGAAGGTAGTCTATTCGGAATTTCGGACCTAATGTAACAGATAGTTTTTGCAAATGGTGAAACTATAACTAACACAAATGAATGCAATAAATGCCACTTTCAGTTGCAGCCTTTTGACCAAATATTTATTTACTTTATTTTATCAAATTGTTACAGACGCCAGCAGATCAACCTACTCGAAACTGTCAAACTTTACCAATCAACTTTGAACCTTACGCTTTAGTGATAAAGTTGAAAATCTATTAAAGAAATTTGACAGATCGTAGTAGGTTGATGTGCTGGCATCTGTACAACAAACAGCTATGTTATGCAATATTGCAAACAGAAAAACATAAGTAATAATGTAGCCCAAAGCACTGTTCAAGAATACCATTAATAAATAAAACTTTAAAGTCACTTGGAGATAAACTGTTCACGCATGACAGTTACAGTATTATAAATTTAAAAAATGAATATTTTAAAACCAACTAATATCTGTGAGAACATTAGTCCGCCTGATATAATACAAGACTTGTTCCTACCTTTGCTCTGGAACACCGACAAGAACTGGTCGCAAGAAGACAGCGACCATGGGTTTGCGCCATCGGCGACTAGCAGCATACGCAGCGAACTGAGCGAGATCTCCTTGTGGTCGCGAGTGGCTAGCAAGCCCCAGTGCAAGTCACGGGACTTCACTATGGCTACTGATGCCCTGTTTGGTCATAAAAGTGTTTTTACTTAATGCAGAGTTGAAAATGTTTGAGTGACACCATGAGAAGCTCCATGTAACAACTGGATCGTGGTTCTAGAGGAAAGCGGTTTGAACACAGCGATGGGACTCCTTGCGTTAAAACTCCACAGTCAGGCGCGGCGCAACTCCGATAGAACAATTTCCATGAAGTTTTCATAGAAATCGTTCTACCAGTCTTTAAACTTCCTTAAAGATTTTATCGTCTGCTTTAGTTATCACTTTTCTGTCCGCGCAGTGTTTTTTATAAGAATTTATTAATGCAAGTTATACTCGCGGACGCATTGGACGAGATCTTTCAGTAGCGAGTCCCCCTGCTTCGCTGTAGTTATTATGGCGCTGTATACAATTATAATTAATTCAATAAAAGTTCGTTAGGGGCTTCTCAGGGCTCAAAGGTTTCTCCAGTGCATAATTATTACTATATTAGTTAGCGGACACTGTAGAATGAACTCTGGCTTCTCTCTACATTTTATAGTTTATAGTTTTACTTGGTGACTTACTTTGTTTTTAAACAAACACGTTCAGACAAAAATTCAAAGTCAAAGGTTTTGTAAAACAATTTAAACGCCTTTTCTTCTGTTAATTTTCTCCTGAAAACACTCAAAGAACTGACCTGTACTTGGTAATCATGTGCATCCAGGAAGCAGGGCTGACTTTCATGAGCGCGTACGGTATGAAGATGACGTGCATTCCATTGAGCACGCTCGCGAGCACGGCGTGCCACAGTCCAGTCTCGCGCTTGAAGTCGAGCACGCATACCATGTGCTCGCCCTCGGTGTAGTTGCACGCCACCGATAGCATGCGGCTGTGGGCCAGCATTGAAGCCCTGCGGAAATACCCGACGTGTATCCAACATAATTTTTGGACCATTTCTTGCTTTTTATTTTACACGACTGCCCAAAATAGGAGAGTCGCAGCATTATTCTGAGCGATGGCCGTTTGCGTGGTTGTGACGCATATTTACCCATAACCTGTTCTTTTTTGTGTTTGTGTTCTTCCTTTGCGTCATGTTTCCCGCAAATAAACGTATTTTCTTTTTTCTTTCTTTATATTCAATGAAATAATAGTGGACTGCCCATTATATTGAAGCTTTGTCGAATGAAGAAATAAGTTTTTTCAACATCAAAGTTGCGATACCTAAACTTGGCTAAAGCGCCAGCACCCTGACTGCGTAAAACACGATCAATCACAATCTGAATCATTTTGAAGGATATCGCTAATCCATTGCTTCATACGTTCGTAAAATATATTTGCTCAACAACGTAAAATAACGCAATGATTGTTTTTGAACTGTCAAAATGAAACCTATGCTACTGTTAGTGTGTTACGCAATTACCCCGCAGTTCTATGAAAAGTATTAACATTGTTTACACTTTCAAAATATTGCAAATCTCTGTGTCGGTAATTTAAATAGCAAGAAATAAACAGGATCGTATTTTTGTTTCGTATTTTCTCTGCGATGTAAATATTACAAAACTGATTAAAATTGCCAGGATGCAACATTCTTTTCTTTATTGAGAAACTTAACCTTTTACGAGAGCAGAAACAAAATTTGTAGTTTACTAGTTTAACTTTAAGGTCGATTTTATCAATTAAAAATCGACCTTAAAGTTAGACTTGTCGGGTGGTTACAGGCGCTGTACAAATTTCGTTTCTGCCCTATAAAGGGTTATGAAACTGTACCAATTCTATTCAGTGAACTATTTTGCAATAATTACTTTGAGCGAAATCATTTAATGCTTGGGAAGAGGTAGCTGCTAGCCGCTAATGCCATACTACAGTGCATATTGTTACCTAAATAATGAGCTATGTCCCTTTTTGACATACAGTTACTATATATGGGTTTAAGACAAAAATAAACTCTTAACTCGTCTACTACAAAAACGACCTTTCCTCTTGAAGCCATACAAAATGAAACGACTTAATCACATTGTTGTCAACAACTTTGTACTGCAATTTCAGGCGAGCAACTCTGTGGAGCATTTAATGAATTTTTTTCAAGGACTTTCACGGATCAACTATGTTTGCAATATTTTTTTGTGGAAAAACTGCCCATTCGTGTGATAGCTGGCTTTGACGCGCTGATACGCCATCGATTATTATTGTTGACTAGCTGCTGCTGCGCGGTTTCAACCGCGTGGACCCTAATTATTTTCCTAAAATTGCAGTCCAAGTTTCACCTTATAAAATCAGCTATCTGCCAATGTATCTGAAAGTCCCGTCAAAATCGGTCCAGCCGTAATTTTTTATGTTGACAGATTCTTATAAAATTATTGCTTTATTCAGATGTTAGCTAGAAAAAAGGTTATGAGTCCTCAAACTTACAGAAAGATGTAAAAAATACTTAAATCTTAATTTCAACTTGCATTAAAAAAAAAAGTGATTGAGGAGTTCCAATTCTAGCAAAACATCCCTATAATGTGAGCTTTCTAATGGTATGTAAATTAGGGCTGAGTAAGTAGCAGATGACCCCACCTATCCACCATTTTCGTATGTTCAACGTTCTGCCAGGCACCCTGTATATCTTACTATCCTGAACATAAATGAAAAGCATGAATTCAATATTTTGATTATCGTTCCTTTTGTCGTTTCCAATCAAAGCTTTTAATGGAACAAGTGCGGCCTTTCGTCAGGCGCGTCAAAAATATCCATTTCATCTATACATACAAATAAATAAAATTGATGTGTCTGTTTGTGTATTAAAACCAAACTTTGTAAAAAAGGGTACTATAAAATTTTAGATTATTTAGATGATAAAAAAGCTTGGGATTGAGCTGCTCGCTCTGCTAAGCATTTTTTTTTATTTTTTCTGGGTGCGAAATTATCAAATAACTTCTCCTGCTCTGGGTGGAGCAGGAGGGCGTGTCAGACTCTTACTGACTAAAACCCACCCGTGTTCCTTCCGTTGCCTGTACGTTGCCAGGGGCCACGGTATCCCTTTCGGACTTTCCCGCAACACCGGCAGGTATTGGTCCTATCGGACCCCTTCACTTGCTGACATCTCTTTGAGGCGCGCGTGGAACACAACGCGCCGTCGACCCGGGCCTGGTCCTTATCGTATCGTTATATATTATATATCTTAAATATTGCCTGTTTTACCCATTTTTAATAAAAATTACACTTTAAAGTTAAGAAAGTGGTGAAACAAGAAGAAAGAAAACATGTTTTTTTTTAAATATCCTGTGGGCCAGGGCCAAATAAATTAGGGCTGAGTAAGTAGCAGATGACCCCACCTATCCACCATTTTCGTATGTTCAACGTTCTGCCAAACACCCTGTATTGTGATCGATAAAATCGATACCTAACGCATTCATATGGGACTAGATTAAGTGAATTTAGTTTAACAAACACAATTTACTTAATCTCCCCAATTAGATGAAACATGTTGGGTTCGACGAATCTCTAATGAATCCGTTTATGAACGAATATTGCGTGATTTTCAATATTTACGGCACCAGTATCTGCAGAATGTCGTGAGACTCACATTCTGCAGATACTGGTGCCGGTGCTGGTGAGGAGCATCGCAATGAAGATTGGAAGAGCAAGAGTGCGACAAAACGTTTCAGCAATAAACGTAATGAGACTAAACGAACATTCAATTGCACTTAAGTGCAGAACAGTGCAGGAGCGACGAAGCATCGCATCGCCTTTTCTCTTTAAATCTGTCAATTCTTTTTGTTTTAGCTGCTTGTTTTGTGGCAAAGGAGGATGGGCTTTTCTATGTATACAATTTCACACTTATCTCCTCGTGCATTGAGAGATCTTTTGCAACATAATAAACATTGTTTTTGGGTACTTTTGACTCATGTGTCGTGGCAAGCATACCCAGATAAAAGTTTCTGTATTTCGCCCGCAAATGCGAGTTTCATACTCATTACTCACCCAGGAGTATTAATCAAAACGTTGATTAATACTCCTGGGTTTTATGGTGAAACAGTAGATATTTATTAACAGCTAGACATTTTATTCAGACCGGTAACTCACTAGGCTGTGTGACAATTCGATAGCTGCAGCCAATCACATGTCTCTAGTGTGTCGCGTTACTTCGCAGTTCCCATTGGCTATGGATTGCGGTGAAGTTGATTTGTTCAATATCCTGAATACAATAACATTTCCCGAGCTTCCAGAGGTTTCATTCTATAAACATTGTTCTGCCTGACATACTTTAAACATACAAAAGGAACTGCGCCACGTGATTCTTGATCTTGGACCAACTATTGGAAACTTGAAGTGTATGTATGCATCGTGGACCTGACTATTGTCTATTTCATATTTATTGAAAATAACTTTAACAAATATACAAGTTATTATTCCGTTTTACAATAACATTCTCATTACAAAGTAATACGTAGAGAAATATTTTTCAACTTTCAGCATCTGTGTGTTATACATTCGAAGAATCAGAAGA
This sequence comes from Xanthia icteritia, assembly GCA_949128155.2. Lineage (NCBI taxonomy): Eukaryota > Metazoa > Arthropoda > Insecta > Lepidoptera > Noctuidae > Xanthia > Xanthia icteritia. The sequence continues at coordinate 20,049,020 of OX421931.1, forward strand.
GCGGCGGAGTTGTGGACAACTTCTTGTATCTATTTGTAATATGCTTCCTCTGAATGGTGTAGGTAATTTTTGAATTAGTATTGCGCTACTAAGAATTATTTCTGAAATGTCTGTGGGCTTAGGTACTAGTCGATGACTCGAACTCGTTGGTGGGCGTGACTAATATGCATGCTAATTAGTCTAATTATTTTTTTATTTAGTTTTATTTATTTAGTATTTATTTATCTAGGTTTTATTTATTTCTTTATATATTTATTAATTTATTTAGTGAAATAGACGATGATTTATAACTAAAACAAGCGCGTAAAATTTCATGAACAGACCTTTCGGCGTATAGATATTATGGAATAACTACTGGATGCATTTACTCAAATTAACATTATTTGAACTTTTCAATATATTATTCTATTTTGCTATTTTACCACATAAGTTATTTATTTACGCCCAAAAATGAGGTAAAATTAGTGTTGAAATATGGAAGTTTCGACGCTCATAACTTCCAAAACCATTTTATTTTTCCGATTCTTCTTCCATAGCTAGATAATTACAAGAAAAATTTATATTTTTTTTAGTTTCGAACGTAAACCGTTAAAAAGACGAGTAATCACCATACTACGTTTGTATGGAAGAATGACCGACTAGCGTACCCTTAACTTCAGATACTTACAACATAGAGGTTTTGATGTTAATCCAAATATTATTTAAGTAAAACGTATTAGATACTATCAGCCGAAAATTGATGTTTTATGAGTAGAGTTGAGTTAACAAACTGAGATATTTATTTAGTTACGAGCTTCGAAATTGTATAGTAAGCCCATAATAATATTGTAATTAAAACTAACGAGAGTCATCTGGTACACGATTTATCTTGTGTCTGACCACAAGCACGTTACGTATGCAAGACAATGACGATGGTGACTAACACTTACTTTCGCAACTAAGCTATTCGTCATACAACAACTTATTCAAATGCTATGCAAATTGAAGACCTTTGAAGAAAAGTGAAGACTAACGTAACAGTCCCATCTATACTTAAAAAGGATAGTTAATGAGATCCATTATTCAGTGTAATTTTTAACGCGTCCCAGATATTTGGCACCGGCAGCGTCAATCCAATTAAATATTGGTGTTAATACGAGGGAACCGCAACGTTGGGGATGAAAAGCTATCCCACATCTATTATTTAAATTATTTTGAATATGGTATATGAAAATATTTCAGATACCGAATGTAGCATAATTTAAATTGTTCATGTTGATTGTTGCTTGATATAAATTTCAGTGTGGATTATGTACTATTGAATTGCGGCAATCGGCTTAGTGATCCATCAGTATAACTATTGTTTTATATTTTGAATGCAGGAAATATATTATAGTTTTTTGTTTTAAAACGTGCCATTTATAAAAATATCAACGTTTAGTGTGTGGGTTTGAGATAGATTTGAGGAATTTGGATACCGACGAGTAGCTCTCGAAATCCTGAACCTAACGTGTGGAAATTAACCCCTAGTTGTTTGTACTACCGTAAGGCCCTTTGTACACGGCACGGTTTCTTTACGGTACGGCGTATAAACCGCGCCGTGGGAAAAACGTGTCTGTCAACATGCTTCAATAGTGATCCATATAGCACTGACGACCGTGCCTACACCCGGCGAATAAACCGTAGTTTTTCACGGCAAGAAAAACGTGAAAAAACACACGTTTTTCTAACGTCACTATAGCTCTTTGGCCAAAGATTTAGTGACGTTATAGCATAGGTATTGCCGATATTAAAGGCAAGTATATTGATCCAGCATTTTGCGTAAGCCTCTATTATAAAAGACGTCCAACTGAGATAGTTGCCCACACGTTATCTAGACGCCATCTCTCGTCATGACGACTAAATGGCCGGAGTTATCGCCACTGGAATTCCAGAGTTCCGTCTCCTATTTCTGCTATACCGCAATTCCAGGGAATTTAAATGTTTGCGCGATTAGGTATCCGGTTTTCGATTTGTGGACATTATGGACGATGCTGAAAGTGCCAAACTCATAGCCAAATTCTGAGCTAACTCTATTTAGATTACCACCGACACGCAGCAATTTATTCAGTTTGAATAAAATAATTATTGAGCATTATAAAAAAACCGCAGAGTAAATTTGTCATAGCGTGAATAACAGATTTTGTTTGAACCAACAATCAATGGATCCTGGGCCTGCAAGCAATCCGGGATGCGGAAAAACAGTGCGGCCGTTAAGAACAGTAATAAGCCCGATTTACATTTTTTGTGAATATAACGTTTTCCTATGCATATGATATTCTGTAATCCGCAATATCGAGGTGAAAAGTGTAGGATACGTGATACCTTTTAGTTAACGAATGCGCACGACGTAACGTTTTATTGAAACCCAGCGATCCGAACTCATAGTGCATTTTTTTGGATTCGCACCTTGTACCGAGCGAAAAATACACACGAGCTTCGCTTTAACTGATATCCTTAAAATAGTCTTCCCTTAGCGGTAAACAGAAGCATATTAAATTCAGCAGTAAACAGTCAATTTTTAAGTCCATGGAGCCGTGTCGAAGTAAGCCTCGAAGAACATCACGAAAACGTTATTTATGACAATAAGTTGGTTTGTGTTAGGAAACCGAGGCGACTATTATTCGACAGAAAGTTGCATTGTCTTGTCTTACAGTCTGTAACCTTACCTGGTGACTATGACACCCATGGCAGAGCCGTCAGCTGCCGAGGTGTGCTCGATGTGAGCCGGGCTGTCTTCCGCGGGTCGGGGCGGGGGGATCCAATCGCGCGGGGGACGGGGCAGCTTCTCAGTCGACACCCACTGCAGGGACGGCCAGCCACGGAACGATACTACGTCCCCTGAAGATGTCTTCGGCAGTCCTGGTCAGAACGAGTCATGTTTAGTTCAAACACCACGCAAGATTCTCCATTGCCTAATCCAATCTAAATACCAGATTTATATTGATTGTTCATCTCAAACTACAATTTAACTTATTCTGATCCATTACCGAGCCCAACATGAACTTCAAAACTCCAAATATGAGTTATCGGGACAGGTTCATCACTTTTTCTGTGCAAGTATCCATAATAATGCTGAAACATACTATTGAACTTCAACTCGAAATTATATTCGATCTGAGCTGGTATTAAAATGCATCTCAGAGTTTAATATGTTTTCAATACAGTTCGGTTTATTTTAATTCAGAGAACTGCAATGCTGTCGGGAAACGTATAATGTTACCAGTTCAAACATATTCGTATAGGTATGTATAAAGGTTTACTCAGTGATGTCTTCATTGTGATTACAATATTCCGTCGTAATGGCGATATCGAGAATATGCTCTGCATGGGCATTTTACAAATCCAATTTCAAAAGACGCTGCAATGTGCAAAATAATATCACTTCAATGCATAGCGTCAAATTGTGGGCAAATTGTGACGATCACCCGAATATTCATGCCAGACAGAAAAGGAAGAAAAGAATGTATAGGGATCGAGCTACAGATGGGCTTAGTTGGAATTGATTCAATAGTACGAAGGAATAAAGCCCAGTGATAATTTTAATTTGTAACAAATCTTAGTAGTAGCTGAACTTTCCTGAAATATAAGCCACAACATGTCACTTCAACAGAAGAGTTTTAAATTATACAATATTTCTACAAGTGTCTGGAAAGCTATTATTTAATCTCCGTGACAGATTTCTCGGTGCACGGACTACCTCTATCTATGAGATCGTTTTATGAATACTGCAGCAATGCGGCGTAGCAAACTACGATTTAAACGATTCCATATGTAAACTAGCGTCTAGCGAGCGGGCCGCCAGCCGCCAGCACCTTTACAGCTTGAATTTATACGAAAGCGTTGAATTGACTGTAAGTGGTGGTGATACCTTTGTCAACACAGTTTTTTTAGATTATTCTGAACGTTCAGAATGCAGTGGTTACCTTAATTTTAAATAAAGTAATTGTGTCGACGAACCTAAGATCTGCATTTTACGCTAATGTGATGTGAGTCATACTCCCTTTGTGTTTATTAAAAAACACCTACTCCGATTGAAACGTTTTGTTGTATTACTGAGATTATATTCAATATTCCGTTGCACTGGCGTCTTTGCCCGCTTACGAATCTTCGGAAAAAAAATCAAGAGCTATAAGACTGAAGTTTTTGTATGTAGAAAGTCTTAAAACATACATTGTAAATTTATTAGTAGAATGAACGTCAAGATAGCGTAAGTATATTTGCTAATACAAAGTTTCAGATACAAACATACAGCACAAAATTTACTATAATTAAAATATACATGAAAAATTAAAGAAATAAAAACAATAAAGAAAGTATAAGTTTAATAAATGGACGTAGGTCCCGTTCATTGAATATTTTGATTGGTCCAACACCCGGGTTAATGTGGAGATCCAATATTTTAATTGGAATTTGCAGCACCGTTTGCAGAATTGCAGAAAATTCAAATTAAACTTTAGCTAATCGCTTTGCCATGTTGAAAAATAATAATATAGTTAGTTTTTTGTACATTTAAACGTGTCAGAATTCATGTTTAGATGACTTCTGACATGTTTAAACATAATACATTAAAACCAGCATGGGCCTATTCTTACCTTTTAAACAATTATCAGAAGTGAGCGCGTATTGAATGCCGCAAGAACCAAGCAGGAACCCAACTTGCTGCAAGCCAGCGTCGCGGCGAGTCAGCGGCACTTCTATCGGAACCGGTACGATGCCCGCCTGAAGGCACCCGTAGAAGGCGCACATGAAGTTGATGGGATCGTTGTTAGGGTAGACCAGCGCGACGCGGTCTCCAGGCTTAATGGAGTTGTCCCCAGTCAGAGGTCCACCACTACTGGTCTTTGAGGTGAACGTCTTGTTCAGTAGAGCATGAGCGATTTTGAGCGATCGACTGAGTAGTTTTCCTGTGAGGAAAACGTTAAGGTTAAAATTGCTGTAATGTTGAAAGCGACAAAGTTATCACAGGGAAAAAGTCTATAAATAACGTCTGCTGGCCCTTCGAAATTAATTCAAGGGATGAATCAATGCGTAGTATAATATGATGGCAACAATACAACAATGAATCGACTTGCCATTGTACGCATACCATAAAAATATAAGTAACAGTACTTGCCATAATTGAGCGAGTTGCTGAGTTTTCCATTTGGGTCTAGGACCGTGGCCACGTTAGCTTTGAACGAGGCTGTTCCGTATCGCTGGAGTGCAGCTTCAAGATTGCGTGGCAGTCCTGCGGGGACCACCAGCTGTTCCCCTACAGCGGGCGTCATGGTGCCGCCTTCTGGCTTCGGGGCATTAGGATCCTTAGGGTTGGCAGCCAGCTCGAGTTCGATGTCGTCGTCCTCGTAGAATTCCGGCAGAGGTCGGCGTTTTGGGCGTTTCAGCGTATTAAGCAGTTGCTGTATCTTTGCTGATACCTATTTAGAACAATACGTATCAGTAGAGTGAGTTTTGTGGGAGTTATTTTAATATCATATTTTGAGCACCGTTCTCGAAGTCTCGACTGATGATTAGCAACTTAGTACCTACTTGATGTTACTATGCTAAACAGTTTTACTCGAATTAGTTCTTAAAACATTCTACTTACGTCTGTCTAGTCTCGACAGATGAAACAATAATACTTCAGGTTTTACCGATATTGACATCCGTACATTACTACCATATTTAAAAACAACTGCATAAATAAGAACGACAGTACTAGCTAATCGAACAATACGAATATACAGTCACAATATCTATCGAGTTTAGCTTCATGATTGTCTTACGTGTAGCTTGTTGGCGAGCGTTTTCGAGTCAAAGCCGTGTAAACTTGGTGTTCAGCGAAGAGGGCAGTAACCGCAAACGTGATAGGTCTGAGCCGATGATGCTTGACTGTACACAGAGACCCTATTGATAAGGAAATTGCTTGTCTAACACACGGCCAAGCTTTGTTGTCTATAAAGCTCACTTTAGTTGACACGCTCGGCAACATTATATGGGTTACGATTGCATTCTGCACGTGTACAAGCTACATTTTCGAGATATTCAAGGAAATGTATTGGTACAATGATACAAAGTTGGGTTTCTATTTTGGATGTCACTGGTATGTAAGCGCATTCAGTTACTATGTGTCACTGTGTTAGCAAGGGAATTTTGTACGGAAGCAGACTATTAAGGATTACGTAATCGATGCACTTAACGAGCCACTATTTATCGGTGATGATTTTTAAGCCGTAAATACTACTACCGTTTGACTTCGAAACTCCTGTTCCTTAAGCCCATTTAGGGTACTTCGATTTTCGTTGTAAAAAGCATCACCCATCACCCTAAACTATAATGTGCTTCCTTTGATATCCGCATCCGTATACCAATAGTTATAGTATATTATATAATGTAGTCTATGAACCAATCGTCATCAGCAAGGGCGGATGCAGGATTTATTTCTGGGACGGGCACGTGGGCCAGACGGACAGCATAGATTTTCTTTTGACTTAAACTACTAGACTTTTGTGGTAAAGTTAGAGAACCTGGGCTGCAAAGTGAGCTCAATAATTTTAGCACCTCACCTCGAATTGGTTTGATTAGTTTTTCTTTTGACACTGATTGACCGAGTTCTGCTCGGATGAAAATAGATAAACATATCGTCCAAGTATACCAACGTTGTATCACATTCTCGAGGCTGTGAAAATAGAGAAAACGAATTTTTCCGCATATGAGACTGATTCTAATTAAATTTTTCGTCCCCGTAAACCCCTATATTGCAACTTTCATCGAAATAGTTAGCGCCGTTTTCGAGAACGTGATTACGATATAATTATTAAAACACTCATGTGATACTATTATCATATATAAACACACATCCGTCTTTTAATACCCCCTATTATACAACAGTTGCATAAATAACTATTATCATACTGTTTATTCCGTTTGCTGAGTACAATGATACCCACAGGGAGGAGTTTACGCGATGGTACAGACACCAGCACATCAACCTACTACAATCTGTCAAATTTCTTGAATAGATTTTCAACTTTATCACTAAAGCATAAGGTTCAAAGTTGATTGAGAAAATTTGACAGTTTCGGGTAGGTTGACCTGCTGGCGTCTGTACAAATGAAAAACAAAAACAAAAGAAAACAGAAAAAAAAAATGTTCTATTACTTACGCTTACCTTCCATCGGCCGGTGCCGGTACCGGTGTCTTCGGGCTGCGCGTAGCACTGCACGCGGTCCGCAACCAGGGCTCCCCCGCGGCGGGCGCCTGATGAAGCATGAGTCACATCAGGCTGGACGTCTGATAACAAACTCCGAGTTACTAAAGCTCGCCTATCAGCTGAGCCAGGAACAGACTTCACCACAATACGGGTACCTTCTCACTTTTAATTTAAACTTTTATGGTAAATCATGATTTAACTATGCGGGCTGCTCGTGTGTTCCTGGCTTAAGAGCCCGCACAGACAGAAAGCAGTCGATTTTATGAAGTGTTAGGGATCTCGCGCACTAGACGGCCACGGCTACGACCAGTGGTCACACCGACCAGGTATAGAAACGTGGCCGTTAGCCGTTGCGATCAAGTGCGTGATTCGTATCAGTTTCTATAGTTTACCTGGTCGGTGCGACCACTGGTCGTGGTTGTGGCTGTCTAGTGCGCGAGAGCCCTTAGTAAGCAATTACTATATTTCTTAGCTCCGCACAAGCTGTCTGCTGTCTGCATCATTCTCGGGCTCTTAACCTATCCAGCCTATGCAAAGGCCTTCCCCCTGGATGGCTAGGGACAGTCGCAAATGCTGGTACGCATTATGTTTGGCTAGGAGACGTCACGAGCGTATTTTGTTTCAAAAGACCTAAACGATTTGTCGCCCGACGCCAGCATTAAATATTGTTTTTTTTTTGTTTTCCTAATTTTAACTTAGATTTTTGCAACAGTTCATAAAGTCTACGCAAGCCAATGTAGTTCAATGGATATCTCAATTGATGGGTGTGTGAAGATTTTTCATTAATTAGATAGCATTCTTCGTGTAGGCAGAAACCTATGCTTTTAATGGATGAACCTAAACGTTTGCGTTTTGAGCTAAAATTGTAAGGCATTTTCCGACCTTCAGCTCGGTTTTAAAAGAGAATAGATGTCATCAGTATCTTTTACGTTTTCTGCCCATATTTGTTGATTATCGTTGACAGTCCATTAAACAAGACGGATCGTACCGCAGACGATCAAAAACCTAACGTAGTTTACAAATATTTATGCAACACTTTAAAGAGGGGAATTAATGTTAGGATAGTATGGATCCATCATTTTAGCCGTAACAAATTTTTGAACTACATTCCCATTCTATGCTTCACGCTGATTTATTGGTTCCAAATGAGTTCATGTGTGAATATTTTAATGATAATTGATCAAACCAATGAATTTGCACCCGCGTATCAGACATGAACTTGTGTTGAGCAGCCGTGTTACATGATGCGCTCATCGCTTGGTCGGTGGAAGCTGTATTGATAAAACGCGTTGATGTGTGCCTTGATCGATGGCGTTAGTCGAATAAAGACCGCAGCTGCCATGAGGACCATAGATAGACGCTAACAAAAGCCGTATTAAAGCTTAGCGGGTGCAGGGGAAGCAATGGGAGATAAGCTGTGATTTAATTATGATCGTGATAAGCTTTCACATCCAGACGAAAATACGCGGATTGAAAGGCAAAAGCTTCGTTAGGTCAATTTTGTCTTGCACGGTATCCGATCCTTACGGACAGTCAACATATTTAATTGAATTTATTTCGAAAAGGAAATTAGAAACTTAGCCATGTGAGAATAGAGCCAAACAGTAAAAAGAATGAACCCCAGCCATTAGCAGTGATGTGATACTACTTGTTAACCCATCTATGTCTGATTAAACATGTTTGCTCACATGCGAGAAGCAGCATCGGGGAAATAAAACGTAGTGCGAGTCCTTTCTGTGAACCTCTGATTAAGGAGACACAATTAAGCCGTCTAACCTCCTAGTTGTATACTTTATTTACAATCACATACACTTGTGATGAAACTGACCGCCTCCATCTGAACGGATCTATCGAGTGCTTAGAGTAAGACTGGCCTGGTAAAGTCGAATGTTTAGAGTAAGACTGGCCTGGTATAGTCGAGTGTTTAGCGTAAGAATGGCCTGGTATAGTCTTCATATACCTATATTAACTATATTAGGTACACAAAGACGTGAGTTCATGAGTGATTATTATGAATCTACTCTATTTTCAGAAGGACATTTTTCTATTGAATTCGGTTGATTAATAATTCTGTGAAATGGCTTAGTAGCATGCAATACATACTGATCCGTCATTAGCTTGCATCTGACATTTCAGACTAAACTAATACGTTCCTACCTAGTTTAAGATAGGATTTCCAATGAGGTGCCAATCATTGGCTTGATCCTATTGTTGTCATGTATTGTTTGATGCAACAAAGAGAAGGATTAAGAGTAGTTGATGCACGTAGACAAGTGAACATTGAGCATTCTAATATCAATCTGTAAAAAATACGTCTAATTACATGACTGCCCACAAAGGAGTGTAATGTTTTCAGGGTTCGCATGTAGGTGAGTTTTATTGTTTCACCATAACTTTTAAATGCCTGAACAGATTTGGATGTATGAAGTATTGTTAGAATCATTACATCATCCCGAGTGACATAGGCTTTATCTGTTTAGTCACCGAGTTAATGAGAGACCTTTCGCTTTGTACATGTCGCAGCCATCTGGTTAAATTAGCCAGCCTATTGGATGCCTAGGCCGATAGTTGATTGAACTAGAATCATTCAACGTTTAACAACTTGGCGTATTGAAAGTCAGCCCTTTGAATATGACTGACCAAGACCCAGCTAAGTGATTCAAATGGTGAAAAAAAATCTACGAACAACTTGGAAATAGATGCGGTTGGTCACAGTTCTAACCTAACCTATTTCACCCAGTTTAATTAAATGACTACACGACATTCAGCCATCTGGTTAAACGTTGCGCTTAATGACTTGGCTAGTTGTCCTTCAGCTATTTAACTGGATGCCGTTTAACAAACGACCTAGGCGTGCAATTAGATGGCTAATTTAACCAGATGGCTGCGATATAGAGGGTGTTAGGCAGACGGTTGAACATACGAAAATGGCGGATCCGTGGGGCCGTCGGCTACGTGTTTAGGCCCACTAAAAAGACCCAGGCCACACGGATTTTGTTAAATTTTATTCGTAATTAGTCGTTGCTCAAACTTCAAACGTCAATAATTTCATTTAATAATAAGAAAACTGAAAACATTTAATTTTTATTATAAACCTAATAATTATATTAACATACGATTAGATGGCTATTTAACCTATTTACCGGCTGAGCAGTTCAATCAAGTAGTATTAGTTGAACTTAACACCTAAGCTTAAAGCTTATTACATCAGCTGTTAACACCTGGCTCATAAAAGTAAGAAATTAAGGAAGCCCGTATTTAACGTTCACCTGTAGGTAAGTATTTTAATTGAAAATCTTAACTAATATTAGTAATGCGAAAGTGAGTTTGTTTGTTTGTTACGCTTTCAGGGTAAAACGGCTAAACGGATTTGGATGAAATTTGGCACATGGGTAGACCATGGCCTGAAGAAGGACATAGGCTACTTTTCATCCTGGATCGCAGACGAAGTCACGGGCAACAGCTAGTATACAATATTTTGAATTAAAGGAGCTGGTGTCCATGGAGTTTCATGGCCGTTCTTCTCCATAGGAAAATGGGCCACTAGCTTCATCTTTCCGACTGACCGACACTTCGACAATTCAAGTGCCTATCATAGCTTTAATTGAACTACTACGCTTTGAGTTTGAAAAAATTTGCTATATTTATTGACTCTTTCATTCCAATGCTAACACTCATTCTGTCCGTGTGTATTTTTATAACTGAAATGGATCATACTGAAAATGTAACAATCACTTGACAGTTCACATTATCCTCATTATTTACATAAAAAAGAACAATTGTATAAGTACTCACAGATATGAATGAATAGACGTTCTTTACGTAGATATTTCAGGGGTTAAACACTAGGTACACTTTCAGCGATTCGATTCTCTTCAACACAATACATTTACAAGACTAGTTTGCTTTGTAGCAATCGCATTCACGATGTAGATGTACTGTACAGATATGTAACACTAGGTATCACTAATATAGGACGTGAATGACAATAGACAGTCACCGGTCAACTTATTTCCTGCACTGGCGGTTTATAACTGGCGGTTTTGTTTATAATTATTTAACGCTAATAAAACTAAAGTGACGCAAGCTGCCTGTCGTGCGTACATTCGTAGAAAAATATTCGAACGTATGAGTTTAATAAAATGTGATTCATAACTAAGCAAACAACTCAAAAGAAGTCTTAGTCACTGGGTAATTCATACTATTTTTTTTTAATGTAAGTAATGTTGCATACATAAACAGGCAGCAGTTTTCCTTCTATTAAGTAATTAATTTTTAAGAACCTCTCGGCATAACAATAAAAAATAATTAAATACATAATTAATGCCTCTATTGAATTAATGATTGTTTCCTAATCTTCTGAAACTAAGAAAAAAGTTAATTATATCTCTCACAACATAGAGCTACTCTTGTCACGTGATAGTGTTAAGTTAAGCCCAGCCCAAGATAAATTGGAGCACAAGCAGTTATTAGCACGAATCTAGAAATTAGACCAAATTAAGCTCCTCTACTATACAAGCCAAACATTGTTACAATCGGGGAAGCAACGCGACCTAGTTTTGTCTCCTAATCTGAAGGGCTCATTATAATAAGCTATCTAATTACGCTACACATCAAATTTGTTTCATTTAATAACATTCATTGCGTTATTTACGTTGTTGAGCAGATTTTCTTTTCGAACTTATGAAGCAATGGATTAGCAATTTGTTTCACAACGATTTAAATTCCGATTGATCATGTATTACGTAATTAGGGTACAGATAACTTATGATTGGCGGCGACGCGATCGCTAATCCAAAAAACAAAAGCGTAATGTCTGCTAGCTTACTTCAATTTAGTTTGTTCTGGTACAATCTAGCAAAATTAGCTCAGACAAAACAATTAGAGGGAAGCATAAAACTAGAGGTCCGCACAAAGTTAGCAATGCGACATTAACGTCTCTATCAGGAAACTATCTACTGTAAAACTTTTCAGCAGTAACAATAAGTCAACTGCCTCGATATTTTTTTGTATTTGAAAGCAGGTTTTTTAGGGATGGTTCCTGGACATGTTTTATCAAAATCGGTTCCGCCGTTTGTAGATTATCAGCTCTTTTCTAGTTGATGAATGGATGTGAGCGTCTTCCACAGGTCTGGTCGATTTGAAATTTGGTATTCTGTTACGTCAATGATATTAGAAGAACATAGTAACCTTGAACTGATGCTGCAGCATCACCTGGAATATGCAGGATACCCAACTCCCTTACCAACTTACAGCACAGGTATCGTGTTTGGGCTCATTGGGATGGTCTCAATGAATAAGGTTAGGTTATAGGTAGATGATGAACAAAGTCTGGTGATGGAGTTGTTTGAAAATTACATAACAATTTTTTACGGTCACGAGTAATAAATTCAGGTATCATCATTTCAGCCGATAGACGTCCACGCTGGCTATAGGCCGACCCCAAGCACCGCCACTTCGACCGGTTCTGTGCGGGAATTAGACTTAAGAGAAATTCGGTTCTCCTATTTTGGACTTATAGCATAATCTCGCCTATAATGCTCCCACTGCTAGGCCTCGGGCCTAGTGCGATTTAGTAGATGTCACATGTTTTCAAATTTTTTTTTCTAGGACATGCCGGTTTTCTCACGATGTCTTCCTTCACCGTTTTGAGAGCAGTGGTGATGAAATTATTTACACAAGGTAAAGCGCCTGCCTGGGTTCGAACCCACGACCAAGTCGTCGAAGCCGTTACCACTGGGCTACCACTGCTCCTAGTAGCACATATGAGCGCTCTTGTTAGGAGTAAACCGACGAATGTTCGCGCGGCAGACCGCGCGCGGCAGTCATTTTATAAGATCCTACGTACTAGGCATATTAAATGTGGTAAACTGAAATTCAGATATTGCCATTTCGTGACTGCCGACAGATTTGGATCTTCAATTCTGCATCACTAACATCTATGATCGAAATGTATGTTTAAGGCAATGCACATAATAAAACCAAAACGTCCCGATTATTTAAATATTAATAAAGCCACCAGGGGTTAAACATTGCTAGAATCCTCCAAAAGCATCCTAGTAGTATTTCAAAATTGTACTTACAAGCAGGTACATGTGTAAGCTCGGACAAATCAATCTCAGTGCGTTCACGTAATTCAGTACGATCGCGTAACTCAGTGCGTTCGCGCATCTCGGTTCTTTCTCTGGGCACGTGCTTCTTCTCCCGGAGATGATGGGGTTGTGGCAGAGGGTGGGGGTGTGCACGAGGGTGAGGGGCGGCGGGGCGGCGCGCTGGTGGTGAACCCAGCTCCGGTGGTGGGGGAAGCTCTGTGTCGCCGGCGCACGAATCTTCGTCAGATGATGAGGCTATGACAGGATAAACATACATTGTAATGAATTCAGTTTTAAGCTTTCTTCATTATCGGTTTTGTTTCTGAATCTTGAATAGGATCTCAAATCTTTACTTCAGGTTCAAATGTGGTTATCAATAACAAAATAACTTTCACAGTTAAGCAGAAAGTTGTCTGTATTTCCAGGCATTAAATAATGTTTTCAAAGAGCGACAGACAACCTTCTATTCGCTAAAGAGGGTCTTACTAAAAAATTATAGCACGCTACGTAGCCAAAAGAGGTTCGTTAGCGGAAAATGTGTCTATGTAACAAACTCGAATTGTCAGATTTTGCTGAGTTCCTCTTCAGACCCAAACCGATCGAAACAGAATACTTCGAAAATATTCGAGTACCTATGGTAGAACACAACACAGGGACATGCACGTGGTGCAAAAATACACACGGGTTGGGTAGAAATGTTCATGGTAGAAATTTATATGGCAGAAAAAATATTTTTAGTATATTTTCAACTTTATGGAAATATTTTTTCGTCCTGATTGATTAGAAATGCTCTTCAATAGCTTTCAATTATCATCCATCTCACGATCAAACTCACACATCTCACGCAATTTTTATTAATCGTCCATTAATACAGTTCATAAATCATTATTAATGCTCTTATCTGCTCAACTGATTCCTAGGAGGATCAAACTTAGTATACGTACAATGTTTTGATACCGATTATTATTTAAGCTAATCTTTAAGTTGTAAACTATATAAATATATGCTCAGTGGCAGCAGCGACGTTGTGAATGATAGTGGTAGTGCTTGTCAACCTTCGACATCATTGCAGAGCACCCTGGAGAGATGTCCGCTGTGTACCCAGGCACGGTTTTTTAAAGGTAAGCGGGGTCTGAATGTGCATATTGGAAAGGTGCACAGACCACCAAATGCACCCTCTTCAGACCCTGTCTCAATAGCTACACCAACTACACCAGCTACATCCACTTTAGACCCGTTCTGGAAAACCCTTTCAAAATTCAAAAACTCTATTCCTGTTTTGAAGCGAGTTCCCCGTGGCGCTAGACCTCTAGTGGCACAACACCTAGCAAGTTGCGTTCATCTTGCCGCCCGGGAGAACTCGCAAAGTGCTTGTGAACAGCTGCTCACCTTCCCTTACAGAATTCTACATGTACAGAAGAATTTGGCAACGAAAAAGACTTTAACCGCACAAATTAAAGAAAACTGTAATATTAGACCTCTAGTGGCACAACACCTAGCAAGTTGCGTTCATCTTGCCGCCCGGGAGAACTCGCAAAGTGCTTGGGAACAGCTGCTCACCTTCCCTTACAGAATTCTACATGTACAGAAGAATTTGGCAACGAAAAAGACTTTAACCGCACAAATTAAAGAAAACTGTAATATTTCGGCTTTTCATTTAGATTCCAAATTACCGACACAAAGATATACCGCCTCAATAGGTGTATCCCATCTGGTACAATCTAAATTAGGAGAAGGTGACATAAGCGGAGCAGCCAGGATTCTTTTTAGTAGTGATGTGGTGGCACCATGCTCTCCAGACACACTCGCAGCTCTGGAGAGCAAGCACCCTGCCCCAGTGGACGGTCTTTCTTTTCCCGACCCCCCTTTTGATCTGTATAATCACTCCCTCACCATTACAGGTCGAGAGTTGGTCACAGCCGTCTGCTCCTTCCGGAGCTGCTCCGCTGGCGGCCTCGACGGCCTGACTCCTCAGCACCTTAAGGACCTTATTTGTTCAGGCGCCGGGACAGTTCTTGCCGCAAGGTTTTTGCCAACAATTGAGAAATACTCGTTCACTTTATTTAATGTGAGAATAGAGTCGTCGCTGTCGGTCACAAGCTCAGTTTTTCCGGTTTTTTTACTTTTAATGTTGCAAATTTTCTTGATTTCATACCATAGCTTTTTACAGTCGCCCTTTGTTTCCATTAGAAGTTTACTGTCATGGCCTTGTTTTAGGTTTGATAATATATTGTTACAGTAGTTTCGATACTTCCTATATTCTTGTTGTATGAGAATATTGTCACGCTTTTCTTGTTTCTTTGCGTTAATGTGCATTAAGTCACGTCGTCTTATGCACTTCAGGAGATTTCTAGTTATCCATGGCTTGATAATATCCTGTGAGCCACGGCAGACACGGTTAGTGGTGTGTTGTTTGATTTTTACAGAAACTGTCTCGACAAATTTTTGGAATGCAATAGTAACATTGGTCTGCTCAAGGAGCCAGTCCCAAGAATCATTTTCAATGTCTTTTATAAATTTTATATTGTCAATTCGTGCATGTCGTTTTTCTACCCTGGCCCTAGTTGATTCTTTTTGAATGCCTAGGATAACCGTCTCGTGATCTGTTATGTCCGTGTCACACACACACAGTAGCTGACTTCTGAGTTTTGAGCATAACATGATCCAAACAGTTGTCACCCCGCGTGGGCAGTGTGTCCCGGAAAATACCCATAGTGTCCGGTTAAGTCCAGGTACTCAGTGGAGCGCCTGTCAGTACAATCTGGCTTAATGTCAATGTTCAGATCCCCTAAAATAGCACATGTGGTAGCCTTACACGACTCCATCAGTTTTGTTAAAGATTCGCAGAAGTTATTTATGTTATAGAAAGATGGAGACCTACATATGGCAATCAGTGATAGTTCGTCCCTGACATTAACAACCAAACAGTTCGAGTCTTTGCAGGATGGTTCCACGACACAGGCTTGCAGAGATGTTTTAGTATATACGACTATTCCATCGTTTTGGTTAAGGTAGTTGTTGAAACAATGATAATCGTAGTTATTAATTTCAAAACAGGTAGACGTGTCGTCAATACAACATTCTTTTAACATAATTATGTCAGGCAAAAAAAGCAACCGGCTCAAAAGAACAGAGAAATTATCAAAATTCTTTTTGATACTGCTTATATTTTGGACCACAACCGAGTATTGACCTCCTATGTCGCCTAAGTGCAGCCTACAGTCATCTATAGAATTGAGTTTCAGGCTAATTAAAAGGCCGTGAGATCGATGTCATCAATAACTTGTGCAACATTAGCCATTAGAGATCTTACCTTGTTGTATATGACGCAATGAGTTGTGCAGGAGGCAATTGGTGGAAACTAGGTGAATTCGGTACTGATATGGATTTTTAATTATGGTATAAGATGAGTTATAACTGTGTAACAAAGTTGCTGTATTAGTATATACTAGGTAATGAGGTTCGTGTAATGGAAAAGGATACAAGTATTTAAGGTACATAGTTGTGAGGTGTATTGGTATAAAACATATGATAGGGATGTGTACTTTGTATAAAAACGTAACCAAAAGGTAATTATTTATACAGATTATAGAGTATTTAAGCACTTACATTTTGATGGGTGAGTATTAATAAAATTATGTAAGTGGTAGCTATAATATAGTCATTGGTTTATATCCAATTAACCAATAAAACTGAGAAAGCAGAGAGATAAAGGACGAATCTATTAAGGGTCCCGCGGACAGGCGCGACTCGACAACGCGACGCGACTCTAGTAAAAGTTTCTATGAAAACTTCATTAAAATAGTTCAACCAGAATCGCGTTCCACCGCGTCACGCCTGTCTGCGGAGCCTTTATGAGTTTGTAAAACAACGTTTCATGATGTGCCAGGAGTAAAAGGACGTGAAATGTAATTACGACCTGGATCAAACGGCAGCGCAGCGCTGGCTGTAAAATCACCTTCGTTTATCAATTGGGTGTTGTTTTTGCAATCACTGTACCGATCTTCTTCATTCAGCTGTTTTCATGAGTAATTGCCTGGTGCCGCCGCGCTCTGTGCGTCGCCTAATGAGCGTAATACTAGTTCCTTTATCGTTTATATGGCGAGTATCTTGATTTTATCAAGAGAATTATGAATTAGAAAACCGATTACTGTCTTATAACAGAGATAATAAAGTACCTAAAGATTTCAAAGATTCTTATTTGTAAGCAATATAAACAGCAGCAACATCGTAATGTACACCCGTCCCCGAGTTATTTTATTTCAAACTAGCTAATGCCAGCGGCATGCGTTGCAATGCTAATCTACATGGTCCTCATATGGACTTTAAAAGAGACTGTGACCTCTGAGTTTGTTTCGGTCTTTCTTCTCAGAGTAGTCAGATAGGAAACGCCGAACTCATCTAGCAAAATTCTTTTAATATGACGTGTAAAAGTGATTTCATATCCTATTTACAGAATAAACAATTTCATTTCATTCATTGCATTTTTAATTTTTATTTGTTACGGACCTTCTCCGGCGCGCACACAAAAACTTACCAAAGATTCATTACAATCTGTCGAGCCATTTTTGAGTTTTTGCGAGATTAACGTATGGCAATAGATTTTTATATATATAAGGTCCCATTAAAATAGATGGACAAACTTTTAGAAATCATTCAGACCACCAAAATAAGGACAATGGTAAAAAAATATAAGAAAAACGCATTAGATACTTACAAGAAAAATAAATCAGCTAACGAAAATACACTAAAAATGTTGGTTACCCAATGCCATTTATTATTTTAGGTAAAAATAAAATCACTTTAATCTGTTTTTTTTTTTTGCTACGATATCTTTGGTTAGACGTACTGAACGCTGTGTTAAAATTCGTCCATCTATTTTAATGGAACCTTGTATATAGATAGGAAGATTAAGAGAGCGTCTATTTGTGTTTGATACCACTAGAAATAATTCATCATAATCATTAAAACTAGCTGAAATTGGAATGTTAGCAAAATTAATGGTTTTCGTTGATATTTTCCGACCATGTAAATATGATTGCTGTTAATAAAACATTATTAATTACATTTGCTGCGGTTCAGTGTGTGGGCTCGGAAAGTGACAAATGATTGTTTACTCTGGGAAACAGATTTATTTTGAGTTAAATAAGCGAATGTTTTGGGAAAACCCTGTGACATGTGGTAATTGACACGGTCAATGCAACTTGATCGAAACTTCGAGGTAAATCCGATGATAATCGATACATATTTTAAATACGATCCAATATCTTGATATTAAGCTGAGGAGACTAGTACCTATTCATCGAATTACTATCTGGTTTTATAGATACTTTTTCTCTAAAATTATCGTTTTTGACGATCAAGAAAATATGCGAAATTGTACTACCTACAATATTTAAGCCTTACCTGAAAATAATAAGAAACTGTGTGAATCCGAATGAATCACATGACAAGCTTAGCCGCTTAGCTCCGGTGACCGCGTTGAATTTTTCCTTATTTTTATTTATTTATTTTATTATTTATGTACACACAGAAAAATAGATACAGATAAGACATAATCATAATTATGAGTACAAAGGTACTGCTTATTTCTTAAGAATATTCTTTCAGCAGAGAAATTTCTTCCTTGTACATAAACCGAAAAGCCGCGGTCTAAAGCTCTGCCCTGTTGCACTTTTGTGGTGTAAGTACCTAGGTATGTTGAAACTTTTGATACTCCCCGTCACTTGTCCATAAGGGTTCATTAGAAAACCAGCGTCAGACAGCATTTTTCGGCCATTAATGCTGAAATGAACCTTTTTGGCGCAGCCGTGAGGCACACACTATTATTGCTTTATAATTATTTTCACTTTTTATTTTGGTATTATGTGTTTCACGAACTGTGTCCATATAAATATTATTCTTTCTTTCTTTCTTTACTACTGATACGCAGCATAAGTATATAATTATGTATTTTGCTGGCTCGTGGTCAACAGAATGCTGGTAATTTTTTTCCGCATTGTCGTGTACCTGGGGAGTAATCGCACTCTTAAACGAATAGATATGTACTTTTTGTACACGCCTCATTAAACTTCCATATAATTGATTGAGATGAATCTGTGTAAAGTGGACTACATTAGTTCCATTGCCTTCTGATGAGCCTTCGACGTATCTAGCGGATAATTTGATACAATATATGTTTCCATTTATCTGGTAGATACTGCATGCATATCCAGACATTGAAACTAGCCGTTGAACTATTAAAGCTTGAGAGTAATGGGAGAACCGAGAATTGGATTGGATTCAAATATCCTGTTTCTAAAAACCAGCTTATAAAGATAGGAAATGCAACTCTATCGACTGTACCAATCGCATTTCATGGCAGCTTAATATACACAAACTTAATCGAATCATATGGTTGTAGGGCACTATCTTCCACTATCTAGAACAGACACCGATTGAACCATTTACGATAGACTAATAGAGAGTCATTGATACGCCAATCGCTCATTCAATTTTAGTACCTGCCGTTTTTGGACTTGTTTTGATGAAGATAAGTAGTCGTCATTTTAATAAACGTGGTTTAACAACGATACCTTGGTGGTTTAATTAAGACTAATGAGTATTGTCAAATCCTGTTTCCCTTTATTCAAAAGGGAAAACGATAATACCTAACTTAAAGATTTGGCTTTCATACAGATTTTTTTTTTTGTGAGATTCAGCTACCTCCAACAGTTAGATTACTAGTTTATAAGAGTAACAGTTCAATACTTACAGAGATCATGTCTCTCCCTGTCAGGGCTCTTGGCCATCATGGAGGTCCTCTTCGAGGGCATCGGCAGCGAGGGTTTGGGTCTGTTCTGCATCTCTGCCAGGGCTTGTTGCACAGCCTCCTGTCTCACTTCTGCAAAACAAACCCATGTTAGAAGACTCTTTCGGGAGTTGAAAGATTTTCGGGCCAAAAGATTTACGCATGCAATCAAATTTCTATTGCAATACTTCCCACACCACAGTTATTTTTATAGAAAGAAATAAAATACACTTCTGTCGTTTGGGTTTATTTTATTTTATTTTATTCAAAATGAACAACAAACAGCTACAATATTATACAGTACAGTAAAAGAAATACACATAACATATAAATAAGAAGAAAGCTACGATTCATTTGCAACAACAAAAACATAATAAACAGATATAAAAATTGTTTATTTAATTTTACTCCCTTGTAGTTTCAGTTAACACACCACATAGGTGCACAAATGAATAAATACAGTCTTTACAACGACTTCTCTTATAACAACGTACTGGTAATAATGTAGACATTTTAAGGTCCCAGCCTTTTGTTTACTTAACATGGTGTTTGATTATAACGACTATCGTCTATAACATAAACGGTTTTAACCGTATGTAGGTTCATCACTCTATACTTCTATAACTTATTACAGGCAACTCACTTGATTCATTAACAAGTTAGCGTGCGTGAAAGAAATCAAGCTTTGCAATAGTCCCGAATGTGGAACGTTGTAAAGATCTGTACCCTAATTACGTAATACACGATCAATCGGAATTTGAATCGTTTTGAAACAAATTGCTAATCCATTGCTTCATAAGTTCGAAAAAAAAATCTGCTCAGCTATTAATGTTGTTGAACTGTCAAAATGAAACAAATTTGTCGTAATCGTTTACGAAAATGTGTTGCGTAATTAGACAGCTGGTGTCTAAATTGTTATGATCTATATAGGAAATTCAATTACAATTTCCAATTATCGGGTACGTTTATTGAAAAAGCTTTTGCTGATTTAAATTATTAACCGCAATGAAAACTAGAATAATAGGTACACCCCTACCCTTCCCAATTATATAATAATTGTTTTTCAGTTTGCTAATATATGAACCTGAATTAAATATTATTACAATCAATCAATGCTAATAGAATTCCTAATATCATAACAATATTTAAACAAATGTTCAAGAATTCCATGTATTTTGATTGTATTATGATTTCAATCTAAATAAATAACTGCGGTATAAAGATAACAAGGGTGAAGCACAATCAAAGGCGAAATAAACAGTATCCAATTTCCGATAACACTGATTAATTATTGTTTAACGAAAACTATCGCTCCTATGGTGCTTGAAAGTATCCCTTTATAACCAGGGTAAAGAAAAGCGTTCAAAACAGAGCTTTTAATCAACCAATAGTGTTCGAGGTTTTATTTACAAACGCAACGATTCTATTGGTTAATTAAATCCTTACTTCGCCTCGGATTTTCTGCAAAAGACGCCTGGGATTTATCTTACCTGCATTCACGAATAAAGCACAAAACATGAATTAAGCGTATGTTTAACAGGCAAGGTTACGTGTCAAAGTTTCCAAGTGGCTATCACCCAAACAAACTTAGCTAGAAACGAACATGGTATCTGGAAATGTGTACAAGACATTTGACAAGTAAACTTAATACTAAAACTCGATCATGCAACGAATGAGCATAAACCACATGCAAATGAAGGATTAGTGCAACGTATTAGACCACGAATGGATGCGGCGGCGACCGTGATAACATTACACTGACGCCGATAAAGGCAGACAGACAATTGTGACATATTAGAAGCGATTCATCGCAAACTAGTCGACCATACCCTGTGAGTATACATGGGCTTTGGATATGTCATATCATTAGGAAAATGATTGGATCATTCATTTATCGCAGGGTAATGTGATCTAGTCAGATTTGTACCATAGAGTCCATAGTTTACAATATAAAGTCATCCAAGAAGCAATTATTCTTAAACACATATGTAGAAGAGGAAGAAGATACTAAGTATAAATATATTTACACTAATTTACAATAAACATAATTATATAATTAATACATCATACGGTTTTACATACAATTTATCCTAATTTTGACGGTCTTTATTACAATACTGATTGATATCTTCTTCGATACGCACAATAAAAGGAAAGTTGTCCATTTTGACCGGTAAATAATGTTGTGAATACGGGACGACTCTAGATTAAGTGCATTGGATCTGGTTCTAGAATTTGACTGACCATTTGGTCTGCAGAAGGTTATTGGACCTTGTAGATGTCGAAGGCTCACATACGACCCAATCATAGCGATAAATTGACTAACATGTTGGGCTGGTTTCAACGTTACATAATTATTTTATTTTAATTATTTATTATGGGGCAATAAACAGCTACAATATAAAATGTTTACAAATAACAATAATATAGGCTCATAAGTAGTATTAGGTCTTTACCTATGAAATTGCCGTTCTGCAGTACTGGCCATTTCAAATCAAAATATTTTTTGTTTGGCTAAGAATTCTAATTTCAAATTAATTTTATTTTAAAAACATGGTTTTTTTTTTCCAAAAGTAGTCATTTGTTTATTGATTAGTGTTACATTTTCATCGCATTTCAATCTTTTTCGTCATCATGGATACGTTAAAAATTCGAGTAACTATGGAATATGAGTACCGTCGTGGCAGCAACGCGGCACAAGCGGCACGCAACATCAACGACGTTTACGGAGCTAACACTACAAACCAAAGCACCACCTGATATTGGTTTGCTCACTTCTGTTCTGGAAATTTCGACCTGAAAAATGAACCTCGCGGTCGTCCGAAGACTTTGGTCGACAATGACGAATTAAAAGCGATTGTGGAAGCTGATGATACAGAATCTACGGCTGAATTAGCAGCAGCTTTCGACGTTTGACGTTTGACGCAAATGGACCAATATTGTTTTGACGCTAAAAAACAATATTGGTCCATTTGCGTCAAACTGGCAAGGTAAAAAAGCTTGACAAATGGGTGCCCCACGAACTCAATGATCGCCAGCGCGAAGTACGCGTCGAGACGTGCCTTGCACTGCTCAACAGACACACAAATGAAGGAATTTTGAACCGCATTGTTACCTGCGATGAAAAATGGATTCTGTTTGATAACCGCAAGCGCTCAGCAAGTTGGTTGGATCCTGGTTCAGCACCTAAACAATGCCCTAAACGAAAACTTACCCCTAGAAAAGTGATGGTCACAGTTTGGTGGTCTAACGACGGTGTGATTCATCACAGCTTCTTACCAAACGGGGTGAGCATTACTGCAGATGTGTACTGTGAAGAACTGAACACAATGATGGAGAAGCTGACACATCTCCAACCAGCATTGGTCAATCGCTCGTCTCCGCTGCTCCTGCACGACAACGCGCGACCTCATACTGCACAGCAGACGGTCTCTAAGTTGCACGAACTGGGGTTGGAAGCTCTCCGTCATCCGCCCTACTCACCAGACCTTGCGCCTACAGACTACTACTTTTTCCAGAATTTGGATAACTTCTTGGCGGGAAAAAAATTCAATACCCGAGAGGCAGTACAAAATGCCTTTGAAGAATTTGTTACCTCCCGTCCAGCTGATTTCTTTAAGAAGGGCATTAATAAACTGCCACTGCGTTGGCAACGATGCATTGATTGCATGGATGATTACTTCGATTAATACAAATAAAAATACATGAAAAAAAATCGTTTAAATTTTTTCATACAAAACGGCAATTTCATAGGTAAAGACCAATAAACCAATAACAATATTGCAGCCTACTACATTATTCGCATGTTAACAAAATTAAGGTGAATTATGAGCCATTTAGCACTGACCTCAGAAGATACGATCCGGAATTTCGGTGTTGAATTGCCATCTCGGTAGGCAATTTGAATTGAATTTATCTATGAAAAATAGGCCAGTATTCGAAGTCTTTGTAAATAATTCAAGCTCTAAAATCTAAAAGCACTACTAAAGATACATTCTACAAACATCTATACCTACACTACAGCAGAGCTGCTGGTTATGAAGACAGTACGGTACGCAAGCGCGTGTCCTCCCGTAATTTGCGTAACCTCGATGTGCATAGAAACAGTGTCAAATTAATAACACGCGTTCGCGTTTACAAGTCGTGCAAACAACACTGGCCGCTTTAATTTAAAAACGACAGCGTTTTACTTACCATGGATTACGGTTCTAACCTATCAGTCGAATGACACAGCACTGAGAAAATAAGTCCTTACAAAGACACTCGCTCCAGAGCAAGAGCAGACCATTTTCATAGTAAAAAATAAAAAAATACCGTAGAATTCACTAGATGTTATATACGCAGTATTTTCCAAGTTAATGTGAAAATATGAAGTTTCAAAGTTTCTGGTACACCTGACAATTTCCTTTTAAGTCCAATAAGAGCTACTCTCCGAGTAAAAGTGTACAAACAAACCTGGAGCAGAATTGACGTCGCCAGACTCGCTCGTGTGTCCTCAATGAGAATTGACATGTCTGAGGAGTTGGCGCTTTTATTGTGTCTTGCAGACAATTTATGTATCAACCACACCGAAGCATTACTTTACCATTGCATTAAATAGAGAAAGCAAATAAAAAGTGCTAAGATAATACATCACTTGAGGCCTGCGTGCTCGACAGCTCGTTAAAAACAATTAGCGCTAAACATAACTAAAAGGTAATTGTATTTCTGTCAATCGTATCAAGTTGACGGAGCGTTATATCTCTAGTGATAATTGTTTTTACTGAGGTGCCATGCAAGCAGCTTAAATGTGCAAGAGTGGAGGCTGAAGAATGCACTCTCCTTGCGAATTGATTTTCGCTCGAATACTTGAGTTCGGAACAAAGTCTCAATTATATATTATATTACTGATATTGTGAATTGTCTCATTATTTCTTTTTATGAATCATTTTGAACGAGAATCGATACCGGATGAATTTTGCAGTGTAATGTGAACAAGCAGTATTACTTACAATGATTCGTTCAAGTGGCGCCTCGTCTACGAGTGTTACACCCGCTATCGCTTGCATATCATAACTTGAGACAGCTATTGACGACACTCAAGGTCGGACGCGACTCATACATGCTAGTTTTTGTTTGATGCACATCCTCTCTATTATTCGCTTTCGGATAATTATGTAACAATGAGATATAACAATGAATATTCATGAGTGTGTAAGTATAGTGGTTTTTACGCTTGACACGTCGTTCCGTCACTGTGAAGGTTTTTGTTCGTTAATAAGTTTTATAGGCTTTATTTTGCGAGAGCAGTAAACCGAAATTCGATGAAACGAATTTTGAAATAGTATTGACGTGCCATATGATGCCGATTATTAACTTTATTCAGCAGTTTTTGCACTTAAAAACAACGCTTAGTTGCCCATGCCAAATGATATATGCAAATAATGTACAGTGCGTAGTTAGTTATAGCAGTAAACAATTGAGTTTATTTTGTATACCTTTCAAGCTGAAGATATATTATCTCGTTTAATTTGATTCTTGCAAAACAAAGGAATTTTGGGATTGTTTCAAATATACGTAAATTGTTATTTGTTTTAGTGTCTGTATATAATGCACTAGCGACCCGCCGCTGCTTCGCAAGATGTCACGACTAGACAAAACATCGAGATTTCAATAATATAATGTAACTTTATTATAAATGTATTATACACATAACCGTCCAAGAAGCTCGTGGTTAAGTAATAACTGCCGCACGACTGCCGGGTCGATCCATCAGGTTAAGCTACGCTTGCCGGGGTTGGTCTGTGGTTGGGTGACCATTTTTTACATACCGAGATTCCTCCGTGCCACGGAAAGCACGTCAAGCCGTTGGACCCGGCTGTCATTCGTGGATCTTTGACAGTCGTTACGGGTCGTCAGAAGCCCGAAAGTCTGACAACCAGTCTTACCAAGGGGTATCGTATTACCCAGTTACTGGGTTGTGGAGGTCGGATAGGCAGTCAGTCGCTCCATGTAAAATACTGATATTCATCTGCATCCGGTAAGACTGGAAGCCGACCCCAATATAGATGGGAAAAGGCTAGGCAGATTGATACACATAAACCGTCCGAGATAAATTCTCTAAATTATGGTGAAAACTGCATAAAAACCGTGGCGTAGTAAGAAGAACAACGCGGTCACACAGACACTACACGAGAAGCGACTTTAATTTATAAAATGTATAGATAGTGGTTATCAGTGTTAGGCTTTTAGTTTCTAAAAAATTGTGTGACAAGTTTCAGTGATTCATCCTCGTAATAATTCATGCATCCACGTTGCTCTGACAGTCGGCTCACAGCAGATGTCGCTTAGCGTATTAAAAATGTAAACTCAACTGTGTTTACGGATATGTATCCAAATTATAAACATATCATACTCATTTGTTTATTCATATTTCTGATTTAAAAGGTCACACGTTGTTTGTAGTTAATTTGTGATTGTTATGAGTTGACTAATTAATTGTAAAATTTTAGGAAAATCGTCTACTTTTACAATGTTTGTAAATATGTGAGCACCATGTATCTATCACATAATTAATTTATCTGTTGTTGCTTCATTTTTAATTCTTAATTCTTTTTACCTATTGTGGTATAATAATTTTACTCTAGGTGCATCGTCCTCACATATAATTATATAACCAATGTACTTATACAAAATATTGTAAAACATTTTAAAAGAGTAACGGTGGAGTTTCTTGCCCATTCTTCTCCATGCGAAAACTACCTTTTGGAAGGGGCGACGAGAATCAATTCAATTCTTTTGTAAATATTGACGTTCAAAAGTGCCTTATAAGGGCCTATTTGAAATAAATGATTTGACTTTGACTTCGACTATGGCTATTCATGTGCTGGTAGTGCGGTGGGTTGTAGTCATCGTCGTCGGCGAGTTCAAGTATCGTGTGTGACGAGATGGCAGTGACGTCAGAGTCGCACACCGCGCCCGTATTGTTGGAGGCAGTCTGTGCGGTAGATGTATGCCCTTATTGTGTGCATGTCGCAGGCACTTGCAACTAACGTGACAATTTTTAAAATGTTCCTCTACGATCACACACATTTCAGAAGAAACTAGTTCAAAAATATAAAAGTATTGGAAGTATGTAACATATTTTATCAACGTATTTTTGTCATTAATTACTAGGAAGAACGATAATGTTGTATTTAAAAAGGCTGAATGATATCTGTAATCTCAGTAATTGTTTACGTAATAGCAGCCTTGACGAAGCTACAATCGAGTAAATTATGATCGTTACAGTTAATTATCGGTAAGGAAGTGTGTTTATGCTAATGAGCCTGTTTCCGCAGAATGGACACTTCGGTGAAAGGAACCATAAAACTAGTATCATTTTATCAATGGGACGTAGATGCCTATAACCTAATATTAAGCCCAGGCTCTCCAAAGACCATGAACCCCACCAGTCCACTATGTACTAAACGCTAACACATCAGTAATAAAGTTGAATATCGCGTGCGCTCTTTGGTCGTGTTCGAGCACGGAACTAAATGTCGTTAGTCTCAATTCTTATTTCGTTTATAACTAAAGTAATAATTGATCTAGAGAAAAAATATCTTATATCTGGATAATGAACTATATTTTCTAACTGAAAATAATTATTTTAGACATAAAAGTCGAGAAATCTTGTTTTTGTTTCAAATAATCTTTAAAACAGACATGATTTTCGAATAAAAAATTAATCGCGCGAAAATGTTCCAATTATGTAACTGTCTTTATATATGGAAAGAAAAAGATCCAATAAATCATATAAGTACTAAAGTTGTATTTTGATTGTATGCGTAACTTTTTCAGAATACTAAGGCAAATTTAACATACAATTTAAAGAGCCTACTCTTAATAATTTACCTAGTTACAAAATAAACAACTTGAAAAATCTGTAAGTGTGTATGCAAGCAAGTTGATCTATACAAATAAATAAAATTGAAGTGTCTGTTTGTAATGTTAAAATAACAGCTTTTTACTAAATGCATATACAAATAAAAAATACTTATAAAAAAACAAAAAAAAAATCTTCCTGTTTGTTCCAGCTAATCTCCGAAACGCGACAGCTGGACTGATTTTCACGGGACAGATAGCTGATGTTATAAAGAGAAACTTGGCTAGTTTTATTTTAGAAAAATAATTGGTGTCCACTCGGGTAAAGCCGCAAGCAGTAGCTAGCTGACAAATAATATAGGTACCTACTTATGGTATCCTTCGCCGAAAATTTCATTTTTTCACACAAGAAAAACATAATTTCTTTCTCTTGAGGCATTTTTTCAAAATTAAAACAGTATACTTAATTCACTGCCACTGCTAACTACACTGCTTCATATACAATTTGCAAAATTACTGACGGAACTAACTAGTTATCGTGATGGTTGAACTCGATAACAGCTAGGCACTATCTAGGAATGCATTGTTGCATTTGAAGTACCTATCACTGCCGGCTGGCCTTTCAAGAGCAATTTATTAATGAAAGTCGTTAACATGATATTATTTTAATGATAAAAAATAATTCTATGTAATTTTAAAGCGTGTCCAGAGTGTGCCTGTAGATTCCGGAGTTCCAGTTTGCGAGGTGCGAAACAAGAAAACAAGGAGAGGCGAAGGATCTTCCTATATTTAAACTAGAAGTTTCTTAAAAAGTCAATATACTGTCATTTGCGTGTGTCATTTTTTCATCGCTGTAATGGGGGGCACGTGATGGCAGCGCGTTGATACTGTGGTGACACCTGCACCTCGCTTGGCAACAAACCGCACTGTGGTCACCGTTGTTTACCACTACTTAAATTTTAATTCCGCCATTTTTTTCGCGTCGCTACAAAACCCCTTTGTGAACAAATGTTAGCATAATGGTAGGGGACGGTGGGGATTTAAAATGCACTCGTTTAAGGTTTCCTTTTTGAGTGGAAGTTTCAGCTTTAAGTACTGCGATTTTGAACCATCTGTTTCCGTGTACTTTGTAAATAGAAAGTAGGCTGGACACTTCAGAAAAATTACAAATATTTTTTACAGAATAGATTTATTTTCATTCATGATTGAAATTGACTTCTCATAACGAGTAGCATTTTTACCCAGTCTTTCCAACGTCAGTGCAAGTTGAAGAATGGTTGCGCAGTCGTAAAAGCATGTCTGTACACACTTGCCGATCCGTCTTTTGTTTGCGTTGCGTGCATCTAAACATCACTATAAAACGTAGGAATAATATTTATTGTTTGATGCTCATTCATTCGTGGACGTTACTTTCGTTTGGCTGCAGATAATCATGCCTATCAGCTAAATTCGCACATGTGTAGAACATTTGTCCGTTGAAAGTTATACCGTTGTAAAATATACTTAATTGTAATGTGTTAAAGCCGTTTATTGAGGGTTAAGGTTTCGAAAGGAACTGGCGTGTTTCTTTGTTCCACCCAAACGGTGGAACAAAGAAACACGCCACTCCAGATGTTAAAGTAGTTGGTCGTGTCAGAGGTCGCCAAAGACCGACAACTGACATGAAGATAGAGGGGGATTGCGACAAAGGGTAGTTACCCTTTGAAGCTCTCAGGATTTTGGTCGATTCGTAACTACGAATCGACCAAAATCCTGCGCGCTTCTTACTAAAAACATAACCTTGGTAACCGTGCTCTTCTGTGGTCATATCACTCACAACTAAAGCAAATAAAAGTCTCTGAAAAATTCAACATTGGAAACCATGAAACGTTAAGGCTTGTAATGACTCGTCGACGGTCGGTCGGTACAAATAAGACTTAAAGTTGCAATGTGCAACAAAGTTTGTAGGGGATCTAAAGAGATCTCCCTACGATATTTTAGCTCTTTAGGTTAACTTATTCCCGTACATTCAAAGAAACTGGCAAGACTTCTCAAAGTTCACCTTTGGAATAGTCAGAATAGCGGACGAAACCGTAAACTATGTCACAAGTAAAGCGCTTTAAATGAATACGTTACTCTTGGGTATAATGTAGAAGTGTATAAAGTACTCGTACAATATCAAAAGGAGACTGAAAAGACGTAGCCGACCATGGTTACATGCAAGATACGGTATTCCAGACAGGTAACATGTTAAAGTTGCTTGTTCAGAGAAACTAGAGCATGAATGTATGTGCATCTGATTTTTTTGTCACATTACATATATAATAATAACAGTACTGCACGTAGCTACGGGCATAGATTGCTATTTCATCTTAACACTGTATGATATTTTAACAATTTGTTTAGCCATCAGATTTAGGCATCAAAATCTAGTCCATAGTAAGTGTTGACTCGTACTGTGAATACAAATGATACAACCAATACTTTTTAGATTCATTCATAATATTGGACAAAGATGTTAGCCGCGTCTAGACAGAAGGGACGTCTAATGCCATTATTACGACTAAGTTGAATTTACTCGCTCTACGTTTTTCAATACCTCTTCGGAGAAAACTTTGTAGTATCATACTTCAAACCTACTGCTGCACGCTTAGCATGACCACAATAGAAACGGGTTTTGTCGACGGAAGAATAGACAAAAGGAAGTTTGTGATTATTTATCTGTCATTTTGTCTATTCTTCCGTCGACAAAACCCGTTTCTATGGTGGTCATGCTACGCGTGCTGGTCGATTACGTTTTATTTTTCGTTAATTTATTTAAAAAAGTTAAATAAAAAGAACAAATTATTGGTTCGCTGTCGAAGATTCCTGGTAAAGCAGATTTCTATAAGGAATTTTTCTGAATACGATTCGATTTCAGGGGAAGGGAAGGCACTCAGATCAATTAGCTTAATAGACGTAATAACGCGAAATAGCCGTGTTCTGTTCGTCTTGCGTGAGACTCAAAGAGTAAAAGCTGTAGGAGTTTGCTGCCCTACCGAAATCCAATAGATCAATGGAGCAATTTTGTGTATTTTTAAGTAATGTAGTTAATAGCAACGCTTATGTAGTGTAGGTGGTAACTAGACGCGGTTAATTGCGAGCTATTCATTACAGTAAATGGTTTGCACATTGATATACTCTTGTTGTGCCAGTAGAGGCCATCACTATAATTGGTGTCTATCAATCAACTATTTTGGTGACGGGGATCTATGGATAAATACAATACTAAGGCGTAAACGAGTCTTCGTGTACTTGCAAGGCCAGTCGATTCTTTGTATCGATGTGATTATATGGCATAGGTTTATATACCTGTTTAACCTGATTCCTACCTAAAAATTAAATTGACTAAGTATCGAACGATACTACTATAGTTGGGTGACATAACGTTGGCTACATGATATCAGAGTCAGGGTCGTGGAAATCGGACATCTGTAGATGTATGTGAAAATACTTCTCAAATTATGGATCATTCGTGGGACTATCGTTTTACTTGTGAGTAGTATTTAAACCCAGAAAGAGAAAGCCAGGTTTGAGACAAAAATAAATTAAACATTTATTTTGTAAACTTTCCCTATCATTTATTTACAGGACACTGAAAACCACGAAAACACTGTAATCGAATTGGCCATGACAAAGACACCGCAAATAATAGTCTGCTACCTTACGTGTGAGGTAACCGCGAAATTTCACTTTCCTGCCAAATTTCCCATGTCCTGTCAATTGAATGAAATTGGGAGTTGCAACAAAAAAGGGTTACATTCAAAGTAGACTGGATCACTGGACAAAAAAAAGCCACAAATGGTACCTTTCTCTTTGCTTAATAACGTAAGTACAGTTCGGACAAGTTTTGAAGCAAAAGGATAAGTCCAACCTTCACTATCTTTTAAAGGGTGGTCGAGAATTCAAATTAGTAAGTTCGCTGACCGTGACCTGGTTTAAAATATTTATATTTATTAAAAAGAAGCTGGTGTAAACATCTGTGGCATACAGGGGAGAAAATAACGTCTTCTTTGTCTGCAACCAACTGAACGTTTAATTGCATTATATCGCAATTAAACGTTCGTTAATTTGCAGTCATATGAAAACGGAACATGGTTCATTGGGCAAAGTTTAACTCCAGTGTACACGCTGTTTTAACTCATCATTATTTTAAATCAGTTATATGTTTTTTAAATGATCCGCTATTATTTTCCTAGTACCTATCTCATATCAAAGGTACAACGTAGAGGTGAAACTAAGTTAGTGAACTTTTACCTCACGATGTCAGAGAGTTGTAAAGAAACTAAAAGCTTAAAGCTTAAGAACTTTGTAACACACAATATCTTGACTGAAATGTATTTAAGTTTTATGAAGCCAGCAAAATATTCTGATTTCTAACTTTGCGACAGATGACAAAATAAATATTTCATAGAGATAGCTGAGAACTTGACAACTGAAAAATATTAGGTCTTTACCTATGAAATTGCCGTTCTGCAGTACTGGCCATTTCAAAACCAAATATTTTTTGTTTGGCTAAGAATTCTAATTTCAAATTAATTTTATTTTAAAAACATGGAATTTTTTTTCCAAAAGTAGTCATTTGTTTATTGATTAGTGTTACTTTTTCATCGCATTTCAATCTTTTTTTAGTATTTGTGAATGTGAGAACGTTGTAGGCTTAACAGACTGTAGATCTATCGACCATTTTCTATCTTGCTAAGTACCTGGTACTTGTTGATAGGCCTACACTGTCCTCTCATACCTATTAACTCTGTAATTTGAAAGCATTGTAAATACCATTTATTTTTAAAAGAGTAACCATGGAGTTTCTTGCCGGCTCTTCTCCATAGGAAACGACCAATTGGAACCGTGCATCTAGCTTCTGACGTTTCATAAGTGCCCTTATAGGTTTATGTGAAATAAAATATTTTGAATTTTTTTTTTTAATTTTTTCGTCATCATGGATACGTTAAAAATTCGAGTAATTATGGAATTTGAGTACCGTCGTGGCAGCAACGCGGCACAAGCGGCACGCAACATCAACGACGTTTACGGAGCTAACACTACAAACCAATACAAGTTATCAAATTGTGTCGCCTCCCTGATGCGGCGGGTGCGGGGCAGCGCCAACAGCCTCTTGGTCACTGTGGCTGACAGGGCGGAAGGTCTAATACTCAGGCACTGGACCAGGACACAGGTATTGCCTTCAGATCGTGCCTTGAAGTAATGTTTAATTAATTATTGCTTGCTTGCATTTGGTTATTGTCTTATTAGTGATTTTGTTACTAGTAATTATGACCAATATTTGCCAAATATTTTTCCAGATCAACAAATTGCATTGTATGATATGGAAATAAAATGATTTGATTGATTGATTAATAAGCTACACAGCTATACATTTAAATACTAAAGCTCAAATTGGTCGTAACTATGAATTAAAATCAGACAATAAAATATTAGCACAAAACTGATAAAACGATTAAAACATTACAGCACAATGAATTGTTTTCCAGCAAATGACAAAACTAATCAATCAGCCTAAAGGTATGATTCCGAACAACGCCGCACGCGGCATTGGTGCCGAGGCGGTGCTGCGCCTCAGTGCTGTGGTTTAGGTTCGTGGTTTACTTCTCAACTGTTGTCAACATTTACGTTTTATCGCTGTGATTAACGCCGCACTACTGGTCCGCCGCGGCGGAAGGGCGACACTGCCGCGCAGCAGTACCGTCGCAGCAATGACGCGCAGCATTAATGCCGTGCTCGGTATATAATCTCATATAAGCCTATAGACAATGTATGGGGACCAGTAGTGACGCGGCAGCAATCCCGCGACAACATTGCGGCGTGCGGCGTTGTTCGGAATCATACCTTAATTGAGCACCACGTTCCAAAACTAAATAAAAGAGCAACAAATCGGATCACTCGTAGGTATTCGGATGGCCGGAACATTGACGTCCAAAAATAAAATTTTGTTCCCTCGTATCGTGGGGTACCTATCCGAACCGACCAAAAATGTTTTTCACTTTAGACCAACTTTTTCATAACTTTCATCACAGTTACGAAACTGTATTATATTTATGCATAAAAGTACTACTCATGAAGATTCAGTTGCAAAAAAATCTTGAAAAGATTTCTACATTTTTTTAATCGCTCATTCGAAAATTCTCGAAAATTAAAAAAAAACCTAACACGAAAACTCAAAAGTCGCGGAACCTACATGGGGGTGATTCGGATACCCCACGATACGAGGGACCAAAATTTTATTTTTGGAAGTCAATGTTCCGGCCACTCTGTATATCGCGCCTTACCGACGAAGACGCCTAGAGCTATTATATTGAATCGAAGCCGGGGGCGTTTCCAATTACCGTATGGTGTCACGGAGTATAAACGAAATAGAGAAAAAAGCAAGGGCGGCGCGGAAAGCACTGTCATTGGACTACCGTCATTGAGCCCATTAGGTGTCCTTCTGATGATGGTGTTTTTTTTGTTAGAAATTATCAAATAACTTCTCCCGCTCTGGGTGGAGCGGGAGGGCGTGTCAGACTCTTACTGACTAAAACCCACCCGTGTTCCTTCAGTTGCCTGTACGTTGCTAGGGGCCACGGTATCCCTTTCGGACTTTCCCGCAACCCCCGCAGGCATCGGTCCTATCAGACCCCTTCAGTTGCTGACATCTCTTTGAGGCGTGCGTGGAACACAACGCGTCGTCGATCCGGGCCTGGGCCTTATCGGACCGCGAGCTACCCATTGCTCACCATCCGCAAGCCCGCACCTACGGTGACCGGGTATCTGCCTGCTATTCCCGACGCCCAGGGCGCCCTGCGGCGGCTAGGCGCGTGAGGGCGCGAATTTTGCCTCTCCCTCACGCGTTCTGCCTCCTCCTTCGCACCACGCGGTTGCCCTCATTTCACAACAATTATGAACATTATTGAATTGATGCACTAGGCAGGGCGCGTAAAGGTAATTACAGGGAACGCTTACAGACAGTGGTCGGTGGTTAACACGGGAAACTGGTTTTTTACCAGGCCGATGCAGATATTTAAACAGTATACATAGATATATTGTTGTTTTTTTTTTACTTTTGAAACTCAGTTATATTCAATTTTGCTGGGTATATGTCAAACTCAAACTCAAAGCATTTATTTCAATTAAACCATTTACAGGCACTTTTGAATTGTCAAGAAGTCGGTCAGTCAGAAATATGTATAATGAAAGAGCGTTTGGATCTTTTGGAATTGTGTCTCAATCATCAGTTCATCACTCTATACTTCTATAGCTTATTACAGACAACTCACTTGATTCATTAACAAGTTAGCGTGCGTGAAAGAAATCAAGCTTTGCAATAGTCCCGAATGTGGAACGTTGTAAAGATCTGTACCCTAATTACGTAATACACGATCAATCGGAATTCGAAACGTTTTGAAACAAATTGCTAATCCATCGCTTCGTAAGTTCAAAAAAAAATCTGCTCAACAACGTTAATAACGCAATGAATGTTGTTGAACTGTCAAAATGAAACAATTTTTTCTTAATTGTTTACGAAAATGTGTTGCTTAATTAGATAGCGGGCAAGAGAACTTCGAATAAATGAAAAATGCAGTAACAGAAAGACGTTTGAACTAAATGGATTCTCGATTTCTTTTGAACCCTACTAAACCCCAAATAAATTCATAATACTAGTGACAGTAGTACAGTCCACTTAGACAATGCATGAGGTAACATCCACTATCAACTATCTATGTAGGTACCTACCTAAATTAACAAATTCGGGAACAGTCGAAACTCTTTAGTCTCAAAGGACCACAACGAGGACTTACGAACGAACAGTATAATGAATAATACACACACGATTGGGTTGCAGACTGGCAGGAATTCCTTTGTAGGGGAAGTTTTACATTTAGGTATGTCCAACCTCAGGTCACAAATTAATTTAAATTATGAAAAATTATATATAATTATAAACAATTATGATATTAATTTAAATTATTATAATTTAAATTATGTTTTGTGTTGCGTAATGTAAATATCATTTTGCATACTATTATATAGAATCTTTTTTACTGAACAGACAGCTGTGCTGCTGGGGAGTTTGTTGCGCCACTTCTTCTTCCCAGCTAAAGCACTAGGAAGTGGTGAAGGGTGGGCGTTTTGGGGGACTGTCTTATGTAATTTTGACGTTCGAAAAGTGCTGATTCTCAGCCTAGTTTGAATAAATGACTTTTGAATTTGAATTTGAATGGACATTTAGGTCTCATTATTTTTCTTTTGCCTTGCACGTTTTTTGGGCATTTATACCCCACGTATGCACGGGCGTAAAAATATCGCGGCGGGATTTTATCGCGCACTGTATTTTCAACTCTCGGTGTTGAGCCGAGCGTTGAGATTCCAACGCGTTGAACGTACTCTCGTCCCAGAGCGTTGAAAAAAACACACTGTTGGTCCGTTCGAACGTGGGCTTATTGCGTGTCTGTACCTGAATCCTTTTACGATTGCTTTGCTGTGGGTATTTCCGTGTAAAAAAAGAAATATTGTTTATCTTCATACAAACAAAAACGCGTACACATAAATGAAAAGACAGAAACAAAATGTGCATTTTGCACTGGCGAAACATTCACCTAGAAACATGTTAAAATATCTATTTCATGTCAAACGTTATATCGAACATTGACAGAAAATAGAGATTTCAAGATATTTTTTTAGGGTTCAATAGTAAACAAGAAACCCTTATAGATCCGCCATATCTGTCTGTCTGTCCGTCTATCTTTGCGCGGCTTAGCTCAGAGACTCTTTGTACTATAAACCTTTAATTTGGCATGGGTATATCAATAACGCCGACAAAGTGGTAAAATAAAATCATTTGTTTTTAGGGTACCTTCCCTACACGTAGTGGGGATGTTTTTTTTTTCTCATCTATCCCATGATTTTGGGTGTTGTTGGTAAGGTCGTTCAAAAACATTGTTTATTTTTTTTAAACCATTTCTGGATTCTGGGATCCGTTTGCGAAATATTAAGCTTTAAAGTGCAAATTTTTGTTAAAGTCAAGTCCCCCTCCCCTGCCAGCTAAATGGTTGGTGTTGGATATGTGAAAAAATTTACGGCAGTAGTATATATAACGAAATTAAAAGGAAAACTATCACAGCTAAGTAGGCTTTATAAATTAACGACTAATAATCGACCAACTCATATTTGCGGTTGCAAAAACATGTTCTCCCATATATTCCGTATATATGGGAGAACATGTTTTTCAAGTACAAAGTTAAGTTTGTTCTTGCGATAAATTCATCCCAACTACGGAACCTTTCTTTGTGCGTGGTCCGACACGCACGGCCGGTTTTTGTTATGTGAATGTTTCGCCAACGCACAGTTACAGGGACACATCGCAGTGAAAACTCAGCAAAAATAAATTTTATCCATGTTTGTGACAAATGACGATGATCCTTTATGCCCTAATCGGGTCCAGCCAATTTATATTTTTAAGTATCCTTCATTTATTCAAACTAGATTTAAAGCTCTGTGCACGAAAAAAACCCTTTTTCGTCAATAACTTATCTAATTGTAAGAAAGCTTGAAATAATTGAAACATTAAGTCTGTGTAATATAAAAGTACAGTTTTCGTGGTGCTAAACCATTCGTGTCTTTCACTGCTTCAGTTTTGCGCTCTCGAAAATATGGTTTATTTTGCCTTTGATTTAATGAAGATATTGTATAATCATAAAATCAAATAGTTAGTGGTTTTATTTCAAGGACAGCTGAAAAGTAATGTGTGATTTTTAAATTTCTTGATATGGTTTGCTAAATAATAGGAAAAAATACATTACAGACAGGGTAAAAAAAAAAGACTTTTTCAACATTATTTTTCTGTCATATTTTGTATCGAACTTGAAAAAAGTGGTTCAGCCACATGCAAGTAGACTATATTACGATGTTAATGATATTTTTAAATGTTCAAAATCAAAAGTAGTGATCTTGTAAAAAGCAATCAAACGTCAGTCCCGCGTCTTTTTTCGAAAACTTGTTGTGAATATTTTTGATTTTCCATGAATACTTAACTTATTTGAAAAATCCCTTTCAGCCACATGCAAAACAAAGAACTCGACTTTTCAAATCATAAATAGTTTTGTTTAAATTCTTTTTTGCCTTTCTCACAACAAATGAACAAAATTGATCAATATCAGTCGATTTCGTGCACGGCCTCTTAAGATAAAAGTCTGAAGTCAAACAAGGCATTTGTTTAAGATTAAATAAAAATAAATATTATTTGTAGTTCCGGTAAAATTTTTGGTTTAATGGCGATGTTAGTAAAACATTACAGTTCATTCCATTCATTCGGTCAATGTGATCAGATGAAAGGTAAGAGTACCTTATTTTGAAGGGTACAGGAGATAATCATGGAGGCAACCATATTATTTGTTTATTTATTGATATGCGTCTAACTCACTATAACATTCACAAACAAAAATCACATATAGTTTTAGGTATTGTGAATTCGTCACTTTCAGAAGTGCACAGCAATATAACAGAGAACTTAATCATCATAGGATGTGTTGTAAAATAACGGTAATTGAATTAGTTACAAGTTTCAAAATAGAGCAAAAATGAACAATGTTAACTAATACAATGGGTAGTAAAGAAATATATTACAAAATAACAAAAAAGGCTGAAAAAGTATGTGAGAAGTTAAATGGACAAAATGGAAAATACTTTTGAATTAAATAAAATATGGAATTATACTCTCGAATGCCTTTTGTAGCGTACACAGGACACATAGACAACATAGTTAGGACTGCTCACCTCTTAACTGCAATATAATTTTTTTATCTTTTTGATTATTAAATTTTTTATATTCTAGACACTTCTGTTGACATGCGGTCTCTCTTGTCACATAATCATAAGTATAGTTTCAATATGAATGATGATACCAAGATGTTATAAACTTATAATATATTTTGAATAATAAATTCTTTTGTAGGTAACGTATAGTATTTTTTCCGAAGCAGATTCTTGAAAAGGTTTTGGGTAAAAAAATACAACTATCTGGATACACTGATTGTAGGTGTCACTCGTTCATTCACTCACTTGTCACTCTTCGCCATAGAAACCTACTGTTGCGTTCAAGCTTGAGCTCTCTACGTGTGTTTTTGTTTATTAAATACTTACCCGTACTTTTTTGCACATTGTAGATCGATCTACATATTCTTGAAAGCGATATCTGATTGTCGATTTTGGTTTTCCTACTGGACTTACGATATTTGTCAGCTTATAGGTGAAAAACGATATTGCGGTGCTGATTTGATTGAAATCATGCATCAATGTTTCAGTGCATCAAATGTGTTTTGCGCGTGCAAAGCATCTTTCTTGATGGAGAACAAAACAACATGACGTGTTGAAGCATTCAGTTCCCCTCAAAGTGGTTAAGCTAAATGGTGGTGGGACTAGGTTTTTGGAACGGGCCATCTCTTCACTGCCATGGCTTATATTTATTTAGATTTAGAAATAAATGCTTAAAGATTGAATAAAAAAGGGGTATCTACGTTGTTTGTGAGAGATTTGTTTTATTTTCCTTTACACTGTTTGATCGCTTTATTAGTATGTGGAATTCTCCCATAAGTTATAAGCATCTGGTAGGCCCACTCGGCACTCCAGATATTTATGACTATCCTAACGCAGCCTTTCCTCCAGATCCAATAGGATCGTTTGATTTTCATAGCATAGTTTGGTTTAATTCTGCTCGAAAAGGGTTAAATGAAACCAAGTACCTACTCATAGTTTCGTAGCTTAGCTTTTCCGCTTACCGACCTCACACATTCCTGATGGAAAGACTGCAGTTGTCAGGTTTTTAAAATATAGGTAGGTCATAGATCTCACCACAGTCCGGCTGCTGCCGGACCTAATAGCGAGTTGTGCCACAACATTTAATAAATGTTATAATATTTATGTTGCTAAATGATGGCAACCAGTCGGTTATCTTTCAAACTGAAGGCACGTGAACATATATTATTCGTGAAAAGTTGGCAAAATCTTTGCAGCGCTGATTTGTTTTCTCCTCTACCTATCGGTATTTCTCCTGACAAAGTTTATTCGGTTTATATGTATGTATCTATGTATTAGTAGGTATTCATTTTGAAGTTATGTATCACTTGTGTTGCACCTGCCATGTTTTCTCTGCACCACCCTAAGGTTGACTGGTAGAAAATGTCTCAGGCATTAAGTCCCGCCTTTGTACAGTATTTTTACTTGTGCAGAAAGTTTTAATAAAAAATAAATAAATAAATCTAGTCAAGCCCTAATCGAAATAATAATTGAATAAATTGTGTATAAAAACGCCTGACAGAAAATTATTAGCAATCAATAGTTTTTTGAAGTGTAACGAATGAGCTGTTTGGCAGGAAAAGTATTTTTTTGTTATGAAATATTAGGTTGGGGAAAAAGTTTCTTCGCATTTTTTAAGAAAATTCAAAACATTTTTTAACATAGTATGTTTACATTTAACTAAAGTATGTAGGTACCATTTTGTTCGATAACTTTTTGCCATCTTGTAGGTAGGGACATGATCCCATTGCTATAGAAATTTTGGGACTTCTGATCAAAATACCGCGACAAGTGGTTTTGGCAGTCCTCCCGTGATGTTAACCTGACACTGCCTAAAGAATTCTGAAGAGACCGAAACAGGTGGAAATCTGAAGGTGCAAGGTCAGGACTATACGGCGGATGCATTAACACCTCCCAGCCAAACTCTCTTAATTTTTGCTGAGTGGCTAAAGATGTGTGAGGTCTAGCGTTATCATGATGAAAAACCACACCCCTTCTGTTGATTAATTCCGGCCGCTTTCTCTCAACTTCTTGCTTTAATCTCATCAGTTGTTCGCAGTAGAGTTCAGAATCGATGGTCCTGCCTGGTGGTAACAGCTCATAATGAATAATGCCCTTCCAATCCCACCACACACACAGCATCACCTTGTTGCGAGTTAACCCGGGTTTTGCCACAGTCTGTGAAGCCTGACCGGCCTTTGACCACGACCTTTTTCGCACGTTCTTGTCGTACGTGATCCACTTTTCATCACCAGTTATCAGCTTCTTCAAAAATGGTTCGGTTTCATTACGTCGTAATAAAGAATCACAAATGAGTACACGGTTCATTAGGTTTCTTTCAGTGAGCTCGTGAGGTACCCAAATATCGAGCTTTTTTGTGTACCCAGTTTTTTTCAAATGCGCCAAAACTGTTTTGTGGTCAATTCCCAGTTCTTCAGCTACCTCGTAACTACTAATATGCCGATCTTGCTCCACTTTTTCAAAAATGGCATCCATTTTATCCGTAATAGGGCGACCAGAGCGACGTGCATCTTTGACATCAAAATTTCCGGATTGAAAACGCTTAAACCAAATTTGTGCTACTCTCACAGACACTGCACTAGGTCCATAAACATCGCAAATTTTTTTCGCGGCTTGCGTTGCATTTTTACCTTTTTTGTAGTAAAATTTTAAAATGTATCGAATTTCTTCATTAGATTCACTCATCTTGACAGTACGAAAAACAAATAAAAATCACACATTTTCCTAATTTGAATTTGGAATTATGTTCTTTAAAATTTAAACTTTCAATGATACCAAAACCAGCCAGATACACATAGTATAGCCAAAGAGATTTTATTACAAGTTCATACATACTATAATGCGAAAAGACTTTTTCCCCAACCTATTATACAAAAGACTGCACATTAAATTAAAATAGAGGAATTCTTTCAAATTCTAGGTCTAATGTGCTTTTAAATGCACGATGTGTAGCTTTTGGACCTGATCGTTTTTAAGGGTATGCATGTTCCTATATATGCTTTGGTCATTGTCCTTTTAAGGGTAGTTCGATTTACCGTTTATTTCAAAATTCCACCGCATAACTAATTGCGGCAGTAATTTCCGCAGTTGCAATCATAAACTAATATTCCTGTCCATTTCGAAATTCATGTCTGTGATTATTATGAAATCAAAGTGGCATAACCGTGTGACGTATTAGGCACACTTAGCTGTCAAATCAATCAGTGTTGGGATTAGCGTCCAGTTAAATAATATAATCAGAGTTAGCACGCATCACTTTATCTGATGCCGTTTATGTGCCAAATATTGCGAAGAGGAAAGAGACATAAATAAGGATAGTATGCATTACTAATAGAAAATATCGCTATACAGGATAGATTTTTGAGATGGGGCAGTAAGGGCATCTACCTTAACTGTTGTAGCTACTGGAAAACGGTCTTAGGAGACTGTCCTAATTTTTTTCAGACATTTTGATCTACATTCACAGATATCGAAATAAAATTACAGTTAGCAAGAAAATAGGGAGTTTACACTAAAAACATTTTTGATGCCAATTGATCCTGTTTCTTATAAGAATCAAAAAACTTTATTGGACCAACTGAGGCTTGAGTACTAGAAAAGTGAAAAATCTCAAAAAATATATTCCATACCCGTACCTATATGAGCACACATCACATAATTACATCAAAATTACCCGTAGCCAAATATAACAAGAGGCGGGTAAAACAAACTTCTTACATAATCCCAAAAGCTCTCCAACAAGAAATTCTCGAACGCAAACCTTCCTCGACTTCCCTAAAAGCAGAACAAATGAGAAAGCTGAACAACGCATGAATGCAGTGGTACCAATTATCTGGCAGGCACGTAAAAATACAACGAAGCAGTGCATGTGTTCTACAACTGCATTTCGTTAGCCGGGTGTTGCGGACTCCTGAATAATGGATGCAAGTTATGAGCACCCACAATGGAGGAAGATATAACTACGCGTTACCGCATTGAACTGTACTCCGGCTCGGTTTTCAAATAAAACGATCGTCGCTAAAAGCTTTCGTTACCTCTATGAATTGACTTAGCATTATAAATATACAATGTTTGCAACGAATGTTTACACCAACGAGCTAATTTGTAATGAATATAGGTTTGGCTTTACAACTTTGTCAGCGTGCTTAACAATGAACTTATTATGATTAGTCATCACCAGTGATCGGAGTAGGTAGATTGAATTGGGGTCATTGTTCCGAAACGTATATATTAATATGGACATTCCTCCGGAATTGGTTAATTATTAAGAAAAAAACCGGAACTTAGATAGGAATTGTATTCAAATGAGCAATATTATATTCTTCATAATTTTTTTAACGGCACACAGTCATGATTCCAAGCTTTGGTAAGTAATATTTTACTTGTTACAAGGAGTTTAAAGCATGTTTGGATGTACTATAAGAATATTTTTAGTATTGTGTTTGTTTGCTTAAGCTGTTGAACATACCATCACCAACTTTGAATTGAGTAGTAATAATATCACTACCAACATTAACAATATTTAATTGAATCCGGTAATACCGGAATTGCTTTCCGGAAAAATGGCTTACCCGTTATTCTTTCTGTGTGCATTTATGATACAAGTACCAAAAATCAATCTACCTACTCCGATCACTGGTCATCACTAATGGCTCCTGATCAGCGCGGCTATCACCAACATCGGATTCGCATGTGATAAAAAAGTATGCGAATGGCGCCGTTCGCCGCCTAAATGAAT
The DNA here is from genome assembly GCA_949128155.2 of Xanthia icteritia. NCBI lineage: Eukaryota > Metazoa > Arthropoda > Insecta > Lepidoptera > Noctuidae > Xanthia > Xanthia icteritia. Next base: position 20,092,525 of record OX421931.1, read on the forward strand.
CTATATTCTACGTTTAGAAACCGATTTTCAGCATCATTCAAATAAAATCGAACATTTAAAGCGTACTAAAAACTGTATAACAAGCTGTAAGTTTTTGCGTCCATGTTTGTTCGTTATAGCTTTGTAGATGAAGTATGCTACAAGAGATGCTAACTAACACGTCATTCGTATACAACATTAGAGACATAGGCTTTATGGAGTGGATTTAACCTTTATTTGCGGTACTCTAATATATTGCAATATTTTGCGTTTCAGTTTAAATAATTTCCAATAAAATGTTTATACTTAATCAAAATGATCAACGACCATCAGCAATGTAGCGACTAACCACACGATAAAGACGAAGTTAAAATAAGACCTACTCCAGTTGAATTGAAATTAGTCTAAATTGTTCCAGGTTATGAATCTGAGAAATTCAACAGCTTTGGTCTATACCAGGAATGTTATTATAATCGCTTCGTATGCCGTATAGCGAGTAATTACAAAATGGACGCCGTCAAACTAACTTTAGCACTAATGTCGGGAATTTGGTAAATAGCTAATTATCATTCATTCAATTATCAACTGGTTAAACTAAAATTTATTGACTGTCAATTATTTCGCACATTCGTGGATCTTTAAACATACCAATTATCGGTTCCTGGCAAGCGTTACAATGTAGTAGGTAAACACAAAGGCTAAAATAGTGAATTCCACATGAATTGAATTGTATTCCTTGTAACAGTTACAAAAATAGAAAAGAATACTCTTTATTATACACCATACAAATTACAGATATAAATAAAGACATTTTACATAGGGTGACACAATGGGCGGTCTTATCGCTAGAAGCGATCTTTTACAGACAAACTTGAATGGGTGGATTTAAACGAAGAGGGAGAGACAATACTGCAGGTAAGCATCTAGTAGTTAGAAATTGGTCTGGCCTAATAGAAAGATAACTTCATTAACAAAAGCGCTAAACTTTAGTCCAAAAACGTAGTTCAAATATCATGTCTCGAAATTAGAGCATGATACAATATAGGTATCTTAACGTGGCCTTCTACAAAACTAGGACATCAAACATAGTAGGTAATTAGGTCGGCGCATACAAAAATTGGAGCATATTATACCTATTATCTCAGTATATTCCATACTCTACAGTGAAAAAATAAATCCTGAAAAGCTTTGATTATTACTTTATTAGATAGTTTATATCATTATTGACTTCTCCATAATAAAAATTGTATACTACCTAGTTCGTCAATGATATAGGTGATGTGATGTATTAACGCATTGCGATCTCTAAACTTAAGTGTTATATTCGCAACTAAGTGCGGATTTCACCAATGAAACTGAACGCGATCACCACTTCTAAACCACGTTCAAGAGCTGTCAGTGTAACAATAATTTTGACACTGACAGCTTTTGAAAGCGGTATAGATGTGCTGAACGCGTGCAGTTTCATTGGTGAAATTCGCCCTCAGTTTGCAAGGTCAACATTAGCGCCAGATGTCTTTTTCTCACGCCGGTGTCTAAAGTTTATTCAATAAAATTGCGACCTTTGCAAGAGTTTATCAGCAAATTTATATTCGTAAGTAGGTATTATCCAGAGAGACGTAAAACGAAAGCTTTCTTATTCCTTGACTAAGCGACTGAATGAATCATGGTAGGCGTGGTGGTTACGTCAATACCGTTCCACCTACGGACGTACAGAGCTGCAACATATTTCAAAGTTAGTATTGTGACTAGAAATGGAACACAAAGTCTGTCTATTTTTACCCCCACCCATAGGAATATAGACGGATTTAAAAATTCATGCGGTATCCGTATCATTGCAATTATTGTGTTCTGGTTTTAGCCAATAGTTCCGGTTTATTTCGATCGGAAATGTTCGGAATTTACTCTCCACAGTCGGAAATTAAGGCTATTCTTAAAATCCACACCTTCCATTAGACGGCTATTGAAATTCCTTTTTCATTTAATTATTGACCGGGCTCATATTTCCGACACTGCCTCTAGATTTTTGGAATTCTAATTAAAATCTATCTAGATATCGCGTTCTAGTCAATTATTAAAAAAAACTAACTAGGATAGCTGTACCTACAATGAATTTAAAATTCAAAATAAGTAGTCCCTATCCTTTTAATTTGTGTAAGAAGATGAAGTACAATCAATCTTTAAGAGCGTGGTTTCTGAAAATGAGCAACGTCGCAAATATCTGTCAAATCTTTCGCTGTTTTTTTAATTTGGCAATATTACTGTATGGAAATAAGAAATATTAACTATGCTCCATTTGAAATAAGATTAGACATTTAAATAAACCTTTTTTATAGTCCGTTCAACCGATTTTGACTTGTGGTAGGCATAAGGATAGCATTAAAGACAAAAAAGTGGTTACAGTACCAACTGTTTGCTGCAGCCGCCATTTGTCATGCCATCAACGCAATAGAAGTCAAAATCGGTTGAACGCACTGTAAAAAAGGTTTATTAAATGTCTAATCTTATTTCAAATGGAGTATAAGTAAACTAATATATGGATTATGAAATGCAATACTTAATATCGTAACACCGAATATGAAGATGTAAAAAAAGTATTGGGAAACTTTCAAATGCCTTTTTACACCTAAAACGGTTACAACATCAAATTCAGTGTTGTTATAATTGCATTCATTATTAATATTTTAGTTCACTAGTTAGCCACATTTCATATTTCCATACAGTAATATTGCCAAATTAATCAAAACAGGTAAATATTTGACAGCTATTTGCGACGTTGCCAACTCTTAGAATGAACGCTCTTCAACTTATGTTACTACTTAATTTGCTAGCTAGTACATTCAAGGCAACATGATTCCGTGAGCCAGTAGCAATCGCGCGGCGCGCGCGCGCGTCTTTGGGACGAGTCAGAGGCAAGTAACAATGACTAATAATTATTCACACTTATAAGAAAATATATACTTACCAATTAATTTAAAAGCATTATTTATCATGGTTATTGCCTTATTGAGGTTTTGTCCCTATTTATAAGTTTGTTTGTATTATCGAATGGGGTCAGAAATAAACCCAACCGACACATAATGATGTCACAATATTATGAGAAAGGTACCTCAGTACATTAATATTCGAATACGTAGGTTAGGATTTAGGAAGCTATAAAACCATAAAATACAGTAGTCAATCAATCTCCGAGGCGATTTTAAATGCAATTCTGTTGTTTCTTTCACACGTAGATATAAATTAACTGGAGGGACGACGCAAGCATGCAAACTTCGACACACAGAGTTGAAGTCGGTGGGAGTCCCGTTTTAGGTAGGTAAACGAAAACATAAAAAATATAAATGACGTAAGTAATTTTATTGTTGTCTTGCTTGTGCGATATTTTCATGTTAACTTTATAACAATGGTGCAATAAATTTTCTATAAATATAATGCATGATATGATCCCGTAGGTACTGGGTCGAACTAGGAAGGTTCTTAAAAACTTAAACTTCTCGCTTAAAACTTGTCTTCCGTATTTTTGCATCCAAATCAATATATGTATGTAAATAGAAAGCCAGTCAGTGGACCAGTCGCACCGGTTATGAGACCACGTATTTGCAACACGATTTTATTAGCCGGTGCCAATTCCGGTACTTGAGTCCGTAAAGTAGGTACTAAATATCTAGGTATGCATTTATTACATAATATACATATAGCCACAACGAGGCAGTTATGAAGTAATAGCACAAGAGGTGTTAAGTACAGACGCCAGCACATCAACCTACTACAATCTGTCAAATCTCTTTAATAGATTTTCAACTTTATCACTAAAGCATAAGGTTCAAAGTTGATTGGGAAAATTTTACAGTTTCGGGTAGGTTGACCTGCTGGCGTCTGTACAATACTACCTTAGCCAGTGTCGCCTTCACAAAGTCGTCTTAGTTCTTAAAGTAAATTAAAAGAAAAAAGAAATAAAAGAGTATATATAATAAAAATATATAAAAGAAATAATAAATAAACAGAACGAAACACACTATGAGAATCTATCCAAACCAATAAAAATACAATTTATAACAAGACTAAATGCAGTTGTTGATTGAACCCTAAACCAACCCAATTAAAAAAAATACATCAAGTATGACATCACACCGATAGGGTTGCCAACAATCCAACTATGATTTTAAATATGCCTCAGTTGTGTATATTTTAGATGAAGAGATTATTTCCACGCACCTCGATTTTTTTAAATATGGGTAATATCGTGTAAGCTTTACAACGAAATGCCTGTTCTCATAAAAAAATCTGTTGACTTTTTGATTAGGTACCTACATCCACCAAACTGTTGGTGTAGCCGACCCGTTTTTATTAAAATAAATTCAATCACAATATTTATTACCTACTTTCAATCAACATGCAATAGAATATAATTATGGTCGCAAGTTTTGTTTAAAGCAATTTCTTTTCCACATGAGTCATTTTAAAAACCAGTAAGGTTGGCAGCCCTACACAACACCAATGACCGACGCGTCTACGAACAGAGCGTAAGGTTCTTTATAATGTAGTGACTCACCCGAATGGTAGCGGCTCTCGTTCCGCGTTAGCCGCCTGTTGGTCCTTCCAGGCGGCGAACGGAGCGCCGCGGCCGATCTCACTGCGACCCGATAAAGAACCACACGTACACGTAACAACACACACACAAACGCGTCACACGCTGCTTACTTACACAGACGCCACAGATAATACTTTTTATTTTGAATTCGGAATCGAAAGTGCGCCAATATTTGACAGTTTAATCAACATGAGCCGTTTGTTGTTGAAAACGGATAGCTAAATGCTGTGTTGTCGATTCCGAAATCACAATAAAAAGTTTAATCACCATGTTAATTTATTTAAACTATAATTTTAACCATTAAAGCACATCGTCTAAACGCTTAAATGGTGTTTAAAGTTGCTTTTACGCTAATGTCTAATTATTATTTCCCTGGTAATGTCCACAATCAGAAAACATTTTCTTGATATTACGCACTAAGTAACTACAATTCTTGGATACATTCGTTTTATTTACAGTACAAACATCACGCATAAACAACCACATTTTAGTTTAAGGTACTATTCAACGCTTTTAGGCTTTTCCGACGCATAAAAAGAAAAAATATTAACTATTAATTTGATTTAAGGAAACTGCTACAAACCTTCGAAAAAAAAACCTGTCGCTTTGAAATGTCTGAAAAATTACATGGAGAAGTAGGTGTAAATGGATAGACTCTATCCATTTACACCTACTTCTCAATTTCATCGTCACAAAATCATAAGGATGGATGGTGCAAGCAGAAACTTTAATAGGGTGTGTGAACAGCATGACTTTGATCCTTTTACAACAGCACTGCTATTCTGTAACCATCTCACCGTGAAAACTTAGGTGAAGTGAGCTCGGAGTGAGCTGTCAGTACCTAGCAGCAGGTGGAATGACAGCTCACTTCACCTAAGTTTTCACAGTGCGATTATTACAGAATAGACCGGCAGGTCTCTGTGGTCAGTGCTCGAGCCTTAACCTTTTCACCTGATGCTTGATATTGCTCAAATTACGTTAGCCTGAATAGCCAGCCTTGCTTTACCACTTGATTGTATTGTTGTATGTATATAGCATTCATATGTTTAGTTTTGGCTTTGGCGGTTTATTGTTTTTCTTGGCAGTACTGTGTTGTTCACAGATTTCTTTCATTTTTACTATGTTCATTATAATTATGTGAAGACTTGTAATTGGCTGTCAGTCACATTTCAAGTTCTTGGTCTATTTTGTTTAGCTGTAAGTCTTCCTAAGGAAATAAAATAAGGATTGAGTTCTCGCGCGATCAACCGTTTAAATAAACAATTTAATTGTTTATTAAGTATGTACTTATTGCGGTTAGGACGTAGTATATTATTAAGTAAGTAGTACCTATGACCTACTTCGCTATTTAGCATTAGAAAAACACGTTAAAGAAAAATAATTTAAATCGATTTTTAATTTAAATAATATTTAATGTTAACTTAAGACAAGAGCTTATGAAATTAAAGTAAAATTGTTTTATAATGTTATCGATCTCGTAGTCTCGTAAACAATCCAAAATATTGTAAGATAGGTACTTTCCGCCAATTAGTAATAATTAATGCATTAAGCATTCATTAAAGAAGTACACGAATAAATTGATTGAACGGTTTCGGAATAAAGAAGATAAAATAATTTTGAAAAAATTAATGTAATGTCAGCAAAGAGAAAACTCTACAAAGGCTGCAGTCCGAATTAAGATTATCGGGCTGTCAACTAAAAAAAAAAACTTTTTTAAAATGATTTTCTTTTTTTAGTATGAACTGTCTGTCATTTCTGAAAATAAATCATTGTCAAATAAATAGACGACGATTTATTGAATTTCAGTTGAAATAATGAGTAAACATTTCGAAAAACCTGAAATCGACGTCAATATTGAGCGTTTGGATTCGGACATCATTGACGAACACCTTCGTAACTCGACTGTCGTGTTGCAAGATATCCTGAAAGACAAGGAAGACTCCAATGACTGCAACGGCGACGATGAAGCGCCCTCTGACGGTGAAGATAGCAATGACGACGGCCATATGTGCCAACAATGTGGGAAGATCTACAAAACAGGTAGTACATTACACGCTCACTACCAGCTCATGCACCCTGAGAACGAGGTAGAGGGGCAATGTGTGGCGTGCGATAAGAAGTATCCATCAATGCTGAGCTTGCAAAAGCATATACGATACATGCACCGATATAGCTATCGCTGTAAAGCTTGTTATAGAACTTTTGCGACACCAGAACTGTTAGTTCTACATGGTGAGAATTGCAGTAAGACTCAGACACCTTGTTCACAGTGTGATAAGGTATTCGATTCCCACCTCGCTTTACGAAACCACATAAAGTATAAACATCCGGAGAGGAGGAATAACTGGTGCGAGCTGTGTCGACGCACATTCACGAGTTACCGTGGCTTGGTGAACCACAATACAACGATACACCCCCTGGGAGCAACTAACTGCAACTGTTGCGAGAAGGCCTTCAACTCGGTGACTGCACTTCAAAGTCACATACTTTACAAGCATACAAAAGATGGATCTAAATGTGCACAGTGCCATAAAGTGTTTGCAAAGAAGATATGTCTACAAAAACATTTGTTAAAGAATCATCAGTATTGGCGAATTGTATGAACGATTCTGTATGATTTGATGTATTTATTGGTTAACTTTTTTTATAAAAAATGTTACTAATATTAAGTTTTGTTTGAATTCTAATACACTGTTTAATTTGATAGTAACCTTCTTTTTACATTATTTAACAGTTTTTCAGGAATAAGCACAAGCCACAAGCACACATTAATTGTATTTGTACAATAATCAAAATAAATTAGAAATTTACCACACACCCATTCAGACATACACAAGCAGTAGTTATCTCACTGTCAGTCCGTCGTTAACCGTAAAGTGCACGACATTGTCAACCCAGCCATGACGCGTTAAAGGTCGCTTTAATAAAATATTAATATCCGCCACATTATACCCGCTAGATATAAATAACCCACGATAGCGCACCATCCCACCATGCCATACTTTCGTACTTTTGTTTTTTGAACAAGTCTACACAGGATATTACCGGGACAGACGGAAAATTGATTTTCGAAACAGCAAACGAACGTCCACCGTCTAATCAAAAACGAAAACCTCTCGAACAGGATTACATATGTCTTGCACGTAAACCAAAACGTATTTAGATTTTTCAGACCGCTGGTTTTCCCGTTTCCGGGAAGGCCATTTCACTCTAAATCGCGACGATGATGGCGCGAGGTTTTTAGCGAATCAAATACTATAACTACGACACAGTGTTATTAGCCAAAACGCTTGGACATCACTCAGCCAATTAATAAAAGTAGACGTTTGTAATGTCAAAATAGCAGTTTTCTACCAAATACATAATTATGAAAAGTATATACGGAACTCAAAACAAAAAAAAAAATTGTTGTCTTTTGTGTGTCTGTTTGTTCCGGCTAATTTCCAAAACGGCTGGACAGATTTTGACGGTACTTTCACTGGCAGATAGCGGATTTTATAACGAGTAACCTGTGCAAGTATTTTAGAAAAAAAAAATAAGGTACACGCGAGCGAAGCCACGGGCAGCAGCTAGCACATAGTAAAATGAGTTCACTTCTTACAAATATTTTTCTAGAAACCCCGTTTTCTGGGCTCTTTTTCATCAGATCAAATCAGCACGAACGGGATGACGGAGTCTTTGTTCAAACCTGAACCGGTCGAGTCGAGTCGAGGGGGAATGTATTCTGAGCAGCATCATATCTTTAATTAAGACATCTAGGATTAATCTGTACCCCAATTACGTAATACACGATCAATAAGAATCTGAATCGTTTTGAAACAGATTGCTAATCCATTGCATCGTAAGTTCAAAAAAAAAATCCGCTCAACAACGTAAATACTGCAATGAATGTTGTTGAACTGTCAAAATGAAACATATTTGTCATAATCGTTTTCGAAAATGTGTTACGAGGATCTCAAAAGATTAATACACTACTCATGGCACATAAATACTTACTGGGCCACATCAAATATTGGGAATATCATAGAAGTAAGTTATATCAGAATCAATACATGGAGCGACTGCCTATCTGACCTCCATAACCCAATTACAGGGTTACACGATACCTCTTGGTAAGACTGGTTGTTAGACTTTCGGGCTTCTGACGACCCGTAACAACTGTCAAGAGATCTACAAATGACAGCGCGGGACCAACGGCTTAACGTACTTTCCGAGGCAAGGTTGTTTTGGCATGTAAAAATGGCCACCTATCCACGGACCTACATGGCAAGCGTAGTTTTACCTGTTCGATCAACGCGTGCGGATGTTATTACTTAGCTACAAGCCCCTCTGATGATGAATGATATAGTGATCGATACACCTCAGTTTGGTTCGAAAATAAGTTTTAGTAAGGTTGATGTGCACGCATCAAACATAACAGTAACACGTCTATAACTATATGTCTATGTCTATACTGCTATATATGTTCCGCTGTAGCCGTTAAAAACACATGCATTGATAGTAACACATGTCAATGTTTGGGGACGATGACTGATGCACCGTGCATGCGACTCTAGTCATTATATCTGTCGCTGCCTCAATAAATGCGCTTGCTGTTGGTACTAAAATAGTATTGCATGACTGTCTCTAGGTCATTTTACAAGAAATGAATATGAAAATTTCAGTAACGAGAAACTTGAATATTTTCAGGAAATTGTAAGTCTTATATGTACAATAGATTTAAGGTGCATACTAAAATATGTACATACAAAGGAAAAGTTGTAACAGAATTCATTTTAGAGAAATTACGGAACACACCATTGTGAGTGTATTTAATTAATAGTGCAGTCGTGTCTTTCAGGGATCCTGTCAGCTGCATTAAATATATAATTTGAGAAACAAAGATGGAGAATTATGAGAAAATGAATAGCATGTGCATGTGAAAATTAAACCCGGTAGAAGAGTATGTAAGTCTGTTCTAAGTATAGCGTTCAAGTTAAAATTACGACAGTAAGTAGGTACTGGCAGAGAATTTTCACGAGGCAGGCGATGAAAATGGGGTTTCTAGAAAAGGCTTAGCTTTCGCGGTATCAAAATAGTAACTACGGCATTTTATTTGTAGTTTTTTACCTGAAAAAATATTACAAATTTAGAAAATGACAAATTATTTTCGGATTCTACCGTAAAGTTTATTTTAGCTACCTACACTGCAAAGCTTATAGTCTGATTCCGCAGGCATATCGGAACTAGCTCCGACTGACCTCTCAATTTCTATTAACAACGCAGTATCGTTGCAGACAAAGTTTAAAGTTGGGTTTGTCCCCAAAATTGTTCAACTTATAAATAAGAAACGTCCAGCAAGTCAGAAATATTACTAATTCATTGATAAGCGGATTTTATCAATGCAATAAAATAGTTACGACCAATAAACATCGACTACTTTCTATACTTGCACAAGAGGTTTAAATTAAGACTTGTCTGGATTCGGTTATAAGGCATTCTGTCTGACGGTCTACAAAAATCGCAGTTTTCTTTTATTTTGTGGTATAATTTGGTGAAACAATCGCATGGACCGAGCACACCCGTCTCCCGGCCGATCACACATCTATTAATAGCAGCTTTTTAAAACGTACGCTACTTACGTTTCCTGCAATCGTGGACTTAGTAGCCGCTGATCGAGTGTTTCTATCACGCAAAAGGTAGCTATAACCGTACTTAAACCTTTAGCGTCACGATATTTCAGCGGTACAGAGGGACATTTTTCTCTTTCAGCATGTAATAAAGCTTCGTCCATTATTTTTCAAAGCTGACACAGTGTTCAGCACTTTGGTAATGAGCGGAATAATGTTGTTTCAGTTAATTCAGTTTATATTATTTTGGATAGGCATTTGTTGGACAAGACATACTGTTAGGTTATCGAGTTTTGTTATTCTCGATAATACAATAATAATGCTGTGTTACAGACGTTTATTATTTTTGCTTCATCACACAAATTGCCGGTTATTGTTAATCGAACGCGGATCTAGCTTACCAAAAACTTGGAAGTTTTTGACGTCGAAGTTCTCGGAGGAGGCCCTCATTTTCATTACAGTCGTGTTCATATTGACATACTCATAATGTTTTCCATGTCTATGTACGTGCATTGTATCCTTGCGGTAATATTTGACTACTTTTTTATACGAAATAGTATGGAGCAAGTGTTTTCCAATACCCTCAATTCATCTATACCTATTTGTTTTCTTATTTTGTTGTTGGCATTGAGATTGTTCTGTGTTTACGTAAAAATCTTCAAGTGTTTTCTTGGAACGTGAGCGGGACTTCGAATCGATACAATACGGCGACTAATTGGTGTCGTCTGAACAAGATAAATTGACAGATGGAAATTGAATAAACGGAATTGTTAGCTAGACATAGAAATCAGACTGTTGCAAAAACTGCTGAGCTAAACGTAGTTCAGCTGTTTTTGCAACAGTCTGATTAGAACAAGCGTACGCCTCGCACGTTTTCTTTATCAATTCTACTGGCTGCAATAACATGGCAGCGAAAATATCTATTGGTTGTTTGAGAAAATTAATTGTCGTCGATAGAAGTTTGCCTCACAATAACTTTGTTACGACACGGCACTGGCAGTAATTTGGTTAGTGCCAGCCAACCACGTGTTGAAATAGTATTACGTTGTACAAAGATCGGTTATTTGATTTATGTCGAGCCTTCCTTGGTAAAGGTAATGCATTTCGCAAACATAACTATTACGAGGACGATATTTTCCATGCAGCGGTTTAGTACCTGTAATGCATTTTTGTAAAGAATTCAACATGATTCAAGGGAACGGAAATTGTAGTCAATTAAAAAATTAATCCTGGGGTAACTTGTGCTTGTGTTTTTAAATGCATTTATGAGAGAAAATGAGCAGATTCGTTCTTACTAAATCATATCTACTAGTTGTAAAATGGGTTACTATCATAGCGGATGAGTAAACAGCCTGCCTATTAATACGGTAACAACCGGTAACTACACTTAACCATTTACGCACTGCTGCAATTGCATCCTACACGCAAATACTATAACGTGACTAAAATTAATAAACGCTGTGTCACCGAATCGGCTTTTAAAGTAGCCTTTTCTTGCAGTTTCGTTTGGTTTTTTACCCGACTGCCAATGAAGGGTTATGTTTTTCGCGCGTATCTTGTATGTATATTTGTTTGTAATTTTTTTATTACCTCGGTATCTTCCAAACGGCTGGATGGATTTTGACAGTAAGGTAACGTTATATTCGTCTTAAAAACCCAAGTGTCAATAGATAAGTGTGTGAAAAAAAAAAACGCGGATTTTTGGCGCGAAATCGTAATACGTTAATAAAAATAAAAATAACCAAACCTATCGAGTAGGGTATCAAACTAAAGGAAATTAATAAAGGGGATTACAAAAATGTATATATAAATTATATGTTTAAATTTAATTTTAATAAGTAATAAATAAATTGGTTTAAAGAGTTTTTGATAGCGTCAAAATGGGCCATGTTTGTGTCGGACCAGTTTTTGTTCATAAATGTGCCGGGACACTAAAAAGTCTAAAATAAAATAAATAAATAAAAAATCAAAAAGCACACTGAAAAGATATTTCATTTTTTTTTTATTGTATTTCGTATACGATTGTATTCATTTGCAAAACGATTTGAACTCCTTATTTCCTTTTAGCTAATGCCTCAAAACTTTTAAAAATCCAATTGCGTAGGTATGCGTACTTCACGGAGTGTATTCCACCGGCCGGTGTCGCATGGCGTTCCCCCGAAAGGTTCATGAATTAATTATATCCAGGATAGTAGCTACGGCGTGTATAGTTAAAGAGAGTGGGTTTCTTGGGAACGGACATATTTTATGTATCGGGACTGTCACTTACATTGTGTTACACGCACGAGAACTCCTCGAGTACTATTCACTGACATTTCAATAATTAAATACGTAATGCCTTTGCATGGAGTACAGTTTATCGTGACAGTCAAAGGCAACGCTGCTAATAAGAGTTAATATTTAAATTATGTGGCATTTAGTACATTTAAGTTGTGTTTCGCATTCGCCATCTTCCTGGATATTATTGGACAGAAACAGTACTGTGGCTACCTATTGCTTTGACTACTTTGGCAAAAGTGTGGAATTATTATGGTAGAGCCATAACTTTCTGGTTTTCTTTCGATATTCGGTTTTATTTTATTAAATCTCATTTGCGGTCAACGTTCGATAATATGCGTTAAATATGGGACATTTACACGGTTCATTTTACAAAACAAAATCATCGATACGTGTCGATTTTGTAAGTCGATTTTGTAAGTCGTTTTCAGTTGACTCATTACAGTACTCCTTGACCGAGTTTTCGAGAAGTTTTTTAAGAGCAAGAATGCAGCGGAGGTTAAGGCTGAGTGTACACTTATAGACAATGATTCTGAATGGTTTCGCATAACTGTAATTGAAGCATCGCGTGTTGGGGGCCTTAGGAAGGCTCACAGCTCTTTGAAGAGGCTTAGATAGTAAATTGAGTGTAATGTAACTAATTTCGTTGATATAGATGTAGAGCTACAATTTACGATGCATTAACTTAATTGTTTAGTCTGTGTCTCTGTGTTGAGTTATTATATTTTACAATTTTATTGGAGTTGTGAGTTGTTTATTCACGTTACAAATGGTTAAAAATCCATCAATCAGTTACTTCTGGCAACCACATAAAGCCATCAGCGTTCTATCAATCGTGCTGTCAATAATCTGGAATATTAAAGTGAAAATGTGTGGGCAGCTCGCGAGTACCGTCAGCTCCATCAGCTGGACACCTGTCATAACGCCTATTTCACACCAATTATCAATGCTAGGAATCTATGAGACAGCAGCTATAAAAGTGGCGAAAAGGCAAGATAGTATACGTGACATTAGGCGCGGGACATACACAAGTGGCGAAGCGCGCGGGGGCGCGGGCGTGGCGACGGTGTGGCGCGGGCGTCGCCCGTTTCATATTTCATAGAAAATGTATAGGAACGACGTGGCGCGGAACATACAAAAGAGGCGTGGCGCGGGCGAGGCGACGCCGACGGTGCGGCGCGGGTGTTGTGTGTATGTTCCGCGCCACGTCGTTCCTATACATTTTGTATGAAATATGAAACGGGCGGCGTAACGCCCGCGCCACATCGTCCGCGTCGCGCGTCGCCACGTCTGCGCCACTCGCCATTTGTGTATGTCCCGCGCCTAAATCATTGCACCGACATAATCAGTGGTTTAGCCACGTTTGAGTCCTTATTTTTTTACTATTGATGAGGCTTAGTTATCTATTATTTAGATTAATTTTCTACAATAAATAAAAACTTAGGATTTACCGCTCACATGATCGTCTAAGTTAGGTAATAACAATAACTTTTATGTGAAGCATGTTTTGAGATGAATCTTCTGGTCTTAGATAATGCTGTTTCTTGACATAGAAAGTATTTATCCCACCTGGCCCTATAAACCAGTCGGGCTTTTTAAAGTCTGTACGATTTCTCACAAGTTTTGCCTTTACTCGAGTACAGAAGTTTGTGATAAGCACCCGATCTTTAAACTATAAATAAGTAACTCGTCTTGTGCTGATATTGCAAAAACAAGCGAAAGAATGCATACGAATGACAAAATTACCAGCGTAATGTATGTATGAGCGTCGCATTGTCATTGAAAAAAAGCAACTATCAGTTACAATCCAACGCATTGTATACAACATTATAAGTAGCGCCATTGAATTATAAATAGAATGCGTAAACAAATATCTTAGGACTATAATCACATCATGAATCATGCCTTAGTTACACGTAGGAACAAGCTAATTGTACTCAAATAAGGCTTGACGACTCGTTTTTAAATTCCCGGAAAATACTGCCGTCATGCGTTTCAGAGCTAATACATGAGTTCCGAAAGCTCGAGCGACATTGGCGCCGATTCTCTTGTACACCGAACTATCACTAAAATTCCTTACTTTTGGCTATGAGAATCTTAAAGCTATTACAAAAGAAAAAGCTATTACTACAAAAGAAAAATCTCTAAATATAAAAATATTTTTGACACAACCAAAATCGAATTTGACGATCGCAACTCCACGTGGTACTTGTTTGCCCTACCTCGTGGAATTTTTCATAGAGCCGCAGGCACGGCAGCCTCGACATGTTCTCTCAATTTTTCACTTTTTGTATGGAAAATATGATAAATTATTACCTACATGTTGAGTTTTAGGGGTTTAAGCGTTTTATAAAGAGGGTCCGAATTTTCATTATTTTTGCGATACGACGACACACCATTTTCGATATATAAGCTAAAAAAAAAAATACAGTCAGTAATCTCGATTAAAAATAGTCAGAATTAGTTAGACAATCAAAATTTTAGGTGAAAAACATTTTCACTAAATTAATAACTCAGTGCCATCTAAGTGTTGTCAAGCTAAACTAAGTTAAGTTGCGTCACTTTAATCTATTTCAGAATGGGAAAGCGACGTTTGACAGGAATAAACAAAATTTTGGTGATTTTTAGTCTAGCCACAAATGCCTCTAAGGCATTTGTGACAAGAGAAGCGGCACCACTATCTCGTTGACACTAAATCATATTTTATTTCGATACGAAATAATGTTTAAAAGTTGCGGGGTTTTGGTATGAATTAAACATTGCTCACACTCCACATTGTGAGCAACGTTAGCATTCATGTGGTGACTGTGAAGTTTATCGCTATCTATGCAGAGAGAATGAGATTACAGAAGAGGGTGAGATTTGTTTTAATTTAAATGGGTACAAAATTTACCGTCATACTGGCTGTTTTTCAGTTTTTGCTGTAAAGCCGTACAGTTGAACGTGAACGTAGAAAATTTTGCGTCGTGATAGTTATTAAAGAGTTATATGAAACATACCGCGTGTGATTTAAACAATAGATAATTGGTTTTTGTACAGTATCTTAAATTCTTTTAAATACAAAGATGTTAAAGGCATAAGTATTGCTGCATTAGTGGCGACAACGTAGCTAAGGACCAACCGAAGACCAAAATAACACAATAAGAAAACTGTAGCGTAACTTTTTACAGTAAGGAGATAGTTTAAACTAGCAATACAGGGTTTTGTGAAAAAGCGTGACGATTTATGCCACGCATAAATAACGATTAAGACGATTCTAACTTGATTTAAATGCTTTGCGCAACATAATAATACGCTTTAGAGAAGAAATCCAATGAGACATAGGTAGATTGAAATAGAATAGAGACGCAAAATAAATTAACAGAACAGAATTCTTAAGGTTAACGAAAACTTTTCTACAGGTCCATTTTAGTGCATTAAGCTGCCGTCAATAGGCGCAGCCATTTGTTCAAAGAGAGACGGACAACAAGACAGCTCGTCGATACGTATCCAACTATCGAAGCTTACGGATCAACTACTCGTGAAATAATGGCCAATTCAGCATTCAGCTACCTGGTTCAGTTGTGTTTGTCTTGAACGAAGTTCAGATAGACACGAGGGAAAGACGCAGAAGAAATTTATCAGCTGCCTGAAATTCATTTACAGTTGCGTCAGAGGTTCTGATGTGAAAAATGCATAAGAGGAAGATTCAAGACTTATTAATTCGCTATTAAAATCAAATCCACTGAATCGAGATAAAGAACAAAACGAAAGCGATGCAACGAAAAGAGAAAATCAAACCGCTTTTCTTCCGTTTCATTAATTCTTATCGCATTAAACAAGTTTGTAATGTAAATAAACATTTCAAGAATGTTGTGGAATATAAAAAACGCTTTCGTAAAAAGATGCGAAGAAAAGTTGAGTGACCCCACCGACCAAACTCAATTTAAATGCGACAGACAGACTGGAGGCAGACAGATTAATGGTAGGTATTGATATAGCTGTAAGACCTTTATTATTATTACTGTAGTGTAGACAATCGTATGACCTTCATCCAAGAACTTCTTTTTGGTGATAGACCCATTAGTAAATTGATTATAAGAGCAGAATCAGAGAAGCGTAAGACTTACCTTCTCTAGGTTGACAAGAGCACTGGCTGCCAAGCACCTGACATGTCACTTTCACAGCGCGATCTGCGTAGGAGCTAATATATTCAAGTGCAGACATCGCACAGCTGATCTTAGGCGAGTAACTTTGTAATAAAACAACCATCCATCATCAAGTAGTTTCTAGATCATAAATAATATTTTAAAAATCTGTGAAATCTAAATGTAATCGTCAGTACCTCCACGAAGGTTATCAAAAAACCCCAAGGTCGAACCCCGCGTTGTTCTATTAGTGTGCTAATCAAACTGTGTCGATTTAATTGGGAAGCAAGCCGCGCACGGGCCCGCTAAGCAGATGGTCAACAAAAACACACGCGTCGCGGTCGTCTGTCAAAGAACTCTAATACTGTACACAATGTTTTATTTATAGGCGTACAATGCAGAGGTGACAGCAGGTACTCGGAATTCTCATACAGTCAGATGTTAGATTGACAAGCGATTCAATTCTTTTATGCATTCATCATGATTCACACATATCTAAGACGGGGCTAAAAAAAATATCATCTATCACTATTATATCGCTATAACAAGTTGCCGTACAGTATTACCGTGCAGTATTCCAATATACTATACTTTTAGTTGCAATGCTTATCCAAATTTCATTTTAATTTTATGTCTCAACAATATTAAAATTTGAATTTCAAATTAATTTGGTAAAAAGCAAATCTCAAATAACCAGCTTAAATTAATATATGTATACTAGAGGAGAATAGTTTTTTCAAATTTAACACGAAAATTCCTCGAAAAGTGTAAAACGAACGTGCGGGCGGAAACTGAACAAAATTCCTGAAAACAATACTAGTGGTGCGGTACAAAAGAAAATTCAGTAGATAAATAGCGTCCAAGAATGCATATTTAACGACTTTAAAATAATTAAAACGTCTTTATAAAACTAACGTTACCCTTCTGATTTTTCAGGACTTAATTGAGTTCTATTATATCTACGATCATAATCTCAAATTTGTATCACAATAATATAATATATCCGTTCGTTCGTAGTTATTTTAATTTGGAAATATGTACAATAATTGCGACAAGCAGGTAAATATTACCTATTTTACTATTAACTATTGCAATACTTACTTGTTTTAACTTTGTAAGTAGTCTTTACTTTTTCGTTTAATTATAACACAACCAATAAAAGGCACCCAACGATATATTAAAAAAAAAACATTCTAAAATCTAACACCATTATGATCCAACACAAGTTCTGAACGAAAATTCTCGGAACATGTCAAATAAATACGCGCGTAGGTTAAATGCAGTGTAACCTACGCGGCTCTTAAGGAAATAAAAAAGTTATGCGATGGCTTCCGTCGTCGCCTACCTGCGAGCGTTATCACATTACCTCCACCCTCGGGACCCAAGCTAACAAACGGATGGATTCAACTTAAAGCAAAAACGTGTTAATTAATACTTGGTACTTCGATACGTAGAATGATAGAGCTATGCTTTAAGTCTCAAAATAGTTAAGTTAAACTATTTTTTTAGCTTAAATTCATGTATTTATAGCATAAGTTTCGAAGATTCCCTTTGTAAATTTATTCTTTGTATGATAAAAGATCTTCTTTTAATAAACAGAGAACGGGTTTGAACGTGTAAAATGTTAAGAGTGCCAGGATCTAAGGAAAAAGTTGTCCGTTTGAAAGCTCCGTCCGATTACTAATGAACGGTTTTTATTTAAAGGGATAAGATTTTTATTTAAACTTAAGTACTCCCGTTTTTTTTTTAAATCTTGTTGATGTGTCGTGGATGAAATATTGTATATTGGGGAAGGATATTGTAACAAAATATTGTAAAGCAGAGATTTTCGATGAAATAAACTCAATAATTTTTATATTTTAAATTCACATTTATCACATTATATTAACATTGATGTTCGTTTGATTGGTTGATTCTCTGCTCGTTACCGAATTGAAGCGCGACTATTCACGGAGTTATGTATTTGTACATTTAAATGTTTTTATGACAGTAAAAGAACAGGTCTGGGTCGACAATCAACAACTGGACAGAAGTAACAGAAACAAAACCTTTTCCGATACCACCATTTTATCCGGCCAACGCATTTTGTTCTTTTATTCATCGTTTATTTACTCATGTGATAAAGCGAAGCGTGAATAAACGAGAAGGAAAAAGTATCGAGTCCTGTGCCTGAAATAAACATCTTTTATAATTTGATTGGCTGCCGCAAGTCGCGACCAATCTCTGTGGACTCTATATTTGTACACAGGTAAGTTCGGAGATAATTAATGACTTGTGTCTATAACTGCAGATGAGGTCGGGGTGAACGGGTGATCAGATCAAATTCAAGGTCAAGGTCATTAGGTATTCAGCTGCATGATAGAGTTAAGTGTTTATAAATTAGCAGTATCGACCGACATTGCCTCAGGAGATAGCTCGCATTTGTTTATTTCCGTACAGCCAGATCGATAAAACCTCTGTTCTAATTATTAAGAAAAAAAATTACAATACGAAAAATTAAATTATCCTGGTAATAATTAAATTACTCAGGACGAAACTATTTTCTGTTAACAGTACAAGACGTAATTAAAAAAAAAAACAATGTTGTAAAGATCATAATCCATTGTGGTTAAAAAGAAAACTCGCTCAGACACACAAATCACTAATATTTACACCTAAAATAAACAATAATGGTTGGGTTATTATATATTCGAAGCTTCTTGGTTCAGCGCATGTTTGATGAATCTACCTAGATTATTTTATGGAGCTATTTATAAAACTGAAAACTTGCCATGTTTCATTCTTTTTGCCTCTCACTCTGGATGTTGATTAAAGTTGAGTATTTCGCAAAACCTTGGTGCTTTTAACTGAGTATATATTTGAGAGAATGTAGAAATAGTAGTTTCCACTAACAAGCTTTCTGCGGTCCTCGAACGTGTTCCATATATTTCAGTTTCGTCATTCCGAAATTCTAATTATTATAGTTACGAGCACGCCACGCCACGGCTATACGTATTTGAATGTATAGCAGAAAATGTTGGTCCTTAATGAACTTTGATCCTTTGTTTGACCACTATTTAGTTCCGCTTGTTACCCGACTGCCCTAGAAGGAATGTAATTTTTCGAGAGATGAATATGTATGCATGTCTATTTCTTTGGCACGCTCTGTAGCCTAAACGGCTTGATGGATTTTAAAACTTGAGGTGTCGTTAGATTTGTTCTTATTGTGGGAGTGACAAAGGCTTTATAATACACACATCAACACGGTCTAGGGATATTTCACACTCAATTAAATAACTCGAAAAGTACTGGCCGCATTGTAATCTTTCATACACCGATTTGTTTGTAATTTATCTCAGACTAATTCCAAATTCAAATTTTTGAAAATTCTTTTGTTTCGGTGGCATAAAAATGTATTGATGTATAGGAGAGGGAATTTTCATTTGTGCGAAATTTAGAAAACAATACGAATTACGTTTAGTTACAGTTTTTTTTCATTTTTAAACGAAAGATAAAGTTAAAATTGAGGTATTGTAGCCATGCAACGCCAACATTTGACGAGGGCGGAGATGTTACGAGCTGTGGGAATGCTGGAAGCTGGGTCTGTTCAGCGTAATGTTGCTGAGGCCATAGGGACCCACCAAAATGTAATTTCAAGATTGTGGACACGCTATCGTGCCACAGGTGAAGTAGCGGAGAGGCACCGGGGGCCAAGTCGCATTACTACCCCCAGACAAGATCGATTTTTGCAAATTACTGCGCGAGCTCAACCAAATGCAACGGCGACTCAATTGGTCCAAAGGCTGCGAGTGGAACACCAAGTGCTTGTGAGTGACCAAACTGTAAGAAGGCGACTGCATGAAAGCAATCTACGCTCTCGTAGACCACTCCGGGTCCCACCTTTACGGAGAGGCAATCGTGGACGACGATTAGAATGGGTTCGGAACCACGTGGACTGGGGCCGTGAGCAATGGTCCAATGTGCTGTTCACGGATAAATCCAGGTTCGGCTTCCATCCAGATTCACAAAGGACGCGTGTTTGGCGAGTTCCTGGACGATGGAGCCGTCTTCAGAACCCTCAGGAAGTTCACCCATACCAAGGAGGAACAATTATGGTTTGGGCAGGAATTCGTCTTGGAGGACGGACGGATCTCGTTTGGGTGCGGGGCAATATGACGGCAGAACGATACGTCCAACAGGTGCTGGGGCCCGTAATCTTGCCCCACAGAACACAAATGGGGCAAGATTTCCTGCTCATGCACGACAATGCCCGGGCACACACGGCGACAACGGTAGCAGCTTGGTTACATACACACAATGTTAGGGCCTTAGACTGGCCTGCTCAATCGCCAGATCTAAATCCCATTGAGCATGCGTGGGACATGCTGCAAAGAAGAGCTCTGAAAGAAGTTCCTGAAAATCTGGCTACAGAAGATCAACTTTTTGCGCACCTCAGAAGGACATGGGACAATATTCCGCAGCAAGACATTGACAACCTTGTTCTGAGCATGCCGAATCGTTGCCGATGTGTTATGAACATCATGAGCGCTTTCTCAGACTAACTTACTAACTTCAAGTTTATAAACACAAATTAAATGATTTTTCTATTTTTTTCAGTTTTTACTCATAAATTAAAAGTTAATTCATATACGGTTTCCGTCTATGCTTCATTTTTTTTCCATAAAATCCTGAAATTTTAATCGAAGTACCTTAACCATTATTAAAAAATGGTAGAATATTAAATAACGTATCTTTTAAATATAAATACATGTCATATAAATAATTAACACATTGATAGTAATTCGCTTTTTTAAAAATATCCCTAGACCGTGTTGATGTGTGTATTTATATATTGCTTCTGCATATACAAAAAAGGGAGGGGAGGGGGGCTTTTTTAAAATGAATTACAACAATATTGGGTATCAAATAAAACCTAGTGATGAGCCAATTCAAAATATATATATGATAATAAAACTAAAAAGCTTGAAATAAAACAAATTATTTAAAAAAGAACAAAGAACCCGACTGCAAAACACATAACTGAAAAAGAAAAACAAGCATTATAATCTATAGAATTTTGATATTGCAGACGGGGGAGAAACCAATAACCTGAAATATGGTGTAACTTTTGTTTCTCCCCATGCTAAAATTCTATAGATTATAAATTTATAATGCTTGTTTTACTCTTTTCAGTTATATGTTTTTGCAGTCGAGTTTTTTGTTTGATTACAACAATTGTAAAATGATTTTCGAATTTGTACTTACATAGCATTATTAATGGATATACATATTTCATTTCCCTAACAATATTCCGGCTGTGATTAAGTCTTTAAGATAAAAATATCCTTAACGACTTGTATTACTGATACCATCGAAACCAGGTTTCTATGAATAACATTAAAACTAGTTTCGTAGATCAGCATCTAGTATAAACAAACGGACCGCGTCACTAATCAACATTTATTTAACCAATGTATAGCTTAAATCTTAGATTAGACCGGTTTTTAAACCGGTTTTATTATTATTTATATATCTAACAGTAATTACTATAAGTGCATTAAAACGTGCAGGCTATAAGGATGTAGGAAATTAAAGATTTGTTGGTCCTTTTGTTTTTGTTTTCCTATTTCTTCATAGAGTGAGCACAAAGTGATCAAACGCAATCCTCCCTTCAAATTTATAACTTAGCTGCTAAGATGATATCATGTAGTAAAATCGAGTAACGAGAGAAGGACCAAAATTCGTCGCTGGGCAATAGGTATGGGCGTTATTTCTCGTCACTAGTTACAATAACTGGCTACGGGACATGTAGCCGAATAGCTAGTTTCGAGTCAAACTGTAAACACGTTATTTTGTAAGTAGTTACAGTTTCGATACTGCATCGAAAATGTAAATAACCATCCTAAGCCTGAATAAAGTATGAAGGGAAGTTTATTTGTGTTAGTATTACGTTAATGATGTACAACTGTATTTATTCAGCTTCAAAAACTTATTCGTTCCAAAAACTTAAAGCTTTTGATATGTAACGTATTACGTAGGTAATCATATATATTTTCGTTTCGCAAATAGCTGTAATACTTCGATAGAGTCACCATGAATCACCGAATAGAATTTAAGAAAATAACTATTTACTAAAACCACTAGATTTCAAAACAGGTGACGCTTTCGAAGTCACTAGTTATGTTACGTTTCGCGAAAATCACGTAACGACCCACCCCTACAGGGCAAATTTTAGGTCTATTTAAATCCTTGTTTCCAATTGATGTTATTTCCAGTTATACAAACATCAACTTTATAAGAGTGTAAATAAAGTTGATTTTAGACTGACTAGTATTGTTGAAAAGGTCATAAAAAATATGAAGTTGTAGCGCAAACTGAACTTTATGTGTAGACATTACAGTTGTTTGTCCTAAAACTCGTGTTTGTTTACATGTTTGCCAAATAATTTGCGAACTAGAAAACGCCTGACAGAGCAATATGGGATTCAAATATAATAAAGGGAAGCTCATTGGGCATTCAAAATTCGTCCATATCGCTGTCTGTAGGAAAAATGCCGAAAAGGCTGGCAGCGTTGCCACGTTGGATGGCAACGCTGATTCTTTGACTTAAAAATTGGCCAGCCCTCTGGTCACGAGAGTTGTTTTTTTCCTATATATCGTTGTACATAATATATATATTTTAGTACCTATATTATATTTAACATTTGTCAAGTATCAATACATAATAAAATAAATAGGACAAAGTAGAAACGGTCAACGAGGCGAAGGGGGGGCATAACATAATAAAAATCACCCAATGAAAAAGGGGATTATTTTAAAATATTCTAAATACTATAAAGATCAACACCTCTGAGATAAGAGGACTATCGTTAGAAGGGCTAGTACCGATGCCGCGTTGATAATTACGATGCTATTAGTGGTGTATTGACCACAGGGGAGGAAGTCATGTCCCGCCCTGTCGTCACATTCATACCGTGTATGTGTCGTTTACTGACCGCAGGGTGCCCCCCACGCTGCAACTAGGACTAATAACCTACCCGCCACTGTCATTGACTTCCCGGCCCACTAAATCTATACATGATCGAAAATTATACGGCTCGAAGGACTAAAAGTATGTAAAAGAGCATTTTCTGTTGCCATCTTTTTGTTACATTCTAATATTAAAATTTTTAAAAACTTATCTTACATAGTACTCTCGAATCAACCAGCTTACATATTTTTGTAACTCTTTTTTTAAATTCTCTTTTTATCACTTGCTTCAAAAACGGTGACGGAAAACAACGTGAGGAAACCGGCATGCCTGAGAGATATATCTCGACGGCATGTGAAGCCAAGTCAGAGGCCCATGGGCGGCTTTGAAACTCTGACACAAGGGTTAGTCACTAACTACACGAAAAAGAAGAAAGAAAGAACATACGTTTCCAGTTTAAGCTTTCAACCATTTATAAAGAATAATTTTATTTTCTTTATCAATGTATCACACAGTTCAATTCACATAGGTGTGACAAATACATCGTTCATAATGAAAGCGTCATAAATATCATTAAACGTTTTTAAATGCTCACGTTTAAACTTCCGCTCTGATATTTTAATTACCGCTTGACTACATTCAATTCTACATTAAATTCTGCTTTCACAGTTTTACCAAGGCATCTGAAATTATCGGCAAACTTTTGTTTCAATAAGTCCGAATTTTATGACCAATTTATTATTATATTCAATCGTAAGTTATTTCTTTTTTATCGTTGTGTTATTTGGGGCGTCTGAACCCAAAGGACAGACAACCAAAGGTGAAATTGAGAAAGGACATCTTGAGGAGCACAGGATGACCTTAACCTTTGTTCTGGCCGCATAACGCCTAATAAATTATACGATGCTCTATTCTGACAGGCGTTTCAAACGCATATTGCTATTTTAATAAAAACACGCGTTGCTATGTAAATCTGAGCATTCCTGTAAATAGTAAACAAATGTTAAGCTGTACAAGCACGTCCACTAAGTTTAATCTTATTCAGCGCAGCCTCTAGTACCATTGGCTGAACAATGTGTAAGATTACGTAAGAGCTAATAAACTGTCTGCCAGGATACCGAAGACAAAGCGGATAAGATTGCAACGTACTGCGGACCTTAGCAACAGACGGATTAACAACAAAGGGTTGGAGATTAGAGAACAAGACAATAAAAGAAACCTTAAAAATTGTACAGCCTTAAGGACTTATAAGTACTACATTCAGGACACCGTCTATCGATCGGTTAAGTTAAGAACGTAATTCATAGTGCCGAAGTCGCCAATATAAATTCCAGATTTTGCGAGATAAAGTAAATAATTGTCGCCTGACTAAGCCGTAAGTACGACAACATTATGTACCGCGGCCAGCTTAAGGACTTGTCATTGACCATAATATACTCGAATATTCTAAGTGGTTATATTCCTCAAATATTTCACGTAAGTATCAATAGTATCGATATTTTTACTGAGACATTTTACGTTTCCGAAATAATATGCTCACAGGCTCACAGTAGAAAGGATTTTTGGAAAATCTACGTTTTCTGGCTAAACGCCCTTCAAAACCCAGAAGATACCTCACAGACGGCTAACATGAAAAAGTGAAAATTTATAAAAATCAGGCAGCACAAAGGGATAAAACCTTAATTACGCAATTTCTTTTCTTTATCATTCGTGCTTCAAAACAGCCTCAGTTGCATTTTCTTCCATTCCGAAATTACCACGAAGACAAAAGCACGCTCGGAAAACCAATACTGTTCAAGTAACGAAAAAACAATTAAAGGTTCAAGGGGGCTTGACGCAGATAGAAAGGCGTCCCCGAGTCCCGGCTGTATAATAAGGCCCTTGAAGACCCAGAGACAGACGAACGTCGTTGACATTCGCACGAAGTGCAATTCTAGCAGAAGCGAGATGAGCTGATTTGACAGATATCGAAGAGTAATTGCTTCCAATAAATACGCAAAATTATTTTTAGTATTCCGTTTATCCGCAGGATGTGTCAAAACGACTCGTAACAAGATTAAAGATGAAGAGGTTATGCATGTTTGCTACCTCGTGTTATTTTGTTGCAATTGGAACGATGAGCCTTGTTCACTTCAGACGTTTAAATTAGACAAAGACTAACATTAAAATTCTACCGATTCTGTATGTTGATTGAGAAAAGAAACTTTTGAACAGAACGGGTGCAGTTTATATTCACTGTCACCTTCTGTTTGAAAGATGAATCGTGTATATCGCTCACCGTATTCACGAGACTTATGGTCCACCTCACCGACATTCCTCAAGTTTAGGGATTCCCTAAGCATGGATAGGGGGCTGTTAGGTGGTTTCTGTTTCACCAACAGTAAGGGGTCAGTTAAACGTTAACGTTTAGCTAACCACTTACTGATGGTAAGCCACCTGCCACCTTCCAACAGCCCCCTAACCATGCTTAGAGGATCCCTTAAACTTAGGGGATGTCGGTAAACGGGCATTATTCCGCAAATAGTAAACCGCTATCAATTAAAACTTCTTAAAAGTAAGTGGCACTAATTAGTAGGTTTGCCGCGTAAGGTCTCTCACGTGCAGACCCATTATATCATAATAAACATTGTTACAACGCGGCGGATGTGGGTTTCCGTAGTGTAGTACTTACATGGCTACCTAAATACCTGTACGTAATTAGGTCCGGGCACCGCGCGACCGATGGAATGGAAAGCGTGGTTTCACTGACTAAAACTACGCTGACTAGCCAGCATTTATCACTTCTGTTAATATGGAAAGGGTTCTGTTTTTATATATTTATAAACTGATTGGTTGTGCGGTTGGTGGTCATTATAAACTTTCAGGGCAGGAGCTGACTGTTAGCGTGTTTTTCATCTCTATTCAGTTGCAAAATATCTAGCTGTGGAAAAGGATTAGATTTTTACAACATATATTATTTTTCATGTATATAAAAAGTTACAAAGCAGCAATAAGGGGTGTATAGGTACTCGTAACATCGATCGATAGCGATACTAATCAAATATTACCACCAGGGGGTGGTAATATAATGATCAGGAACGAACAAAATAAGTGTATTAAAGTTTCAATCGTGTCCGAATCAATTTAACTTCCCCAAAGCAAAGCAATTTTTAATTTCATTCATATTTTATCAGAGGGGTTATTGAGTCAAACCAATGGTGGAAATAAATAATAGAGAAACTATATTACTTACTTATTTGTTTGTTGTATAATGTATCTTGCTACCGAAACCAGAAGTTCGGCCGCCAAACAGGTGTCAAAATTCCCAAGGAACAGAAATACTCGTATAACGTAGTAAATTCTTTTAGAACTAAAGCCCACAAAAACTTTCTTTCTAACTTTTTCTAAGAAGAAAACCGTCTTATAAGAAAATACAATGTCAGACCTATTTTCAGGTCATTGTAATATAATAAAAAAAATCTAAATGGAATCAAAAGTTTGACGACTTTACGGTTGATAGACGCAAACAGACATTATCAGCGGTACACTGTTTCGTCTTAACCTCACATTTGGTACAAACAGTTGCTGAACCAAAAACCAGTTTAGTCTAATTAATGTACTTCGGTACGCTCAAGTGGAGCCTCATTAATGCTCGATATCTCGGAGTTAGTCATATTACATCTTAACGTGCTGACGTTGTTTTAAAGGCAGTTTAGACTACGCTATAATATACAGGGTGGCACATTTAGATCGGTCTGTATGAGAGTCTGAAACATTCAATCCATTTTTGGGGAAAGTTCTCATTTAAAAAGTCATTTCGAAAACTTATTAAAAATAAATTAAAGTATATGAAAACAATACATTTTATTCATTTTAGAAATCATGTTTCATAGTAACATTTACTACTTAAGACCTACACAATCGATATCTAAATAGAAATAGTGTTAGTTTTATTTATTTTAAAAACGGCTCGAGCTGAGTACAAGTTTTTTTTAAATGTATGAATGCCGTTTATCTTGTTACTAAAATCGATGACATGGTTCCTAAGAACAGATCTTCGTATGTCTTATAGTTTCAGACTTTCGCATACCTACTGACCGATCTAAATGTGTCAGCCTGTACAGCATATAATACCTATGCTATATAATATAGTGTAGTTTAAAAATAAATAAACAGAAAAAATATCAATACATAAATCAATAGATTAGTTAATAAGACATTGCTCGCATTTAGGTATTCTTGGAAGAAAACATCAGTCTTAAAAATTAAAAAATTAATCAACCGGGTAGAAATCCTCCTCCTTTTTTTAAAGTCGGTTAAAAAGGTCCTTTGAGTGTAACTACAGATGCCATTATAATATTAAAATGAAGAAAACTACTTACTTCTAAAAGTAAGCGTTGAAATGCTTTGGAGTTAACTGACTATGCATTCGTTTTTTTCTTTGAAAGGAAAAAGTACTACTTAAAAAGTCGCGAAGAAAAGTTAGCACGTTCTTAATTTCTTTAGATTTATTGAAGTCATGCTGCTTGAGAAAATGAGAAGCAGGGGAACAAATGTTTGACCTAAATGTGAAGCGGGGAATGAAATACCAAATATTTTAAATAAAGGATGCTCCAGCTTTTATAACGGAAAAAACAAACTCGTCGTCTGGCTCAATTCTTACGACGGCAAATATTTTTCATAACATGGAAATGTATCCGGCTATTGGGTCTGGGAAGTTAGATTTTACGGAGACTAACATAATTTCCTTCGATTTATACTATTTGATCTCAGTGGCCTATGACAGGAACAACATCTCCTACAATATCCAGTCGTTTGATGCCACAGGAAAAACGTAGTGTACCGACATTTTTATGCCATCGATTTCGCTCGACTGAATAGAATAAAAAATTCAAAATTCCGTTTTCAAAATGATTGCGCAGTTTGGATTTTTATTCAAAAAACTACAACTGGCAGTTAATTTGTCAGTATTCGCCATCGCTCAAACAACGCGCGCGAGCTTTCGAACAAAAATTTTAATTGAGATTCGTAAAAAAAGATGAGCAACTCTACGGTATTTCTGTTAGTGTACTATGAAATATTTTTAGCACGTACTACACGCCACACGGTACACAAGAATGTGCAACACGAAATAAACCAGCATATTAACTGTTTGGCTAGTTGTTATACAAGTTTCCAATCAAGGCCGCGCCATTGTTCCTACTGTAACCAGCTGGCCGTTTACAAGTTATGTTTAGCTTTATGTGTTAATGAAAACTAAGTTTGATAATTTTATTAAAAAGTAATAGTTGACAGGAAATAGAAAGTATAGGTACGCGTATTTTGTATTCAATATAACTTTCTGGATAAACCTACTAAAACTGAAGAGAATGCAGCTTGAAATTCGTCACAGTACTTTTAAGCTTCTCGCCAGCAACGAACTAACATCAACCTCTAAGTATGATAGTCTTTTCTAGGTTAACGCTGTTCTCGGCAATAAAACCGAAGCTTTGCAATGCTTCTTGAAACTGTCACATAAACAGAACAAATAGCTATTTTGCTTACATAACATTGCCTACTGACCTGAGTTATAAAAGGTTCTTGCGAAATTACCATACCTAGGTACATCCTATACATACATACCTACGAGATAAGTTTAGATTGTTAGCAGGCAAAATATGTTGAAGGGATTGACTTAGGCATCGTAAGGGAAGCGATAACCAACGGTGTTACAGCCGCTCGTAAAATAATTTAAGGTTAGAACATAATACGAGAACATAACATATCGTACATTTAACAGGCGGAAGATTTTCTGTCTCATAAAATTTTTGTTGGTTGGCTAACAACTGTTGCTGTGTTTTGCTCCGGCTATTTACTCTCGCGTAGCTAAAACCTAAAAACAAATCACAAAATTAACTTCGCGCGGTCGGGGCATGTGTCAAAATCGATTAAAAAGAGCAATTGTTCAACGAATTTCAGATAAATACTGCTGTCAGAGTTGGTGTACAAGTTTTGCTGTAAATAAAATATACTAAATTGCTGAGGTACAGTTGGACGTTCTACCTGTTGAATATGGTCGAACACGTGGTTTGGAGTAGCATGGATGGAGGCGTGTCTCTGTGTAAATCCGCAACGGCAGCGCTTCGAGCGGAGGCAGTGGTGGTGCAGATAAATTGTGCACGTGTATCCGACGTGTCCGTTGCCGGATTACTATAAGCTTATAAGCAACCGCATGAAATTCACAGTATGCTGTAAGCATGGCTGTTGCTTGTAGCAAAAATTGAGATTATCCCAAGCTATTGCTACAGGACTGTAGCACTTGACAACTATCCCAAATCGTCTTGTATCTCTAAAATGATAAACTTTAAGAGAAAAGCTCAAATGCCTTACGGAGCTAAGTTACCGCTAAAAGATTAAAGTGACACCTGCACGTGGGTGTAGTAGACTCAGTATCCGTTGCACTTTGTAGTCATAGGAGATTCCTGGAAAGCTCTCAAAGGGAACTAATATCACATTTAAAGCAGGCTACGTTGACGCAGCCGCTCAGTGACAAAAGACATCTTTGTTCCTATTGAGGTGGCTGACTGGCTATGAAGGGAAATCAATATATCCAGGTAATATTATAAACCCTTTGATTACACATTTTCCTGTCAGTCACACATTATGCTTCAGTCTGCTTTATCTTTCAAAGGCTGTCCCAGAGGTCGTTTTATTTTAATAAGGATCAAAGGATCCAACAGTATTATTAAATACCTGAAACAAAGTAGTCTCCAACAATATGCCATCGTTGTTATTGATGTCATCGATGAAGTGCACAAAAACGACTGAACAACAATATCAAAGTGATAAGTGCGTAAGTGCAGTAAATGCTAAATATGTGCATCTCTAACTACTTTACGAAGCACAACTCTCTACCCCAATACCACACCACGAATAAATTACAATTGCCTGTCCCTCGTTCGTAAAACGGGTCCATCGCCTTGTCTAAACAAAGAAAAAAAAAAAAACTAGCACATCAATGCATTCGACAGTCATGCCACAGTGACTAAATATAACAAGGAAAAAAAACTATTGCCTAACTAAAAAATAAACGAAAACAAGCTGAAAAAATATCGGGCCCAGTATACGTGACTCAATCATACAAGGTTAAAAGGGACCCGTATTGGTAACTGCCACGTGTGTGTTTGTTAGTGTATTTAAATTATTAAAAAACGCCATTAGGTTTTTTGCAAACTAAGAAGTGGTAGAGTGATAACTACTGTGTGTCAAGTTTAAACGTTTCGGTGTAAAAAATCTTAATCGTTTTTTTATTTTATCACGTAACTATTGTGTGATCGGGTGTTTCATTTTTTATTGAAAACCTTTGAATTTGTTTCCGTTTCTTTGGCGCATACCTTTTTTATTACCATACAACCTGATACTGACCGGACCTGCAAATTTAAAAAAAACGTAATAAAATTTTAATTTATACCTTAAGCCGTCCGCGCAATATAAAACCGCGCATTAAGGCCTGTTCAGATATAAGCGATATCGCTGTCGAGCTCGGTAGCGATACTGGTCTGCCATCTGATTAGACACTTTGGACCAGTATCGCTACCGGCCGCGACAACGATATCGCTTATATCTGAATAGGCCTTTAAGTCTGCAATCGAATCGGTTTCTTCGCGAAATTGATTGAATGAATAAGTTTAAAAAGTAAAGTCTCAAGATACTGAAATAAAATATTGAAACTTGTTGAATAACCTCTTCGGATACAATTTGTTTGACGCCGAGTACCGCAAACGAGGCGTGTCAGTTG
Source organism: Xanthia icteritia (assembly GCA_949128155.2). NCBI lineage: Eukaryota > Metazoa > Arthropoda > Insecta > Lepidoptera > Noctuidae > Xanthia > Xanthia icteritia. The sequence goes on from OX421931.1 coordinate 20,123,812, forward strand.
TAATTTTATATTTCCTTCGTCCCGTTGCTGGTTGTAAAAACTATTTTTACAAGATGGAAATGAATCGTAATTGTACACATTTATAGTTCCTTGTTTCTGGGAAAAATAAAATGTTAGGATTTATACTAAGTAAACAATTTCAAATTATTCTTTGAATCCTACCGTTAAGCGTAGAGACCGAACTCTCCGCAACTTCAGCATTTACTTGGTTAAAGTTTAAAAGCTTTTCATTTGGTGTAACCACAATATTATTATACCTGTGGTATAAGGCGTTTTACTCGTATGTACTTATATATAAATAGTTGGTAAGGTACCTACGTCACAGAAGCAGGTCGCGGTCTTTCACCTCTGAACGTATTCGCCTATTTCCCTCAATCGCTAAGGCCATCATCGTCACATTCACTTTTTATGTCGTATTAGTAAACTACCGTATCACACGATAATTTCTCAGAAACAATCGAATAAATCAATACCATTTCTCTCTTGTTGTAACTTGATGACCACAATTATTGTTTTCTTACTGCAATACCGTGTTCACGTGGATCAAACGGCACATTTTTCAACTACAGTGACTTTACGGGATTCATGTAAAACGGAAAGAAGAGAGGATATGCCAACACTATTCGCTGACACAAATGTTTATGACCATGCATGCATGATCATAATCCTAACTAATATTATAAATGCAAAAGTGAGTTTGTTACGCTTTCACGCTAAAGGCTGAACGGATTTGGATGAAATTGGCACATGGGTAGACCATGGCCTGGAAAAGGACATAGGGTACTTTTTATCCCGATATTTCCACGGGATCTAGACTTATGCGGGTAAAACCGCAGGGCGCAGAAAGTTACTACAAAAATTTTACTAATAAAATATACGGTCTTAGTGGCGATTGTTTCAGTCGCAGAACGATGATTTTTATTCCAATCATACTCATAATTCCAATTATTTGCTAGAAGCAATCACAATGTCAAATCCCATCGCACCCGTGTTTTACAAGTGAAAGATACATTTAAGTTTTGGTGTCATCTAAAAGCAGATTTTAATTCGTGAGCTTTCGCTTCTCGTTACAAGCTCCATCAAATTTTGAAATCGAATTAAGTCGTCTACCGTGGTATCGCTTACCTGCCACAAATTGCAAGTTACGTATAAATGCGCTGCTGCATAGAATGTCTCGTTAAATTTCTGAAAAAACAAAAAATGTGATAAAGGTCACACCAGTATAAAGCCTAGTTTCCACCGCCCCACTCTTCTCCACTTCCGGAAACCGGACCAAAGAGTAAGGATGTAAAGGTATAAGGTTTAATTACTTGCTCGAGCCCGCCTGTAACCAAGCACATCCTAGGATTCAGATATCCAGGTTAGGTAAGACTAATTAGAAAAATCATTTGTGTCCAATATAAGTCAATAAGCTTGCCACATCATATAAATATTTTATTTAGCTATTATAACCGGGCAATTTACCTCAACGGATACTTATGTATTTCAATAGTAAATATTTATTGATTTAATGATAAAGGAACAAGAGAGTCTATATTTTAGATCTATTATGAAAATAGTCATTAAGGGTTCCAATAAATAAAAAGTAAATTACCTCAGAAACTCTATTGTTTGACAGTGTAGCAGGGGCTTATCCGAACTTTCGAACAATGTAAGACTTGGGAATACATCCAAGTTGATAGTACAAGTTCACCTATGTGAGCATTCCACTAGGTGTGTTGCTGGCAACTTGTATTCAGCGAACTAACAAGAGTTACCGACTGCACGCAGTGTGTAAACACTTTAACTAATGTTTGCTAAGTTCTGTGGCGACGCTCTTGTTCCGAATAGTTACATATACATGTCAACAGTCAACAGTATTGTGGAATATATGCACAAGAATGATTAATGCTCTAATGCATAATATATCATTTAAATTTGCAATATAGGAATGGTTAGCCGAGTGACCAAAGCTTTACTAAAAAATAAAAATTATTTGGACTGCATTATCAGCTTTATTCATAGCTCGACTGGCCTCAACGTCGGCTGCGTTTTTTAATATTTTTAGGTTAGTACAGAAAATAAAAATTGCGGATTCAAGAGCGAGCCTAGCGAGCTTGAGACTTTGGGCACCGCGTCTCGGATGGGAGGCGAGGTCTTTGTTCTGAAAAAAAAAACTGATTGAGAATAAACCTAGATGATCGTTTAAAAAAAATAAAACAATATCACTAAAACGTGCAAAAAGCACTGCCGCGTTGTAACAGTCATCTACAAGGTTTACTCTCAATCCGATTTTTTCACTGACTGGTGAAACTCTTCAGCTAGCCAGACGTTTTTTTTCGTGGCTACTACTTTAAGTTTTCTACATAAACTTATCCAAAACCCACAACACGACCTAATAGTCGACTCTTAAGGAGAAAACAAAGCAGGCAGTGAACTATGAAACAAATTGCCAACACGTTTAATTAAAAGGAAGGCTAGATTGGCAAAAACAGGAGCATCGTTTACAGACTACCAGTTCCTGCGAACTGAGGAGGCAATTAACTTTTTCTTTATAAAACCCTTTTAGTTATTGTGTCATTATAAACAAAGGGAAGATAGATTAATTAAAAACTTAATAGAAATCTCCCTTGAACGGAGGTTTGTCAAACAAATAGCATCGCAGTGGCATCGATTGTATTGTGGTAGTGCTGCTATGTTTAAAATATCCAATCTAATGAGTTAATCTAATGGTTTTTGATTGAGTCATGTTATGAGATCACTTGGAAACGTACGGGGGACAACAGGCGGTGGTAGCAAAGCTCAAGAACGCTGACATTAATAGGTACATTTACAAAAAGAAAGATCTAAACTAGGTAGTCCTTTCAATTTACTAGATCATTTCAAAAATGTGTGATTGCAACACAGTTTTTTTTTATTAATAAATAATAGAGCATGTTGCTCCACAGCGCCTGCCTCACATACATGTTGTGAATTTCAACTTTAAAATGAAGCTCCGAAGATATACTGCACTTTGTATTCCAGCTGATATTTGTGACAATTTTATTTAACTCTTCAATTTGAATGAAAACGGTGGTGAAAATCCTTTAGCTCTTTGAAGCAGTAAAGGTCGGGCGGAATCGAGCACAAACGGGCGGGAGCGATTTAAAATCGTTTCCCTCCGTACGGTAAATGGCGATCTAATGAATATCTATGCGAATATTGGATTTCAAACTAGTTATGTTTAAACCTTAAGGCTCGGAAGTGAGTTTTTGTAACGATATTGTATATAGCAAAATTAACTTTATGCCAATTGTGTAACGTACAAACTAGATACGAGCTTGTAACTGCGAAAATTACCGAGAATGTGCGAGACTTCTCCAGAAAACGCTCAACTTGTTATTTGGCTCGTATCTAATTTGTACGTTACACTATTGACGTCAAGTTCATAATGCTTTGTACAAAAAAAAATCGCTTCCATTCCGTTCCGCGGCAATGTAAATCGAGCCTTAAGGTTATTGAATTCCACGTTTTTCCAGGTCTAACGCCGGTAGCACACCTCCGCCGCGAAACCATAGTAGCGAAACTAACTAGTCAACACACAAACTAGTCTATTGAATTGAACTACTGCGGTTTCGCTGATATGGTTTCGCAGCGGAGGTGTGCTACCGGGGTAAAGGATGCAAGTTATAACTAGTTGCAGTATTTAGTTTAATATGAATCTGACATTTATCGAATGCTATGGAGTGGAAGCTCTTAAGTTCGTTTGGGGTACATTTTCATTTAGGAATTGCCATCAACTTTAAATTTTTTTTTCAGTTTTCCAGAATTTGTATAAATTGGAATAGTATTTGTTCCGTCTAAATAACTTTGACATTATACGGTGTGATGAATTGATGATCAAACAGAAACCTGACAATATTTGTTATATTTTTTTTATTGGGTCAGAAAGAATTCGCTATTCAGTATTCGTTGTTCCACAAAAGAGAAAATTGATGTTACCCGCATTTTCAAAGTGAATGCAAAGGTTTCCGTTTCTTTCCGATAAGTAATTTTAAATGCACTATTCAACTCAAATGCGGTTCTCGTACGACCTGCATATTGTGGAATATAGAAAGCTTTAGAAAACCCATAAAATTCTATTTAACGCTTAGTTCAACGAAAAGGAAAAATGGAGGAGAAAATTAAAAAAAAAACTGTATTTATTTTACGAAAACAGCTATCTAATTACGCAACACATTTTTGTAAACAATTACGACTAATCTGTTTCATTTTGACAGTTCAACAACATTCATTGCGTTATTTACGTTGTTGAGCAGATTTTTTTTTTCGATCTTACGAAGTAATGATTTAGCAATCTGTTTCAAAACGATTCAGATTCTAATTGATCGTGTGTCACGAAATTAGGGTACTGTTCGTTCTAGGACATATTAAACTGATAATTTATTCTACGCAAAGATTCTTCTTGTTGCAATGAAACATGCTAAATGTCGCTACAAAGATGTAGCAAACATTTACACTATTTTCTAAACATCCTTTGATGTTTACAAAATAAAAACTATATCGAGTCGATGAGTGGAAATGGGAAACTTACGAGAAAACATTACCGCATTTTCTGAACAAAATTACAGTTTAATTCCGGAAACCATTTCAATGAAGCGAAGTGCTGTCGTTCGGCTTGTGTGCACTTAATACTACCAATTTCAGTTTTATATTTTTCAACTTACTACTTTATTGTAGCCGTTGTCGAGATGTCGCCTATTGTCATCTTTTAATAAATTTTATGGCAGGCCTCAAGAGAATTGGAGAAATATAATACCTTTTATTTGAAGACGTCTTCTTATTGGTCCTGCTGAATAGTTGGAAAAGTAGGTCTTATAATCTTCTTAGCGGTCTTTGGCTTGGCTTGGTTTGGCTTTTATAAATTAATGTTCTTGCTTTTTACAGTCATTCTATTTTATTGCTAATATTGTATGGATTGTCGTTGTAATAATTTAAAACGCTTTTGTGGGTGGTGGGTAAAATATTTATCGATTTATTTTATTTGTTAATGCGCAGAACTCCGAGTAGGTACAATACATTGTTATCCAAAGCTAATAATCAGCGCAATAACAAGCGAACCCTTTACAGTATTTGTAAAATGAAAAATAAAAATATCTAAGTTTCCCTGTAAATAAATATTTTTTAACTAAAAAGTTCATTCGACTTGTAAAATTTTCGAATTTCACGTGTGACGTCACAGCCGCGAGCAGGTGCGCTCCACTGACACACAAAACACTACAACACGAAGACGGACCGACGCGACCTGAGAATAGAAGACGCGTCACTTTTATTTGTCTTACCCAATCCATTAGTCACGACCAATTAACCATTTGTACGGATACAGTCCATATTCTTTATTTTTAGTGCGGCGTTTTCCAATTGTGCCGATTTTATGCACCATAATAGCCCTGGCAGTGTACCAAAAATTCTAAAAGTATGTGTGCCGACATTATTCGATTTAGGGTACTAATAATCCGCCAGTGTTACTTTATATTGGCATTACGATCCGTGTAAGTTTACGTCCTGTACGGTAGGTATGAATAGTTATGAAAACTATAAACTGTGCTGTCGTTTTCCCGGTGTGCAATCGGGAAACCGATCGTTTGTAACAAAGCGCGCGGCCCCTCCTGTATCTATCGCTCCTCAGTTCCTCGCCATTAAAAAGTTCCATAATTAAACCTGTCGTTATAGTTATAGCATGGCAATTATAATAATAAAAATAAAATTCATTTATTTCAGGTTCTTGACCTAAATTAAATACAAAAACAATACACAATTTTGTCAATTTCATAAGTGCGAATTTGAGTGAATTTGAGTGCAATTTTGCGAATTTTACAAATAGTGACAACTATTTGTGAAATTCGCGATCTTTTCACACAAGTTTGATACCATTGCATTTGTATTTTCCTACTTACCTAACCAGTACCCATGTTGGTATCTTTCATCCACTCGAAAAACGATCGTTAAAAGTATGGTCGTCGTACAGTGAACGTTATCAAAGTGACCTTGAGAGAGTTTATGTTGTTTTTTTGGGTCAACTATACGTCTTTCTTTTATGAAGATGCTTGTTCAATTAGGGGTGGTATTGTGGAATTAGTGCTTGCCTCTTGATTAAGTTAAAATGCATGGAAATTTTATGTGTGACCAACAAATCCACTGCTTATCAACTGTGTGGTTTATTTAAAAGAGTATTGTCACAGTTGTATCTAAATAGCGATGGGCTGGCTTAGGTAATTAGGGGTTTGAATTGCAAATTTGCAATAGCAAGCATGCTTCAATCAAAAGGAACGTGGTACCCATTACGAGTGTACATAACGAACCTTCTAAACGAACATATCATAGAACATGAACAATATTTTTTTTGCTTACTATGTCGTTCAGGTTTAACACTGCGAATGAAAGGGTTACAAAGCTTTTACAATAAGCGCAAGATCGATTAAATCGAGCAGCACAAATTCAACAGATAATCGCTTCATCGATTCAACTGCTACAGGTGAATAATCCTGTTACCTGTAACAGCGGACTGCGGAGGTAAATACGAATTGCAGTGGGCACACTGAATAGTTCGAGGAAATGTCGCGTTGAACTGATTCTAGCTTCCTCTCGACTTTTGTACAAATTGATTCTGGTAGCAGGAGTCCTATACTCACGATTAAATGCGTGCGGTATCTTTTCGCTAGAAAATGTCTCCTAGGAATATTCTGTAATGAATTTCCGAAAAGTGCGTTCATCGTTTTATTTAACTTTCTAGGGTTGATTATTTAAGTGCCTACTAATAAACATGCATCAAGCTACGCTGACAATTGTTGTAGACCTGTCTTTTAAAGTGAGTATAACAAGTATTTATTGAGGTTTTTGGTGTGAGCTTAGAAGCTGAATGTATTGATTTAAGCATTGAGGTAATGTCCACCAGTGCTTTCACGTTGCATTTGTACCACTTAAGAATTTTCGAACGAATAGAAATCTCGAAAGAGGGAATTTGATGCCTAGTCCGGGGCGGTGAATTTAATTGGCCGAAAATGTATTTTCATAGGCTAGAATATCAAACTATTTTCTGAAACGCCGATTTCAAACCTTTTATTGCATTTGTATGTCAAACCAGAAACAATTTAACTTTTTTATAAAAAAAAAAACATTTTCAACCAGTTTTTCTACAACCAAACAGTTCCACTTTTGTGAGAGCAATCCATGGGCCAATAATACGAACATAAAATAAAACGTGTATCGACAGCAAAATGGAGATACCAGGACTGGAGTAACGTTCGTCCGGAGTCGAGAGCCGAACTCAAAAGAACGAAACAATGGCGCACAGTTGTGGTCTTTAGCGAGCTATCTATCGTATTGTGAGACCGTACCGATAAACCGTATCAAGTTTCAATGAACAATACATTTCACTTATAAAGATCCAAATGGGTTTTAACTTTTAAAGTAGTTCGGGATCTCATTTACGAGTGTGAAGTCTTCCAGAATAGATAGAATATGCTTGAGTTTGACAAAAATAAATGGTGTTTAATGAGTTTCAATAAGTGCTAAAGAGTGTCTTCCAACTGGTTAGTTAAGGCGTAAGGGCCAAGGTAGCCCGCGAAATTCAAATTTTCTTGCTTTTTTGCAATAATCAGGTCAGTATCAGGTTGAAGTTGATCAAAATATGATTCGTTACTGTAAAAAATATTTATTTACAGAATTATCATTAACATCATCAATAGCGCATCTACCTTAAAAGTTGTAAACGTTGGACCTACCTAGTAAGTTAGTAAGTACACCCGCGCCAGTGCCCATTTGACAATTTGGAAGCGCCGCTCTATTCAAACGAGCAACCTTATTGTGTAACACACTTTCAATCACAATCTGAATGATTTTGAAGGATATTGCAAATCCATTGCTTCCTATGTTCGCAATATAATGTTTGCTCAACAACGTATAACGGAATTAATGTTGTTGAACTGTCAAAATGAAAGCCATTGCTACTGTAAGCGTGTTACGCAATTACACCGCGGGATAAGCAGCTTAGTTACCCATTCTGTATTTCATTTAAATCTTATGTGAACTGTGATTCAAAATTTAAACCTTCAGCATCCTACTTGATGTAAATAAAGTTCACTACAATTTTCCAAACACAAACTTTAAGTGGCAACAAGTGTATGGCTTTATCGTTTTATTATTCTTTTTTTATCTTAAAACGATCTTTTCACAGAAGCCTGTTCAATAAGAATAAAAACGCTCTCCAATACAAGTTATTTAGTTTACAACTTGTGAAGTTCTAAGGGCTAGCCTGCCTTTGTGAGCTAAACCAACAAAGGTTGTTTTCTTTGGTTTTCTCGAGTAAGTAAAAGAAGAGTAAGATCAAGCGAACTTAGTTGGTCTTCAGGTGATCTACATCAGCGTAAGAAACACTTTGTGGAAAATTATTTACTGTGTTATTCTTATTTTAGAAACACTGGCTTTTTAAGGTTGCTTTTTAACGTGTGCATAATTACGATGTCACCCGAAACGAATAATTAGAATTTAGAGATATGAGGAACAGGGTGTAAAGTTCACTAAAACCCTATAGAAAAGGGAGAATCCTCCATCCAGACGGGTGCCCTGTCTGGCGGGTAGTTGCCCGCCGATTGTTTTTTTTTTTTTTAACTATGGCATCTCGCAGGTGACCACTAAGGTCGTGGCTGCTTAACCGGACTTTCCTGTGGCTGCCTTTAGCTTCTACACTAAGAGCCTCCAGCCAGGAGCCTATGCAAACTATTCTAGGTTAAAACTAAGCGAACGCTCGCTAAGGGTTCGTACCCCACAGGGGGTCCTGTGGGGTACGAACCTCAGCTTAGGGCGTCGGTTGGGGGAGGACAGCAAGATGGGACAGGCTGGATCAAGGATGCATCATTATTATTGAGCGGGGAATTTAAAGTTACACGCTCAGCTGCGGCACGGGCTGGCGTTTCATCGGACAAGCCCACCGATAGTTTTTTTTTTTTTTTGTCTATGGCATTTTGCAGGTGACCACTAAGGTCGTGGCTGCTTAACCGGACTTTCCTGTGGCTGCCTTTAGCTTCTACACTAAGAGCCTCCAGCCAGGAGCATAAATGCACACTATTCTAGGTGTCGGGAGGTCGTATATATACTCGTCGCGCGGTAAACCCTGCTTGCGCGATGCAGAATTTGTGTGACGTCACGTCCTTGATGCGTAGTTCGCATCTGGCGTTGCAGATGCCGCCACAAGAACTTAACAAAATCACAGTCTGTATTAATAAATCATTCATCGATCTTTTGTACGTTCACAAAACCGCTCAGCTCCGTTCAAAGAGCGCCAAGATAAGCTAGCGTCCTCATTACCCCAATCGCGACATCAGAGATGCAACAATTTCATCAGCACGGCTTGCCTGTTACGAAACAACTCTACACGAGTACCGTAATACTTTTTTTAAACCATTGGCCTATATTTGACGAATGCGTAACGTATCGTTTGCTCCCCGTTATTTGTTTTTCTCGGTTTCGTGAGATAACTGGGCGTAATTAAAAACACTTGTGAAGATTTAGTGTGTTTGTGTACAGCGAACCGATCAATTACCAGTGTTGTTTATAAAGAAAACTAGGCGTGTAACTAATTTTCTGTATCGTTTAGCGGTTCGTACAATTTGTACCAGTTCGTTTCGTACGACTAGTCGTTTTTAGTGAATGTTTTGCGCTATTCCAATGTATGAATTTCCCTTATGGAATGTGGAAACATTTTATTTTCTGTTTCAAAAACTTGAGCGAGATGTTGCAAATACAGTTTTGATGCCCCTTTTTTACGGTCTACGCAAATTAAAGTCCCCACGTCTATACGTCATATTAACGTATGAACTTAACATTTTGTAAAGCTAATAGTTATTTTTAATTAACTTGCGAGCAACCGTAGATTAACTGAATGGTGCAACAGAGCTCCCGAGGCGTTTTGTGTGCACAGTAATCTCATGTTTCTTTTTAAACCGGAATAAATCCTAGGCGAACCACCGCACGGAACTCTCGTCCCTATAACAATGAACTAATAGTCTATTATTACTTGTTTACTGTTGTATATTACAAGTCGTACGTTCGTGCAGTTGCCACGCAATTAAACTTTTTGAACGCTACTGAAATTTACTGCACAATTAGTGTTCGTAATGAGTGAACGCTCGCAATGTATTATTGATAATCAAATGTCGTCTATGTTCGAGAAAATTGTTGTTTGATATATATTGGTGTGTAACGCAAGTTATAATGTTTTAATTGCTCAAATTGAGGTAATTTCATCCTATCTTACATGTTGACATGAAGATTTTACGATATTACAGCGCGCAATTATCATATTAGCCACATACGAATCGTTGTCTGAAAAACGAAACATATTCCGTTGTTCAAGGAAAACTATTGTAAAATGTAAGGTAAGCGATTCCGTATAAATTAATGTCTAACTCATTATTTAGGGGCGTGAGAACCCTTCTAGAGGATTTTTGTAGTCGAGAGTATCATTAAAATGTATCCTGTCTACATCCTGTTAGTGTCGGGTGCGTGTGTATGTACTATCAAAGAACTTCATATCTTAAAAATCTTATTCTAAGCACTGTAAAGACTATTTCTGCTTGCAGCGCTCGGCCGCTAAAGAAATCTCATCAACCAATAGTATCGCAGCACCAGATTTTTGATGTGTCCCTTGTTTTTGTAAAAAAAAAATACAGTAAACATTAAAATTAAAAACATCATCTTTGTTTCATGTGTTCTGTTCCTAGTGGTCGAAAATGGGTCAGACATCTGTGGTCATTATAACAAAGCCTACAAAATACACGAACAACAAAAAAAAAACAAAAACGACAAGATATTGCAAATAGGGGCGTTAAACAGATGTGGTCATCGTGTTCACGGGATTTTGTTTTCAAACTGCTTAAATATGAAGTTCTTCGATAGTATGTGTGGCAACTACCAATCGGAGGGCTCCGTTCCGGATACCTGAATGGTATCTCTTCTCATTGTGCGTGACACGGCGGTGTGTGCGTCGGTTCCTCGTGTGCTGCCGGCTGCTGCCGCCGTCGCCTCGCGGGCCCCGAGGCGGCTGAATACCAACTGCGTCCAGAACAGGCCATGGCCAATATTGGCAACCAATGTTTGTACATCAATGCCTAGAGTGCCTAGACGCTAAATAAATATTCGTCGGCTAAAGAGATAGATGGAGGAACAAGATTTACGAGACTTGCTCGTTGATTCACGAGTGGAATTAAAATTCCAGTTTTTATATCATTTTCATGATCAATTATTGAAATTGATTGCCTGTTAAAGGCATGAGACCGTTGACGAATATTCATTTAACAATAAACAAGTAAGTAACACAAAAGTAATGGTGACGATGAACAACACAACATCGCTTTGACATTAAAAAGCCCTTTTCAGCACAACTTCAGCGTACAATATTAAGATCTTAAAGGAAAATACTTTCATGTCGATATTGGGTCAAATGTCAGTTCAAAGGCATTTTAAAATATTATTCGTATGACTGCATTGTTATTATGTGCCAGAATAGATGTTATTTCTTTCAATACCTATGCAGAAATTTCAATAAATGTCATTTCCGAAAATGGCAACATAGAAATGCCAACATTGTATATTACATTCCGAGCACAGGAATTTTGATGACTGCAATAACGAGTAAATTCCAATAAAGGAACATTTATTTTGAAAATGCCTTTGACAAGAAAAACAAAGTGATTCAAATATAAATAAAAGGTTTGTAAACAAAAAGGATCAGTAGTAATGGGTTAAATTGTAATAACCACTGATAGTGGAACTGAATCCTCGGAATCTAAAGCTTCGTGCAGACTAGCGCGACGCGACAGCGCTACGCGACACCGGTTATTGTTATACCGTGAAGTTTTTTTAGAAATTGTATTGTTCGAGTCGCGTCGCGCCGTCGCGTCGCGCTGGTCTGTACGAGCCTTAATTCGGAAATATTTCATACTTACACATTCGATTTTCAATACCTACATTCCGTGGAACGTTTTATTTGATACACTCAATAGTTCAATACACGACTGTTTATTTCAGGATGCGGAATGTTTCATTAATTAAAACAAACTGTAATTTAGTTTCCTTTACTTTTTATCGAGTTATTTGTGTTAAAAATACAGCATTTTGTTTAACTGCTTTCCTCGTACGATTAAATTAATCTAGAACCACAAAATACATTTTTGTGCTCGGTCACATCACAAGTGACTTCGTGAGTAACCACAGTTAGCGGGTGTGGTGTGACAAGGTTTTAATGTGTGTTCGGCGCGGGTTATCACGCGGGGTCAACGACCGGCTGATAAGCGCCGTTTATGTTATCAGGTACCGCAATGCAGGTCCAAAAACTATACCTAAGGTAAGCCAATCGATACGGTCCTACAGTTAAAACATATTTATACTAGCCATTGTTCATGATCATGATTTACCAAAATAACTTAATGAGGGCGTTAAACATAATAAAGGAAGATGAGACAAGACGCGTAACGTATAAGATAATTCGGGAATATTATCACATACTTACGAGTATGTTTTTGTTAGTTCGTGTCAACCAATTTATCTGGTTGATATCAGTCTAAAAATATATCCTCGAGAATTTGGAGCATTGCGAAGTAACTTTTAATTTGTTTATACTATTTTCGTATGAATGAGGAAATGAGAGAAACGAGGTTTTCCCTGAACAAAATTATTACTAAAAACACGTAACGTTTTGAAGATTACTTTTAGGATTGACAGAAGAGAGAGAAGGGAGTTATCGGAGTCGCAGTGCACACAGTGCACAGTCTCAGGATCTATAAATATCTAGCACTGGAGATATACCCACAGCGAGACAAGGATGTCAATAGAGAGAGGGGGATAGAGTTCTTTACATAGTATCAAGGGGTTGGTGCAATTGAACGCACTTAATTCAACGTTCTTTGATCTCAGAGCGTCGAGTGCTGTGAAATCCAAACAGTAGTAACTTTGTCCTAAGACGTACTTTGTATTGGAAACTGTGGATAATCGTTCCGCAGAACATAGTTCAAATAGGCATACATGGACATGCTACGTTATATTCGAAAACATTCCTGGAATGGACTGGTAGGAAATGGGAAATCTGAACAGACGAAACTCCGCCAGATCGCTTTGACCGGATGCGTGCACATTTACAAAACGATCTCATCAGATCACGCGATTCGCTTCAGGGATTGGTAGATCTTGAGCCGTATCAGCCACAGCGGTACGTGCGGTCAAACGGGTCTACAGTGTGTGGAAGCCTTGATAACGTCAGATAGAACGGATCAAACAAGCCATGGTATAAAGGCTCAAAAATAAAGTTAATTGAGCATGAACAGCCAATTAAATCGTTGCAACTAGTATCTATTTACCTCCAATGTTTTGCTTTATCTGGGCATCGGAAACAGTCCGTTATTAGCTTAGCCTAATTGATGATTAATATAGCTTCTCCGCTATTTCAAGTCGCTAAATATAATATCATAACTTCAACTACCAATAATTCAATACTGAATGAATATTGTAATTGTTGTTTGGTCTTTTCGGGGCACTTCTCTATGGATGTTTTTGGAGTACAGAAATTTAGAGTTTCCCGTAATCAATTATTGTGTGTGTGTACAGGTTATAAATATATAAGCACACACACAAAACTTTTTTAACATTATACTCGTAAAATATTGATGTTTACATAATGTATCACGAATTGTAGACATCGCGCACAATAGAAATAATATATTAAATCTCGGCTCTTCGGCCGTTACATTTCACTCGTAAAAAAACTAGAATGAATTTACACGCAACAAGCTACGTACATAATAGTTGTAATAAGTACGTATGTACGTATGTACTTGTCTAATGTGTTTTTTTTCTGAACCAAATAATGCGTACCGTTTTGAAATTCTTTTATGATTACAGTGATAGGTACATCAGCGTAGCGGAACGTATTCGAGGTGTTTTTAATTAAAATCATGTTGTTTGAATATCTTTATCGTTTTGATACAGTAGGTAATGCAGTTGTTATCACAAACTGTTATCTTCACAATCTTTAGTTATATTCGTTAGTGAAAGTTATAAACGGCAGGTATTTTTCCGAAGGCTGTCATGGCGAGAAAAGATGGTGGCTAATCATACCTACTCAACGAAGACTTCATTTTCACGATAAAGAATTTGTTCGTATAGCGATAGTGTTTATTTTGGTCCCGCTACGCTTATCACAAGTGTTAGCAGTGGAGTGCAAAATGACCGACGCACTTGACTCGCTAGTCGCTACCGGCAGCGTATAGCCAACGCGGCGTCACCTCAAATCGATTTCACCTCATATTAATAACTAATTTATGTACATTCCAACACTACGCCAATTACTACATCCATTAGGAACCTGATAGGGAAAGGTTTGCCATTACGTCATGGGTACCCGGCAGACAAACGACGCCTACACTCACTTACACGGCTTTTAATATATTCAGTGCATTACCCATATATTGTTATACAACAATATGCAGCGATGCGACAGTAAGGACACAATGAAACAACGGTACGCGTCCAACGAATCGTACCGCAATTACATTTATTGGATGGATTCTGAATATTACACCACGTTCATCAGATTTTGACGAAAATTGTGTGGAATTTGAAACGTAACAGAGCGTTTTCAATTATTAGAATATATGTTGAGACAGTCAGTCAACTAGTGTGAACGAGCTCTAATCTTGTTTGTTACAGCACGCTAAAAGGGACGTGGCACATGGAAATCAATAGACAAGTCTCAGTTATGTTGCTGCAAAAAAAACCAGTTTACCTACAAATTAAAGTAAGTTTCGAATCGTCTAGTTAGTTTTAAATAAAATACCCCTCACGTTTCACCTCGGGCCAAGGTTTAGTGAGCATTTTTTGTAGGCGAAACTGCACCGCAAGCGATTAAAGCTGGTACATTTCGACAGTGTCATTATCTAGTGTTATAATAAGTGCCATTTACGAAATAGTACCGTGGTGATAAAGTGTGGTTGTGTGCGTGTGGATTACCGACTAACTAAACCATAACAACTAAAAAGGGGAAAAAGGAAAAAAAAATATTTTCGAAAAAAAAATATATCGATGTCGATGGCTGTTGGACAATGCTCGTTGGTTGTTTAGTTTATTTTTTGTGTCAGCATTGAATGAAGGTCGACCTCATTATTTTAATAATTTCGACCGCTGAACCGATGCAAAATTATCTGATGACGGCTTTAAAATACACTGTCTGGCTGAAAGCAATTCAACCTTGACAACAAGTGTTTTGAATATGTTTTGCAATTAAGCTAGAAAGTCATTTATTAGGTCTTTGGAAGAACATACTTGTTTTAATGCTTATTTGTGTTTGTACACAAGTATACAGCTGCTATCAGTTTCGTGAAAGCCGTTCAAGTGTAAGTAATATTTTAAAGCCGGCAAGTGTATCAGCGGTTCATCGTACTCTTGTTCTAAATACAGGCAGTCGGGGGTCCAGATTCAAGATGGCCTCACCGTTTGACCCTCGTTGCGGAATCGGGCCGGGCCGTCTCGATAATTTCGCGATTGTCCAACATCCATCGACGGCGATCAATTGACACTTGACCCCGGCGACGCTTCTGTCGCGGCCTTGGACGCCTCAGTACTGTAATTATGGAACACGTGACGTCACTGACTAAAAACGTGCCAGTACTGATGGGTCTGGTAAGGTACCTTATTAGTTCAGGCATCAGTGTTAGCAGCGATATTGCGTTTTATGGTTAAGGTGAGAAAGTTGAACTTACCTTGCGGCTGCTGCTGTGGAATGTACGGTGTGAGGAGGCGCGTCCGCTTCTTCTCATAGCCCTTTTGTGTGATGTCACCTAGAACAAAAAACAATATAATTCTAGATATAAAATAGGTATAAAACATTAAAAGGAATGTTGTACATGTTTGAAGGACACCTGTGCTGTGACAGTAACCTAGACAATTTGACAGTGCTCTAGGTATCTAAACAAAAGTACCACATAACATAACACCACGCCTGTAATCCCCGAAGGGTTAAGCAGAGGTGTACCCTATAGTAGGTACACCCACATTTCTCAAATAATTAAACTATATTTCCGAAATAAAGCCAACTTTCAAAGTTATTTTCGTATGAATAAATTAATTACTGATTCAATTGGAAGGTTTATTCGGGCGTGTACTTCCAAATACACAAAATCTTATTACGTTCAAACAAATAAATTAACCCTGTCTAAGTTCATTCACACGAATTTCCCTCTACAATCCATACTAGAACGAGTATATAATGTACAGTAAACCTTAATTCCTAGTAAAGCGAGCTTTATGGATATTGTATTTGTGCAGACCCGTGAAGGTTCATGAAACCTGACCCGCAGTTCAGTGTACTACACGGAGTCAGGAACAAAGTACTCACATAAAAACTACTAGGGCCGCACGAGCTATAAAATGTTCGACGCATAATCCAAAGGTAAAGGAAAATTGTTCAATGTGTAAATAACTGCATGCGGTCGTAACAGTCGAGAGAGAAACGGTTACCGTTGTACTAGGAGATAAGTGATGGCTAGGATGTCACAGTACCGGCTTTTTAGTTGTTTTAGAATATGTAAGCAGTAGGAACTATGCACATGAAGTGATTTGTACGTGTAAACGAACGCTGGTTAGCGCAAGATTTGGGAGTAGACAGCACAGCCCTTTGGTAAAAGCTCAAAACGAAATATAAATAAGTACCTACCACGATGTTAATTGGATGTTTCGTACCTAAGGAAAGATTTGGCAGATTACTGCAAGGACATACCTACTAGGACACGTTGTCAGATTCGTGTACACTGTACGGGGTCCAAATGTAGACCACATTACCGAAAATTTAAAGTTTTACATAGACGTAGAATTTTATTCAATTCCAGCCCAGCCGATACCTTGCAGCAGTGACTCACAAACGCACAATCTAACCTGCTTGCTACCAAAGCCAGGATGCTGTTGGTGCTGCCCCACAACCTACTAACCAGGGATGCGCACCGCTTCCGCATCACAGTGTAAAAGCAGACAATGCTAGCTTCAGAAAACATCCCTGATGCGCTGCAGTATCGAGGCAACCCCATCAGCACCCAGAATGCGTTATTGTATTGAAAGCCAAGGGCGCCATTATGATTTCTGAGTATAATGAGCCCACAGACTGCAAGAGTATAAAGACATGCAGTAAGCACTAAACGGTCGCGTTTTAAAGAAATAAACAATCAAATATGTGCATTGTCAACAACTGGAAACAATGCAGGATTGGAATCCGTATCCTATAATCCTATTCTATTAAATGAGCAATATTTGTATATACGACTATATATACATATATTTACGAGTATATTTGTAATCATGTTCTCGAAAACGGCTCTCACGATTTCGATGAAACTTGCAATGTAGGGGTTTACGGAGGCGAAAAATCGATCTAGCTAGGTCTCATATCTGGGAAAATTCGTTTCCTCTATTTTCACAGCCTCGGGAATGTGTTACAACGTTGGTATACCTGGACGATATGTTTATCTATTTTCACCCGAGCAGAGCTCGGTCGACCAGGTACTATATAATATGGATTGCATTCAGGACTCCCGACTGATTAATTAATACTGCACCCTAACTGCGAAACACACTTTCCATCAAAATCCGAGGGTTAGATGGAAATTCCTAATCCCAAGCTTCATAGGTTTGAAAAATTCGTCTGCTCAACAACGGAAATAACGCAATGTTTTTGATTTACAGAATTAGAATCAGTAATCAACTGTACAACTCCTTATGTTAGAATAATCCTAAAATGTCATGATTTCATGAAATATTCATTCAATAGGATTATATGAACTTAGAAGTTGTATTGATAATTTTTATGATTATAATTCTATAAATAAATATTTGATACGGCCGCGAATCACATTAAGATAAACATACAACCTGAAACTAACCTGCAAATTACAAAAAAACGGAAGAAAATTTGAATTTCGCGGTTTACCGTAGCGCACCCCATCTTTTCACATTTATGCACAACCATCTAGACATTCCAGGTTTTGAAAGAAGCGAATGAAGCTCTTCGGCCAAAATTTGAGTAGCAGTCAATCGACTCGAAAAGAAGAAGCAGAAGACCGTTACAAATCTACCTTGTTCATGGTAAATCCTACATTGTATTTTATAAAATCTTCAGGAATAAGTTAATCGCATACAGAGACAAATAAAAAAAATCTTTGTGAACACTTGACCCGTTCGCGCTTCGTGAAGCATGTGATTTTTGTCGCTAACACGCTACATACGTAGGTAGAGGTCATAATTAATGTTGAACTTTTTATTAAAACTTTGAAATGTAACTATTATAATAGAATACCTATCTGTAATGAAAATCGTGGTTAGAGTAGAGGTACTTAATAGCTAATTTTATAGAACGAACCGTAACCGTGTCATCATCATCAAACTAATGGGAAAACGAAATGGGCTTAAAATATTTTTTTATTTTTTGAATAGCTATCATGTGTGGTTTTTCTGATAGGGAAAATTATTCAGGAAGGCCTCACAAAAATATTAAAAGCACCATTATTTAACAAATAAATATTTGAAATCCTGATATTTATTGTATCGTAATATTATTTTTTTACATTGAAACAATGGTTAAATATATTTTAAAGCAAATTATACACCATATTATTATTTAAAACATTTTAATACCATATTAGATGACTTTAAAATAAAACCTACGAATTATCTCCATGATTTGTATGTATGGAATTGATTCCTTTGCCTCCTAATGTAATCTATAAAAACATTACCTGTGTCAGTAAGTTTGTCACACTTGTCAGTTGTCATCACAGACTACAATATAATATAGGGTAGTCCCTTGTCTCATTGTTAAAATCGCTATTTTTCCGATTGCTTGAATATTTAGGTTTATTGTATTTGTAATTTCTACTTGATATTAGTGTAATCATCATCTGAGAGGGCCTTTCAAATCCAAATCATTTGTGTCCGTTCTGTTGTAACGCAACCACAGACGCAAAAACGCATTGAATTGAATTTGACACTTGGTTGACATTTCACAATCACAATTAGACATCCAACCGAAAAGTGTTGCCATAATCAATAATTACTGTGGGTTGCTATTGATTTTTTAAATTATAATTATTCAAAACTATAATAATAAAGGAAGGGCGCTGCCAAAAAAAAAAAATGTATACGAAGTCTCCTTAATTTATGTACTTTCATAACAATATAATCTCTTCCCTGTTCATAGCAGCTTCAAATAAAAGCCCAGCCTCCATACAAAAACCTAACATGTCCTTTGATGAGGAACTGAAGTATAGCCACTCGCCACATGGTAACATGTGAATCTCTGTCTATTATATCCTCTGTCTATTACATATAAAAATGAAATGCTGTTCGTTGGCAAGCGCATCACTTGAGAACGGCTGGCGATTTCGCTGTTTTTTTATTTAAAACGTTCGTAACAGTCCGAATCAGGTTTTAATGGAAAAGTTTCCGAGAAAATCTAAAAATTCGAACGACCTTTTTTTGTATGAATTATTGAAATTTGGACAGGACAACGTCAGTAAGCTGCTACAAAATTCAAATTGAAATACAAATATTTTACGATATTCACTCATCAAATCAATACCCACTCGTTCTCAAGAACGGTTAGGCACTTATAACACGATTAATTAACAAAAATATCAAGCAAAAAAACTAGGAAGCACGACCTTCATGAAAAACATATTTCGTTAAATACGATTCGTGATAAAAACAAGAATACACGTACTCTATTACGAATCTGGTAAGTATTCAAATAGAGTAGTGTAATTGCTGTATCGTATAATCATCTATAATGATCTTCGATTGTTACATACATCGTTCTCGTTATGTAGAGCCGTGTTTCAGAAAACTGAAGGTAAGGTAACATTATTTTGTAAGTACAGGGATTATCAATGTGGTACATTACAAATGTTAGCAAGAAATAAAAAAAAACCGGCCAAGTGCGTGTCGGACCACGCACAGTGAAGGGTTCCGTAGATGGGATGAATTTATCCCAAAAGCAAACTTAACATTGTAGTTGAAAAACTTGTTCTCACATACGGAATGTATGGGAGAACATGTTTTTTCAACTGCAAATGTAAGTTGGTCGATTATTACTCGTTAACTTGTAGAGCCTACTTAGCTGTGATAGTTTTCCTTTTAATTTCGTTATATATACTACTGCTTTGAATTGAATTTCCACACATTTAGAACCAAACTTTTACTTTTACTGCTAAATAATGGCTTTTATCGTCTGTGGGCTGTTTTAACCTATGGTCTTACGGATGTTCTCGTCAATTAGACCAAAAATAATCAAAAATTGACAGGTAACACTAAACATTCTGAAAAATGTTTAAAGTGACCGTCACTTGACCGTAAATTAACTTGACTACATTAGCCACGCACAAAGGTTATTGTTTCGTATCGTAAGTAGTCATAGCTTGCATATCTACTTATCTCTTTTAAGGGTTCCGTACGTGAAAGGTGCTAAACGGAACCCTATTACTAAGCCTCTGCTGTCCGTCCGTCCGTCTGTCTGTAAGCGGGCTAAATCTCAAGAAGCGTAATAAGTAGACAGTTGAAAATTTTCACAGATTGTGCATTTCTATTCTTTTGACATTCTTAATCTTAATATACTATAAATGATGTACGTTCCAATTTTATTAGCATAATATAATTTATTTAATTAATGTTATTATGCATGCTAGTTTTAGCGAATTGTTTTAGAAACTGTTAAATAACCCAACCAACTGTAATGTACTACAATTCTTGCAAATTAATTTCATTTGATTATTTCTATAACGTTATCCCGTTCAGGCATATTATTTAAGTTAAATATTCATTTAATAAAAAGCTTTGTTCCTTTTGCAGTCTGTATAGGTATCAGGATCCTGTTTGAATAAAGTTCACTAAAGGTTCTTCGTTTTCTCGAGACTAACAATATTTTTCAGGACAAAGCAAATGTTTCTAAGATTTTTCTTTAAGAAGAGCGTTCAGTGGGCAAAGCGGTAGTTCAGGATTTTTTATAGTGCAACTTTTATTCGTTACATAATATTTTAATTTTTCTAGAATAAGAATAATAAGCCTATTTATTTTCTCTCGTAATGGGTTCACCAGGTCCCACTTAGTGGCCTCATACAAATTAACAGGCCTGTAACATGTATTTCTAGTAACAATTCAAACAAAAAATACATATGTGAAAAATAAAACACATTAAAAGCAGTCAAAGGGTGTGTGGTGGACGTGTATTGATAAAATTATTATGCCTTTGCAATTTTAGTTCAATAAAGTGCAATTACATATTATTGTTCTGTTCATTATTTTTCCTTGCGAACGAAAAGCAACGAACAATACTTGTAAATATGAAATGAATAATATTCTTAATTAATCCATTCCATTACACAACAAAAAGATCTATGGCTTAAAAAGCTAATTACTCTCACATATTTTTACCATAAAGGAAACAATTTTGCTGTTTACCAAAATCTCTGAAAGTATTAGGTTGGGGAAAAAGTCTTTTCGCATTATAGTATGTATGAACTTGTAATAAAATCTCTTTGGCTATACTATGTGTATCTGGCTGGTTTTGGTATCATTGAAAGTTTAAATTTTAAAGAACATAATTCCAAATTCAAATTAGGAAAATGTGTGATTTTTATTTGTTTTTCGTACTGTCAAGATGAGTGAATCTAATGAAGAAATTCGATACATTTTAAAATTTTACTACAAAAAAGGTAAAAATGCAACGCAAGCCGCGAAAAAAATTTGCGATGTTTATGGACCTAGTGCAGTGTCTGTGAGAGTAGCACAAATTTGGTTTAAGCGTTTTCAATCCGGAAATTTTGATGTCAAAGATGCACGTCGCTCTGGTCGCCCTATTACGGATAAAATGGATGCCATTTTTGAAAAAGTGGAGCAAGATCGGCATATTAGTAGTTACGACGTAGCTGAAGAACTGGGAATTGACCACAAAACAGTTTTGGCGCATTTGAAAAAAACTGGGTACACAAAAAAGCTCGATATTTGGGTACCTCACGAGCTCACTGAAAGAAACCTAATGAACCGTGTACTCATTTGTGATTCTTTATTACGACGTAATGAAACCGAACCATTTTTGAAGAAGCTGATAACTGGTGATGAAAAGTGGATCACGTACGACAAGAACGTGCGAAAAAGGTCGTGGTCAAAGGCCGGTCAGGCTTCACAGACTGTGGCAAAACCCGGGTTAACTCGCAACAAGGTGATGCTGTGTGTGTGGTGGGATTGGAAGGGCATTATTCATTATGAGCTGTTACCACCAGGCAGGACCATCGATTCTGAACTCTACTGCGAACAACTGATGAGATTAAAGCAAGAAGTTGAGAGAAAGCGGCCGGAATTAATCAACAGAAGGGGTGTGGTTTTTCATCATGATAACGCTAGACCTCACACATCTTTAGCCACTCAGCAAAAATTAAGAGAGTTTGGCTGGGAGGTGTTAATGCATCCGCCGTATAGTCCTGACCTTGCACCTTCAGATTTCCACCTGTTTCGGTCTCTTCAGAATTCTTTAGGCAGTGTCAGGTTAACATCACGGGAGGACTGCCAAAACCACTTGTCGCGGTATTTTGATCAGAAGTCCCAAAATTTCTATAGCAATGGGATCATGTCCCTACCTACAAGATGGCAAAAAGTTATCGAACAAAATGGTACCTACATACTTTAGTTAAATGTAAACATACTATGTTAAAAAATGTTTTGAATTTTCTTAAAAAATACGAAGAAACTTTTTCCCCAACCTATTAATTCGCAATATTTTCAAAAGACGGCATTTTTCTCAGAACGATTCCCTTTAGCTGCAACGGTTGAAGTAGCAGCCTTTACCGTTAGATCTCAAATTTCCACCTTGTATCTATAAAGTTGAAAGCCAGTGCAGTTGAATGGCAGCTGACAAGTTTAACGTAGCGTGGCCGGGGCAGCGACGTCACACCCCGAGTGAGGCCGGTATTAAGCGATCGTTTCAGTTCGGCCACCGATTGGGCCATGGTTGACAATTTGAAGTGGATAAGCGACGGTTTAACGTAAATATTGTGGCATTTGTGAGTTTTTAACAGGTTGGTCAATGCCTCGATGGTGTATTGAGTTGCAATATGACATGACCTAATGGCAAATGACAATGACTGCATGTAACGGATTGCTCAAGGTAGTTTTGTTAGTTTAACAGAAAACTACTAAATCACTCTTTTATTTAAATAACTTCTTCGCTTTAAACGAGATTCACGGAAGACATATGTCAACAAATAATGTTCTCGCTCAGATAAACCCGTAGTTCCCCAAAGGTGTGAACTAAAATCTAGTTCGAAAAAATCTTATCTACGGCTGGTTTAAATTCATTTGATATTCACGAAATTAGTGATCGGCTTTTAAGGCTCCCGCAGACAGGCGGGGAGCTACTCTGGCCGAATAATTTCTATGAAAACTTCACGAAAATTGTTCGACCGGTGTCGCGTTGCGCCTGTCTGCAGGAGCTTCGAAAAAATATTTCAAAGAAAAAGCGATTAGGTTTGAATTTCGATCCGTTTTTATTGCCGTTCCGTAGAAGTGTGGAAGTGTCACCTATTTCCAAAATATAATTTGTCTGTTTAGTAGCGACACCCTTACTCAATACCCAGACTATTCGTGAACAATATAATTATTATTAGATATCAATACCACTGCAAGGGAGAATTACATCGCATAATCGTATTATTGTACGTCTCGTCGGCTTAGCAAACGATCTTCGCATTATCACTGTAATGTGAACGGATTTGTGACAGCACTCCACCTAATGTTATTAGCGCCATGGTGGATGCTGCCTCTTGCTTAGAACGTATTACGCCATTCAAAAGTGCCCTATTAATTGCTAAGATCATAGGAATCACGATACACTGACGGTATAAAGTAATATGATTACGTAAACGTACTGAAAGATTGCATAATATCTACTTAATAAAAAAATATGTTTAGAAAACTGTACTAACAACTGTACAGTGTGTAATTACGGAAAATTAAAAGTGATCTAAAAAAGTATGAAACATGAAAATATAGACATAAATCAAGATATAGCAGCGAAGGTACAAAAATGGTCAAGGTAAATTTGTAGGTGTTTCTGGCACCCATTTGGTATCATTTCTATTTTTTTTGGCTTTGCCGTAGACAACAGCATGGGATTTTTTCAGAAGTGAAGAAGAAGAATTAAGAAGAACTTTTCAAAAGTGGTTTGTTAGCGGATGCATGTATGTGGGAAAGTTGGTTAATGTTACCGATGGGAAATCCCATAGGGCACAAGGCTTGTCTAATTGAAAATCAGCGCTTTGCTGTGGGTCCCTCATAGCAGAGAATTATGCGGAGTGGAAGCCTTCTTGTCACAGTCATGACGTGCAGCTGCCGAATATTTCTGTTGTTTATATTGTTGTTATTTGTATGCACGTGTTTCTGTGACAAATAAACCTATTTTTCTTTCTTTTCTTTCTAATTGATACAATTCTTAAATTAATTCACTAACAGACAACGCACAGCCTAAACCGCTGGGTGCAGAAGATTTAATTTTGCATAGTTCCTTATATATCGAAAGTGAGCACTCTAGAAATTTTTGGAAATTCACCCCCTAATAGGGTTAAATAGGGGATGAAAGTTTGTATGGGAATTCTACATTTTTGCCGATGGGAAATCCCCTGTTTGTTTGTCTCCTCATCACGATTAAATTACAAAACCCATCGTAATGTTTAACAAAGAGGTACGAGTAGCCACGGAATTAGAGAAGGTCATCTACAGGCTCCTTTTTATCCTAAATATTATGATGAAAATACACGCATATAAAATCGCGGGCAACGCGCAGTTAGTCTACAAATAATTTGCTTAAAACTCAATAGTTAGATTGGAGCCTGATTTTCGCCTCCGTACCAATTCCGAATGCAATATAGTCGTAATAAACCTGTCAAGGCAATCAATAGGCTGCACATTTCTGTAGCTAAAATTGGGTTATTTCGATAGTTGCTTATCAATTTATGATCCTTTATTTATGATCGATCGTTTTATTTGATAACTGTCCACAATAAGTGCATAACTTATATTGTTTATGACCGTCTGCATGCATAATCTGACTTATTTTAAAACTGAATGTGATGAAAATAAAAGATGTCGTACTTAGTTCTTTATATAGAATACAATATTTTATACTAATTCAAAATGTGTATAAAAACAAGCAACAATAATAACGAAAATGTAACACTTTTCTTACTCTGAAAATGATTTGCAACAATTTCGTTGCAGATGTGAACCGACGCGTGCGCAGGCGGCCTCGGTCCGCTTGTGTTAATATTATTATTACTCATCCCAACACGCGACAATATAATGAAGATAAAAGATCATTGTGTCACCTAAGATGCTATTATTATACGAGCAATCAATTTCCTTCATTGTAAGTAAACAATTATATTTCTAATTAATGCTTGCGATTTATTATTGTTTTTGTCTTAGTTCGTAGACTTAGCTTTTATTATGAGAAATATGTAATATATTAACGTTTCTTGCAGGTTCACACGATAAGCATACAGTTAAGTTAAAATGTAAATTACGACAACATTAATATAACACATTCTAGTAAACGGGGAACTAGTGTTTCTATTAGTAGGTACCTACCACGACCCCACTGAATGATCTCAGGGAAGATGGCGCACAGTGGTCACGTGCTTGCACATTTGCACAGTTAGGTTTCGGGGAGATCCCTCTACAGTCTCCCCAGAGATGTGCCCTGACAGGCGCTGCACAGAGGAGGTTCCGGATTGTCTTTTAAGAGGTAACGGAGGTGGTGGACGGTGGTTTTAGTGAGGTAGGAATCCCACACTCCCCGGTTTTATCCCCAAAGACCGGGCGCCTTTTGACGGTTTCCCCAAGAAAACAAAAAAAAAAGGTACCTACCACGACATGACCACGAGCCAATCTTTTCACGTAGGAAGGCGTTTCCCTGGTTCTTTAATGACTTTCAATCTGCAATGCCCGCACCGATCGAGATCACAGATTAGGACGTGAGCAGTCAACTTAACGCGCCGACATTAATCGTTTCCTCTGAAACCGACTCCCCACATCACTCTAGCTATCGTAAAATGTAAACAAGCTCTAAATGAGCAAGTGTTATCAAGTGACTATCTTCTTTTCAATGACAACGCATGATGTACCTACAGGAGAAGACTTCTTAATACCATTTATTTTGTACATATTATTATAATATTATAATTGCAACATTATGATTCAAAACAGATCTTTTATCAGTTGCAGGGAGATGAATAGCTGCGCTGAAATAACTGCGCTAAGCAAATTAGAATGTCTTACCAAACATTATTCAGGACACTATAATATGATACAATGAGCGAAGGCTATTGATCCCTGGATACGGAATGTAAATTGATACTAATGGATTTTTACCTATAATGCCAATGGCAAAGCAATATCTAGTCGTCTATAATAAGAGTTGATTGAAATATTGCTTACGATAAGAGCAGCATGCATCCAGTTGTGTATCATCGGCCTGTGAGTCAAAGGTTATTACTATTGCTCTACGTTGGACACTACGGCAGTCATGTTTACATATTGTAACAACAAACAGCTGATGTGAAACTTAGTTATGGATCCTTCCTATTGACAGTTCGAGGTGTACTTAAACAAACAAAAAAAACCGGCCAAGTGCGTGTCGGACTACGTACAATAAATGGGTCCGTAGATGGGATGAATTTATCTCAAGAACAAACTTAGCAGTGTATTGAAAAATCTTGTAGAGCCTACTTAGAAGTGATAGTTTTCCTTCAGTTCGGATGTTTATATATATATTTGTTTTAATGTATGTTCGGGCATAACTCCGTAATATATACAGGGTGGATTTTTGAGATGGGGCACTAAAGGCCTACTAAACCTTTACCGTTGCAGCTACAGGAAAACGGTATTAGGAGACTGTTCTTAACTGTTTGAAATATTTTCATCTGTATTCACATATTTTGTAAAAATCCAGTCAGCAAGAAAATGGGCAGTTTTCACAAAAACTTTTTTTGATGCCAAACGATCCTGTTTCTTATAAGGATCAAAAACTCTACAGGACCAACTGAGGTTTGAGTACCAGAAAAGTCAGAAATCGCAAAAAAACTTTTCAATACTTCAGGTTGAAAAAAAAACCAACTTGTTTTTTTATGATGGAACAGCGATTTGGCTATAACAAATACCCAAATCGCTATAGGTGTGCCTATAATATTTGAATAGCTTGCTCTCGGAAAGCACCATTTGGTGAAGTGATGAAGACCACAGATGGCCACCGGAAATGCTCATTAATAAGTATTTCACGGGTTGCGATTCGATAACTTTAATATGGTTGCCAAGCAGTTTATGCTCGTCACAATGCATATGGAGAATTGGAGCTGATGGTGAAATACCAGGAAAACTCCTCAACTATTAACGTCCCTGCATCGGGAAAAGCAATATTTTGTAAAAGGTGATGAGTAGTTGACATTAGGCTATTATAACTTAGATAAATTACAAACTGAACCACTAAAAAGACAGAAATAAAAACATAAAAAAAACAACCGTCTTTCAAAAAAACACTACAAAGTGATTAATAACTGAAACTTCGTCGGTGGCAAATAACGAAAATACAAAACCAAAGACACCGACTTTGTAGTGTTATTTTGGAAGTCGGTTGTTTTTTAGTTTAGCAAAAAAGTTTTTTTAGCTAAATAAATTACCGAATTAATCAGTGTTTTCATACATACGCTCTTAAATGAAACCTAAAAGAGTATGATTTCATCACTATAAAAATTGTGATTACATCATCACATTTGCAAATACATTGCAAACAGGTGGATGTACAAGTGTGATCACGAACACGCCACTGGAGGTGTATGAAGATTGTTTGTATTGCATATAATTTATTTACATCAATCCTTGTAGAACTGGGAATTAATAATAAAAATATACACCGCAGTAGCCTTTTTATTTCAATTCACACAGCACATATTGCTTCGTTTTCGATATATGGATAAGCTATCCATTTTGTTTTCGGAACTAGCATGATATTGTATCGGAACGATATCGATAGGATAAATGCACTTATTTGTTTGATCTCTAAAAATACAAAACTAACTTTACATGGTTGTGGAATACTTTACTAGGAATGGGCACGCTGTAACACCAAGTGCATCTATTGGAAAAGCTATACGAAACAGGCACACCGTACGTTCGATCGAACCAATGAATTATTGTTAAACGATTTCCATCCTGGTGGAGGTGTCCGTCAAATCACACCGAACTCATCATGCTCATTACTCCGGAAGACTGGACACACAGTGTCTCAATCGGTGGCTACAAAATTGGAAATCTACGATACCCTGATGACACCACGCTAGTTGTTACTACCGCAAATCATCTCGAGGAATTACTTCGTAAGATGGAGAGTGCGAGCCTCCAATAAGGAGTAAAGATAAGCCGCAAAAAAACTAAGGCGACTTGGACCAGTCCTACATTCATCTTGGAGCTTTAATCTCAAACGGGGGTGGATTATCATCATTATTTCAGCCGAAAGACGTCTACTGCTAGACATAGGCCTCCCCAAGCACCGCCACTTCGACCGATTCTGTGCCTCCCGCATCCAGCGGACTCCTGCGGTCTTTACAAGGTCATCGGTCCATCTTGTGGGAGGCCTTCCAACGCTACGTCTTCCGGTACGCGCTCGTCACCACTCCAGAACCTTTCGGCCCAGAGGACGTATGGCGATAACTATCGTCATCATCGATGGACAAACTGAAAAAAATCTTGAGGATCAGAGATATTACAAAAGTCAACAAGATCAGGCTTATTGAAACACTGTTTTTCCCTATGGTACTACACGCTGTTAAGACTTGGACGCTGTGTGACATCGAGAAGATAGACGTTCTGGAGAAGAATGCTTGGGGTATCGTGGATCGAGTTTCGCACCAACACGCTCTATACGCCAAGAACTCGGCATCAAAAAGCGTTTATATGTTCTGGTCCAAACGCACATCCTCAAATACTTTGGACACGTTTCGAGGCGTGTGGGTGACTATATAGAGCGCGTTGTCATGCAGGGTGGAGACTGGAGAGGAGGGCGCTAGACCACGCGGACGCTCACCCATGAGATTGATTGACCAAATTAAATCCGCAGTAGGCGATCCCTTGTATGAGTGCACTAAAAACACCAATATATGACGAGAAATCGAGAGACGAATCACATCAGCCCCTGGACAAGAAACTAAATAAAGACCACGACCGCCCTGACAAGAGAGCTATGAAGAGGAAAAACTATACATAATCGATCGATTGAATAGTGTAACAAGAGCGTTATGTCTAGCTGAGAGCATCAGGACTATGTAAACAGCAATACCTTTTGTATTTCCCGTACCGAAACATTTGGATCGGCATGAATACCAACGAAACACAACCGAACGGTATCTAAACTACAAAGCTACTGACGCTTCCCAGAACAGAACGTGACAATACACTCATACAATTATTGTTCCACATTCATTGCGGCATTTAACGACGCCCAAAACAAACATGACGTCATCGGCACATTTCACTTTATCTATTTTGGGTACAGATAAAGAGATTAGCGACAGTATGTATGCCCGGCCGGAAAGGGGAACGCTTGAACATTCAAAAAGTAATATTGTCAATATCAGCAACGCGTCCAGTGTAGATAGTGACTGCCCGTCACTCTGATAAGATTGGACCGTATCTATTATTCACAGTTTTGTGAAAACATTTTATGCATTATTCAATCAAGATATTTGTGTTAATACATCATGATACACATCTGAATGTATTAATGATTAGCACGCGATTAAAGAGGGACAAAAACTGTCTATATCCCGAGACAAACTCAAGTCTTCTATTTCTACTAATAGGCATCCTTTAAGTTCTCTATGTCGATATATTTATCTGGTTACTTTTAACTAGAAAAAGGCCAGCCAATACCAATTAACCCTGCGAGCTGGGTTGCAGATTGGTTGTGGTACACCCAAACCAAGATAAATCGATCGATATTTTAGTGGTTAATCGTAATAATATCCTGAGCGGAGGGTGGTAAGGAAGCGCCGATAGTCACGGGTCAGTCGACTGCCACCCGGCGAAATGTTTAGAGGAGGTCCAAGGTGTCAGCGGGTGCGTTAGACCCACAGAACAGATAAAAGAGGTTACACCCATCTTACGCTTCGTGTAACAAATGTTGAAGTAGCAGTTTTTGTTCTTCTTTTATATTTGTTGTGCTTTTTGTTTTAATTTATTCTATTAGAAGACAAAATACTTAAAATTGTTTTGTTTTTTTTTAATTGCCATATACTGATGATTAAGTGTCATATGTTATATATAAGTTCAAATTGTTTTTGATTCCTTTGCTAAATATAAACACCCAAAAAAATATTTTTAGTATACCTTTAATGTTGGTTCAATAATAAATACTACGTATTATCTAATAATCAATAAAATAATAATAAAAAAAATATTACACTATTAAATTCATTATCAGGGTTTGTAACACCCACCTCACGCTTTGTGTTAGATATTTTAACTTTCCGGGTTAATTTATAAAAATGTGCTCGGTCGAGTGGGTCACTAAAGATAACCAGCACGCGAGACACAAACAGGGTATCATTTAGTTTATGTCTATGTTCAAGTTTTTAGCAAACGTTATAAATGACTTCCTATTTCTTCAGTGTTTGCTAGATATTTATGCCCAGGTTCCACAAATTGAAGAATTTATTGATTAAGGCAATTAAACCATTTTGTAAAGTTTGTTAGACGAGCGAGCGACATGCAAAAACTACCGAAAAACATCACATTTCAACTTGCATAGACTATCAACCGATCTATTCTGTAAAAATCTCACGGTGAAAACTTGGGTGAAGTGAGCTGTCATTCCACTTGCTGCTAGGGACTGACAGCTCAATCCGAGCTCACTTCACCTAACTTTTCACGGTGAGATGGTTACAGAATAGCACTACTGTTTTGTTTAACGTACAAACGTTCGTTTTTAAAAAGAACTGCTCGTGGTTTATGACCTACGGCCACTTGTTGCATCGATGCCCTAATCGCTATTATAGTATCCATTCATGTCAGTGTCATAGTCTCTATTTTCAGAATATTTCAAACACACATATATCACAAAGAAGTTTCGAAAATAATAGCTTTCACAATCCGTATTATGCCTCCAGAAAAATAAGAACCCTAGACTAAGTATAAAACATATAATACCTAATCACGACAAATGGTCTTTTCATACAAGATTCAGGAAAAGTAAACCATGGCGGATCATCTAATTACCGTCGCACGCCGATGGGATTTAATGGCCCTCAGATTAGCTACTTGTCACTGTGAATGCACTTAGCAATCTTTGCACACAATGCTTGGTACATGTCGTGTTACTCCTAATAGAATACTGCGCAAACCTTTTTATCGTACGAATGCTTGCAATCTGATTATTAAGTAGTCTTACTTTTTCAATCGTAGTAGGTAATTTTCCGGATGTTGCCACAGGAGGATCCATATCCTGGCTTGCCTAATTGGTGCAGCTTTTGTGCAATGAAGGCAAAAAGGCTGTTCAATGTTTAAGCAAGAATAATATGACCAGATCACAAGGTGAAATGAAATGTCTGTTGTAAAATAAACATTAACTTTCAGGAGAACATAAAATATCTAATTGAATAATTTGAAGATTTTGAAGTTCAAGGCTACAGTTAACTTTAGCTAGCTTCAGCTTCATCAAAAGATAACGTTGGGAAACAGGCAGCCGTGCGAGAGGGACCGGGCTGTAGTCCACCACGCGGGCCCAGTGCTGCAGGTCGGTAAAAGTCACCTATCTGCGATTTTTTGGATATAGATCATGCCGGTTTCCTCACGATGTGATGAAATTAATTACACAAAAAGAAAAGTGCCTGGTTTCGAACCCACAATCTACGATACGTAAATCGGGGCCATTATCACTGGGTCATGACTGCTCTCGTAGGTGCATATGTGACATTAGCTGGCTTATCTATAACAATGAATTAAACCCGACTCTTAAGCTAATTCCCTTTATAATCTAAAATATTATTATGACCATAGTCAAGGCATGGCTTCATAAAATTTTAAGGCGTTGTACGAGAAAATACCAACCTGGACAAAAAACCGACGATAACCAGATGATGAGCATGCAAGTGACCTCATGCTGATAAACAAACATAAAACCGATAACGATTATCTTATTCGATTCAATTGAATTTGTTATCGATATGGTAACGTTTGCAGTCGTAACGTTATAATATATGTGATTATCGTCGCTATTAATAAATGCGGCACTTTATGAATGGAGTGCAGATGCGATGGGTGCGGAACATATGAAATACTGAGGACCGATGCAGATGTATTGACTTTATCACCAAGCTATAAAGTAATCTGTTAATTTAAATGAGTAGTATGTTAAAGATTAAAATCAAAGTATATATAATGTTAAGCTATGTAGCAGTAGAATCTGCCAGCTTGGAAGTAAATTAAGTACGTAATAAATAAACAATATCAACGATATTTCAAAAAGAAAGACAGCTCGCAGTTTAGTTCGTGGATATGTACTCACATACCCACGAGGAACTGCGATATACAACATGGTAATAGCAGATTAAATAAATAACACAGCAAGCTATATCTACAGGAAAATACTAGTATAAAATCCACGCCAAGATAACATTATTCCAGCAGTCAAACAATCATTAACAAACCCAAACTATAGAAATATAGTAAGCGAAAAAGAAGGCAGAACGAAAAGAGCCATTCTAAAAATAAAAAAACAATTTCTGACATCAAGGAAAGTCGGTGATATTTTACTGCATTCAATCCTTAAATATTCAGCAAATGGACCGCAAAGAATTTTTATTTCAGAGGAGATCTAATGATGGGACAGTACTTTTTTATTTCTATTAAAATTAAATATCTTTTAGACCACATTCAGCGAGATATGGTCTGAACTTTTAGGGTTTCAAATCGTGATTCGGATATGGGATTTCAGCAAAGATAATTTACAAGTTCTATTTGAAGAGTTATTGTAATATATGTGCCATAATAATATAGCTAATTTGTTTCAATAAACAAACTTTACGGAAGAATTTCCGTTATTATTTGTAACATAAAACAACACAATTTAGCTGCATTTCATAATTTCAGGTTTTCATATTTTGAAATTCACGTTGGCGTTGCTGCTAATTTAGTATAAAGTTTTTACAACCAAAAATGCCAACGATAGACACCGCGAATTAGCTTTTTTTATTCTTTTTGCAATAAAATTGGTAAATTGAACGTGGGCTGTCGGTAAAACTGACGTATTTCACAATTTAATGCGCAAAACCAGTTGCGATGCGATTCCTTCGACCAAAAAAGAAAGATTATTTTTTTACCTTTAAACACACGGATTCGCACAAGTCGCTTTCCAATTAGAGTCGAAAGGCAGATGAATCGACACAGAACTCGCATCAATCGATGATAACAAGAGGCACAAGCCAGCACGTTAGTACGAAGCTGCTCTTGTGGAACTAAGGATTGCATGTGAAGTTTAAAACTCACAAAGAGATGGAAAGGGGTGTACAATGCAATACTTATGTGCATCAAAGAGACTTTACGTAACGCAAAAATTAAGTTACAATGTTGAATCAATAATCTTCAGACTATCTTTGGTTCTGCTTACAGTGACAGTAATTTTAAAGGAAGCACATAACAGACTGCTACAGGTATATTTCGGTTGCAAGTTCCACAGATAGTGCATACGTTGCGCCATTCCGTTCTATGCCTTCGCAATCCGACTGAACTCCTCTTTTGTGTGGGCAGACTGAAGCGGAAGGGTTTCGATCAAATGTGAAACCTTACTCGATGAATATTGTGAATGGCTGACTGACTGACTGTCTAGAAATAGGCCAACGTTAAGCCAGCCTAGTACACATAATAATACATACTAGTGGTCGCCCAGTGGTCGGAATTCGACCATAAATTATTTAAAATTTAAGTTTGATGGGATAGTTCATACTAATTCCATGCTACCATGCCATCTTTAACCATAAACAAAAGAGTGTTTGTGTGTGTGTGCCAAACGCATGGTAGTGTGTGTTAGATATCATATTACATCAAAATATTAGCTTTCTGCACTCCTCCACAAAGTTTAACTTTGCTCATATTGAGGAGTATCGGCATCCGCGTAATTTTCATAAAAAGGGGGTTCAGTTTTTGCTTCACGTATTAATATATAAGGTCCCAATAAAATAGATGGACAAATTTTAACACAGCATTCAGTACGTCTTACCAAAGATATTCAAGCAAAAAAAACACAGATTAAAATGATTTTATTTTGACCTAAAATAATAAATGGCATTGGATAACCAACATTATTAGTGTATTTTCGTTAGCTGATTTCTTGTAAGTATCTAATGTGTTTTTCTTATATTTTTTTACCATTGTCCTTATTTTGGTGGTCTGAATGATTTCTAAAAGTTTGTCCATCTATTTTAATGGGACCTTATATAGATATTATGTAGCAATTTAGTCAAGACGCTGATTACAGGTTTGTAATGTACTAATAGATATACTGTTTGCATTCAATAGAATCGTTTCTACACTGACACAGGCATTTCATGACCAGATGTGGTGTACCAGGGTAGTGAAGCTATTTCGTTTTGAGAGCAATGTTGGCCGTCGCTATCAAAGGACTGCAATTTAGTATAAGGGATTTGTTTGATAAGAAAGATGCTGAATATTCGATTTTAATGCAACTGTACAAAATGTGTAGATAGGATGGTGAAACCAAAACTGTGATATACCTAGTATTATTACATGAATGTGTTGTTTACCCATATTAGAAAATAAATGATTTTGAATTTTAGTTTGAGGTGCTTTAAAAGACCGGGGTAAAGGTATCTAAAGACCCTATGCATGAGAGCAGTACTTATCTTAAGTTTTTATCGTCCCCACTATGAATCTCATGGACTGATTGAACTTATTAACTTAACATTTCGCTACAGCATATTATAATCTAATGGGAGTTCATGCAGATACGGGAGAAGAGAATTTCAAAAAGAAAACATTTCATAGACAAGCTTTGTCATCCTCAGAACATTCTCCGGTATTCAGAGTTGACACCCGCTCTGTAGAAAATAAACGCGACACTCGAACACGACAGCTAAGAGACAGGTTGTTCACATGATGAGGATAAAAACTTTAAAAAATATTACAGTCAAAGAAAATCTCTGAGAACAATTTACAGCACCTTGGGCGTTTTATACGACATCGAGGTTTAAAATGAGACAGTCACACAAGTATGAGTGTCAGTGACGCAGCTCTTCTCAGCCGACCTAAAAGTCCATCATGAGTCATATTTGCGGCCAGGTATTCTGTAGGTAGAGACGTGGGGACCTTTCGTCTGCCATGCGCAACTCCGCTAAATAGTTCCCCTAATTTGTTTTTGAGTTAGAGACGAATGAATGAAGTATTTAAACCGACAAACAACCATTAATGTCTATGCAGTTTGCGTTGTCTGTGCTTCAGATAGATCCTTTGAGATAGAACTCGATTAAAGTTGTAGAAGTTGCGTACCTTGAATATTTATTTTATTTTTATTTTTAACTTTGTAAAAGCTTTTCAACTTTTCGAAATTAGGGATAGATATAAGAGCTCAAGCTACCTACTGGTGATTACTTGATTTGGTTTTATACTACTGAGATGTTAATTGTATACACTTTTTTATCTATATTTATTTAAGGGATTTTTGTACACATATGCGACGATGTCAATGACCCATCGTGATTTTATAAATAAAGACTAACTCCTTAACTAAATTAACTAATCTTAGTCACACAAAACTTAACTTAATCTAATTTCTTATCTAAAAAAGTATATAATATTTTTGCTGCTTCAGACGTAGGCTTAGCTAAAATACCATGAAACATTCCAACGTCCATTACCGACAATTTCATCGAGTTGAGAAGTGAGTTTCTTTTGCTTGTATATCGGACACATTCCACCAACACATGCTGTGCATCCTTTGTTTTACCACACTGACCACACACCTCACAGTAAGGAGATTCCAATTTTTTCATGAGATAAGCAAAATTGTTTAGTGTAATATGTCCTGACCTCAAAGGATGTGCAGCAACAATTTGACAGCGACTCAGTTTCGACCCGGAGAACCAGGGTATATGAGGAGGCTCACTCTGTATACCAAATTCCTTTCGGATTTGATCTTTCGTCAAAATGTTCCTTCCAAAATAAACTGTATACACTTCAATTAACGTTGAAGTTTACGACTAGATCAGATTCGACATCAATTGAGTTCTACAGACACAACAGTTTCAAAGATATCTGCACATACGTAGGAGCTTTCTAGCTTGTTCTGTGACTGTTACTAGTGTCCGACTAGTCACCGGCAATAAGACAAGTTGCAGCATCGGAATTAAACCTCGACTTAATTAACTGATCAGACGTACTAGCGCCAGGAAGTGAACGAGTCTTATTAATGTATCAGGTGCATAAGGGACGTCTACAGCCTCGCAAGGAAGTTAACAATAATTAACACTAGTTTCAATTGTTAGCATCACGTCCTATCCAATTAAAACTCTTCTAAAGGAAATATAACACCAATTATGTTATTGTTGATCCAACACAGAGGATATTGGAAGCAGGATATTGCGAATAAATGCAAACCACATAACATAACAAATAAATAATAACGTTACCCTTTGTTTTTTTTGGGTGGGAAATTATCAAATAACTTCTCCCGCTCTGGGTGGAGCGGAAGGGCGTGTCAGACTCTTACTGACTAAAACCCACTCGTGTTCCTTCCGTTGCCTGTACGTTGCCAGGGGCCACGGTATCCCTTTTCTGACATTCCCGCAGCCCCGGCAGGCATCGGTCCTAACGGACCCCTTCACTTCTGCTGACATCTCTTTGAGGCGCGCGTGGAACACAACGCGCCGTCGACCCGGGCCTGGTCCTTATCGGACGGCGAGCTACCCATTGCTCACCGTCCGCAAGCCCGCGCCTACGGTGGCCGGGAATTAGCCTGCGATTCCTGACGCCCAGAGCGTCTCCTGCGGCGGCTAGGGGCGTGAGGGCGCGAAATTTGCCTCTCCCTACGCGTTCTGCCACCTCCTTCGCGAGCATTACTGCTTCGCAGAAGGAGGTGACGGCCTCCCATGCCCTCTCGCTCCGTACCATGGCCTGGACCAGGGCCGGACGCGAGAGATCCCCGCAACCGATCGCCTCCACGAGGACACGGCGATGCTCTGCCCAAGCCGGGCAGACCTCCACCGTATGCTCCACCGTGTCCTCCGGGCGATCCACGCAGTGATGACACTCGGGCCCTCCCGCCTGATACGAAACAGGAACCTCCCGAAACAACCATGTCCGGTGAGGACCTGCGTCAGGCGGAAGGTGAGGACGCCGTGGCGCATCTCTAGCCACTCCTCAAAGAGGGGACTTATCGCCGCAATAGTGGCGTGCCCAAATAACGTTACCCTCCCTTTACATATTACAAATAGTTACATTCGTGCAAAAACACAGAGATTACTTTCGATCAAACATATGTAGAAGCAAGCCAAAATTATAACCTAAGAAACAAAACCAAGTTGATTACACCGACACCAAAATTAAAATAATGAAAAATAGCCACAACTATGGAATCGCAACTATTTATAATACATTGCCGAATTACATAAGAGATGACGAGAATACAAATTCATTCTATAGCAAACTAAGATTACTTTTAATAGGGAAATGTTATTACACAGTAGACGAATTTCATGACGGATAAAACTTTATAGATGTAGGTACTTAATTCATAACTTTTTCTTTTTTTGTTAGATCCGGCCTGATCTAACAAATAAATATTGTTTATTCCAGTGACATTAAATAGTATCTATTTTATTTTGTATTGTATAATTACATACTATAATTCAATTTAATCAATAACTTGACATGACATGATTTTAATTATTACCTTTTTTATTATTATTTTATTCTACTTTTTTTACTACCTACCTGCTAATATAATCTGACTAAATATGGCTAATGTGTGTTATCGAAATTTTGTTTATTACCGTTAATTGGACATCATAACGACTTCTACACATGTATTTTTTTTTTCTGAAATGTATTGTGTTAATCAAAACGTATCAAGTTTTGACTCAATCTGTTAATTTGCTGGCCCCTCCATGCGACTTTCTCTCTCTCTCTCTCAGTTTCTTTCTATTATATAAGGTCCCATTAAAATAGATGGACAAACTTTTAGAAATCATTCAGACCACCAAAATAAGGACAATGTTAAAAAATTATAAGAAAATCGCATTAGATACTTACAAGAAAAATTCACAATTCACTTTCATCAGTGTTTTTTTTTGCTTGGATCTTTGGTTAGACGTACTGAACGGTGTGTTAAAGTTTTTTCATCTATTTTAATGGGACCTTGTATACGAGTGTGTGAGTGTTGCGTGCTGAATTTCGTTCCTGAAGGGGGGCTCCGACTCCGACGGCACAGGTTTTTTTAAAATTTATAAATGACCTTTTAAAGTATTTCTTTATGTCAAATCACGAAAATATTTCCACGTCGTACGCGGTACTTGGCAACAATACTTATGTACAAACTTCAGGTTTGAGGTAGCAATTGATTCGAATCTCCAACTGAAACTGCACCTGATCCCCGCAATCCACGTTGCATTCAAATCTAAAACGGTATTGTATAGAAAGTTGGAATGGCAATTCTGAAGGCATTCAAATATTCGGCTTTTACAGATAACCGACATAGAGGCGACTGCTATGTATAGTGTCGGCAATAAATAGGCATACCGACTGACAGACGGTAGGCTAACGCAGCGGCAATGAAACGCTGACTGAAGTGAGAGGCTAACATACGGGTTAGCGCGGTACCCGTCAAGTCCTCATCAATAGGCCGGACATCTGTCAATAGGCATGAAACTATGAATGTATGGTGACGGTGCAACTCGAAAATATTGACGCTTGTCGCTCGATGCAAAGCAAACTGTTGTGTGTTCACGTCTGTTTAACCTGCTTTACACTCGTAAATAAACAGAGTAGTGTTCGCGTTGGACAAACAAACCAGCGATGCGAATGATTGGTTGCATTTAAAGCTTAAACAGTCGGTAGGTACGCCCACGTGTTTCAAACCTGCGGCCTGCGGTATACCGGACCGGTAACCGGTAACCGGACCTCATGACAACTCTGCGTTATCACAAGGATGCAAGATATCTATCTCTGCTAACGCTTTGAACATTATTGAAACTAAAATAAATTAATATAGACCATTATTTATACTCTCGTCTTGATGTTCCGTCAGCATCAGAATGCAAATCAGGGCTATATGACCGGATACTTATGTAGGGCACTAGATACTTAGAACACGACTAGGGAGGGTGCGTTCAATCTGGATGAAAACGACGCGGAATTGCGACGCTTAACACCAATATATCCAGCGACAAATAAATTGATTTATTACTGAGTGAATCAGCCCGCAAGAGTTGTACTAAGAGACAATCAGGAGTACTACGAAGACGTAGTAAATTGTCGAGAGAATGTGACACTTGGAATGTACAACGAAACTTTGGTAAATTGTGTTTCTTCTTTATTCATACTTCTAGACATTTAAGCTATTGCTGGTTCTTAGGAAAAAAAACTGAAAAGCCAGTAACTGAAGTATTTCCGGTTTTCTAGGCATACGTAGTTGCCACTTTGTGGATTTTTATATCAGAAGCTGTCTGTTTTTCGAGCAAGGCTTTTAACTTGTTAAAAGGCAGTCCAGAGGCTGTCTTTAAACCGCCAGCGAACTCTATTTTCTGTCAATTTTTCATTCCACTACGCCGATCACACGTATCCAATCCATAGTTTTTCAGCAATGAAGTTAAACAGGTAGGAATTTATGTACTTATGCAGTATAATGCAGAATAATTATTTTCAAAATAAATTCCTTTTGATTGCTAGAGCAAACACAAGTCTTTAATTTTCTTCAGGACACTACAATTTAATCCAATAATGGAAGATCTTAAGTATTTAGTCAGGCTTTCGTAGCTAAGGACCGTGAGAATGCCGACAGAAGTCCTTCATTTCTATTATTCACTGTTACCTGTGAAACACTACACGGACTTTTTTATAATTGTAGCCTTCACACAGTTGGCTCGAGATTATAAGCCAATAGTAGCAACCGGTCAGGTTTGAATCACGAATCTCAGCGAATTACTCCGGCCTGAATGACTAAGACGCCGTTGATAGCAATAAACGTCCGATTATTGTACGTTACAACCTTTAACATTGAAAATGTTTTTTCGATCGCTTCAGTATCGCCCAGCGAAAGTGCGAAACTGCGATTATGTAAAAAATTTATAAAACTACGTCAGTAAAATGGGTACTAAAATACGCAGAATTTGATGCTCTAAAAGTTATTTAAAAAAAATTAAAACACGAAATCTTTTGAAGTTATCAAATACACAAAAAAATCGTACATTTTGGGTTCATTTTTATGAAAACTTAGATTATAGTTATATAATTTAAAACTAAAACGAGATATCAATATAAATCGAAAAACCCCTCTACAGAATTAAATTACGCAACTTTTGATATCAAAATTGTGAGAATGAGATATCGGGAAGTGCTTTCGTTTTGTACCCTTTTGTGTGAGAGTAAATGTAGATTGCGCGCAAAATGCCGAGCCCTGAGTGTCATATACGTGACAAAGCGCGTACAACGATCGAGCGTGTGTCTCTGTTAATAAAATAATAAGAAAATTTAAT
This sequence comes from Xanthia icteritia, assembly GCA_949128155.2. Classification (NCBI taxonomy): domain Eukaryota; kingdom Metazoa; phylum Arthropoda; class Insecta; order Lepidoptera; family Noctuidae; genus Xanthia; species Xanthia icteritia. The sequence continues at coordinate 20,164,659 of OX421931.1, forward strand.
GTAATGAAGTGAACGATGTTTTGAAAACTTCGAAAATAATTAAATAATTGGCCGTTTCATTTAATTTCTTGATTATTTCACGTGACGATTCTAAATTTTGAGTTAGTGAAGTAAGCTTCTCGACTTGTGCTTTCGAAATTAACTTTGACGCTGAACGTTTTGATGTACCTAAACTGTATTTTTTACGTGTAGCACAGTACATAAGTCCACCAGTATACGACTTTCACACCGACAGTCCACCACTTTTCTCAAATATTATCTATCTATATTATCAAATATTATATCCTCGCAGGATATTCAAACTAAGTAAATTAATTATAAATTCCAGAATCAATGACGAACAACGATATTTTTACAACCGCCAATATGTTAATTTGTTTCTTCTTTGTTATAAACAGCTCTAATTGCAAGCCAAATCGAAATTTAAATAAAATCTTTGATAAGTTGCCTCCTTGGGTGCCATGTAAAAGGTTCGTTCCATTTTTAAATAACACGACAGATATTAGTTTTCATTGTAATTTATTTGGCCGCTAAACACGACATAAGGATTTTCATACAAACATTGCCGGTCGGGCGCTCGCACGTCTTCGACCAGTACCGCTATTTCAATTTATCTCGAAGAAGGTTGTCAAAATAATGTTAGAAATTCCAAGCATGTTTGAGAAACTGGTACCTATACCTAAATACCTAAGACATAATGTCAAGCTTATCTGTCTTTCTGATGTTTTTGAGAAATAATATATAAATGTAATGCGAAAGTCGTGTAATGCACTGGATCTGTGTTTTTTTTTAATAATAACAATTCCTCTCTTGAAGGTAGGATAAGATTAAGTTAACCACTATCATAAAGCTCACTAAAGTTTATCATGAGAATCTGGATACACCACTTACAAATACGTAACTAAACTTTGTGTAGCGCATAACTTGCTGTTTTCTCAAGTAGGTATCGACTAACACCTACGGTTTGTCCAGCAACCGAAGGCATCGCATTTGAATTCAACAGTAAATACGTAACCACACACGTGATTTCCCTGAGGCTATTCCTACAACACGACCGGGAAAGCAATCAGCAGTATACCTAACATGTATATTTTAATTACATCGTCTTTTATGCCGTTTACTGCAAAATTATTAGGTACCAGAAGAAAAAAAAATTACAAAATTAGGGCGTTTCCACAAATTAAGCGTCGTTCAGACCGGCACGACACGACTCTAACAAAACAATTATTTCTAAGACTTCACTGTAGAACCATTGCCGGTCGCGCTAGTCTGCACGAGCCTTTATTGTGCAACAAGGTTCTCTCAGAGCTCATGACTATTTGAAGAACTCAGTCTGTTGACATTTTACTTCCAATTTTTTTGAAATTTACTTTCCTAGTTAGCCTAAATAAGTGAAACACTAATGGATGGTCATAGTAAAATAATAAATATTGAATATAGAAACGACCTTCTGTCCATTTTCACAAAAATCCAATAAAACACAACTAATAACATTAGGACCACGTCCGGTCTTTAATACAGTCGAGCAAAAATACTCAACGTCCAGTGTAGAAAAACGTCCCTTTTAAACGAAAATTGCACATTATGTTTTTACAATAAAGGCCAATTTCAATGACACGAAAATACATTTATGTAATTCCCGTCGAAGTGGCGCTCAATTTGCGTATGAAAACTGTTCCCTAATTAACAAATATCATTGCATATGAATCGTATGACTACTAAAGCCTTTTGCAGTTGATTCAACGAATTGATAGAAATTAATTTAAAAAAAAACGTATTTTTTGTTGTATTTTTTATTCACGTTGTTTAAAATAAAAATGTGGGAAAAAATTCTGTTTAATTGCTGGTTTTCGGCTGTAACGTGTCGATGCATAAATGAAAATATTTACTGAGTGAAATTCATGTTAGAATGAATCATTCTTTAGTGATTCGAAATACATACTTATCATAGAGCGATGCATCAGCTTTTATGCGCTGAATAATGTTGTTTTATTGACCAATTATTATTTTTTGTAGCAGGTTGAAATGGCGAGTGTTATAGTTGTGCTTATAGAGCTTGGAAATTTTTCAGTGATTATTTGGGAGGGGAAGTAGAATAAAACTCCCAGATAAACCATTGTTACGATGTGTACACGGGTCCTGTTTTCGGCACGATCAGCTCCTGTGATTAACTGTATGAAATAAGTTGCCCTTGCTTTACTTCTTTTATACAAAAGAAAATACCGGTATCTTGTTGTCACGAACGGAAAGGAGTCAGTATGAACTATTAACTGCTCATACAAAGCCCAACTAACAATAGAAATAATCCTGTGTATTCAAACAAGACCAGTTATCCCGAGATACTTTTAACATCTTGAAACGAACCGGTTTTAATATTCATTGTTCAATTCATTGTGCTGTATAAAATCTTCTCCCCATAGAGCAACAGACAACTACGTTGCCAGTCGGTCGGTCGTCACCCATCCTAATTGAGCATTAACCCATTGACATCACATCAAAACTGGGCAGGGGACCGAGTGGTAGGCAAAAACTGTCTGTCTGCTGGGGGACTCAATATTATGTAATGGGAATTATCTTAATAAGCTCCGATCTGTTTGTCTTAACAGTGTGTACAATTTCGAAGTCAAAGGTAGTATTGTTATTGAGCTAATAACATTCTGTGAGAGTATACTTTCTTTCAGTATTTCCTTTGTTTTTTTTTTTCTAAAAGTTAACCTTAAATCAAGGATCATCAAAGATTAAAAAAAGTTTATAATTAAATACTAATTTAAAAAAAAAGTGCTTGTTAAGAATAAAAATTACACAAATAGATACGTCTTTCCTTGCCGTTTCCCGACCAAGTCCACTTTTGTTAAGCAACCATTCATCTCCAATAAGTTAGATTAAATTACAACATACATCTCGAAAAATTTGTTTTCATAAATTTAAAACTCGATTTCAGACAGCAAACTGACAAGAAATCTAATGTGAGCCGAAGCGAAAAGTCGATCACTCTTAAGGTTTAAATATAACAATATTGCTCCGTAGCGTAGATTTAAGAGTGCCGAACTAGACTGTTATTCAAAGACTTACGGAACACTGGCGGGATAAAAGAGGATTACTATCTATTTGATTTTTCATCGATATCGGCGATGGAAGCTGTGCTCGGTGCACCTCTCTTATTCATTAAAACTTCACTTTTCATAAGTGCTCGATAAAACTTATCTGTTATTTTTACTTTTAAATGAAGCGAGACCGCAATTGAGCAGTTTTGCTTTTCAAGTGTTGCCTTTGGTCTCTTTACATTAAACATCAAACATCAGAAACAGAAGTTTTTTGCAATTTCGGCTAATCGTGAATATATTTGTATATTATCTAGCTGTAATCGCAAGGACTTCTTGCAAGTCTCCAGTGAAGCAGAAAATCTCATCGCAGCTCATCTGCAGCGTGATCCGAGAATAAAAGGTATTTTATTTATTTTGTTTCTTTGCAAAAGGAAATTCGTCCATTACTTTTTATTAAATTTCTTAGATGCCTATGAATTTGAAACGCTGTACGTCTCAAATTCAAATAGATTTTGACAAGTTTACGCAACGCAATTGACACGAACGTGCCAAATGGTTGTGAAACGGAACGTGTCCAAATAACAACTATTTATTGGTGAGAGTGTACCTACCGCACGGAGGCTTAGCTAAATCTAAGGGCAAACATTTTCATTGTAAACATATTTCATCAGTGCGGGTGCTGCTTTTACTTTGTGCGATGCAGCTTTAGGCTTAGTTGAAATGTGACTTTTGATACGGTTAGGTTTTTAGTTAAGTCGGATTTCGGACGCAGTCCAAATAATTGTAGGTAAGTGCCTGTTTTCCTGACATACTTTAACATATGTCGTAGAAAATAATGATAGTATTCCTAATTTATGATAGCATTACCTAACTAGCGCTATCCCAAAGTATTTCTAGGAAACGCCGCGGCGCGGGCGCTGCTTCTGTCTGGAAGCTAGTTATTTTTTGTCTGTGCATGGTATGTTATTCTAGGGTTATTATATTACACATTTATTCCTATGTATGTATATTTTTATGTTAAGCTTTAATTAACTCCGACAGTCACACTTATTAAGGCAACGAGGAACCCGTTTAATTAACCGAACCCGACCGTCGCGCGTCGCACAAATAATAGCGATTCACACTTTAGTATGATTCACAGAGCTGTTTGATATATCTTTCATTTATGACAGCTACCATTCGTCTGGATTGGTGATATTCGAGACGTGTGACGTGTATTACGTGTGAAGTTCGTACGTTCCGTATAAAGGGTAGGATGTGCATGTTTATTGTTATGACCTGTTGATTTCCACATTTTTTCGTAGTCAATCAATAATATTTGGGTGAATCATGTTGTGAAATGTTTTTATTTATACGACGGTGGCTTTATGTGGCAAACAATCAAGAAGACAAGGAGCGAATACCTGCAAATCAGTATGTTTACAAAGATGGGACATTGAAAGTCATCCTTGTGGTCACATCTCTTTCCAAACGAATCCTCTGCCTCTTCTGTCTTCACGTTTATAGGTGAATCGCAAATCAAATCCAAAGTTCCCGCACCACCTACGAATATTGCATGAATATTTTAAAAGATATTTCTTTTGCCGCATTATACCGTGTTGCAGTACAAAGCATACTTTTATCAGTTAAAAGTAATTTTAAGCGCAATTTCAAACTCCACTATATAAACATTCTGCCGCGCTTGTGATAACTGCAGTAAGTATAATTTTTGTCCCAATTGAGTTTATCATAGATTCAGAATCAGCGCAATGAACTGTACAATTTGATCTTACTGCCATTTTAATATCTCGACGGGATCCTTTAGATTCCAATAAGGATAACGGCAGTAAGTCGATTTTACTATAAGTTTTCCTTAGCATAACAGCAGTAGGTAAGTACCGGCGAGTTTCTTAGTGCGGTATCATCATTCATGTTATACTTCTGCTAATGATATAAGCAGTAACTACACACTGCGGTTATAATAAGCAATTGATGCTAAAGTTATTAAACTCATACTAGATATAAAATAGTTTTTGTTCTTTAATTGTCAATAAGGATAACGGCAGTAAGTCGATTTTATGATAAGTTTTCCTTAGGATAACAGCAGTAACCATACTTACGGCGACTTTCTAAGTGCAGTATCATCATTAATGTCTTAATTCTGCTAATGATATGAGCAGTAACTTCATACTTACTACGGTTATATTAAGTAATTGATGCTAAAGTTGTTAAACTTATACCAGATATAAAATAGTTTGTCATTTAAAAGTATTCTAATAGAAATACCTATTTAATGATTACACAATGACATAATACTTAAGCTATACATTTCAAATATCAGAATTTAAATAAGTTAATAAAACAAATCAGAAAAGGTAAAATGTGACGAAAAACCTTGAACGCCAATTACTCGAAACTATGCAAAACGTACTTACTGCACTTATTGCTAGCGCGACATCATTTATATGTCTATAATCCCGACAATTTTTATCTCATCGATTACATTTGTTCATAAACTTACCACATATTTTGTAACACGAAACTACGGTACACCCAACGTTTATAAAATTCACGTCTCGCAACTCGGCTTGCGCTGGCGCATGAGCCGCCAACTATTTTTATGGCTATCTCGCTACATGTACTATTAGTATAGTGTGTGTTTGTATGCGTAATCATATTGAATGTTAAGTGTTTGCTTAGACTGTTATGATATGTGTACGTGTATTGTGTCGATTTCGAGCGCACGCCCGGACTTTCTGCCCGTTGATTGAGACACTTAACGCGACAATAGCCTGACTATATGAAGATAACCCCGTTATTAAAGAACCTTTATCAGAATACAAGCAGTGTAGCCGCGATAGGATTACCAATCGGCAAAAATTCCGATCTTTCATTCAAAATTTCATACCCGGAAGGAGTAGAATTTTCAAAAATCCTTCTATGGTGGTCAATCTCGTTATGAAAGGAATTCTTGCACAAAATTTCATGCTTCTAGACCCAGCTGCTTACGCTGTACGGTGTCGGTCAGTGAAGGTTTTGAAGTGAAAACTTCTTTATCGGCGTTGTGCACTTTGATGATGGGTAAAAAATGTTAAACTAGCGTCAGGACACGTGACCTGATCGAAAACTCTTAAGATTGTCATGTTTGTGTACGATAGCGCAATAAATGAATATTGTATTTTACCACATACATTATAGTACTTTTATACTGATAATTAAAGCAATTCGTGCAAAATTATTCCCTAACCATTTCAAAATATCAAAAATGCACAACGTTAATATTCAAGTTTTCACTTCTGCCGGCACTCCCGAAGTGCAACCCGTTGTTTTATTTATTATTATTTAGTAGACCGTTTATATTATTGGACTTAACAAAGTTAAGGATTTTTAACAAAAGATTATTAAAAACCTGTCAACATATAGTAATTTGATTAGAATATTATAAACCATACATATCATCAGTCAGTAAAGAGCGAAGATTAGAGCGAGCGCCCCTGCAGGTTAAAACTATGAGACTTCAAAATCTAACTCCGTCAATCAGTTTCCTGTGTACCGAAACTGTCCGTCAGAGAATACACCACTTTTTGATGCAACAAAAATTCGTGTGACAGAAACATGAGTACCACACCACCTCGGTACTCGATAAGCAAAGGGTTGCTTGCCGCCCGAAATGCCTTTTACGTCCAACGGAACGTTACGAACTGCGAGCAGCTACGATCACACACCAATGCTTCCGATTGGATCGGAAAAAGCAATCATAGTTTTCGCACAGTTTAGTAATGTTACCTATATTTTACAGACAATCAAATATTGGTGAATTTATCCATAAGCAGTCGTGTTCAAAGCATGGTCAACAGAAGCTGTACGGTTTCAATATGGTGGCAATGGGCGTGTTAATTAGCAGATTAGGTTGTTCTTGTTGCGGTCTAATGTAGCGATTTGTCCAGCGAAATTAAATGTGGATGAACACTGGAATGGGACTTCAAGTGAGATGAGCAATTTAATTCCATAGACAAGTTCTTAAGATTAGAGAAGCTAGAAGCTTATCTATGCATACAAATAAATAAAATTGAAGTGTCTGTTTTTAATGACAGCTTTTTACTAAATGCACATACGGTACCTACTTATAACATAAAAAAAACAATTTTGAAAACTTTTGTCTGTCTGTCCGTCTGTTTGTTCCGGCTAATCTCCGAAACGGCTGGACCGATTTTGTGGGGACTTTCATTGGCCGATAGCTGATGTTATATGGAGTAAGCTATTTTTTAAATTTTTTTAAAGAAAAATAAGCGAATCAGCTACTAAATTATAATATTATTATGGCTGTCTTCCGTTCCGATTAACAAGACGCAAGAGCAAATTGAAAAAACCAAGCTATATTTGCACATGTTTCAGCGCCCACACGTTGCATTTGAGAGATGAAATTGATTTTTTATACATCGTACATCGAACCGCCCAGAGTCCAGACGGGATAGGAAAATAACCAATTTAGTCGCTGATGTGTAGCCAAAAGTTCGCCAGCCGGACTGTTTAGCTTTCGTACATGTACCTACTTACGTCGGTATCGATATCCTACGTGTTAACCATATGAGTATGTGTGTGCAGTTCGGCCATTTTTATTATCGTGCCGTGTTCCGGAAGCAAATGGTAGAGTGACCGCATGTCGGGTCTTGTCATTGACATCGAACGACAGGTCGCCGGGCGATGCCCCGCTAACCGCTACTGACCAGTTAATTTGCAGTTCAACCGTATTTCGGCTTTTGATTGCTGAATATATTTTACTTATTTGTCTAGATGCTGTGCTAAAATTAGGGATATGTTTTGCTACAGTTGTTACATTTTAAGTATTCTCCTGGATTTGTTTAGAATTAAACTTTACATGTTACCCCCAAATTAACAGAACTGTTTGATCAAACTTGAAGAGATAATAATTATTATTTCTATAGACCAAAGCAGTTTTTTGTCCATGTATATCCTTCAATAAAAGTGCCAGCTAGTATTTCAGACAGTAACGCATGCTTCTCGACTCTCACAGAAGTACAGGAGGGTCGCCAACTTTTTTTATATCAAATATAGTATTTTAGAAGCCATTGCCTATAAAAATATATTGGATGGCGAAAAAATAAAAAATATATAGTAGGTATGTTTGAAAAACATTTTTATTCTGTAAATACATGTTTTTTGCTACTATGAACCTTTAAGAACAGGTTTTTTTTTGATGTCTCAACTATTTTTACGCTCTAAAATTAAGGTTACAAAATACCAATAATTCAGCTTTTATGAGATTAATACTGGACCTTTCGCGATCATCTTGCCATTTTGTATGGAAATAAAAATATAGTTATAGTTTCGCTTAATATATTTTACAACAAAATAAATAAAGTATTTAGGCCTCTAATATAGCAGGATAATATATTATATATTAGGGTTGGCAACCCTATTTGCGTATCACAGACTTATGTAGATTCATACAATTCGTTCTATCCGACAGCGCGGAATGCTTTAGCTGCCGTTCCTTTTCATTTGCGTTTAAATGGCAGGATTTCCAAACGGTCGAAGTGATTTGCTAAAAAACTCTTTTTATTGTATCGACTTTGCCTGTGATCTGCAGTAGCACTTAGCTGTAACACGTTAGATTTTTGTTCGACTGGTATGTTGATGGACCCGGACGAACATACGTCTAAATTTCAGCTCCTCTAATTTTCGATGTTTCCAGTTTTGTTGACAACACTAGGTATTCGGTTGATTGTGATAGATAGATACATAGCAGGTGTAGCACTGATAGCTAAAAAAAATGAGGGCAGACATTTCTTTATGTTGTCTTTAAAAGATCGCTTTTAGTGATAAGGCCGCCCATTGTGTCACCCCTTGTAAAATGTCTACATTTATATCTGTAATATTTATAGTATATTATAATAAAGAGTCTAATCTATCTAAATATTTACATCATATAATCAGCATATAATGTTCCCACTGATGGGAAACAGGCCTCCTCTCTGAGAGAGGGAGTGGGCCATAATCCACGACGCGGACCCAGTGCGGGTTGGTGGATGTCACATGTCTTCGAATTCTTGGTTTTAGGATTTGCCGGTTTCCTCACGATGTTTTCCTTCACCGTTTCGAGAGCAGTGGTGATGAAATTGAATACACAAAGTAAAGAGCCTGCCTGGGTTCGAACTCACGCCCTACAACTCGAAAGTCAGGGCCGATACCACTGGGCCACCACTGCTCCATTTACATCATAACAATAACATAATGTTGAAATAGAAAAAAAAAAACATCCGTTACAGTTGCTTGCATAACATCAGTATGAATAACACCGGTCTGTAAAGCCCCCTTAAACAGACATAGGTTGTAACCTCATATTATTCTCAAATTGGCAGAAAAATGTGATAGTTTTTGTTATTTTAAATAATGCTTTTTCTAGAATACTTAACAACAACATTTATTTTTTATTTGAGAAGCGAAATAGTGACCACAGCTCGGGCTTAGTCAGAGCGAGTCATGACGACAAAACGGGTTAGGTGATGAGTCATATCGGCGAAAAGAAAGAGGTCGTATGAGCCTGCGCACGCGTCGACTTAGCTTGTAGAACAATAGCGCAGAATAATAAGGATAAATATGTTGAAAGGTATGAAGAATACATTGTGTTGATTCTATTTCGCACGTCTTTATCATAAACTAGTAATTAAAAGTACAGAAATCGCAATTTGAGAGAGTTGAATAAAGTTAAGTAAAAATCATGACTGAAAACTCAACAACAGCCAGCATTTCATTTACACGAGGAAAATGCATTTTAGAAAAAGGAAGTAGAGCCCCAAAAAGTTGATTATAATTGTAATTTTGTGTAAGACTGCAGGAACAGTAGAATCAAAATATTTTGTGTAAGACTGCAGGAACAGTAGAATCAAAATATTTTACTATTAATCTTCCGCCCCGAGTTTGTGAATGCCTAGGAAGCCACATAACGAAGTTATCCTTAGGCGGTAGCCATTAGCCTGATCCACAATAGACTCAGAGATCTGTTAGCAAAATTTAATGTGGAGGTGGTGGAGAATAACGTTCCTCGAAATCGCGTCACAAATATGATTAACGTAATGTTTGTTTTGCAAGATTCGCTTCCCCTTTATTCATAGTATATATTCTCTATGTGTACATAAGCATCGTATTGTGAATCATGTCAGTTGTCGTGGCATTCTAATTTTATACCTGACCAATGACCATTAAGTCAATTGTTTTAGCTACGTACCAGTGAATGACAAGACGATGATTTGATTCCCCCTTTCGAAAGCCGGCCAGGAAAAAATCATGTTTACTGAATAAGACTGAGGGTTTGTATATCAATTTTTCTATTATTTACGTAGACGATAGTTTGTTTGAAATCGTGCAATTGAGAGGTAAAGGATATGTTGCTTCTTTTAGTGAGTACAATATCAGCGAATTTGACTGTCTCTGGCTCGAATCGATTGCTGACTTCAATAGCTTTTCAACTGATCAGTTTTCTGAGACCAATTTCATACATAACGCAGTATAAACTAGCAAAGACGGCTGGTTCTGATACTACGCAACGTAGTACAAATGTATAACTGTGAATTTGCGATACCTATTATCTGCAATAACAGACCGAAGTTCTTGAGTAGTTAAGTAAGTAGCACAGAGTCACAGAGGTTGGTTTTAAAATCAAATCGAAAAGAAAGAGCTTATAAATATCATGTTACAAGATTTAGAGTACTTACTGGAGTAATTGTCGCGTATTACATGCTCACGCTCGTGGTCTCAATCGTATTATTTAACGTGAAGCAGCCGTAACCACACCTGTTGCCGTATAATATTACTGTTTATCGCTTATTAATACTTTAGGTAAGACTTTGTGAAGCAACTCAGTGCAATCCGCGATGATATGTTGTGGTTTTACTTCGGTAGCAGGGTTGTCACAAACCTGGATTAGCCCAGCTTTATATACAAGGTTATTGGTTATATGTCGGCAATCCTTTAAGGTGATGTAGGAGAGGTCATTTGCAACCAAATGACCCGACCCCTCTGCCAATGAAAACCATTTTCGAGTTATGTATGACAAGTCAAGCACAAACCAAGTAGGTACCAGTTATTCCATATTTAATAGAATTACAAGGAAACTATGATAACTACAGAAACGACTTAGTAATTGGAAATTATCGTTGGAAAAAGTTTGGAATTAATTCACAATGAATAAGGGTTGCAAACCTAGTTTGGCAGTTATAGTAGCTATGTTATAATTCATCCTATGGAGTAAGAACTTATTTCCAGCACGCGTAGCATGACCACCATAGAAATGGGTTTTGTCGACGGAAGAATAGACAAAATGACAGATAAACAATCACAATCTGTAATGTTGTCTATTTAATGGTGTGAAATCTTCCGGGCTATCAGTTCAGTTAGGTGTACCTAAAGGCTCAATACTGGGTCCATTCTTGTTCTTAGTGTATATCAATGACTTACCATTGTATTTAAAGGGGTCTGTGAAGTTGTACTGTTTGCAGATGATACCTCTCTTATTTTTAAAGTAGACAGGAATAGACAAGATTTTGACGATGTAACCAGTGCACTCTCAATGGTTACGTATTGGTTTACGGCAAATAACCTAGTTCTCAATGTCAAGAAAACGAGATGTGTAAAGTTCTTCCTACCAAATGTTAGAAATCTAGGACCCAACATCATCTTAGAGAGAGGTGCTTGAAACTGTAAACTCGGCAGTTTTTCTGGGCATAACAGTAGATGCCAAACTTCAGTGGGATTCACATATATCGAGCCTAGCAGGAAGGCTCAATTCAGCCGCCTACGCCGTCAGGAAAGTAAAACAATACATGCGTTGATACAGCTAATCGGTTAGTCTATTTTAGTTATTTTCACAGCGTCATGTCCTACGGTATTCTGCTGTGGGGCAAAGCTGCTGATATTCAAAATATATTTGTCCTTTAAAAACGAGCTGTCCGAGCAATTTACCAGCTAGGTGCCAGTTTCACGGAGAGATTTTTTCAAAGATATTGGTATCCTCACAGTGGCATCACAATTCATCTTCGCAAACATCTTATATATTAGGCAAAATATACACTAATACACTATAAACAGTGATATTCACAATGTTAACACTAGAAATAAGGACAAACTACGAGCTCGCTTTCACCGGCTTCATAACTCATTTGTTGGGCTTGGTATAACCTTGTATAACAAGCTACCCTCTGCTTTGCTAGATTCGCCTTTTAATGCATTTAAAACTAAAGTAAAATCCAACCTTTGTTCAAAGGCATACTATTCTATCAACGACTACTTAAATGATAAGAATAGTTGGTCGCTGTGATTAACTCAAAACAATGTTTGTTCCTTCTTCAGAATTAGCTTACCTACAGCTGACAGGTTATATGGCGTGTGCTAGCTGACATATGGCTAATAATTTAAATTATTAAATGTAATATTTTGCATACTATTTTTTTTGCAACTAAACAGACTGCTGTGCTGCTGTGAGTTTGTTGCACCACTTCTTCCCAGCTAAAGCACTAGGAAGTGGTGAAGGGTGGGCGTTTTGGGGGACTGTCTTATTTAATTCGAAAAGTGCTGATTCTCGACCTAGTTTGAATAAAGGACTTTTGAATTTAATCTTCCGTCGACAAAACCCGTAGAAAATCCGTTTCTATGGTTGTCAGTCATGCTACGCGTGCAGGAAGCAGCGCCCTAATTGCGTAACACACGATCAATCACAATCTGTTTTATTTTGACAGTTCAACAACATCCATTGCGTTATTTATGTTGCTGACCAGGCATTTTTTTTCGAAAATATGGATTAGCAATATCGGAAGGCATCTGATTTCTTTTATGATCCCATAATGACCATTTTACGTAAATAACGTATTCTGACAGAATACATTATTCTTTTAATTGTGTTGTAAGTGCTTCTACTTAGTGCTGAAACTTTAAAGTACTGCCCGAATTTTCCGATGTAGTATGCATAAGTTTATGATATACTGGATGTTTTGTTCATATAGTAGTGTTAGTACTAAGGTATTATTGTGGGACGATGAACAAACCTCTTTAGTAAAGGCACTGAAATATTTACCAGAGTTTAAAATGTGTTTTCCATTAGCGTTGTAGATTATTTTCTGATTTGTCTACAGAACTATCGCAAGATGAGCAGCAGGCCAACTTCAAACTAAAAAAGCAGTTCCTTTTTTAAACTCCTTTACCTACTAACTACGTAAGGAAAAGGATAAGCTACGCGATTTGCTTTAAATTATTTAACCAAAATTGTAAGGTAATCCAAAGTTAAGTAAGGTGAAAAAATAAGATACAATAATAATATATTTGTTGTCTAAATTAAATTAGTTAAATAATCTTTGTAAATGGCGTCAATAGTATCAATTAAAAGGAATATCATCCTGTTTCCATTCTTGAAGTAAATTAAAATAAATCGAGCGCATTTATAATTTTACATATAAATGCGCTCGATTAACATCACGCCTTGTTTCCCCGAAGGGTTGGGCAGAGGTACCTCTAACAAGAGGTACACCTACATTACGCCAGTTATGTATAAGTCCCATGTCAAGGCTCGTACAGACCAGCGCAACGCGACTCAAACAAAACAATTTCTAAGAAAACTTCACGGTATAACAATAACCGGTGTCGCATCGCGCTAGTCTGCACGCAGCTTAATTGGGGGCGAGCCTATTGCCATAATATTAATTGAACAATAATCAGTCGTGTGGCTAAAAAATTCGCAACTGCACACTCGATTAACGCTTATCAAACATAAATGTTTTTAGTAATAATAAGGCAATAAAAACAAATAAACAAACATAATGTGTAACATTCGCATCGCGCAGCTGTGCTTGCACGTCAAATTATCATTTATTACATAATTATTATTACTGTTTTACGTTTTGGATGATTAGAAATAATAATATAGCTGTAATAAATAACATGTGATGGATTAAGGACCCACGCATACAGAGAGCGGTCAAGAGTTCTACGTTCTAGATTCATTTATTTTAATAAGTAACACTCCATTCGCGTCCTTTACTTTTATACATTAAAGAACGCTGGCCTCTGACAGATATTTGCATGCTCGTGCCAAAAATAACTTATAAAAAATAAAAAAAGTAATAATTAAGCGGGTTAATAAATACGTTTAAGTTTCGATCAAGTATTAAAGTAGTGTTGGGAAGGGGGTAGTATCTTACAATCTGTGAGTTGCCAATTATAGAAACGTGCGTGTCTTCGCACTGAGCATAGCCGTTTGCTGAACTACCTATACCCTGCGAAAATGCGACGTCAGTTTCGTTTCGATACAACGTGACTTTAACGCAGCATATACGGGATAACTGATAATGATGAGTAAATACTACATTCGTGTAGGTATATGGAACCAACCAAACAAATATTGGTTTATTATTCGGTTTTCGAGAGCTTGAAATACTATTCGTTACTTAGGTAAGTGAATTATATTTACACGCCGCAAATGACCAGCGCATCGGATTTGTGCGGATTTCAACCCGATTTATTGACGAGGAATCCCGGATATAAGACAAATGCTGAATAATTGAATTCCTCAATAACACCTTTTATAAACAAAAACATTGAATATGGTGGAAAGGATTACAATAAATACTTTAAGAACAATACTTATGAGAAATAATACTACATAAGTATATAAGCATTTCTATAAGTAGGTATATATATAAGTATAAATTATACAGTACAAAAGATGATGTAGTTAGTGTAATTATAAATTCATTCATTTAGTGAAACATCCTGAAAATAATTGAATACCCACGTACACTTTGGAATACCTTATTTGGTACCTACATTTTGCAATACCTACTTACCTGTACAAATGTAAACAAATCCACGCAGGTCTAAATCATAGCATAACTTTTTATTAAATTTATAGATCTGAATCATATTAACATAACTAAATACAAGTACAGCCATGATGAATAGCCCTCAGACCTCTGTCTGAAAATATATTATTAATATACCTTGGTAATATTGTGAATTTGAATATTTCAACTATTATGTTGGTTTTAGTTTTATTGTTTAAAATACAATTTATAGTCAAGACTGTATTTTTGAAAAATAAAATTAAGTTATAGATTAAAAATGCAATATTTAAGTGTTAAGATTTGAACTAAAATTCTGTTATGAAGTTTTTCTGATGATAATGTACATAATATGTACTTTGTCCTTATTAGTAGGCTAAATTTGTGCATACATTTTGCTTTGATATAGTATTTATAGCTTAGCTTCAATGTTAAACCCAGCCGTTCAAACTTTAAATACAATATGATAAGTACATTTTAGTTGGGGTTTCTTACAGCTGATTAACATAAACCTGATTTCAGGTTGGCATTACTCTTTATTGTTATTTAAATACTAGTATTTAAATGAATGATCCCAACAGACCTGTTTAAAAAGAAACATTTATGATATTGAAGGGTGATTCCGCACCCTTATTTCAAAGTATCAGAGGACTATTCATTTTGAAATGAAGAGATATGATTTAATAGTACAATTTCTTTTTTCTTATAAGAATTCAAAATTCCTTAATTACAGCAGTGTTCGTTTTATAATCCTTGTCAGTTTGTAGTACTAAAAACTTCAAAGATTTGAGTCCAAAAATGGAACAACAATAGCTACAAAGCTGTCTGTACCACAAAGTTATTATCAATTCAAGGAAGTCACAATGAGTCCTAAATCCAGTACAATCTTGATTCCCTCTCACTTCCTGCAGTTGTAAAGGATAACACTAAATTGAGTGTATAAACCTGCAGAGGATATGAGTAATTTATTCTTACTAAGTTGACCACAGTTGGGATGATTTGTTCACAAAGGAACCGACAGTGAGTAGGCCGTCGTATTGGGTCATAAGTACGTATTCTGATAAACAGTAAGGAAAAACTAACGATCCTCTTAGTACAACAACAAGAAATCCTGTTTTGATCTGCTTTCAAAAGTTGAGCGATACTTTTAAACAAGTTTTAAGTGTATTATAGCGGCAAAGACCACTTTTCTGAAGGGGTAAAACGCACGGCGAGTGGCCATCAGACTTGTTCGCGGCCTAACAAAAGTAAGAACGATACAAAGTTGCGAGTAAGTAAAGCGTATTCTAAGAAGCGTCATCGTTTCGTGCAGTGTGTTGCATTCCTTAGTACGCCATGTGTGACAACGTAACTATTCGAGCGTGAACATCTAACACACATAACTTTATCACAACATATCAAAATCAACCACTGTAAACTCATAGGTACCATACTTTATTTACCGAAGACATCAGCTGGCGAATTACGTTAAAAAAACTTATTTTTAACACGAAACTAACATCAAAAATATTTAAATAAAATCGAGAAACTACCACTTAATTAATAAATAAAGGCTAATTTACTAAAAATAATAATATAGAATAACAAATTATCGATCTACGAGTAACGCAGACTTACTGCATTCTTACCTTCGGATAACTCCAAGTCTAATTCGGCTAATTTATCTCGTATGTCGTCCGGCAACTTTAATATATCAACACTTAAGTCAGCCATTATGGCAAAGCACTTTTTTCACACAAAACAAATAAAGTTAACTATTACAATTCAAGAAACCATCGTGACACATGGCCATCTTGAATTTTGAATAATTTCTGACTCCGACTCGTAAACTACTGATACTGATTGTGAACACCAGAGACCGCTAGCGAAGAGCAAGCTGGCTTGTTCTCGTTTATAACTTTGACTTATTTATGAACTTTGTTTTTGTTAGAAAGCTTTACAAAAAAATATACCTACAAATTTTGACGTTGAAATATTTATTGTGATTTATTGATGTAAGATATCAATGAATTTGGAGTAAAAAACTTAAATTGATAAATATTTATTTTTTAATTTTAATGTTGCCATTTCACAACTAGTGTCACTGATATTCATAGCACGTTCACAGACGGATTAAATAACTTTTCTGTCAACGTTTTAAGGTGGACACTTATGTTTTTAGACATATCAATATTATGTGTGAACATTGAATAAATCCTTAAAATTATTCCATGGTCTTAGGAGAAGAAAAAAGAAAAATTATAATGTGCTTATTAATTAAGGTACATACTTAATACCAGTAGCAACAATAAATAATTATCTTTTCTACTAAAAAGAATTATTATAATTTTTCAAACACCTCTCGAGATCCCCATGCATGAGATCCATGAGAGTATTTTTATAACATTAATAAAAGCGAATGTTTTCGTGAAGGGACAGTTTTCACGAATGTTTGCAGGGTTTACGCCTGTTCTCCGATTGGAATTGATTTTTGGTACCGCGACTTCAGGCTCAAATTGCCTTACGCGAACGCATCCGAATGTTCACAGTGCCGTATCGGTTCACTGACAGCTACAAATACGGACGAACACAAAAAAATGGCGTACCGTGCTTATTCACACCACCCAATAGAGATAATACAAAAAATTAACATTCCATAAGTACTCAATGAAAAAGTTACAATGGGTTAGTTTCGTATCATCATCTATCTATCTATATAATATAATAGCAGATCTATATAAAAGCAGCTCACAGCAGTACATAATTTTACCAAACATCCATATACTATTAGGGATCTTGCAGACAGGCGCGGCGCGACGGGTGACGCGACATCGATTTAACAATTTCCGTGAAATTTTCATAGAAATTGTTCGATCAGAATCACGTCACGCGTAATCCATACTATCCACACTAATATTATTAATAATATAAATTCGAAAGTGACTATTAGTTACCTTTTCACACTTAAACCACTGAATGGCTTTCAATAAAATTTGGCAAGGAGATCGATTGCATTTTTTTCTGAAACATAATTCATTAGGGGTTGATTTGGGGATGGAAGTTTGTATCGGAAACCCATGATTTCATCGGTTAGGGAAAATTCAAATGTAAGCTTTTGTTAGAAATAAAGAATTACGTGTTTCAGCATTATTGTAAAAAATAATCGTAATAAATTCTAAACTGGAAATAAAAAGGAGTTGCTGTTTCAGTAGCCACCTCTGGAATACATTACTAAATGGTGGCCAAATGGAACATTCGGTACTTGAACAGCCATTAAACTTAGCTCATCAGGCGAGTTTGTAACATTTTGTAAGAACATCAAGCGGGACGCATGTCGCAGCAATGTAAACTGTCGGTTTAGGATGCATGTCCTACAAAAGACTAATTGAAGCTCTAAATCGAAAGAAAATCAATAAATCTAAGATATCAAGAGCAACCAAGGTATCACGAAAGAGATGGTGGAACTGTTAGACAGCGATTTTAGACAAATGCTGCGCTGCCGGTGGTATCTAAAGGCACACCTGGAGGAATATCTCTTAGTAGATAATGTCATGGACACTGAACAGATAACATCGCAACCTGTTGAGTTTAGCAGCTATCAGGAGTGCCTTCCCATAAGCTGTGTTTGAAAATTGGTGTTCCGGTCCGATCAAGGTTATGTAATGGCACAATGTTGTAAAACCAATACAAACTATTTCTGGTTTAATGGTACAAAACAAACACAAACCTGTATTAAGATTGTATGCAAATAAAAGAAAAAAAAAAAAAAAAAGCAATAATATTGTCAGGTACCTATAACACAAAATGTTTTGGTTCCCCGTATTCCCATAATTCCGACAGATTTACCATTCTAATTTAAAAAAGTACAGCTCCTTCATGAACAGCATTTCTGACGACTTTAAACAAAGCTCAGACTGAACAAACACTTATTCGTGAAAACGTCAATTGTATAATATCCCCTTTGTGATTGCAACACATTTGATAGCTAACGTGTTTAGCCTATGTTGTGTTCAAGACTGGTTTCTGCTAACCTATAATGGCATGATAGCGTGCCACCAAATTAGTAAAGCTACGGTTTCCTAGAAGAGCGGTGATCGCTCACGTAGCGTCTGCAATTCACGGCGAAAGACGTCGCTGAAACGTTGATTATGAAAGTAAGTTGGTGTGGTTTCCATGAGAGCGTTGTTGACGCTGTAAAGCAAACTCCACCCCCCAAAGATTTATATCGTTAGATTTGCCCTCACCGTACTCAGTCACAAGAAAAAGTGTCCATACTGAGAAGAGTGAGCTCACACATTGTTAAATAGTGTTGCCATGACAAACAAGTGTAGTCATTGCGTCATTGTGTGTCAGAGGTGTCAAAGCGAAACAGAAACTCGACAATTTTTTGATGCAGTAGGGCTAATCTAACGATTTAAATCTTTGCCGCTGTCATCATTTTCATGTTTCATGACAGCTGTCACTGCGGCCGTCAAGTGCGGCCAGCTCTTTTGTAGGAAACCGTAGCTTAAGAGCGTTTATCCTGAAAGTGGGCAACGTTGCAAATAGAAGTCAAATTTTTCACTGTTTTGATTCGTTTGGCAATATTACTGTATGGAAATGTGGCTAACTAGCCAACTAGAATTGCAATTATAACACTGGATTTGATGTTGTAGCCGTGTTAGGTGTACAAAAGGCATTTGGAAAGTTTCCAAATACGTTTTTTACATCTAAAACTAAATATACGGTGTTACGATACTAATAATTGTATTTTATAATCAATATTTTAGTTCACTTGTTAACCGCATTTCTTATTTCCATACAGTAATATTGCCAAACAAGTAAATATTTGACAGCCATTTGCGACGTTGCCAACTTTTAGGATAAAGTGCTCTTAACAGATGTATGTTGCGTGTATGTCTGTACGTATCTGAAACAAATAGAAACTGATTAAATTCGATAAGTTTGGCGAGAATATGGTCCAAGTAAGTTTTCAATTACGATTTTGCATTTGCAATACGTTTGAAGTTTTTGTGCTATGGCAACTCAGTGTCATTGTTGTGCTAGGTGGCGCTAGGCGTTTTCTTCTTCCGTCATTCTCATTCGCTGCCTAGTTTTTCTTTTTGCATTCGGTATGTAGGTGCTTTGGTAGGCTGTTTAAATTTATTCTCGTAATGGCTGCCACGCTAAATGTCTAGCTTATTGGTTATGTCATGTACATAGAATTGGAGCCCGGATGCGGAATTCGTATAATTCAACAAGTGTGTGGAACAATGATCGCGTGAATGCTTCATAGTATCAATCTCCCTGGAACGTTTCCTCTTTCATGTTTCCTTTTTTGGCAATTAAGTTAAGGACTCGGCGTTTGTGTACTTTAAGCAGTAAAAACACAATCTATGCCCCGTGAAAAGTGTTCGCATGGACCATATTGAGTGTAAAGTGGTTAGTCGAGAGTTAAAATGACGGATAATAGGTCTTCGTCAGCGTTGTTCAAGAGAGCGGAGCAGTTGAAGAGATGGGAAGAATCGGATACGAACAAACAGTCCCCGACGCCGCGTCGGGCTACGAGGATTCAGTTTTCTTCAGGGATAGTATTTTTGGCGGCATGCACGGCTGGTGATAAAGACGAAGTACAGAGACTGTTGAAGAGAGGCGCCGATATTAACACCGCTAACGTCGATGGCCTCACTGCTCTTCATCAGGTAAGAAAGCTTTCGTACTTTACTAACCCATCCATGTAGAGGGCTATCCTAAACTTACTCCTTGCCCTCACTATCACATTTGTCACAATTCTCATCCATATTTTATTTCACATTGCATAAAAATTGCTATGGTTGGACATCAAATGGTCCACTTCTGGGTTCATCTCCCATGCTGTATTTACTACTTCACCTATTATCATATTAATTATTATACTCTATGTAAATAATAACTTTTAACAAGTAGTATTGAAAAAACGTAGTAAATTATTTAGTTGGTATCTATTATGGTGACATAAGTAGACGCTTAATAATTTCATCAACAATTTTCCTGCCATAAACCTTTTTCTTCAAAACTTGTCTATATTGTTTTACTCCTAACTACAACGATTGCTTCTGGACTGTCATGCTGCTGTAATTCTGTATAAATCTAACAGGATTTTTATCAGTCCACTAAATCCCATTAATGTAACATCGGAGAATTTAATAAATATCAAATAAGGTCAATCAAGCAACGTTTATAAATAAACCCCATAATGCAGAACAAAATCATGTCAATCAACAAAATCAGTAGTTAAGTTCTGCTTTTTTTCTTTTTATGTATTTATAATAAGGTAAGTAATACAACAGATAAAAATTTTTGAAGTGCATCTTCTTATATCATTTATAATATAAGGAACTACAAAATGATAATGAAAATGTTATTAATCTTTGATTAATATCAATCAACTGGAGATCAATGTTTTTAGTTATGTACATCTTCAATAATCATCATTATAATATTAACAAATGGAAATAATAACATTATTAATCTTTCATTCTTTTAGACATCCACCCGTACCATTGTTTAATCTCCAAGTTTGAGTAATTAACATGAAAATTAAAATTATAATAATATAATAAAATAAAAATATAACTTTTATTTTAAAGCTATTTCCAACATTCAATGCTTATCAATAGCAAAGCAATGAATAATTTTCCAATCATCAATTACGGGATGTCAATTTTGATTCATGTAGTATTGAAACAAAACTGATTTTGGCAAAGCAAATACCGTGCTTACTTACATACATGTAATCACATGTTATCTGTTCATTTGAATCCATATTATATACCTCGTGTTAGACTACAAGACTGCTTAGATTGGTTTTTATAACATGGTTGTCGTTATTCATAGTTCAAAATAGAATCTGTATATAGTGTTAGTCATGGTTCTACGTTATAGGGTTTGGTTTCTGCACTTAGTCCTTCAGGTGGACTATTGTACGTGTGTACGTATGTGTGTATTTTATTAAGAACTACAAAACCTATATTTATTCATGGATAACAGTATTTAATTTATTTAGAGAATTTCTCAACATCAGCCAACCAGAAAGCTCAAATGCCCTCCCTGTATTCTACAAAACATGATTGTACTCTTTTTGTATGTCTTTTAATTGGGAGGATATATAATGTTGAGTGTTTTAGCTAGATTAACATTCAGCTTAATGCTTGTTTTTATCTACGTAATAAAAGTCTTAAATTCATTCATTCATTCAGTCACTAAAAGACAGCGCACAGCCTACACCTCTGGGGTTAGAAACTTGAAATTTTGCACAAAAGTTCTTTTTATAACGAAAGTGAGCACTAAGAAAGGATTTTTTAAATTATCCCCTGGCAATGTTAAATAGGGGCTGAAAGTTTGTATGTAAGTTCTGTTGATGAGAAATCCCATTGTGCATATGGCTTGTTATTTAATAACTTACAAAAATTACATAATTAAAATCATTCCATTCAACTGTTTGGTCTCTTGGATAATTTGCGTAATAAGGGAAATTTGGTTAAGAAAATACCTTTTTCTTGTTTAAATTACGATTATTAAGATGGCTCACCTATGTGTGAATAATTAAAAAACAAAACATGGACATCAGAAGTCCAACAATATTCAATATTGAAATAGGTATATAAATTCAAGATATTTTTCTTTGTTGCACATCCATCATGTTACTTAATTTATGGAAAGACCATATTTCAGTGTAAATAATAAGCAAACATGAGCTTTAAAGTATAATTTAATTAAATATAATTGACCTTCTAAACTATTCTAGGAATACTGATATATATGTGATGTTTGTTTGTGAGTCAACATACTATACACAGTAATACATACATGCTGTTATTAAATTGTGATTTCTCCACTAAATGAACATATCTGTTATGTGAATCTAGCCAGTGCCGAGTGCTGTCCCATCATAAGCATGGTATAGTTTGTAGGGTATCAGTCAAGTCATGGAAATATCAATCGTTTTGTGGGGCATTCTTAGTTATAAGACTGCTGTAATTTTTTATGAATAAGCGAACAACATAAAAAGCCATTAATAAATGAACAAGGCTTTTATAAGGCTGTTGAATGAAAGGCTTGATATGGAAAATGGAACTCTGGATATCGCCCACATATTTATTAATTTCACCTTTCAAGTAGTAATAGTAGTAATACTTTGAGATAAATCTGCCTAGCCTTTTCCCAACTATGTTGGCGTCGGCTTCCAGTCTTCCCCTTGGTAATATTGGTTGTCAGACTTTCGGGCTTTTGACGACACATAACGACTGTCAAAGATCCACAGATGGCAGCAATGAATGACAGGAATACTTTGATATTAAAATAGAGGCTTTTTTTCGCTCTTCCCCTATTATATGGCACGTAAACATAACTGGGGAAATGTAGGTGTACTACAGGTATTATCGAAGAATTTCATATCTTAGCAGTTTGAAAACAAAATCCCATGAACACGGTGACCACATCTGTTACTGCCCCGGTTCTATAGAAATAGTCCTTACAGTGTATAGATATGACCTTCTTTGATGGTACAGGTCTGCCTAAGCCTTCGGGGCTTACAGGCGTGGCGTTATGATATTAATTTAAAAACATAATTTGTATGAATTACTAAAATCACAAACCCTTTTTATGTTTTCAGACTCTTGTAAGATACAAAATGTTTTGTTTATTTTTAACATTCTTGTTGTACTACTGAGAATTTTAGATTATGCAATAACTTTATCTGATAATTAATTTAAGGTGGATGCATAAATTCTAATATCTAAGTATTAATTCCTTTCACTGATCATAATTGATTTACTAAAATGTTCAGAAAGAGCATAATAATGTATAAAAAAAAAACGGTTTCCTTCTCAATTTATTTTTGATTTTGTATGCGTATGTATTCATTCATAAAATAAAAACCGGCTTAGTGTGAGTCGGACTCCCAAACGAAGGGTTCCGTACCACCATACAATATCAATTAGCTAAAAACGCCGAAAAAAGTTTTTTCTATGGGGACCGTTACTTTAATTTAATTTTTATTATTTGTTGTTATAGCGGCAATAGAAACACTTACACAATTTCAACTAATAATGCTTGGTTCATGAGATACCGCCCGCTGATAGACATACGGACGGACTGACAGCGGAGTCTGGTTTCGTATGGCAGCCTTCGGGTACGGAACCCTAAAAATTAGTCAAATATTATTTGAATAAAATATAAATATTGGTACTTATTTAAGTGAGATTTCAAACAGTTAATTCGTAACAATGGGTCCGATTCACAGGTCGGTCACGTGTTATTGGGTTTTTCCACCAGGAATTTCTGAGTAGCAGCACGAAGCCTGGATTTGTGCCCGATTGATGGCAATAGGCTCGCTCCCTATTACATGGGACTTAAAAACATAACTGGCGAAATGTGGGTGTACTATAGGTACACGGCTAAATAACAAGCTATAAATTTCCAGTATAAGCTGATCTCGCATTGTATAGGATTTCCGTACAATGAGAGGTCAGCTTATACTGGAAATGTCTAGCTTGATATGTAGATGTGTATACACCTCTGGCGCAACCCTTCGTGGAAACAAGGCGTGATGTTATGCTATGTTCATAATAATCTGATATTGATGCTAGTAGAAATTTCAATTACGGAATCTCGGAAATTCGGGATTACGTGTGTGTACTATAGGTACGCGGCCTGCGTATTTGCAGAATACCGACGTGACGTTATGTCATTCTAAAGCGATTTAAAAAAAAAACAGCTAAACCAAAACTCGGTCTAAATAAATAAAATTACGGCTGTGCTTCTGAAGCTGGCACCGGCAGCTGATTTAGTCGCGGTACTGGCTATTCATACAATACCACTAGTGTCGGTATCTGAATTTGCTACCGGTATATCAAAATTATAATAAAAAAATTCTACATTTTAAAACGACCTGCTGTCATTTCTGTAGAACTATTGAAATATTTACGAAATTACAATCGCAAGGTTCAAAGTAATTAATCCCCAGCAATAATATTTTTTTTCAAACTCATCGAACTGTTTAAAATTGATGGCATCCTAGTTCAAAGTATGGGATAGTATCCTGATTGTTGTAGCTCAACTAAAGTTTAATCGATATAGTCTTAATCGACTTCCGCAAATCGGTGTTTCGAATAGAACGCGGAATACCGAGTCACGTGTGTCGGTTTAGCACTCGGAATAACTTTCGATTGTTTCGACCGAACACAACGTCACCAGTACAGAATTAGAATCTGACTGTCTACAACACTATCTCATACGTCACCCAGTACATCGCTGGCTTAAATCGAAGCGACACGTCCGCTGACATTTACCATAGCGGCGTTGTACCCTGCCGACTTGAGATTCCCAATGTCGCGTTGGATTTAGTTTTGATCAATTTAAGAAGACTGCTAATGTAATTAGAAGTCGTAGAACTATTATATTCTCATTAAAGTGTATTTATTTTATTTTATGAGCATGAATTGAGTGCTGCATACAACACATTCCATGAATAAAGCAGTGGGTTGCAATGTACCACAGGCCCTTTGACCGGAATTAAAAGCGCTATTAAAACAATCTAAGGTCGTAGGGTAGACGCACCCACTCACAAGATTTGTCTAATAACGCAGTCAGTGACCGCAGAAAGGTATTAACAAGTTTTAATAGAGACAATTAATGTTCTCCCATACGAATCTTGGACGGGCTTGCTGTTCATTGTATGTTATTGTCATTTACATTTTTAACTAAACATACTATCCTTCTGAATAGTTGAGTATTTAAATCATAATAGGCTGGTGACTAGTAGGTACACCCACATTTCGCCAGTTAAGTTTAAGTTCCATGTAATAGGGGGCGAGCCTATTGTCAAAAATCGGGCACAAATCCTGGTGACCAGTGGTGACTCAAGCCGAAAAAATCCTTGGGTCTATCGATATTTCTTAGAATGACATGACTAAAAAGCCCGAGGAAATTTATAGTAACATTGATGACATGCAGTTGGTTTTTGTAAATATTTACCGACATTATAGTCAAGTGAAAGTGGCAACAAAACAATCATTTAGTTGGAACAGGAAACATTGATTTAAACGCCATCAATACCTTATATTTTTAGCAGAAATATAGGGCCACGTAGTTTCTCTACATAGTATTTACTTGCGTCATTTTCCAACTTCGACAACCTACTGAGCTTCGTGTAACGTTATACCTACCTAGGTACCAACTTTGCATTTTTCATCTATTTTTTTAACCATTTGTAGATACTGTTCACTACTATTACTGTAGGTAAAATTATATTTATCTAGAAGACTTTTAATATTTAATGTACAAGGTAGGTACCTATATACTGTTGGTGTACCTATTTTAAATAAATAAATAAAATACCTTATTATTTATTCCTTAAATAAAACTCTTTAAAGCTGGGCCCAGCTCTATAAGTTTAGGCATGCGCATAACAATATAATCCGCATTCGTATTAAGTAGGTAGGTATATGACTGAATGCACCGCAATCAAGGATTCGAAAACTGATACGGGCGGATGAATCGCAAATAACCATTTGCTGACACTTTGTCGCCATTGTGTTAAGTCCTTTGATTCAACACACAGATCGCACATTAACGTCACTGGAATGAATCCAGAAGTGTCACTGTCAGCGGTTTAGACGCGAGGTGTCGATTGCTACGTCATAGACACCTCATTTGTCGATATAGCTCCAACATAGACGCAATCTGGCCACATTCTGTACATTCCACGGATTCTTTACGTAAATAGACTATTGAGATCATAACCCTACTGTTGGGTGTAACTGTGGGCATAGTTCGTCGTAGGTATTCTTGAAATTGCAACGACGCGTGGTCTTTGCTGCGAATAGATAACACATTACCTCTACTAACACGATACTTCGTTATTGTATTTATATGGTATTTTTAATGTAACTTGATTTTTTATCCTAGAAAGTTGTTTAAATAACCTATATTAAATCTTAATAAAGATCGACCGTCATAACCTACAATGAAACATCATCGTTAACATCGATCAGTCTGCTAACGAGCGCTTGCACATCGCAGTCGACTCATTGTGTATGCGCAGCAATCTCAAAGTTCACCTATTACCAACGGATGGTCCGCGACAACCTACTTGCGACACGACATAAATGTCGCACGCAGATTTATGTATCCTCATATTTACCGTTAAGATCTAGATTGAAATATTTTGATACTAGATTATAATGATTAATAAAAAATAAACTAGATTGATCTGCCCTCGTAGAAAGTCCACAGATTTAAGTCTAGTAAGCAAAAGCGAATTTCACTAATGAAACTGAACGCGATCAGCATATAAACCACGGTTAAGAGCTGTCATTATTTTCTTTATTGACACTGACAGCTCTTGAGCTCGGTTTAGATGTGCTGATCGCGTTCAGTTTCATTAGTTAAATTCGCAATAACTAGTTAGTTAATTAGATAAATGTATTAGACCACGCAGGCTATGATTATGACTCCTTTATTGACGATCCTATTTCACTTTTCTTCCGTATTTCCATCAAGCAAAGTCACTCAAAATATCCGCTTCCTGAGATCAATTCATTTTAAATCACAGATTTTGGCTTATTAATTAATTGGTAATTCAAGCACTTCAAAAATGTAATAACTGCGGTTCAAGTTAAACTTTTTATCTACATGGCAGAAACAAATAGTGATAAAATAACGATATTTATTTAAGCCTTTATTGCTTTCGATAAAGTCATTTAATTGCATTTTATATCTTATCTGTACTGAAAGCTAGCCGGCTAGGGTCAGGCCGGGAACTTTAAATAACTTTGGTGCTGTTCTTCATCCACATTATTATTTCTAGATTAGTCCGAGGGAGATGCTTATCGATCGAAAGTTTCCTACTATTCCGTTCATGTGGGGATTGTAAAAGCATCAGTCTGCAGCTACAAAACACGTGCGCACATGTGCTGACGCTCGCTTGTAGCGCTGGTACTAGCTTTCGTCTGTCATTCAGACGTATACATGGATTGTAATGTATTCATTTGTATCTCTATCTGTCTAGCAGGCAGAGCTGCACGCGGATGGCAGTCGCATAAGCGTGGGCAAGCCATCAAGCTGCGAAACACGGGTTCATTATTTATCTACTAATGTAGGGTAAATTATTCTTGCCTAGAATGACCTGACCGTGACAATGTCGTATAAAAATGACGCTGTAATGCAAGGAAGCAATCAATCATAAGTATTTTCGCAGTATTGTGTTCTAATACACTAATTAGGTCTCCAATTTGTTTCTAATGTAGTATTGTATATTCTGCCTTGTGGATGTCGCTTGAATTTCTAATTTCCTGATAGAAAAACAGGATGATAACATTCATATTGCCCTCTTCCCTTTGTCAGAAGCTTGCACGGTAAGGTTCAAATTATGGAATGGTTGATATAATATGTCATTTCGTCTGTTAGGAGACAAAGAGTTCTCGCAGTGAAGTAGGCATTTTTTTGAGGTAGCAACATTATTTTAGAACCCGATCCAACGAAATTCCGATTAATAGTTCGCAAAAATACTGTTTCCAAAGAAAATATTGACAGTGACTGTTGGATGTATCCGTAAACACTGTTGGTTGTCCGAATCAATAACACTCGTTGTTTTGCTTGATTTGCTGCCGGCTAGTTGCACCATGATCAGTTTTGTAAATCACATTCATTTTTAAATCATCCTGTGTAAAAAAGAAATAAAGAAAATACATTTATTTTTAGCACAATACATTTTGAAAATGTATCTTTAAAGAATGTTTCGAAAAAGATTTTTTAAACTATCTTTCTCAACGCGGAATTAGATTATGGTTACATGAATGGCACAGAGATAGATAAAGAGTAAGATAAGAAGCCATGGCGGAAATGGCCAGATCCAGGGCATAGGATACCATATTACACTGAAGTAACATAAGCCTAAATAAAAGCCTATTAAAAATATTATGGACACTTTATTCGCCAGAGAGCTGTAACACAACAATCAAACCTATGCTTTATCCAGAAGCTGTCCCGATTTTTACAAACA
The DNA here is from genome assembly GCA_949128155.2 of Xanthia icteritia. Classification (NCBI taxonomy): domain Eukaryota; kingdom Metazoa; phylum Arthropoda; class Insecta; order Lepidoptera; family Noctuidae; genus Xanthia; species Xanthia icteritia. The sequence continues at coordinate 20,193,533 of OX421931.1, forward strand.
ACGAATTTAGGTTGATGGTGGCATCAAAATGAGATAAAGCAATAAAAAAAGTATCATTATTGTTGAAAACAAGTCGTAAAACTACCCGAAATGTTAGTACAACTTTAACAGCATTTTAAAACTTTTATCATGTATACGCGTGCACTGCTGCTATGTAATAATTACAGCCATTGTTCCATTTCAAGAAAGAGATGCCTTGATGCTTCCACTAACATGTTGTTGTTGAATAATGAACGAAAAAAATATCACGTTACAGAGTTTTATTTCAATATTTCAGACGAAACGGTATACTGTATCGTTTGATTTCAAAATGGTGTATTTAGCTGTCAGTATCTAATATTTCCAAAAACACCACATGAAAGTTTTTTTAATTCAAAGTGCAGGCAATGATTGAACATGTTTTCGTTTGCACAAAAAAAGAACCGTCTCAAATCTTTTTCTTTTTTTTGATAAATTCCTTCTTGTGTATTTCTATTTTAAGCGACAGTATTTTAGATCAAGTCTTCACGTCATTTAACTGTGTGTTTCTATAACGTAGAAGCATAAACACATCTTAAATATATGTAGACTTTGATTCTGTTCGACATTTCCCTCAAAACTCCCACGCTTTTCTATTGTTAGAATAAAATACTAGCTATGTCTAACGACTATAAAATCCATTTTTAATCGGCTCATGTATCTTATCAGAGGTTAACATGCGGAAGAAAAAATGTTTCGGGGTAATTTTTATTTCCGGCCTATTTCGGTGGAAGCAGCACGCTTAGCAATTACTAAAATCATCGCGCTTAATCGAAGCGATTTGAAGATGAGCAGTTTTCTTAAAGTTAGTCGGTTCAGTTCGATCCTTCACTTCACTTCGTTATTGTGAAATTGCCAGCTTCATTTAAGAGGCGGTTGTCTCCAGGAAATAACGATTGCTTACTTGTTGCACAGTATGGTGTTTAGTAGGTTTCAAATGGATATCCAGCCGTTCTGCCCATGGACTGTGGGCTACCCAATCTTTGCAACCGTCTTAAACGTTTTTGCGTTGTACTCGCAGGTTTGATGTAGGTACGAATTAATTCCATGATTGACCCTGTATCTCTATCTGCTACTTACGAATCCAAACTTTAAAATACGGTGTTCTGTTCGTTTGACTGACAAACCGTAGTGATAATATCCAAAGCCGCATGGAAATTACGTTACGTATATCAGCGGAACATGAAAACGGTCTGCTTATACTATTCTTAACCCGATTTTCTGGTACATGTGTTGCATCAGAGCTTGCCGTTGACGCATGGGAATACGATACTAACTGAACTCGGTGCTGCATGCGTATATTAAAACATACATAGTAAACTGTGTGGTTTAAAGGTCGCTGTAAACGTGTACAAGGAGATTTTACAGGCTATAAAGTCATGCTCATGTTCCCTGAAGGGTTAAGCCGCGGTAAACCACTGACGTTTTTGAGCGAATAATGTAGATAACCATAGTTGACTTGTTTCACTCGGTTAGGTCTAAAGATCTCGTGACTTTTACCACAATACGCGACGTTGTCGTTGGCCGGACTTCAACATCCATTGATAGATTACTCTTAAGGTACCATTCCGTACCCGGACGCAGGAGGCAACTACAAGCGACGTGTCACCGCTTCACGACTGGTTTTTTTGAATTTCTATGAAATACCTTCCGTAGCTAGCGACACGTCGTTGGCAGCTACAGGCGATTGACAGGCGACAGCAGACCAGTAGTGCTGCCAACGGTCGAGCGATTTCTATTTATCGACTGGAATACGGGCTGCTGCCGCCTGCGGTCGGGTTCGTAATCATGACTGCAACGACATGACGCCGCGACACATCGTCTGCAGTTGCTGCCTGCGTTCGGGTACGGAATGGTACCTTAACATTTGAATCTCACGATATAAGTTGAATTGTGGCCAAAGTGGACCATTGTGTGCAGGAGCCATTAATTGTAGATAAGTAATGACATATCTTGCACTTCGCAATAAGTACTACGATAAAACATTTCCCTGTTACAAGTTGCAGAGACCCAGCTAAAATATTGTTTGTTTATTCCAATTCTAACAGTATCACGTAGAATTGATTTAGTGATCAATTTGTGTTTTGCTAGATAAGATCGAGCTGCAAGACTAAGGAATATTTACCTATAACCGTCTCACAATTATAGCCATACATTAGAATTCCCTGGAGCGTGGGTGATGTTGCACATAGGCCATTGAATGTACCGTTAGTTATCCAGATTCTGAATATTAAAAACATAACTCGTAACAACACCACTGTCCATATAATTGCAGCAGTAGTACGTCGCCGTCGGTTCGACGTAGGAGTTATAGAAAATCAATAATGGCTTATCTAAACGCGTGAGCCGGAAAATCCGCCGGAGAGAAGAGGGAACTATATGAATGTTCTAGTAGCTGCATAGATACTGTTGTTTTATCAACTTTTAACTTCGTTCTATCCTATTATTTCATAAAGTCCTCTCGCATAGTAACTGTTGATCTGTTGTAAGTATAAACATTTTTAATGGTCATAATTTTCAGTACAGGTACGTTGCGTTTATTTTTTATGTTGTACATTGTATATTATGTTCTGGCATGTGTGCATCACGTATTTTTCGCGCTTCAATAATTGGGTCGACAGCGCTGCTTCCATCTGCGACATCTTGGCACTTGATGGTTGACTGAGTAAATATGCCAGTCTTCTCAACCTATCAGTTAGGAGGAGCTCGTGGCTAAGTAATAACAGGCGCACGGGTCGATCCATCAGGTTAAGCTACGCTTGCCGGGGTTGATCCGAGGATGGATGACCATCTTTACATACCGAGACTCCTCCGTGCCTCGGAAAGCACGTTAAGCCGTTCGTCCCGGCTGTCATTCGTGGATCTTTGACAGTCGTTACGGGTCTTCAGAAGCCTGAAAGTCTGACAACGAGTCTTACCAAGTGGTATCGTATTATCCAGTTACTGGGTGGTGGAGGTCAGACAGGCAGTCGCTCTATGTAAAATACAGATATTCAGCTGCATCCGGTTAGACTGGAAGCCGACCCAAACATTGTTGGGAAAAGGCTAGGCAGATTGATAGTTAAGATCGATATACATCTATCTATCATCTAACTAAACGCGCGTATTCTTCCTTTTGAACACTAGTTCTTTATTTCACTAATCATCACATATGTGTAGATATTTGTAATAAGTATATGAAATGCCAAGTGGTGCACAAATGAATAATAAGTTTTTGATTGAATATTGTTAATGAAACCTGCTAAGATCTGTCAATGAAGTACGGCAGTAGATCGCCTAATAATTGCCGTGGCTTGTTCGTGTAACGTGAGGATATTGGTGTCAAATAAGGTTTATATAGACACGTGTTGTCCTGTTGAATGTTTATGTATATTATACTGTCTCACTTAAATGCTAAAGTTAGCTATATAAGGTCGATACAGCCCTTGGATAACTTTGTTTCTTCTACATACTATAAACTAAGAACATTGCTGATATATTGACTCCTTCATTTGCAACTATTCCAAGGCCTTTTTATTTTGAGATCACTGAAACCCGTAATATTTTTACTGTTTACTTCAAAACAATTTTACGAACGTTTTCGTTCGTATCTCAAAAACTACAGTAATTAGGTCACGAATAGACAGTTTGTTATTCGAATTTATTTTCCTCTTTTCCATCATACCAATCGTGTTCGTGTATGTTGTGGGTGCTGTGGACTGGGTTGGCAAGAGTCCGGTTGTTCAACGGTAAAGATGGTTTTATCCAGGTTTGGTATGCTCTTCAACAATCATTGCCATAATTTTGTTCACGCGTTTATGCAGTGGAGCAGTGTTGGCCCAGTGGTAACGGTCGTGACTTACGAGTTGTAGGTTGTAGGTTCGAATCCAGGCAGGCGCTTTGAGGCACGTGCAGACTAGCGCGACTCCGGTAATTGTTCTACCTAGAAGTTTTCTTAGAAATTGTTCTGTTAGAGTCGCGTCGCACCGGTCTGCACGACGCTTTAGCTCACGTTCGCACGGACGTAAAAATATCGCGATGGAACGCATTCTCGTCCCAACGCGTTGAAAAAACACACTGTTGGCTTTTCAACTCTCGGCGCAAAGCAAAGCGTTGAAAACCAAATCCACGAAACACGAAATCCCCGCGGGAAATATCGCCCGTGCGTACCTGGGCTTACTCTGTGTACACTATTCCGTCACCACTGCTCTCAAAACAATGGAGGAAAACATCGTGATGAAACCGACATGTCCTAGAACCAAAAATTCGAATACATGTGACATCTACCAACTCGCACTGGGCCCGCGTGGTGGATTACGCCCCACCTCCTCTCACCGAGACCTGGACCTGGAGTCCTGTGTCCCAGCAGTGAAAACTATAATGTTCCCACTCCTGGGCTATCTGGCTGATTAGGTTTATATTATAAGCTGTACTGTGGAAGGTGGTTGAGGTCATCATCATCCACAGCCCGACTTCACCCACTGCTGGGCATATGCCTCTCTTTTCTTGTGCCAATCCCCATGCTCTTGTGTCAGCCTCATCCAGGTTTTGTTCGCGATGGCAACAATGTCGCCTGCTCATCTCGCCGCCGGACGATCGACACCTCGTCTTCCAGTCATTGGACGCCATGTCACAGTTACAGCCACAGCCTTAGATGTAGGGGGTTAAATCGATGGGTTTTGACGTCCTCCGTCTGATATGATTCTGTTTTTCCTTGTGCGGGACAGAAGCTTGTTACTTTACCATAAATGTCTCATGGTATCCGTATAGAAGAGCGAAGTTGCTAACCCTAATAGTGATGTTCAGACTTATTTTTACTACTGCTAATATTTTGAACGTTTCAACGCCTTCGGTACATTGCCTAGCGCATGTGTTAATGAATGCTTCCGTTTTTTGTAACTCCGTGTTCTAAATGAAAAGAAACTAAGGTTTCGTACACATCGTTGAAATTTTCCGATCTCGTATCTACACACTTATCATGCATTGTTACCACATTTGGAGAAAACCTTTTGTGAGCTTGCAGAAAATCTACATGTTCTCATCTAAATACATTTTCATCTTTGTAAAGTCATTACCTAATACTTGATGAGTGTTTGGCAGCTTTGGCTGAGAGTTCAGTTTCTGTATTTGTTATATTTTTAGTTTTGACAGAACAGTGTGCGTCGCGTGTAGAGTCTATTGACATTGTTTTCGTCATGACGGTTTCAGTAGCCGGTTATCAGCCAAATGGTCGAGTTAATTTTAATTTCGTTACAATAGTGTATGTTAAGCGTCGTGCAGACCGGCGCGACGCCACAGCGCGACGCGACTCTAACAAAATAATTTCTAAGAAAACTTCACGGTAGAACAAATACAGGTGTCGCGTCGCGCGATAATTCGCGCTAGTCTGTACGAGCCTTAAAAATGTACATTGGTTAGAAAGTTGCATTTAGTGCTAGGTTAGACTATTTTCTTCAAATTACTAAAGGATTAAGTACGTTTGAAAACCGATTTTAAACTGAACTTTAGAACTACTTTTCCTCACGCTCTTTTTCATCAAATAAGTGTTCAATTAAATGAAACTAATCCTTAGGGTAGGCACGATGAAAGGAATGGTGCCATAAGTCTGAATTCATTTGCCTATTGAAAAAGTTGTAAGCCTCCATGAATGGGGCCTATTGTGCATTACTGTCTAGTTTCCAATGTTTCCTCCTGTGTGATACAGTGAGGATTACTCTTATGCATTCTGATTTAATTAAATGAACTATAAGAGTTAGTTCTTCGCAAAAGATATGCTGTTAATGCATCATAATTATATATGGAAGCAACATCATTCAATCCACCTTTGTACTCATAATTATGATTATGTCTTATCTGTATCTATTTTTCTGTGTGTACATAAATAATAAAATAAATAAATAAATAAATGTATGAATGACACAATGTGATCGGTAATCCATTTACCGTTTACTTGCCCTGATTTTTTAAATCCGAGGCGAACATTCGAAACTTGCAGTGACGAGAGTCAGTCTCAAAATGAGGTTACTACACATAGAGCATAATTCGCAACTGTGTTATGTGACAGTCAAGATTTATTATTTAGTATCGGTTGCCGGGTTGGCAGTCTCCTCGCCCGTCATTCGGACGGGCTATCTGCGCTCCGGTGGCTAAATATGACGGCTCAACTATTGTGAAGCTACAGATAAGCACTATTAGTTCAAATAATTCAATTAAGAGGGAACAGGGGCTGCGAGGAATTTGAAAAATAGGTATTTGAAGAAACTTTTGCCATCTTTTTACCTCAAGGCTGCCCCCGTAGAGTGCGATAGGGGTAGTTACAGCACAGACCAAATATATCACAAAAAAAAAAAAAATGATGAAATCGACGTTTCGTATTCCCCTTTTTTCTCCTCGAAAACTGAACCGATTGAATTATTTTTTAGATTAAAATTTTAAGAAAGAGTATGTCTAGGTTCCTATCATTTTCATTTATGATAAAAACCTTTCGAATTTGTCTGGTACTCCTCTAATCACGGCGGTAAAAATGGGGCATTTTTGTAATTTTTCGAGGGTCATATTTTCTTTACCGATAAGTTGCTGAAAAAAAGGAAAGAACAGGGACGTGACTACAGCAGACCTTGACATTGAAAAAATGATTGCTCTAGAGCCATTATTCAGGAAAAAAAGGACAATACATTTGTATTGAGAATCGCAGGCCCTGTTCCCTCTTAAATAGGGCTTGATTTTCCGGTGACAACTGAGATAAATGAGTTCCAGATAGTTATTATGTAGGTGTGGGCGATACTGACACATACTTTCCGAGTAAATCAATTGTAAACAGAAGCTCAAATGCAATTTGTCAAATAACGCACTAGGCATTCATTATACAGGGTGTCCTTGGAAGTATAACCTAACTTCTAAACCTATAAGAATATCCCAGTGATTCAAACCTCCAATCTCTATGACATGGACAAGTTTTTCTAGCACGTGGTAAACTTTCGCTAGTGTAACTTTTTCCCATGAAAATCGCTCGTAAATTAGTAAAATTTTTGGCAGACCGAAGCCGTTGCAGTAAATGTTTTTTTCTTATTGAACTCATATTTTCTAGCTGCGAAAAATTATTACCACAATGAAGGCCCACTTTTCAACAAACGACCGAAAAAAAAATTGATAGCCTAGATATATTTTTTTTCTCTGATTACTATGCGACGAGATTGATAAAAACAAAAATTGCTCATAACTTTTGAACCGTAAAAAATTGAACATTCTCAGGGTTATAAAGTTAGGAAATGACCTAGCTCACGCCCCTATTTGATTTGATCCATACTTCCATGGAGACCCTGTATAGTAGCAGCTTACATTATATAGGTTACATGAACACGCCTTGTCGGCCGAAGCTCGGTTAGCTAACGCGTTCGAACCTTGAGCACGGATTACCTAGCGTGTAAGCCTGACTTTTCACTACATGTAATATGCCAACGGAATTATGGCTTGACCGGAATAAAAAAGGCTGTGCTGTTGTACATATATTTCAGAAATCAAGAGAGTACTGAACAGTCTTACGCAAAAAAAATCACCCCTGTTTCGCAACATGCTAGTTTCAGAAAATTTCATACAACAAAAGCACCAAGTAGGTAGAGGGTTGGGGAAACATTTTCCGTCTTACGTAAAAAATTCACCCCTGTTTCACAACATGTGACTTTCAGAAAATTCCATACAATAAAAGCACCAAGCAGGTAGAGGGTTGAGGAAACATTTTAAACTTCGAAACTTGTGGGTAAATTCAAAAGAAAAGTTTTCTTTTTTCACTGGTTCCCAGAAAATTCATGTAACAGTTGAAAGTTCAGCTCGAATAACACAAGTACATGTTGAATAAACGGTCTTTGTTTTTGTATTTTCTTTGTCATTCTAAAGAACTTCAAAATATAAATATTATGTTGTAAAGGGTCACGTGGACGTTCAACTCGTTGTTTCTTGTTCGCAAGAAACAACGAGTTGAACGTCCACGTGACCCTTTACAACATAATATTAGGTCTTTACCTATGAAATTGCCGTTCTGCAGTACTGGCCATTTCAAATCAAAATAATTTTTGTTTGGCCAAGAATTCTAATTTCAAATTAACTTTATTTTAAAAACATGGATTTTTTTTCCAAAAGTAGTCATTTGTTTATTGATTAGTGTTACATTTTCATCACATTTCAATCTTTTTCGTCATCATGGATACGTTAAAAATTCGAGTAATTATGAAATATGAGTACCGTCGTGGCAGCAACGCGGCACAAGCGGCACGCAACATCAACGACGTTTACGGAGCTAACACTACAAACCAACGCACCACCTGTTATTGGTTTGCTCGCTTTCGTTCTGGAAATTTCGACCTGAAAAATTAACCTCGCGGTCGTCCGAAGACTGGTCGACAATGACGAATTAAAGGCGATTGTGGAAGCTGATGATACACAATCTACGGCTGAATTAGCAGCAGCTTTCGACGTTAGCGTCAAAACAATATTGGTCCATTTGCGTCAAATTGGCAAGGTAAAAAATCTTGACAAATGGGTGCCCCACGAACTCTATGATCGCCAGCGCGAAGTACGCGTCGAGACGTGCCTTGCACTGCTCAACAGACACACAAATGAAGGAATTTTGAACCGCATTGTTACCTGCGATGAAAAATGGATTCTGTTTGATAACCGCAAGCGCTCAGCAAGTTGGTTGGATCCTGGTTCAGCACCTAAACAATGCCCTAAACGAAAACTTACCCCTAGAAAAGTGATGGTCACTGTTTGGTGGTCTAGCGCCGGTGTAATTCATCACAGCTTCTTACCAAACGGGGTGAGCATTACTGCAGATGTGTACTGTGAAGAACTGAACACAATGATGGAGAAGCTGGCACATCTCCAACCAGCATTGGTCAATCGCTCGTCTCCGCTGCTCCTGCACGACAACGCGCGACCTTATACTGCACAGCAGACGGTCTCCAAGTTGCAAGAACTGGGGTTGGAAGCTCTCCGTCATCCGCCCTACTCACCAGACCTTGCGCCTACAGACTACTACTTTTTCCAGAATTTGGATAACTTCTTGGCGGGAAAAAAATTCAATACCCGAGAGGCAGTACAAAATGCCTTTGAAGAATTTGTTGCCTCCCGTCCAGCTGTAACACACAGCTTACAGCTTAGCTTACAGCTTAGCAGCAACATACAGCTTGTAATGATTCAGAAATATACCGCAAACGCTGTAGTAGAGTAACCAAAGCTCAAGTAGCCTCAGTCATTAGGTCTCGTAACCTGTGACGTCCATATATTTATGGACAGGATTAATACCAAGCTCCCTATATTGTTCTTAAATGAGGTTGGAAGGAATCTATTGCGTAATTGGGCCTGCAGGTGACGTGTTTAGTTGACAAACGGGATGCAGCAGCAGTAAAGCGACTGTTTTGTTTATAGATGTTACTTAGGTATTGGATGTCGCTAGCAGTGATTGTTTAGTCAGTTTAAACTGCGAAATGCGATAAATGATGAGTTTAATCATGAGATAAAACAGAGTAGCCTATCCAATATTATAATAGGTATCACGGGTTCCACTGAGCGATAGATTGGATTTAACGTCCATTCGAAAATGGTCCAAAGACGCAGGCACCCATAAATTCCGGTCCGCTTCCAAATAAGATCAGCGGCTTAGACCTGAAACATTCCTGTTTTGTGCAGTAGACGAAAATTCAAGATTTGTACTTGAATTTTATTTCATGTATTTCATTCGAGGAATAAAAGGCATAATATTATTTCAGGGATAAAGATTAAAATTTGGCAACCGAACATACCCAAAGTTGTCCTTTTGGACATGTATTGCTGCCAACGGCTAACGTAGAGCGCCAAACATCACAATAATAAATGGATTACATCTTCACTATACCAAAACGGATGTAATGACGATAATCATCACCTCACAGTTTGATGACTTAATTCAGAAACAATGTCAACTTTATTTTTAGCCTGTCGAAAGCTTTTGACTCGTTCGGGATTTATTTATAGCCATTGGGAGATATTTTTGACTTCCTCAATTGACTGAAATTAAATACTCTTCTTTCTTTGTATATAACTATTAAACTGTCACGAATGCCGCTAGCGCCAGCTGGCAACGATAGCGTCAAAGCAGTGATCCTCCACACTTTAGGGATTTACGTCGTAGCTGCTGTTGATCCTGTTTACATGAAATTAGATCTTATTGACACGTTCGAAGTTTCAAACGAAAGAGACTAAAATACCTATTAGAAATCAAGCGCAACAACGATAAATAGCTAGAAGTGCAATCAGAACAGTATTTTGATTGATTACGTGCTTTTTATCTGTTCTAGTACTACATATTAATAGAACTGAAAATCCCACTCAATGATGCCTGAGCCATTACAACACCCACCAGAACGAATGCGACGGTCTATTCGGAGACGAGTCCGCCGCCTCATGATGCTTACTCGAGCCAACATCAATCTCTTCAGTTGTAGTTTATTTCAACAGACTAACACCGTGACTTATATTTAGCTCAAGAATTATTTAGACTATGAAATTGACAGGGTAATGTCTGTTCACAATTTTTCTCGTGTCAAGATCAGATTTGTATATATGCAACCTTGTTATAAAAATAAGAGCCGCGCTAAACGTTTGCGGGGGACGACTGGAAGCGTCGCGGAAATTGTAACACATTATATCAACAGTAAGCCTACAGAATGAGCGAGCTAAAGTGGCAATAGGCCAACTATATTTGCAGTAGAACTGCAAACAGTGGCGTATAGACGAGTTTTTGACTGGAAATCGCGAATCGGCAATAGTAGGGTAGGCTAGGCCTTCCGGCTTAGATTTTCTCAAGATGGCTGGTAGTAGCTGGATGAGTTCTATAGCCTTATGAAACATCAGCTTATAGAAGATAATTTCATGAACAAAAAATTTGTCGCCTAAAATGCCCCAGGTCGAGGCGAGCGAGGTCATCGATGAGAATGGAAATCGTTGTCTACCCAGATTAGATTGCATGACAATAGGCAATAATATATTGTCCATTTTGGAAAGGTCTCTATAAAAATGGAGCAACGATGATGTATTTACAGCGATACGAAAACCTCATAGTTGGTAACTTGAAAGATCGTAGAATTTACAGGTTTACAGTCAATATAAAAAGGTAAACTTAAAAAAAAAAAAACTTGAAACTAGACCCAATTTTGAAGAAACATAGGGCCTTCTTGTAGCTCTCGTTGGCATTGAATTATTGCTTCTGGATTCTTTCAATCCTTGGTTTTTTCTGCAGACCAGTTGTTTCAAAGGAAACACGAGAGTTGAAAAAAATAAAAAAGTTTTTATAACTTTTTAAATTTTACTACGAACTTGGCATGCTGCGTATTTTTTAGCTGTGTAGTTTCTGCGTACGTCACAGACATATATTTGGTACCGATAAACGTAACTTTAGCGCGACTTTCGAGACGCAGTCTTGTCTACTTTAGAAACACCGAATCCACGCCTGATTTACCAACATCAATATCCCTTGCGATAAGTATACCACCAGAACTCATTCATTATCGTCTGAGACATCATTTTAGTTGGTGAGCTTTTGAAATTTTTCGATAAAGGTGATGTCATATCTATCGAGGACTTCTACGTTGACCTCTGCGAACAAGTACAAATAGGACAGTAATATTTTTTACTATTTCTGCGACAGCAACTTCGCTGTTAACTGGGGTAACTGAATTTATGTATTGTTCAAACTCGTATAAAACCGATTCAAATAGGGTTTTAGCAAATGTTCAATGTCAAATGTCAATTTTGTAATGACTTGCTTGTCTGATTGACACGACAGAAGTTACAGACATGACAGAAGTTAGAGAGGAATTGTTCAAAACTGTCGTACTGTAGTAATAGATCATGTATGTTGTTACTGGCTGCTAATGTTTAAAATAACTAAATATGTGTAAAATAAATCTCGGTAGTATGGATTTACGACATTATTATTAGCCACGCAAATCACACCAGTCCAATTATCAGGTCAGTTGTCCTTGAAGAATAACGCAAAGGCTGCCTGAACTTCATCATCATCATCTTCTTCCAGAAACATATTTGAGCCGTCATCTCAGTATTCTCCCTCTATCTAGTCTACTATGTCCCACGGAATCCATTCATTGTTTCTTTTCTTATTGTCAGCCACATCCACACTCATGTCATAACATTCTCATAACACGTTACACTTTGCTCCGCATCATATTAAGGGATCTTGCGCACTAGACGGCCACGACCACGGCCAGTGGTCGCAGCGAACAGATAAACTATAGAAACCGATACGAATCACGCACTTGGTCGCAACGGCCAACTAGCCGCAGACCGGGCCACGGATCACGACTGGCCGGAGTCGTGGCCGTCTATTGCGCGAGATGCCTTAATTTTGGTTTGACTTTAACTGTCCACTAGATTACTGTGAAGGACAGTTTTCTGCACACGTAACTTTCTTTCTTTTTTCAAGTTTTTCCACTGAAGGTAGTTAATATTCTTGGTCGGATGTGTAGCCATCGAATTCCTGCCGCCTGGCAAGTCTGCTATTAAAATACTTTTGTCTTTGTTCACAAATTTATGGTTTAGTATCTTCTTATGCATACCCCTATTAAATTTTCTCCAAAGAGTTCGCTCTGCAGGTATAAAGATTAACGAAACAATAGAAATTAGCAAAAATTAATTACCACACAATCTGTAGCTTTTATTGATTTTATAGCGATACTAGAAACGGTTGCTATCCGTTCAGAGCCCTACTCGCATTCATCTCTGTTTACATCATCGGTCTGAGCCGCACTGATCATTTTATCGATTGCTATATATTTTTATATTTATGTTCCGTGTGCGTACCGCATCTGGACGGGCGTGTGTGCCTGCCCTATTTATAAAGTGCGGTTAGTTACCTCAGAGCAGATATAAACTACAGACGTGCCAATGACGAAAAGTATGACTATGCGAAGTACCGATACCTGCCGAGGTTCGATCAATTAGGCGTGTGCCAATGATCTTGTAATCACAGATCGATGTGACCTAAGTTTCATGAATGAACAAACTCTCATTCTTACTTATCTTTTTACACTTATCAGTGGATAAAGAGATGACAAGAAAAGCATTTCCAAAAAAATATTCTTTCTTTTTCTTCGTGCTTATCTGTTTATCATTATGCTTCAAGCCCAAGGATTTACTTTCATATGAACCTTAACTGAACTATGTACATTATATAATTAGCACGGTTATGTAACATTTGAAGTGACTATATGAGACCATTTTTTTATAATCACACTGCTACACGATGCACTTGTTTGAACTGACCACTCGCAAAGAGCATCGTCGGGTTTTATTTAATAGCGTATCTGTGTATATTAATATTCATCGATCTCTCACACCGGTACGTATGGAGTAGCCGGTGTAGTGTAGTGTGTCGATTACCTATTGCGTCACTTTTATAATTATTGTCTGCGATGCCGTTTGCTGTTCACACCGTTTTAACATGATTTTATCAAGGTGGAAATAGGCGAGTCTGCTGCCAGTCTAGGTCGGAACATAGATTTGGCACGTTTACTTGCCTAGCAGATTTTTTCTATCACTTAAAATATTTTACATTCGTCTGACGATATTCCGCTAACCGATCACATCATGATGACACTAAATTAACTATTTGAACTCCAATGTAAATTCGTGCTGATTTTTCCTACTTCACTTTCTGATTACGATTTCGACCCATTTCACATTACAATAACATCGTAACGTATTTCAAGTTGGTAGATATATCGCGTTTTAAAGATCGTAAAGTAAACAGATCTAGTGGATCATTTTAAATTACAATCGAAGGGATTATGTCTGCGACTGCTTTATTTATTATAATTGTAAACACTCTGCTATCTGTTATTGCCATCAGACCCAATGAATTATTATTTTGGCAGCGTTTGATCGCGGATGCGTTTTGTCTTCTCTATACGTCTAACATAACATTCGGTATTTATAGTGTGCGATAGTCATCTCGTTAGATAGTCCAGGAAATTGGGTCGATGACTCGTTGCCACCGATTCTGCATGTACTATCTAGTGTTCTTTCTTATCAATTATGTTAATTAATTGGTAATAGCACAAAGACAGTAGTTTTTTGGTTTTCATTCCAGTGTTAGTGTTATGTGGAATCTTGAACGTTCCGTCTGCTAAAAATGCCGCCCGATTATTGTCCTAGTTTCTAGATAGGTAGCGGCAGTCTAGATACGATACGATATTCTGCGCTGTCATTGACCGACCCAAATTTTCAGGGAGTATGACGTTCGTAACTGAATGACATAGCGCCGCGTTATTTTAGAATTGGGCGAGAAAAATTGATTTCGAGGTCATGTCAGAGACAGAGATTCGTTGATATTGGAGTTATACTTATTGCGTCATAGGTTGCGCACGCGCCGTAAATTTTTTTTTTCATAAAATTTTCCAATGTCGGAATTTGAGCAGAGTGTTTGGCAAAGATTTGGTCTCCTGACTGTAATTGAAGTTGTTACCGCCTGTGTACTGTCTGCCATCTGATACCTAATGATGTTGGTTTATTACTCTTATCTCGAAAGAGGAATTTAATCTCGACTGCGTTTTGTACTTAAAATCAAACTCTATGGACTGTTACAAACGGGTGACTGTCGAGAATTTTTATGACAGATTATTTCTATTTTAATTCATATTTAATGGGTCCATGTGATGAATCACGCCTATATTTATAAGTATACTTAGATAGGACAGGGAACACATTGTGATGATGTCAGTTTTCAGATTATTCATTAATTTATACTTCATTAATTTGGCTTACATAAATTTATTGATTTATGCCTCGAATGTAATTTAATGAATGCCTAATAAAATATTCACAAGTGAAATATAATACTGTGTATAATTTATTTATCTATCATATTATGTAGCTCACCAATTGAGGGTGAGCCATTGAGCTCACCCTATAAAATTATTATGTAGCTCACCCTAGACCTGTAGACTACTAAAGTTTTATACCATTCCTTTAAAAGTTTCGAAAGTTCTGATTTTGAACTTTGTAGCGGACAATGGCATTTTATAACAATTGCCCAAAACTCCGTCAGTCACACTGAACTAAGATTGCCAACAAGATTGCCCTAAATTGGTAATAAGCGCATAATTGGCTCGTATTACTTTTACGGCATTTTGTCTTTTAGGTTTTGTGTCAATTTGCGTTGAATACATACGAAGAGTTACCTTTGTGATGTTCAATATTATTAATTGTAGTATTTCCGGTTACCGATTTAAAAACCAAATTAGCATTTTAATCATATACCGTTCGATAGGAGATCCGTTTTTTACTAAAAATCATCATTTTAATTTTAAAATGTTGTGGTAGAAGTTTGTAACAAAACAACCAATAGGAAACCTGCTTTCTCGTGATAGAGTCTGTGACCTCAAATAGCTATCAGTGGGTTTTTTATACCATGCAGGTACACCAATAGCGTACATAATGATAAAATTACACTCACTTGCTACCGTTTATTATTATTGTATGTTACTGTAACTTTGTTTATTGTCCTTTATCGATAACGAAAACCATATTTACGTTCACACTTTTAAGATGGATTCTCTTGTATAAAATATGGCCCACGCATTTGGCGATGGTTGACTCCGCGTAAACGCTACGCTAGCGTCGCGTTATCGCAGTGTATACTATTCGTTCGACGAATGCGTATACTAGATGCAAAGGGTGCCTTAGCGCAACGAAATCGACACTGTTTGGTAAAAGCTGTTGTTGCGTCAAGACGAAAATCTCGTGATGCTTTAGTAAAGCTTTAAGCTGTGATCCGTTGTTCTGATGATGATATCGACAAGATAAACGCCTTTGTTACAGCTCCCAGTCTAGCCATGCAAATAATCCATAAAATAATGCAATCTGTTGTATTCATACCTGTTTATAGCATTTTCATTTCAAAGCCTAGTATTCTATAGAAATATTTCCTCATTGTTCATAATCATGTCAGTCTTTCCATTGTCCGGGGTCACTGCAAAAGTGCTCATTAAAACAATTACGTAAGTAATGAAAAGCTAATTGCTATGTACGGTACGCGTCCACAACTCGAATATCGGTCACATCCGGAGTGCACATAATGAGATACCTACATCGATATCCATTATCAATTCTGTCTCTCCCCTGTACAGTCGGCCGCCACTGGCAACAAAACCGGTATAAGCTGGCCTCGTATTTCAAGGTACAAGTATTACCAATGACGTGCGGTGGACTGTATCATGAGGGAACATCCCTATGGAGATAAATGTATCAAAGTGTACTTAAAAATCCACTAGGTCAAAGCACACCTATAAACCGCTGTTTCGTAATCCAGTGTGGCAGTTGAGTCCAATATCAAACGTTTTCTATGTTTCTACACACCAAACGTTTTAGCAGAGCGCTCTAAACAACGTGATTTTTAGCGTAAGACTTTCGCTGTAGCAAAGGTATAAAAATCAGTGATCTTTTTGCGATTAATAAATTACCGATTCCTGCGTTTCATCGATTTTATTTGCGGAATTTGCAAATGATGCTGGCTGCATCGATATTGATCAAAGAGAAAAAAAAAAGTGGTTTGTTTCCGCTGCTTGTTGTCAACTTTAATTGTAAGGGTCAATTGGTGGAAATTGTTTGCTCTCCTGCTCATTGGTGGTGGTCATGGAACATTATTTATTCACAATAGCATTTTTTATTGGCAACATTGTTTTAGGTAGGTATACATACTTCCATCCGATCCAGATTGCGACCAAGTGGAGCCGTTCCTCTAATGTCGACAAAAATCGGGAGCAGGTTTATCGGCTGTGCTGTCTTAGTAATATCCGAATGTAAAATGCTATAAAATGGCACAAATGCTTGGTATCTGGTTATCTGGCAGTAATTATGCCAGCTCCCTTGTGCTAATAACTTCCAATGACTTGCCAAGAGCCGTCATGTTTTATGAGGTATAAATGTCAAAAAGTAAACGATTGTTCTTTGTATAAATCATTTTCGGGCTGTGCGATTAAATTATCACTCTCCTGCATGACAAAATCTATTTTGAATTAATAGAAGAAATTCTTAAACCTATAGCCAATGTTTGTTCACTAATAACTACAGCTAGCGACATAATGTTATCAATAGCATTGAATACCTTAACAACTAAGCAATCTTTGTCCTCCTTGTCGTCTACCCCCAAAGCTATAATTTCTTCACAAAAACCAGTCCATCCTCGTTGGCAGCGAGCTCGTCGGTCCGGCACTGCATGCACCAGTGACCGCGGCACTGACCCTGCACTGGTTCCGAACTGATGCACATACAGCTTCACTTACTGCAAACATAACATGTTATTGTTCGGAGTCATGCTAGCTGTTGGAGGCGAAGAAAAACATAACTTATTTCAGCTTGTTACTGCTTCGCTCGCTTGTAAAAAAGTTGTAAAGAAATTGTTAGCGCGTATAGTTGGAGATAGGGCATCAATTGGTTTTTGCATCAAATTACCAGCTTGGGCATTATGGGTTTGGTAATCCCAGGTATTCCATTTTCAGAATATAATTTACAGTGGTGTCTCCATACGAATCTTAAGTTTGCACATTTAAGGCGATTTTGTTTATTCATACAGCTTGGCTTGCCAATGCAGCTCCGCCATTTCCGCGACAGTATTTTTACGGTGCTCACAGGCGGAAAAATTGCCTATTACGTTTTATGCGCTGATGCGAATTTCCATCTATATACATAAGTGAATTGGTTTCAGGCGTTACTAATAGACTTTCTACAGAAATAACTTGTGCTGCCTTTAAACCTACTAAGCTATTCATTTGTATGGGTAACACCGCATTGGAAACCCACAAATAGTGCGACTGTACATTTTATTTGATGACCTGTCATCGATAGACTGTGTAATTTTACTGGGGTGAATTGGGTTTACCCAAAGAAGTATTGGGAGTAACTATCGCTTACCGAACGATATGGTGACCGCAGTTTAATGTTATTTGTACGGATGTGGATTGAAAATCCCCTTGACTCATGAATGATGTTTACTGAATGTCATAGAGTGGTTGATACACACTACTGCAATAAACATTACTCTGAATTCTGAACTCGTTCCGTATCGGATATGATTTCAATTACCACAAATGTATGCTTTCATGCAACTGTTACATGTTTAAAATTCATGCAAATGAATTGAAATGGCTCCAACTGTAATATGCTTGCGTATCACTGTTTATTCATTAAGTATATCACTTTCCGGCCAATGTTAGTGATTTTAGTTGAACCTTAATACCTGCGAGGCTGTTTCTTTATGCGAATTTTGAATATCCGTATGTCTGTGCGTTTCGCGAAACTGCTACTTAAAATGATTTTGTATTTTTATTCTTCCTAATGTAAAAAAAATAAACAGATTTTTTACTTACTCTGTTTTCCTCACATATGGTTTAAATAGAACTCTTGAACGAAGGGTGCTTACTGTCCCGTAAAAGTAGTTAGAGACAACAGATAGCAACAAGTCATGGTTTTAGACGATGACCTTGAGTTCACAGTTCCCAGTGCAGCCATCTTTGAACTGCGCCTGACGTTATACAAAATCATAATTTGGAGTTTAAACTTTTAGTTAACTCACTATTCCTTCTCCTTATTTATGAGCGTCAATAAGTCATCTGGATGATATTAGTTTTTATTTGCATCAATCTCTTGCTGTGCGATATTTCCTCTTTTTTTAATTTTATAAGATTTAGTAAATAATAATGTATGCATGACATACATTTTTCACAATTGGCGCTCTGTGATGTGACCGATACACGATATTTATCAGTAACTTTTACAAACGAATTTATTAGGTAAAATTAGATTGTTTGTTTGTAGCTTTTTAAATGTGATACCTCCGCATCTTTCTTGTATTAAGAAAATTATGAGGTTTAATAATATTAATTTTCATAAACAAAATTACGATTACTAATGATAACGATTGTAAGAACTTTGTATTAAGGCTCTCGCAAACAGGCGCGACGCTACCTTAATAAAACAATTTCTAAGAAAACTTCACAGTAGAACAATTAACGTCGCGCGACAATTCGTGCAAGTCTGCACGAGCCTTTAGTTTACCGCACTTGATTTGTACTTTTATTTTTTATTGGATTCATAAAACCTCTTAACACAAAACCTCAACATGTTTTTTTCAGGCGTGCATAGACGACAACTTGGACATGGTGGAGTTCCTTGTGACGCATGGCGCTGACGTCAATCGCGGAGACAACGAGGGATGGACCCCGCTGCACGCCACCGCGTCGTGCGGCTTTCTCAGCATAGCTAGGTAAACAAAATTATAGTCTTTATGCTCTTTAGATATAGTAGTTTGGGCCATACTGCTAAATAGTAAATAGGTGTAGTAAGCTTCCCGTACTGTTCCTTTCCACTTGGTTGCTTGGTTTCGATTAATTCGTGTCATAAGCGATTTTATCAGCTATATCCTCATATGTATCTAAACTACCATGCATGCGATTTGGATGATTTATAATGCTTAGAGTCAGTTGTGATATTTGTCAATGCTTTGGAACTGCACCTTAGAAAAGTTATTTAAATGTAAAGTAAACTTATAAGTTCATATGATTTATTGCTGACTTAGTTTGGTCAACACATCGGTTTGGAGTTACTCGTATACTGGGTGGGCGCGAAAAAAGAACGCCCCCCAAACAAGGATAGTTCCGGTACTCTCCCGAATTATAATTTCTTAACAATCAATAATGACTTATTTGTGCTATAATAATAATATATGATGAATAACAACATTGACGCGGCGTGCGACATATTATGATAAGCGACTGTAAACAAAAGGTTGAGTCACACTGACCTAATAGGCTTCGGGTTTTCTGTGAACGGTGCTATTCTTTGTATTTAGCTAAAAATGATAATATTGAAGTTTATAACTTTGTAGTTATTCACCAAATATGGTTTATTGGATTGGATCCGCATAATTAGTTGTTCTGTGCATCCAAAAGGTTACATACTTCTAAGTTCGAATGATAATGTAGAATGAGAACCAGAGTGGTCCACATAGCCAACAGAATAAGCATGCTGAAGGGACATTGGGCCGGCCATATGAGCCGTAGAACTGATAACCGTTTGGGTAGTCGTAACCGTTCTTAAGGTGGATATGTACTGAGGACAGTGCGCAGTGGTTGCTCGCTATACCCGTTTTTTTTTGCAATTTATAGGTCAGTTTCAGGTTGTATCTTGATCAAAATGTAATTCGCGACCATAACAAATATGTATTTACATAATTATAATCATATATCAGTCCCATAAGAACAAATCTCTTTTGGAAAAGTCCTTATGGAACGAATCTAATTTAGAGAGATGAATTAATGATTCTATCTAATGAGGTTTTCTAGTAGTAACTGAATGAGACTGGCCGAGGATCGAGTTGAATGACGTGCGATTAAAGAGGCATGTATATCCAATAGTGAACAACTGTATAGTATGATGATGATTACTAAGTTGTAGCGTTGGCCAAGTAAGACCGACCCGATGTAAGAGTTGGAAATTGGGCTTTTAGTTTATATTGGCGCAATGGGTACATTATGTCGCGAGGTTTTAATCATAATGTACCTATGTGTGTAAATTAAATAAATAAAATGCACATCAGTTGTCAATTAACCTTGACAAAATTCAAATTGTGATCAATTGGAGGAATCGATTCGTCGGGTATGACGTGGTAGCATCCTGTCACTTAGGCCCGTATTATAGAACTTCGCTCAAAACTCAAGAGATTTACTTAAAACTCGTTTAAAGAAAGCCTTTTGATTGGTTGAAACTAGTTTTAAGTAATGCTTGAGTCTTGAGCAAGGTTCTGTAATAGGCCTCAGATATTTAAGTGCTGCTCGACTAACAAATTATTTATATTTATTTGTTATTTTCTCTTTGCCTACATTGATACGCAAAATGAGGATACATTTTAATTTATTTATTCGCCACCTTCTATTGGCTGCAATCGGTGAATAACTAGTTTTTCCTACCATTATGCATTAGGTATGTCTAAAATAGTAATATGAACTAATATATTAAGGTTCTAAGCTCAGAATATTCTCGATCATAATATGGGACATTCGATCAGACGGAATAATACACATCGCATTTCGTGAATGTTATACCATCTTCCAAGAAACTGTTTAGTTTTTCCTGTTAGTATTAATCATGTATCTTTTGTTACTGTTGCTGTATTTGAAAAACAGTAAAATTGTAATGTCACTGAGTTTCTCTTGCGAAAATAAATAACATTGTTGAAATAATGTTGTTTATTTTAATCCCGGTTTCAAAACCAGTAACAGTATCTTATGATTTTGTGTCAATAATGGTAATGTTGTGTTTTACTAACATAATTATGTTGTATTATGAAGAACTGATATGATTTTGTATAAGATGTGTATAAACTGTGTACCACATAATAAACGGAAACTGAACAGTGGTATGGTGCAATGGGCAATAAAAAGGTTAAAAAAAAGTAATTGGCGTTCACTATTATTGTTTGCTTCGGATCGAATAATATGCTAAGTTCTTCGCAGTTCGACTGAACGTCGACCGCTGACGCTGGTGGCCTGTTTTTCAAACATCATTCATTATCATCATGAATCTGAATTACCAGGAAAATTATTACTTTAGAATTATTGTTGTTTGACGTCAATATAGCATACGTAACGGGAAAATCTTAGTTGCGTAAATTATTATGTAATTTTATTTTTAACACAGCGCATGTGACTGATATATGTAAGAAATAATCGCGTAATAAATGCGTGTGCTGCTAAATAATTTTAGGTGATCTTTCTGGTTCATCGAGGTCCAGAAAGTCTATAGCAAAGGTGAACCAAGTTCGTGGTGTGTGTGATATCATTATTATACATTAGGTAGAGTCAAAAGCATTTGACGTGAAGAATTCTACTACACATATATATAGTGACCACCTACGACTTTATCTGCGTAGTGCTTATTTATATACCTTTAGGACACTCGGCTTCTCGAATATTTTCATAATGTATTTCAATGATAGATTCTTGGCTCCTTATACTGGGTATTTATTGCTATAAGCTGACTTGGATGGGATTGCCAGCTTCTCCTTGTGGCATTCAATTTCTACTAGACATATTAAGCGCCACAACACCCGGTTAAAAGCCTTCTACATCCAGCCTGTCCCTAGACAATTTTCTAAGATCGACGGCTCTTATGGCTTTGAGGCATGTCACGCTATGCTTGCCGATTGATTGTCAAAACTTAAGGACTCTGTAAAATCTCTGCTCTAACAGGCATCAATCCTTCTACGGGCCGGCCCACTGCCACCTTGCTAACTCCGCAAACTATGTCAGTACCTCTAATTCTTTTCGGGTCATTTTTATCCTAGCATAGGGCACTGTTCAAGTTTTGTATTAATAACATGTACATTTCTGTTTCAGATACCTCTTAGAAAACGGCGCCGACGTTTCCGCCGTTAACTATGATGGAGAGCTGCCCGTGGACATCGCCGAATGCGATGCCATGGCCGACATGCTGCAGAAAATCATCGATGACAAGGGTTAGTACTACGAAATACTATAATATGTTTATACTGTAAGGCTTAAATGGTTGTACTGACGTATTTAAGCTTAATTTTCTTTAAATCTAAAGTTTAAACCTTACAGCAGAGGAGGATACTGCAGGTCCTCACATATAACACGAACTATGTGGTACTGACTAAAAGAACGTCTTCCCTTTGTTTTTGTACATGTTAAATTGAAAATTGAGTTCATCTCCCATACATTTTAGGATCGCTGATTTATTTGCCAAGTCTGGCGATAGTAGGATAGCTATTTTCAATAACTATTCTTCCATGACTTATCTGTATTCTATTGTTGCGCAGGCGTGGATTGCGATAAATATCGCAACGCTGAATTTGACACTCTGATGAGCGATGCTCGCAAATGGGCAGTTAACGGCTACGTGGAAATGAGGGACATTAATGGAGGCACCCCACTACACGTCGCGGCAGCTAAAGGATACGTGGAAGTAAGTATTATGTTCTAGCTGCTCGTACGTCACCTTCGAGTAGAAATGATTGTATACTGCCTCGTTGGACAAGTGGCAGCAAGCGCTACTGCTGAGCTGAGCATGAGGACCTGGGTTCAATTCCCAGGCGGAGCAAAGTGTTATTGGGTTTTTTCTATCAAGAATATCTCAGTAGTAGCTTGAAGTCTGGATTTGTTTTCGGCTAGAATAGGCTCGCCCCCTGTTACATTGGACTTAAACATAACTGGCGAAACGTGGGTGAACTATAGGTACACTTCTGCCTGACCCTTAGGGGAAAACCAGGGTTATGTTATGTTATAAATGATTATTGATGCAGTTTAAATTCAAAAGCTTCTCTACACCGCATAGATTCACGCCCGCACACATTACAAATATTAATAATTTTGTCACTCTCTGTATTTCATATTTTTCTGTGTACTTCGTAATTGGCGTAATGTTTAGAATAATGTTATACTTACTGTCAGCTGTGAAGCTACCTAATAATAAATAAATAAATCAAGAGTAACCTATAGCAATCCTAATAGTTCTAAAGGCCTAGACCCATTTTTAGGGACCAGTCTGGTTTTGAAAGGTTCATTGATTTGTTGTAGAAAAGTTATGACACATTTAACATACAGTTCTTATTTTTCATTCTTCTTATTTACTTGTTTCATGTACTTCAAAAATAGTGCCGGACTCTCTCGTTGATCTACTGATCGCAAACGCGAACATTGAGAGTAGCGGACTCAAATTTGTATCCTGTGTGTGTACTGGTAGTATACCCACAGGATCCGATCCGATCCTCTGCCTTCCCACAATGTTATGTTATGCTTAAATCTTATCTGTATCATGTCTCTAGGTGGCTAAGATCCTGCTAGAGGAGTGCGGCGCTGACCCCGACTGCTTAGACTTTGAAGGTTGGACACCCCTGCACGCGGCCGCTCTCTGGGGACAGAAGGAGGCCACCGTCTTGCTGCTCAAGTACGGAGCCGACCCGATGATCAAGAACTATTCAGTAAGTACCCGACACTGGCTCTACTACCACAATACTGTTCTATACTAAGGCTCACTTGCACCTCAAATCATTAAATGCGTTTAACACTAAACTTATTTAAAATATCGTTCTGGTTTCTGACACTCATTTGACAATGACAGAGACAGAATTATGTGTTAAATAAGTTTATCGTTACGCATTTAACGAGTTGTGGTGAAATGGGCCTAAATGGTAAGACTCGCAGAAGTCGCCGTCATTAAATGTACGAAAATTAGGGTGAATATTGACAACTTCGTGTCGACTCGCTCTTAGGCACAGGTGCCTACAAACCCACCGTCGGCGATTAACGAGAAACGAGCAGAGCAACTAAAAACGAGTTGGCGAGAAAACGAGTTCGCGACAGCGACGAGCGATTACTCGTTGGTATGCCTATAGACCAAGCGCGAGTCTCTCAGCGAGTGTTATGCCCGCCAAACGAGTGTCGCTGAGCGAGCACTCTCTTTGATAGCTCTTGTCGCTGCGACAAACGAGTGGACTCGCCGGCGATGTGAACAGTCGTCGATCAACTATTAATGTATATCTCTTTTACTTACACGATACCTAAAATCTTTTTTTACGTTTCTTGAGCGAGAAAATCGTTGATAGCTAGTCGCTTCCTCGTCAGCGGTTGGATAGTTGCCTAACATTTTACGACAGAAAATGCGACGAGGGTTTTGAAATCTGGGCCAGATAAACTATTCTTGAAAAATATGGCATCTAGTCTTTGGATGTTACCGAAACAAAACCTTGCACCTTTTCATCGGATAATTGGTATAATTATGTCCAATATATTACTTAATAAAACATTACATTTTACCGAAAAACAACGCACAGCCTAAACCGCTGGTTCTAGAAGTATTAAATCTTGCGCAAGAGTTCCTTATATAACGAATGTGAGTACTAAGGAAGGATTCTTGAGAACTCGTTCGAAAAGTTGTTGATTCTCAGCCTAGTTAATTCAACTTCTAAAAGTGTTAAATAAGGGATGAAAGTTCGTCATTTTTTTGTGGATCCCGTCGGGCACACGGCATGTCACACGATAATCATCATTAGGTTACTACTACATTCTATTCACAAACGAAATTCTCTTTCAGGGCCAAACGTGCCTTGAACTGGTCGACCCAGGGATGCTGTCGTTCCTTCACGACGCGATGCAGGCACAGCGTCGTATGAACAACAACAACAACAAGCGCAAACGCAGCCCGCCGAAGCACGAACCCAAACGTGTTGACATCGAGATCACGCCGCAGCCAGAGAAAGTCGTCAACGGTAAGACTGAAGGTGCTTTCATTGATTTATTACTGAAAAAGCGATTACTAAAGCAAGCTTTTTTGTCCAAGTTGATGCTTGCAAAGTTTATCATTAACTTTGCAAACATCTACACAAGAGCAACTATCAGCAGACTCTGTTTGCTTTGAACTTGACGCGAATTAGCGTTGGTGTGCATTGACGTCACAAAGTACGGAACGCGCGGTAGCGCTTACTTCAGAGTGGCTAAAGATTGGCGAAAAGCGTACCTTGCCTGAAAATTTATTAACTTATAAAAAGCAGTTAACTGTGTCTACTTGCGCAATTAAACTTGCAAGTAGTTATCGCGCCTTAGTTTTAGTTAGATCTTACTCCTGTCTGTGGCTGTTGTGTGACATCGCTAACGGTAAGGCGGTTTTGAATGTTGTTATTAGAACCAAATATTTTGTAAATCTGGCACCCTAATTGCATAACACACTTTCAATCACAATCCGAGAATATATTGCTTCACAGTTTTGAAAAATTCCTCTGCTCAACAATGTAAATAGCGCTAAGAACGTAGGTGAACTGTCAAAATGAAACCCATGGCTATCAATTGTCATTTTATGTGTGTTACGCAAATACCCCGCGGGTACTCTTGGTCCGTTACTCTTACCGTCCGGCCCGTTCGCATCTTTCTGTCTCTACGTTTGGAAGTAGTAGTCGTTTTCGAGTTTCAACAGCAAGCTTCGAGATGTTTCCTGTGAACCTGTTGTCGCTTCTGTTGGTTTTATTTAAAGAGCCTCAAAACGGGGGCCTAAAGGCCTCTTTCACCACATCCGGATACTGATGTGTCATATTGGTGCAAGTAAGACAGTTTTTTGAACGCTTTACTTCCTAATTATTCGTGGTTAAGCTATTCAGCAATTTAACTGTAACTGGTGGAACAAGTCCATAATGTTCCCAATATGTAGCTGCAGTTAATAGTCTGAACGGTGAGCTTGCACGTAGTTTCATTTTCTAACATGTAGCATGTTCATTTTGCAGACAAATTTGTTTAAAATGGGACATGTCGCTGAAATAAAACTCATACACGCTTTGTTGAGTTTTATAGATCACATTAGAGAACGGTGCTGTCCTACCAGATCGCAATTTGAAGGCCATTATCATTCATGTTGAATGTCTCTAAAACAGTAATAGACCAAAAATTCAAAATGAAATGATTCTGTACATAATAAAGTAAATCATAATTACAATGCGGCCGATATAACTTGGCAGTTCTGAACATAGGCTATTACTATTGACTTTCGCGCATTTTCTCTCACTCACACGCGCTTCACGTCACTATTTGGTTCCTAAAACATGTTATTGTGCAGCCTTCTGCGCGAAGTTCGGAACTGCCAACTTATATCGGCCGTATAGTATTATTGTTAACGGTATGAGTGTTTGTTGTGCTATCTGCCACTCGCCCGATGAGCTGGCCGAGGTCGCATTTAACTTCATACAGTAGGTTTGGACAACATCAAACAACCAGAAACAATTGAATAGTCATAATAATTCGAATAAAGAATACGTGGTTTTAAAGTGCCAGTACTTATAACGCTACAAGGTTATTTTGACGCGTGAAACTATTGCCGCAACCCTGTCTTTTGAATACATGTCGAGTTGTCATTTATATAAACAATTGCTCGACAGCGCTTCCTTTGCCAACGTCATTCGAGCGCCAAAAGATCCTCGTAGCAGTGTATACGAAAATTTTGTTCAATTGCTAATTTAAATAAAGAATAATGAATTTCTAAAATGCCAGTACGTTTACAATGTTGTTCAAACCGATCACTCATTCATTCATTACCACGACAGACAAGCCGCCAGCGCCAGAGATCTTAAAGACGGACGCCAAGCCACCGCGTGGCCGTCCGCCCTCGCCTGAGACCACTGAGGAGTCTTCGCCCGAAGACGCGCCGTCGTGGCGCCGATCAGCTTCGTTCCGTAACAGGCAACCAGACTCGCCTAGTAAGTAACATCATAAAAAAATTAAATTCATTCATTCACTGACCTCAACGCCCAGCCTAAACCGCTAATAATTTTGATCCGATCCAGCCTGTCTATTGCTGCCCTCACCCAGCGACGCCCCAAACCGAGGTCCGTAACTTACAGGGGTCGCCCATAGCGTATAGTGGAAAAAAACCCCCGGAAAGACCGGTTTATAAGCCGACAACCTCCGAGGTTGACCTACGAGACGCCAATAACAAAAAAAAAAAACTAGTCAATCGACGACGAATTAAAATAATCGATGTAGATTAACCTCCATATCTGAACGGAGGATATATCGTCGATCGACCGCAAACTTTATTGTAGCCGTAGCCTTTGTATAAACTCTTTGTTTATAGATGTCTTTTTTTCAGCAAATGGTGCTGAGTACGACAAAGATCATAAAAACAAAGCGGGATGGTGTAGGCCAGGTATCACCAATTAATTTTAATGGGGGTCCGGTTTTCAAAATAATATGATTGTTGCGGTCCGTTTGATAGAGGATTACTTGCAATTTTTTTTTTTGTTGTTAAGTTGTTTTTACTGCTAACTTAAGGTCCGCACAAAACCGGACCGCGATCCGCCACTTGGTTACTCCTGGTGTAGGGTCCACAAATCACCAATCAAGCTTATATAGGTCTATATGAAGATGAGGTGATTAAGTGGTTCATGTCGCTAGCGGTTTTTATAGTGTTATCTCTTCATATGTACAGACTGATACAAATATTTTCTAAAATCGCTTTAATTAACTCCAAATTTCGTATATTTTCAGGGGATAACAACAAGACTGTTAACAACGCAGTCACTGACAGCGACACCATACTGAGGAGGACACACAGCTTTGAAAACGATAAGAGGTACCGATTCGATGCAACGCGTCACACTCTATCTCATACTTTAATAGTGCACACTGTTTTGCGAAGGCGTTCCGTAAAAAGAAAAACTATAGAGCTCGTCTGGTGAACTAATACCAAACTTATTTCTGCCGCCAAGCAGCGTAGTCGTATTCTGGTTTGAAAGGTACACCCCAATTCAAACTTAGTGGCCGCTCGGAACATGAGGCGAGCTGCTGCGCGGTAACGAATTCATGTGTCAGCGGTGGTGAGGGGAGGGGTATTGCGCAGCAAGTAGCGCGCTTCCGAGCCGTCATTACGTTTGAATCGAACTGTATGGGTGCAATTACGGGCACATCTTTTTCGGTATCTGCTTTAAAGTTAGTTCAGTTATTTAATGCAAAGTTTCATGATCTAGTCGTTATTTTTTTATACGAGCTGTTTATTGCTTGGCTTGGAGGTAACTTTGGATTTTATTTCTATAGAAATGTTTCTAAGGAATCGTGATTTCGTCACACATAGTATTTTATCTATACCCATGCTATAAATCCTCTATAAAAGTTTCTGAAACAGTTAGCGTATTGCCAATATTAAAACTACCAGTGTCATATTAACCATGATATCATCCAATCGAGTGTTATAATGTTGTACTAAATATCATTATGTAACTCCTTTGCTTTTTCGATCCCTTCCTTAGGCTGCGTTTCCATCAAAGATAAGCTAGGATGCGTAGCGAGGGCGTAGGATGTGCGTGAAACTAACCAATACCAACGCTAGCTTAGCTCAAATTATGACAGTGAAGCGATGTCATTGGTTAGTTTCACGCACATCCCTCGCTCCGCATCTTCGCTCGTCTCTGGTGGAAACGCACCCTTACTCTTCAAACAGCCACATTCTCACTACTCAATTCGTGGTATATTTATGAATTTCAAAAAAAGAACATTGTCATGCATGCGCGTTACCACAGCGCTGTAATAAAAAATAAAAAGTTACAAATACTAATTCTATTATTACATATACATAGTTTGTTTGTATTAGATACTCAGCAATTAAACTTTTTATGAATTTGCATAGAGTTGTACAACACTGTACAACACCCTATGGTTTCAGAACCTTTTATAGAGGATTCATATCATGGATGTAGATAAAGTCTTGTATGCAACTGTAATGTGATAAACCCACATTCGTGTTATAATACCCATTATTATACAACAGTTGCATAAATAACTTAATGCTCAACTTTACGATTTCGATTCGATTTAAAATCAACATTTCAGTGGCAAAGACAGACTTATTTATCAAATTAATTATATTTGAAAAATCTTTAACTGAATACTATAATTATAATTTAGAATGCCGCAAATGGCAGACGGCCAAGTTTTATTTTTATTGAACGTCTACACAAACTGAACTGTTTTGCAATGTTAAAGTATCTGCTGTATATACAAAATTAATTGTATGTCGTTAAAATTTGGCATGACAACTAAAATATCAATTAAAATATAAACATTCTTAGAGAATTGTGAGTCCGAAGTTCTTCGTATTGTATATCTTTGATCGATTTTAACTAGATGGTCAGTGGACTTGGTGAAGGTCATGGGGTGCTGTTGGATGCAAGCGACTCAAAACAGTTTGTTATGGAAATCTTTGAGGGGGGCCTATGTCCAATACTGGACATCTTACGCTGTTGCGATGAATAGATTTAACAGAATCCTACAACTGCAGAATCTTACTTTTCATACAATTAATTGCATCGGATTTGTTATTAAATTAAAAAGTAAGCATTTTAAAATAATTGTAACTCAGTCCTCATCTACTTAGGTAAATCTGTTTAAAATGTAGTTTTAAATATTAGACAAATTAGTAAGCACTTTAATTTTTTGTTGCTACACAACATTTTTTACATATTATTTTGCTCACAATTCTTTAGAAATGTTAAAAGCTTTTATAAAGTCATGATCAAGGGTTTATGGTTAGTGCTGGCATACAAATTGGCGTGTATTGATGTAATGTGATGTTTGGGCTACTTACTGGTATTCGACAAATAATCGCGATGTTGCAACTGGTATAGCCAGTACAAACGAAAAATGTTGCACGTAGTTTTAGTTTTCTGGTTATGGCGATAAAACGCGAATATTCGTCGAATCTCGATGTGGCCCTGGGCTTAAAATCTCTGCAAATCGGAAAGGTTCTACGGGATGGCTATTCTGGCTTTTTGCGGTATGCTGGAACTCTT
Source organism: Xanthia icteritia (assembly GCA_949128155.2). Lineage (NCBI taxonomy): Eukaryota > Metazoa > Arthropoda > Insecta > Lepidoptera > Noctuidae > Xanthia > Xanthia icteritia. Next base: position 20,223,921 of record OX421931.1, read on the forward strand.
GATGTTGAATTTTTACATCCAATTATTTTGCTGCATAATGAAGTAACAGCTTATGTGATGCCCCGTCTATGAATGGACGTTCGAAGGAAGTTGGCGATATCAAATTTTGTATGCAAACCTCGTCTCTTTGTTTTGCTAGCACTAACCAAAAATATAAATAAAGGAATAGATAAAAACAATAACGTTTAACAATGTGCTAACGTCTGAGTAACTGCTGAAAACAATATAATATTCATATTAAATTGAGAACAAAAAAAAAAAACAATTTAAAGCTTTCTTGTATATTTGAGAATTTCCATCAAAAGTGTATGTTGAAATGACGAGACTTCGGTTACATATCGATTATTTGTTATCACAAAATCAAAAAGGGGGATACCTACTTGACGATAAAACACTAACGATATGGTCATAATAAAATGCTTTAATTTCCCATATCAATAATATCATTATGTGCACAGCATGACGTCAATTTCGAAGAAAAGTCAATATACATACGATAAAATTATTATTATAATTAAACGTGCTATATGCTAACGTATCGATCAGAGGCCCCGACCAAGATACTATAATTTAGAACTTCACCATACACTTTTGTGTCATCATTCACACAATTCTTAGCCAGTGGCAGTGTTCAATGCCCAGCGAAGTCTTCAACTCTCTTTAACATTTAACATCGCATACGCTACGTACATGTCGCATGCTTGTGTGCATTGTAGCTTCTACCAACGGTACCGAGACGTGACCGCACGTATAAAGGCGTCGTCCTGTCCTTCAATACCGCCGTCGCAGCCAGCAGCGGAGAGGAAAAAAACTCAAGAGCACACTAACAATGCGACAGAGAGTACTAACGACGATGTACAAACAAGGTGCTCGTTAAATATAAGCTGGCGATCGCTGCGGTTCGTTTTAAATTGATTAGAAAGATAGAACAATAATTAAAAGAGGAACTAGTTTACCGAGTGTTTGTGCAGTCTTCTTGAACTTAAAATTAAGTCGGAATTGGTTTTCATGTTGGCGCTATTGAAATTCAATACATTTATAGTGCTTTTGTAAAGCTATGAGGTTTTATTATTTGTACTGGAAAGCAGCATTGTTGTTATCCAGTTTGAAGCGTTTGGGTATACTTACAAAAGCACATGAGACATGCCAGTTTTGTCCCTGGGATGGGAACGCATATCTTATCTTATTGAATCCATGACTTGTTTTATGTTACTTCAGTATATTTTTTTAAAATAAATACTTAAATTCTTATGAACGAACCGCAATGATCGTTACCATTCATGAAAACATGAATATTTAATATTCATCAAAATAACTGTTATTTATGTCTCGCTATGTACGCTTATTACTGTTGTTTTATATGTGTATCTGTTTATATGTTGCTACTTATATTATTTGTATATATTTTATTATTATTTTATACACATACATTACACATCCACAACTTTTTTCAGTTGCAATCGGCGAAACTGTTTTTTTTTTTAAAGTAGCGAACTATCGTCACTGCTAGTTATTAGATATTTCTCCACTAATTGGAAAAAAACCATTAAGTTATTCAAAAAAGAATGTGAAATGATTTTTTTATGAGGAGAACTTAAATACACACAAACAATTATATAGCTATATCATAATCAGTGATCGAATTTTGGCGTGCAATTACTGGGATTTAATGTCTATTTAATCAATATTACAACTTAGTATAACCACTATAACCATTACTTGGCAATTTCCCTATTCTCGCGACACCGGGATTATATGGTTTATCAATATTCTGATAACGTCATTAAATCCCAGTAATCGCACGCAAAAATGCGATCACTGATCATAATATACAGTAGTCAATCAATGTTCTTGATATCATAGTCAGTGTATTCGTTTACGTGCTTAGAATAAGCCCAACGGAGAGACGGGAGAGGGAGGTGAACACGTGGAGCGGCCCTACAACCACCACGCCAAACGCCAGCCCCACTAACACCACCACTACCACCACAGTCAGAAGGTATGGTAGAGTTGTACTCGTGTGCTTTGATAATCATGTGTGGGAGAAAACTTCTTTTAAGAGAATGCGACATTATGGTGGGTACACAATTCAAATAATTATGTGAAACGTAACATGAAATGTAACATACGTTAGAACGAACATGTGCAATGCAACATAACACGTTGAAACAAATTCGCCTTGTTGTGCTACATTTCAGGTTGCATTGGATATATTTGAAGTTCACTGTCGACCATCAGCACCAACCATAATGGTTTGTACACATGTGTACTCACCACTGTGGTTTGCGCAGACCAAGCAACGCAGACCAAAGGATTTTTTGATCACACTGAATAATAAACATTGGTTTTAGTATCATAAATTCCGAACTTGTTCAAAAATAGGCACAGATAACAAACAAGTGCGCTTGCGCAGATTGTTTTGGTCAAATAGTGACAAGGTTCTTTTGATGCTCTGCGTTTCTACCAATCGTTACTGAATATTACTATCCATTCTATTTACAATTAGTTTCAATCCACACTTAAAATTCTGTTTAATATGTGTACTATTATAATTCTTATCTATTTAAAGTATTTTTATAAGTAGATAGTCTGCACTACTGCAGTGTCTGTGTTAGGTTATTAGTGTTTGTCCTAGAATCAACTTTAGAAAACCGATATACAGAACTATTAGATAAAACAATAGGGAAACTTTAAATTCAGACATGAATTTTAAATTCAAACATGATTTTAAAGTTTGTGTTTAAAATAACTTCAAATATTTTCTGTCTAAGCATGGACGGTTGTATAGAAAGATCTGAAGCAGCACTGATGCTGACAAAAATAAGCATCTTTGACATATTTTACCAAAAACTTCACATTTGTGTAACTCTTTTCAATACAAAGTAAGGTATTGTATTAATTACTACAGTTCTCCGGAGACCGTAGAGTCGAACAGTAGCAATTCGACACCCAGCTCTGCCACGCCGACCAAATTGTCGCCCGGGAACATATTCAAGAACTTCTTCAAGTAACCGTGATGTTATGTATTGCTTGGACATGGCAATTGTGACCTTATTACGTTTTTGTAATGTTGATTTTTCATTGTGCAAATGGATGAAAAGTTGTAGTGTCGATAGCAAGGTAAATTTGTAGTGCGCCAATCAGTTAATTGATAATTATATTGGCAGTCAAGAAGTCTTGCAATGTCAGCGATGATCATTATGAGAAAAAAATCATTTGATCTCGTTAAAATTTAGACAGTTCTCGTGTTCAAGCAAACTCGGTTTTATTTGTGTGTTAGTTATCATTTGCGCTTCGTCTTTTTTTGTGCTCGGATGATTTTATTTGCGTTTTATTGAAACTATGGTTTCTATAATATCAAGCATGTCAAGTTTGATATTTATATTTTAGACGTGTTGCATGTCTAACAGTCCTTGTTGAGAGAATTTGCAATAATTATTTTTTGCTTTATTTTGTGAAATCCTATGTGAGGAACAAAGAATAACACAGTTTATCCAACAGGTCGTTTGTACCCCCGGTTCGGGATGAGGAGAGTGAAACTCAAAGAAAAGCTCACGCGAAGCGCGTGCGTGAGACACGGCGTTCCACCCAAGGCGTGACCTTGGACGAGATCAAGTCTGCAGAACAACTCGTCAAAAAGAAAGCTGGTAATGGGACCACTGAAAGCCCCTCCCCCGGCAGCTTGAAGAAAGATGAACCCGCGCCTGCTGCTGCCGTAGCGCCCACACCGGATAACGGCTCGGTACGTGACCAACATAAAATATTAGAAGGCCAATTCCCGTCATCAAAAACGTTCAAAATCTATTCACACTCTCATCTCAGCGACAATCAATGTCCAACACTTGTCAATTAAAAAGCATACCTCTGTGTTTTTGAGAGATTGAGACTGAGACTAGAAAGCGAACGTTCTTAAAAATACTGGAATTGCCTGTGAAGTAAGAACTAACCCATTAGTTACAGAGATATACTCGATAGTAGAGGGTTAAAAGGACGGATAGAAAATTACTAAAACAAATTGGTTTTCTAAAAAAAAAATTGCTTACCAAAGTGACTAATCGGTAAAAGGGAAAAGCTATTAACTATTGGAAAAAAGTATAGCACAAAATTATTTTCCTATCTAAATGTTGATTTGACGAAATTTCTAATTAATGTCGACTAGTGTTATTTGAATTTGATTTGATGATTAGTTAGATATTAACCTAACCAATCCTCAAAACAACATAAAACATAGTCTTGCCACGGCTAATACATGTTGTATATTAATACAACATGTATTGGCCAATACATGGCAAGACTATGTTATTTAAATACAAATCTTGTACACCTGAGAAGACGGACAAAGTCGCAGAATTCGTTATTAGACTATGCACATAAAATTTCACTGGTCCTGCAATACTTGTACATACGTTGAGTTTGTATTTTTTGAGTTTTCGTTTTGTAATTTTACACTACCACTTATTGGTCCAATGTTTGCTTTACTTGTATTTTCCTGTCGTCTCGTGTTAATTCGATCATCCAGTACATTGTCATGATGTTCATAGATCATCCCATAAATGTAATTGGAGAAAAGTAAGAAAACAAAAGATATATAGAAATAATCGCTTAATGTAACTTATGTATATTAGTTGAAAAAGATGATTTCTAAAGTATTTAAATCTGTTTTGTTACCGAAAAACAAAACCTGGACTTCATTTCTCTTGACGATGAGAATCTAGAAATCGAAAAAAAATCCTAGTCTATAAGTTGGGGTTTACCTTGTACTATATTACAAACTAGTAGACCTGACAGACATTGTCCTGCCCGAACAGCGAGACCTACCGGGTCCAATTGTGAAACTTAACCATCCAGGGACCCACTCAAACACACACAAAATCAGAATCGGTCCAGCCGTTTAGGAGGAGTTCAGTGACATACACACGTACAGAAGAATTATATACATAAAATGATAAAGTGACCAAATTCACTTTTGATTAACACTCAAAATTCTTTGCGAATCCGTTTAGTGAATCCATGTTAAACCTTATCAAGCCTCGACTGAGAAGATAATTCTCTCTTGGGAGTCAGGTCTCTAGAGGTGCTCTTCCGAAGGAGACCGCGACCGCAAACCGCAGCGGCGACGCCCAATCGCAATGACAGATCGCGGCGACACGACTGGTTTCTATGTAACTCTATGAAAACGCTTGCGTAGAGTATTACAATGATCTTTTGGCGCCTGATCAACATTGATAGGGTTGTTGCTTAATCTTTGTGAAATTATCACAGAAAATGTATTGAAAAAACAAGATGGCAGCATTAGTTCCGATTTTAGCCAAACGCTAAGATTTGTACCTGTCACCGTTTTAATAGATTTATAGAAATCAGTACGATTGGGCGGCCTTGCCCTCGGCGTCGCCTTCGGAATAATACCATAAAGGTTAACTGACGTGTGGGGTGTGTATAGGCGCGTGCGTCAGTTCCGGGCGGTGACGTGGCGGTGTCGCTAGCGCTGGCGTGCGCGTCCGCAACGGCGACGGCTACCATCGCCGCCAACAGCGAGCGCCGCCCCTCATGGCGGCTCAGGCTCGACCCCACTAACAAGGTGGCTATAGCACCGCGATGGCTGAATGAGATTGTCGATAGCAAACAATAGTATCGCTACTGCTTTATAAAATGTGGTGTCGTAATCAAACACATTGTTTTATTTAAATTGCGTTTGCATCTTAATAGCGTTCCAATAACCAATCGTACAAGTCGGGTCAAATAACTTAGCCGCTCTGAATTTGGGTTGCGCATGCGCGCTGGCATGCACACTACTGTTTTATAAGTAAGATTGATTCCTGCGCAGTCATTTGTAGCCTACTTCAGAGCTGCAAAGTTATTTGACGCGAACTGAACATCATTTTATATTGTTGACATTTTTTAACAATTTCTAAAAGATCAAGGTTACTAGAACGTAACAAACATTAGTTAATCCTAATAAATCATCGTAAAGCATTTTTTATCTGTCGACAACCTCGTTCGACTCAGACGCTGGACGGGACGCGCATGGTGTGAAATAAATTCTTTTTCGCAAATCGGTGTTAAAATTCTGATTTTGGGACTTTAGTCACTGTGTGTAGAAATTAAAGACTAATCTGCTGTGTATGGCTTTTTGCGGTAAACTAAAAGTGTTACCGAATTGGTAAAGCTTGTAGTTCCGTTTTTAGAGGGTATAAGCCAGATTAAAATGCAACAGTCTTTCAAAAATATAATTTTTAACCCTCTGACCGCCACGCTCGTACCACAAATTGCCACCTTACACCAATCTATAAATTCGAAAATGTTGATTTGTTATTTTCCCCAAAGTTTAATTATAGTGCCCCATTTACTTTTAGGAACGTATAATAAGAAAAAGAGCAATTCTTGATTGGTGATGATTATATTCGATCATTAACTTATTTGTCCATAATGTTATTATTCATCTTTTTTTTTCACGACACTCTAAAAGTCTTCGCGCCCAAACGCCCGTGGCGGTGAAAAGGTTAAATTGACATAACAACAAAGCATACACCATTGTTATCATCACTAGTTGTTTAGTGTCATTCTCTCCCAACATCAGAATTCGTGTATTCTTAGCATTTCTATCAGTTGTTTCGTGCACCACATTCTTAGCGTGCCATGTGTGTGAAAATTCCTGCACAAACTACGTCTACAGACACTCGACTTACTTCCTAGCCATTGTAAGGTTGCTGTCTGACGTCCCTTTTATTTAAACGAAATTATAAGATTAAATAAATCACTTATTCGATGTTTTTGCAGCTTCGCGCTTGCTTCCTTAGACCTAAACTTATCTCTCAATTTTTGTACAGTCAATATCATCAGTGGTAATATTTGCACCACGAAAACTGCCCTTATTTTTACGACATAACTTGTCGAATTGTAACTACTGATGTGCGGTTGACCGTACAAGACCAACAGCGTCAGAGGAATTTAGCCCACGTTCGCACGGACGTAATAAAATCGCGGCGATTTTTTTTCGTGCACTGTATTTTCAACGCTCTGCTTAGCCCCGAGAGTTGAAAACCCGACAGTGTTTTTTCAACGCGCTGGGACGAGAGTGCTTCCCAAAGCGTTGGATTCTCAACGCTCGGCTCAACACCGAGAGTTGAAAAATCCAGTGCGCGATAAAACCCCGCCGTGATATTTTTTCGTCCGTGCGAACGTGGAATTAGACTCCTATAATTTTTCCTCTTTAGTAGGTCGAGTATCTGTAAAGCACATCTATTTTTCTTGTCTTCTGCCACGTGAGGTCTTCTCACACTGTCTTATCTGTTTGCATGTATGTTCCATTGCACCGGTATGAAAATATTGTAGAAGAGCCCTTACCGCTTTAACTTAAAAGTAAGATACCACACAACTTTACATTCGTAGGTCTATGAATAAAACAATTTTATGGATTGGAAATAATTTAATCATCCAAACAATATGTTTTATTCATATCCTTAGATTTGTTTTGACTTTAGGATAGATTTTCAAGTAAGATGATGTATGTAATAAAATCCTTAAAAAAATGGTAAACCTGTGGTCTAGTTATATTATAATTCACGTAGTTTTTTTACTTTGCTTGCTTTATTAATATCACTATATAAATGCAATTTGCTTGTAGAAATATAAATTAACGGATTTACTAACAAGATATAGAGTATTTTAGTTGTAGATGGATAACTATGCACTATAGTGACAATAACGATAATAGTTGCATACAACCAGGAATAGAATAGAATAATTATTTATATGCAAAAAATGCAGATGTTGTATAATTTAATGAAGATGTTTTGAAGTACGCTTTCGATGTCATAAAAGTATGTTATAATAAAAGACTAGGTATATGTTTTCTTCAACGACGCAGCTAATAGTACGGGCGGTAGCGTTAGTTTAAAAAGTAAAATTATACCGGCTCAAAAATAGTTTTCCCTTAGTGCATAAGAAATCTGAGCGTCAGCTGCTCCAGTTGTAGGGCAGTCCAAAGTTAGATCATGTCAAAATTTAAAAAAAAAACACGTATAAAAAAACTAATTTCATACCGCGCCAAAACCTTAGAGACGATATTTGGGAACATCTTCAACTAAAAAAAAAATTTCGGTTGTATGGAAGTGGGGGAATATGTCAGTCGCGTAAACTAACGACTTGATAGTTGCGATGATGCGGGCTAAATTCTAAACTATGGGTAGTAGGGCAAAGTAGTCAAACGAACCATGACCACAATTTCGAATGAAAATAAGACTGAATTTTTGTTTCTTGAAAAGGCTTCTGCCTGAACCGGGAATTAAAATCATGGTTGACTACATTGCCCTATTACCCATAATTTCGAATTTAGCCTGATGTGCCATTGCAACAATTATGTTAATTTGCGCGACTGACTTATATTCCCCCCACTTCTATGCAGCTGACTATTTTTTTTGAGTAGAAGATGATCGCCTCATAAGGTTTCGGTGCGGTATGAAATTATTTTTTATACGTTTTTTTTACCACTTTGACATGCTGTAACTTTGGATTTTCCCTTGGGTGCGGCGGCTGACCATCACATTCATGATTATTGAATATTAAACAACTACTATTCGGTATAAAATTGATCGCAAAAATCGAGCAGTACCTCCCCTACTATTATAATCAGTACACCATTTTGGGGAATGATTACAGCAAATTCAAAGCTTTCTTTATGCTTGCTTACGTTGTTCTTGTACTGGGTACAGATTGATGAAACATAACATGAAATGTAACACTAGTGAGCCATCCAAACATGCAATGTAACATAACAACTACGCGAATCTGTTTCAACGTGTGTAACATTTCACCAATCTGTACCCGGCATTATATTGGGATGAAATGCATGAATGTGTGAATGCTCCATAATGTGCAATTTGAAGAAATAATTATTTTTATAATGGTTTGCACACATTAGTATCCTTGCTCGGTTGACTCGATACTTCTTCGCCACCAATAATTTACCAAGCGTTTACATTACAATCAACATAGGCGGAATCAAATGTCTGATGAATATAACGAAGGAGAGCAATTTGTAAAATTCCTCTTTTTTAATAAGTGGAACCTTCCTGTAAAACACATAAAAAGGACAGATTCCTAAAAGATTTTAGTTGAAAATACGACCTTAACTTTTACGCTTGTATACTTGTATAGTTTCCATTGTGAGCTACGAACTCCCGAACAAACATCCTCTTCGTAAACTTATAAGTGGTAATGTTGTAACAGTTTGAGCTAGAGGACGCTGGGCGAGCATCGCCGCGGCCGGTCACTACGGCGGCCGAGGCGACTGTGACGCTGCCGTTCCGCCGCCCTCCCACCGGATCCAACGCCAATACCACCTCCACATCAGCGAAAGACGACAATCGGACAGGTAATATCACCTTACGAAAACGTTGATCACTTTTGGCAGTCACATTTTTGACGTCTCAATTTGCATGGTATATATAACACAATGTTCTAAGTATGGTGAAGGGTTTTGTAAGTCGGCCGCATACATACAGAATTTAAAGGTTGAATTTACGGTTGTCGTCGACCAGTCGATTTTGATCTTCTCAAAATATAATCGATCGTCTGTATCAATCGATGTGAACGATGATGTACGACCGACCGTCGATCGGTATACATTTTTAAACAGACTGCTTGGTTTAAATTCCGCAGTATCGATGGACGTCAAAGTTGATGTTCCGCTCGCTGCTTTGCACCATACTTATTCGATCTAAATTGCAATCTAGCTGCAACTTAAATCATCTTTGAAACAATTTACTAGCTCAAAAATCCTGTGTTAATCAGGCTAAGACAATTTTTGTATCTGTACCACAGAACCAGCTGCCGAAGAAGAGAAAGAGCGCGAGAGCAGTACAGAAATCAAATCTTCAAGCAACGCGTCCCCGGCGAGCACGCAGGCCGCGCTCAACGTCATACAGCGCCGGCGCAGGCCCAAGCGACGCTCCACCGGCGTTGGACACGTCGATATGGACGTAAGAGACTCTTACTACTACATTATATTTAATAATGCCCGTTAACACTGTGCAACAACTAAATCTAATACGTTAACAGTAAACAGTTATGTTGCGCAAACAACGTAATTAAAAGGCGCTGACTCAACTTACGACACCGATTCTCCAATGCGTTATGCTTAGACAACTCTTCTTTCTAAGGGCTGATTTCACCAAAGAAATCGAATGCGATCAGCATTTCTAAAACGCGTTCAAAATCTGTCAGTGTCAAAATTGTTATGGAATATTGTACACTGACAGCTCTTGAACGCGTTTAGATATCCTGAACGCGTTCAATTTCATTGATGAAATCCGCACTTAGAATATTGACAGAAATCGAACTGACCCTAAAATAACATAAACAAGTCGCACACCGGGTTCTACAAGTTCATAAATAACAAATGACGTTTTTTACAGATTGAAAAAAAGAAAGAAAATTTAGTCATCATCCCTATTAGTACGTTCTCGCACTAGTGCTTACAAAACTCTCAGTTGGTCATTTTGAGAGTTACATTTATGATATTTCTGCACCGAATGTAGATGCATGTTTGACATCATTTGTGATCAAGAACTCATTTCACCAATTTTAGCATTTATGACGTTATTGCACCCGGTGTTGGAAGTGTCAAAAATGTTAATTTCCTACCTTACGAGTTGCCTACTGACAAACAAACGGTGGTTGCTTAGGAAATTGCTCATGTTTGGCATTACCTAACTAGACGTTAGTTTGCTTGACGTTAGTGAAAACGGGCATTAGACTATGTATGGAACGGCCACGAGTTACCTGACTGCTCCCCCTGCGCATAGCGGCGAACTTATTCACTTGTATCAGAACAAACAGGAGAACAGCTGATGAGGGTAACGGGACTTACTGCCCAGGGTGCGCCAGATATTATTTCTAGCACTTTTTACTGTAGAGGGTAATGACATCGACATCATTCTCCTGCCTTTATCTCAATATATTTGGGGTCGGCGCGACATCAGTTTACACATACATTTTACTGTATTGAAAATATGTAGATGGTAAGTCTAATCCATCATCATCAACAATATTGGTGGTAAGGTCGATGGTTCAAAAAAAGGGCTCGTATTCGAGTATGTGTAACATAATTTTGCTTATATTGTGGTAGGATTTAACTGACCGTTAAAATGTAAATAAATAATAAAATAAAATGCGTTCGTTGCATAAAAATTTTTAGAGATTGTAAAGTAAATAATATGCGTTGTATGTAATAATAATAATAAGGGAAGCTGAATTAAGGGCTTCATTCAGAAAGCGGTACACCTGGACACGGCTCTCATTGTTAGGAGGTTCCTCTCTCTGGAGCCCTGACCGCCGGTAGCTTGGACCCTGTCCCCGATACCGGTGGGCTACTATTTTTAATATTTTTAAATGTTTTTATATTTTTATATACTAATATTTAAAACTGTAATTAATAAGTATTTAAATGAAATAAAGGAAAATAATAATAATAAATATAATATCCGCCCAAACGCCTTTCGTACCTTCCCCCCTAAGTAACTAATGCCTCCCTGTCCCTCCAACACGCGTACTTCTAGCTGTTTGTTTATTTACCATCTTAATACCTTTTACTATTTTTTCATTTTTAGTAATTATTATCATTTTATTCCTTGTTAAAATCATGTAAACGTAGATTTAATTGCATAAAAAAAGTGAATGCTTGCAATCTTGAATCATTGCAATATTACAAGTTTTACTTAGATTAGAATTCCAGAGTAGCTCTAGTATAGTAACTATTTTCTATCTAATTATGTTAATTTAAGTATTTGCTGATTGCCTTCGCCTTTGGCAGGCTGGCTCTTGGGTATATATCGTGCTAGGACTGGGTGCGGACACATTTATCGATACTTTGTCCAAAATTTGTCTTATTTGTTTTAATTCTGATTACTAAGTTTAATAACGCGTATGTACGTGTGTACGAGGAGCGCGAATTTTCCAGTTTGCATTGAATTAGTAAAACAGGACATTTTGTAATACAATTCGTTTATTTAAAACACGCGTACATTTGATAAGGATACAAATTGTAACCCTGTCCTATATGTAAAATAAAATAAATGGGTTTATTTTGAACCAAACAATCAAATTTCTAATCCATATCGCGAATCTTTGCAGAATAATAGGTCTTTACCTATGAAATTGCCGTTTTGTATGAAAAAATTTAAACGATTTTTTTTCATGTATTTTTTATTTGTATTAATCGAAGTAATCACCCATGCAATCAATGCATCTTTGCCAACGCAGTGGCAGTTTATTGATGCCCTTCTTAAAGGAATCAGCTGGACGGGAGGCAACAAATTCTTCAAAGGCATTTTGTACTGCCTCTCGGGTATTGAATTTTTTTCCCGCCAACAAGTTATCCAAATTCTGGAAAAAGTAGTAGTCTGTAGGCGCAAGGTCTGGTGAGTAGGGCGGATGACGGAGAGCTTCCAACCCCAGTTCTTGCAACTTGGAGACCGTCTGCTGTGCAGCATGAGGTCGCGCGTTGTCGTGCAGGAGCAGCGGAGACGAGCGATTGACCAATGCTGGTTGGAGATGTGCTTCTTCTCCATCATTGTGTTCAGTTCTTCACAGTACACATCTGCAGTAATGCTCACCCCGTTTGGTAAGAAGCTGTGATGAATCACACCGGCGCTAGACCACCAAACAGTGACCATCACTTTTCTAAGGGTAAGTTTTAAGTAAGGCATTGTTTAGGTGCTGAACCAGGATCCAATCAACTTGCTGAGCGCTTGCGGTTATCAAACAGAATCCATTTTTCATCGCAGGTAACAATGCGGTTCAAAATTCCTTCATTTGTGTGTCTGTTGAGCAGTGCAAGGCACGTCTCGACGCGTACTTCGCGCTGGCGATCATTGAGTTCGTGGGGCACCCATTTGTCAAGCTTTTTTACCTTGCCAATTTGACGCAAATGGACCAATATTGTTTTGACGCTAACGTCGAAAGCTGCTGCTAATTCAGCCGTAGATTGTGTATCATCAGCTTCCACAATCGCCTTTAATTCGTCATTGTCGACCAAAGTCTTCGGACGACCGCGAGGTTCATTTTTCAGGTCGAAATTTCCAGAACGGAAGCGAGCAAACCAATAACAGGTGGTGCGTTGGTTTGTAGTGTTAGCTCCGTAAACGTCGTCGATGTTGCGTGCCGCTTGTGCCGCGTTGCTGCCACGACGGTACTCATATTCCATAATTACTCGAATTTTTAACGTATCCATGATGACGAAAAAGATTGAAATGCGATGAAAATGTAACACTAATAAATAAACAAATGACTACTTTTGAAAAAAAAAATTCCATGTTTTTAAAATAAAATTAATTTGAAATTAGAATTCTTAGCCAAACAAAAATTATTTTGATTTGAAATGGCCAGTACTGCAGAACGGCAATTTCATAGGTAAAGACCTAATATTAAACCCAATATCAAAACTGAGTTAGTAATTACAAAAATATAAACCAATAGATTAAAAGGAATAAGCGCCATTGTTATGTGTGATGTTATGGAACCATTTGGTGTGTTATTCATATTTTTTTCCAGCAGAATAAATGTTTACGAATTTTTTGGTTCATTATGTGTTCTGTGAATATCTAAACCACCGATCGAAGCATCTGAAGTACGTCCATGTGTCTGGAACCGTCCACATCCGACCGGCTGCCAAGGGGTGCACGAAGGTTCCGGCATCATCGGCATCTGGTCGGGGGCGACCGGCAGACTACGTTACTGCCCTAGCTAGTGGCTCCGGAACAGGAACGTCGAGCGCTCTCGAGCACGAGGAAGTCTTCTATGGATGCTCAACGCTTCGCCAGGCACAACCGACAGCTTCCGCGCGCGACCCCCGTTTCTTTCGGCGTCAGGTGTGACTCCGAAATTCATTTATTTTTGACAAGAATGTCCAGTCTGCCAAGTGCTTCGGTATTTGTAAGTCGGTAGTATCAAGTTATTGTTGTATTGTCCAGGGCAATGACGGGTGCAAATTGTAATCAAAGCTTCATTTGATATATTTTACTTTTTTAGAAGATATAAATTTATCTTCAATACATTCAAGTAAAACAAAGTTAGCAAAAGTGCATGTCAATTCACAAATTTTTTCAACAAATACTACGATAAGCTTTCAACCGTACATTGAAGATATAAGTTCCATTATTCACTGGTCTAAACATTGAGTTGACTACAGATGCCATCCACGAAGACGCGCCCCACTCCGCGGTTACTGTACTGTAAGCTGTACTTTAGTACCGAGTGAAGCGGAGTGGGGCGCGCCTTCGTAGATGGCACTATCTATATCAAATGAATTGTGAATCTCTTTGTTGATAATTTGCGAACCTTTCAGTGGTCTGGAATTTTACAAGCATGTTATGATCTCATTGTAGATATAGAAACCTAGTCATCTTGACCCTAGTGACGAACATTGACTACAGTTGCGCATGCGTTGGTGATATTAAACTGAAGTCCGGGCTTTCATACGATATTTTACTTCACCGTAATTCTGACTTACGTTGAAAGAAAACGAACTCTACTGTCATAATCCGTATACTTTCGGACCACCACAAAGTTACATTCGCACCTTCATTCACGTATTTCACACCGTACTTATTATCTTTTGTATGAAACTACAGATGAATACAGATGGTTCACTCCACAAAATCATGAAAATAAAAAGCGACTTTTGCTACGACACAATAAAGTGCAATTCAGGTCGCACAGCGCTAATTACCTACAGCTATATTTATCTAGAGGTTGCCTCTCTTTCTATCGCGTAACTTTTATATCTTCCGACTACGTTACGCTCACTGAATTGGCCCGACAAGACGAGCCCGCCGCGTACTTGTAGCTTCATACCTAAAATGCGGAGTGAACCATCTACATTCATCTGTGATAAAACCGAATAATCAAACCAGGATTAATAATCCGGGTTTGATATGTTATAATATGATTTGATATGTTATCAATCAAATTATATTACTTAGGTTTGAATAACTCGAACCAGCTGACCTCAGTGGTACGATCCATCAATCGGACCGATCCATTATTCGTACAATGATGTAACGATTAAACATAGATCGTCTTTACAACTATTTGGATTGAATTCCAAAGTCAAGCAATAATTGTAACCTAAAATATCTGTTATGAAATTGATGACAACAGTCATAGTTCGTATTTACGATCCATGGTTATGTTAAATGTTACGCGCATACTGCGGCCTATTTGTTGGATGACTCACAGGACAAACTGTTATTGTTTCAGCTTATTGATAGTTGTGTCAATGTCGTAAGACTATGTATTAAAGGTGGTGCCTTTAATACATAGTCTTACGACATTGACACAACTCTCTATCTTCTTCTTCAAGCACAAAACTATTACGTGTTTGACGCCGTACCATCGACCAGGATCACGGCATGTCGACAGTTGCCAGTGTCTGCTTTCCGTGTTACAAAAGATCTCACTTTTTGTTGTTACGTGTTGTTTCGTCCATCTAGTTATTAAGTCGAATAACAATGTAGAAATCTCTTGATTCGGATACCGGATAAAAGTAACAATATTAATATTCACTCACGTGCAAAAAAATCAGCCACCCTGTGCGCCTCGATTTGAAACACGATATAAAATTTGATTCGCCGATTTTCACCAATTGAAATTGTTTTCTTGTTAAAAAACACAAATAAACTTGTTTCAATAACTCGTATTGCCACCCCTTGCCCTAATTGTAGCTTCCATCCGGTTTTTTATCGACCTTATTAAAGTAACGATGAATTCCTGAAGGATTCCATTCCACTCTTCTTGAACCTTAAGTTCCTGGAGGGTTTCTGTACGCAGGTTTTTTTCAAACGACATAACATCACGCCTTGTTTCCCAGAAGGGTCAGGTAGAGGTGTACCTGTAGTACATCCATAAAGGGGGCGTTCATAAAATACGTGAGATGTTTAAGGGGGGGAGGGGGTCGAGTCAAATCTCATCTAATCTTACGTTGGAGATAGGGGGGGTCTCGGCAAATATCACGCAATTTCTTTTCTGATTGAAACAAAAAAAAATTATACTATTTTGGTCCATTTAATCCAGATTGTACATGCTTAAGATTTAATCTTAAGCGTAATACGATTAAGATCATTCACTAATTCGTTCGAAAGAAAATAATTTCATTCATACTTCGACGTTATACATCTACTGACTGTCAAACCACCATATTTGTTTTATACTAAATAGCTCAATTTAATCTGAATTTACGGTACAGTGTAGCCCGTCCTTTGTTTTCGCGCCACTGTCAGTTTTTTTTTTTCCACAATCCAACGCGTTTACGTAAGAAACCCACATTTTGAAAAATCTCATGTGAGATTGGGGGATGGGGGAGGGGGTTGAATAAAATCTCACATCTCACCAGGGGGGGGGGGGGAGGGACAGAAAATTAAAAAAAAACACCACGTAATTTATGGACGCCCCCAAAGGACAAGGTTCAAAAAGTGTACGAAAAGTGCAATCAAAATGGATTATCAGGTTTGTCGCAGTCGCGGGCACATTCGGATGGTAGCCTGACCGCGTTACTCGCCGAGTTTCTTTCAACGAAATGAAGGGCCCAGAAAAAGAAAAAAAATAGTATTCCACCTCTAACGATCTTATAAGCAAGTTGTTTACTTCACGAGCTCAGTCTGATCTCGCTACCAAAACTGTCGTATCTCATTATAATTAACAGTCCTTAATCTGTTCTCAGGATATCGTAAATGACCGCGGCGGAGGCGGTGAAGCCTGTGACGCGGATAATGAGGCACCGATGGTAAGTTACAATAAATACCTACATTTTTTACAACCTTTGTTCCGGGGGCCGTACACTGATCAGTACACTATTTTACTTTATAATTTGAGATTACATGGCACTTTCATACTGCATTTTGTTTTTAACTGTGTGAACAGTGGGATGTTAACGCGTGATCCCTTTAGCGTAAAATATCATACAGGACAGAGCCGTTCGAATGGCCGCTATGTGTTTTTATGTACAGAGTTCCACTCAAAACTGTATGACAGTTTATGCGTTATACACCCAGTTGGACAACGACAAACATGATTTCATTAATTTCATCTAAGAACCATTAAAATCGAGTCTAATGTTGCTTTCTGCAACAATTTAGTCTGTTCATAGTTGCATCAATTTTGCGCTCTCTAAAATATGGTTTATTTCGCCTTTTATGCCTTTGGTGAACATATTGTATAATCATAAAATAAAATCTTGATTTTATTTCAAGGATAGCTGAAGACTAATGTGTGATTTTTAATTTCTTGATATGTTTTGCTAAATAATAGGAAAAAATACATTAATCTCGCGACAATATAAGAAGCCTGATTTGACGTTTCTAATTATACATGCCGCGATAACTTTCTATGAACATCTACGTGAGAAATCTAAAAATCAAACTCATAATCCTAATTAATTACTATGTTATTCGTACACTATATCAATGGGTATCATTCGTAAACACCAAGTTTAACTTTATATTGGAAAAATCCACTCAAAAACACGTTATTAATTCTTGATCAATATTCCGATAGGACGTCATTACAATGTCATGTCTTCGTTACCGTAGTGCTGTGACCGTTTTAAGCCGTTTTATGACCGAATAAAATCGATGTTTTGAAAAATCTATACTTTTACAAACATTACATTTAGAAAAGAGAGAAACGAATAATTACTGTATTATTAAATGTTAAAATATATAAAAAAAAATCTGATCACATATAGTTTTAGCTTTATTTTGAGATATTACCGTGTGCGTAAATGCGGTAGTGGGGCGCGTCATTTTAGAGTGGACAAGCTAATATATCAAAATAAAGCTAAATCTGTGTGATCAGATTGTTTTCATATGTTTAATTAACATTTAATAATACAGCTGGATGAGAGTTACCGAGAATCGAGCTGAAAAGCGTGCAATTGCCTCGAGAATCCGTTTCAAGCAATGTACATAAATTGTCGATTACAAACTCTGAAGTATGATAAATCAATATGTCTCGAGAATCGGTTTTTAAAGCAAGTTTTTTTTTTACTATCACTGATTTTTACTGTTTTTTTTATTTTTATTTTTTTGATAGGTGTCAAATCGGGCTTCTTAGATTATCGAGAGATTAGGGACAATAAAATATGGATTTTCAACATTATTTTCTGCTATATTTTGTATTGAAGTTGAAAAAAAGTGATTAAGCCACATGCAAGTAAGCCATATAACGATATTGATGATATTTTAAAATATTCAAGTAGTTTCTTGTAAAAAAGTGATCAAACGTCAGTCTCGCGTCATTTTTCGGAAAACTTGTTGCGAATATTTGTGATTTTCCATGAATAATTAACTTATTCGAAAAAATCCCTTTCAGCCACATGCAAAACAAAGAACTCGACTTTTCAAATCACACATAGTTTTGTTTAAATTCTTTTTCCGTTTCTCCCAGTGAACAAAATTGATCAAAATCAGTCGGATTTCGTGCACGGCCTCTTAAAAGTTAAAGTTCATTTCTGCAACCGGCAGTTCTCCGATTCCCTTGATCTAACATAATTTTATATTATTTTAAGTCGGGTAATGGCGACTACAAGTTTCAAAGATTTGGTTGAATGTTAACATTATAGATGTTTTCATCAAAACATTATTTACTGAGTGGTTTGTTACCTACTTACGTTTGCTTCGTGTGGGAGGGGATCGCTCGAAATCGTATGTTATTTAAAGCGAAGTGACGATAGCGCCACAGTAGGTGGATATTGATGGGTTTGCTGAATTCAGACTAGGTTTCGAAACTTTGTTGATAACAGAAAGCAAATACAATAATTCGTACTTTTCGTTTTCGGCTACCACTCAACACTCAACTACTGTATCACTGGCCTGTGCCATCATTGACATTATTATTATACATATCGGAATGTTAATCAAAGTTAAGGCACGTAATCTCAAATCAAAACAGATGGATATTCGCCATACATTAAACCCACGTGAAGAACTAAAATAGTCATATAGATATGAACACGCTCTGCATACATAATGCGTCATGAGAGACTTCAGAATAGCTTCCTTTGGACACGTACGGCAATTTAATTTAATGAATCCTGTTAGTCACCAGTTATTAATTTTATTTTATATCTTTGGACTAATCTCGTCTTGTTTTCATACAAAATGTTTAGTGTGAGTTTTGAAGGTGCAGTACCATGAAGTTTATGGAACAAAAGGATTACGACTTATTTAAAAAAGTCTTGCCTTGTTCGTATCCAGAGAATATGCAGTTCTCTGGATACGAACAAGGCAAGACTTTTTTAAACGCAAGGTTTATGACAACATCTGATTCCCTTTTTGTTCCCCACTGGCCCTGACTTTATCGCCTTGTGTTTTGTAAAATAGAAAGGTGGCCAAATCATGAATGAGATTTAAGCTGGCTAATGACTGTTCCAAAAATTCTTTAAACTGGGCTTAGTATTTAGTAAATATCTATAACAAAAACATTCACTTTATGTTCGTCGGTCAATGACTGGTAACAACCTGCCAACGTGAAAAACGTAGACACATTTAACTTTTTAGCACTTCCAAACAATATTTGTATTATTCATTTCGGCTATTTATCAATCAGTCTTGATAGTACACACATCCGAACCCCCTTTACACTCGTTGGCAGATCAAGGCCAACGAATTAAATCCATTGGCGTCTGTACTCATTATTTTAATCAAGTAAGTATGTGAGACGAGTAATGAATGTGTCTCTACACACGATGGCCGGAGTTCGCTGCCAGCGCGTGAAGGGGGCGTATGAAATTATGACTTTGTTGTTTGCAATATGTCATACAGTTACACTTCCCTAAGCTTGTTTTTGTCTTATTTATATAAGAATTTTAATAATATTGTATTTAAATTTTTTTGGAGAGATTTATCATTTCAGTGGGAAATGGAAAACCAGAAAAGAAATTCATAGTTAAATATTTCAAGACCGTAGCAAATAAATGACGCGTCAAGGTCTAATTGCATTTAGATTCGTAGTAGTTTATCTACACAATCAATCTTATATCAAATTGTCAAAACAGTTTTCTGTTAACACGGATCTTGGCGCTCAACGACTTGTTTCATAATCTCCTAATCCTTACTAATTACGTTAGAGTACACGATTATCGTGTATTGTTGTTTATTGGGTCATTTGACCGCGTGACTGTTGAGACACCTGTTGATGACGGATTTAGGAGAGGAGGGCTAAAATGACGCTATAACTCTGTCTGTGAAATGTAATAATAAAAATGTGAATGAGTTAGGTTTAATTAAGAAGGCTAATTTTAAGGTTTTGGAAAGGTTATAGCGCTAGTTCAAATCATATCTACAATATCTCCCAAAACGATTAGGTTTGAGAATGTGCTTCTGCTAGCTACTGTGCGATTTTTTCAGTAACTGATAAACTGAAATAAATAAGAAAGGGCGCAATTTATATTTAACTATTTGCGCCTAGCGGTTTCACCCGCATAAGTCTCGATCTCGTGGAAATATCGGAAAAAAAAGTATCCTATGTCAGCGCTCAGCGCTCGGCGGCTATAGAACCGGTGCGGTAACAGATGTGGTCATCGTGTTCACGTGATTTTGTTTTCAAACTGCTTAGATATAAAGTTCTTCGATAGTACATAATGCTTTTGTACACAAACATTTTTGACTCTTGAAAACACATGTCTAGGCTTCATCAATTTCAAGACCATGAGAGTAATTAGATGCACTAAGTATTTTCATGCTTGCAATTATCACATCATTATGTCATTATGCCGCGAGACTCCCCGTGACACTCATTATAGTTTACTGACACCTGTTACTTTTGTATTTAGCTGAACGAGTCTTAAAATGCTGCGTTGAGTGAGGAGTTGTTTAGAAAGTTATACATAGAACAGCCGATCTCTCAATGGGACGTACAATCGTCATTTTGTTCTTTGCGTGCGGCGGAAGCTAATTTCTGAAATAAATCATGAGTCAATTGTAAGATTCTGACTAATAGATTCAGTTGGGAAAACTTTATGCTACATGTAACACAACATTTGTAACTACGCAACAAAGTAAGCTTTATTCATTTACACTGCATAATGCGGTATCAAAAATTAGCTCACGGCTTTATATAAAAATTCAAGAAAAATATTAGCAATGTAATTTAAATAATTGACAGGAAACTTGACAGTAATTTTGTAAATATATTTCCTTTGAAATTCTAAAAAAATGCACAAAATACGCGACCCTCGAATTTATTCAAATATTCTTTGGGATACGTTGCCACGGCGTCATTTTAGCGGCGTTCACCTCGCTGGCTGACGTCACCGAACAATAGGTTCGGGGTATTTCTGGATGTTATATCGTAACTCGTATTCGTCAAATGCTATGAACTCAGCTGGTCCATATGATTTATATCGATCGTTTAAATTCGAGTGAAACTATTTTTAGAGACTTATTTCTTGCAATCTATTGGATTTCTTGTACAAGTATTTCCGTTGTTAAGTGCAGCTTAACATATTATCTGAACATGGCTGGTGTTGTCTGCTGTTCATTTTGGTAGTTTCGTTTGATCCATAGCAGATAAACCGCGTGAGATACAAAAATAAATACAACTTTTTCAAGAAGCTCAAACTTCTCAAGTATTGAAGAGCTTTTTTCTATACCAGTTCTTTGATCTGAGAATTATTTTTAATAGAGTGGTACGTAAATTATCACTGATGTTTTACACAGATTTCAAAATATAAGTTCTGAAAGTTTTTCTCGTGAAAATACAGTAGGCACTCCACTCCACACATAGGAATGATATCGGGCGTCGCTTTTCGGTCTCTCTTGGTATTAAATCCTTCTCAGACCAAAATTATCAACTCAGGTAAGAAGTTTTAGTGAAAATTGCCATTCATTTACGTAAATCAATGAACTCAAACACAAATAAAGATGGTTTTAGTTCCAATTCTGTGGTTTCCGATCATCAATCGTTTGGATATGTGACAATGATGCTAATAAATTACATCGCCCGTCTACTGTTTTCCGTGTTTTGACATTACGACAAAATAATTGATAACGTAATTTCACTTTTGACACATCGAATTCCTTCGTAGAATTTCTCAAGAAAATATTTCATGTAAAAATCACTGCAACTGCTTATAAATATATTACGTTATTATTTTAATTCTGTAATCTTGACGTATCTGCTAGTCGGCTGATTTAAATTTTCAATGGTCTTGCAGGCTAGCGTGCTACTTCGAACACCCGATCCAATTACGCAATTGGATCAAGTGTTCAGATCGTATCAGAAGAATGTTTATTCTTCATTCATAAAATATTAAGGAATCTATACTTGCTGAATGGTTAACAGCTTCACTTTGCCAGAGAATATTCCTGTAAAACACGTGCCGATAGAAGAAAACAAATGATAAACAATACGCGAGTACGTACAATTTTATTAATTGGTGACCCTGTTTCAAAATCGTAATGCACTTATCGTTGCATAAAACCTAATGGTATTCCATTATGTTTTGGCACTATAGTTCGAATTCCATTTGCAAAGACTGATAACCACTCTGTCTTGATATGCTTGTCAAACGAAAAGTATTTGATAACTCTATTGAGCGATTCCATTATGCAGTAGGTAGAAACGTAGGTGGCGCGGAAAATTTAGAGGTGCAGTTACAATTGGTCTTACATGTTGGTAGTTCTGTTGTTGTTGTGTAGGCATGCCTCTCAATTTACATGACTATCAGTACGACGCAGTCGAGTTATCTAAAAACCTAATAGAATTATCTCATGAGAAGCTTTTGTTACTTGAGGTATACTTGCAGTTCGACGTAATCCTTGTTACACGTTGAACCTAGATGCAAAACATTATAGCTGCTCGATACTGGAAAGTTGCGGTGGTTTATTGCTGAAAATATATAACTTTGATATGCGATTCCAAGGTATTTTTACGGGAAAAGAAGGCGTTGGTAGTATTAAAATACCCAAATTGAACCAAGACCTAAATATTCAGTTGTAAACAAAGTTCTCCACGCTGATCTCAATTCTCATATCATCGTTCTCAATACCCAGATTTTATCTTTTATTTGAACTGAAATTCACAAAAAAATCTTTAACTTCTTCATTTCAATCAATGTAAGATATAGTGTTGCTTTCACAGTCAGATAAAACGTTTTTTACTATCCTATGTTGATTCAAGTTTTGGCATTTTTCCGACCCAATGTAATTGACTAGAAAGCATTGAACATAATGTCGCGTGGCAAGCTCTAAACAATGCAGAATATTGTATAGTAATCATTTTTATACAACTTGTAACGTTAAATGCGCAAGACCTGAAAATTGTTTTATCAGAATAATGAGCAGAATCAATTGAACCACTTTTAAATATAGGTCACATTTTCAAAAAATCTTCAATAAAAACGTTGCCGTGTCTATTTATTAATAGGTCAAGCCATCACATGCGCAAACCCGCCAAAATAGGTAAACAAACACAAAGTTGTTGTCGACCAATTTAAATTTTCTCATACGCGTGATAATAATAGCTTTTATTTCAATGCATATACGAATCTTCCATACAGTACCATGAATAAGGCAAGAGCGTCGTCGTAGACGCAAGAAACGAATTGCCAGTAAAACTAAAACAGCACATTAAACCTTTACAATTTTTTTTATGATTTTTTTTCTCTCTGAAATAGGTTAATTGAATTAAAAATCAGTTCGGGTGTCTGAGGTTTTGCGCATTTAACGTTACACATTGTATAGTAATTGTTTCATATGACATAATCTTATGTGTGGTGATATTGTGGTATTTATTAGTACAGCATAATTATATAAGCAGTAGAGAGCGAGCCAGGTTTAGGGAGGGCTAACACAACAAACTGGTCGAAAAAAAAAATTTTTTTTTGGCTGATTTTATTTTTGAAATACGTATTAGGGAATTAGCATATTTAGAATTTTTATGCAGTTAAGTTAGTACTAACTTTATTGCATAACGTTCAAAATAATAATATGCCAGTTGTGTAATACTTATTTCTAAGACAACTTTTAATAAAATAATAAAGAGTACCCTCGACTTGTAATCAAACTTGTACTGCGTGATCGTAGTCAGTTTTCTTATGGCGGAAGTGAAATCATGTCAATGCTATGTGTGAATGTCATATTTATATTTCCTGCAATTTTTCATTTCTGTTCTTGAAAAATCTATTGGGTATTTACATGCACAGAAAATGTTGTAAGCTCTGCTGTTTTAAACAGTTCGATAGAATACTAGAGTCCTATTTTGTGAAGCTGTTGATGACAAATTCTGAGAAAAATCTAACTTTATCGAAATTTTGGGGAATTTATGAGATTTTGTCACAGTGACCTGTTAGATGGATCGCCAGCTATGAATGTAGGGGCTGCTACGATGATGAACTTATTATATATGTCGGTTCTCGGTCTTTGTGCGCTTCCCCGCAATGATTCACACGTTAATGTTTTGAGTGACACAGTGTTATTTATGAGCTCATGTGCAAGGTCGGTGAAATACGACCATTTTAAAAGGGAATCGCTTTTGGCAAGTCATGTCCCAACGTCACGGACTCTAAACATGTGTTTTCTGCAAAATGAATTTGTTCCGGCGAAAGGCTCGTGCGTCAAGGGATGTTAATGGTCTATTTCTCCTTGAGATATTTATAAGACGGGTATTTTCCATGTCAGTAGACTAAGTAGTTTCACATAAGCATTCGCTGTCATCTAGCCAATTTCCTGATAGTACCTAAATGTAATGTTCGTCTTCGAATGTAGCATGCACAAGGTGCTTATATCCTTTTGACGCCTCCTTTGGAATACTTAACTATTTTTGCATGACTGGGTTTTGCCCCAAGAGTTGAACATGACACATCAGATGTTATTAAAAAAATCACGAGCTTACAAAAAAAGGGAGTAAGTTGAGCCACTCTGCCAACTGCCAAAGACTTCTATTGAGATACCTACGATCACACAAAGAGATCAATGGTCTTACGTCTCAGTTCTAATCTAATTTGAGAAATCGCGATAAACTTCTTGTTGAAGATAACTCGACAGCTTGTCACTACATCTTAGTCACACTGTCTTCGAGTGATAGATTGCGATGCCGATTTTTTTAAAGATCTTTCTTATTGATATCTTCAAGTAATCTACGATAACTGTGCTTGCTTTGGCATCATAACACCTTTTTTAGTTCAGTATCAACCCAGACATGGCCCTGTATATCTAGTTAGTAGAGAAAGTGACTAAAGTGTACTTGTTTATGATATAAAATTTCGCATTAACGAAGAAAACCGACGTGTGTGTGGTTTACGAAGTGTGGAATAAAAAGCGTAGTGTCGTACTTGCTTACACCGTTTTGGAATAGGAATCATTCGATCTAATCGATAGGTCCTGGGAAATACGTCATACACAATTCTTAAATCGATAGTTTCGGAAGTAGTCTGAAGGCCTATGCAGGCGGTCTGCATTTGGATTGCGAACCAACTGCAAAATTCTTTGGATGCGGTTTTTGAGCAGTTGACATAACTCAGTTGACTCTAATGAAGAAGATAGAACTGCATGCTGAGTTTACAATCAGTCGACAGTTACAACGGAGCTATGCCAAGAAAAAAACCATTTCCTAACTGCAATTTTACACTTCAAATCGCCGTCTGCTTAGACATTTAACATATCCAATCTCAATTTTCGTAGACTTGCTAATCAAACTTTGGGTCATGGTCTTAATGGCTTTAGTTGTCTTTCAGTGTCAAATATGTCGACCGCTGAGTGAAGTCTTAAGTGAACCATTATATAGTGCGTGTTATTAGTTAGGTCGACGTGACCATTTTCAAAGTTAAAGGCTCCCGCAGAAAGGCACGACGCGACACTTGGTGGAACAATTTCTATGAAAATTTCACGGAAATTGTTCTACCGGTGTCGTGTCGAACCGTACCATCGCGCCTTTCCGAGGGAGCCTTAACTCTATTAGACAGGCTACCCTTGACCATAATTCGTTGTTGCCAAATTATTCATCACCTTATGTACAGCTGAGGCAATGCTTTACAAAACAGTTATTGACACATCTACTTAATACAAGCTTATTTGTGTACAATCGCGTGCATTATTCAGGAAGCTAATTTCAAGAACGAAAAAAGTAATATATCATTGTATATCTCGTGCTCTACAATTATTATCCAGGTTTTTGTGGTCAACGTGGCAAAAACTGGCGTAATTCCAACATCGGTATGGACGACACGTAAATTGCGTTTGAGTGGTCACTACTCAACCACGTTTGCTGATTTTGTAAACATTGTTTATTTATCTACCTATGAATTTTGTTTCCACATGTTTTGTCAGTAATTAAGGTTTAAGAAGAAGTCATTTTAATTTTAGTTTTAGGTAATGTTAGTTTGTTAGACGCGAATAACTTGACGGTTTTGGTTGTACGTTCCATTTTAAGTTTGGTAAGAAAACCTACTCAAACAAGAAAGGTCAGCCAAATCAAGACTCAGAACAAACCGCATTATAGTTATGTGAACAGGCTGTCCCTTTGTCTCAGCTTGACTTCTAAAATAACTGAGTAAATGTTTAGGTATAAAGTGTGAAGAGAATTGGATTGAAGTTAAAACAATTAGCATTTCCTGTAAATATGGCTTAAATTCAACACTAAGGAAGTAAACAATAAACCGAATTAGATTCCTTGAAACACCCAAAGGAATGAAGTGTTTTATGAACAAATCATAAAACGTGCTGAAATATTAGTGTAACAATTCACTGCTGGATAGAATTTGCTAACGTTAATTACTAGTTAGTCAACTGTCTAATGCTCGGTTCCCATAAACATAAACAAATCGTTTTGCTTACCAATGGTAACATTTTTTATTGCCAAACTGGGCATATTAATATATTCGTACGCTAGTGTTATCTGTGTTAGCTACTTCATCTTCTTCTTTCTATGAGGTCTTAGCTTCATTATTGGTAAAGATACAAGAGTCTTAATTTTAACCAATAACGGCCCGTAAATGTATAGGAATCGGCCGTAAGATAGTGGAACTTGACTTGCTACATAAGCGCAAATTCAAATTCATGCGTTTATGAAGTCCGCCTATTATCCTAGTTTGCATTCCATTTTTTATGTGCCGAATGCCAATAATTTATCTCCAATTTTGTAACTAAGTTTTGGCAGTTTAAAACAAAGATGGAAGAAGGATTGAACGACACTATCTGCTGATAGCAGATGAAGTGGCATGGATAGATATAAAAAAAAAACGGCCAAGTGCGTGTCGGACCACGCACAATGAAGGGTTCCGTAGTTGGGATGACTTTATCCCAAGAACAAACTTAACATTTTAATTGAACAAAAGCGGCCCTCATATTCAAAATTCGTGCATTTACAAAACACGTCCTTGTTTGGGTTCCAGAATGTCATAAGTCAAATGAAGTCCAAGTTTCAACTTAATCTGTCCAGTAGAGTCAGAGCAAATTGACTGACAGACATACGAGTGATCCTACAAGGGTTCCGTTTTTTCATTCGGACGTACGGAACCCTAAAAACTACCTGCTATTCTATCCAGGCAAGTTCAGTCATTTTATAGACCCATTGATTTTGCAAAGAACATAGGCGAAGATATTATTTGTGTAATTCTGTAAATCTGTAGTCAGCACGCGGAGCATGACAACTATAGAAACGAGTTTTCTGATAAAGTTTAACATACATTAATAAATGAAGAAAGTATTGTAAAAATCTAAAATAAATTTAGTTTGGTTTATCGTATTTTTCGGCAAGAAAGTGTCGTCTATAAAAACCCTTTTTACGAGTCGTTTACCTTTATTTAACTACCTAAAACTATGGGAGTATAGATTCAATTAATTTTTTTTTGAAAATTTTGACGTTCAAAAGTGCCTTTCTTAACAGATTTATAACTCACAAAGAATTGATTTTAAGTCGAATTCAAAGTCAAAATCAAATCATTTATTTCAAATAGGCCCATATATGAAATAAATGATTTGATTTTGACTTTGAGTTCGACTTTAAATCAATTCTTTGTGAGCTATAAATCTGTTATTTATCATCGTCGTTACTATTGAACTCTGATGTGGAGCCTTATTATTTTTAGCGTATCCGTCCGTGACGCCAACTCCTCAGCACACATGGCCGATGACGTCGCCAACCCGTCCACAATATAACCGCCTCTAACATTATTACGATATGTAATATCAACTGCTGTTCGTGGGTGGTTTAAACTATAACATCAAATCAATGCGACGCATATATTTTATCATATTAATTCCACGGGAAATATTAATCATTACAGCAGATCATAAAAAAACTCTTCCTGATTGTTTTACTGAAAAATAATTTTTATTTTTTATAATAAAAAACAGGAAGTGGGCCAAAAACAGACGCACGTAAATACAAAAAATAAAAACTAGGTACACATGAAACGTACCCTTGACCCGCTAGTTTGCATCAGAAACTCCAAGAATTAGGTACGGCGTCATACCTATAACGTTTTCATTAGCCAAGTGCTAAAACGCTAATTTTATGGTTTACGAACAATTTATAACTACTTTGTCAATGTCCATAATGTAGGACAGATATCGTGTCGTATGCGTAGCGTCTATCGCCCACGTGAGACGTGGAGTTAACGGCCGAGTTTCCCCGAGACAATTTCGAAATAAATGTTGGAGTAAATGACGAAATTTTGAAAAACGATTTGGCCCTGTCGACTTGACTTCACCGTGGGAAATAGAATTAGGCCACTGTCTCAATGAATTTACCACATAATTGCAGGATTTCTTAGAATAAGTTCTTGTAATCCTGAGGATATCTGAGCGTTCGGTGATAAAAATTACAATATTTGGAACGCGTTGAGGTTGATGATTATAGGCGAGGTTCAAAATTTCAGTGAAATGTTTAGATAGTTCCCAACAAGATAGTATTTGGGTCATCGCTTTCGGAATCCGAGACGCGTAAACTTGAAAATAGAATTTAAATATAGCAATAATATGAAGACAAGAAACTGATGCGTGTTTCATAAATTAGCACTTCGATTGCACAATGCGGTAGCTTTCAGAAACGTCCGAGTACACAGTTTACGATGCACTTACTTCTCTACATTTGTGTTTGGTGTAACATACAATGTTTGTATGAGGTGCGAGCTTATTTTTAGCATGTGCGTTGTGTACCTGTACGATCAGGGCGGAGGCGCGGGTCGGTCGCGGGTGGCCTTCGATCAGCGCACTAATTATGAAGTAAACCGTCGACTGATTGATGAGGCGTCGCTGATAATAATAGAGGGCTGTAATCTCTATTTGCGTAGCGACGTCCTTGCGGTGCGGCGGGTTCGGGCCACGCGCCACCGGCCGGCGCTCCCTGCGCTACGCCGGCCGTTATATTTACAGGTGATGGTCTGTGTCTGTCTCACGTGTCCGGTGGATATCGTACTCTCGTCTGAACATGTCAGTGCGTCACCAGCGTCAAACACGCGCGATCCTACCGCCCGCGACGTGGGCGCACACAATATTTTCACATCGCGTAGAATAAAACTCGGGAAACGGTCAGTGTGTTTACGTAGCGCGCGGCGTTCGCCCGCCGACTGTTTGACTAGTCGCTCCCAGTGAAATGTGCAAAAATGAGTCGTAAACAAGATAGGTACACTTCGAGGCCGCGAAGCCTTACTTCGCATTACAGCTCGTCTCCCAGCATGCTGGGCACGATGCTCGGTAGTCAATACAGTCCTTACTCTAACAATTATTCCAACTACAGTTCTAGCGCGTACAGGAACTACAATCCTTACAGTGCGGGTCTAGGGCGGCCGTCGTCTAATCTCGGTATATACGGCGGTACGAGTTCAGGGTATGGGGGCGTGTACTTGGGTGGTTCTTCTTTGGGGTCGTTGAATTTGATGACGCCAGTGTTGAAAAAGTTGGACAAAAGGTTGTTGGCGAGTAAGAAGGACTTTAAGCCTAAGCCTGTGCCGTTGGCGAAGGTTCAGGAGCCTACAGAGGCGCCGGTGAATGTGCCGGCGGTGCTGGCTGCGCTGGAGGTGCCGGACGTCCCGCCCGTGAGGCCAGAGCGCAAGTCCCGCGCGAACAAAGCCGGCAACTTGGACAAGGAGCGATCGCGCTCGCTCAGCTCCTTAGAGACGTCGGGCGCGCTCGGCTCCCGCTCCCTCAGCTTAAATTCCCTCGCTTCAGATGGATACTGTGTACGTAATACCCTGCAGCTCATAAAGTTTTGATGGTCAAAGACGTGTTCCTTAGAATAGTCCCTTAAACTTTCAGAAAACTGCTTTGTTTGTTTACGTGTGCTGATTCGATGATTATCAAATAGCGAGTATGTCTTAATTGCGATGTTTGTGGAGCTAAAAATGTATGGATAGACTTATTCTCCTCCTAGTTTCTCACAGATAATGCATATGTCCTTGGAGTGATGACGTACAAACAACCTGTTTGCTGTTGCTAGTAGTTTATTGTTGTTTTAAAGACCTCATAACAATAAGCTTAACAGTCTATAAAAATTTACAGTTTACGAATATCAAGTACTAAGAAGAATATTACAACGGATTGTTCATATGGTGGATCGTTTAGAAACTTTTTATGTACTCGTGTCCATGTTGAGAATCACTTCAACGGGACGGTTGTGGTTGGTTTCAAGAGTCACTAATGTGGTGTTATAAAAATTCAACAATAGTTTACAAACTACTGGACTCACAGTCAAAAGCTATCTAAAATGTTTTGTAAAAACTTACATGTTAAGAATTTTACAATATCGGGGATTTTGTAACAAAACGTTCACATTTCAAATAAGAGCACCAGGCTTGTAGATATAAATAAAAAATCTTATAAATAAAAGTCTATATTTGTTTCGGAAACTATGCAATAAATTACCTTATTGTTTTCTCAAAGCGTGTTGTGGAAAGTATCTGAATTCACGTGAACTCTATCAAGAACAATCGGGCGGTTTTTACAGCTTTGGTGTTAGTTCATCATTTCTATTTATACGAGTTTCGTTTTATTAATTATTTGTAATTTGTTACCAATAAAACTGCGCTTATGTTTTTTATTAGATATCGAATTTATTCGCTTTGATTTAAAGATTGTTACCAAGCAATTTTAGAAAACATTGACTTTAATCGTAATTGCACCTTTTTAGTGATAGTTAGCATAATATTAGAACATGCATAAGAATTTACCAATAAACTACACACCTTAAACTCATGTCAAATTTGCTATTGGTTACAATTTAAAAATTGCTACTTAGGTTCGATATTATAGTTTGTATTATAGTTTGTACAGGATAGTTTACTGATTTCTGTCATTTTTATTAAGAACACATAATTTTTTATCACAAAAATAATAAAAAACTACGTAAATTACAACACAGTTCCCCATTATATTCAAAACAAACCAAAATGGACTAAGTACCTACAAAGCTAGAACCTTATACGTGTGCGACTGTGTGTGAGCGTAGATTTGTAATGTGACCACAATTTTCTCCTCCAATAGTAGTTGGGAGGAAGAAGACTGGCGTTGTGTTTGCTTTTCCGATGAATCTGGTTTCATGATACAAGACTTACTCGAGTTTGGAGAACCTCTGGACGTCAAGAACGTTTGAAATTTTGGCAGGAAGTTCATTCATATGGAGGGGGAACAATAATGGTTTGGGCCGGTATTTGGATCGGTGGAAGAACCGATCTCATTTAGATCAGGGGCAACCTCAATGCTCAGATTTATGTGGAGATGATTGTTTAAGACGTGATCATCCCTTTGCGAAGCCGGTTGGGTGATTCGTTTCGACTAATGCAAGACAATGCACGTCCACACACGGCTAGAGTCGTAACACGCACTCTTGCCGATGCTCGCATCAACGTTCTGCCGTGTCCTGCTCAATCGCCAGACCTCAACCCAATTGAGCACGCGTACGATATGCCCCAAAGGAGAGCTCTGCCGAGTATGGATGCCGTGCATACCCCACAATAACTTTATGACTTGTTAGAAAGAACGTGGGCGGCCATTCCCAAAGTGATTTTGATAACTGATTTTAAGCATGCCGAATCGCTGTGATTTTGTGATTCGTGTCAATGGTGGAAACACAGATTATTAATTTATTATATATTTACAATAAAAATTTAAAAAGTCCTCGTTTTTGCCTTTTTTTGCCATTTAATGATAAAAATTGCAACTTTTCTTAATTTTTACAAAATATAGGGATAGGTTGGTAACTTAAACATAGGAATTAAAGTAAGAAGTCAG